>CP110631.1:0-1362536 GCA_026210745.1 Exobasidium rhododendri
AACCCTAACCCTAACCCTAACCTAACCCTACCCTAACCCTAACCTAACCCTAACCCTAACCTAACTAACCCTAACCCTAACCTAACCCTAACCTAACCCTAACCCTAACCCTAACCCTAACCTAACCCTAACCCTAACCCTAACCCTAACCCTAACCCTAACCTAACCCTAACCCTAACCCTAACCTAACCCTAACCTAACCCTAACCCTAACCCTAACCCTAACCCTAACTAACCCTAACCCTAACCCTAACCTAACCCTAACCCTAACCCTAACCTAACCCTAACCCTAACCCTAACCCTAACCCTAACCCTAACCCTAACCCTAACCCTAACCCTAACCCTAACCCTAACCTAACCCTAACCCTAACCCTAACCCTAACCCTAACCCTAACCCTAACCTGCCGCCCGACCCGCCTCCGAAATTTCCCTTTTTCCTTTTTTTTGCTCTTTTTTCCTTACTTCATATCTTGCTTCTGACGCGCTTTCTGGATGTATTGGGCCCCCTGAACACTGCATTCACTCTTCTGTACTTAGCAAAATTTCACCTTTTTCACCAGCATCGGCCATCTTTTTTTCCTGCTTCCTAACCGGCTTCTGTTCACCTTGCACACACTCTGACATGCACACAGACCACCCTGAATCATTCACTTATCCACAAATAATAACGGCAACACCACTTTACACCCCCTTGGACGCCCAGAATCATGCCTCGGAATACACACGCAACCCACCTGGAATGCCCTCCATCATGCTTAGTTATCCTCTCTCATGCCTTTCCATGCGTTGGGGTCTTGGAAATACAACAAAATCACACAAATACATCGATCTTTATTCCCTGTCCTCTTGCGGTGTTTTATGATGATTTGTGGATAAATGTTGCGCATTCTTGTTCAATCTGCCTGATTCTCTAGTATGCCGTGTGAATGGCCTCAAAAACATGCCCTGCCAAGTTGCAATAGATTCCAATCATGGAAAGAGAGACATTGCTCAGATGGCCGTCTGAAAAGGCACTGTTCTTGGATGATACAGTCATATAATGCTGTGTTGCGCTTTACTTGGCCTTGAATATAGTCAGACATGCATACACTGTACTCTCATGCCTTTTGAACATGGAAAATACAACAAGAATGCGCTGGAATGGCCATTGGTGCTGGTTGACGCTTGTGGGGATGAACGGGAATGATCTGCGCACAGAAGTGTCTGATCTGTCTGATCTTGTAGTATGATATGTGAACTGGCCCAAAAACATGCCACGCCAAGTCTGAAAAGATTCAAATCACAGAAATTGACACTTCACTATGTGGGGTCTATACCATCACGTCTGTATGGGTCAAGTATGACAATATGGCATGATAGACCCCTCAAAGCACTTGCATATCCTTAAATAAACCCCTCTGATAGATTCACATCTTTTTTGTTTTACATTTGCATCTCACATGAATGGTGCTCTCAGTTTGTACGCTTAAGTGCCCGTACTCGTCATTTACAGTTCACTTTGCGCACTTTTCTCTCTGATTCTTATGAGCTTCTAGTATGACGTGCCATCTGGTTTAAAAACATGACACACCAAGTCTGAGCTCAATCGAATCACAAAAACACGTACATGCATTAGAGCAACATGTTTTGGGACACGTAAATTGATGAAATTGGCTACTGAGTAAAGTATTTACTGTGAGGTGGGGAACACTTCAAACTTTGCAAGCACACTCCAATAGTCTCAATATACATCCTTGCAAGGTAACAAGAAGATTGGGAAAGGTTGAAAAAATACATTTTGGACTCACATAGAAAGACGTCTGACTGAGTAAAGTCCGTCAATATTGACAATTGGGGGTAGGGTCATTGATGGGAATAAGAGAGTAGTCTATGCTCTACCCGTCTGCTTCATAAAAAAGAGGAACCCTGGGGCCTTTGGGAAATTCACCGGAACCATGGTCGCGACACGCAAAAAAGACGTTTGACGGGCTAGCGCCGTCAATTTTGACAATTGTGGGTAGGGTGGCTCATTCAGATGATAGAGTAACATATATTCTTCCTGATTAGAACATAAAAGGGACCCACCCTAATGGCGCTGAGAGGGAAACCATGTGTACATTTGCAACTCACATGAATGATGGTCTTGGTTTGTACGCTTAAGTGCCCGTACTTGTCATTTACAGTTCACTTTGCGCACTATTCTCTCTGATTCTGATGAGCTTCTAGTATGACGTGTCATCTGGTCTAAAACCATGGCACACCAAGTCTGAACTCAATCGAATCACAAAAACACGTACATGCATTAGAGAGACGTGTTTTGGGACACGTAAATTGATGAAATTGGCTACTGAGTAAAGTATTCACTGTGACATGCAATTGCGTTCAAACTTCACAGAGAATGTTAGTTTGTTATTACAGTGATACCTGTCAAGCTGCTAAGCCTTGACACAATTTTGAAAAATACCATGTTTTGCCTCTCAGACACTCAGCCGTATACTTGTATCTACCCTGCAAATCACCTTTTCTGGCATCTGTATACTGTATAGAAGGTATATGGAGCATACTAAGAGTGAATGGAACCCAATCTGGCGGGATGAAATTTTGACAGGGATGCTTTTTTAGAAACGGGGACACGCGTACAGCCAAACGCTACTTGATGATCTGTCTACCGTTTCTTGAATATAGTAGCTATAGCTATGGCTCAACTTTCAAAGCAATGTTGTATTTTTGATGCGCCAGATGATAACCTTCTCCCGTCTCATACCTCTGCTAGACGTCTGCATTACACTGGAGTCACCACACCAGGCGTTGAAGACACAAAGAAGCCCCAAAGAGGCACTTTTGCAGTGTATTTGTGGCAGATGTGTGTCATTGGTACCTATTTCAGTGAATAAGTGACATTCATAGTGTATATTGGCCGTATAGAGCTGGAGTTAGGGTGCGCGCCCTTGTATCGCCTCGATACAGCCAAGATAGAGCCGGCGCATCGAAAAGTTTGAGCTGAGGTTAGGGTGCGCGCATTTATTACGCTTTTGCTCTTGCAAAAGTCGTGTTTCAAACTTTGGGCTTGCAAGACCTGAATAAACCGCCAGAGAGGCACTTTAGCAGTGTATTTGGGGAAGATTCAGGTCATCTGTATCCATCTTTATCAAAAAAAGACTTGCGATCGACAAATACAGCTGGGGTTAGGGTGCGCGCATCTGTATTTCTCTATGGAAGATAGAGCTAGCGCGTCGATGATAATAGGCTGAGGTTAGGGTGCGCGCACGTGTATTTCTCTATTAAGGGTATCGCTAAGATAAAGCTGGCGCGTCGATGAGATCCAACAGAGGTTAGGGCGCGCGCATCTTTCTTTGGCACTTGCAAGAGTCGTATTTCTATCATTAGGCTCGCATGACCTGAATAAACCGCCAAAGAGGCACTTTAGCAGTGTAATTGAGGAAGATTCAGGTCATCTGTGCCTATCTTCATCAAGAAGAGACTTGCGATCGACAAATAGAGCTGGAGTTAGGGTGCGCGCATCTGTATATCTGTATCGAAGATTAGTGACGATAAGTCTTACGCGTCGAAGTTATTGATCCGAGGTTAGGGTGCGCGCATCTGTTTGGCTCTCGCAAGAGTCGTGTTCCCAACTTTAGGCTCGCATGACCTGAATTACCCGCCTGAGAGGCACTTTGGCAGTGTGTTTGGGGCCTATGCAGGTCACTCGTTCCTATCTTGAACAAAAGATCAATTGCGATCGATGGTACTAAGCTGAGGTTAGGGTGCGCGTATCTGTATATCTCTATTAAGGGTATCGCTAAGATAGATCTTACGCGTCGAAGTCATCGATCCGAGGTTAGGGTGCGCGTATCTGTGTCCGGCCCTCGCAAGAATCGCTTTTCTATCATTAGGCTTGCATGAATAGAATTACCCGCCACAGAGGCACTTTGGCAGTGTGTTTGGGGCCTATGCAGGTCACTCGTACCTATCTTGATCAAGAAGTAATTTGCGATCGACGACTCAGACTGAGGTTAGGGTGCGCGCATCTGTATTTCTCTAAGGAAATCGCTAAAATAGAGTTGGCGCATCGACGATAGAGTGCTGAAGTAAAGATGCTCATCTCTGTATTTGGCTTTTGCAAGAATCTTGTTTCTATCATTAGGTTTGCATGACCTGAATTAACCGCCACAGAGGCACTTTGGCAGTGTAATCGGGGAAGGTGCAGGTCACTCGTACCTATCTCGATCAAGAAGTGATTTGCGATCAACGACTCAGACTGAGTTTAGGGTGCGCGCACTAGTATGGCTGTATCGAAGGTTAGCAGAAATAGAGCTGGCGCAACATTGATACAGAGCTGAAGTTAGGGTGCGCACAAATCTCTGGCTCTCGCAAGGATCCTATTTCTATCATTGGGCCTGCATGACCTGAATTAATTGCCACAGAGGCACTTTGGCAGTGTAATCGGGGAAGATTCAGGTCATTCGTACCTATCTTGGCCAAGAAGTGGTTTGCGATTGACAGTACAGTGCGGGAGTTAGGGTGCGCGCATCTGCCCTACCATATTGCCGTATCAAAGGTGAGCTAAGATAGAGTCGGCGCATCGACGATAGAGTGCTGAAGTAAAGATGCTCATCTCTGTATTTGGCTCTCGCAAGACTCCTGTTTGTATCGTTAGCCTCGCATGACACGAATTAACCGCCACAGAGGCACTCTGGCTGTGTAATTGGGGCAGATGCATGTCACTCGTACCTAATGTGACCAACAAATGAGTTGCAAACAGCAATTTAGAGCAGGAGTCAGGGTATGCATCGCTGTACTATCTCATCGAAGGTAATGCTCAGATAGGGCAGGTACATCTACGATACGGTGCTGTTCCCCTCATTAGGCTTGCACGACTTGATTCACCCGCCACAGAGGCACTTTAACAGTGTTGTTGTGGGAGATGCAGGTCAACTGTACCTATCCTGGTGAATAAGTGACATTTGGAGAGAAGATCGACGGTGTAGAGCTGGAGTTAGGGTGCGCATTGTATCGTCCGTTGTAGTCTCACCAAAAATAGCTGCAGGGGCTGGAGACTCAGAATAGCCGCCGTAGAGGCACTTTTCCAGTGTGTCTGTGGGCTCCAAATGTCCTCAATGCCTAAAACAGATGTCATCCTGTCGATAGCGATGAGATTAGTGGCCACGTGTGAGGTGAGCCTTCGAGTCGATACAGAGGCGAGATCGGGATTCGGCCGATGAAACAGGCGGCCACGTGTTGAAGTAACACGCGTGTCGATACAGAGGCGAGATCGGGATTCGGCCGATGAAACAGGCGGCCACGTGTTGAAGTAACACGCGTGTCGATACAGAGGCGAGATCGGGATTCGGCCGATAAAACAGGCAGCCACGTGTTGAAGTAACACGCGTGTCGATACAGAGGCGAGATCGGGATTCGGCCGATGAAACAGGCGGCCACGTGTTGAAGTAACACGCGTGTCGATACTGAGGCGAGATCGGGATTCGGCCGATGAAACAGCTAGCCACGTGTGAAGTAACACGCGTGTCGATACAGGGGCGAGAGGCAGCCACGTGTTGAGCTTGAGACGCGTGTTGATACAAGTGCGAGATCGGGATTCGGCCGATGAAACAGGCAGCCACGTGTGAAGTAAGACGCGTGTTGATACAGGGGCGAGAGGCAGCCACGTGTTGAGCTTGAGACGCGTGTCGATACAGGGGCGAGATCGGGATTCGGTCGATGAAACAGGCAGCCACGTGTTGAGCTTAAGACGCGTGTTATATTCTCTATTTGTATCGCTTAATGTATACAAGTTGCTGTAGTATAGCGGCTAAATGTCTATTTGTGCTCTATTGAGCTCGGGTTCGAATCCTGATCCTACTATTTTGCTAGGGTTACCGATTCGGCTCAATTTTGAGCCACGAGCAGGCTCAAGACTCCCCTTAAATAGGCAATTTGGTGACGATACTTTCATAACAGGACTTAGGTTAGTGGCTGGCGTTCCATTGACTCATTTCTATTGCCTTCTGGCGCGGGTTCGATTCCCGACCAAGGTAGCAGGAGTGGGAATTTAGAACATACGTCGGTCACCCTAGGGAATCATAGTGTTCCGGTTGAGGAAAGCTACTGTCTAGATGTGAGAAATATCCCCTTCTTCGTCAAACCTTTAGTAAGTATCCAATTTGGCGGCTGTGTGGAGCAACGGTCTGCTCGTGTCTCTGCCTTGGGGGGTATCCTTGGCGGTTGGTACGAGTGGGTCACGCTTCTGAGGTCGGGTAGCTCCGACCTCAACACTCCGGTGGGCCTAGCTAGCCCAGGTGGAGAGACAGTAGGCCCCAGGGCCGAAGTCTTTTGGGCGGGTTGGTGGTAACAATGTGCTACGGGAGTATGCACGAAAGACGGTGAACGTCTACCACCCAGACAGTAGGCCTTAGGGCCGAAGTCTTTTGCTGCGCATACACCCAACTCAGAGAGAGGGCCATGCGCCTTTACTGTGTTGGGGCAGGGCCATGCGCCTTTACTGTGTTGGGGCATGGCATTTAGTCATGTGACTTGGCTAAAGACGGAAAGGTGAAAGACATAAAGGCAACCAAATCCTCACTTTGCATCTTACCTTCCTACCACAACCATCTCCCCCTTCTACAATGGTACGACACAAGAAACACCTCTTCAAACACAGTGGCAATACAGTGAACCGTAAGGTGAGAGGGTACCAGTGTGAGATCAACAAAGAGGCCCACTTTAGGAAGGTAGACCTCCACCGGTTGGCCAAAAAGGGACATCAGTGGGGCCCTAAGATGTTTAGGAGCATGACTAGGGACTATCGGTTGGCACCTCTGCAGAGTACCCCTACACACAGCATTTACACTCTGGCTGGCTGCAGAGTGGTCCTGTGCAAGACAATGTCCTTTGTAGAGGAGGTGGCCAAGGCAGAGTCGCTCTCCAAGAGCCAGAGTAAGGGAGATGCTACCCTGAAAGTAGAAGAGTGGTTTCTGCACCTAAAACAGGCTAGCCCAGAAGAGAAGTCGGTTGTAGTCGTTGACCGAGACGGACTACACTTTGCAAGCATACACTGGAAGCCAAGTGACCCCAATCACAAGTACAGCCAAGCTGTAAAGACTTGGGCAAAGGAGGTAGCTGCTATCCCTGCTACTGTGGTAAAGGCAGTGGGAACCTCTCCCACAGCCTCTAGAAATAGCTCTGGAGGCTACCAAGTGAGCCACTTCCGACTCCGAGGCTTGGACGGCTGTCATGTGCCAGGAGCGCCCAATTGGGACGGACGCTTCTACCAGCATCGTTCTCAAGTCGGCCACCTAGTCTTTGGAGAGAGTGCAGAGGTGGTAAGACAACAAATAGTCTCCTACCTGGCCATCCACTTCAACAAGGTCTTCCTGAAGATGGACAACTGGCAGAAGGACGGCTACCTGCGCCAACACCCCTTCCCAGATGACTGGACTAAGGATGAGGACACCAAGAAGCGCATAGCAGAGGCAGGAGCCTCTCTGTGGCAGCCCTACACTGGCTATGCTCTCAAGTGGCCAGTGCAGTCTGCAGACTGCAGTCCCCATGTGGACTCTGCAGATGACAGATGCTCCTTGTGCACTGTCATGGCCTTTGGGGACTTTGAGGGAGGGGACCTGGTAATGCACCAACCGGGCATAGTCACCGCTCTAGGCAGTGGCGACATGATCACCTTCCCTCCTAGTACTATCTGGCACTCCAACAAGCCAATCACCAAGGGCAAGAGAGGAAGTACCATCAGCTTCCTCACAGGATCCTTGCTCAAGCTCAAGAAGGGCAAGCTACACACTACCACCCCTTCTTCAATGTAAAGGACTTCCAATGTATCTAACTTCTTTATACTTAGCGTAATCGAACTCTTTACGTATCCCCTTATACTTAGCGTGTTTGACTAAGTAGATACACTTTCTTTTTGTACTTAGTGTATATCATACGTATATTGTTAGTACCCGCACTAAGTATACACGTCATTAACTAGTACACGTCATTTATAATACACGTCATACTAGTAGACACAAGTAAATGGCGTGAGGTCACATGAGGAACATATCTGCCAGCGCGTACTCCACAAAGAGCTTCTTACATGCCATCTCATTGTAGGGCTTCTTGCATAGCCGACACCTCAAGCGGAAAGAACTCTTCTGATGGTCTTGGTTCAGTTGTGCAGTGGAGACATTGCATGCCTGGCAGAGGATCAGTGCACGCCTGGGAAGGAAGAACTCTTTTAGCGCAGTCACGCCATGCATGTCTGCTATGACCTGTGCCAAGTCAGTGTTGTGCGTAGGAGGTGGGGTAAGGGGAGGCGTGAGAGCTCTAGGCATGTCAATGACCACGTCCACCAGCTGCTGCCTTCCTGTTCCTCTGACGGGTGAGTCAATGACAACCTCCAGAGAGGCAGTGCGCCTTGCAGGAATGATGGACGCTGATGTGACTCTCTCCTGCAGAACCCTCTGCTGTGACGCATATCTTGCAATGCGCAGCTGTGGGTTCTCTTGCATCCTTCTCCTTCTGTTGGCCGTGTCTGGACTGGGGAGAAGGCGCTGGACCATGCACTCCAAGAGATACTCCCGCAGTGCCCTGCCCTGCAAGCCATGGCCTGCTTTCTTGCACTGTAGACGTAGAGGAGACTGCCTAACCACCTTATAGGAGTCATAGGTGCCGTCTTCACATACCTTGCAGATCAAGTGGTGGCGTATCATCTGGAAGTACGCTGCACACTCCCTTTCTGCCCTGATCTGGTTGCGTATGTCAAACATCTCTGCTGGTGACAGTCTTGGCTCCAGGAAGCGCACAGAGTGGATGTACGCACTGGGCAGACAGAGGTCTGGCTGCAGCATGAACTCTTCTGACCACCACGGCAGCTCCTTGTCCCACTTGGTAGGCTTGCCTGGGCGTCCAAAGTTGAACCCTATAGAGTTGCACAGGTCAATAGAGACCTGGCGGTGCAGCGCTCCTGTGGTTCCAGAGTGACGCCCAACAAAGATCCTCAACTGCTGCGCACGCCTTAAGAGACGTCTGCTGTTGGCTAAGAGGCATTCCATGGACAGTGTCTGGCACTCTAGATAAAGATGCGCATGCTCTTCTTCTTTGGTGTACGTCTTCAGGTCAAGCAGAGGTGTGGCGTCTATCTGCGCTTTGGCTAGCTGCATAGTAGGCGCAAACACACTGGCTTCCACACGGCAGCCTCCCCAGATTGCAGATGATGATGCCGCAAGCTGCGCTATCTTCTTCATAATCATACTACGTCTGTTGACAAGCATGTTGAAGGTGTTAGGGGTGGTGGTGGGTGCCTTCTGTCCACCCGCCTTCAGCAAATGTATGAGACGGGAGTAGATCTTTATATCTATCATGGCCACGTCCTCTCCTCCCTCTGGCGGCCAGCGCACAGTGAAAGAGGTACTGCCATAGTTCTCCCCAGCGGTACTATCATGGGGTAGTGCTTCCTGCGCACTGGCTTGAAGGTGGGGCTGGGCCGGAAGAGGACTATGTCATCTGTTGGCCACGTAGTCCCAAAGTCAAAGCGGTTGGTGTGCGCCAGGGGATGGTCAGGCTGGCCTATGTCTTCTTCTTCTTCACCCTCCCTGAGCAGTTGATGCTTCATGCCGTAGCCAGTGACACGCACAGCATCCACCTCTGCTGCCTCCATTGCCCGCACTAGATCACTGATACTGACCTGCGCATTCCCTGCAATGAGGACAGTTGGGTATGTGTTGGGAAGAATGACATGCCCCTGCGCCTGCAAGGCATCTACCAAGGCATCCTTCCACTGGGGCGCAACCATCAGCCGGCTGTTCACTGTGGCTACCAAGATCCAGTTGTGATACAGGGGCAGATCCCGTGGCGCATCCTTGCTGTATGATGCCAGCTGTACTGGCGTATAGGGGCCAAAGAAATCAATCAGCCCATCTGGTGTTATAGTGACGCTCCATGCGTCCAGGTCAAGCGCACTATGCTCTTCAGGAAAGGTAGGATCCATCAGCACGTCTTCTTCCTCTACATACCCTGCGTCACTGCTCTCAGCTGTGCTGCTATTGCTGCTGGCAGTGGTGTTGGGGACAGAGCGCATGTTCCTCCTTGTTGGTACCTCCTCCCCGCTGTCACTACTGTCATTGTGGCCATGGAAGCCATCACTGTAATTACTGCCGCTGTCACTATCTATATTGTCCGGCATGGTCTGTCTGTGTTGTTAAGTCTCCAATTCCAAAGACGCGCACTCATTTGTGAGGGGAGTGTACGGGGGGAATCTTCCTGTACTTCTCTGAAGAAGACGTGTATAATAGGGAATCTGCCCCACGTCCTCTCTCAATATTCACTGGGCACCAGAGGAGCATAGAAGAAATAGAGACGTCCTCTCTGTTCAGAGACAGCCATTCTGCCTCCAAATCCAACTTTCTGGACGCGTCCTCCTTTCTTAATTTGTATTGGTGAATAGAATCATTGTTGTATGCAGTGACAGCTTTTGTATGGTAGTGTTGCGCTAAGGCTTGTGAGTGTTGGACTAACGCGTCTCTGGCCAAGTGCCAAGTGCGCCAAAGCAGAGATTGGCAAACGTCAGGCTGCTATATTGTACAAGATCCAGTTACTATACAGGGGCAGATCCCGTGGCGCATCCTTGCTGCATGATGCCAGCTGTACTGGCGTATAGGGGCCAAAGAAATCAATTAGCCCATCTGGGGTTATAGTGACGCTCCATGCATCCAGGTCAAGCGCACTATGCTCTTCAGGAAAGGTAGGATCCATCAGCATGTCCTCCTCCTCTACAGACTCAGCGTCATTGCTTTCAGCTGTGCTGCTATCACTAAAGACAGTGGTGTTGGGGATAGAGCGCATGTTCCTCCTTGTTGGCACATCCTCCCCGCTGTCACTACTGTCATTGTGGCCATGGAAGCCATCACTGTAATTACTGCCGCTGTCACTATCACTATCTCCTTCAGTACGGCTGGCCATGTCTGAATTAGCAGGCTGAGAGCTTCAATTCCAAAGACGCGCACTCATTTGTGAGGGGAGTGTACGGGGGGAATCTTCCTGTATTTTTCTGAAGAAGACGTGTATAATGGAGAATCTGCCCCACGTCCTCTCTTCATACTCACTAGGCACCAGAGGAGCATAGAAAAAAGAGAGACGTCCTCTCTGTTCAGAGACAGCCGTTCTGCCTCTAAATCCAACTTTCTTGACGCATCTTCCTTTCTTAATTTGTATTGGTGAATACAATCATTGTTGTATGCAGTGACAGCTTTTGTATGGTAGTGTTGCGCTAAGGCTGGTGAGTGTTGGACTAACGCATCTCTGATATAGTGCCAATGCGCCAAAACAGAGAAGGTAGTTGGTCGTCAGTGGTTTATTGTAACCAGATTTTACTATTCTGATCACTGAAAAGACGACTAAGAGAAGTTGGAATACAAGAATGACGCAATACAATTTCGAGTTCAAATACAAAATACTACCACGTGTAAATCCCCATAGTCGATAATCACTAGTAGGATAATTTCAGATCTCATCGATTAACAGAAATGGGGATTTTCGAATAAAACACTAGGTCCCAATTTAGTTTGGCCTGATTTGAATCGGATATGGGAATTTATGCATTTTAAGGGTATCGATTTAGAGAAGTTCTACTGTACCTCGCATATGGAACGTCGCCTATTCCTTTCTAAACGAATTTGACTCAGTGAGCCTGATACTATGTGCAAGTATATTTTGACTCGACACGACGCGTTCAGCAGAAGGCTATCAGGCCGCCCTACACAATTCACCACGCGACGCCGCTTATCTATCAATCAATTGAAGACCCTTCGCACGACGCGTCGCTTCAAAGGAGTCTGATCATCACCGCCATCATTCACGTCATGACTTCCGTGGATGGCAAGTCTCAATGCGTAGCTTCATGCCACTGTGGAGCTGTCAAGGTAACACTGCCTGAAATGCCAAAGATCCTCAATGAGTGTAGGTGCTCACTGTGCTTCAAGTATGGCGTGCTGTGGTCCTATCCTCCACGCGATAAAGTCTCTATTGTTAATGACTCAGCATCATCGAAAGCCGACGCCGACTATTACTGCTGGGGTGGTCGCAATACCAATTTCTATCGCTGCAATGTCTGCGGATGTGTGACCCACTGGCTCAGTGTGGAGAGGAGCGGGGATGACAATTCGTCGGGACTTATGGGAGTCAATTGTCGCATGCTTAGATCAGAAGTAGTCCAAGCTATTCCTTGGCAAGTGACAACGGGGCCGGAATTAGATCACCTTTTCTTCGACCTAAGTCTATACTCGTCCGAGACAATGGCTCGTCTGGAGTAATGAACTCTTATTACGACGCGAAGATTAGGAACACGGCAACAAATGACGTCTTGTAAGAGGGCATCTGTCACGTCGCAATCAACTGACCTTGGTAGCTCTCGCGCTCAAAGCAGGAGAAGAAGCCAAAGGTGAGTCTTCACGTCAAAGTATGCCAGTATGACGTAGGATTGGCGGATCTGATCGAGCGAGTTGGAAACAGATACAGCCATACAAGTCCTACGCAACTGTCTTGCACTTGACTCTAATTTAAAGGCCGCTATGCGGAGAGGGTGACAGCCTTCCCCTTGTGGATTCTGGCTCCTTTCCAAAGATGTGAATTGCACACCAAATTAGCGTGGATGTCATGAATGTTTGACTGCACGGCGCCGTGTTAGAAGGCAAGTAGGATTGGTGAGAATATTCTCACTAGTTGACACGTCAAAATATTCTCACACCTTGGTCTGTAAGAATATTTTTACAGTAGAGTTGTCACGCAAACATGCGGCTAACTGTACTTTAGACTTTTCTCACTCTTCACTCAATGATCGTAGCACGTAGCCTCTAATAGGCCGGAGACGTTGCGATTGTGTCACATCAAACAGACACACTTGTCCAACTAACGGGCTGAGATCTGCATGGTCATCTCGCCCGCAGCAACGACGAATTGATCCCGAATCGACTGTCGGAAGTCTTGAGCGTCAGAAGGCTCCATGTAGAAGTCGAACCTCATCACGAAAGCAGCCAGAACAGTTCGCATCTCCATAAAGGCAAGGTTGCGTCCCTGGCAGGTACAGAGAAGAACGATGGTGAGCCTCCTCATCTGTCCACACAGCGACTGGGCTACTCACAATACAGGCGGTCGTGCCATACCCAAAAGCAGAAAAGGCCTGGACGTTGTGTCTCTCGTTCTTCTTGGGCTCGTGCAGCCACCGATCAGGAATGAATCTCTCGGGCTTGGTAAAGTTTCGTGCATCTCGGTGAAGAGTGTAGGTGTGGGTGGAGAGTACCGTACCTGGAGGAACTACACGGCCACTCGGCAACGCTGTCGATTGGGTGACTGTTCTTTGCAGGCCAGAGGGAACGGCCGGCCAGAGTCGAAGGGTCTCCATCAGGCAAGCATTCAGTAGAGGTGCTTCATCTTTGAGAGCGTTAAAGTCCGTCAGTGTCATATGGTCCAACTCAGCTCGGAGGCGGTCCACGAGAGCTGGCTGTTTTGACAGCTCATAGAAGCAGATAGCAAGCGTGTTGGAGGTGGTGTCGCTCCCTGCCACAACCAGTAGCATGCAATCCTGCTGCAATTCTCTTTTGTCCAATTTTCGCTTCTGCTTGCCCTCTTCTCCTAGCAAAAAGGCAAACACATCAGCAGCTACGTATTCACGGTCGCCTTCCTTTCCCATTCTCCACTTGACAGCTTCCTCCAGCCACGTCTCGAACTCTCGAACGGGACTGGGAAGGAATCGCATGATGTGCGCCACGTAGGGAACATTGCCGAGGGTGTTGATAGCTCGTACACCCAATTCAACCAAGTGAACGATGTGCAGCGTTTTGCCTGACTCGAGCGCTCCAAAGGACCGGCCAAATCCGAGCTCGCCCATGACGTCGAAGCCGAACCACAGCAGACACTCCTTGACATCCACTGACCCTTTCATTGCGAGATTGCCAAGCTGTTCCATGAGAAGGTCGACGTTGCGCAGGATGTTTGCTTCATACGTAGCGAGTGATTTGAGAGAAAAAGCCGGGTCCCAATCTCGTCGACGTTGATTGTGCTTTGGGATGGTGGGCTCGTTCTGGAGTGAGTGCACGTGGGGTATCATGCTCTGTGCTCCGTACCAGGGCCCTCGTGTCGACTTGGCAGAAGCCCCAGTAGGACCGTAGATAATTTGTAGTGCCACAGGATCCGAGCAAGAGATTTCCCTGGGTCCCACCCTCACCTCGTCGCCGTACTTCCGATGAAGGGTCTGCATCTTGATGGCACGACTTCCAAACCAGTCGGATAGTACCCACGTCCACATGCTTAGCTTGCTAGACAGTGGGCCTGGTACCTTTCGAAGAGGGTGAAGCAGGACGCGATACACACTCATGGACGCCCAGATCGTGGCAAGAAAGAGGCCGAACATCTGCACAACGATTGTGTTCGCCTCGAGGTAACCGATGTGCCACCCATGATGGAGGGAGTAGGCTGTAGCAGTCCATGCAGTCGCCAGTCCTATAACGAAATGGTGTGCGTAGGGCTCGTTGATCTGGACACCTGCATGCAAGGCCAGAGCCACGACTATGGGAGCGACGACGGTGATTACTCGACTGTACGGCGCACTATCGAAAGCGACTTCGAGCATGGCAGGTCGTCTTGATGGATGTCGTGAAGGAAATACTCTAAACGATACTCCACAACATTTAGCTTTTTGTTTCTGCTGACCGGTAAGGAACGGCCTTGAGACTGCTTAGTGTTTACGCGACGTGCATTATGCCGGATACGTGATAAGCGGGTTTTGGCCCGCAACTTCCCAAGGATAGAGACTTCTTACACGCTAGTCAAATACCCCACAGCACTGGGCCCACAGCCGGTCTGCCCTTCTACACAGGTTGGAATGGCTGCCTTCGCTCGGATAGGTCTTACAAGGTGGTGGAGTATAAAGCGGAACAGTGATGGAGAATGAATTGGAATACAGACACTTTGACCTCGACTGGACTTTGACAAATATGGTCGAACAATGGACAGAGATTGGTGAGGAGAATGGGACAAGACCAGAGACAGTAATTCGTGCTTAGTAGAGACTCAATTTACAGAATCACAGAATGTGCGAATGCCAGAGGGATATGTGGGAAATGTGACACCAGATCACTACAGAAAGCTGCAAGAATTGTGGGTGTCATTCTTTTCCGTCTGCGATCGTGCGATTGGAACCAAGATGGAGGGTGCCAAAGGTGAGTATTTTCCCCATCAGTCCTAGCAACATGAGTTCTGACCAGGTCTCACCACCCTATAACAAGGCGACATCTCCGAGTGGGGATTTGACACGGATCTCGTCAAGAAACGTCTCAATGCGGGAAGCACAATCAAGAACAGTGGGATTGAGAAAGACGACGGAGCCAAGGACATGGCGTCGAAACGGATGGAAGAGGCGAACATGGAAAAGCTCATCTCCACGTACGGGGCTGACGCCTTACGGAGCACATTCTGGTCACTCTGCAAGCAAGACCACCCGGACACTACGATGCTTAGGTTTCTGCGAGCTCGTAAGTGGGACGTGGAGAGAGCAACCGCCATGCTGGCCTCGACTTTGAAGTGGAGACTGGACACAGGAGTTGACCACATGAGCGAGAACGGAGACCTGTCGAATGACAAAGAGATTCCAAAGTACATCACACAACAGTCGACCGGTAAAGTATACGCCTTGGGATGCAACATCAACGAACAGCCGGTGTGTTATGTCCATTTCAAGAAGCATCTTATCTGGGGACAGCCCTCTTCGACGATGAAAAAGTTTATCATCTGCCAGATGGAGTCGTGGAGACTACTGTTTGTTCCTCCCAACGACAAGATGGTCATTCTGTTTGACTGTACCGGCTTCGGACCGAGCAACATGGATCTTCCTAATCTGCTCTACGTCTTGCAATGTCTGCAGTCGTACTTTCCCGAGTGTCTTTCCGTGCTCTATCTTCACAATGCACCGTGGTTCTTGAAGCAGGCATGGCAACTTGTCAAAGGTTTGCTCGATCCCGTCGTCCGATCCAAGGTAGTCTTCACCAATGGCGTGGACGACCTCACTGAGACGATCCCGGAAGATCGACTGCTTGAATTTGTGGGAGGACAAGTGAATCAGTCGTTTGTGTGGATCGATCCACAGGAGGGAGAAAACGACAAACATCTCGACAAAGTGGGCAGAGACGCTTGTTACAGTCACCACATGGATCTCAGCAATCAATTTGAAGTGGCCACTCGGTACTGGCTGGAGTCTGGTGGGAAAGTGTACGTCGATGAGCGGAGGACACTCGGCAAGAAGCTACGACTATCACAATTCGAGTATGAACCGTACTGGCGTGGCCTGACTGTACATCATCGGAATGGCGACTTGGTAGCTGGAAACCCAGGCATCATCAAGTGGGAATATCGGCTGAAAGATGGCGAAAATTTGAGACAGGTCATTGGACATCGTCAATGCAAAAAGACGCTGCTCCGTGAATTGGATGAGATCGCAGCGGGAGCATCAGTGGACTTTGTAGAGAAACGAACAGAAGAGATGCTTGCCGATGGATCTTGGGGTCATTGGTCGACGTGTGAAGATCTGCCTGCCAAAGCGAGTGGGTTCGAGAATGGTCGATTGATCTACGGCATGGAGGCGGAGGAGACATCATCAGATATACGCTTAAACCAGCAAGAGTTGATGCTGGAGAACAAAGCAATAGCAGTGCCAATACTGAAGGAGAGACCCACTGCAGTACCGGTGAAGAAGAAGATGAGAGCCAAAATCAATGAGACTACGAGCCCAAATGTGGATGCGCCACCGCAATACAACCCCGCAGCAAGTCGAGACCGAGACCACACCTACAAGCGCCGCACCCCTTCTCGCACAGACTATGCAACAGGACCAAAAGGCTCTTCGGGAACACTGCCCAAGAAGAAGCTTTCTTTTTTGGAGAACCTGAAATCCATTATTGCTGCTTGATCTATACCTCTTTTCCACCTCATCCTGTACACATGCCTATCCTTTCACGTCTCGGAACAATCTGCCATACAATGCTTAAATTCATCCTGCACTTAGCGGCAGAGTTGCGATGCGTAATCGGCAAATAGTTAAAGTCGTCTACTACCCTCACCTCTTTTGTTCCTTGTCACATTTCCCGGGGACATTCGACGCTAAGAAGGCGGGGTAAGGCAGCAAAGAAAGGGACAATGCGAAAGGAAAAGAGGTGGCGCGTGCGTACTTTGTTCTTGTTTCTTTACAGAGAGGTGGAAGATCCAGAGATCTGCACGTCGGCCATTCACTCTACCACATCCTTCAGTGCTGAGCATGTCGAGTTGCTCTCAGGATAATGAATCTCCTCCAGAAAAGAAGCGTTTCAAACGAAGCAGCCAGGCGTGTCTCCAATGCAGACAACTGAAGATGAAATGCTCTGGATCAGTGCCTTGTGACAGATGCTTGCGCAACAAGCGATTGTGCAAAGAGTCACGAACGCCGATGCGTGGATCCTGGTCGAGCAGAAAGAAGTCGGAGATACAGACACTCAAAGTGAGACTGGAAGAGATGGAACAGAATCTTGACAATTTACGAAGCACGGAGCGGACAGAAGCAAACTTGAACCCGGCTGCGTCCAAACTGCTTCCAGATGACATCCCCAGCATTGCATACTTCGAGCACGTACCCATTACAATTAGTACTACAGTCCAGACACTACCATTCATCAGCACAGGAATCATTTCTAGCGAGGAAGCAAGAGAGCTGTACAGCACATTCATGCACAGCTGCTGCCAACATGTTCCTTTGTTAGATCCGGAGTGGCATTCCTATCGTCAGGTCTCCACGTCCTGCTCTTTCCTGCTCGCCTGCATCATTCATGTAGCGGCCAATTACTGCAACGAACGGCCTAATTTACGCTCCGAGATGCAGGCGGAGATGAATAAACTGATAGGGAGCGTCATCACTTCGGGAGAGAAGAGCGTGGGAATCATTCAGGGGTTCCTTGTCCTCTACTTCTGGAATCAACCGTGTGCCAATCTGAAGCAGGATCTGGCGTGGACCTATTCCGGTCTCGCAATGCGAATGGCAGTCGATATCAATCTGCAAACAGCCCCAAAGCGCGGTAATACAAGGGAGGACGACAGGAACAGAATAGACCGAGAGAGGACGTGGATGTACTGCTTCCTCGTCGATCGAACACAGAGTGCAGCCAGAGGAAAGGCATGGTCGCTGCACGGAAATGACAGCATCGTCGGGAATGCATCTTCCTGGTACACGCAGAAGATCTGTCGACCGTGGGATCTGGGTACTTCAGCCCTGGCCGATCTCATGAAAGTTGCCGTGAGTGACATTGTTTGAGCGTAAAGATTGGGACTGACTCACAATATCTTACAGTCCCGCCAGATGGACGTCCTGAATGACTGCCTCCTGACGCCGTCTGAGCCCAGCGGTGGCAACTTCCAGTGCAACACGACTATGAAGATTCTCAACAGCGAATTGCATCAATGGAGAGAAAGGTGGCACGCACACGGCTTCTTCACCTCACCGTGGGAGAAAGGCTACCAAGCGGACTCGCCCAATACCCCTTGTCCCGATGACGGTGACATACACGCACGCATACTCCACTTCATCACCAAGCAAGCTTCCCTCCGCTATCACTACGCAGTCCTGGTTCTTAATTGTGCTGGACTGCAGTACTACGCCACCCACACGGGCACTTCAGAGGGTAGATCATATAGTGAGTGCCCCATGTATCACATTGATCGATAGCATGCTGAGCACATCTGCATAGTCTTGATGCACGCGATGCATGCCGCTCAAGGAATCGTCACAGCTGCCATGGATGGACTGCGCCATACGGTGGCCTACTCTCCTCAGACACAATGCACAATCATTACATTTGCTGTAATATCTCTGATCAAGGTGAGAACTATGATACACCCCGAACGCTGCATAAGCTAGACTGAACCACAACTTTCACCATTCGCAGATGGCGCCTCTCATGCGCGATGATTCTGCCACTTCAGAGCACCTGCTTCAGCTGGCTACATCTGCAACAACTTTCCTCGAATCTGTCGCTCTGCATTCGACTCATGTTCCCGCTCGATGCGCTTCCATGCTACGAGGGCTATTGCGCAAGACTGCTCCTCCGATCGAAGCGCCTCCTGCATTTCGACCCGGTATGGAAGACCATTCGCTTCCCGTTCGATCTTCTCGTGCAGTCACACCGAGTCCCTTGATACTCTACGACGCTCCACTTATTCTTTCTGAGCAAGCGAATGGCTCTCAAGCGTATGTCACAGAAAGAAAAGTAGGCGGCGACGACCTGGAATCTGTGTCCATCAACACACCTACAACTTTCACCCTCTTTGGCACGGATGGCTCGACTGGGTTTGGCCAAATGACGGCGGATCAAATCCTCGATGAGTCATTCTGGCTATGCCTGCCCTCTGTCAATTTGACCATGCCCTGGACGTGATCTATGCACGTCAGTCCTGTAACGCCAAAGAGAGAGACGTCTACTGCACCGGATATAGCACATCCCGGTCCATACTCGTGAAACAGCGCTAGAGGCTTAATCTCCATAAGCTTACGATTTATATGCGGGGCCGCGCAAAGTAAAAGAGACGAAGGGGCGCGTGTAGTTATTGCCAGTCCTCGCCAAGCTCATCGTTGACACACTCGAGTCACAGGAGTCTGAATGGATCTGACACCCTGCATTGTCAGTCTCGTTCCCGGCGTGAAGGCTCTCCCAATTAATCCTTCCAGACTGTCCGCTGCTCAACATGGGAGTATTCAGTAGTAAGGTTAGGTGCTGTACAGTTTGTGTGGCGTTCTATGCATGCTAAAAGAACTTTGCCAGAAAGGTCCTTGATGGTGTGTCTGGTGATGCTTATGGTTGGTGCTTATGAATGGTGCTACTTGTCGATGTTCTGACTTGCAAACGGCGATCGACTTCTCAAATCTGCACCATAACGGAGCAAAATGAAGGGGACGATCGCGAGCAAAGCAGCCACAAAGCCCAGCAAGCTTGATGCCCATGGATACGTCATGCCCTCGTACACTGTCGAGTAAAGAGTATCAGCGCCTTGACTCCGAAACAACATTGTACGAGACTTACTCTGCGTCGCAAATAGAGGAAAGGCTACAAACAAAATTCGTCAGCTTGGGGACGTCTACACCCACGGAGAGCTTCTCTATCTCACCTGTCGCTAGGAGATTCCGCAGAAACCCTTGCGCTGCGATTGCCGACGCAGTATACTCGCCGTAGCATTCAGAGAGATACACAAAGATGCTGACCTGGAGATGCGGAACGATGAGCGTCAGTATGAGATCATTGTGAGATCATTGTAAGCTATGAGCGAGACTGACATAGAAGAGGAATAAACCAATCATCAAGACGGATGTGCCAATCTGAGGGACAATCCAGTGGATCGATCCTGGCTTCGCAGTCCATGCATACCAGAAGAAGCCTTTAAAAACAAGTTAAGCACATTGAAGAAAGGCGTGACGTTGGCTGCACTGACGAACTCACCTGCGGAGAAGACGATACCCCCTGCGCAGGCCTTGTACAGCTGTTGCTCTGGCGACTTGAATGGGTCTTTTAGTTGCCGATCCCACACGATGGAAAGAGCAAAGCCGATCAAGGCACCGACAGAGAGGCCGGTGAATGCGAGGCCTTGCGTAGCTGAGATGAATCCGTACGGCTCAAATACGAGAGGGAGCGTCTCGAGAAAGCCATAGAGACACGCCCAGGCAAAGGCGATCCAAAGGCAGAGCGCCAGTGTGATTGGCTCCTGAGTGAGAAACACTGTTCCAATAGGAAAGAGACAAGGTTCAGTCTTGATATCATCACATGCTCCAGTCTTGTTTCGTCTCTCGCACTCAACGGTCGAATGGCAGACTTGTGCAGCATATCACGGATCTGCTGCAGGACAGGCTTGTGCGAAGAAGAGTCGTCGTCGGATGAAAAGCCTTCGCGTTCCTTGACGAGATTATTAAGAGTCTCATCTCGAAAGACGTAGACGATGAGCACGGCAGACGGTACTCCACTGATGAGCTGCACAAAATGAGGTAGGGATGAGTTGATCTCCTGTGATGGAGAAGCGGGGCCTCACTCACCAGTGCCCAATTTATCCACCGCCAGGAATCCTTGCGTCCGGCCCAGCTAAAGACGACTGGTCCGATGGCTGTGCCAAAGAGGGCAGAGAGGGCGAAGAAGGCCATCGGCAGTCGGCGGCTAAAAACGGGATAGGAGCGAAACAAATTAGCCCCGAGTCGCCTTTGCCTCTTTCTCACAATAAGCAAAATTCACTCTTTAATGTCCCACAGATCAGATAGTGTGCCTCCCACCTAGAGGAATTAGAGATTCATGCCGAGATCAGATGAAGAAGACTCCAAGTAGAGAGGAAAACGGGAAATGCACGCACCATTGTTGTTCCGACCGAAGCAGCGGCGCCTGCAATGAAGCGGGAAACAAGGACAGTCTGGATGTTCTGGGCGAGGGCTGCCGGTAGGAAGAGGACTACAGAATGGATGCCAGTATCAGCGATCACGAACAGACCAGGAGAAGACAGAAGGACTCACGAAAAAAGATTGCATACGAGACGATGTAGATGTTCCTCCTGCCCACAGTCTCTCCAAGGGGCGCCAAAATTAGAGGAAAGACTGCGACGGCGATGGTGTAGCTGCATGAAGAAGTCGTCAGGGCCACACTAGTCAGCAAAGGGTAACAAAGCAGCAGCTCACAGTGATAGCCCAGAGACGACCAGCTCTTTTGGTGAGTGCAGATCTGTGACCATGCCATCAATGCCCACCGAATAGGCAGAAGGGGCAATCTGAGCGAGGCTCGACATATAACATGCGGTCAGAGTGATGACCCATTTTCGAGATCGGCTCCAGTTGAGTGGATTGCGGGGGCTCGAAGACCACGACTTGGATGTCTGCTCCTTCTCGATATCCTTCTGAATGCCGCTTTGCCTACGAGAAGAGCGCTCGTGAGCTGGAATCAGGCTGAGGTCCGAAGACTGGTGGCTTCTAAGCTCGCATGGCTGGTCCATCGATGTCGACCTCGTCTATAGAGATGTGAGATCTGCGATGATGCTGTCGAGTCAAAGCGAAGATGGGCGAGGTGTTCACGCAGAGTAGTGCCATTGCTGCCTGCTGCTTTATGTGAGATGAGACGAATTTGCAAGATTTCACTCTCAGGTCATAGTCACACGAGTGTGGTTGACAAATCTCTTTCTCTTCTCCGTGTTGTTTGATTGCAAACAAGAAATGCTCCGCTCTAAATTTGAAATTAATTCTTCATATTTGAGATCTGACAGTTCTGTTCGCGAGTATCTGACCAACACGCGTAGATATCTATACTGAATCAGATTGGTGACAAGCAAATGACGTAGAAGCGGCTGCTTAGTAAGCGTTGTCTTTTTTACGCGAATATGAAGGCCCCTCTTGACTTCACATTCTATTCTTCCACGCAGGCTTATTAAGTCTCTGCCAGATGCTTCGGCGTCAAACAATCGATGATGGAGATGCGAAAGCCTGCCAATGGAAGCGTCACGATCAAAAAGTGTGAGCGTCTGTCCTCTTCCCTTCAGCCTTCTCTGGGAGAGGCCAGCCCGGTGGAGGTCGACAAGTTTGTCTTCGGAGCTCCTAGACAGGGTGTCCATAGCAAGATTTGAGTCATCCGATCTTCTCAGGCGGTTCCCTGTAGCCACCACTGCGCTACTGTCGGAAAAAGACCTCGTGGAGCCTTTTGGCAAGCTCGAGACTTGTTCCTCTGGCGCTGATCACAAGGGCTTATGCTTGATTCTTGTATGAACTCCTTACTCGCATGGCCACTACCAATAGCGGACGGCAAGGTAATGTACCCGGCAAGCAAAGAAACGAGCCCCCACAGTTCTAATACGCCTTTTGAGAGATATTGGAGACGCGCTAGGACCGAGCTAAACTACAATTTCTGGCATGATGCGAGAGCATGTCCAGGGAGGTCTCACACATCGTTCTTTGCACCCCGCGATTTCGTTCCTAAGTTGTCACGCGTTTAGGATGCGAACGTCAAATCCAGGCACCTTATCTGTGTCCAAAAGATCACATTCACCTATTTGTGACCGCACGAAAGTCTGCAGCTTTAGCTTCTGTGCGTCTTGCGTCTGGGAATTTCCTATCTGGAGTGCGCAGTCATTGCCCGGTGCATTTTCTTTCATTCTTCTCACGACAGGCAAGGGGAAGTCTGTCTCTTCACTACCATGTCGAGCATCTTGGCTGATCAGATTGACTTACAGCCAGTCGATTCGCACAATTACACTTCTTCCTGGCACCTTGATTGGACAGCCGGGCCTGGTGAGTGCAACAAGCATTGAGAAGAGACAAAGACTCTGACCCATCATCTGATGCCTAAGCTGTTCACGGTGGTTGCATTGCTGCCCTCATTCATCACACTGCCATACGGCACACCACAACTACACTAGCTGGACTGAAACAACCAGACATCCTATCCCTTCACTACGACTTCTTGACATCAAGTACTGCTAGCCCTTTCCTGATAACAGTTACTGAGCTCAAGGTTGGCAAGATAATCAGCTCGATCCGACTAGAATTGCGACAAAGTGATGTACTCCGTGTGGTGGCCATTGCTACGTTGATCAATTTCGATGTTCCGTTGGGCCCCACCGCCGACACCGGGTGGATTTTAAGTCCTCCCTTCAAATCTGTTCCCGATTTCGAGAAGATTACTCTGGAACAACCAGACGACGACTGGGTTTCCGGAATCATGACCGGAGAAGTGTACCCTTTCACCAACAGGATCTTGCTTCTCTACCCGCGCATTGGCAGTCCCATAGGTGGTCCACTGGATATTTGGAGTAAGTTTGGTGGTGAAGAGAAGATCAGCGGTGCCTACCTCTCGCTGCTGGCCGACACTGTACCGTCGATGTCTGATACACTGCTGCACAATGGAGGCCTGTTTGACGCACATCGATTTGCTCATATACTGCAAACAGGCGCAAAGGAGCATCCCGGCGTTCCGACAAAGGCGCACACGACACTGCGAGAAGCGGCAAGGGCCACCATATGGAACAACACCGTCAGTCTGGACATTGACTTCAAGAAGAGACTGCCAAAAGAAGGCCTCGACTGGATTCATATGCGACTCCTGACAAAAAGGCTGCAGAACGGGCGCATGGATCTGGATATGACAATGTGTGACGATAAGCTGGATATCATCTGCTCAGCGCGGCAGATCGTCCTTGTTCTCGAGGCCAAGAAGAAGTTTACCAAGCCCTCGTCGAGGATGTAGCAGTGTATCATGATGTATAATAAGACGCGATCCAAATGCAGACAGGCGGGTCCGCCTTATGAATGCAATGTCCAGACCTTTACCAAATCAGTCAACCTTCACAGAAGGTGAGAGTCACATATCACAAGCGCACTCTTATGAATTCAGTATACTTCAGTCCGGTAGCTAGCGTTGAGGATGCGAGGGTCATGGTTTTCATCAGAATCACGTCAGCGTGTTCATGCCGTAAGATGGCCGTACTTGACCGAGTATATGCTAGTGTAGCTGGCTAGTCTCGAGCACATTCCCCCACACCTGTATCGAATAGACTTCTGCCCTAAATCCTCGAAGGCCTTCTGTCCTGACACACTATTTCTCGTCTCCATGTCTATTCCCTATTGAGATTTGAAGCTGCCCGTTACAATCCCCATAGGTCCTCGTCAGACTTGCGCGGCCACGTGGTGAAATCCTCTATCATTATCTAACGGTCGGAGGCTACGAGCGGTGATCTGTGCGGGAAGCGAAAAAGTCTAAAATAAGGTTACCCGCGTTTTGATGAGGAGAAGGGAGCTAGGAATGGGGTTGAGCACTTGCTCCGGCTGAGTTGAAGCTTCCCTCCTGCCTCTCCCCTGTGCTCTTGTTGTAAGGGTGCTTAGAAGAGGCGTCGTCAGGAATCATACCGGCATGGCTGGCACGAGCAAATTGCGACAGCGTCGACGTGTTCAATTGTCGTGCGATGGCTGCAGGCGCTACAAGAGAAAGGCACGTTCCAGAATGAGAATCGTTATATAGCATCCCATCTGATATTCTATACCATCTTCTTCATCCCCAATCTCTCCACAACTCTTTCCTTGCAGTGCGATCGCACTTGTCCATGCGCAGAATGTCGCTTTCGTGGCAAGACGTGCAGTTTCGACGACAGTGCAGCGCAAACCACTCCAGGCAGCAACATGATACTCTTCCCATCAGACCCTCTTCCCTACGATTCACGCCTTGATGAGCAGACTTGTTCACTCACTACTTCGCGCACCAGCCTGCAAGAGGGAGACTCTACGCATGAAAGCCGGCTAACAACTCCACCGACACCGTTCAGCGACACCAGCATCAGCTCGGTAGAGCGCCTGGAAGCTTTTATTTGCTCCCCCAACGCGCTGCATCACGTCATCGCTGCGTGGCGACAGGAAGACGACTGGTACCACGAAGTCGTCCTAGACAGTCCCTTTATGACGGCAGTCTCGCAGCACCAGACGGTGTCTCTGCCGCTCGTCCGTCTCTACGCCGGTGTCATGTACGCAATCACGGCTCTCGTGGCACACACACATCCTTCCAAAGTAGAGGCCATTCTAATTCGGCTTAGCACTACAGCATCGTCTATCGCTGCATTCACAACGGCAGAGGAAGTGGGAAGAAGCGCAGCGCAGGCCGCTTCGGCATGGTTAGCTCAAGTGACAGCTGATGATGATGATGCCGCGTCATGGCAAGCACCAGTGTTCCAGACTTCTTTCCTCCTAATGAAGCTGCACAAGTTCCTCGGTCGTTGGACAGAGTATAGACAGAGCCTCACTGTCGATCTGGCCAGACTACAGCGTGCCAAGTACCATCGCGTGTCGGGCATCATGCGAGATAAGACGAATACGTACCAGGAGAACAGTACGCGTCATCGCATCTTCTGGCATTACTATACTCTGGAGAGGTGTGTATGTCGGCTTGAAATGACTGATTGCCTCCTCTGTTGACATATGGTTAACTTCCCCTGCAGGCTCTCTTCCACCTTTGACGGCGTTCCCTACACGATGCAAGCCCGCAACGCCGACATGTGGCTTATCCAGGGAACAGATGCCGTGCACATACATCATCTATGTGACGATCAGCGGCATTACAAAGGCGAGCAATTGGGCAGACCGCCTGGTTCTGTGACAAGTGCCATGAGTCTCACCTTGTCTCCTTGCGGCCAGCAGATGGCAAGACTCGCCGCTCAAGCGGGCCGCTTCCAGGATCAGATTGCCACTCTGAGCACCACGCGAACCTTGTCACCTCACCAACGCTTCGGGCGAGGGAACACGATTGCTGCCGAGATCGAGGAGGACCTGTTCGACATGCAGAACCGCTTTACACTTGAGGCCCTTCCGCCACAGCACAGCCTCCTCGTGTCAATTGGTCTTGCCCGCGTTCGCCGTGACGTGGCTATCCTCTTGTGCGGCAGTCTACAACTCAACTTGGACGATGCAAAAGACTGGGAGTCTTCCGCTCGGCAGCTACATCACAGACGACTTGATCTAGACAGGGCACTCATTCAATGCGCTGTGGATCATTCTGGACGGGTCATGCTCTCAAAATTGGGAGAACCATTCTTCACTAATTTTATTTGCGACTCTGTAATGGCGCTTGCTGGTAGTCTGCAGCAGGAAGGGATCGAGCAAGACTATGTGTGCCGAGACACAACTTTACAGGTTCTCAAATCTGCCACGGTCGGACGCAACCTTCTCGTCGCCATCGCAAAGCAGAGTGAATTGGCAGAGAATCACAGACTAGCCGCAAGAGCGAGTCAGCTGCTGGCTAGTGTCGTGGAGCAAATGTGCAGCGTGTCGGATACAGCGATGTCGCTGAGCACAGACATACTCGACATGTCTCGTGTGGTCTCGTTAGATGCATGCCTGTCTGTAGCAGTATCGTTCCTGGCAAAGGAGACAGTCTTTCCTGATGTCGAAAATGCAGAGGGGTGGCTAGACTGGATCGCCGCGTATCCCGCCCTTCAGCAGATCTTTGACTTGCCACCCAGCTGTATAGATCCGGTGCAAACACTCAACAATACGACACCATTCGATTCTTTTGGCGGCGAATCTTACAGCTAGCTACTACCAAACAAGGCAAAAATTGGGAGAGGGAGGAACAAGGCCACCTTTACCACGGCGCGACTCCTGCTCTACGGAGACACTTGCCGTGTTCACTGTCTCGTTTGCCGTCGATGACGTCCTTGACGAACGCGGCTCCAACAGACGGGTCCAGTGCTCCCATTCCTTTGAGCTTAGCCGGAGTGAAGCCTCCCAAATTGGTTGCTAGGAAACCTGGATCGACAGCAAATACCTTGACGGCGTCGTTGCTCAAGATTCTCTTCCACTCGAGCATGACCATATTGACGGCCGTTTTGGAAGTGCGGTACGCAGTGAAGCTGAACGTGGGAGGCTTGGGCCATCCTGCAGGTGGCTTCCCTGCCTGGACGGGAAGACCTCGACTGGCTTCCTCGAGAGAAGCAGTGCCACTCGATGTGAACACCAAGCGCGGACTGCTCGAGGCTATAAGCAGTGGCATGAATGCCTCTGTGACCATGTGCGAGCTCGTAACGTTTGTATCAAAGTTGGCATTCCACATATCCCTCATACCCATCTTGCCTGCAGCGTATTGCTGGTCGAATTGAGCGCCTGATATGATGAAAGTCAATAATGTCTGAGTACAAGGCATTCTCTAGTCTAAGCTTTCTGCGGCAACTCACCGGCATTGTTGACCAAGACGTCGAGATGATCCGTCTTCTGAGCGACCGCAAGGACTGCATGAGCGATAGACTTATCATCGGTGATATCAATCACAATAGCCTCCACCTCGCTTGGTGATCGGTGTCTTGCCTCACCGAGTGCTTCCATAGCTTCGGCTGCCTTACCTGCTGAGCGACTTCCTAGGAAGATGTGGTAGCGCGTGTCAGAGGACTGTAGGAGGGTCTTGGTAATCTCGTAGCCAAGCCCTGAGCTTGCTCCGGTGATGAAAACATTTGTTGCTCTGGCATTCGTTGTCTCGACTTGCGACATCTTGACCAGCCGAGTATTGTCAATTCTACATTGCTCTACTCGAACTTATATAGTCTTCAAAAGCGTCTCGATGTGAGCAATTTGATTGCTCCTCTCAGCTACGACGCGACAATCTGGCAAAATGCACAATCTCCGGCGGACTCAATATCTCCCAATGTCAGTGCACAATGTCAGTGCGAGCGCCAGACAGGCTGTTCTGCATAATTAATGTCCGCCGGACTAAAGTGGGATTCGCGATTGCGGCGGTGGATTTACCGCGGACATTTGCCTCGGGGGGCGCATTGACTGAAACTGGCCTCATCGGCAGCGTAGTAGAGGAAGTAGAGGAAAGGTAATGCCTAAAGTCATCACTTTCTTATACAGGCTTGTGAATCTCGGTTTTTTGATAGGAAGATAGCCATCAGATAGGCAGGGTACTAAAGAACTCAATTCATCATAGCTTTCAATGTGCGAATGCAAATGGAGACAACGTTCCGTATATATGATCTTACTTCTTTTCCAAGAACTTGCATCACCAGGAGAATATTCAGCAAGGATAGTCTACTCTGTTGCCTTTTTGGTTTGCCTTCATATACTCGTCATGCAACCTTAGATTGCTCGACTATGCCAGATACTCTCGCAACGCCAAGACGTACACTTTGATCAGCGACGTGTATTCCCTGATCGACACCCGCTCTTCATTCGATGCCATCGTCAGGGGCGAGAGACCGTACGTGTAGGCCGGTATTCCAGCGTACCTCCAGAATTTGGCATCTGTACCGCCCAGACCTGGAAGGGCGACTGGCTTGAATTTATTAATCTCCTCTGCTTGTCGAGTAATGCAGCGGACGATCGGATGATCCTTGTCGCACATGTTCGAGGGATTGCTTGCAGCTGCTTGTTCACGTACTTTTATGCTGGGGAATTCCGTCAAAATGTCGTCGATCTCACAGAGTACCTCTTCCTTGGCCAACCCGATCGGCGTTCGAATGTCGATCTGAATCTCTGCTGAAGAAGGGATCATGTTGACCTTAAGGCCGCCCTGCCACACCCCCACGTTCACAGTCGGATACAAAAAGAGCAATGCTGCCCCCTTTCCCATACTCTCATTCGCTGCATCTCGTACGCTTTCTTTTTCCAGGTGCTTCCTAAGTTCCTCGGGTAGAGATGGCCTCAAAGCTTCTACTCGTTGGATCACCTCAGCAACGAACTCGACACCGATACGGTTGGCGCCTTTGCTGAGGTTCAAGTACGGTCCTAGTGCCCCTTTGGTCTGTATCGAGGCAGTCAGTCGATGTGTTCCCTTTTCGCCAAATCGAATACTTTGAAGGCCGCCTGGTTCTGCATTCAGCAGCAAATCCCCTCTGCACTGCAAAGGCACGTTCTCCAGCAGCCATTTGGAGCCCCATTTTCCGCCCGTCTCCTCATCAGACACCATGGTCAGTGTCACGCTTCCCCGCAGTGTGTCTCTACATCGATACAGATAACAGAATGCCGCGAGTATAGCAGCAGTGCCAGACTTCATGTCGACTGTCCCACGACCGTAGATGAACTCGCCGTCGTTGTCTCCGCTGAGTGGATCGCGATTCCAGTCCTTTCGCGCGCCGGTGGGGAAGACGTCGATGTGACCATTGAGCACCACATGCGGCCCGTCTCCGGCCAGTCCCTTGAATGTGGCCACGATATTCGGCTTGTCGTTATGAGGCGCATATATCCTGTGCGCTATTCCCGCTTCCGAAAGATGCGTGATCAGGAAGTTACTGGCTTCTCGCGTGTCGCCCGGAGGATTCGGTGAAGCGATCCTCACAAAGGTTTGCAGCAGTGCTGTGTGAGCTTCTCTCAGTCCTTCCAGCTCCTGCGAGACATCTGAATCTGTCATGAAAGATCGTCGTCGGAGAAGGAGAGTTGCTTTAGCTCCTGCATGGATGGGAATGTGTATATGACTCGAATTACTCTTGACATAGAAGCTGGCTTGTGCGTCGCATTTCTTCGGAAATTACCCGGTATTACGCGCTTGTGTAAGTCGACGTTTCGTTGCGAACATGAGGCTCTCGACAGTGCAGTGAAGCGGTCAGCCGGGGACTTCTTTCGAGGATACGTCTGATCTTACAAACATCTACGTCTTGTCGTTGACCGAAGTGACGCTTGTCATATGAGCTAATATCGTTGTGCATTGCAGTGGCTGGTGTGGAATGTACAAATCTCCTCAGAGCTGCTCTTGCAAATTTGACGCAAAATGCCTTTCGACGCAGGTATGTAAGCAGAGGCGAGCATAGGGCGAGTGCTACCATACAGGCTCCGACGAATATGATCAGGCCTTCAAAGCCAAGAGCACCGAAGCCTACTTTTGCTTGAGTCTTCTGTGGATGATAAAGTGCGGCTGCGACGAGCGGTCCAATGATCGAGGCCAAGCCCCTGACGAAGGTGAAAGAGAGAATGACGTTGGCCGTCTGCATTCCTTTCAGTCGAGAAACGTCGTAGGCCGCTGCTGACCAGGTGGAGCAGTAACTACCAGCAGCCATGCCAAACAGCAGCACAAAGAAGACAAGTCCGACGAGTGATTGAACCAGACCAAGCAGCAAAAGAGCAGACAAGGCTCCGATCACACCGATGACCAATATGATACCGGGATAGGCGTACCGATCACATGCATAGCCGCTAGAGAAAGAGTAGAGAGGGTAAGCGTAGAAGAAGGAATAAGCAGGACTGTCCGAAAGACAAAAATTTAAACTCACACCATGATCTCTCCCGTCAGCGCAGCGCCATTGAAGGCTGCGACGATTCCTGTCGATGTACTCCGCGAAAGACCCAGATTGGTGCAATAGACGGCCAAGTAGAAACTGACACTGAAGAAGCCCATGCTTGCGAACAGAGTGGAGAACGCCTAAACATGATGAGAAGAAGGTGCACAAGACGTGTGTGAAAAAGTGTGTAGTATGAGGAGCCGCAGCGATCGATACTCACTTGAATGAGCCATAAGGGAGAGAGCATGAACGACAGTGCGTCTCGCCACTTTCTCCACCCTTCTTTTGATCTTGCCCGTGCTCTAGAGGGACTACCTGTGTCAGTGCTCTGTCGCGGCTGGCTTGACCAAGGAAGACCGGAAGGTGTCGCTTTGGTGGTGGGAAGCCGTGAGCGGATGAAGTAGCTCAGTACCCCACCTCCCGACATGATGACAAATGCCCAGATGCGCAACGTCCATGAAAAACCCAAATGATGCAACGAGGCATTGAGCATGACTGTGTGGAGGAAGAGTTTGAGACTCAGCTTTACTCTATAGCGGTGGAGGGTACATAGGACGGTCCTCACATGGATATACTATACCGCCCGTTCCGGCGCCCGCTGCAGAAGAGAAACATGGTGAGGGATTCAGTGCGAATTCCCTTTGTGATGCAGCAGCAAGATGATAAGATGACGCACCAAAAGCAATACCATTCGCCAGTCCTCTCCGCTTAGAGAACCATTGAGGGAGCCAGATGAGGTAGTTTATCGTTCCAAGACCAAGTGTGGTGCCGGGAATGAGCCCCATGAAGATCACCAGGACCGGCAAGCTTGTTTCAAAGCTAGCAATGAGCAGACTGACACCTGCAAGTTGCAAGCATGCAAAGCTCATCAGCTGGTTCCGATGGGCGAAGCGAGCCCAGACTCCCCTCATGATTGCAGGGGCAAAGTATGTAGACGACACAAGCAATGTACCAATGATGCTCGCCTCGACGTTGGTGGTGCCTTTGCGAGGTGACTGTGATGACTTTACAAGATAGTCTTGGAAGATAGAGAAGCTGAACGCTCCTCCCAGACAGAGAAGCTCCATCAAGAAAGCCGAGGCCAGAAAGGTCCATGCTCGGAACCCACCATCGATCGGCGGTAGCTTACGGGAAGCAGAGTTGTGGCCGCACTGCTGAGATAATGGAGGGATGTATTGATCACCATTGCCCATGTCGAGTCTCTGCAAAGCTTCTGCTTCTGAGGTCGCTTCGAATGTCAAGACGTCGGCCTTGCGAATAGGCTGCAGCTGCATTCCATCCGTCTCCATGATTTCCCTAGAGAATCAAGGCGGATAGGTGTGAGAGAGGCTGCGGAAGTCGTTGTGCACAGCTAGAGAAGACGGGTACTTGTGGAAGGGATGGACGAGTCATTTGTGACGATGGTCCACCTACCAGGTGAGCATCGGCAGTTTCCCGGCCTAAAAGTCGGCAATATATTCGGACAAAAAAATCGAAGAGTTCGCATCTCGCGCGTCTGATTCGATTTAGTGCTGCAGGAAGGTCGGCGGCCATACCTATTTAAAACATGGGAAGTATGAGCGCACCTCAACATGAATTTTGTCTTCTCTATTCGACGTCATGCGCTTCATCATACAGCCTTCGCTGTTGAGCATCTCCACACACGTATCTGTGGCAGTCGTCCGTGTTGAGATTTCGGCGGGAGCAAAGGCTGATCGAGTGGTGCTTGACAGGCTCAAGGCAGATGCTCTCGGCAATCTTCTTGATAGGGTTCCCTCGAGCCAGAATGCCGACCTGGAAGCAATTCCTAGCATAAAGCAATGGCTTACAACCTACAAAGTCATGTCGCTGAAGCCTAAGAAGATCAAGCCTACGCACTATGCCCTCTCCTCGCGCTTGCTCAAAGACAAGAAGTGGCCTAGACCGATCGGTCCTCTCGTGGACACTTACCTCTCGAACCAGATGTGAGTTGTCTGCGCTAGGCAGCGGCGTAGGATTCAGTTCGATTATCTATATTGAACATACCGTACTTTTCACACTGGCGCAGAAAACATTTGATGCCGCATGGTGGCTACGACGTCCCTTCTCTCTCGGGCGACAGCATAATCCTTCGAGTGTCAAAGAACGAGCTTCCCTTTCAGCCACTGGGTGTTGCGAAGGACGATGAAGGTCGCATGGAGACAACAAAGCCAACAGAGGTGCTCTATCTAGATCAATCCGGAGATGCTAGTGCGACACTGACACGCTATTGGAATCATCTTGATGCAGAACTGACCAAGATCGTCGACGACGCAGAAGATGAAGGCCATTCGACCCACGATATGGTCCTCTTCATCGAAAGTGTCGATGGTAGCGACGAGGGCAGGCATCGATTGCAAGAAGCGGCAAACGATCTAGAGGAAGCGTACAGACTCGTGTATAGTCCCACCGCCATCCTCCATTCGTATGTTCGTGTAGTAGAGCTGACTGAACAGGGAGCAGAGGTCTCACTGGACTTTTGACTAGACCTGTAGCGCGATCTAGATTCCTGTATTGCATAGTAAAGCATTAAATCTAGGGTTCGGAAGTTGAGGAAGATGGTCCATGCGTGAAGCGAGCTCCACCCCACGTGTGATCAATAATTCGCTCCCCACGCCATACGATAGCTCGAATGGGGTTTTGAAGTTCTCCACATTCTCATTCTTCCCTCTTTTAAGGCTTCGTTCACAGAGCAACACGACAACCTCAGACGATGCCAAAGGATTCGAGTCAGTCGCAGGGGCTGCCAATAGTGCAGTAAGTGGTGATAGGCGTTGTATCTGTATCTGCTCACTTAGCTTACCGCTGGTGGGAAGCATGGTAGAGCTTGCATTGAGTGTCGCCTAAACAAGGCGAGTAGGGTGCGAGACGATGAGGCTCTTGCACTGTGATCTGGTCTGTGTGCTGAATGAGGACTCGTGACAGACCAAGTGCACCAACACCAGTGCAGGACAGCGCAAGTGTCAAAGATGTGAAAGATTTGATTTCGAGTGTAATTATCGGTCTAGCAAGCGCGGACGAAGGCCAAAGAGCAAGGCTGGGCAGGCTCACATCACTCCTGCAAGCAAAGTTCGTCTAGGTACCGAGAGTACCGTCGACCATTCACTTGACATATTTAAGACCGCTGGTGTGCGCGAGAAAGCCTGGAGAATATTGACAAGAAAGTCGGCGAACCGCGGATCGACGTACAACTTTGTAACGTCCGGCAAGGCAGAAGTATCGACTTTGAAGGAATCTCAGTCATCCAGCGCACGCGAGTCCCGCAAGACTTCACATCCGAGTCTTCGAGATCTTCTGCGTCGTGTAGATATGGAGGACACTCCATCTGCAGTAGTCGGTGAAGCGGTACCTCTGCTGCCTAGAATGATTTTCCTTGACGCCCCCAGAGACCCTCGACAGGTCGGCATTGTCTCGGAGGAAAGAGCGCAGCAGCTCTTTGACTACTTCAACGGCAAACTTTCGCCTTGGATCGCTGCACTCGATCCTACCATCGCTATCTCAGCGATAGCAACACCCTTCCTTTTGTCAGCCATCTTACTCCAGGCATCCAGGTACATTGGTGGCAGAGACTCTACCGAGAGTATGGCGCTTGCGATACACTGTCGAACAGTGGGCGCACTTGCCTTTCTGGAAGCAGACACAAGCCAAGAAGTCGCTCTTGCCTTTTACATTCTCTCTACGTGGAAAATGGCTGACGACAGCTTCAGCGACATGTATACTGGCTTTGCGGATCGCATTGAAATGATGAATGGCGGAATTCAAACAGCAGAAGAGGCAGACGAGAGGAGCCAAGAGCGCATACAGCTCTTCCACTATGTCCAACACAACGTGTTCACGCTTCACTACTCTCCCTCCCCCACCTTTCGGAAGCGCAACGACTTGACGAGGCAAGCACTGACATGGGCACAAGCGCAGAATTCTCTCGTCGGTGACTGGTTCCTTTGTTCAGACATGGAAAGTACTGCCATACAGATCCGCTACAAGAGCCTGTTTGAAGAGCAACAGCATCAACACGGCGCAACCTATATCCCCCTTCTCGAGACCTTTCTCCACGAGATGAGCGAATGGGAGTCACGTTGGCGGCAAGAGTCCGCGCGAAGGGAAGCGTTGGAGCTGGGCGACGCAACAGGCAGACTGCTAAGAGGCACAGGACTCAAACTCTTTCGAAATAGTGTGTGCATTCAGATCTCCTCTATTGCCCTCTGTGAGACGCTACGCACTTGGCTAAGAGGGAAGCAGCTGGGCACCTCAGTATACACCAAGCGCAGTTTCGACATATGTCTCGATAGCTGCATCGGCCTGCTAGAGAGTATACTGGACTTAGATGGCGAAGGGGAGACCTTGCTTCACATGCCAGATTCGCTCGTTCTGTTAGCCGATCATGCTTCTCTGTTGATTGTCTATCTTCTTCTGCTGCCTTCCACTACGGCAGAGAGAGGTGATCACACAGCTTTAATGCACACGACAAGTATCGATCAGGTCGAAGATTCTCTGGCGCTGGAGTGTGTTGAAAAGATCCGGCGGGTGTCGGAACTGATGCGGAGCGCCTCTCTCCTTCGCGGAGATCTCTCTACAGCCGTTGGTCTCAGTGCAGACTACCTCGACAGCATAATCGATTTAATCGAAGGTCGCAACGACGTCATCAATAATCACGACGAGGTCAGTAGCAGCACTCTTTCTTTCACACCGTCAGACCTGACTTCATCCTTCAGCAAAGATGCTGCTGACCTTGGCCTGGACTGGCTGCAGTCGTTTCTGCATTACAATCCACTACCAGTATCTTCGTCCGTAAAGGAAGAGCAAGCTACTGCGGCTGATCCCCTCTCTTTTTATTTTTGTTACGTCAACTCTCGTTGCTTTCGAAGAGGATGTCGCAATCTTTTGGTATTTAATCGTACGGGAAAGTCACGTCGCACTACTGACTCTGGTCTTCCAGCCTGAGTTGTCTCCATCGACGCTTGGGGTGTCGATGCGCGGTAAGATCTCCTCTGGAGCGTCCCTCGCAGCTCCGTCGTACTTGTCGATTCCTTGCGTGTCCGTATCGAAGATGACAGCAAAAGCAAAGCATGAATTGGGATAGATTCTCATGTGTCCTTCGATGACGTCCTCTTCCCGATATTGCACTCCTTCGCCCAGATCACGCTCAAGAAATTGGAGCACCAAGTTGATGATGATGACAGTCCTCGTCTCAATCGCTTTGTCATCTGCTGCCAGCAAGCATCGGCTAGCAAAGGGAGAGTCGGGCGAGAGGAAGTGCTGGTGGCTGTGACGGGCCATGTCTAAGCGACTGAAGCCGGGACCTGCAGCGATCACCTCTATAATTGTGTCATCGTCGTTGTCTTTATCACCTTCCGCTTGGATATGCTGCAGCCATGCTTCAGAGATGGTCCGTGAAGTCAAGTTGAACAGCGCAAGCTTCTTCATGGGATAGGCGCCGGGTGGTGCCATGGTTGGAGGTGAAAGGACTACGACCAAGTCTATCTTTAATCGACTGTGTAGCGATGTCTAGAGCGTCTTCAAACGGAATTAGAGTTTGCCACGTCCATCAAGCGCGTGGATTTCCATACAAAATCCTTGAGCTTAATTGTGATTATGCATACGAAACCCCATTACGACCACATGATATGACTCTTATTAATGCGAGATAGAGGCTGTACCGCTGGTACGTGAGGCAAGTCACCTTGTACTATTGATAATAGTTCGTATGTTGGAAGCTCAGGCGATTCGTGTGATGCATATCCATTTGCGACAGCGGGTGAGAATGGCATGGTAACAATTTGCAGACATGCGAGTGTACTGATTGTTCCCCCATGCCAAAGCCTGCGCTTCAACAATCCTCCAGCTTCCTGCGCTTAATTTAGCAAGAGCAATGATGGTGAGATGGTGGTTGTGACGGTGATGAACAGTCTGGTAGTGAGATTTAACAGGTACAGAAATTCAATATGTCAGCGACGGCTTGGTCAATGCGCGTCGAAGCGCAGGAGAACATTTGGCAGAGCAAAGTAATGTTTCCAATGTCACAGATTCTATCGGAGCCCATATTGCATGGCAACATTTGGAATACGGGGACTTGATTGTCTCTTTCCCGAGTAACGAGCTTTCTGCTGAACACTTCTGGACGGACGGATTTGGAAATCTTCTTGTCAACGATGGCAACGGTAGCCTCATTCACTAGCTCTAGTAAGTAATTATTTGTGTATCTTTCATCACTTCCACACTATGCAGAGAAAATCTATTGTCCCATCAAGACTTTTGTCCGCCGCTCTTGGCTATTCTCCCCTCCTTCTTAATCCATATGCTGCAATACTGTGTGTGTATGTGGCGGTAAGATCAGCGGTCGCACTGTATGTACGTTGTGTAGATATCCCTTCGCAAATCGCATCACCGTTTTGCTCTAGTACATATCTATAAGAAAGGATTGAAAGAAGAAAGAGGAGAGAGTATGAACAGTGGCTACGAAATACGCAGAGTGACATTCTCCTTCTCAGCATATTCATTGGGTCGCGCTACAGTATTTCAATTCAGAATAAAAGCTACGGTCGGCGAATGTGCCATCTTTCGGGATTCCCACGGCCCTGTCCCAGCAAAACTTGCGTATGCATACAAATCGCCCGAAGAGCCGCTTGAATCTTTTCGTCGTCTCCACTCATCAGATCACGGCGCAACATCTCGTTCATGCACCGTGAGGCATTCCATCGAAGGTCGGTAAATTCAACGTGCGGAAAATACGCTTTTCCATGCAGTTCGAGAGCATCTAGAATCTTATCCTTCAGCGGAATGCTCAATTCTTTCCATGCGAGTGCTTCGTCTTCCAGACCCCTATTCAAGGTGGGCAGATTACTGCGCTGCTTGTAGTACTGGTCAACGTCTGAGGAGCTGCTTGCCTCGGCTGCCTCCGGGATGGGATAGCGGTGCACACTGTGTGCCGTATCAGACGTGAGAGCTACACGACGATGTTGTCGTTCTTGTTGATAGTTTGAGGCCTCTGGCAGATGATACATTTCATTGCTGTGTCTCGGTGATATTGCAAACGACAGGTCAGGCGAGGAATTCGAATAGTTGGTCTTCGTACTGAGGGCGAGGCGTGAGTAAATCTGATGGTCGTGTACGTTCACCGATAGATTCTTTTCCGGACTCTTCCCAAAGTAGAGCTTGTAGCGGAGGTCGTCATGTTGATTACTATCGGCGTCTTCTAATGCCTTTCCGTGATTCTTACCAGACGCTCTGAGCTTCTTCACTTTATCCTTTAGCCAGTGGATGCCGAACACCGGCTGAGCAGAGGCCAGCTCGCTCGAGATGTAGAGAAACAGAATGACAGCGGGGACGGAAGGGGTGATCATACCAGGATATGGTGTTCGTGTATGGAGTGGGTGGTGTGAATGAAGACAGAGGGCGAGGCGGCTCAAACACTCCTTTTAGTCTGGTGGAGGGACTTTGCTCTGTAAAGTCGTGCGTGTAGCACACCGAGAGATGACCGTGGCACGGCGTGAGTAGATATAATAGATTTGTGAGAATGCAGTATCTATCATGCTCTTTTCCGTCAGCCCTCACATCTCTCATGCTCGCCGCCGAGATACGATTAAGTCTCGCAGCGCATGGCGATACGACTGGAAGTGAAGTGAAAGAGAGAGGACAGAACAGGACGCTATCGGTGCACTGCAAGCTAAAATCGATACGGAGATGGTTTTCCGTGGAAGCAGCTCAATCACACCGCCAAATCGACCATAAAATAGTCAGTGACCACACACATGGACAGCATTCTGCCGGTAACGTAGTCAAAGCCATTGCCTGACTGATTATCAAAATGCACACCCGGTAGAATACACACTTCCCCACACCACATCGTGACAAGAAGAATCTACACCACCAGCCCAACAAACGTTTTAGATCATCACCTCGCATCGTCACAATTACCAAGAAGGTATTCCTCCAAGCCTCTAGGCAGACTTGAGGTCCACATCGTTGGTGATCTCCATGTCTTCCGAATTCACCTCCTTCAAGTCAAGATTTCCGGCTTCGACCTTGCTGATAGCGCTCTGGTCTCGTGCGCCAAACTGATCAATGTCGTACCCGTGTTCTGCCAGGTACTCCTTGAAGGCAATGTCCTCCTTGGCCATCCCGTCGGCGGTCAGCTCTGGGATGAAGAAGAAGGCGACAATGGCAGAGAAGATGGCCAAGCCACTGCCCACCCAAAAGGGACCCGTGTTTCCCTTCGTCGAGTCGGCGCCCCCGAATGCGTCGATCATGGCGGGAAAGGCCCACGTACCCACATAAGCACCAATCTTGCCAATGGCGGCGGCACTGCCGTAGAAGCGGCCTCGAATGGCGGTAGGGTTTGACTTGACGGATAGCAGTCCGATGCAGTTACCCGGACCAGCTTCTCCAAACGACAGGAAGAGGCCGTAGACGACGGCGAACCCTGCAATGTGATTGGACAGCTGCGTGTAGAGACCGGACATGATGAAGCCCGTGATGCCTTGCAGGATGAGGAAGACGATCAGCATCGTTTTTGGCCTGGCCCAGTCGAGGATGAGCGCGCCGAGCATGGTGCCAGGAATGTAGAACAGGTTGATCACGACGTTCCAGCCGAACACGACATACAGCGACGCCGTGTCCCCGATGATCGTATCGACGACGGTGGACGAGTAGATGCCGAAGGGGTACGAGATGAAGTCGTAGATGAACCACACAACCGCGATCCCCGTAAAGCGAAGCCAGTACCGCTTGAAGATCAGCAGCCATGGCATGCGGTCGACGTTCTTCATCGACGACTTTTGGAAGAGGGCCGGTTCCGTGGCGATTCGGAGTCGCAAGAGGAAGAGGATCAGAGGCGCTACACAGCCCATGCCTAGAGAGAATCGCCAAACGACGCGCAAATGGTCCAAGCCGAAGATCCAAAGCATGACCAGAGGAACAAAAGCGGCCACGACGAAGCCCCAGTCGATGGCACTATTGGTGGCCAAGGCGAACCACATCTGCTGTCGGCCCTTTTTGATGCCAGGCTGCTCAGTATTCTCTGCCGCTGCGACGGAGCCTGCCTGTTCAAGAGAGGAAGAAGACGATTGGTGTGAGTAAGTGGACACAAGCATTATAGGAATCGGCGAAGTGAATTACCGGATATTCCGCTCCCACCCCGATGCCTGAAAGGAAGCGGTAGGCACTCAGGGCGGCCAGCATGCCGTTGATGCTGCCACCCGCTCCATACGCTCCCGCAGAAAGAGCAACAAAGACAAAGACGATGGCATTGGCGATGAACATGCCGTTCTTCCTGCCGACGAGATCGGCCAACCAGCCAAAGGTGAGTTGTCCGACGACGATACCGGCGAATCCAATCGAGCTGAAGACCGTGGCATGGTTGTGCAGCTTCGTCTCGACGGGGTAGAGCTTCTTCAAGATGGTGTTGACGCTGCCGATGACGCCGTTGATGTAGCCGTCGCTGAAGAGCGCAGTACCGCAGGCCATGATGAGGGCGACATTGGTCAGGCCCTTGCGCGGAACGACGATCTGGTCTCCGTGGGGCATCCTTGCACGATCGGATTAGGGAGGGGGCTCTTCTGTCGTCGGTGGGGTGGGGTCGTCTACTTGATGGAGGAATCTTGCTCTTTATGTAAATGGGCGACAAATGTGCAATCGTACCCTCTTGCAGCCCGTTCCTTGAGAGAGTCCCTGCTGATAAGACAACGTGCGCTAGAATTGGAACCGCGACACCTGTTGAAAAGAGGCTAGTTGTTCTTCTTGATGCCGCTGCAAAAGTTTAATTTGCAGATGCTCTGACACGGCAGCGCGCACAGGTGTACTCACACTTTAGTCCTGACAGTCCTTTTTCCCCTTGCCCTGCCAGATCTCGGCATCTGAAAGCTTTGCATCTCGACTGATCGATTGTTTTTAAACTTCACTAGCCTAGGAACTTTAAATTCATAGTCCTCCTCCTCCAGCGCGAATAAATACGTGATTACCTTATCGCGACGTATTTCTACTATTAATCATACACGCGCTCCTGCCTTTACTTTAATAATATGCGCCTTTCAATCTACGCGCTTCTTCCCTCGTCCTCCTCATGGTCATCAAGGCGGCTCCCCCCTTGCTTCATGCGCAGGGCCTAGACCAGGTCCTCGTAGAATGCGCACGAGTACAGTCGATAGATGGAGACCACTACAACGTTTCCTCATGGTCAAGCCTCTCCTTCGCGCGTCTAAGAGTGGGGGAGGAGGGGTGGAAAGTGGTGGAGACTAATTATACATACTTGCCGCCGGCTCCTCGGGACGCGAAATGAAGGCACGCGCGAGAAAGTTTTTTTTTTGGTTGAAGCAGGAAAACCTTAAGTTTGCAATCTTCCACCTGCTGTACTGCCTCTTCTTGCGCTGATGTAAGCCTACAGGGAAAGACCCCAAAGCACAAGCCAGATTGAACAACTTGGTCACTCGGGTCGATTCCGACTCAGAGGATTACATAAGGAGAGCATAACGATGATTTGATACTGGCAGCGTATGTCGTGACGACCTTGATAGGAAACACAAGAGCGATTCTACGTTCATGAAGGGGGATCTGTCATATATGCGTCATCGCATGCCGTTCCTTGATGCGTATTTCGAGAGGTAATGAGCTACGTCTAGAGCGTGTAAGGACTCCCCCAACGGACGCATGACTGACAGTGAACTAACACACCATTTAAGCTGACAGACGGTCGTACGGTGTCTGCCATGCCGATCCTTTTTGGTGATGGAAGCGGTACCCCCAACCTCGAGATGAACCCAACCTCGAGATGAACATGTATCCTGCCTTCTGGGGACCAGATGCCGGCAACTTTCGACCGGAGCGATGGATAAAGGAGGAAAGAGTCGAGCTGAAGAGGATTCCCGGCTGGTCGCATCTGCTCACATTTGAAAGGAAACCGCGTAATTGCCTCGGGATGAAGTGAGTTTGACATGCTTTGATTTCCCGTCTCACTAGCTTCTCCCAATGAGAGTGTAAGGCGCTGCTGGCCTCCACACTGGCCATTTTCAGCGTTGCTCTGTCGTGTAAAAGGGAAGACATTCACGGCGTGACTTCGTAAGTAGAGAAGGTGATGACAACGAAACCTAAAGGTCTCTTCCTTATCCAACATGTCTTCTTTCTTTATACGATCGTCATGCTGCCTCACATTTTCCTTGCACATTCTTCTCTTTGCATTAATATACTCTAAACATCGTGGACGTCTACGCAAATCATAGTCACCTATGCATGATTTACCGATCGCTTTTTGGAAATGCGCCACAAAGACCGAACGCCCCCCTCCCTCCTTTGACACCGTCATAGCTTGTGCGGTGCAGATGTGCTGCTTTCAAAGATGAGAACATTCTGACTTTGACTATGATTTTCGACGAGGAGGTGCGAGATCAAAGGGGTACAGGATTCTCGGCAGTAGAATGTGTGTGTGTGCTACAATCAAGAGGGCGCGTCTTTTTCAACAACTCACGCCGTCGTAATGCTCAATCACTGCTTGTTGTTGTCGCTGACGGGCCTTGTATCTTCTAGGGAGTGGTCTGCAGAAAGGCTGCTCACGCACTTCGGCACAAATCATAATCTACGTAGAGCCACCTGAACAAGTGGGTCTGGAACCGCAGCTCAAGAGTCATTATCACTTGCATGTCGTTCAAATGCCTAGACGAGGCACGGAGGATATGGTGTCAGAAATCTTCCTTGCTGTTTGTATGCGATCTTGAGGGCTGAGCCTCTCCAGGCGTTCCTGCAAAACTTTGGCAATGTCAAACCACAGATCTGATGACGCACACCACAAGGACGTCACCTCCAGAAAGAGCAGCTCAATCTATCGATAGCCGCTTATGAAGAGACAATCAACCCATGCACAGTGTCATTTTTATTAGCTACTGTCAGGACACAAAATAGTGCCACCCCCGCACTCCGTCTTTCCTTTTGCGAACTTCCGACGCATCAGGGATTCATCCCCCCGATTTCAAAGCGACCGACTAGCGCGCAAAGTCTCATCGCGTACTTACGACATGGTCTGATCTGATGATGCACGAGCCAATCAATCACCTTGCAAGTGTCACGAGGTGGAGGTTTCGAGAAGTTTCGATGGTAATAGAAGATTCGACATCATTCCCTTCCACGTCATCATATGCTAGATCCTATCAACCAGTAAAGTATATAAACACCCCTTTCGACAGAATGTAACTACCCCCCAAGAAGTGCAATCCCAATCCTTCCCCTTTACCTACCTTTCGACTCCTGTACCGCGTAACAGGTTATGAGCCCAACCATTTCTAATATGCGAACTCAAACATCGACAACACAAACTCCGATTCTATCACATGGAGATGATTACTTTGAGTGGAGTATTAAAATGCGTAACTACCTGAAGTCGAAAGGGCGCAAATACTGGCGAATTTGCAAAGGATCATATCTTCGACCCACTTCGATCAAAGGTCAAGATAGTTCGACGTCGGAAGCCGACATCAATGAATGGGATGAGGTGAATGATGTGGTGGCAGGCCTCATTGGAGCATCTTGTGAAGGAGCTCCAGAGACACTCATTCGAAAGTTGGACCTCGCCAAAGATTGTTGGGATGCGCTTCGAAACGCTTATCATAATCGTCTTTCCCAACAAATCGACATGCTGGATGCAGAGTTATCTTCACTTCGACAGGGAAGTGGAATGAATGGTTTTGAAGATTTCATAACATCTATCGAAAACCTATGTGACAAGTTGAGCGCTGTCAACGTTACAGTTTCGACTCAACGAAAGTTTCGAGTTCTGTTGAATGGACTCAAACCAGATTTAGAAGCTAAAGCATCAGTACTTAGCTATGATAGGGACAAGCTTCAAAGCGAAACGTTTGAAGATAGCAGGGATTCGACGCGAAAGTGGGATGAATTCTACAATCGAGCAGTGAATCACCTAAGGCTAGCACATGAGAAACAGATTCTCATGTCGAAAGCGCAAGAAACACAAGAAAGGGTAATGTTTGCTGATCAAAACGGTCGAAACAGCAAACAAGGTGGACATCGACACCAATCACAAGATAAAGGTCAAAAAGAGACAAGGGAATGCTACTATTGCCACAAGATAGGACATCTTGCAATCGAATGTAGGAAGAAATCAGCAGATATCAAATCAGGAAAGTTTGCAAAGTCAAACTACAATCGAAACATCAAGAATGCTGATAAAGACCAAGACAACAGAAGCGAAAGTGCAAACATGGCATCGAATTGGTCATTTGCAATGTCAGACTGCGGTCTCGACACAGATAAGTGGATCTTCGACTCAGGAGCAACAACTCATGCAACAAGTCAGATCGAAGTATTTTCAAGCCTGTCGAAAGCAATCGAAGAACCGCTAAAGACAGCTGGAGGTGGCGAACTTCCAATTATAGGTAGAGGAACAGTCAAGATTCGATGTCGAATTGAGGACAACAAGTACAATGTGATCGAACTCAAGAATGTGGCATATTGTCCTGGAATAAAGGTGAACCTTCTGAGTTTAGAGAGAGTTCAAGAAAATCCAGACATCATTGTGGAACTTTCGAAAAAAGGAGGAGAGATTCGACACAAATCAGGAACAATCATTTGTCGAGGTATTCGAAACAACAAGAATACAACATTAGATGGAACAGTCATCAAACAAGAGAGAGCGAATGTTGTCTCTCACAAGGAATCAGCGCAATTATGGCACAATCGACTGGGCCACATTGGCGTTTCGACAATGAAAGATACAGCAAAGGTATCGAAAGGAATGGACCACCTGGATGAAAAGGATTTCAAGGAGCTTTCGACAACAACATGCAACAAATGCATGATCGGAAAGCAAAGTCGACAACCGTTTCGACAGAGCACAACTGTGACCACCAAGCCATTACAGCTCATTCACAGTGACCTAGTAGGGAAGATGCAAGTCAACACCTATGATGGCAAAGGATATGTGTTTGTCATAATCGATGACTACACCAAGATGACATTTGTAGCCTTACTGGAGAGAAAAAGCGAAGCTTTCGAATATTTTCAAAGATGGCGAACTGCAGTTGAACTGCAATGGGAAGCAAAGGTAAAGATACTTCGAACAGATGGAGGTGGCGAATACTGCAATCAAGCCTTTCGAAATTACCTTTCGACACATGGAATTCAACATGAAACAACAAATCGATACACACCACAGCAGAATGGTGTGGCAGAGCGATCGAACTTGACATTATTCAACATGGTCAGAGCAATGTTGGCAAAAGCCAAGTGCAACAAGAATCTCTGGGGAGAAGCTGTTCGATTTGCAGCTAATGTCAAGAATGTCACGAGTTTGACAACAATCCCAGGAAAGACACCTTATGAGTTATGGACTGGATCGAAAGCGGATCTTACTGATCTAAAGACCTTTGGATGCACTGCATATGCGCAGATTCCTGTCGAACTCAGGCAAAAGTTGGATGATCGATCAAAGAAACTAGTCTATGTTGGAAAGACACCAGGAACCAAGGGACATCGACTGATTGATCCAGCAAAAATGAAGATAATTCAATCAAGAGACGTCTTATTTGATGAAAGTGAGTTTCCTTTCATCGAACTTGCAACAAAGACAGCAAAAGAGAACGAAGATCAGATCGATCTTGAAGAGGATGCTGAACAAGTGGGAGAAATGGTCGATTCAGTGGGAGACACAACAGATCGACAGGAATCGACAGAGAATGAGACAGAAGAATCTCAAATGACAGAAGAGAATGAAGAGAATGATGTTCAGACATCCCCTTCAACATCGAATGACATCGAAGACAGGATTCAAGATGCGAATCAAGATGTCAACAACATGGAAGACAATAATGAAGAGTCTCGACAAGAACAGCCGTCGAGATACAACCTTCGATCACGAGATCGACAATGCTACGTTTTCATGGCAAGTGATGATGAGCAGATCCCACATGGGTACAAGGACGCCAAAGCAAGTAAGGAATGGAAGCAGTGGGAGCAGGCAATGATGACAGAGAACAAATCGCATCAGAAGAACAACACATGGACAGTGGTGGCCAGACCATCAGACAAGGATGTCATAGGATGCAGATGGGTAATGGCAAAGAAAAAGAATTCGAAAGGCAAAGTTGTTCAATTCAAAGCGAGACTTGTAGCATTGGGAAATTTACAAGTGAAAGGCATCAACTTTGACGAGACATTTGCAGCGGTTTGCAAGTTCGCAACCATTCGACAAATTATCGCATTTGCCTCAGCCAATGGATGGATGATGCATCAGATGGATGTAGAGACAGCTTACCTCAATGGTGACATAGACACAGAGATCTACATGGAAATGCCGCCTGGCTATGGAATAGCAGGCATGGTATGCAAGCTGAACAAGGCACTATATGGTCTCAAACAAGCTGGTCGAATCTGGTACCAAAGAGCAGATCGATTCTTTCAGGAGAATGGATTCAAACGTTTCAACAGCAACCATTGTCTTTACTCCAAGTTTGACAAGACAGGGGATTCATTGATAGTAGGAATCTATGTCGATGACATCATTATTGCAAGTTCAACAGAGAACGCAATGAAGTGGATGAAAGATCAACTTTCGACAACTTTCACAATGACTGATGGAGGACAACTACACTTTATTCTGGGAATACAAGTGACCTGGACAGACAATTATGTCAAAATCTCACAATCGACATACATCGAGAACATTCTCAAGCGATTCAAAATGTTCGATTGCAACAAAGTAACCACACCAAGTAATCCTGGAGGATTTGATGCGAAAGGAGCAAAATTGTTGGAAGAGGAGGATCATTCAGAGTATCGATCAGCAGTGGGAGCGATTCTCTACTGTTCGACAGCAACTTGACCGGATATCTCATTTGCTGTGCAACTTCTCAGTCGAAACCTGGAGAATCCAACAACAGCACATCAAGCAGCATTGAAACACCTGTTTCGATACATGAAAGGAACAATCGACTATGGTTTACACTATGCAAGAGAAATGAAAGAGGGATTAGTAGCATACAGTGATGCTGACTATGCAGGAGACAAGGAAGAAAGAAGATCGACAAGCGGATCATTGATTCTCTATAATTTGACGCCAATCGACTGGATTGCAAAGCGACAATCAGTGATTGCGCTATCTTCAACAGAATCAGAATACATTGCAATGACTGAAACAGCAAAAGAAGTCATTTGGATGCAAGGTATGGGTCGAATGATGGGAATGTCAGTCGAAGTACCAACAATACTACATGTCGACAACAATGGTGCAAGACAATTGGCAATCAATCCCAAGTTTCACAAGCAAACTAAGCACATCGACACAAAGTACCACTTTATCAGAGATTGTGTAGCAAGAAAGGTGATCAAACTCTCACAAGTTGGTACAAAAGACCAATTAGCAGATGGATTAACAAAAGCATTAGGACCACAGAAGATTGAAGCTCTAAACAGCAAGCTTCGATTGTCAACCTTCTAGTTTGACACAAAATTTAGAAGAAAAGAGGAAGAATTCAAAGTAAAGATGAGTTCGACTGGGATTCGATCAAGGAATACATCCAGAAGATGGAGGAAAGTGACAATCGCGAAGTTCGACAAGCATTCGCATTCATCCTCCAAAAATTACTGAAGATCGACTAAGTTCGACAGGACTAGCAAGTGGGAGTGTCACGAGGTGGAGGTTTCGAGAAGTTTCGATGGTAATAGAAGATTCGACATCATTCCCTTCCACGTCATCATATGCTAGATCCTATCGACCAGTAAAGTATATAAACACCCCTTTCGACAGAATGTAACTACCCCCCAAGAAGTGCAATCCCAATCCTTCCCCTTTACCTACCTTTCAACTCCTGTACCGCGTAACAGCAAGTCCCTCCTCCGCCCTCCACACTGACACTCTAAGCCCTATAATACTGCTGATAGTAAATCAGACTGTATACAATATCCGGTGTAATGTTTCTGTGAATTCTCTAACGTCATAGGTATAATCTCATGATCGCCGCACGCTGTTTTCCCAGAAGACGCCGGCCTCATGCGTAGTGTGGAGAAGAAGCTATTTCCAAGGAAAGAAGCGGGTAAATGTGCGAGTCGGAAGAAGGAGAAGGAGGCGGAAAAGAGAAGGAGGAGGACGATGTCTTGTCGGGCATCTCAAACATGCACAAGAGCTAGTGTAGAGCATGTGATTAGTGGTTCGAGTTTTCGCTTCTTCGACGGTAAAGTCACTAGCCAGAGGGTGTCTCCCGTGAGACACGATGGGGAACCTTACCACATCCGCAAGTGCCATGGCTATGACGTCGTGTAAGGAAGATGCATAGCGGGGGGGGGGGAAGGAGTACACTGGATATGGCTATATAACATACGCTTCTTTGTTCACCCGCACACTTCCTCAACAAATACCTTCTCCACCTCTATATCGCTTCTCTGCCCTACTCACATTCTATCAATCATGCTCGCCCGCTCCTCCCTCGCCAGCCTCTTCACTGCCTTTGTCGCCCTCACCGGCCAGGCTCTCTCTGCTCCATCGTCGAAGCACCGCACATGCAAAGCCGGCGCCGAAATCACGGAGAATGTGCGTATATACTTGTTCTTCTCCATCAGCTGAGGATCCTGACTGACCCTATACACGTCTTCTCCTTATGACACACAGTTCGACGACCAGAACTACGCCTTGGGCACTGTTCTTCCCGCCTTGGCAGCCGTCGGTACGCTGCAAGGACTCACCTACAATGCTTTTGTTGGCCTCAGCGACACGCTCAACACCGGCGTGCAGCCCCACTCCCCCTCCAACGAGATCGTCACCGGTCTGCCCCAATCACTACTAGATGGAACAGCGTACATCGAAGCGTCTGGATCGACGACATACTTTGACTTCAAGTCATTTTACTTTGGTTGCGCCGTCGATTCGGCTGCCGGTGCCATCGGAGTGCCCACAGCCTGCACCATCACGGTCACCGGATATTACGAAGGCGTCGAGCACATCGTCCAGGAGTTCAACTACTCGCCCACCGGAGTACTCTCCTCCGGACAAAACAAGGCACAGACCAAGTATTCCAAGTGCCACACTGGCTTCACCGGAGTAGACAAGGTTGAATTCACCACGAATAATCCTGCCCTCTACGTACTCCTTCTCGACGACGTCACCTACGTCCCCCACACTTGTACATCATAGCAATGCTCGCGTACGTACAGACAAAACATTATACATCATTCAGACATTCTTCTCATTTGCTTTTATGTTCCGTGCCTATCGCCTGCGAGCCGTGAGGTTGATGGGCATCTGAGGGCCCTCCTTCTCGCGTCCAACAACGATGGGCCTGACAACAATAGAGGACAGACGCGGCTCGATGCGATCGCCAGTCGCTTCAATGTGGAAGTCGCGCAAGAACTGAGCCAGAATGCTGCATTCATAGAGAGAGAAGCGTCAATATGGCTGCCCCTCTCTCCTTCCTTGTCGCGTCTCCTTATCGTAGTAACCCACCACATCATCTCAGCCTCGGCAAACCTATATCCAAGATACATCCTATTTCCAATCGAAAAGGCCCAGTGCTGCGGCGGCGGCACCTTGGCGGATCGTGACTGTGTGTCGTCCACGTCGAGCCAGCGCTCCGGGCTAGTAAAAGAAACGTCAGCCATTGAATGTAGTGACATGATTCACATGCGACTCACACAAACTCCTTTGCGTTGGAACCCCAGATGGCCGTGTCGTGGTTGAGTGCTTGCAGGCCTGTAATCATATGTGCCAGCTCTTCAGTGTTTGTTGCTTGTGATGATGTACTGGTACGGGCAACTCACAGATGGATATGTTGGTGCCCCTTGGTATGAAGATCTCCCTCGTCCGAGCCTTGCCGTTCGTCTGAGGTATGGCTGGTGTGTTGCAGTTTATGCTCTCAGCTCCGATAGCAAGGGAGAGAGACATGTCTAGACTCACCTTCTTCCAGTGGCACAACGTCGTCCTCCAGCGCACACCGTTGCACCTCCGGAACGATACTGTGAAGGCGATTGCCCTCCTTCATGATCGCACCAAGGTACGGCAGCGAAGAGAGTTCACTCCATGACGGCTCCTCTTTGCCCTCCTTCTTCACCATATCATCTAAGGCGTCGACCTCCTTCCTGGCCTTGCCCTGTCGCTCAGGACTCTCAGCGAGGTACAAGAGAATGAACGCCAGCACGCCTGCACTTGTTTCGTGTCCGGCGACCAAGAGACTGGTCAGTGTGTCCTGAAGATCGACGTCTGTGATTCGATCGACCTTGCGGACATCAACGGCCATCTGCTGCCGTATCATGTGTGTGAGGACGTCTTTTCCCTGGAAGGCGGCATCGTCCTTCTTCAAGTCGGCCTGTATAAAGCGGGGCGTGAGCATACCAAGTTATAGTCAATTCAAGCGAGAGGAACCTACCATGCTCAGACCAGCCTCGGACAAGCTTTCGAGGGTCTCCTTGCGCTTGCTTTCCACTTCTTGTCGTGTAAATGACCGCAGCAGCCCCAACGCTTTCTTGTTGTGCCTGTTACGCGCCGTGATGGGTGCACGCTGGAGAGAAGAGGTCAGCGCCAACATTGTATTTCCCCCCGTATAAAGATGACCCCACCATCAGCTTTGGATGAATGTATCCCAACGATGTCATGATGAATTTGCTGAACGGACTCCCTGTGATACTCGCTCGGAGACTTGCCACAAAGGCCTGCGCAAAGGGATCCGAATCGACTCCTCCACTCGAGAGAAGCGTCTTCTGTGCTTTCATCTCATGGCCAAAACCAGCGAGGCCAATGGCATCCAACGTAGCCGCCGACGTGTGTTTCGACACGTTCACTGCTCTTTCATTCACATAGTCTGCGTCACACTGGATCGTCTGCGTCATCTTTCTGGCCACCTCGACAAAGACAGGGTACAGGCCCTCCATGACCGAAGCAGAAAAGGCAGGATTGGAACACTTTTTCAGCCTTCGATGATGATCGCCCTCGGCAGTCAGGATACCCTCGCCCAGGATCATGGCCAGTGCTGCCGTTTGCGTGTTCGTCTTGCGGTACTTGCGGTCGGCGACGCTCAGGATGTGCTTCGCGGCCTTCCAGCTGTCAATACAAAATGGAATAGCAGTAAGCACCACACTCCACTCTATCCCTCCCAATGTTCATATTATACTCACTCGGATATGCTGATCAGGTACGAGCCCAAGTAGGACGGCAGAGCTAATACTTTGGAGCCTTTCTCTTCGACCCACGCCTCTCTCCTACTTCCCGGAAAGCCAGAATAGAGAATATCATGGCAACCAACGAGACTTCCTTGGCCGTTCTTGATACGAGGAATGCACCCAAGCGGACCAAGTGCCGTCTTCACGCGACCGAAGACTTTGACGTACAGTATCGAGGCGATCAAGAGGCATGCGATGACCACAGCCCCATTATAGGCAAGATCGTGAGCAGGGGACATTTCCAGGAGGGAGTGGGAGAGGGGGGAATGGGGAACCGGAAATCTAGCTCAATCCGAGCTATCCATACACAACTGACTTGAATGAGTCGAGGGAAAATCTTCGCGGACGTTAGCGTGCGTTTCTTTTGTTTCGGTGCACGGCCCACTGTGGAAGAGGAAACAAATCGGCCTTTACGTCGAGATGCATATGATTCGCCCGTGACTTGCTAGTCTGACATGAGATTCAGCTCCTTCTGAAGCAAGACTTCGTCCACTCGACGAACATGAGTGCCACAGGTGATAGAGATGGCGGAGACGTACGAGTGCTCTGCTTGCATGCCACCGGTCAGAATGGAGCGTCATTCAGAAAGAGTCTGCAGCCGATCATCGACCGCGTTCCTTCGTCGTGGACGTTCGTCGTGCCTGATGGGCCTGTCACGCAAGGATCCGCCAAGACCACCTTCACATACAAGTGAGTGTTCCCCCTCTCTTTCCGATGCACGAGAAACGTAATTCGTACCCCTTCCCTTTCTGATTCATGTTGTGCAGCCAGCAGCAAAAGGACGTCCAGGGCATTGCAGAGAGCAGCAAGCAGTCGGACGCCGCCGTGGAGAACATGTTTGAAGCAGTGCGAGCGGATGGGATCCTCAAGACTGCCGAGGCGGAGATCCGTGCCCATCCGCATCGAAAGAGAGACGAACTGCGATCCCTGAGCATACCACAGACCATGATCAGGGAAGCAAAGAAGCATCGAGACAAGTACCTTAATGGCAGGTCTATGGCGGAGGTGTATGACGAGGTCAGGGGCCTGCCCACAGTAAAGGCCTGGGCGCTGACTCTCAGTGACGAGTACGAGGGGGGCAAGGGGATATGGTCGACATACGATTTGGCCGTAGAGTACATCTCGAAGATATTCAGGGAGCAGGGTCCGGTGGGTTCAGCGGCGGGAAGAAAGAAGAGAAGAGAATTATAACGAGTTACACGATCTGACGTGAATAATAATTCTCATACATGCACTTCGACGGAATCATCTCCTTTTCCATGGGAGCCATGTTGGGTGAGCAGTCATACAGTCCATTTGCAGGAGAGTGGCTCCAGCTGACCATTGCTGATTTCTCGTACATCATCCAAGCGTGCGAGCTGGAAAAGATACTATCTGGCGGTGATCCTCACGGCGAGATCGCTCCGTTTTTCGACCCTGGACCCAAGCAAGGTCCGTTCCGCTTCTGCATTGCCTGCAGCGCTCTACCCCCCGTCGACACGATTCCCTGGCGACGGCGTGTCTTCACGTCGTGGTCAGCCATGACGCAAGCAAAGCAGATATACCAGCCTTCCTCGTTGTGCACCTGGGGAGCAAAGGACAAGATGTTTCCGGCCTTTTACTTTGACGAGATGATGAAATTGAACGACTACCAGCGCCTACAAGTACATCCGGGCGGACACAGCTTCCCGTCGTCGTGAGTGTCTCCACCGTTATAAACTGACTGCACTTGATCGTCCTCTTACTGATGCGGAACATTGAATATATAGAGACGACTGGGCGGCCTTCCTCGCAGCATGGCTCGAGACAGCGGCAGGTCTGGATCCAGGCCTCCCCATAGAGGACAGGACTGCACGGCTGAAGCAGATCGCGGCTCCTTCTGTAATATCGTCCAGGGCGAAGCTGTGAGGGAGTACTCTTCCCTTCTTTCATTAAATATTTCCTATTATTTGAGACTGTAGAGATAGCATCAGAAAGTGGCATGCCTGTCAATCGATCTCAATCCTTTGCCGCCTGTTGCGATTTGGAGCGTATCTTACGACCATAGACGAGCGCGATGAGAGGAATGCCCAGCTCGAGCAAGCTGATGCAAGCCAGTATGATGCTTGCATTCTGTACCCCGACATTGCGAAAGAAGACGTCCCCAAAGAGCGGACAGAAGGCGGTGATGGCAGATCGAACGACACTTATCGCAGCGGCTGCGGCAGGAATGCAGGGTTTGTACGTGTCCAGGAGGTAGCCAAAGGTGGAGAGCACCACACCAAGCGCACCAAAGCCATACAAGGCACTCGCGATGATGGGCCCGATCCAGTGCACACTCGGACGAGCAAGTGCGGCAAATAGGAACAGACTGACGACGATGCAGACGCCTGAGATCATGGCGGGAATCGTTCGGTGCTCTGGGCTAGGTCCCTTGCTTGCGACTCGCCGGCCCCACCAAGCTGTCAGGTAGGTGTAGTCAAAGATGGAGTACGCTGCCAGTCCGACGAGAAGCCCGAGGAACGACAGACCAACCTGCGCCTCATCGAAATGGTAGATGTCCTCAAAGACGACAGGAAAGGCAGAGAAGAACATGTAGACGATGCCAAAGACGGTCGACTGCCAGATGCTCAGGAAGAGAATGATTGGCTCGGTGACAATCATCTTTGCCGCTTGTGATCCGACGATGACGATGCGACGAAGAGGCGACAGCTGCTGGAGGGAGGGATCGCCAATCGAACGCCCCCCAAAGAATAGGAACCGTGTCCTTGGGCTGCTCTTTGCTAGCAATTGCGTGTGCGTCTCTGGCAGAAAGGCTTCCACGATGGCTAGTACAAGGCCAGCAATAGCGCTCGCCCACATTGTCCACCGCCAGCCGCCGTAGCGAGAGACGAGAGGCATACAGTACTGCGCAATGAAGCCACCCAGTAGGGCTGTAAAAATAGAATGACAAGACTGTCAATCACTGCATTTCCCGTACACTTATGATGATAAAGAGCAACACTCACGACCTAGCACGGGACCAAACCAGATCGTCGATATGTTCAGCGAGAAGAAGCGGGCAACATCGAGTCCTTCAAACAGATCCACCGCCACCGCACCGCCCATTACAAAGTGCGACGAACCGAAGAAGGCGGCGAAGAAGCGGGTGATGATCAGTGCGGCGAGGTTGTTGCTTGTGGCTGCACCGATGTGGAAGATGGACCACAGCAGGATCGTGTAAAAGTACATGGGGGACTATAGAAGAAGAAATCAGCGAATGGAGACTATTCATCACGATGGGGGAAGAACTCACCCGGCCATAGTAGTCGGCAAACGGGCCGATGAGGAGCGGTCCAGCACCCCATGCAAGGATGTAGAAGACAAAGGGAAGTCGAGCTGGGAGGAGGAGTCAAAGCATGTCAGAAGCAGTCATTCACGGGGTCGAGGGTAAAGCTGAAGCTGCGCGACATACACTCGGTAGTATTGACGCCGAACTCTTCTGCGACGGCAGGCGCGACACTGAGGTAGACGGATGCTGACCAGCTGACGAGGAACAGGCCTGTCGAGACGATGCAGAGATGCAGGATCCGATAGCTCTTTGACCACGACTTGGGCTCGCGCCAGTTTGAGACCACTCCTTTCTCGGTCATATTGGGGGGGGGTGGCCTTGAGGAAGGGGGAAGTGGGGTGCAGCCTTCACATCGAGGAGGAAGAAGGCGGGAGTATAGTTTGAGGGATCGTGTGTTGGTCTTCTCAATTTCTTACTAGCGCTTCGACGTTATGTAAGCGGGGGGCACTAGCCTCTCTTTGTATCTCACACCCCAGATCTAGAGCCCGGGAATCGGTCTGGTCGGTCGGTGGAGCTGGAGACCGCTCGGGTAATCATTAGCACGATGCCGCGGCAAGAAGAGTCGAATCTTACTCTCAGCCTTTAGAACAAAGTTCGGCAAGTGAGCAATAGAGGCGCGTGCCATCTTGCAGCTTAAGGCAAACTTTGACTCTAAGAAGGAAGTAGAAAGTGGATTATTGCCGCGTGGCAGCACCAGCCACGCGACCTTCCACGCCCTTCCTGGTATTGACCGCTCAAGCGCAATGAACAGGTTGCGAGAAATGGACAGACGGAGTGACGGAATCGAGCAAAGACAGGTGCGAGGTAGTTGTGCGAAGGCTATGTGTCGATACGCAAGCAGGTATAGTTAGACCTGAATCTTTGCGGTGAATTCATAATATACATGCGTATCTATGGGTGACACTATGAACCAGAACCAAGCACCTCGTAATGTGAGCGATTGAAGAATGCAGTAAATTCGATGTAAAGCTCCCTTTTTTTCATCTATCGTTGTAATGCGCCTTAATACATCAGTGGCATCACTGTATGCTAAATTCGAGCGTTATGTAAGCCCTTTACCTCTTTCAGACGTAGCGCTGAGTAGATAGTCGATCGTGTCTCTGTGTTGGGCTCTTCATACAGATATGATTGGGTTGTTCGGACATGACTTCTCTAAAGAACAGCGAATGTACCTCTCATGAGCCACTCCCGAAATGCATAGTCAGTCATTCGAATTCGCTAATCTAATGCCGTGTCCTCCTTATACCCTAAAGTCTCTGACTTTTCAGTATCACGCCCACCGCTTCTCAAAACTAAACCCCCCCTACTCAATTCATTTCTGTAAAAATCTGTAAAACAAATGTAGATCAGTGTCTTTCGAGCGTGGCATCACCCTCGAATAATAGTAATACTTTTTGTCGGTGAGAAAGTCCTGAAAAAGACCGATCAACGCTTACGGCACACATGGTAACGGGGATAAAGAGCAAAAGTATCGTGCCGATTGATTGTACGTATCAGTCTTTGCGCAATGAAGAACTTGGGAAGTCATAACGCATCAACATATACTACACTATACCGGTTTTACATGATGTGGAATCTTCAATGTATATCTGAAGAGCTTTTCAAAAACCTATGTAAAATTCCTCTTCGGTCGGTGCAATGAGTGCTGGTGTAGGGATGCATCAGCTCCTCTGCAGCGCAAGACCGCCCAGTGCAACTTTCTATAGGCTGATGACCAGGTTTCTAAGACAACAAGCCTCGTTCAGTCTGATATTAATCCCAGCATCCACTTCACCACTTCTACTCTCAAATGACTCATCGTTCAATTACGTGCAGGTAGGAAATCATCATGTCAATCTTTCGCACTGCGTAGATTTCCCTCTAGTCTTTCGCTAACCTACGTCGCTCCTAACGCATCTACAAATCAAATCCAAGACGTTGCTGTCGATCTGGAACATATCTTGCCAAAGTGAGATGTATCTCACACGCCGTCTCTGTGTGCGGGACAGTCGGCACCGTTGCACCGGCAAAACAGAGGTAGTAAATAATTCAAATCATGGACGATCTGCAAAGACGGTTGGCAGTCGCGTGCGCGTCTAAATCTTCCTTACAAACCTCTGATCAGAGATAATGTAGTGTACAGTAGTAAGCTTGAGAATTACTTCCTTTGCTCCACTCATCACACGCCTCTTCTCACTGCCCGATGCGCAAAGGTCAAAATAGAGTCAGCGAATGATACACTTTCAAAAAGAGATTGGCTCCACTGAGCGAGCGATGCTCGCAGCGTCAATAGAAAGCTACCTGCGGGATGAACATTCGCAGGGAGAGGAACGATGGAGTGATCAGGGCATCGAGCACCATACGATCAGAGTGCGAGCTGTTGCGGCACAACGCAAACGAGACGCACCAATTGTCAACATTGTAGGACTCTTCGACACGGAAGTCTTCTGGAAGCAATGCAAACCTGATTGCAGCGCGTCAAAATTGTCGCAATTCAAAGAGGAGATAAAGGCGGCTACATGGGCAGGCACGCACGAGGTGGGGCCGCCAGTGAGGTATGCAAACATGGAGCAATTCATCGTCTGTACCGTGGCGATACAAAACGACAATTCCAATCCTTCGAGGTCCAGGAGACGCGCGATACGCTCAGATCTTGGAAAGGCTTCTGCTCATGCACAGGGTCGCCCTGGATGATATTGGTAGCCCAGACTTGAGCTTATCCCTCGAAAATCGCGTCCTGTGCATCCCATACGGAGCTCCAGACCTCCAGCCAGAAAACTTTCTTGATGAAAGGGTGAGCACTACCCTCGAAGAGATCTCGGTGCTACGGTCAAGGATCACTGCCTTTCCTTATGAGCCTGTGCTCGTCCATGACGACCCGGGGGAGCACAATGCAAGATTCACGGCAAGCAGAGCGTATCTGATCGACTACGAAACATCTCGATACAACGATCCGATGTTCGATCTTGTACTCTTGTCGGACCTCTACAGCGATCAAGGTCTCATGAACTTTGACATCTGCACGTACATCCGTGAGCACTATCCAACGGGCAGCTTCGAAAGGTACTGTCTAGCGTGCGCCTACCGGGTCATTCAGGTCACGGTGGGAATGCGCTGGCACCCTACCGACTGGAAAGGCTCCAAAGCACAAAAGGAAGCGATCGAATTTCATTATCAGCAATTCCGAGCTGCGAAGGTGGAGTTATCGCAACACTCGAGCACGTCGGCGTGGACGATTGACCGCTCAAAGGGTACGAGGGACAGATAGAAGGCCGACTTGATCAGGACTTTGGCTCCTCACTCGTTGGCTACAGGAAGTCGCGATGTAAGTACAAGCTTGCAAATTCGGGCACATCGCAATTCGTACAAGCGATGCCCGTGTTCAGTCTTTCATCCCTACAATGCAGACGTGAATGCTTTCATTGTTTGACACTTTCCAGATTAATGACCTTGGACTTAGAGGGACGAGTAACGACAAAGCAAGAGATGCCCACTATCGAACAAGTTCATACCAGTGGTCAGCCAGGCGCTTCCAACTCCTCTGTCCTTCGAAGAATATGTGACTCACGCTCTTCTTTGATCGTCTGGATCACGTCTGCGCACATGTAGGCGTATAGTGCTAATGCACCAGCTAGAGATGCATAAATGAGCGTCTGTGTCCTCTCTGGCGTCGACTGGACGATGGGGCTACAAGGGTGCAAGCGCAAAGTAAGCAATCGTTACCAGAAGTAGCTTTCCCATGAGGACTCACTTTGGTAGAGCAGCGTCCAGAGCAAAGACGAGGGACCAGCAGAGAGCAATATTGAAGCGTGGCAAGCGTCCCTTACTGACGTGCTTGACGATGACGAGACCCTGAGTTTAGACGAAAAATGGGGTACAAGGAGGGGCAGGGAGGACACGAAGGATAGTTCAGGCATCTGGTCTGCACACGACTTTTTCTTCTTCGATGCGCTCCTTACCACATGATATGCATATCCAACACCCCAATAGCACATGAAAGGCAGGAACAGCTTCTTATCTTGCAGTATGTACGATCCGTTGGACGACAGCCAGTACAGATTGAACGAAGAGTGCAGAATGATCGGTAGCAATGAATTGCGTGCTGCCTTTGCTCGTTCAAGTGCCATGTCCACTGTATCTTTCTCATCTATCTTCTCCTTTACTACTTGCATAGTCTGTGTGTAGCTGCATGCGAATTATCACGATCAGCTCACGAAATCTGATGTCAGTCTGGGCATACTTACTGATTCAACTCACGTTCCAATGATACTTGCTGAAAGACCGGAGAAGATCAAGGCAAGGAAGACCTGCTTGCCGTTGATTGCGACACTGTCAAGATGGACGCCCAGTATATCAAGTAGTGGGAGTATATCAAGTAGTGGGTGGAGCAGGTCGTTCTCCCACACTGTCAGTCCTTGTGCGCTGGACGCCGAGATCAAATGTACCGCACAGACGATCAACACCCCCTCGACACCCCCGCCAAACGAGGAGAGATGCAACGTGCCCAAATGGTACTCTCTCCAGATCGGAAGGAAGAAGTTCGCATACGTTCCCACCACCGTTGCTACGGTCCACCACGAACGACCTGTATTCAAAGCAGAAGCACACAGCAGAGGACCCATCGTGACGTATAGTGCATCGCAGAGGTGGTCAAACAGCTCTCCCAGGGGACTCGACAGTCCGATTCGTCTAGCTTGCTTTCCGTCGATGCAGTCGAGGGATTGATAGATGAACAGGCCCAGAGAGAATGTCACGTATGCGAAACGAGGTACGTTGTGCTGACAGTCAAAGGCGGAGTCGTAATACAACAAAGTGGCGAAATTCGCAAGAATGAAAGAGAATCCAAACAGCGTGATCGCATTGGGAGCTATCCACATGGGAACAAAGGTCACCAGCCAAGACCAGTATCTGTCCATAAAGTACCTTGTCGCCAGACTGTCATCCTGCCCCTTGAACGAGTAGACATGAAGGTTCTTCCGGTCGTGCTCGCTGATGAATCGACTCTTCATGGATGTCAGAGTGTATGCTGGAGGAAACAAAGTTCTGCGTGGAGTCACTGCACTCTGTCTTCTCCCCTTCCTCTCTTCTTCTCTGAGGGTAGTGTGCGTGTACGATTCCTTCGATCAGGCAGCTTCGAGGTTTGCCACTTAGCTTCTTCCTTGTAAAATCTGAAAATCGTGAAAAAATTATTAAAAGTAAGTCCATTCTAAATTTTCCAGGGGGAGCTATTTTAGGGTTTGTTGATACAGGCGGGGAAATGCAAGAAATCGGGGGTAGCTTCATGTGGGATGACGTGACGAAAGTTTTTTTTTGACACGACGTGTAGGCAGCAGAGAAGCAAGGAGACAAGGGTAAAGATAAGATTACAGTTGAATAAATTCGATTGATTTTTTTTCGATTCTCATCAATTCAAGTCTAGTCCGTCCGGGTGGCTTGACTGCCACTTCCAAAGATGGGTGCACTACGGGAATTCGGAAGCGGGAGGAGTAAGGTGTTAGGATGTTTTAGCGTGTCTTTGCGAATACTGACTATTTGACGATCCAAATCTCACCATGTCCTCCATCGATCGAGTGGCTGTAAAGCCGAGCTCCTTCTCTGCCTTGCCAATGTCTGCCGATAGTCGGGCGACATCCCCGGGCCGTCTAGTGACAAAGTCGATTTCATACTCGAAGCTGCAAAGATAATTGGAGGGTGTGAGTAGCGGTACCATCTAAAAAAGACTACACCGCGCTATACCCACCTTGACGCCTTTGCCATGCCTTCGACAAGCTGCAGAACACTCTGCTCTTTGCCAGACCCGATATTGAACACGGTGAAGGCCTCTCGCGCATCTTTGCCTCCCGTATAGTCGCCCTCCAGTAGTCGCCCCAAAGCTTTGACATGACCTTCGGCGAGATCCATGATGTGGATGTAGTCACGCAGACCGGCTGTCGTGAAGTGTAGGCAGTGAGCATTGTTACAAGAAACAACGTCACGCCCACCACTCACTTCCATCTATCGTGTCGTAGTCTGAGCCGAAGATTTGGATCTTGGCTTCCGTGCTCTCTCCTCTTGCCGCAACTTGAGCAAGTCGGGCAGGCAGATTGACCGCCATGCCTCTAGGATCTTCTCCTAGTAGGCCGGATGGGTGAGCTCCTGCAGGGCTGCGAGAGGCAATTCGTCAGAGTGAAATCTGACGTGAGACCGCAATATAGGGGTGGGACGCACTTAAAGTATCGGAGCACAACGGCGCAGAGTCTTGACTCCGGACTGCAGACTCGCCTGATGACTTCTTCGGCTTCTAGCTTCGTCTTGCCATATACACTGACGGGCTTCGTGTCACAGTCTTCTCGAGCAGGAATCACCTTTGCATTCCCGTACACTGCTGCAGATGAGGAGAAGACAATGTACCTGCAACCGTTTTGCGCCATGACATCTAGCAACACTTTCGTTCCCCTGACATTGACGTCATAATACCTTTAAAAGCAGAAGAGAATAATCATATTGTTGAGTGAAAGCAGCGAGTGAGTGTTTTCCACCGGTCAAGACTCACAGCTGCGCTTTTGTCTCGCCTTCGCCGACGTCTTTGAGGGCGGCTAGATGTATGACAGCAACGATCGGATCGTTCTTCCTGGCATGTTCTCTGAACAACGATTGCAGAAGCTGCTCATCTCTGATGTCTCCAGATACCACTTCGATGCGCCCTGTCTCTTGTGTCCCTGAAAGTCTTCTTACTTGCCTGATGACTGCCTCCTTCGAGTTGACAAAGGTGTCCAGAACTGAGAGTAGTAGACAAGTGCGGAATCAGCGTTCGTCTACTTTTGCTGCTCTCTTCCCATCCTCTTCTTTGCGATCCGCCTCATGTCACTCACTAGTGACATTGTACAACTGTGTCTCAAGCAGCACCAATGCTATGTGACTTCCGATGAATCCTGCACCTCCAGTCAGGAGGATTCGCCTCCGTGCAGTCATCTAATCGCGCAGAGTTTGTCGTCTTGTAGTGGTTAAAAGCAATCATGTGCGGAGCTCTTTATCATTGGTCTTCCTCCCCTAAAAATGGTCTGTATTACGCGCGCAGCTCCTTCCTATTATCCAAGTCAGAGGTCGGAAATCGAAAGACTATAGATAGAACTGGGTGCCGCGAAAGTAATTGCCGCGGGCGAGATGAAACAAATCAGGGACTCACCGATTAAATTCGCCTACGATTCGCGTCTGAAAGCTGTTCATGAAAAAAAGAAGAAGGAATATATGGTCACGCGGTCCTGCTTCCCTGCCCTGCCCTATCTCCTCTCCACCTTTCCCCTCTTTTCCCCTCGGATCTGCGCCACAGTCACGCCAGCAATGCCATCGTCCTCTGACAAAACCCACTGGGTGTCCCTCTGCTTCCCGGCGTGGGGGCATGTACACAACACAATCATCTTCAGCATCCGCGCACTCCGGCACAATGAAGATCTATTCATGACACTGCTGCTCCACAAAGACGTCACCGCAAGGGCCCACAAAGACATCGAGGCTTTGACACGGAGCAATAACATCAAAGAGAGAATCAACGTCGTCGGTCTGGAGCCAACAACAGAACAATGCGAAGGGGAGATCTTCCGGGAACATCTTCCCCCCTTCTACAACGACGGACAGGAGCTGTATCTCGATTTTAGCAACAAGTGGCACACGATAAAACAGCAAGGAAAGATCTCATGTGCTTTGTCGGGGAAGACGTACGACTACAGCGAAGAATCCTCCATCGCAAGACCGTCCGCGTTCTTCCACGAGTACTTTGCCTTTCGTATCGCAGATTTCGTCAAGCAAGACAGCATCAAGCAAGCCAACCCTACTCTCGTTGCCGTGTTGTGGTTCTCTGAGCTGTCTAGTCTATGGCAACTGGCAAAAGCTGACTCTGACGAGAAGCAACGTAGTGCAAGCGCGCAAGAACTAGGAGACGACTTCGAGAGGCGATTCGATCTCGAGCCGTATGAAGTGTATTCCACTCCCGGCCTTCCAGACATGCACGCGGGCGAGCTCAATCCGACACGGTTACCGTGGAACAAGCCGGCATTCCACGTTATGGGTCGAGCACAACATATGATAGCGAACACCGATGATGCGGCCGTTATTGGATGCAGTTCGTCTTTTCAGCCCACCACCAACAAAATTTTCCGAGACTGGTTCGAGGGTAGGATGGGGAAGAAGGTGTTCTCTGTAGGAGCGATGCACACGATTGATCCGTTGGACAGCGTTGACGACGAGGATGAGGGCAAGAGTGCGGATGAGTCAATGGTATTCCTTCGCACTGCAAGTACAAGATGGGGACTCGGTAGCGTAGTCTATGTCGCCTTTGGATCCATGATCTTTCCCAGTCATCACCCGGAACAGTTCCCAGCGTTTGTGCAGGCCCTGTTTGAAGGCGACAATGCTCGTCCGTGTATCTTTAGTCTTTCGCAGTCTATTCAAGACAGTCTGCCGGAGGAGACGAAAAGTGTCATGGAAAAAGCATCCCAGAACGGGCTTCTCCATCTCAGCACCTGGGTTCCGCAAACAAGAATCTTGCAAGACGAGGCCGTCGGTTGCTTTGTGACACACGCCGGGTCGAATAGCATGTTTGAGTCCATGTGCGCATCCAAGCCCATGGTTGCGTGGCCACACTCGGGGGACGGACCGGCGATAGCTGTGTATCACTCGGAAGTGCTCGATACGTCGTGGGAGCTGTTGCAAATACGCGGCCCTACTGCGTGTGAGCCTCTTCGAAGTAGAAAGTCGAGGAGCGTATCATCTTCTTCACCTCACTTCAAGGCGCTGGGAGAGCCTTCTGCTATCAAAAAAGAGGTTGAAAGGGTTCTCCTTGGCGAAGCGCAACCTCACAATCCAACTTATCATCGCAAGAGAGCCAATGCAGAGAAGCTTGGCAAAACGATCAAGGGAGAATTCAGTCCGTCGGGCGAGGTCCGGCGGGAGCTGGAGAGACTCCAGGCTGTATCCGCATCCCTGACAATGTAAATTTACCCATGCTACTTGCAATTTATATCGTAGAATTGTATCTTCGTAGCTGAGGCAACATTTGACAGTGACGATCTCTGTAGGCCACGCGTGTGATGTAAGAGTGTTATTTCGTAAGACAACAGGGGAGAGAGGAAAAAAGATAGAGGTGGGGGATTAAAACGCGACTTTTCCATCTTTTCACCTGTTCAACCTCCACCATCATATCATGGCGACACAGGTCGACAATCTGGCGGATCTGTGGGATGGGCTGCAAGGAAACAGCAAGGACTGCGCTGCTCTGTCGTTCCTGGACGAACAGTCGGGCATAGAGAGGACAATCACATTTGGTCAGCTGGACGATCTGGTGTGTGACGCCCAAGCACGTCTTCATCTGCCGCTTCAGTCGATCGAAAAGGACATCCTTGGTAAAACACCAGTGGTTGCCATCTGCCTCGGGAACACGCTCGAGTGGATGGTCTGGTTCTGGTCTGCGGTGCTATCGCGGTGCAGGGTGGTAATCATAGATTCATCCTTGTGTCGCACGGCGCAAAGACAAAGGGAGTTCGACAACATCTGCCTGGAGACTGGCGTCGATCTGATCATCTGCGATGGGGGAGATGATCGCAAAATCAGCTTGTTGTCTTCTGGGTTGCTTGTATCTGTCATCTGCACGGCGAGCGATGCGACTACTCATAAGAGCATGCAGACAGGCTTGAGAATAACCCGTGATGCCTCTGTCACGGACATTGTTCTGACGACCAGGTGAGCCGGCTAAAAGTTAACCTTGTCATCTTTCCCGCTAATTGTGTGAGGACATACGTGCACTTAGCGGCTCGAGCGGGAGCTGCAAGGCTGTTCTACACTCTCACAGATCTCTTCTCTTAGCGGCAAAGAGCCTGCATCCCTCTCTCTCCACCTCTTCGTCATCAAAGCTTCTCATATGCAGTCCGCTCTTCCATGCCTTTCCCATCGTCTGCGCCCTCTCGGCATGGCTGAAATCGGCAAGCATCGTGATCGGGACAAGAGACTTCAATGTGCAGGTGTTGTCTCAAACAGTCAACGTTTGTCAACCAGACTCGATAAGTGCTACCCCTACTGCACTGTCTGCGATCTTTGACAGCTACGAAACACAAGGCTACCCACGGTCCTCTACACTTCGCTACGGCGTCCTGGCGGGCTCTCCTCTTCGCCAGGAGAGCTTTCTCAGGCTGTGTGAGTTTGTCCCTCTGCTGACGTGCAGCTATGGCTTGACGGAGGCCGCAAGTGTGTCTCAATCAAGCAGCTCGGCATCTCAGCAGGCGAGATCGACCTCCGTGGGCAAAGTCAGTCCATGGATGCTTGTTCGCATAGAAGACTCTGATGGCGACGTCGTTGCTCATGGGCAAAGAGGTAAGATTGCGCTGTGTGGCGAACAGACGATGAAAGGCTATCTTCATGGCGAGCAGGTGGACGAAGAAGAAGGAACGTTTGTCCACCGAGAAGGCACGCTACGTTGGTTCCCGACGGGCGACTACGGCTACATGACCGAGGATGGGGATCTGGTGGTGCTGAGTCGAATGGACGTGAGTATATCTAGGCTACGGTACCACATCTTCTCTATTGGAATCTCACCGAGTATCTTGTCCCTGATTGTGTTCATCAGGACATTATCATCAAGGGAGGCAAGAACATAGACCCCACCACCTTGGAAGCGATAGCCTCGCGACTGGTAGGAGTGGATACATATGCAGTAGGTATTCCCAGTGACACATATGGACAGGACATCGCATTGGTGATACAGCCTGCGCAGGACACAGACTGGACTCTTGATGATAAGATGAAGGAACGGATACGGGGCGAAATCACTTCACAGCTTAGTCCACTATTCAGACCAGCAATCATACTCGTCGTTGGAGGAGGCCAAGATCCACATTTGTGAGCTTTGATGGTATTCTTCTTTTTATCTGCGCTGGCTCACCCTCACCCACACCTTACATCTACAGGAAAGCTCTTCCCAAGTCAGCTTCTGGCAAGGTCAATCGAAGAATTTTACGAGACATGGCTACGAAAGAAGACGAGAGGATGCAGGAGCAGAGACAGACGCAGAGGAAGCAATCCACCCATACCTCCGAAGTAAATCTATCCTCTATCATAGACTGCTGGGCGCGAGTCTGCAATACAGACCCGGGCGAGATCCAAGCAGACACTCGACTGGAAACATACGCAGACAGCATACAGGTGTCGCACTTTGTCAGCTTGATGAGAAGGGAGATGGGGATCAATCTGACGATCCCTGCAAAAACGACGCCCAGAGATCACCTGCAGATGGCGCGGGGTCTGGCTGTCAGTGACAAGGGGCCAGTCGAAGAAAAAGACGGGAAGATGCAGTCATCCTGTCCTGCACCTTCGGGGACGATTTTCTGCCTTAGTCCACCGTACAGCAGTCATCCTGCCATGCTCACCTCGCACATTGTCTTTGAGGTGGCAAAGTCGCTCTCAGCAGTATACACGAGTGCTCGACGGCTGATCGACGTACATCCCATCCTTCGAAGTCATCTCGATCGTGGGAGAGGAGAAGCCTTGCAGCTCACATGTCGAGAGGAAGGAGCTGACGGCTACTGCGGTCTCATAGCGCGACATCGACGGGCAATGGAATTAAAGGCGATCATCGATAGTATCGAAGACTACAGACTGGACCCGCACAAGCAGCTCTTCCGCTTCGACGTCTTTCCCGGTGAGAGAGACGGCAAGGGGAGTAGGAAAGGCAACTGGAATTGCTGCCGCCTGATGTTCCGCTTCCATCATTGCGCCGCTGATGCGTGGACCGTCGATCTTCTATTGCAAGATCTGGAATCGATCCTGTCCGGCTCACCAGATAGGCACCGGAAGGCTGGCCCACCGTACGCAGCCTTTTCGACTCACGCAGCGGCTTTAGTGGCGTCTGGTGATGCAGCTGCCACGCTCGCTCGTCGACTTGTCGAGCTGTCGTCTGGACTGGACCTCCGCCCGTTTCCTCCGTTGAGCAAAGGAACAAAGCTGAGAGATCTCGTCATCCTGCCTTCTCAGCAGTGCTGTCAACACGTAGAATCCCGTGCTGTCGGCGATCTGAGCTCGATCAGAAGAGATCACGGCATCCAGCCGGCCACCATCGCAAGAATGGCCATGATCATGACGATATGCAAGGAGCTAGAAAGTCGAGTAGCCTGCTTTCCTAATCTACAGAGCTGTCGCGGAGTGGATGTGCCTGGTATTGACAAGATATGCGGGCCAGTCTTCAATGCCGTGCTGGACTGCTTTGCATTCTTCGACGAAGAAGAAACCGTCCTGGAGGCGTTGCAGAGGTCACAAGATCAGCAAACACAGCTTCTCGAGAGCGGTAACATCCTATCACTCCCTTCATGGCCAGATGTCAGATCGGAGCTGGAGAGGATCGCCCCGTCAAGAGACATGGAGTGGGATGAATTCTTTCGATTCTCGTGGAGCTTCCGGTCTAAGCCAATGGAACAGTTGCCGTTGCTTAAGGAAATACACAGCGGGTACTGGGCTATCATGGCAATAGACTGGTCAGTGATCTTATCTACGCCCACGACCTTTGACGTCGAAGTGAGTGCTGCACCATCGCTGCGACTGCAGGTGCGCGAATACATAGAACAATTCTTTCAAAGTACAGCTTCAATAATGGCCGCTCTGCACGCTCCAGTGCTCGATTTGATAGGAAAGAAGTCGTCGTCGAGTCTCTGTACATTCACTCCAGTATGATATGTCTGGTGTCCTGCCGAGTAGGAAATGTGTCTAATTGCGTGTACGTTCTGAAAGATACCATTCAATGCAAAGACCGTTATGTCATGCTGCATCATGTACGTATATCTCTTGACGAGCAGCGGGCAAACCTTTGATGCAAGAGACGTTGGAATCGACGCTAGTCGACACGCGTCCGACTTGATGCTGCATATAAATAAATTCGATACCCAGAATTGGCGCGCGCGCGATGATGGAATTGGCCGATCTGTGTCCTAACAAGGTGCACGCAGGAGGAGGGAAGGTAGCCTGCGTATTACTTTCGGGAGATGCTCCTTCCTCTCCTCCAACATGAGCGGTGTCGTTGAACAAGGAGAAATAATCCTTGTGACCGGGGGCACAGGTGAGTCGAACGGGGGGGGGGCAAAGCTTCCGTACTGTTTTGCTACAGCCTGATCAGTAAAGTGACTGCATGCGCACGCCAGGCTTCATCGGCGCTCATGTAGTTGATCAAGCGCTGAAGGGTGGCTTCAGGGTTCGCCTGACTGCAAGGTCTACAGAAAGGGCAGCAGGACTGGTTCACTATCTCAAGGGTAAGTATCCAGTCTCATGCTCCAACATCGAGGTAGCAATCGTGGAAGATTTCGCTGCACCCGGGGCATTCGATAAGGCAGTCAAGGGTGAGCACGAAGATGCACGGCCTGGACTCAAGTGGTCTTCTCTAACATGATACCCCTCCATACACAACTATTACAGACGTGCAAGGTATCGCTCATCTTGCGTCAGTCAAGACGTTTTCTCCTGTATGGGCTGATGTAGTTGACCCAACAATCAAAGGCACGTTGGAGCTCCTCGAATCCGCCTCCAAAGAAGCAAGTGTGAAGAGAGTAGTGTATACCTCTTCTTCGACTGCATCTGGCAATCCCAATCCAAATGGCGCTTTACAGACTTTGTCAGACAAGACCTGGAATGACGACGGTGTTCACGCTGCTAGGACCAATCCTACCGGACGAAACGTGTATGCAGCCAGCAAGACTCTCGCCGAACGAGCAGCATGGCATTTTATGGAGTCACGCAAACCGTCTTTCATCCTCAACGCTGTTCTTCCAAACACAAACATCGGTGCTATTCTTCCGGGGACGACGTCCATGAGTACGGGCGGGTGGGTCTACAACCTTGCCAGGGGAAGTGTCAAGGATGCCGACGTGCTACCACCTCAATGGTTCGTCGACGTGTCTGACACGGCAAAGATGCATCTGATCTGTCTTACACAAGCAAATGTACAGATGGAAAGGATATGGACAGTCAATGCGCCATTTACTTGGAATATGCTGATAGATGTCATCAGGAAAGTCTCCCCTACTTCGCATCCACCAGAGAAAGAAGACACAGGGAACAGAGCAGCGGTAGATCGTACGGAGATAGTGTGTAAAAGAGCGTGGGAGCTGATGAAGCCGCACGGCGGATTTCGCGATCTGGAGACAGCTGTAAGAGCGAATCTCGGCCTCGAGGGGGAGACGAGGGCTGGTCGTGCTTCTGCCAGTCTGTAGGCAGAGTATGCTGCGATAACGTGTATCTTTTTCAGTTGTACAATGTTTGGGTTGCCCTCCTTTTATCATAGAGTGATAATACATCGACGGACGAGTTATCTACGACAGCTGCAACAGCCGTGTCATATCCTGTCGCCCCGGTCCGCTCTCCAAGTCCTTTAGCATTGCTGTTCGTAGTGTTGTGATCTTCTCCTTCTTGTGCTGGAAAATTCTGTGATTTGGTCTTGATTCACGCAAGAAGACGCGAGCTAGTTCTTCTGATATTCTTTCGGAAGAGTTGCGAGACTGATACGACGGCCTTGCTTTGCATGTGAGCAATTCCCACGCAATTTCCAACGTCTGACTCTGGTATGCTGCTGCTATTGGCTGATCACCGGTGAGGGAGATCGCAATGATCGGTACACCAGCTGCGATTGATTCCACTGTTGAATTGTACCCACAGTGCATGACGAAGGTGCCCATAGCAGGATGCTGTAGCACCTCTTGTTGAGGGATCCAGTCATCTAGGTAGCATTGCTTTCGCGAGCAAGCCAGGTGCAGACGCTTCATCAGCTCGGGTGCGTTTGTAAACATAGGTGCACCTGTCGCGAACACAAAGGGGATCCGATCAGCTACGTCTTGCGCCTCCCAAGACTTCAGAAGTGTGTCTAATATCGTCTCAGCGACACCGGGCAAGCTAGGAAAGACTACCGATCCAAAGGAGATGAGCATGACACTCTGAGGGCCATGGACGGAGAGAGAATGATCCATGAACTCTACAGCTGTGTCTGTGCAATTCTTTGCGTGTCCCTTTCTTGCATTATTTTTGGAGGGAAGCGTAGAGTGATTCCCATCTGTGGGCACATCCGACTCCTGTCCTTGCGAGGAAAGGTTGGGCGCACACGACGAACAATGCCAGCTAACTTCGGTGTACTCTTCCGAACATCGTGCAGTAGAGCTGCCGCCGACGTTTCTGCTCACTCGGCGGGAATGGTCACCTTTCACAGAGCAGCCCTTGCACTGCGATGAAAGCCTGCGCGACTTGATACTCTCATCCGCCCCAAAACGAAGGATTGGCATCTGAAGGCCAATCGCATACACTTCTTTCCCATGTCGTGCTAGAATTCTTCTGACCTCCTGAACAGGTACAGGTTCCAAAGCAGATGACGTAGCGCAAACAACAGCACTGCACGTCTCGAGAGCTTGAGTCCGTGCACCTGAAACGGTCCGCATCAGCATCGGAGGTGGAACAAGCTGGGACGGGCTGTATTCGTGTTCATAGAGTGGTTCTATCAGGCCAGGTGTGTCGATCACCCTCATGCCATGATCCGGTGGATTAGTGTATGCTTCTTGCAGTGCCTTGTCTACAGCGGAGGAGTCTGAAGTGTGGTTGTTGCTCAAGATCTTCTGTGTCCAGGCTGCCGATCCAATCAATTCAACATCGCAGACGTGCTGAAATAAGCGAATGACGAATGTACTCCACCACATCACGATGGGAAAGTCGAGCTGCTCAGGCCTATTCGCCTTCATCCACGCACGGGTGAAGCGGCTGATTCCAAGGCCGAGCATGTCGGTCATCAAGAGGGTGGGCTGTATCGAAGAGGAGAACTCCGGCGAGGCGTGGTACTTTGTCATGTCTGTCCGTCTACATTGCTCCTGCTGATGCATCTCCCCCCACGTACACGGAAAGGCATCTTGCATCTCCACGCCAAGTTGGGAGCATCTCTCGTAGCTGTGCTTGAGTGAGCCAAGATTGCTAGTGGGCGGACAGTGGACTAGGCGCAACAGTCTAAGCTTCTCCTTGCTGAAATGATGTCCTCCACGTCGTCGTAGTCTATCGGCCACATCGGCGTAGACATCCTTCGCTATCACTGGATGCGCCAAGAGGCTGATTTGTCGATGAGGCGATTCCATCAAGATGTTTGCACACAGAGCAGTCATACTCCTCCAATGGCCCATCTCCGGATACGTCGTCTGCAGAAATGGGGGATATAGAGGTGTGTCACTGCCCAACGTCCTGCGAAGAGTGGACAGTAAAATTTGCTCACCATGACCCAGTGAGAAGTAGGCTCCGTCATAGTAGTGTCTATCCACGTCTCGAGATGTGAGCGGAGAGGTGTGCTTGTCGGCTCTGCTGTCCTCTCCTCTCTAGTATGTTGTTGCTTTTCCTGTGTAATCCGCTCTCCTTTTCTCTTCGACAACGATCTCAAAAGTAGCGGAGAGTGACGATCGGCTCTTGCTCTTTTTCCGATTGCCGACCTGTGACTTCGGCAGGCATCGAGAAATGCAATGGACCCTTCAACTTTCATCTTTTCTGGGCAACACGACGGAACCGAACGCGTACATTGACCCGTCTAGAAAATTAATAATATATAAAGGTCGTTTTGTCGTATGTATACAAAAAGGCCGAGGCATCGATCTGTCGATCTGTCACACGATTTCGTCCCGGCGCCGAAAGTGGAGGCATGGCATGCTAGCGGGGCTGGAAATATACGAACTTTTCCTCGGCACACAGACTAACTGTGTCACGACCACGCTGATACGGATACTGCTTTTTTCCTCCTTCCTTGGGGTGTGAGAAGCATGATCGGTATCAGATCGTGGACTGTGCTAGCAATACTTGGTGCAACGACGACGACGACGACATGTCTTGCACAGATCGAGAATCCTGCCGTCATGGCGTTGGAGCCTTTCTCTATACATGGTCACCACGCCCGTCTTGTCGACTCAAAGTATCAAGACATCAAGTCGGGGACGTGGCCGGGAGATGCTGATGTGAATGGCTCTTGCTCTAAGGCCGATAGCGATGACGATGAAGCTCAAGAGACGACAAGAGATGAGAGCAACCACAGCGGGCTGCACTTCACTGCTGGGTTTGGAGAGATGCTCGACCATATTCGACCGGAATGTCCTCCCTTTCGAATGGACGACTTCACCCGGCAGCCCGTCGCTCTTCGTGCTTGGTATGAAAGCGCTGTCCAGGGCAGCTTTCGACACGCTTGGCCCTCGACCCTACAGCCTTTAAAGCCGAGGAAGCCATACTGGGTCGCATTTGCACCTTTGCGTGAGTACTTGCCGTCCGTCTCGCAGCCCTGTCAGCGTCAATTTTTAACCTGTGATTTCTCCGCCTTTCCCCAGCTAGCGAGCCAGAGGAGCCTGCCTTTCCACATCCGTCGAGGCTGTCGGGCATCAATGTCTTCATCGTGTCTGGGATGCTCATCGATGGACCCGGCGACAATTCCATCCCCTTCTTTGCCATGAGCCGAGACGAGAGACGGGACTTGCTCAATCTGTACCACGCTTACAACATCTCCGTGCTGCTTGGCTTTTTTGGGTGGGACGATGCAGAGTGGGTCGTCAAGCATGGCTATGATCCACTGGAACTAGGAGCACTCCACGGGCAGATCGTGCGAGATTTCGGATTCGATGGAATTGATTCGGACTGGGAAGACTTTGAAGCCATCTCCAGACGTGATCGATCCGCCGTAGGCTGGCTGGCGCAGTACACTACTGCTGTGAGAACAGTGATACCCGTCAAGACTCATGCACTATCACACTCGCCCATCGCACCGTGGTTCAGCCCTAACAAGACGACATACTGTCATGGCGGATTCTTGCAAGTCGAAGAAATGGTCGGAAATCTAATCGATTGGTATAACGTACAGATGTACAATCAACTGGAAGACTATGTGGACTGCTATTCCATGCTCTTTCGCAACAAGAACGAGAAAGTATCCTACACAAGCATCTTCGAGATTGCCATTTCCGGTGTGCCGTTGGATAAGCTGGTAATTGGGAAAGTGGGATGGCCAACAGATGCTGTTCGAGGCGGTTACACCGATCCTCATACGCTTGCAACATGCGTGAGAGCGGCCAAGAACCTCGGTTGGTCGGCCGGTGTCATGGGATGGAAGTATCCACACTCGGATTCGACTTGGTTTCGTGCCGTTCGCTCAATCTCATGGCCAGTGGCAGGTCAGGACAAGGAATAGATCCTTCTTTACTGTAAATACTATGTACACTAGACATCTGTCACTTCTGCACCAGCGCTCTCAATGATCCATGCAATCTTGTCACGCCATGCTGTCCAGACGTTGCAGTCCTCGTCTTCGATTGGGACCTGAGGAGGAACACACATGTTGAGATACGCAGTCCCTTCAATCGACCACAAGAAGGTGACCATGAAGTTGAAACGTGTGCGGAAGTCGATGTTGTCGAGATGGGCGGGATAGGTCGTGAGCGAGTCGTCCAGCTTTCCAAGCGAGGACAGACCTGCCATGGTTGTTTGCGGGCTGCATAATAAAGGATTAAGGTGAACCGTTGTATCGTCCGACTTCCTCTCGTATATGTGTCTCACCTTGGAAATCCCTTCGACGTGCCGAACGAGTCCCTGAGTCCAGCAACAAGACCTCTGTGCAGCTCATCGTACTGATCAAGATAGAGCCATTTGTTCTGCTGAGAGGACGATGACTCCCTCCAAGGTGTATAGCTATCGCGGACATTTGTTGCTAGATACATCAAAGACTGTCTTATGCCTTGAGCGTCTCCTCCGGAAAGAAGTCGCGCTGCCTCCCTTAAGTCGCACTTGATCGGAATCATCGCTGCTCCCATGAGACTAAATTGATCTTTATTTAGAAGTGAGATCTGAACGACACCATCGCGAGCAGAAAAGCAAATAAGCACAGGCATAAGTTCTTCCGTGCGTATCGTCGAGAAGAAGGTAGAAACTCACAACGCCTGCATCGTCCCAGTACTCGTAGCAGTCCTCATTGAGCTTGTTCACCACGTCAGGATGCCCCTCTGTCAACAAAAGAAGCGCTGCAAGGACCTGTACGGCGTAGATGCCCTGTGTGACGGTCAACGCATCCACTCGCAAAAGACGAATGAACCTCTCAAAGACTGTCTTCTCTACCGTCATCTTGAAGTACTGAGGTCCTGATATCGCTTCCACGTCGGAAAGAGGACCCAGATCGAGCCCCATGGGTCGGTTCTCGGTCTGCTAAGCGCGTCAGCAGGTGAAAATAGGAGCTCCTCCTCAGTATTCCCGCTTACCTTCTCAAAACTCTCGACTAGTATATCTTGCAAGCTTTGTTCTCGCCCTAGGACATTCGCATCACCCTTGTAGCACTCCGGGAGGCGAGTGACGTCGTCCTCTGTAACTGACTCTCGTATACTCTTGCTCGACAGAAGCTTCACTAGGTCATTCAATATTCGCCAGCAAGAAGAGCCTGTATGGAAAGGGGGAGCAATTGTTGGCCATCGTATCGTCCCAAGAATCAGTGTCATGCCTCTTCTCACCATCAGCACACACATGCGAGAACTCCAGGATGAAGGAGACGGGGTTGCCTTTCACGCTTGTCGCGCTAGAGATGACGTGCAAAGTGGCGAGGTCTTCCTCATCTCCTCCACCTTCGAGTGGCTGCAGTAAGCTGTTGTGTACCTCCTCCCTCATCTCTTGCCTCTTGCTATCTCTGCAGATGTGATGCACCAACGTCCTCTCATACTTGTCCGTCTCCGATGTCCGGGTAGACTTATAGATGAACTCGTAACATGGCAAGTCTGATACATCAGACTGAAGCTCTCCAACTTCACAGAAGAAGGAGGGATATAGTCTTGCAAAAGCAGTCCATGCTCTGCGAACGTCCATCATGACATCGGACGAGGCTTCCATCAGCACGTCGAAGCCGATCGATAACTTGCCCATCCCATGAAAGGAGACTTCCCAGTCACGCAGGTAGGCCTCCATACCGACCAGCGGCCTCCGTATGCTCCCATCGTGATGGCGTGTCCAGCCGGAAGGCAATGCAGCTTCGTCCGACATGCCTGTCGCTGGACCTTCGATCGCTTCCTAAAAAGGGATGGTCGACAGAGCGGAGAACAAGTGGTTCGTCATCTCACTTTTCTCTCGCCCGCACTTTTAGCGTCTGCTTGACAGGGCCCTGATTTTAGCTTGATTTCGATCATGCATCCCATCGGCGACACCTCACGCTTTCCTCCTCACGCGATACAACAGACTCGAATCTTTACAAAATATGCAGATCCATGCATGCATGACATTTTCGAACTTCTCGATTCCGTCGGCCATTTGCTCCGTCGCGTTCTGGGTGTCGCCACATCTTGGGAGAATAGTAAAATTCAAACTCTTCGTAATGTAAATTGGGATGCTGCGTGACGTATGCTCGACATCGCTCGCTAACTTTTGTGTCACTCTGATGAGCACCGACATCTCGATATCTAATCCTGTGAGACTCATACCTTTACTAGATAGCCATCATGGGCAGCTTGGGTGTGCCTGTCGCCTCGCGGATCTCCATCTTGCCGGCCTTTCGGAGGATAGTCGAGACTCGTCCTCATCAATGTGCGTGCGACGATGGCAGCTTCAATCTCACCTACAAGGAGCTGGATCGACTGTCAGTGACGATGGCTGAAGTGTTGCAAAGGCGGATGAGTCGTGTGAGGGACAGATCTGGTTCATCTTCGCAGCGCACCATTCCCCTCCTCTTGCCGTCCTCGACGCTCCTCGTGGTCTGTGTTTTCGCCATTGTCCGACTCGGCCTGTCTTATTCCACCTTGGACCCCTCGCAGCCAGACGATAGACTCGTGAAGCAGTTGATGGCGCTCGATGTATACCACAAGGGCAGTGTGGCGATCAGAGAAGCTGAGAGGGAAAGCCGATCTCCATCGTTCGACACTACAGCAGGGGTAGAAAAAGACGAAGGAGACAGTATCATCACGTACCTGAGTATGTCAGACCTCTACGAAGAATGTCAACAGATATCAAGACAGAGACATCATGACTGTAAGGAAGCATCCTTGTCACACGACCCGAGACAAAACTCTCCCCTAGCTATACTCTTCACGTCAGGCTCCACCGGCGCACCAAAAGCAGTCCAAATCGACCAAGAGACGCTCGTCAATGTCTTGCAAGACAACGCACTCCCCTATGCCGCTGATGACACGTTTGCGCTCTGCGTCTCCCCCACCTTTGATGCCTGGACCTTCTTTGCCTGGACAGCACTACTGCGAGGAAGCACCATCGTTATCTACCCTGGGCGCTTGGAAGACGATGCCTCTCTTGCCGATTTCTTTGATACCCGCCAGGCAACGGCGACTTTTCTGCCCACCGCCGTGCTCACAAGAATTGTGTCCAAAAGAGCATGTAACGAAGGACAAAGACTACGACACTTTGATCGGATTCGGACTATTGTGACAGGAGGTGAAGCACTTCTCATTTCCACTGCTCGAGCCTTTTACAAGCGGTGCGGACAAGAGTGTCGTTTGTGGAACGCGTACGGGACAGTCGAGGCATGCATCGTGGCTGCTCTTTTCCCAATCACAAGAGCTTGGCTTGAGAGTGAGCAAGCGGCATCGTTATCTTGTGTTCCAATAGGTGATGGTCTGCCGGGCACCACGCTTTCGATAGAGTCAGACGAAGAATCGACAGCGAAGCTCGGCACGGGATCGCTCATCGTGAAGGGGTCCAGTGTCTCACCCGGCTACTTTGCGAACGACAAAGAAACAGAGAAAAGATTTGGTGAGTGGTTGAGTGAGAGAATGAGGAAGCTTGCAGGCAGAAGAACACTGAGCGTATTGTCCAGCTGGAAACGGGATGGGGCGCTCCTACGACACCGGCGATCTGGCCTACTGGATCAGGCTGCAGGACGGGACTCGAGCGGCAGTCTTCGCCGGACGAAGTGATGCACAAATGAAGGTCAGAGGAAAGCGTGTAGATGGCGGAGAAGTAGAAGAAGCTGTCAGCAGGGTGATGGGCACATCGGCACAAGAAGTAAAGGTAATTGCTTCCTTTGACACCAAGCGCATGACTCAAGTCTTGCTGGCGTATTTTGTCTCATCGGAGGACAAGGATAGAGACAGTGATGGTGTCGACAGCAGTAACTTAGATGCCTTGAGAAGTAGGGGTGAGAAAGAGGAAAATGAAGCCTTCTGGAAGCACTTCTATCAGATGCCTACTTTCGACGAGCAGGACATGACGCCGGGCGCAGACTTTTCCAACTGGGTCTCGATGTAGGTCAGAGCCGATGCTGTATAAAGTGGGCATTCCTAATCTGACAAAGAAATCTTCCTCACAGGTACGATGGACAGAAGATCCCGACGACGCAGATGGAAGAGTGGCTGGTGGATACTTTGCAGAGCATTCGAGCTGCACATGACGGAGGCCGTGTCCTGGAGATTGGATGCGGTACAGGAATGATACTCTTCAACCTGCTGAAAGAGTGCTCGTCCTACACAGGAGTCGACTTTTCACAGCCTTCATTACGCTTTGTTGAGCGACATCTTTTGAGACTGCCGCCGACAGAGAAGAGCAAAGTCAGATTGGTAGAATGCTCGGCGGATGAGGTCCCTCTCATGCTGGACAACGACACGCCGAGTCTCATCATACTAAACTCCGTGGCACAGTACTTTCCATCCGCCGAGTACTGCAAGAAGGTCCTTGACAGGTGTGTGGACATGTTTGGAAATCGAGAAGGCACGATATTTGTCGGTGATGTTCGCTCCCACGCTCTTGCTCGGCATCACAACCTTGCAAAGACGGCGCACAATCATGCAGGCCTCGAACCGGAACAGACTATAGAAGAGGTGGACCGACTCACTCGAGAGGAGAAGGAGCTCTTATTCGACCCAACCTTCTTCCTCGATTGGGCGAAGGAGAGGGCAGCAAAAGGCAGAGAAAAGATCACATTTCAATTCTTGCCAAAGCAGATGAGCACCAGTAACGAACTGAGCAAGTTTCGCTACCAAGTCAACATCTTCGTAAATTGTTGCTCTGCTATACGTACACTTCCATCCTACAGTCGGACATACGATGGTCCCGCGTGGCTCAAGAGGCAGCTGCGAGAATCAGATCAAGATTTACTTGTTGTCGCGTCGATACCGAACGCTTATGTTGCACGGGAGTGTCATCATCTCCTTGCCTCTCCTGAGCATTCATCAGAAGCTTTGTCGGCAGTCGAAGTAGCTGCCATCGCGGCAGAACAAGACTTCAAGGTGCAGATCAGCTGGGCTCCCCTCGGCAATAGCTTCCACTTTGATGCTGTCTTCTTTAAGAACGAGACGGGCATCTTTGACTTTTCTCCATTCATCGAGAGCAGGTCGGGGAAGGGCGACAGTAGGGAACGCACAAATATCCCCGCACTTGGCATGCCAACATCCGTCCGAGACAGAGAAAGAATGAATAACGGTTATGTGCAGAAGATATTGACTACACTTCACGACAGTCTCGACCCAAGTAGTGTTCCTGATTACTTGATCGAGATCGACTCTCTTCCCCTCACCGTCAATGGGAAGGTGGACGGGCGCATATTATCTTCAGAAGACTTCTGGAGGCCGCTGATCGAGTCGCAGCAGCAGTACTCCACTCCGAACACGCAAAGGACGCCTACCAACGTGCTGGAGAGGGAGCTGTGTGAGCTGACTGCTAGTGTCCTCCTCATGAAAAAGGAGGCAATCGTCGTCGATGTGGATCTGGCACGGCTGGGCCTGCATTCCTTCCATGCTGCCACTCTGACCTCTATGCTGAGGAAGCAATACCACATACCAAGACTACCAATGGAGGTCGTGTACAAAGGACGCTCTATTCAGGGAATCGCAGCGCGCCTCACCTCAGAGCTAGAGAAGCAGGAAGGGCATGGTGAAAAAGAGGTAGAGACAAAGGCAGGAGGTGCGATGTTAGAGGAGGAATACAAGCGATACGCCGAGATGATGAACATTGACAGTGTGCAGCACCCAGCCCAAGAAGGGAACGTGTCACATCGATCGGACAAGCCACTCAACTACTTTGTCACGGGTGTCACGGGCTTCCTGGGACTGTATCTGTTGCGCGACCTTTTGCGCCAGTCGGACTCGCACACCAACACCGTCTATGTGCTAGTGCGAGGAACAGACAGACGTGCCTGCTTCCAGCGGATGCTAGAAAGTGCAGAGGCGCGACAGATTGCATCGGAAGATCGCGAGCTGTGGACGAAGGCAGTCGATGACGGTCGGCTTGTCGTACTTGCGGGCGACTTGGGCGCGTCTCATTTCGGGCTAGAAGCGTCGACATGGCGCGAACTAACGGACAAGGTTGACGCAGTCATTGCCAATGGGTACATCGTCAACCTGGCGCTCGACTATCACGCACTCCGAGATGCCAATGTGGGCGGCACCGTGACCGCCATCCAGCTCTGTACAGCAGGCAAGACCAAGTCCCTTACTTTCATCTCGACCATCGGTGTGCGTGGCTCGTCTACAGATAGCGACGCGCTGCAAGAGCCATGCCTGCTGCAGGACATGGGCTACCTTCAGACAAAGTGGGTATCTGAGAAGTTGGTGCAGCTGATGGCCTCCCACGGCGCCCCCTTTGCCATCGTACGGCCTTGCAGCATCACAGGTGACGGCAGCACCGGCTCAATTCATACCGACGACTACGTTTGGCGATATCTACAGTCCTTCATTGATGTTGGTGTTTGTCCGCAAAAGAGCAACTCCATCGAGCTTGTCGATGTCCGCTATGCTTCCACGCTATGTCTCGGCCTGGCACAAACACTGTCAAGGAAGACGACGGCCAGAAAGACCTCTGATAACGTCTACTACATGCTCCCCTCCACTCCGACACCGTGGGCGACGATCTTCGAATGGATGCAGAGGTACGGCTTCGCGGTGCAGGTCAGGAGCATCGACGAGTATACTGCGCAAATCAGCAGAGCAGACGAGGAAGGGGGACTGTCTACCTCTGTCCGCCGGATGCAGGACTTCATCGTGAGTGTCGTCCTATGTTCGTTGTATTGTACCACGCTGACGTCAGCTTTCACCGATACCCCACACAAAACACAGGTAAAGGTCATGAACGACGAAAGCGACATCCCTACAACGAGCACTCGCAATTCTGACGATTTGATAGCAGCTGGACACCACAGCGACGTCACACGGGATATAGACTTCACAAGCTTTGGATCTTTCCTCTCCTATGCCGTTGGGACGGGCTTGCTTTCTAGTCCAAGCGTGACGACTGACCCGTCATTCGAAGTCTTCCCTCTACCAAAGCTTGCAAGGAGCGACTCTAAGAGCAGGATCGTGTCGAGGCAGGGCCTTATCCCTTCCTTTGACGTCTTGGAAGAGCTGAAGATGTGCTAGTATATGTATGTGTAGGAGCAATGGGAATGAATATAAAGTACATGTGTTAGAGTGAGAGTACTACTGTCTGTTCTGGGTCTCGCCCTGGAGTAGATCTGCCCTTTTCAACCCAGCTTGACGACACATGCCCCTAAAGCTGACAGCGTCCGGTGTTCCTTTATCATTGTACAGAGCGAGAGGTGTGCCAATCTGTGTCAGCTGGCCATCAGAAAAGACAGCCACACGATCATAGTGAAGCACCGTCTTGAGGCGATGGGCGATCGTGATCAGCGTGCATCCATGGAGTGACTTTGTGATGGCAGCTTGGATGATCTCGTCTGTCTCTGGATCGACACTCGCTGTCGGTTCGTCCATCAAGACAATCTTTGGTTTTTTGATGATCACGCGAGCCAGGCAAAGGAGTGCGCGCTGACCGTAGGACAAATTCGCTGCACCGGCGTCAATGACAGACTCCAGCGTGAGAGACACAGATCCACGCCTGCCGTTTGCATTACTGGAAGGCGCGAGTGTGACTGTCTGTAGAGCCGAGTAGAGATCTGCGTCGTTGATGTCGCCATCGGGGGACAAATTCTCACGGACGGTTCCTTGGAATAGAAGAGGCTCCTGCGACAAAACCCCCAAACTCTGCCGAAGATGTTTCAGACCAACGTGGGACGTATTGACACCGTCGATGGTGATAGTGCCGCTACACGGTTCGATGAGACGCAGTATGAGCTTCTGCAGCGTCGTCTTGCCCGATCCTGTTCTGCCAACCACAGCGAGTCGCTCACCGGCGCCTATCGTGAGAGTGATGCCATCGAGCGCCATGTCCAGATCTTCACGATAGCGCACCTTGATCTGTCGCAGTTCGATGCAGCCGTGGACAGGCCAACACTGTTGAGCGTCTACAGAGAGCTGGGCCTCCTCTTTGAATCCGTCCAAGCAGACGAGATCCTCCTGTTCGAGCGTGTTCGCATAGTGGAGGATTCGCTCCGTGCTATTAAAATCATTCTCCACCTCGGCAAATTGTCGCGCCAGAAGGCTCAAGGCCTGTGTTGCCGACACAATCGAAGAGAGCGCCACACCGGCTTGACTAGGGGTCAATTTCCCTCGATTGACCACCACGACGATGGCCACGATGAAAGAGAGAAGATTGCCAAATAAGCCCAGTCGCAGTCCAAGCCAACGCTGTGCCGCAATCATCATGATGTACGCATCGTTTTGGTCGTCCAACAATGCAAGGTGATCAAGCAAGGCTGCTCCACATCGATTGTATGCTTGCAGCGTCATTTGACCTTGCAGACATTGCGAAAAGTGGGCGTAGAGTTTCGATCGAAGGAGCGCATCTACTCGTTGTAGCTCCCGAGAGGTGCGGCGATAAAAAAGAGAGCTGCCATAACTGAACGCAAGACCAGCAGCCAGACATACAACAAAGTAAGGTGCCAGTACGCAGATCAAGATGCACGGACCGAGAATGTTTGTGGCCGCAGTTAATCCGATTTGAAGATTGAAGATCAGTCGATTGTCGAGCACATCAAAGTCTTTGATCATCCTGTTCTCGATTCGACCGATGGGGACAGTGTCGAACCAGGACATCGGAGTTTGTAGGAGTCTCCGCAGAGTGGCATAGTGCAGCCATCGCGAGGCAAAGTAGCTCATGCTACCGAAGCAAAGTCGATAGAATGTCGAAAAGACGCTGATGCTCACGGCGATCCCGGCAAGGACGGCCATGTAGAACGTGGTCGACTGTTGAAACTCGTCCTCCTCCCAGAACACAAGCCAGTACGAGCTGAGCACGATGGATGCCTGTGTGAGGGCAAGGAAGAGCAGCCCGAGCGGTAGAAAGACGGCACCCCGTCCACTGTAAACGTACGCCTTCATGGTGGAGAACCCAATCTTGCCCTGTTTCCGCTCTTCTTCCTGCATCAAGCCTTTCTCCTGCGTATCGTCACTGTCTTTGCTGGCAGTGTGCGCGTCGCTGTCGCTGTCACTGTCTTCGTTATCATCGTCAGAGGGACTGTCCTTCTCCCCAACATTTGTCTCTTCTCTTGTGTAGTCAGGGCGCGACCCGTGAGACTCCTTCAGCACCGGCGGCACCGAGGTGATGCTCCCAGCCTCCATCCTGACAAGGAAATCTGCATGCTCCATCACACTGGCTGCATGACTGACCAGGATAACAGTCCTCCTCTCTCTGGACAGGGGAAGAATAGCCGCCTCAAAGACACTCCTTGCAACCTTGGCATCTAGTCCAGCCAGGACGTCATCAAAGAGCATGACTGGTGCATCGTAGTAGATAGCTCTTGCAATGGAGACCCGCTGTCGTTGTCCGATTGACAAATTTGACCCCATCTCGCCGAGCTCCGTCATGTCGCCTTTGTCTAGTCTGGCAACATCGTCTTGCAGCTGGCAGATCTCGAGCACTTCTGTGTAGCGATCTTGATCATATGGCATGCCGAACAGGATGTTCTCCCGGAACGTCGAGTTGAGGATCCAGGCTTCCTGTGGACAGAACGAGACTCTATTGAGCTTTGTTAAGCTTCCGCGCAGTAGGTCAAGCTGTCCAAGGGCCGCATGTAGTAGAGACGACTTTCCCGATCCAACAGCACCAGTAAGAACACAAAGCTGCCCAGGATCGACACGAAGGTTGATGTTGCGCAGTGGCGTGAAGATCTGCCTGTCCTTCTTCTCCTCATTCGCCTCTGCCTCTACCTCTCCCTCTTTGTCAAGCCAGAGACCAAGATCGCAATGATCAAAGCAGATACTGTCGCCATAGACGTCCTTCTCATCCTTGCCGTCCGAGTCAGTATCCTGATTGGACGCATCTTTATCATTCTCAAAGATGGGCTCCAGTCTTCGGAACGCACTGGCTGCATCCGATATTGTCCCCAAAGCTACGGTAGACAGCTGCAGGGGCAGTCCCAAAATACGAAAGAGAGTGAGAGAAGGGAATATGACGGCAGGGTCGAGGGAGTTTCCTGTCTTGATGTAGACGATAAAGGCAACCACCGCGCCGATGATAGGGAGACTGAACGAGAGCGACTCATTGACCGCACGAAAGGCGATGATCTTCCAGATCGCCCTCATCTCCTTATCACGAATACCGGCGATCTGTGCTTGTATGTGCTCTTCCAAGGATAAAGACTTGACGGTGGCAATGTTGAAGAGGAGCTCACGAATTCGCGTGGAGCGTTGATCGGTAAACTTCATCGCCTCTTGACGCAGCCGAAAGACCTTTCGCGTAAAGATGATCTGGAGGAGGATTGTGGGTGCAATCACCGCAATTCCAGCCAGGGACGAGACACCCATCTGCACGAGTAGCAAAGCAATGCTCAGGATGACCTGGATGATGGACGATATTCCAATCGTCACATAGCCTATCGATACGTCCACCTGGGTTGCATCGGTGGAGATGCGGCTCATGAAATTCCACTGGCCAGCAGGGTTTTCCTTGCTTAGTGACCGCTCGAAAAGGGCTGCAATTAGTACTGCTCGGCTTCTTGCGCCTGCTCTCATCGACTCCCAATACACGGTGTGTGTGGTGAAGGTGGAGACGACCAGGACGACCGATAATACGACGGCGAACCCGATGCCCTTGCCTACGTCAGGCTGTTCCTCCTGGAGTACCTTGATGATCTGGCTCAGGACAAGACTGGACGACACCACCGCGACATCATTCACCACAGACAGAAAGATGCAGACGACCATCTTTGCGCGGTGTTGCACTGCTAGGGTCGAGAACAGTGACCGTTTCTGTCGGACTTCCTCTTTGTGCGGAATGTCGTTGCTGCTTCGAGCGCGTATGTCGTGAAAGCGAGAGAGGAGGTGCCGGGCAGATTCATACTCTGGCAATCGAGGCACGTCGGATAGCTGGATGGTCTTCTTGAAGCCGAGCAGCATGAATCGATTCACCCAGTGAAATGTCAGGCGACTGAAAAGAGAGGCAGAGACGAGCGGCGACGTCGGGCGGGCCGCACCATCAAAACCCATGCCCTCTGTTTCCTTCTCAACGCTGTCGTCGCTCCCCTTTCGAGCGTCATGAAGCGTGAGTCGCATGCTCTTCCGCGTCTGCGCCGGAGAAAGTGGGAGGTGACAATGATCTGTGAGAGGACTGGACTTACGAAGGAAAGGGGAAATGATTCGATAAGAGATAAAGGACGGAATTCGCCGCCAGTCTCTTCTCACACCCAGCTTTTCTCCAAGAAAATTTCAATTATTTTTATTAATAACATTATAATTTGCAAGCGGCGGGGAAATATGCACATATTCAAATGGCCCGTTCCGAGAATAGAAACGCGAAGACGTCATGGTTATTTTTTTTTTAGTTTCGTCCTCCATCGTGCGCATACCACCTGCAGGGATCAGGATCAGGGAAGAAAAGAGACGCCTTCTTCCCTCGTGATACGCGTGACAGCTTCCATCCCATCCGCCATCTGGTGCTGTCCCTCCGATGGGCCCGTTCCCGACGCAAGCAGCACAGTGCTGGTCGACTGCTCGCTCCTTCTTCAGTGTCAAGGTGTGGACATACAGCTGGCTCGATGGACTGCGCAAGACGACAGAATCCACCTCTTCGAGCCCAGTGGCCGAGTCACTGGACAGCCACTTCGAGACATCGCTGCGTGCGGATGTCCACATCAGCAGGCTGAAGGAGGCCTATCGACGTCGACAAGGTTCCACACTAAAAGAGAAGAAGAAGGAGAAGGGAAAGGAAGATGCGCTTCGAACAATCACGCTCTCTTTGTGGGACGTATACCGGTCGGACGTCGTCATTCTCCTCGCCATGCAGCTTGTCGCCGAAGCAGTGTATGCCAGTGTCCCCTATGGATTGAGCAACGTGATTGAAGAGCAGAGGCATGCAAAGGACGACAACAAAACGGGCAGCCTCACTCGATCTTGCCTCAAGCTGCTGCTCTTCCAGGTGCTCTCCTCTCTTCTCAACCACGGCATCAACTGGCGAGCTGCCGTCTTGGCGCTGAAGATGAGAACAGCTCTGGCCGGGCTGCTATATCAACGCAGCTTTAGCCTAGCAGGCAAGGCGGATCCCACCGCCGTCACAGCATGCGTCACGGTGTCCTGTGGTCAGATCGAGGAGCTCGTCACTTGGATTCCAGAAATGATCGGTATTCCTGTCCGCATACTCTTGTGTGTCTGCATTCTGTATCGACAACTGGGCTCCTTTGCGGTCGCGGGTGTCTTGATCCTGCTCTTGATGGGGCCACTGCAGTCGGTGGTAGCCAGAGGGACGTACCGCATACGCGAGGACCTCTCCAAGGCGTCAGAGCGTCGTCTCAAGACCGTGGACGAGCTTCTGTCGGGCATAAAGGAGATCAAGCAGCAGTGTCTCGAGGAGAAGGTGCTGGAGACGATCGCCCATGCAAGGCAGAGAGAAGTGAGTGTGCTTCACCGGGTCTTGCTCCTCGGCTCGGCGAGCAAACAGCTGGCAGTGTCGCTTCCCAGTCTGGCGTCGATCTGCATGGCGGCCGGCAGCGCCTACAGCCTCGGTACAGTCCGCACTTCGACACTCTTCTCCAGTCTGGCCTACTTGCAACAGCTCAAGATTCCTCTCTGGTCGCTCTCGGCCTGTGTGAATGTGACAAGTACGGCACGGAGCGGCTTTGATCGACTGTCGACGGTACTTCGACTGGATGAAGGGCCTCTCGATGAAGGCGTCCACTGGAATAAAGAAGAAAGACATGCGCTGGTCATAGAAGACCTGTGTCTCGTGCGAGAGGCGTCCAACTTCACCATCAAGTGCCCCACGCTCCAACTTCGTCACGGCGAGAGTGCGGCCATTCAGGGCGCGACTGGGAGCGGCAAGTCGACGCTCATCGAGTGCATCATCGGCAGCCTCGCATGTAAAGAGGGCAGAATATCCCTTGGCCTGCCTCCATCTCGCACATCGCAGCCTATCATCGCATACTGCCCATCACGGCCCTTTCTCTTTGACGGCACACTGCAGGACAACATCCTCTTTGGCCGTGAATACGACGAGCTGAAGATGCGGCAGTGTCTCGCCGCCGTAGAGCTGACACACGAAGTGAAGAACCTTTGCCAAGGACTGCAGACTGACATCCGGGCAGGGGCAGCGCTCTCTGGTGGCCAGCAGCAGCGAGTGGTGCTGGCTCGAGCTATCTACAGCGATGCAGACCTCCACATACTAGACGAGCCCCTTTCTAGCCTGGATGCTTCGGTGTCCGCTCTCGTGCTTGCGAATGTCGTCGCGCTGTTGAGGGAGCGCGGGAAGAGCGTCTTGGTCGCTACCAACTCGCCAAGGATTGCAAAGTATATGCAGCACATGTACCACATCAAAGGCGATGAACTGCTGGCGGTGGAGGATCATACGCAGTGTCAAGTGGTTGCATCTCTGCAGAGTGCGCAGGCCGTCCTTGAAGACATCAGCAGGGGCAAAGCAGAAGACAGTACACGTGCGAGAGACAAGATTCAAATCGCCTCCGTCAACGAAACGCTACGGGCAGCTTGGACGTACTGCCGAAGCGGGCAGAGTGGATGGCTTCTCCTTGTGTCTGTGCTTGTTGTTGCCGCGATTGAAGGACTCAATCTAGCCTTCCAAAGGTACCTGATCTCCTGGCAAAGCCAAAAACAGCCACGACCAGTAGACACCGCCTTTCAATTCACCCGTCTGATTGTAATAATCATTGTCAAGTGCGTCGCAGTATACCAGGCAGACAACATCCTCGCTCGATTTTTCTTGACCTCCAGCCAGGCGATACTGCACCACGCCTTGCACCTGTATGCCTACGGCGCGCTTGGACTCCTGCAGAATCTTCCCAGTGGACTGGTGCTCGATTGCAGCACCAAGGACATCGGCATACTGGACGCCACCATGGGACCCAAGATCACCGTAGCCTTGTACAGCCTGACGAGGATCCTCTACAATGTCTCCTTCCTTGCTGTGTCGTCTCCCTCTCTGCTGGCGTGGACGCTGGTAACTCTGACGGCGTGTTTCGAGCTCTCTCGGCGCTTTCGCCAAGTAGCATTGCGCGCAAAAGCATTGGAGAACAGCCTGAGCAAGACCGTGTACAGCCAGCTGACGCAGAGCATCGCCGGTGCAGCAAGCGTTCACTCCTATGCTACACACGAGTTCATCTACGCTCAACGATCACACCTCACTGATCGAAGGAACTACGCGCTCCTCGTGCTGATGTCGTCCCATCGGTGGCTAGGTCTTCGACTTGATTTTCTTGGTGCTTTCTTGACCTTCTTGGCGTTGCAAGCTATGGGACAGAGTGGAAACATAAGCAGAAACTTCTCGACGGAGACAATCGGCCTGCTTTCTTCCTATCTGATCCCCCTCTCCAGCACATTCACCTTCTTGTTTCGCAGCTTGGTGGACATTGAAATCGACCTGAGCAGCGCCAAGAACCTGTTCGCATTGCAAGGCAAACTCGCAGTAGAGCAGGAGCGCGGATCTGCTGCGGCAGGGTCTACAGAGGTGACTACTACAAGCCCTGCCTCGATTGCCTTCCACCACGTCTCACTGCAGTATCAGACGGACGGAAGGTACGCGCTGCAAGACGTGTCCTTTCAGGTGGACAGCGAACAGAATGTCGCCATTGTAGGGCGCACAGGGTCGGGCAAGTCGACGATCATCGCTGCCCTGCTCAAGCTGTACAGAATACGTGAGGAGACCAGCTCCGGGCACCCTTGCGTCATCCAAGTAGACGGCAACAATATCTGGCACACTCCTGCTACGACGGAACACGTTCACCGGCAAAGGTTCTCCATCATTTCACAGAAGCCATTCATTCTGTCTGGCACTGTCCGATCCCATCTAAATCCTCAAGGCATCTACACGGACGCAGAGATGAAATCGGTCCTTGCCAAGTGTCACCTGGACTCCTCGTTGACGATTCAGACGGTATTAGCAGTCGACGGGGGAAACCTCTCTTCCGGCCAGCGAAGCCTACTCTCCCTCGCCGCTGCTCTGCTGCAGAACAGGTCCTCCTGGATCATCGACGAGGCGACCGCATCCTTAGATCAGAAAGCTCGTCAGACCTTTGACGGGATTCTAGAAGAGGAACTTGGAAACAAGACTGTCCTCATCGTCACACATCACATGCAGAGTGCAATGAACGCCGATCGTGTGATTGTGATGGAGGACGGAGCCATTGTCGATCAGGGTGTGCCGAAAGATCTCATCCAGCGTTGCAGCCTCTTTGCCCGCATGTGTCGGGAGGATGGTGTTGCGCTTACTTGAGGCATGTGTGCTCGACGAAGACGATAATAGTCTGTACACACTCCTGGCTGCGAGTGATTCTGAAACGGAGGGAGCCTACGCGACGCGCACTGGCGCCCTTTGGAACTTGATTTCAGAGAAGATATTTTCCACGCGACAATCCATGCTCGCGTGTTTCAACTGCAATGACAGAAGGTGCCAAACCTTAACTTTACATCTGAGACAGTCTGTCGATGTCTCTCTGTGCTGTGACTCAGATGGAGGCGTCGTGTGAGGGGGGGATGGCCTTCTTCTCCTTTCTCCTGCGACGATACAAGTGCGGGCAACCTCAGACTTCGAGAAAGTCCTCCTCTTCCATCACGCGACGATGAACTTCCAGGACATGCCCGTTGAAGACTGGATCGAGTGGAACAATTTCCTGTCAGACACACAAGAGTATCAGATTGCTGCTGCTGAAGCGATGAGTGCGTGCGAGGATCGCTTCAAGGGGATCGTCAAATGGTCTTCGCTGGGGGGTACATTCGACGAGTTCGTTGCAGCAGCAGTAGTAGCGCTCCAGAAAGGCAACGCCGATCAGCTGGTGACGATCGGACTGAAGGCAGGTTTCGACGAGTCGGCGAGCATGTGCTGCATGCGGGAAGGATGCGTCACTGGCCTGCTCACTATCTTGGCCGAAGAGGAGTGCAACTTCAGAGGAGAGGAGTACAGGCGGATCTGGGACAATGTCGTGCGGCTCGACAGGGAAGGCAGAAAGCCGGGCTTCTACAGCCTTTGTGTGCACTCGTTCTGGCTGCACATTATGAGCTTAGATACAACATCCACAGCAAGACGCCGTCAGTCGTTGCCTTGATCAGGGAGGCGGTCCAGAAGCACGTCATCCATTTCTAGAGCATGTACTAAGTAGCACGACTCTTCTAAGTCTACATATATAGTACATTTTTCACGCCTTGCCTGCTCGATGGCGCAATCGAACGGGTAGATGCTGCGTGCACTTTGTCGTGAAGATGTCCTTGAGGCCGTTGAGGAAGAAAGGTGCATCGAAGTCCGGTTCCAAGGACAGGTCAAACTCGCGCACAATACACGCCACCACGATGCGGATCTCCATGTAGGCGAGTGTCTTGCCCACACAGCTGGTAGGGCCATACGAGAATGGGTTGAAGGCGGTGCGATCAAAGGCGGTTTCTTCCTTCGGGCTGATCCATCGCTGTGGGCGGAATTCGTCTGGTCCAGGGCTGAAGTTACGTGGATCACGGTGCAGGGTCAGGGTAGGCGTGCTGATGAGGATGTCGGCAGGCAGGACGATGCTCTTGCCGCCATGAAGGTCGAAAGTCATGCTGCCGACCTTTTGGGGGATCTCACGCTGCAGGCCACTGGCTACGGGTGGATACAAGCGTAGAGTCTCGTTGATGATGGCGTTGAGGTAGTGACAATCCTTTGCGAGCTTGTCAAAGTCGGTGCAGTCTGCTTTACCAAACACGGAGTCCAACTCGCTTCGAAGCTGCTCCATCATCTCCGGGTGCACGATCATGTGATAGAGGCAGAGGCACATGGTGATGGAGGACGTGTCTGAGCCAGCAACGACGAGCAACATCGTGTCGGCGGCAAGCTCGAGTCGGGTGTGCTTCCACATCGACTGCTTCTCTTCATCAAGCAAGAAGCCAAACACATCCGGCACCTCGGTACCGCGACGCATGCGCTCTCCCAACGTCTCGTCGAGCCAATTCTCAAACTTGCGGATCGGGTTGGGGAGATACGTGGCGATCTGGCCCAGGTAGGGCACATTAGACACGACCATGATGAGCGACATGGCGTCGATGAGGAGCTTGGACCACATCTCGTGTCAGTAGTCATTCGCACAGTAGTATTTTACTGATTAGGGGCTCACCTTGATGTTCTGCGACAGGGCGCCCTGGCCAATCAGGTCAAAGGAGCGCGAGAAGCCGATCTTGCCCATGACGTCGAAGCCGTAGAACATGCACCATTGCTCCAGATTGACCGCTTTCCCGTCTTTCGCTAGCAAACGCAACTGCTCCATGAGACCGTCTGTGGTAATCTTGACTTCGCCGCCGTAAGATCGAAGCGCCTTTGTGCTGAATCCGGCGTCCCAGAAGCGTCTTCGAGCGGAGTGATCCGTCTTGTCGATGGTGCTCTGCAGACTGAGAGAGCGAGGGTGTCCCGTGTGGATCGCCACATACCACGGTCCCTTGACGCACACACTCGAGGCGCTTCCGATGGCGGCAATGGCGGAAGGAACGTTGATCGAGATTTCTCGTGGCCCTGTTCGTACAACGTCGCCGTACTTTTCATGTAGTGTCGTAATGTACTTGCCGCGCTGTCCCTGGAAGTCGGTCGGGATGGTGGCCCACTTGCTGATCTTGAGACTGAGCGGGCCAGGGATGGACGACAGGCGGTGGAAGAAGATGCGGTACACGGTCATGCTGGTAAAGAGCGTCGTCAGAAGGACACCAACAAAGTAGCCACTCATGTTCATGGCGACACGGACAGGGACAAGCTCGTGGTAGTGCAGGTAGGCGACGCCCGAGGAGAGGCCAACACCGAGGATGCAGACCAGCGACTTGGCCCACAGCTCGTACTTGGCGAGAAAGGAGTGTGCGAGCAGACCGGCAGCGATGCCCAGGAACGTCTGCGTCTTGGCCACGTCCACGATGTCGGTGGACTGCAGCATGGTATCCGGATATATCTGAGGAGGTCTTACCGATCGTGGGGAAGAGAGTGGAGTGTGTGTATGATGGAGGATCCCCCTGTACCTTGTACCTTATCTGCAGAGAAGGAATAAGGTTCTCGATGTGGGGTATCACAAGGGAGGGTCAGGGTCTATCTCGACTTCGACATGCGCCCCTGCATCCATTATCGCGGGCACGTCGGTGGGTGGCGCCGTCTATAGATAGATCCTATGCGATACTCTGCATAACATGAACAAATTAAGCTCCGAAAAGTAAAAAGGCGAAAGGCAAAGGCACGGACTATAGTATCCGGCAGAAAGTAGGAGCCGGACTGTAGTAAATCTAGATTATTGACTTACTGTGGGGTACGTTACCACAATAGACTACATAGAGGTAGCTGCCCCACGCTAGGCAGCCCGCTGTGGCTGAAGACACCCTGCAAAGAATACAATGAGTATATTACACACTCGACAGCCTCTTGAAATATCACCACGGAATCTCCACAAAGCCACCGTTGCGAAGAAGCGTGACTTCCGATGAGGAACCCGGCTATGTAAAGGATCGGTAACCTTCCATTCAGACAAGCATCAGCATCGCCCTGACTGTGCCGCTTGTCTTGTATTTTCTTCATCTCATGTGAAAGAGACAAGTTATAAATGTCATATACTCACCTTCAATGCATGGACTCAGTAGTTGCTGTCCGCCTTAACGTCACCATTTGCTGCAATCGAGTCGTCTCTTTGTGACACGAATCACGGCGTACTCTAGTCGCATGATGTGACTGTCCATTATGAATTGTGGGTTGTGCGTCGTGATGTGGCTGTATCAGCAAAGCGCGACCTTGAGCAAGGAACGAGAAGACTTTCCTTACCTATAAGTAGACTTCCTACTGAGCTCCCAGAGTCCGTCACAATTCTTTCTTTCACCAATGGCTTTCCTCTCTGTCGCTCTTTCACTGTGCCTTCTACTATGCATCTGCAGCAGCTCGACCGTAGCTGCGCCAATGCACCGTGGCCCCGCCTTCAACGATGGATTCAAAACGTCTCGCACGAGCAGACAATATGCGCAGGAACAAGCTCAAAGACTTCGTAGATTGCAGGAAGGACAGCATTACGGTGGATACGATGATTCTTTCTTATTCTCGAGGAATGTTTCTGCTTACGAAGGCGGATCTTCGTCTACACCCGCTGCTGACACGTATGGAGGGCTTTTCCACTCTGTGCCTCCAAGTCAAGCATTGGGAGATCAGGCGTATGTAAGACCGGATGATCAGATCATGGCTCTCTACCCACAGTACCGTCATGAAACTCACGGCACCACACAGATTCAACAAGGGAGAGAGACCGATCATCACACCGATCAAGAAAACACTACATCAGAACAATTTCATCATCCTCACACGACAAGACAGACGTATAGTGACCAATTCTACCGTGGCAGCTTTCACCAGCCGCAATACACTCAACAAGATGTATCGTTCCAAATCTCTAATGCTGGACAGACGGCTCATCTTCCTTATCAATATTATGGCGGGGAAGAGGAGCCATCAGGACGGTTTGGAGTGCCTGTACACGACCCTGCCACCTTTCCCGACCTGTCTCTTATCAACATGCCAGATCAGGGTTTTTCATTCAACCCGTCTCTTGCCGATCATTATCAGAATCAGGTCGACCAGCAATGGCAGCAGCATTCGCATCCGCACTACATGCCGGCGTTGGACGGGTATTCTAACACAAGCACCCTGACACACGCCCAACCCTGGACAGAGCAAGCTTACGACCCCAACGACAGTGCACACCGTGAACTCCTGTTGCAAGTCGAACATGCACGGCAGAATGAGCACTTTGGCACCTCCTACTCGCATCTGGCAGAGTACAAGCCTCCTCCAGAATACCAGCTCCACCCAGATCCCCACTTTGAGTATGACGAAGCAGTCGAGGCTGAGCCCGTGTACAGGCGACTAAGCCAAGATCAGAAGCTCGTCGTGATGGACCGCATTCACCAGACGAGACCTTATGTCATGAAGTATATTCGCGAACAGCTCGATCGGAAACTCACACCTGCACTGGCGCATGATTTGTTGAGCACCGACGTCACGGCGATCGACGACGGTGTTCAACGTCTGTTCCCGATCGACAGGGACAGTCATTCTTTCAAGAAGACCAAGTACGGAGGCCTCCTTCCCTGGATGGATGGACTGAGCAAAGAGCAAAGAATCGCTGTAGTGCAGAACTTCTCCGAGGCCACCTTACAGAGCGCTGATCTTGTGCGTGACATGTTCGTGCGAAAGAGTGTCATTGTGACACCGGCACTGGCATGGCAGATACTCCATTCCAACCATGACCAGTGCAGGACGATTGCAGGCGCGTATCACCTCTTTGTCCAGGAAAACGACACGAGGAAGAAACGGTGGCCGTGGCAATTCGGATGCAGCAAGATTCAGAGGAGAGCCATCATCCAGCGAATGACGAGAGCAGGAGTGAAAGACAACGACGTTAAGCGCTACAAGCTGCTGGAACAACACTTTGTCCACGCCGGCTACGGGCTGGAGATTCTGCAAGCAAGCGACGAGACATTCCGAATGATGATGGACAGTCTGCTGAAGGGTGTGCCTTTCCTGCCGTTGCATTGATGTCGCCTTTAAAGCTCCATAACTAGTGAAAGACGTGGTCTGTCCTGCCTTCGATGAAAGGCACTGGCTCTTCGTGTTGTAGAGGTGTCTTTCACTATGTGCAATAGTCATTTTAGACCGTGAAGGGGGAATCAAATTCTCGTACGTGTATAGGCACACCGAAACAAAAGCCGAAGCAGCACCGAGGGAAAGGCGAGTGATGGTTCAGACTGTGATGCACCGATTCGACCCCGACCGTCACCCGAGCAGTCCTATCATTGTATACGCCAATGCTGTGCTCGTGGGCTGAGGTGGTCGAGTCATTACAGCGCCGAGGGATGTCAAGTACAATGCGAATATAAGGTGCAGCTACTGAAGGGATGTCTGTAGAACTAGATTGCTCCCCCTCCCAAAGATCACTATCGATCCACTCCGACTCAGTTGCAGCAATGGCCTTCTTCTTCTACCTCTTGCTCCTTGCACTACTACTCAATGCGAGTGTTGCATCACCAGTCCCTGCTCCCCTTCCCATGTTCAACCATGAGGGGAGACTACAGGAACAGTCCGGTGTGTTTCACAATCTCCCCCCTCAACCGAACACGTTGGACTCAATGAGTATAGGTCAGCCGCCCCACGGGATAGTCCACCCTCCATACGACACCCATCTTGACTACCCTTACTCTCAATCTGATACCCATCTTTATAATTACGGGAGCAACCAGTACTTTGACCCCACAGTCATGAGCGAATATGCAGTGCCGGGGTCTCAATCATACTCCTTCCATCAAGAAGAAGCGACTTCGTGGCCGTTTCAAGATCTGGTCCCTTATACTCCTCACCCTTACAGACATGGTGGATCCCCTTTGATGAGCAGTGGCAGCCACCAACAGCATCAGGACACCTCTCACGGCAGCTTCGGACCTCCCATACGCAGCCGAACCCCATCCCCTTCACGGCTATGGCAGCCAGATACCGACAGTACGGGAACACCTGTGCTGCCCCACGATGATCACTTGTTCTACCGTGAAGGTGATGCTGCACTTTTTTATTCCTCTGATCAGGTCCTCGCCAGTGCACCCGCCTCTACTTCATCGCGTCCGACAACAGACCGTGAAAGAAGAAAAAGGAGGCCGACGTCTGCCGCAAAAGGCGTATCTCCCTTCATTAGCAAGTACTACGAGGACATGGCCCTGCGTTGGTCCACACCTTATCCGCCCCCGCAAGAATACATTCCACCGAGAGAGTATACACTGAGAGTGCCGCCTCGCACCATCCAGGCCGACAAGAATGCCCTCATCTTCGTCGACATGACTAGAGAGGAAAGAGCGATACTCGTGGAGCGCCTGCATCAGACGAGGCCCTACATCGAGGAGTCCATCAGACTTAAGCTAAAGGATAAGCTTTTGACGACGGAATTGGCAAACGAAGTACTCAGCGGCGACGAGAGACGCATCAAGCAAGCACTGAAAACGATGTGGCCACTAGACAGTTCGACTTGGCGAGGGCATACACCGTGGATGACGGGCCTCTCTGAAAGGAATCGAATCCAGGTGATAAACAAATTGGCGGAAGCGACGATGCAGAGCGCCGACAAGCTACGAGACCACATGCTCAAGAAGAAAGTCGGCCCCACGGTAGCACAAGCGATTCTCTACGCACGAACAAGGGAGGAAGTGGCTGCTATTGCTGAACACTATCACCTGCTAGTGACCACAGAGACGAAACACAACAAGATCGCAAGGGGAAACTGGCAAAAGGGGGCGAGCGAGATTCAGCGTAGTGCCATCATACAGCGGATGATTCTCGCTGGTGCAAAGAATCAGGACTATTGCTATGAGGTCTTGCGAAGGAATAAAGTGCCGGAAGGGTTTGGCTTGTACATGCTGCAGGCGGAAGCGGACGACTTTCTGGCGATCATGGCCTGGCTGACAGGGAAGAAGACCAAGGAGGACCTCGACCGCTCTCTGATTGCAATTAGGCGACCGGGAGAAGGAGATAATCAGTAGAGGCAACATAGTAACGCGAGACTGACGGGGGGGACGATATTTTCATGCGACGAGATTCACGAGCGACATGTAGAGTCATCTTCGGCTTCAATGTGACGAGACACGCCAATGTGACCGAAAGAAAGAAAGTATAAAGCGATTCTAGGGTGTGCTTTGCATGACGCGAGTAAGGAGAGCCGTGATGTGAGAATAGAAGGGAAGCAAAGTACGGCGAGCAGATATTCCTTTGATCACCCGCCCACCAATTGCCAGAATCGCCTGGCCTTTGCTATCAACTGCTTCTCTCTTCTCTTCCTCTACTTAATTCATAGGGAAGTATCGACCTCAGTCATGGCGCCAAGTCTTGCGATTCTCTCCGTCGTCTTTTGTACCACCTTCATACATCTATGCGAGGCTCTACCCTTTCCCACCCCAATGGACAGGGAAGGGTGTCACCATCACCACGATGAAGTGCAACTACCCACCATCAACACGAGACGGTCTTCTGGCTCCCGCAGTGGACAGCAGGCCCCTTCAGGTGTTCGTTCTTCCCGAGTGATACGTCCTACAGCTCGGAGACCCTCGGGATCCATGACATCACGTCTCGACATGTTGTACACCCCAGATGTGCACGGTCACGGCCATCATCCTGTGCACGATGATTCTCAGACGTCTCTCTTCCATCAGCACTTTTATCAGGGAGAAGAAGAGACTCAAGCTCGACGACCCACTGCTCACCGCTCTTCTACCCAATATACTCACAATAAAGACGATCTAGTCACGGAAACGAGAGACCTGCTGTCGAGGTTCCAACGAGATCGTTCTGCAGAAAGAGGAGGACATCCTTACGGCGACAACACATATGACTATAGCAACGTGGACAGCTATCATCACCAGGCATTCGCACAGGATCACCTTCAGAGCACCGCAGGCAATTCAGGGTATGACACAGCTTATCCTGATGTAGTGCCTTATCCATACTACTCTAATATGAGTGGCGGGCACCCTCAGCCCAGCATGAACCAGCTAAACGCACTGTATGGAAAAACGATGAATTTGGCCTCCTCCAGTCACGCTCCTCATTCGCATCAAGAGGTGGCAGGGTCCCACGATATAATGGAATACCATCCCGATCTCGTCCACTACGGTGAGCAGATGCAGCACCCCGCACAGATGCAGACATCGGACAATCAACCGCAAGACACGGACGCACAAGAGTACGTCACACTGCCACACGCAGACTGGTCAAACGACAATGAGATGAGTGACGTCTTTGCGCCTGTCAAATGCAACGATCCTCGACTTGGGGTTGAATACAAGCTGCAGATCGATAGAAGCGTGCCCAACGCTGACGATGATGCAAAGATATACGGCATGATGACGACCGACCAGACGCTGCACATCGTGGAGATCATCCGTGAAGTTAGACCGTATTCGGGCGAGAATATCCGCAAGACGCTCATCGGTCGCTTGAAAAGGCCTGCAGCGACGGACTTTCTCAGTGGCAACCCAAACAAAGTCGAGGCAGCGATCAATGAGCTGTACCCTTTTCACGGACAGAAGAGAAACGCACAATTCCCGCACTGGATGACGGACTTGGATCCCAGCCAGCGAAAGCAGGTGATAGGACAGCTTGCAGAAGCGACTGAGCAGCCATCGGATCGACTGCGGGACATGTTCGCCTACAGACCGGATGGGTGCGAAGTAGCGGCGGCGCTTCTAAGCACAACTACCAAGGAGCAGCGCGTGGACATCGCGAAAAGGTACGGACTGTATCTGAAGCAGTCTGCCTTTAAGTTGTCATGGCAGAAAGGATTGAGCCACATACAGAGAAAAGCGGTAGTCCAGCGAATGAGACTGACAGGACTGCAGGAGTACGACGAGGATATCACAAAGGATAGATGCCTGCACATCTTGCAGCATCCATTCATCCCTTCCGGCTTCGGAAAGGTGATGCTGCGCGCCAAAGAGCCGTTCTTTCGTCAGATTATGAGGGCGCTGCTGGGTCGAAAATATCAGCAGTAGCGGCGGGAATTAGTACGCTGTATAGCATGTATATAGAGATGGGGAGGGTGTTAAGAGTAGGAGCATACGATGTCAATATCTGATATATATGATGAAGTCGACTGAATTTCCTGTCTCATCAAGTTTGAAGATGGTCAATGAAGCACCTAGCATTGACGTAAATGTTGCGCTATACAGTCTGATCGAGTAGAAGGGTGATGAACTTCCCCTTGTGGGAATACCTGCGTCTGACCGCGATGTGATGAGCCGACACAAAATTCGTGACTCCTCGCTAGTTGCACCGACGGAATAAACGTGGCAGTACTATTAGATGGTGTGGACCGAGAAGCGACCGAATTGACTGGAGGAGAAGCACCATTAGAACTCTTACCTTTGCATGATATCGAGATACTCCTCCACTTTCATGCTGCATAATGTGACGGTAGTGATTCCATCGTAAGATAGAGCAATGTAGTCACCCTCAGCACTATGGCTGTATCTGATCAGAAAGCACCACCTCACATCACATCCTTGCGGCCCTACGAAGTCGAGGCGCACAGCTGTAAGAGGAGCAGAGGACAAAGCACTTATCTAAAGAGAGGCAGTATCTCCTCTTCTTCTTCCCTCTCTATAGCCCCACCCTCTCATGCTCTCCTTCTGCAGACTTATTACACTAGCCACCCTCGCTGCCCTCTATGGCTGGGACACGGTCTCCTCCTCCCCCATGGACGGCGACCCTCACGGTCTTGGCCGCCACCTCCGCTTGAACAAAGTCAAAGTTAAGCTCAGAGATGAGGGAGGACAGTCCCACCAGTACACTGAGGAAAGAGAAGCGCAACAGTATCATCCCACAGGCGCACAAACGTCACGCCTGCACACGCGACTCTTAGACGACCACGAAGGCTATAGCGGCTTCCAAACGTATCGACGACCTCGCACGAAGCGCTACGAGCCAGGGGAAGCTGATGAGACCTTAGCAGTGGCCCGACAGAGGGACAGATCACTGAGTCACCATTCTGCGCATGTGCGTGGGGATGGGAGTGCGTCTCAGGCCAGCTATCAGCACGCAGACTACACTGGTGAGGAAGGCAACAGCTCTCGTCAGTCCTTTCTGGAGAATGTCCCTGTCCGCACTAGAAGCAGTCGTCGTTCAAGGGGTCCACAGTGGAGTAATCAGCAGGAGCAGCAATACGACCAAGGCCAGGGGAGTGGAAGCGGATACAATGTACACGGTCAGTATGAAGGAGGTCAAGCAGATCAAAGTGCTGGACTGCACGCTCTCGACTCGGACTACTACGGCGAGGGTCAAATGCCGATGTACTACGCCGGCTATCACGACTACATGAACCACATGGCCGCTCACTTTGGTCAGCAGCAAATCCAATCGTCCGACGAGGGCCCTTCCTCTCCGCACGACGATCACGTCTATCAAGAAGACAATGCGTATCAAGAAGACAATGCGGAGGCTGAAGACGATCCCAACGATGCAGATCCAGAAGAGGCGGACGACCCCGACTTCCACGGTGCGCTCTACTCGTTCCCAGTAGAATTCGACGATGAGCAACTTTTGGCGGAAGAATTCACGATACCCTACAACAACTACATTCGACCGGCTGCATATGCCGAAGAGCCACTCTTCAAGCGACTCAACAAGACTCAGAGGCAATTCGTTGTGGACCAGATCTGCCAGATCAGACCGTACCCGCATGACTCGATTCGGAAGATGCTCCACAAGCGACTGGACGATGAAGTTGTAGCAAGGATGCTGCTCAGTCATGACGTGAATGTGATGGAAGCAGGAATCGACGTCATGTGGCCGATTGACGCTGTGAAGCCTGGAACACGACATACGCCGTGGATGACACTGCTCAAGAATGAACAACGGAGACAGGTGATTGAGATCGTGGCGACCATGACGGAAGAACCGGCCGACGAGCTCCGTGAGCGCTTCCTCGAGCGCAACGTAACACCGCGCGAGGCACGCACGATCTTGAAAGGAACCACAGAGGAGCGTCTGCATATCATCGAGCGGTATAATCTTGCCGAAGGGAACGAGAAGAGAAAGTCGTACCATCTCGACTGGAAGAAGGGCATGACCAAACAGCAGAGGGCAGCTTTGATCCACCGAATGGAGAGAACTGGCTTGAGTAATGACAGATGCTATCAGGTCCTGCGCAACAGACTTATTCCTGCGGGATACGGCAAGACGCTCTTGTGGGTCAACGATGCTGTGTTCTGTAACATCCTGGGCAAGATGAAGAAGATGACAAAGCATTGACAGGCATCAAGTCTTTCGGTGTACCTACAACTTAATCACCCCTTGCTCTTCTTATTCTTCCCTCTCAATGATCACACTTGTGATGTTTCGGCTGAACCCGTCTTTGAGTGATCTAGTCATAATGCACCAGACCGAGCAGCAGCGCAATATGTGAGAGTGCAAGGTGGAAGTGATGAGGCGCTGAAGTGGCTGTACGCTTTGCATTGTGACTTCATCGATGCATGAAAAATGTGCTGTGAGAGACCCGAAGTCACTTGAGCCGATATAAAGGGCTTAGAGCAATGACTGTTGCTCTATTTTCCCTCCCTTTTCCCCTCGCCATCCTCGAGTACCGTGTCATCATGAAAATGCTGTCGAAGAGTCTCTTGTTCGCGACGCTACCATGTCTTTACGGGCTGTGCACCGCTGTCCCTGTTCCTGCTCCCATGGACGAAGGTGGCAGTCCCAATCGACATGCCCTCCACCGCACGTATCGCAGCATCAACACCAGAAGCAGAGAAAGTATCCTACCAGAAGGATACAGTGAAGGCTACACCTCTCATGAAGCGAATACCGCTCGACCCAGTAGATCGCATCGTAATGTAGCAGTCGAGTCTGGATCTCACTCGGTTCGTCCTACACGATCTCGCGGCGCACCATCGCAACGCAGCCAAGCTGGAACCTCGTCCAGTCAGAGTGCGTATCAAAACTACTCGATGGGTCTAGACTACTCGATGGGTGTCAGCTCCCCAGGCGGCGACCAGTACTTTGGCAACCGCCTCTTCGACGCTCCGACACCGGAATGGCACTACCAAGCCGACACGACATCGACTGATGATGTACCTGACTATTCACACTACAGCCAAGACACACCGTCCTATCAGCATCATCCAAGTGCGGGATACCGCGCTGATCAGCTTCTTGACTCGACCTACTCGAGTCTCCCTGATCAGTCTCTGTGGCCAAACTACACTCCGACTACATACGATCAGGGACAAGGCTCGTTTGGTCAGGTTGAGATACCGTTGGGAGGGACAACACAGACGACGACGACATACCCCTCCTACTACGTTCCTGATCAAGGCCAATGGGCGCAGCAGGAGCAGATGCCGCAAGCAACAGGCTACAGTTACAATGACGCAAGCTCTGACCATCGCAGCAGGATGTTCAACCCGTACTACACATCTTCTGCGCACGTAGCACCGTCATCGCACCTCCCCCATCAGGAGTCAGTGTCCATGGGGGACAGTCACCATGACACAAGTGCAGACGTGGATCAAAGCACATGGACACCGTATTTGGGCTTCCCGGTGGAGAATTTGGACGCGCCGTGTGGGAGTCAACTAAAAATGTACGACTTGAAGGAACTGTCTCTGATTGTGCAAGAAGAAACCGGCTTCTCCTACGACGACATCAAGACGCATCTCTACAATTCCATCACCATTCGTCAAGCGCAGGACCTGAAGAGCATGTACCAGCCGCGCATCGAAGCCGCTGTACAGGCGCTGTATCCACACGGAGGCACGAGTGAGTGGGCTCAAGGCATGACAAAAGAAGAAAGGAACACGGTGATCAGCCGCGTGATGGAGCATAGAAGAGGAAAGAGACCGACGTTCAGAACGTTTGACAGGAGAGCTACGATCGACTGGCTAGACACTCGTGTAGGCAGCCATACAGGCAAGGCGATCTGTAGAAATGACGCTCTGACCTCGTCCCCATTTTACCATTCCCTTGCAGCGGCCTCTCACGCTTGGACCCCTTCTTTACACCTTCCACGGGAAGCCAAGCTTGGGCCTCTGCATTCTCTTTCTTGCTCTCGTTGCCACTCAGGGGTACACCCCATTCTACTTTCTTCCTGCTTTGTGTCGACACTCTTACATGTATATAAACTACCCCCTCTATCATCTCAATTTGATGGGATACGAGTTACCGTTCCCTTTCCCATCTCAACAGGTTATGAGCCCAAATCGTACCTAATTCTCAATCCTCTTTGCGTAACTCCTTGATCCCAATTTCCAACATCTTCCTTCTCCATTCTTCTACACCAACAATGTCTTCTGACGGTGTAGCTACTAACAAAGTCCCTCTCTTAACAGGTGACAACTACTTCGAGTGGAAGAGTCGTGTTTCAACTATCATCAAGGCAAAGAGCTTCAAGGCTTTCTCCATCATCAATGGAAGCTACCTATTTCCGGTCAACCCCAATCCTTCAGTCACGACTTCAACAAGATCAACCAACCAGCTTGATCAGGATTATCAGGAAGAACTGGAGCAATGGCATACTGCTGACGCCAATGCTCAGAAGATCATTCAAGAAGGGATAAGCTCTGCTACGTTTAGCATGATCAGTAATCTTCCTACCGCTCTAGCACAGTGGACTGAACTAAATCTTCTCTATGGTCAAGTCCAGCTGTCTGAGCGACTCCGACTCCAGACTCAGTTTGATCAACTCAGTCAGGGAAGTCAATCCACTGAGGACTTTATCAACACAGTCATCTCAATGCAGAGCCGTCTGGCCTCAATTGGATTTCCTCCGGAACCAGATCGAGTCATCCAGGTTCTGCTCTGGAACCTAAACAGCAAGTTTGACCAATGGCAGCCGTCATTACAAACTTCTATTGATGAATGGTCACTCAATGGGATTTCCTATGCCGCAATCATCCTCAAAGTCATCAGCAAGATTAAGAGTGCTGATAAATTGATCCAAATCCGCATGGAGCGGACCAAAGGCATTGGGAGAGAGGTCGCCATGTCTTCTCAGCATCAAACTGGCTCCAACCGCCCCAATTGTTCCTTCTGCAAGCGGGTTGGTCACACTGCAGAACGATGCTTCAAGAATCCAAAGGGCCAAAGTTATCGTCCCTCTTTTCAAGATAACTCCAAAGCTCCTTACCAAAAGAAGGAAGCCAATCGGCACCACCGTCCCAGTAACCAGGACAACCGCAACAACCGCAAGGACCACGCTTCTATTGCATCTGAAGTTGAGGAACATGCGGCTGTCTCAGCACCTTCAATTGAATCACACTGGATGGTGGACAGCGGTGCAAGCAGTCATGTCACTAGCACTCTGGAGGACTTCATTACCCTCACCAAAGCCGATATAGGATTCATCACTGTGGGTGGCAAGCGTCAACTCCCTATCAAAGGTATTGGAGAAGTCCTTCTCCAAGCCAACCTAGATGGTAAACTAGTGCCTCGACGTTTGATCAATGTCTACTATGTCCCAGATCTAGGATTCCGTCTCTATTCTACAGAAAAGTCTGTCTTGAATGGCTTCAGGCCTGTCTATGCGGATGACGGTACCCTGACCATCAGATCAATCAAAAACAACTTCCGACTCTTCAACACTGTTACTCTCAACGGAGCCAGATACCTTGACTGTATCACCCCCGTTCATGAACAGGCTCTCATTACTACCAAGCCGGTCAGCAAGGATCTCTCCCTCTGGCACCAACGTCTTGGTCACATTGCCGAGCAAGCTGTCAAGCACACTCTCAATCAGGGTGGTGTCAAGAAGGTTGTTGATCAAGACGGAGAGGTGTGCTCTTCCTGCCTTCAGGGTGGCCATGTCCGCCACTCGTTCTCCCCAAGGCACACCAAATCCTCTGAGCCGCTTGCTCTTGTACACTCTGATGTGGTAGGCCCTCTCCCTCCATCTCTAAAGCACAATAGGTACTTTTGCACCTTTGTAGACGACGCAACTGGATTCCTCATTGCCTACACCATGAAGGGAAAAGATTCTACTTTTCAATCCTTCAAACAGTTTCTGCCACTTGCAGAACGAGCTGCAGCCAAGCCACTCCGCATTCTCCGTTCTGATGGAGGAGGAGAGTATGTCAATGCCGAGATGCAGCAATTCCTAGCAGATCATGGAATCCCTCATCAGATCACCATTGCTCGTACTCCTCAACAAAATGGTGTTGCTGAACGCCTCAACCGCACCTTGATGGAGATGACTCGAGCAATGCTCATCAAATCCAACTGTCCAGAGTTCTTATGGGCAGAAGCATTCACTCTTGCAGTCTGGATCCACAACAGAGTTGCTCGGCGTGGCGCAAAGTCTCCGTATCACCGTTGGTACAAGCAACAACCTGACCTCAATCTTCTCAGGACTTTTGGATGTCTTGCTTATGCAGCCAATACCTCTGCTCATAAGAAGAAGCTTGAGCACCGCTCTGAAGTATACATCTTCATTGGATTCTCAGAAGGTCGCAAAGGATGGAAGCTCTACAGCATCTCCAGCCGTACCATCACCAACAGCATTGATGTTGTCTTTGAGGAGAATAATTTTCCTTACCTCACCAATGGAGACGTGCCACCGTCTCAAAGTCCATCCAGGCTTGCTTCTCAGGTTTATCCAAACCTTGATACCGTCATCCAAAATCTGCCTTATCATCAATCGCTCACGCCCTCTTCTGACCCTGCCTTGATCACGGCATCTCAAGAACCAGAAGCTGATCCCCTTGATGATGGCAGCTCCCTCTCATCACTCTCTTCTGAAGAGGAAGACACTCCTGTCCCTTTGCAACGCCAACGCAAGCCACCTTCATACCTCCGTGACTTCCAACACTTTGCTTTCCTTGCAAATGCCCTTATTGTCTCTAACCAGGAGGAGCCTGTCGAGCCTACAACTGTCAACGAGGCTCAAAAGTTACCTGATTGGCCTCTTTGGGAGGAGGCAGTCAAAGGAGAGCTCAACAACCACAAAGTGAACGGCACATGGAAACTTGTTGATCTTCCCTATCAAAGATGGCCAATCACAGCCCGATGGGTCTTGACAAGAAAGTTCAATGCTGACGGCTCCATCAACAAGTACAAGGCTCGTCTTGTTGCTAGAGGGTACTCCCAGCGTGAAGGACTAGACTTCAAAGAAACTTTCGCTCCAGTTATCAGGATTGGAACAATCCGACTTGTGCTGGCCATTGCCACCAAAAATCACTGGAAAGTCCATCAAATGGATGTCGTTGCAGCCTACTTGAACGGCAATCTTGAAGAAGAGATCTACATGGTCCAACCCCCTGGCATGGAGGATGGAACCGGAAGAGTCTGCCGTCTCATCAAAGGCCTTTATGGTCTCAAGCAGGCAGGCAGAGTCTGGTATCAGAAGGCACACAAGCATCTGATGGACATTGGATTCAAGTGCCTTGATGCCGATCAAGGACTTTACTTCCGCAAGCAGCCGTCCTCAGCCATTGTATGTCTATATGTTGATGACATACTGATCACAGCTGCGTCAGTTGAGGAGATAATCACAATCAAGGAGGAGTTCCACAGAGCATTCAAGATGACAGACGGAGGCCTTGTGAGTTTTATCTTAGGCCTTCAGGTATCTTGGAACAACAGCACCGTCACGATCAGCCAAGAGACCTACGTCAAGAAGATTGTCAAGAGATTCAATTTGGAATCAGCAAATGCAGTCTCAACACCATTGCCGTCAGGATTCTGCATCACCACAGCCGACTCAGAATCACCACTCACTCCAAGTCAGCACAAACTCTACCAGTCAGCTGTTGGAGCCATCATGTACGCTGCCATGGGTACAAGAGTTGACATTGCCTTCTCTGCACAACTCCTCTCTCGGCGCTTGAACGCCCCAACTTCAGCTCATTGGGCTGCAGTAAAGCATCTGCTCCGGTATCTCAAAGGAACAGCCAACTATCATCTTTCTTACATCATTGGAGTTTCTCCTGTCAGCAATCTCAACGTCTACTGTGATGCTGACTATGCTGGAGACAAGGAGACCTCTCGATCCACCACTGGTATGATCTCCACATTCAATTCTGGCATTGTCACATGGGCCTCCCGTCGCCAAACAACTGTGGCTCAGTCCACCTTGGAATCAGAGTACATTGCTCTCTGCGAGGCCACCAAAGAAACCATCTGGCTTCGCACAATCCTAGCAGAACTTGGAGAGCTACAGGAAGGGCCCACTACCATTCATGCCGACAACCTTGGAGCCAATGCGTTCACCAAGGAAACTCAATTTCACCGTCGCACAAAGCACATTGCAGTCAAGTACCATTACACCCGTGACATGGTTACTGAAGGTAATATCATTGTGGAATACATTCCAACCTCGTTACAGAAGGCCGACATTCTTACAAAAGGTCTTCCTAGGGTCAAGCACTCCGAAGCTATTGCGCACCTGTCTATGAGCAATACTTAACCCTACTGTGCGATTTTTCGTACAGTCTAACGCGTGCGATTTTTCGTACAGTCTAACGCGTGCGATTTTTCATACAGTGCAAGCTGTGCGATTATTCATACAGCTTGTGTTATCTACCTGGAATCCCTTTTGAGGAGGAGTGTAGAAATGACGCTCTGACCTCGTCCCCATTTTACCATTCCCTTGCAGCGGCCTCTCACGCTTGGACCCCTTCTTTACACCTTCCACGGGAAGCCAAGCTTGGGCCTCTGCATTCTCTTTCTTGCTCTCGTTGCCACTCAGGGGTACACCCCATTCTACTTTCTTCCTGCTTTGTGTCGACACTCTTACATGTATATAAACTACCCCCTCTATCATCTCAATTTGATGGGATACGAGTTACCGTTCCCTTTCCCATCTCAACACGATCTTGGACCGTTCACAAGAAGAGTACATGTACGTCATCAAGGAGCTCCAACACATGAGGCACATCGACAAGAAAATCGTCTTCAGCACGTTGACGTAGAAGGAGCGACATGGGGACTGACGCCGACGATTGAACGAATCGTGACTTGCTTCCCAGGAGGGTGGACCGCTTGGAAGACCTTGTAGAGGCTGAGAAGAGCAATGTGATGAGAATATGACTACGGCGAAGAGCGTGAGATTGTGTGCTTTTCTACTATAACCTCTTCTATTTGAGTCGTCACTGTGTCTTTTGTAGAACGATCACTCGTCGCGCCTATCACGCAGTAGATGAAGGCTTCTCGCATCAATCACCACTTGATGTCACCGTGAAGTGATAATATGGTGCAGGTGCAGCAGAGAAGGCGGTGAAGGGTGAGCTCTGGACCGTGAGCAGTCACGTCTGATTCACAGCGCCTTTTCATGAAACACATCGATATAAAGAGGCACGACGTCGCACACTTCACTTCACGTAACTACCTCTGCTCTACCTGCTGCAACAGACGTAGATCTTCCCAAATACAACATATCCGGCCTGACAATGATGCTCTACCAGACTGCATTCCTAGTCGCCCTGTCCTGCCTCTGTTGCTGCATCTTATCCTCCTGTTCTCCGATGGAACGAGACCAGTGGCACCACAACAGCAACTCGTACAACCAGTCACTCCGCAGCATACGCACTGCACCTACTGCATCTAATCCGGCCAGTCCTTCCGGATCCCAGACGTCACGGCCGCATCAGCCGGTATCCAGAGTGTATGATCTCGCATCCTTGACATCTCGACTGAGTAGGGGTACAACACTTGCCGATATTGAGCGTTCCCGTATGGGGGGACAACGGAGAGCGCACAATGACAGCGTATCGGCTCATGAGAACACTTTGGCGCCTTTGCCGGTGGAGTACTCGAACCAGGGCCAGTATCAAGATCAAGGCCAGTACGTGCAGTACCATGACTGCCAGTGGGGCGGCACTCCTGTGATGTACGGCGGCGACCAGTACAATCACGGCCCGTCCAGCTATGACTACATGAACATGAATCCAGAGCTGCCCAGTGTTTATCAGCAACCCTACACACCGTATGACACGCACCAAGCAGCAGCCTATGCGCAGGACGTGAATGCCGGTCCGTCTAGCCTCTTCCCTGCTGCTCCACCATCCGGTCTGTATGATGGCTTCTATGGCGATCAAGAGTATAATTGGGAAGACAGTACACAGCCGGCCTCGATGATGGAGTCTGAGCAGATGAGCGACCCTTCTTCAGACTACGGCATCATCACCCGTGCTGGACCATACATCCGCCCTTATGAAGAGTACAGGCTGCAGGTCAGCGATGTCATTGTCGGGATGGAGAGTGAAGACGACCTTGTGCACGGCCTGCTCAGCGACCACCAGAACATCACCATCATGGAACGACTGCGTGCTGTCAGACCGACACTGACGACCGGCATCAAGGCATCACTGAAGAGGAAATTGAAGGCGCCCATCGCAAGGGATCTGCTCAGTACGGACCCGAACGTCGTCGAGGCCGCCATTGCCCGCTTCTACCCGAAAAGGGCGAGCATGAAAGGCGGCGGCGTTGTTCGATCATGGATGGATGGACTCACATACGAGCAGCGGATCCAAGTCATCGAGGAGCTTGCCGATGCGACTGATCAGAGCACAGATACGCTCCGGGAGCAGTTCTTGCGACAATCTGTCCCTCCCTCCGTCGCAATCGAGCTGCTGAATTGCACCACCAGAGAGCAACGGCTGACATTCGCCCTCACGCACGGGCTCATCTTCCCAGAGGATCACCGTTCGGCGTCCCCGTGGAGGAAGGGCTTGAGTAGGTACCAGATCGAGGGACTGAAACAGCGCTTGACGAACACAGGATTCTCCATCTTCTATGTCATGTCGATGCTGCAGAAGCGCATGGCCCCGCCAAACTCAGGCAAGACGATGCTCAGAGCGGACGAGGACACTTTCCTCCAGTTGTGGGCGGACATGAGGGGCGTGACAAGGGATTGACGGAAGGGAGGGAGATTTAAGAGAGGCAGATACACAATGGAATATGAGCTGTATCAATCCTCCGATACCATCTCTCTTGCCTTCTACTCCTTGCTATGCACGAAAGACTTACTGTGTGTAGCGGAGAGAGCATAGTGCGTGTCTGAGGCTGTGACAGGTGACTTTAGCTAAGGAGGCGCTGTCCGATCAGAAGTGATGCCCTTCACATATAAGGAGACGCTCTTCTCTCGCACTCTTCCTACCCACAATTAGACTACACCCTCTTCTACAATGATGCCGAATATCAGTCTGGTGATGTTCGCCGTCCTCACTCTCATCTCTAATTCTAGCAAGGCCGCACCTGCGCCAATGGAGGACTTCTGGAACGAGTTGAATCTGAATCGAATCGCCACGGTCTCATCTACTCCAGAGGCGAGTCATGCATCAGGGTCACGCACTTCTCGTCCGGCTCCTCATACACGAGTGAGCAGCTTTGGAGAGCTTCTGCCGATGCAACGTCATAACAATGGGTCCCAAACATCCCGTCCGACCGACCGGAATCGCAGGAGACAGTCATCTGACAACCACAACACCGCTGACACTGAAGACATCTATCCTGACCACGGACAGTCGAGTCGTCATCCAGCACCGAATTATCCAGTCTTTGAAGCGTATCCTCCGCACTGGGATGATGCGGCGACTGCGGATCACAGTCAATACAACTTTCCCTTTCAGTCTGATGACACGATTTACACAGGCGGATTTTCGAGCATGAATTTGGATACAACGGGTCAATATCATAACACGCAAGAGAATCACGGGGAGCAGATCAACACGATCACGGAAGAGGATGACGCTTCACAGGATCCTTCGTATGCCAGTCAAATGACAATCACTCGTCCCGGTCCTTATATACGGCCCTACCACGAGTATGAACTGATCACAAGTAGTCATATTAAAGGTGTCCGAGATCTAGACGAGGCCATATACGACAGGTTGAGTGGAGATCAGAAGGTCAAAGTCATCGAAGTGATACGTTCCATTCGCCCTTACACCGCCAAGACGATCCAGAATCATCTCGCGACGCATCTCACGGCGCCCGCAGCATCGTACTTGCTAGGCAGTAGAAAGGAGAGCAGAGAAGACGCCGTCGAGAGCCTGTTTCCCATGCACGCATACAGAAGAGACTACACACCGTGGATGACAGGCCTGACGAACGATCACCGACGGCAGGTCGTGGAGGAGCTTTCCGACGCGACAGAGCAGAGTGCCGACGTCATTCGAGAGCAGTTCGTAGTGAAGAAGGTCACTCCGCAATTGGCAATCGCTCTCTTGAACTGTACCACGCAAGACGAGCGCAGGTCGTTTGCCATAGCCCATCAACTCTTCTTCAACGAGGATCCGAGAGCACGACCGTGGCAGAAAGGTCTCAGCAAGTATCAAAGACTCGCCCTACTGCAAAGAATGACCGCGACGGGCATATCAAACGACTATAGCACGAGTCTCCTGCGAAAATACAACGATCCTCCTGGAATAGGCAAGATGCTCCTGAGGGCAGACGACCTCACTTTTATGCAGTGGATGGCGCAGATGAGGAACATTTCACGGTGAAGTATATCAAGTCGACTTCTGGTCTGAAGAGTGAGACGTCTCTCTATTCCAATGTATACACTTCCTTCATCACGCTCTACCGATGGGCTTACCCCTGAACCAGTTGAGAAATGCTTGAAAGTCCTCCATACCCGCTCGAAGCATGTATAGGCTGTATCCCTCGGCGATCTTGTCCTTCCCCAAAACGAGGTAGCAGCTCTTTTCCGAGGGGATCCCGCCGTACTTGATCATCCTCTCCAGCAGCGCTTTTCGCTGGATGCCACTGAGACCTCTCTGCCAGGTGCTCTTCTCTTCGTCTGGCAGATACAGCTGATGATCATGTGCAATACTTCGAAGATGTTCCGGACTAGAAGCGTGCAGGATCGCATGAGCTACTTCTGCAGGCACCTTCTGCTGCATGAAGTGGTCTCGAAGTTTGTCGGCGCTCTGCGTTGTAGCACCGGCCAGTTTCTCGATGATCTGGATCCGTTCACGGTTCGAAAAGGGAATCATCCACACCCACGCTCTGTAGCCCTTGTCCCCGCTGAAGTGTGTGGGGAAGAGTGTCTCTGCTGCACTCTCCATACTAGCATCCTCCTGACTCAGCAAGTCAAAGGCCAGACTCGTGGTCAAGCGAGCACGAAGATGCTTTCGAATGTACTCTGCCGTGTGAGGTCGAACGCTGTGCAAGTATTCTGCCATGACTGCGAGCTGATTGACTTCCTGTCCGGTGAGCAAGCTTCTCTGCCCGATGGGGAAGAACATCCGCTCGACTTCGAGTGTGTACTCGGCGGGAGAGACGTACTCTTGCGGAGGTGGATACTCGGCCGTTTGATGCGTGTGATACCAGTTGTTGAATTTCTCGAGCACGACTTGACTTCTTTCCCGGATCGCGATACTCTTTTGCCTTCTCGAAAGCGGCATGGCAGGAGATTCTTGTTCGTCTAAAGATCGACTCGATGCACGGTTGTGAGTGTGATTGTGATGTCCGGCCAAAGAAGTGTCGAGGACGTTGTAGGTTTGGTGTGCGCCGTATTGTGTTGACTCGTCGGAAAGATGACTATAGTCGAAGCTCGTGGGATTGTGATATGCAGCAGTGTCGAGTGTGGATGTGTACTGCGACGACTGGCCAATGAATGGGTTGGTATACTGTCCACCGTAGAAGTCGTTAGCCTCGTTCATACTGGAGTATGATCCACCATACGGCGATGGGCTGAGATGAAAAGAGTGAAGCGCATCCGGAAGAGGTGCCAGGGTGTGGGAGCTGCCATCATACCCACCGAACAACTGCTGGCCTAAATCTGTCTGTGCCGAGCTGCCTTGTCCACCTTCGTACTGCAGATTGGCGTAGTCCTGACCGTAGTCCTGACCGTAGTACTGGGAGATCGCCTGCTCTTGTTCACGGTGTGCTTGCGAATATTGGCGACTAGTGTGAGAACCGTCGTGCATCTGACTTGAGAACATTCCAGTGTCCAGACGAGAAGTTTGCGAGTCGGACAGACCTGCTCGACGTGATCTGGAGCTGCCGGTCCGGACACTTGGAAGGTTATACGGATTTCGGTGAGCGTCGTCCATGGGAGAAGGTCCTGCGATGGCATAGTCGTGCAGGCGCAACAGCGTAACTAAAACGAAGAGCCTGTGAATAGATATCATGATGAGCTGCACCTAGAAGCTAAAAGGCAGAGACCGATCAAAGCTGTCAGGAGCACGAAGAAAGAAGAAGAAGAAGAGCCTTTCCTGCTCTAAAGGTTGCGTGTTGTTTATCTTGTGTGATGAATTTCATGAGACGAAAGAAAAGGAGACCGACAGGAGACCGCTGTGAGGAGACACAACACATCACAATGCTCTAGTATCACGGTCTGGGCGTCGATGTGAAGTGTGAATGAGTGATGCCGCAATGCCAAGCTCTACCTGACCGAGACGCAACCGTGCATGCAGCCGTTGAATGGAGATGGAATAGATTCGATACCTTATATGAACGTGCTCCTTTGTTGCCCTTTTAGAGAATATCTCTGTCCTCTAGCCTGTCATTCGAGGTGATGATCGCGACTGCAATGCCGACCTCAGCTGAGCTTAGTCTCCTGGCTGTCTTCTTTTGTCTCTGCAGCTCAATTCTGACCACACCAAGTCCAATGCAGGACGGAGAAAGCAGCAGTCACGATCTGTCCAATATTCGCACTGGGCGCTCACGGTTATGCCAGTCATCTCCTGGTCGAGGAGCACTCTCGGGCTCCCAGACGACCCGTCTTCAGAGGCGAGTCCTGCCTGCGCCTGACTACGATGGATCCAGCACCGCTCGACTTTCCTATCCTACATACTATCAAGGGGTAGGAGAGCCTCAAGAGGAGGAGAATGAAGCAGGCCAGACAGGAGCGGATCGCCTTCGCACGAGATCATTTAACCGGAGATATATCACAGCAGACAGCAATGAAGAGCAAACGAGTGACAATCCCATCGCGCTGTCTCTTTCTCGCCATCGTCAGCAACGGAGTGGGATACCTGAGCATGGCATGCGCCTGCACGACACGTCTGAACGCCGTCGTCGGTCTGCCGTACCAGGTGGACGAAGTAGCAGAAGGCGTCGCGCGGCCATCGAGCAGTACAACCAGGAACATACACGTACACAATATGATCAGGGCCAAGGCAGCGGCGCTTCTGCACGGTACGACGACTATCCAGGCCACAACTACGACAGCCCTTATGCGCCATTGAACATGGATCAACTCGGTGCAGCATATGCGCACAACATGAACCTGGCACCCTCAGGCGATTATCCTAGTCACATGTATCAGAGCAGTGAAGGAGGGTACAGTCACCACATGCCGCATCCCGGCTTCCAGGCTCACCAAGAAGGAGTGGTCGCCCACACACCCCAGCAAGATGATCACCATACTGCTGGTCAATGTGAAGCTGCAACGACATCCACCGTGAAAGTGCGCAGAAAGAAGAAGCAGCCCACAGAAGAAGCGTCAAAGTATCCGCCGAACCCCGACGACGTATACTTTGAGAAGATGACCCTGGGTATATCCCTCACGGCAGCAGAGGAAGCCGCACTGATCAGCGCCCCTCAGCCACTCATTCCACCGATAGAATACACGCTGCGAGTCCACCCAGAGTTCTACTATCAATCCGCCGATGAACTGGTGTACTCTAGCCTGTCGGATCATCAAGGGCTGCTCATCATGGACCTGATCCGGCAGATTCGACCGTACGGCGCAGACACGATTCGAAAGGCGCTCGGGAACCGCTTAAAAGCACGCTTGGCACGCGAGTTCCTTAGCGGCGACATGCAAAGGGTGGAGGCGGCCGTCGAGAAGTTCTACCCAAGGGACGTGCAGCGCAAGATCAACTACACGCACGACAACTGGATGACGGGCATGACCGATGATCAGCGGAGGTATGTCATCGAGCGGATTGCGGCACAGACCGGACAGGCCACCGACGCCCTTCGAGAGTATTTCTTGAAGCGCGACTACACTCCAGAAGTAGCGTGGGAGTTTGTAGAGGCAGACGACGCAGCGCTCATGCTTCTCATTGACAAGTACGAACCGTTTGCGCCGGTGGACATCAGAGCACTGCCGTGGCAAGGTGGTGCGAGCAAGATTCAAAAGACGGCGTTCCTGCAGAGAATGACGAGCACGAACATATCATTGGCACATGCAAGGGTGTTGCTGCAGGAGAAGTGGATCAAGACGGGATACTGCCTCGAGATGCTGCGGGCGAGCGAGCAGGAGTTTAGGCAGAAAATGGGCGAATTGCGAAACGTCGACCTGGAGTAGGTGAGTTTTTACAAGTATTGAGATCACCGCATTGAAGTAATATCACAGCACGATGTTGTAAGGTAATTATACATCATATATAAATCGAATTTTCCTCGAGCACTCGTACGCTGAGATCACTTTGTCCTCAGGGGGACCAGGCTGTACCTCGACATACTGCTTGGTCGGCACTTTGTCGGAGTAAGATCGCAGTCGAGAGTGGAATATAGTGAGTGTTAAGAGCAATGGCAGGTCGAGTCACACGCTTGCATGAGACGAGTCATTATAAGGAGCCTATCAGAACGTGCTTTGAAAGCTAAAGATGTGACAGGACGATAAAAATGATTCATAGCCGTCCCTCTACTTTATTCATGCATCATCCGAAGGGTAAAGATTGGGTACGGCGTGACTGTTTCGAAGTAATATAAAAATGCCGTCTGAGTCTCGTTATTGATCTATCTTGCTTCTCTCTTTCATCGTCACTTGCAAGAATGCCTTCCTTTCTCATATTTGCTGCGTTGCTCTTCTGCTGCTGTTCCTTCGCCTATGCAACACCAGCCCCCATGGATCGTGGAGGAGGCCCGCATCATAACATCAGAGGCATCAACACTGGACGGTCTCGATCACGACAGACGGAGGCATCCGGATCGCAGACGTCTCGCCTGCCGCACTACCTTCCGCAGGTCACTGATCTCGAACCGTCCACTTCTCGACTCGATATGCGCGACTGGAATACAGGCTACAGCACAGACGAAAGTCATCGAGGAGTAATATCCACTGTACACGGCAGCAGCAGCGAGTATGAGCTTCCTGCCCTACCGCAGGCCTACAGTGACCAGTCTGCGTATGACTTCAACACCGAAGAGCAGCAGTATCATGCTTCGAGTTTGGGCGGCTATGGCGGGTACGGTACGACTGCGTATTATGGTGCCCCAGAAGTACCATTCGGAACTCCCGACATTCCGCCACTGCTCGAACACCAGCAAAGCTTCCAAGGCGACTATACAAACATTCGTGCCCCTGACTACGACGCATATCAGCAAGCGGATGTTCCATGGGGAGGTGGGAACGAGGCATTCAATCTAGAAAGTATCCGTCCATTTCACGACCAGCAGCAAGGGTACGGCTTCCCACAACTGCAACCATTCACCCCCTATTATAGTGACAGTGGAAGTAGTAGTCACCATGGATATCCAACAATGCAACATGCAAATGTCGAGGCATCGGAGAGTTCCCACCGTCATCGACATCGTCACGCTGAGGAGCTGCACCCGCCCAACATCAACTCTGGTGCTGTTCTGCATGGACTAAGTATCGGTGATGTTCCAATCGCCCCTTCACCTCGACGTCGACAGGCCGGTGTCACATTCGCACCTTATAATCAGTATCCAAGCATTGAGGGCACGGCCACTCCGCACACGGACGCTCACGTAGCAGCATCTCCCTACGCAATGTACGTCCATCAAGTGAATTCGCAACCCGCCCACGGTCAGACGCCAATCCCACCACCGGGAGAGTACTCTTTGCAAGTGGATCAGAACATTCCTCCCACAGAAGGGCCTGCTTCAATGTACGCGAACCTGCCTGACGTGTATCAGCTCGTCATCACGGACCGCATCTCCTCAATCCGCCCTTACAACGCAAACGAAGTCACCTCGCGTCTTGTCAAGAACTTGATCATCGACGTGGCGCGGATCATCGTCGGCGATGACGAGACGGCAAGTGAGAGGGAAATCGTGTACATGTTCCCGGATCCCGTGCCAAAGTACAACTATGCACTGATGCCCAAAGACTGGATGAGTGGACTGGAGTTTTGGCAGAGGAGGGAGGTGATTAGACGACTGGCAGAAGTGACGCAACAACCTGCCGAGAAGTTGCGCGAGTACTTCCTGCGACACCATGTCGGACCTGTTGTGGCCAGACAGATCCTGGATGCGAACTTTGCCGAGGAGACCTGGCAGATTGCATTGAGCAAAAACCTGATCATGCCGCCGGAAACAAGAAAAGGAAAGCAGTCAAAGGAAGACAAGCCGTGGCGAAAGGGACTGAGTAGCATACAAAGAAGAGCGGTGGTGCAGCGGCTCATGAACGCAGGTAGGCTGCAGTATCGCTCGTGCTACTACTACTTGGGCAGGGAGAAGGTGCCAGACAACTACGGCATCGTCATGCTCAAGGTCAACGACGAGGAGTTCATCAAGGTCGCAAATGCATTGATCAATCCAGGAGCAGAACTGCCCTTCACCGTGAAGTAGAAAAAGTGGGGGGATTTGACTCGTCACACATATACTCCTGCTCTTCTGCTCGCTTTCGGGGTGATGTTGTTACTACCCTTTCCTTTCTACTGATGTGATAGTGCGAACTGATGTGCCCACACTCGCGTACTGAAGACGGGTTGAACAAAAGCTTAAAGGCGACCGAGCGTGACCGTGTGTTCTTTGCAGGAAAGCCGAGCTCGGTCTTACGCACTTTTGAGCTAATCACGAGCTGATCAGCCTGATGCGGAGGGCGATCCACTCAAAACTCTTCGTGCAAAGAGGGAAAGCGTCTGTAGCATTTCTTCCTCACCTTCACGTTCTACACCATGCGATACTTCACTATGCGGACGAAGTGCCGGATCGTAGGGCTGACAACGCTATTGATCCTCAGCGGCCTGATTGTAGCCGCACCGTCGCCCATGGATCCCTTTCATCTCGGCAAAATCAACACTGGGTCTCGTCAGGATCGTCGCTTGGGTTTTTCCGAGTCGCACACCTCTCGTGCTAGTGCAAGAGCTCCTCAACGTGATGATGGGTCTCGCGTGGATCCATCGCACTATCATCACCAGGAAGAGGCACAGCAGCACAGCGATGCGGGGCTTCATCCTGCTCAGTATTGGAGTGGAGGAGACATGCACGAGGATGTCTACACTGGTCAGGTCAATTATCTTTTGTACGGGCACCCTCTTCCCTCATTTGACGATCGTTCAGCAGCAGGGAGTGTGTTTGGAGACCCTGGCATTCCCTCCTTGCTTGACGATGGCGCCTCCTATCACTGGCCACACCAAGCTTCGTCAAGTCGCAGCGCTGATACAGTGTATGCGTCGGATGTGGGAGGAGCCTCCTTGACGTCCTTCTTACCCTTCCCACAGCATGAGAGAAGCCTTCTCCCCCAGTACTCCCATAGTCCGGCCCTCACTAGTACCCCACGGCTAAATCAGCTCTACTCGAACACACAACTCGGCGCAACACAGAACTATCATGCTCCTCCCTACAGCTCTCCTCCTCCCGAGCAGCTCCTCCCAATTGCGCCTCCTGGCGAGTATCAGCTGCGAATCGACACGAACGTGCCATTCTCCAGCGACAGGAAGCGCATCTTTGCCGACCTGCCTGAGCCGCTTCGCCTGACCATCTTCAGCCGCATTGCTCAGATAAGACCTTTCAGCGATGGCGCAATTCGATATCATCTCAACAACAACCTCACCGTCAACCTGGCACGGAGACTTCTCAGTGAGAATGAACGTGTATACGAAGCAGCGACGGCAGACTTCCTTCCAGACTATGAGTCAGAGTATGGCGTACAAGATCAAGAAAGGAGATCCTGGATGTTCGGCCTGCACAATTGGCAGAGAAGAGAAGTCATCCGGAGAGTGGCCGAGGTGACACTTCAGAGCGCCGACAAGCTTCGAGAACACTTTGTCACGACGGTAAAAGATCAGAGCGTGCCACGTCAGATCTTAGATGCAGCCTACCATCAGGACATTTGGCGCATCGCTCGGCAGAACAATCTGATCCTGCCACCTCCAGGCCCCTCGAGTAGAAGAGTTCTTAACTGGAGAGTCGGTCTTACTACGTTGCAGCGATACGCAGTACAGCAAAGGATGATACTGTATGGAAACGTGGGAAGCACCGACAAGTGTCTGTCGCTGTTGGCGAAGCAGAATGTCGTCAAGGGGTACGGCTTGATGCTCCTCAAGGCAAGTGACGACGAGTTCGAGCGCATGATGAAGGATCTAAAGTCGAGGAAGGGACCACACAATATAGCCACGGTCTTCCTCGAGGGGTGATAAAGCACAACGAGGCTAGAGGAAGCACATGTATTAGAGCGAGTGATAGTCATACACGATATCCTTCTTCACGTCTTTAATATGGCCTCAATGGCTTTGAGCTTATCAGCGCCTTGACCACCTCCTTGAACTCGTCGTCGTCCTGCACTCGTAGCATGACCAGTCCATAACCCGGCGGGACCTTCTTCTTCTTGAGATTGTCGTAGAGGTGTTCCTTGATGATGAGACCAGTGGAGATCATCCTCTGAGTAAGCGCTTTCCGCTGCAGCGTACTGGCGCCCATCTGCCACGGCTTCATCCTTGGCTTGTTCGGGGTATAGAGTTGCCACGTCGCCGCCAAGTCCCTGCACAATTCGGGCGTCGGCGCATTGAGCATCTGGTCTGCTATCTCGGGCGGCACCTGATTCGCCAGCATGAGCTCGAGAATGTCATCCGCATCTTGGATGGTCGCATCCGCCATCTTCTTGACGATCAGCCTCCTCTGATCGGCGTCGAACGGGTACATCCACGGTACAAACATCCTCTTCTTTCTCACATGGTTTGGCAGCATTTGTTCGAGCGCGTTCTTGGCCTCGTCTGCGTCTCCACTCAAGAATTGCCGGGCTAAATCGGCAGTCAACCTTTCACTTAGTTTGTGCGACATTGTGTTGGGCGCATACGGTCGCACAGCGTAGACGTAGTGGAAAATGACTGATCTTTGCGCTTCCGATAGTCTTGGATAGACGAGCTCGTCGGGATCGTCGTAGTGTGCGTAAGTGAAGGGCTCGACACGGAGGGCGTACTCCCACGGTACGTTGTAGTAGTAGGGACCTTCTTTAGTAAAGTGGCGCTCACCAGGGGCGTGAACAATGGGCAGTGGTGGGAGAGGTGGCAACTGCACCTGTTCTTCTTCCTCCTCTCGTTGCTCGTCGTCAGCCTCCTCTGGCGCTTGTTCGAGTTCGACTGGCGGTGACGGACGAGCACGATATGAACGGAACGCAGACCGACTCGAGGAGCCGATCGTCATCGCTTGCATTGCATTCTCGTTGCTCCTTTCTTGGAATTGGCGCCCCTGCCTATCAGAGAGCTTGTTGTAATGATCATATGAACCCCCTTCACGGTGGAGATGCTGTGTGAGAGCAAAGTAGTTGTGCGTTTGCGGATCGAATTGGCTTTGTGGGTCGTACAAGTCAGGCACGAAGGAGTAGGAGCTGCCGTGTGATCCTTGTGTGTAGTCTGTGTCGCCCGGATGCCCAACATGATCGTGGGTGGCCTCATTTCCTGCTGAATACCACGGGTTGCCATAATTATCCCAACCTTGACCATCACTAGTCTGTGCTTGGCTTGATCCACCTTCACCTGCGTCTATGTCAGCATTGCGCTGAGAGTAGCCGTCAAGGAAGAGCTGCGCGTTTCTGCTTCGACTGCGCTCACGGATCTCGGCGCCAAGATGAGGAGGTCTGTCACGCGGATGACGAGACTGGGTGCGAGGTCTGGTCGTACGAGACGTCTGTGCTCCTGATTCCGTCGCTACGTCCAATCGATGGCTGCCGGCACGAGGCGTTTGACCACTTCTAGAAGAGGAAGAGTCGCGGAAGAGTCGAATCCTGCCAGGCTCTCGTGAGTCCATAGGAGACGCTCTGGCAGCAGCCAAGCTGATGAGAATTAGAGCATAGAGGGTCAGCGACACCATGGATCGAGAGGGAGGCATCTTCGTCGCGTAGAGTGAAGGTCGAAGGAAGGAAATCGACGGGAGAGCGCTGTGGTTCATGTGAGAGTGTCTGCCTTGTCACGCTCGCAAGATGATATGTGCGGTAGAATTTTCAAAGAGCTGACATCACACTCTTCTTCTATGCGTCTCTCATCTGATAGCGATGCTGTGACAGTAACTTTACACAGGATTTCGTGATACTTCTGCCTCCTGTTACAACGAGGATAAGTCGTGCGCCGAGTTGACGCCGAAGACGCATGATAAAGTCACATCTCTAGAAGAAGTGTGATCACCTCAAATAAATCCTAAAGACAGGAAAGGGAGCGTAATCCTACGTCTTCCACTGATTGTCAGTCACACTCTGCTACTACGACGAACTGGGATCCGTTCTTTTGTTCCCCTTGAGCGACTCCATGATGTCTGCAAACTGATCATCGCCCGCTTTGAGCATCCTCAGCCCGGAACCGGACGGGACGCGCTTCTTCTCCAGTAAGCGATAGCATCGATAGTCGGAGACGACGCCATAGGCTCTCATCCGATGAAGCAGCGCCTTTTTCTGTATGAAGCTCATGCCCTTTTGCCACACTGCATGGCCCTCTGTCGTCGGTACGATGAGGTCGTACTCACGGGCATATTGCACGCAGGCGTCGTCATTGGCAGCGAGGAGAAGTCGTGCTACGGACGGTGTGACCTTCTTGCGCAAAAAATGCTCCCGAAGTTTTCTTGCGTCTTGCTCTGTAGCGGCAGCGACCCGTTCGATGACCTGCCTTCTCTCTGTGTTTGTCAGGCCCGTCATCCACGTGTTATGCTTCGCGCTGTACTTGACTATGTCTATGGGGTAGAGTTTCTCCACGGCTGCCTCGATTTGAGCCACGTCATCACTCAGGAGAGCTCTGGCTAGAGAAGCATCCAGGCTCCTGCCGAGCTTCTTTCGCGTAGTGTTGTCGCAGTATGGTCGGATCTGCATGATTCGGTCGACGATGAGCAGTCGCTGCGCATCGTTGAGGCTCTGAAACAGATTTCGCGATTCGCTTTTGGCGTGAAAGGTAGACTCGACGGGCATCGTGTACTCACGGGACGGAGCGCCTTCTTTTTCTTCTTGACGAAAGAGGGCGGCATCAGTAGGAGGGTGGTAAGTGCTTTGCAGTGAATGATAATGAGGAGGATGCTGCTGCTGCCATGGAAGATTATTGTAGTGAAAAGACATGGGTCGATCTCCGTAGCTGCTCCGATGTGTGGCACCATGCTTCATCGACTGCAAATCGTCACGGTCAGATCCACTCATGCCCCGCATACTGTCACGGTGTTGTACAATATGTGCAGCTTGAAATCCTTCATCACCGTGAAAGGAATCCTCGGACAGGTCAGGAAATATGTATGGATCGTGCAAAGGTACTCCAAACTGGCTTCCCTGTCCTAGCCCTGAGTGAGTGTCATGCTGTTCAAAGGTAGTATAGATGACATCGTGTCTTGAAGGTCCAGTGATAGCAGCAGTATGTTCCGGAAGCTGAACAGGGAACGAGCCTTGAGGAGCAGTGTCGAAGCTGTGAGGAGGATGATAGTAGCCTGGAGTGGCGCCGAGCTGTCCTGGAAGAAAAATTGGTCGCGAGTCTATGGGATCGGGAAATGCTGCCACCTCTCTGTTACTTTTGTTTGAAGAGCCTGCCCCATCATGAAACATCGGCAGTGGTACTGGGGCTGTTCTTGTCGTGCCATGGAGAAACGCAACGATACACAGGTACAGGTATACATAGTATGGGACCATTGTTCAGGCTGATGTGTCAAAGGCTGAGTAAGAGCATCTTCAACCTTGATGAAGGGCATCTGATGAGGCCCTGAGCGACCTGAATGGCTGCTACATGGCTTGTCCTGCCTTCTTCGAGCAATTATCACGCATTTGGAGATCTCTCTGCGCAGTGTCGGTCGCATTGTGTGATCAGGCAGCTTCAAATGTCTTTTGTTGCTGTTGCACCATGATATCACTATATATAGTAGAGGTTAGCCGAAGTGATACCGAGTAGTGAGGTAGAAGGTGCAGACGATAGGGAAGGAGGCTGAAAGACGATCCTTTGCAGGCAGACTCTGAAGCTACAGGTCATGTGCCCTCTCGGCCGTATACATCACTCCCTAGTAGTCTAGAAGTAGCCCTAAAATAGAAAGACTTGGTCATTCCTGTGAGATGGGAAAAGGGAACGGTAACTCGTGTCCCATCGAACTGAGATAATAGAAGGGGTACTTATTATACATATAAGGGTATCGACACAAAGCAAGAAGAAAGTAGAATGGGGGTGTACTCCTGAGTGGCAACGAGAGCAAGAAAGAGGGAATGCAGAGGCCCAAGCTTGGATTCCCGTGAAAAGGGGGGGGGGTTTAAGAAGGGGTCCAAGCGTGAAAGGCCGCTGCAAGGAAATGGTGAAAGGGGGGACGAGGTCAGAGCGTCATTTCTGCAAATTACTCCCTAGTGAGTAGTCTAGAAGCAGCTCGAAATAGAGAATGTTGCTACTTTTGCCAAGACAATCGTCTGCAGATATACGCTGAGTCGACATCAAAGGCGGGGACAAAGACCGTGTGGAACATTTTCTTTTTTTAGCGCTAAATTGTTGTGATCTGACCCCCGCGTGTCCTTCATAACATGATTTAGTATTTAGACGTATTGATAGGTAGATATGTTCTTACATGGATCTGTCTGCAGTCTGACTATATACCTTTCGTCTGTCTTATTGGCTGCGTGCCATGGCGTAGCTATGCTGTGCGGGCGTAGGGGAATGCTTACTTAGTGTATCGGCCGATAGACCGACTCGGGGCCGACTACCACATACAGAAAGATGGCGCTTCGCTAGGTGATACCTTTTTGATGCACTAGCGGATTTTCTTATTCTTTCGGAATTCTAATGTTGCAACAACCTGCATCTTCCTATTTACTATTACTTATTTTACGGCGCAGTATGGGCTTAACGTTGGTTGGAGGATGCCCGAGGCTCCTTCGAGGAAGCTTCTCACAGGGGAGCAAAATACCGTCGTGAAAGTAGTCCCTGCACAATCTTCCAGAACTCTTGCCTTTCTAGTACTTCGAGTTGCACCTTCTTCTTCTCAACCGCCCACCTATGCGCGACCGAGCCAGATCTCTCTTGTGGTCACGGCAGAGTCGGCAGTACATCATTTTACTGCTTGTGGTGGCCTGCATCGTCTTTCTGATCCACCCTTATCGCCATAATCTGCAGGACAAGCTGAGCTACTCTACTCGACCTCTATGGGATGAAGCATCAGGACCTCGACAGATACTGCCGCACTTGTCCGCTCCTTCCGTGCCATCCGATGACCTTGCCGCCTGTCAGAGGCATTCATGGGAGCCCAGAAACAAGACGCACATCTTGTGGGATGCGACGCTGCTGAACACGGAGCTGGACATGCTCGAGATCCGACTGGTGGAGCTGTGGAGTGTGGTGGACATGTTCCTCGTACTCGAGTCGACACACAGCATGACGGGGAGCCCAAAGGTGGGCGTTGACTTCTATACATCAGACGAGGCAGACCAGATGACTGATCGTATCTTCCTCTTAGAACCTCTACTACTCCCAAAACCGCTCCCGCTTCGATCAATGGTCGAGCAAGATCAAGTACCGCACCTATCAAGGGCGTCCGATGCAGCAGGGTGACGGCCCCTTCACCCTCGCCAACGAGCAACGACAGGGTGTCACCGCGTTCATGTGGGTGTGTGAAGGCGATAGTGCTACAGAGAGAGGCTCTCAAATTGATCCACTCTTTATTATACCAGCAACTCACTCCATCCGAGCGACGATGTTCTTGTGCTGATGGCGGACGTGGATGAAGTTCCTTACGAATCTGCGCTGCGTCTTCTGAAAGCCTGCACCGCGCCACTGCCGATCCACCTGCAGTTGCAAAACTATCTCTACAGCTTCGAGTACCCCACCTTAGCCGATAGTTGGCGTGCGCAGGTGCATCTGTGGTCAGAGGCAAGGACATTCGGCGGCTATCGACACGGCCAGTCGAGCGAAATCATGCTCGCGTCGTCCGGGTGGCACTGCAGGTGGGTAGAAGGGACGAGTGTAGTGAGAGAATTCCTTCTGAAGTGACTTCTTCTTTGCAGCTTCTGCTTCCCGACCTTGTCTGAGTTTGCCGTCAAGATGCTCTCTTCCTCCCACCTCGACCGACTGCTAAAGCGGCCCAACTTCAGCATCCTTCTCTCATTAAAAGAGATTCAGAAGAAAATCTGCCGTGGTCAAGACTTGTATGGCATGCTCCCAGAGGCTTACCGGTGGTCAGACCTGTTCAAACTCTGGCAAGGCGCTCGCAAAGAAGTTGGAAATGTCAATCTTCCTCGTGCAGTCATCAGCAATCCTACTCGCTTCTCCTACTTACTCCCTCACGGGTGTGTCCGGGAGCAGGGCCCGCTGACTTGACAGAAAGAGCTCAAGCACCACGATCTTCGACAACGCACGACATGTACACTCTGTGGCGATGCTCCTGCTACGGCGTCCTATCGCATTAACAGTCATGCGAGTGACTTCTCGCTGTGAGGACATCCTTTACACCGCAATCGAGAGACACAGGGGACGCTAGGCGCAACCTCTGTCTACTTCAGAATGCACAGTGGCACATCGAGAACAGTGTAGCGTGTGGCATTGTCAAGACGATAAGCGCTATATAATTCGATTGTATTTCGGCGCACTCTGGAATGTCACAATCGCGAGTTACACGTCGCATGAGAATCACAACTCTGGCTTTTGTGCGTACTAGACAGATCTGATAGTGGGTCCTCGCATGATAGCAAGAATAGGCGAGCATGATGGTGACTATTGGGGTATATAGGGTGGACGTTTGTTGATCTGTTCATCATCAAGTCTCTTCCACCCACGCCCTACTCGCCTCCTTGAGACTACCATGACGACGATGGTACTCTACATGCTCGTGCTGTGTGCTGCTGCATCACTCTTGCTGGCCAGTGTGTGCCTCGCTGTACCGTCTCCTATGGATGGAAGTGGAAGCTGGAATCACGAGCACAGCTACACCAACGCTCCCAATCTGAACCGGGTCCGCACAAAGAGCAGATTTGGTCGTGCTGACAATGACGCACAGACATCTCGCCTCACTTATGACTTCGATCCAGCCGTTGCTTATGGCACCGACGCCTTTCACGTCCAACACACTCATCCAGATACTGCGACTCAGTCAGGCTTCCACACCTCTCGCCCCAGAAGACAGACTTCCCAGCTCCTACCAACAGCGGAAGAGCATGATTATCACAACCAGCAGTACACCTTGGATGACTTTACCTCCGCTGGATACTCACCGTTTCCTCCTCCGGTGTCGTACAGTGATGCGCCTTCCTATGCACCAGAAGACTCGTTCCCTAACTACAATCTACCTCCGAGCTACGACCCAAATTACGCCTTTTCTTCTCTGTCCATGGTGCCAGAAGAGCCGGGAATGACGCTGCACGAACGGCAACAACTGTCTCGATCTCACAGCTTTGGACAGCGACACCACACTCAGCACCAGCAGCAGCAACAGTGGCTCAATGACTTGCACAATCCTGGCTACCCGTCGCGGTATGGATCTTCGTCTTCCTCTTCTTCGTTTGGGGAGCCGAACAACATGCTACTCTTCGACGCAACACACGCTGGATCGGCGCATGGCAACGTCTTTTTTGGTGCGCCTAGTCATGAAGAGCAACAGGATGAAGATCGAGAAGAAGAACAGGGATCTTCTATACAGGGCATAAAGGAGACGCCACAGGCTGCGGCGTACAGGGCCACCGTGGAGTTGCATCACCGGATGGGCGATTTGGCGGCATATAATGTCGACCTTGGCCACACGTGGAAGGGCAACGAGTACAGCCTGTGCTGGCAGTGGTTGTCCAATGAGGTCTGTCGACGAATCGCCACGGTAATCAACAAAAAGTTGTACCTGCAAACGCAGTGGGCGCGCGAGAAGATGTCCAACAAGCTGACGACTGTCCTGGCCATTGCGTTGTTGAGTGGCAGGGACGACTTTATCAAGGCCGCCTTGGACATCTTGTACAGCGAAAAGACGCAGAGGAAAGTCAGTCACTTGTGGAGGGAGTGTCTAAAGGAGGAAGAAGACGAACCAGAGCGACTCGTTCGTAGGCTCAGTCGAATTACCGGCAAGACGCCAGAAGCAATACGCACCTTCTTGAGCTTCCAAAAAGTCACGGCAGAAGTTGCGCACGACCTTCTTCTGAACTCGACGGATGCGGAGGTCAAGAACTACGCCATCGAACATGATATCTACATGAAAAGGAAGCCCAGAGTGTTGTCGTAAATCTTCCACACAATACAATGTAAAGATTGTTTCTGCGGTAACGTCTTCACGAGGCAACCGTGATAGAAGCGCAGCTTGATCAAGTCAATTATATTAATGGCAGGGAAGAGATCTGTGCTGCTCAGGCAAACTTGTAGAGATAGAGTTCCCTAGAGTCACGATAGAGCCTTGGCAGAGGTCTTGTTGATAAGTACTGTCACAGAGAGATATCTAATGTGTATTGGAGGCTACGTGCAATGATCATTGGGTAAGGTGAAAATAAGGTATAGTAAAGGTACAATTAGCTGCGTATTTAGAAGTGTACGAAATTTCGTACAGCCAGACACAGCTGCCTTCCAACAATGTGCAATGCTGTGCCCTGCAGGAATTCTGCTAGTTTTATGCACGAAACATCCCACATATAAAGGAGAGACGCACTTAGTATGCGCATCTTTGCTTCCTTTCATCTTCCGTATTCCCTTGACCGTTGACAATGTTGCTGACTCTTGATGTGTGTGCAAGAAGGGCTGCATTCCTGATCGTCGTCAGTCTCACGATAGCATCGTCGACGCCAGTGCCGGTGCCTGCCGATCGAGAAACTCCAGCCTTCTCCAACCTACGCATTAACACGCTCAATCGGGGCAACGAAGCGAACGAGATACAAACTTCTCGTCTTGCACGATTGAATGACGCCGAAGCTCAGCAAGGCTCCCAAACGGCTCGTCCTCGTAGAATAAGGAGAGAATCCGGGTCTGGTGACGGAACAACATCGAACAGGTCTCGCTACACTTCTCAGGGTGGAGGGTCACGATCCTCCGCACAGCAACAGGAGGCACCTGTCCAGCATTACCAGTTCCAGACGGGTGACGCTTCGCACCCCAGCGAACAGCCCGTGTATTGGAGTGGCGTGCCTCAATGGTATGATGATCAGTATCACAGTCAGAACGCACCTTCTCAGGCCGAGTCATCCAGTCAATACACACCCAACGTGCCTGTGTATCACGACTTCTTCACGCAACAGCCAGAGGGCATTGCCATAAGGAGGCAGAGGGCGTCATCACATGGCAGTCACGAGATGGACTACAACGTGTCGGACTTTCATCGAGGTCTTCAACAGGATCCAGCAATAGGTGCCTATTATCATCACCATCAAGATGAAGCACAGCAGGAGTGGGAGCATCCTCAACATGTCGTCGCGGACGGTGAAGCTCATCACGAACCACATGAGCCACTGATCTGGTCAAAGCGCAACACTCAAACAAAGGCCGACCTAGTCGAGATCGTGAGCAAGGAAAGATGTCTTCGAAACGAGGACGTTCGTGCGGTGTTGAAGGACAATTTGACAAAGCTCCTGGCAAAGCGACTGAAGAGCAGAGATCCGGCAGTAGTGACCAGTACAATCAACTACCTTTTCCCCATCACAGACGCAAATCAGGTGCCGGTGTGGATGAACTCGTTGAGTGAACGGGGAAGCGGCGATCTAGTGCAGAGGATGATGGACATTACAGGACAGCGCAGGGATCTCGTACGCAACGCCTTCTTGAGAGCACAATTGCAACCAGGAGTGGCAGCCCAACTACTTTGGTCCGACGACGATACAAAGGCGCACTATGCTAAGCAGATCGGACTTCTTCCACCGCATAGCGAAAAGGACGACAGTGGTAATTGGGAACGCTATCTGCATGACATCACCGAGCATCCGTGGCAATATGGCCTGAACCAAAGAGAGAGAGATCGAGTCGTCTATGCCGTCGTAGGAGGGCTCAAGACGGACAGTGAGCTTGCGATGGCGGCCCTGTGTAAGCCCAACGTATGGCCGGGATTTGGTAGAGCGCTGCTGGACGGGGATCATGAAACCTGTGCGGCACTACTTGACCAGATCAGAGATTAAGAGCAGTAGCAGAAGGGAGTTCTTGAGAAGGCAGAAGATTATGAGAGGAGTAACTGACAAGCGAGCGGGGGATAGATCTTCGCAGGAAGGTTTGACCGTAAAAGGCAGATGGTAGAACACCGTGCTTGTGTAGAAGCAGCGACTATGATGTGCACACTCGAGCTTGTATGCTGGCAATCTGTAGCTTCTTTTACTCTTGATCTACGATCAGATACGCCTTCTTGGTGCAGAAGTGATGTTTGCTTGTGGGCACTGACTAGGATTACCATCTACACATCTGAGCTATACTTTGTAAGCAGGCTATTACCGTGGCGGTGCGGTACTTTGTCTCTTGGTTCCTTCTCACTCTACAACGAAAGCACTTCATCACACAGCCGAGGAAATGATGTGCTCACAACATTTTGGTCGTGTTGGGCGTATACGAAAAAAGCTTCCTTCGTAAATACGATGAAGTCACTTTCTTTGCATTGGCTATGCACAGAACAGTGAAGAAAAGAGTGGTTTCTGTCGCTTGGAGACTCATAAAGGCATTATCTCCAAATAAATTTTGCCCGGCTACTCTTCCATACATCTCTCTACAATGGCCCGCTACTTTCAGATTATGATCTTGGCGGTTCTGGTGTGCCTCTCCGGCATGTGTGCAGGATCGCCCATGGATCGCAATCGTCTCCCTTCCCTTCGCCTGCCAGATGCATCACGGTCGTCTCCCTCTCGCAACCGTGAACGTCGCTTCCAATCAGGGCACAACACGTCACGTCTTCCACTCACAGGTGATTTTGTGCCGCTCTACGGCCATGATCACGCTAGCCTGCACGATGACAGCGCTGTTCTACGTCCGCGAAGGCCTCGTCATCAGCATCGTCAAACTTCTCGAATGGCGGATGTCGAGGAAGCTTCTGCCTACTATGGCGAGGCAAGTCAGAGTCAGCCGGTGAACGACGCAGGTTTTTCCTTCCGCCGGAATGCAAGACATCATCGACGGCAAAGTCATGCCGAGGCTATGTCTGCTTCAGATGCCTACCCTTTCGACACGCACGATCAGTACGTAGGAGGAGGGGTAGAAGCATCTTCCGACGATCTCCCAGACCTTTCTCAGTTGAATTTGACGGAAGACTACCATCCCATCAATGACGGCTATCGGGAAGAAGCATCGTCGAGTCGTCGACCGAGACTTCGACAGCAGCGACAACGGCAACGAGGTGAACCAAACGAGGAAGTGACGTGGATGCACCGTCCTAGGCAAGTCCAAGCGGCACTCAAAGAGGTCCTCAGCAAGTGGCGTGCTGTGCTGTATGAGGAGGCCGAGGCTATTCTTCCCCTCCACTGGACGAGGGAGATGGAGAGTCAACTACGGAGCGGCAATCCCGTCGAAGTGAATCGCGCCCTCAATGAGCTCCTGCCCATCACGCCAGATACAAAATTCCCCATCTGGATGAACAGTATGTCGGACGGGGAGAGTGAGTCGCTGCTGCGGGTGCTTGAAGAGGTGACGGGCTACCGCAAAGACATGATCCGCAAGTATTTCATGGAGCTGGACCTGCAACCTGAAGTCGGACGGATGCTCTTGAGTGCGGACTTGGAGCTCCTGCAGGAGTTTATGAGAGATCCGACGCCGTTCATCACCTACTTTGCCGCGAGGAAGGACCCGCCACAAGATAGAGGCAGTGCAGCAGCAAGCGATCCACCCTGGGTATACGGCCTCAACGATCGACAGCGGAGGGAAGTCATCGCAATAGTCAGTAGTCACTTGAATGTCGACGAGAGAGTAGCCAGGAGGTATCTGAGGCAGGACATCGTCTACTTCGGCTTCGGACGTAAGTTGTTAAAGGCGGACCCGTCCAGTCGTGTCGAACTCGTCCACTTCCTGCGCAGGAATACGCTGTACTGAGTCCTTTGCTGCCTAGACGTGTGCGGATATATATTGCTGCAATTTAATGTCACAATCTCCAGCATCTTCTCACGCGTAACCCGTTACGTGCCTGATCACGCATGAAGATGCAGCGCCTTTCATGCGTCCTTATCGAGGAAGAGAAATCAAAAGATAATAAGAAGTACCCAGACCGTGCGATGGGGAATGTGATCTTTCTCCCTTTCCCCCAAGCCCTCCATCTTACTTCTATAGACTCTTCCATCGATGCCTGTCCTACATCTCCACTTACTGTTGACCAGCCTACTGATGGTTTGCCTTCTAGCGAGCCCCACACCTTCTCCCATGGATGGTGGCAGAGGAGGCCACGAGCACACTCACCTCAGAGATTCGCTGCATCTCGGCCGAGTGAAGACGCGCAAAGGCAGCCAAGGCGACTCTTCCTCTTCTACCTCGCAAACGTCCCGTCTTGGCCACCCGAATCTGCTCGCTCGGCTTGGCTCTCAGAGTGTTCGTAGTGGCGGCTCTCATCAGTATCATCAGTATCGTCAAGAAAGTGCTTATCCCGAATGGAGTGCTGCAACGCCTCCTCTTGAAGGTAGTACCAGAGCCGAAGAAAGTTCCTTCTACAGCTCTCACGGCTCACCGTTTGATCATAATCAGAGTGACAACCAATTCGGCGTCCCCTTCCCTCACCAATTTCAGACCTCGTCAGCGTATGTGGAAGAACATCCGTACAGCATGCCAGCACCAGTGTACTATCCGCAGTCGTCTGGGGAGCACCCTGCAATGAACACTTATACCCAGGGAACTTGGCAGACTGGCAGCAGCACAGGTGGCCTTCATCACGGCAGTCCGTCGAGTTACGGCCTCTCTTCCACATTTTCTGCCTTCTCTCCCTACCAGTTGGAGGATGTGCATGAGACGCCTATCGAAGAGCACAGTCAGGCAGGTTATCTAGGCGAAGATCTCAGTCTTGCGCACCAGCAACCTGCCGATGATAACGACTACGACGACGACGACAACGATACGACAGATGAAGACAAAGCTCGAGTAGGAAGCTTCACTCTGCCCATCACCGATCTCGGCTTTCACTACCCCGAAGAGAAGAAGCACCAACTCTGCTGGAAGTTGATCAGCAAAGATCTCAAGGACTTGATCGTGCTGATCATCAGCCGTGAAACGTCGTACAGTAGAAGTGGGATCCAGAGGAAGATGCTCGAGCAAATCACACCGTATCTGGCCAAGAAGATCCTGAGTGGCGTCAAGGAATCGTTGCAGTTCGTTGTGAAGCGTATCTACCCCGAATTTTACCGCCGCCACTACTACGAACAGCAATGGAAGTTGCTGTTGCCCTTAGAGGAAGATCAGCAAGCATTAGTGGACAAGCTTTGCAGAGTGTCACGGCAGAAAGAAGAGTTTGTTCGTCAGTTCCTCAAAGCGCACGTCAGTCGGGAGGAGGCGCATCATCTACTAAAGGAGGCCACTGAAGAAAAATGCAAGCTTTTCGCTTTCCATCACGGAATCATCAAAGTGCGAAAACCACGTTCGACGAGAGATGGCACAGGCATGCTACCCCTTGTAGACCCCACTGATCGTGAGTACCGGCCGTGGATGTCGCACCTTCACGCCGATCAGGTGCAGGACGTTGTGAGAATCGTCATGAAGGCGTGCGATGTAGGAGGTTCATCAGCGCACAAGCTCTTGACCTCGGACTTGGTCGACGATGATACGAAGCTGGGACTGCGAATACTGCATGCAGCAGGCAGTGGCAAAAGTGATCAGGAAATTAAGAGCCTCCTTGTGCAGCTGACTGGGCTAATTCCACGGGGAAAGTCCAGTAAAACAAGGAGGACGTAAGCAAAAGATAAGAAGTCGATGTAGTCCTAGACCTCTTCCTTTACTTGTTACAACAATATCCACTCCTGCCCCCTCACTCTACGACATCGCTGGCGGAGGTGCTCGGCAGTCATTCAAGATCCACATCACTGCCTTCTTGAAGTGTGCATCGTCTGCTCTGAGCATCGTCTTGCCGTATCCTTTGGGTATCCTTGCATGGCTCATGAGGCGCCGTACTTCCTCTTTTCCTCGCATACCCGACGTGCTTCCCAGTCGTTGTAGGAGCGCCAGCTGCTGTATATAGCTGAGCCCATGCTGCCACGGTTTCTTCCTTTTGCCTGCCTGTACGTATAGAGTGTGCTGATCAGCGAAGTTTTTGCAGTCCTCCAACGGTGATGCTAGTACTTTAGCGGCCTCTGCAGGCGAGATTTCCCGATCGAGAAACAGCTCTCGGATATCGTCAGCGCCTTGCTCGGTTGCCTCTGCCATCTTCTGGACTACGAGCAGCCTGTCTGACTTGGACAAGCCGTCCATCCAGGTACTGTGCACGCCCTTCTTCTTCCTGCTGCTCGGAAACAGCGTGTCGATGGCCGTCTCTAGTCGCTTTTCATCACCACGCAAGAAGTCTAGGGCAAGCTGCATACTGAGACGCTCACTCAGTCTTTGTCGGATGGAGTCAAGCTTGTATGGCCTGCTGCGATGAATCCTGTCGAGGATGTAGTGTCGCTGATGGTCGGATAGGTCCTTGTAGACGAGATCAGTCCAGCTGTGGAAGGGAAAAGTGGCGTCGACGAGGAGCTCGTACTCCCACGGTGCATGATAGGTGGAGGAGGAAGCATAGCTGTGATGCTGAGAAGAGTATGGGCCGCTGAATAGCCGTGCAGTAGAGATTTGTGCGTCAGCAGAAGTGGGTGCATGTTGGAATTCTGGCTGCGCCCTACTACTACCAAGAATAGTGCGAGTCGTGGAACTCTTTGAAGATGCCATGTTCTTTTGTTTAGTCTGACATTGTTTCTCGGCGTACGATCCGTTGCTTACATAGTCTGGGTACACCGTGTGACCATCTGGTAACTTGCTGTCTTGACCGAGGGAGTGGGTATGGAAGTTGCTTTCTTGACTGGCGTGCCTCAGAGTAGGCTCGTAGCTCAGGACCGGATGAGGAGTACTGTACTGGTGTTGCGGTGACCGTTGTTGTCCTGTATTCTGCTCACTGAACCAGGCACTACTCCTGCTTTTATTACCTCCCCTTGCAATGGTACAGATGGGCACATGAGGCCTGTCAGTACTTCGACTTGTATTCTCCTCGCCATCTCCTATGTGATACTTGAATTGGAAGTCATGTTCAGGCGAGTCGGGGATCACTCCGTGCACATCGTCGTCCTTCATTTGTGATGTAAATTCCTCGAGCCACCGTTGCATATCTTTGTTGTGGGTATCGCCGACGTGATGAGAGGGGGAGAAGAGACGAAGTTGGGTGAAATCTTCAGATGAAGACGGTGGAAGATGCCACTGACTCCTGTTGTGATCTGTTGAAAGATTCATCGGAAGAGGCTTTGACGCACACCCATCGAGCAGGGAGAAACACAGAGAGAGAGTCAGATGGATGCTCACGGAGATTGTCTTGCGCTTCGAGGCGTGACGATAGTGCAGAGCAGGGTAGGAGATGTACATCGTACAGTCGCAAGGATGCCTTCCCACAAGATGAATGAGCGTGGTACTTGAGTTCGAACTGATGTAGTGATAAAACTTGCACGCTTGTACCCTGCTCAGAGGTTTTGTATGATATACAGCCGGATCAGCGCACATTCAAGTGATGTGACTTGATGAGGTGTGCCTTCGGTCTGCGCGTCGTCCCATCTAACGCCCACGCTAGCGTTCATGCACTGCCAAGCACGACAGAGTACAGACTGTCAGATATGACTAGAAGCAGTGATATATTGTATATATAGTCTTCGATGTATGGTCCTTCATTGCCATTTTTCACCCTCTTTCCACACAACACTTAGGCCCCCACCATGACTCCACCTTTCAAGCTTGCCCTTTTGATAGTCTTTACATGTCTTCACTGTCTCAGCGTAGTCGCGCCCGCACCCGCTCCCATGGACAGAGGTGGCCACGATCCGTACGACTTCAATCAGCGACATGGTCTGTCGAGAATCGCAACCCACTCAAAGAGCATGTCGAAAAAGGGCAAGTCAGGACGAGCCGACACCGAAGCGCAGACGTCTCGACTGGATCACAGTTTCGATCCTTCTGCCTACGCCGGATACCACACGTCTCGTCCCGTGTCCAAGCCCTCTAGAGGGTCAAGTCAGTTTAGTCAATCTTCTCACGGCGGCGGTGGCGCACACTACAACACAGACTTCGTCGACGACTTCTCCCATCAGATGGCGCTCCAGAACTCTATAGCACCCAATGTCGCTTCCTATGACACTCTGAGCTACGGAAACCACCCACAGGTATGTTGGCACTTATTCTGCACGTAGATAGTACTGCACATCTCACACTTCGTCCTATCCTTCGCAGCAATATCAGAACGAGCACACACCTTATCAGCACTATGGAGACTTTGGTTCTGTTCCGGACTTGGACAACGCTTTCTCCTTCGACGACGGTCAGCGCACTCAGCATCTCAGCAGCGGAGACATGGCGAACACACTCCAAACACAGCAGTGGCCGGGATACGCTTACGACAATCAAGCTTTCCACGGCTACGCTTCCGGCTCTTCCCACTTCGACTCAGCCTATCCGGCAGTCCACGACGGCTACGACCCTTCTATGTATGAGTCCCTGCCAGAGATAGAGCCCGGAATCGCCCATCACAGGGGAGACGCTGCCCCTCCTATGCAGCAAATCGTACATCACGACAACACACCGCAGCGGTACGACCTCTCCTCATACGGTCTGTGGCTCGGCTATCAATGGCAGGACCAGGAGGAGCTTTGCTGGACCAGGATGAGCGACGACATCCAGAATCAAATCATTCACATCATCAACAAGGAAGTATGTGTCAGCAAGCAGAGCATCCAAAAGAAGATGGTCAACTATTTGAATCCACTGTTGGCCATCGGACTGCTATCAGGAGACAAAGAAGAAGTCGAACGATCACTCGCCGCGCTGTATGGAGCCAGCTACCGGGATGCGAGTGGAGAATGGAAGAAGAACTTGAACGAAGATCAAGCAGAGACGCTCGTCCGTCTGATGATGAACGCTTCCGGACGAAATGCAGTGGATGTGCGCACCTTCTTCCGGAGCAAGCGTGTCACTGCAGCGACCGCCGCTTCTCTCCTTTCGGCGACTGATCAGGAACGACTAAAGTACGCCGAGGAGAACAAGCTAAAGAGACCGGGTGCAATGAATCGACACGTCATCATCGATCCAAACGACCCAGACTACCTACCTTGGATGGAGGGCACTAGCTTAGAACACCGAAGGCAGATCATCGAGACGGTCAAGAAGGTGTGCTCCATCTCCGATCAGTGGGCGAGGATACTGCTGAACAAGGAGACAAAGGTTGATCACTTTGGATTGAGGATCATTCAGATGTTGGCAGAGACGAACAGTGCAGAAGAGACAAGACTGTACATCTACGAGACCACAAACACGATTCCCCGTTGAGGCGAGGGTGAAGAGTCGTGACTATGCAACCTGCATTCTTACGCTCAATAAATGCTTTGCAACGCCGGCTAAGTGCTGGGGCGGATAGTGTGACTCCATGAATTCTTGGGCATTTTGTGCCTTCGCGCGGCCGAGAGTGCTGTGATTTCTTCCTGAGAAAGGCCTGGCGAGGAGAATTTATGCATCAGATGTGACAGTCGAGGCCAATTCACGTCCATTAGAGGTTATACATAAATCAGAAATAAAAGAGAGCACTCATAATCACCAATCTCCCCCCACTCCTGTTCCTTCGACAATGAGCGCTTCCTTCATGAAAACCGTTGTGGGTACTCTCTTCTCCCTCTCCATCTTTACATGGGTAGCAGCGGCACCGGTTCCCATGGACGGCGGCGGTGACTGGCACACACCGTCGCTACACATCGGCAGAGTCCGCACAAAGAGCAAATCCGGCCGCAGCAACACCGATGCGCAGACGTCTCGTCTTGATCATTCTTTCAATCCTGGCGCTTACAACGAGTCTCAGACGTCTCGCGCTCATTTCAGTCAGGACATACAGTCTCAGCAATACACATCGCGTGCTCGACCTCGCAGTCCTAGCCGCACAAGTTGGAGCTTCCCACAGGTACCGGAAGATGAGCACATGCCCCACTGCAACCCTGTTCAGCACGAATACGGATCTTCCTTTACTCCTAATACAGACACAGACTTCAATGCGCAACAGCCGTGGAGCGACTATGAAGCATACTCAACCTTCAATCCGAGCCTTTACGATGGCGGTGCTGACTTTTCTTCCATGTCGGTCAGCGATACGCTTCCCTATGCACAGTATCAAGGTCAACACTTCTTGAATACTTTCCCACCGGTGGACGAGAATTCAGATTTACTCCCACCCCCGCAGTGGCACTATGACCCGTCTGCTGGCTACAGTCTTCCTTTGCAGTCCCAGCATACCGGCGGCTCCTCTTCTTCTGCCTCTTTCGGCGAGCCCAACAACTTCGTCTTCACGGACACGCCGCAGGACGAACGAGACCCTTTCCTGCCTTCGTACCAAATACCATTGCAGCATCTGTACGCTCCTGATGTGCCTGAACTGCCGCCTGGCCCAGTCCCTTCCTCTCCTGATCCTCCTGCTCCTCCTCAAGCGAAGACCGGCCAGGGCAAAGGCCATCGACAGGTCCTGGCCGCCAACATGAGCGATCTAAAAGAGAAGCTTCGTCGACAGGTATATGTCCATCTCCATTCCCTGGACGTAGATCTCGGCTATGACTGGAGACAGGACGATGAAGAGCTGTGCTGGCGAAAGATGTCAAGCACCGCACGGGAGAAAGTGGTCGCGGTGATCAATCTGGCTCTGAACTACCAGGCACAAGGGGTAAAGGAGAAGATGGCAAGGATCTTGACTCCGATTCTGGCTGTTGCTCTACTCTCTGGGCGGAAGGAGATGGTGGAAGACGCTCTCTACGTGCTCTATGAGCCAGGACAAAGGCGATCGTGTCTCCGGTGGAAGGAGAGGCTGGTCGTCAACGAGACTGTGGACGAGCCGGAGGAGTTGGTGCGCCGACTGAGTGCGCTTTCTGGCCAGAAGCCGGAGAAAATCCGTGTGTTTCTCAGTTCCAAGCGGATCTCGGCAGACCAGGCCTATCAGCTCTTTCACAACTACAGCAGCGACGACTTGCGACAGTACATCATCGACGAGAATCTCGTATGGGTGCCACGATCGCAACGGGGTCAAGTACCGAGAGACAATGTCAGCCTGATGAAGCAAGGGGATCAGCACTATCGACCGTGGAAGGAAAAGACAAATGCGAAACAGAGAGCCGCAATCATCAAGATTGTAATGAGGGTGCTCGAGTGTACCAAGACGGGTGCCGCGTGGTTCCTGGAAAAGGATACTGTCGCCATCGAAGACAAGATTGGGCTTCAGATTCTCAGCGCAGAGGAGGAGGGAATGAGTGATAGAGAGATGCATGCCTTGATCGAAGTGCTGACCAAGTCGAAGATCATCAAGAGCAAGGACAGGAAGCATCACACCGTGGATCGGGGGTGAGTGTACGATATGAGTTTCATTCAACCATCTTTCGAGCTGTAAGACGTGTTTGTCTGAATTTAATGAATAGACATTGAGGTGACCAGATCTACGGCGAGGAGGACTTAGGATGTCATTGATGCTTTTCATTGTTAACGCTCTTGCGAAGGAGTCATTTACTGCTATCATGCGTACCTTTGTGTTCTTGTCATCAGAGAAAGAGCGAGCAGTGCACATGAGAGATACATGCCAACGTTATACTTGCATCGTGTGATGATGTTGCATGAAACACTTGGCTCCTTTTCGGTCATGCTCAAGACGTCGAGGCTGTGCAATTTCATGTGGTCAGGATACCTTTCTCGGCGGCCGTGAGCAGATATAAAGAAGAAAGAGGCAGACACTAACTTCATGCCCTTTTCCTATCGATTGTTGTCTCCACGATGACTACATCATATGCGCCGTTACTTCTGGCCACTTACTTGTGCTTTTCTGTCCTCACGCTGGCTCTACCCACTCCTATGGACGGGAGTGGCAACTGGGACTACAGTGAGCACCAGCCAAGCCTACACCGTGTCCGCACAAGGGGTAAATCAGGTCCTCGTATCGACAATGAAGCTCAGACTTCCCGGCTCGACTATGCTCTCCCTTCAGTCTATCAATATGGGTCTCATACGACGCGACTTCCTCTTTACGATCATTCCAGTGTCGCTGCTCCGTCTGAAAGCTACACATCTCGTCTTGGTCACTATCCTCCCCAAGACAATACTTCATACAATCAGATGTATCAACAGTGGAACGAAGCCGACTTCATGACACCTGCACCTGCATCGCTGCACACAACCACTGTGCCTCTTATGGACTATGGACAGCAGCACCAGCAGTATGAGCAAGGAGCATATCCGTCTCTGCCTTCGCACGATCGAGATCCTGCATTTGGCTACCCTTCCATGCCATCAGATGACACAAATCCATACATGACTTTGCACGAGAGACTACAGCTAAGTCAATCGGTTCCTGCGGGTCAAGGTTCATCTTCTCAACAGCCGTGGCAGCACGAATACCTCGAGAATTACAGCCTTGATCATTCCGATCTCCTTGGATCGGCATCCTCTTCCGCCTTTGGCGATCAACGATATACCGACCAGCACTCTTTCCAGCAGGTGGAAGAGGATGAAGAAGGCAACAGAGGACAACAACAAGCGAATCACCAGCAGGAGCCGATGGTGGACACGCTCCAGGCCTCAAGAATCAGGGCCGCCAAAGTGCTCCGTGAAAGGATGGGCGATCTCAACCAATATGCGGTCTCGTTGGGATTCGAATGGAAGGAAAAGAACCTGTATGAATTGTGCTGGCAGAACATGCCCCATGACGTTCGTCGACACATCACTAAGCTTGTCAGCAAAGAATGCAACTACAAGCCACAAAGTTTACGCGAAAAGATGGCCAAGACCCTGATGCCCCTGCTTGCCATTGCCATCCAATCCGGGGACCATGAATTGTTCACAGCCGCGATCAACATACTCTACATCAGACGAGGATACGACAGGGTCAACTATGAGTGGAAAACCTTACTCAATGAAGAGCAAGATGAACCGGAACAGTTGGTGCATAAGCTCAGTCAGGCAGCTAAACGTAGTCCAGAAGATGTTCGATCCTTCCTCTGTAACAAGAAGATTCCAGCCGAAGTTGCACACGATCTGAACTTCAATAGTAGCGAAGAGCAACTGAAACAATTTGCAATGGAGCACGGCCTGGCGAAGAGCTTGCTGAGACAAATGAACAAAGTCTCCACAGTGATCCATAAAGAAGACAAATACTACAAGCCGTGGAAGGAGAACACGACAAAAGAAGATAGGAACAGGATCGTCAAGATCGTAAAGAAAGTATTAAAGTGTGAAGAATCTTGGGCGAATACGGTGCTGGAAAGGGCACAAATAGAGGATGGTGACGAGTTTGGTTTGGAGATTCTCAGGGCTGTGGAAGAAGGTGGTGTCGATGACAACGGTATTCACGCCATGTTGGAAGAGAAGGTGGGCGCGAAATTACGAAGGAAAGAGAGGCTGAAGGGCTCATCTGTGTCCAGGCAAAGGTAAAGCCAAAGCGGACGTAGAAGACAGGCGCCACGACCGTGATAGTCCTTCTTGTAAAGGCTGTGCTCGCTTGATTGATGTCTCCTGATCAGTAGAAGACGATAATGATCGAAAATTACCATCTTAGGCGTAGATTGGTGGGCTGAATGAGGCGATGCTCCTTTAGAAATCGTAGCATCCCAGTCAAGCACGCTGCACCGCATATCTTTGGCGTTGAGCACTGCTCAAAGAAGCTGACTCGACTGGATATGAGATGGAGCATACCAGCCTTGCTTTCCATCAGATTATGATGTCGCTATAGACTTGTACGAGTACATTGATTTCACAGAAGTAGGCGTGTGACTCTGATCTTGCGGTGTAGTCTTGAATGCCGCGAAAGAGTATGATGTCTCTTCTGTCGTCTGGCACACGAACGGCATATCTTCCCAAAATCATTTGATGGATTCAATAAAAGTTTGGGCGTAATCAAATCGAAATCTATTGCGGCTGTGCTCGGTCACACTCGGTTTTGCTTAGCATCAGCTCGAGCGACTGAAGAAAATCCTCCTCCTTTCAGACAGATCTCTCGATCGCTGACGCATATAAGAAGGCACATTAAGCGTACCCCTTCCGATTGCATTACTCGCATATCGTACCTTCCTCTCCACCATATACTGTTTAGTCTCTTGCAGTCATGCTTCCTCTCGACAAGTTCGTCATCCTGGCGATGGTCTCTTCTCTCGCCGGCCTCGTTGCAGCAACACCGACGCCGATGGATGGTGAGTGGAATCACAGCCTTGGAAGGTATGGAGAAAGCTCTTCTAGGCGATCTCAGACTCCTCGTGCCGGCAACTATCCCACTGATGCAGCTACCTGGGCCGGTGCTGAAACATCTCGAGTGCGAGGAAGTCACGCCAACCGTCGGCATGACACTTCCGATTACCCCACACCGTCCTATGGAATGTCGAATGATGCGGCATACGCGCACCAGCAGGACCCCTTCTACGGCTACGATCCAAGCCAGCAATTCTCGAACTTCTCCTTGGATCACACGTATCAACAGCCCTATCAACAAGCGCAAGTAGACCACTATCCCGACTACACGAATCAGGTTCAGACAGACTGGAACACAGGGCTTCAAGGGGGGTACCACGCTCTTCCTCCCAATGTTCAATCGTATGCCCAGGATGTACAACCAACGTTCTACGTCGATCAACAACAAGCCCATCCCTATCCAGAAGAAGTCCCGGATCAATATGAATCATCGCAAGAATATCTTGACAAATACGGCATCCGGCTTGGTTTTGAGTGGCATAATGAACTGCAGCATTGCTGGGACTCGATGAAGTCCGACCATAAGAAGAAACTCGTCAAGACTCTTCGCAATCAAAGGGGCGAAAACGAAAGTGTGGTCAAGAAGCGACTCAAAACAAGATTGACACCCGTCCTGGCCATTGCTAGTCTACAAGAGCAAGACCATGAGTTTCAAAGAGCTGCTGTCGAGATCTTGAATGCACCCACTGAACTACCAGCCGAAGAGGCGAGTAACAAGCTCAAGTGGTGGTTCTGCTTGTCGCATGATGAACAGCAGGCTTTGCTTGCGAGGATCAGTCAAATTACCGGGAGATCAGTCGTCGATATCTATCACTGGCTCAATCAAAGTGATGTGCTCCCAGAGAATGCACACTATCTCCTGCATCACAAAAAGCCAGAAGGAGTGATGAAATTCGTGACCAAGCACGGTTTAATGGGATTCAACATAGATGACGACCAGTAAAGAGAAGGAAAGAGTACGGAGAGAAACGACAAAGCAGGCCAGAATTGTCTCGAGAGACGCTGATATACTTCCATGTATTCCTTTGTCGATCTTGTCAATTGTGCGAATATGATATTCATTCGTGTTTCGCAAGATTTGTGTGTACGTAGTATCGTCGTTGCTCTCATGAGATCGGCGATACTATGCCGAACAGTCTCCGCAATATACTGGTCTTATTCTGTAAGAGCTCACTTATGCGAAAGGCTATGCGACGCATCAAATTGGCGCTCATGGCAGCATTCCTATTTGTACTTCTGTAGACATGGCAGACAAGGAAGGACCACCTCTACAGAATCAATATGATTTCCCTCACTTCTTCCCACCCCTCTTTTTGGGGCTATTAAAAGTGCAATCATCGAGAGTTGCGGCAGCACTTCTCCTGTCAAATGCCGATGTGCAAATGGAAAAAGCCGACGTGGCTACATTGATACGGCTGGATCGAGTCGAACCGCAGTCATAATAATCTCTCTCTTTTCACGCATTAGCAAGAATGTCGCGCGACCGAGTGAACTAGCGTCTTTGATTAGCGCCTTTTTACCGTAACCTTTGGCGTGCCGCGCTCTATGAGACAACGCCAATGTAGCATATAATTTATCATTGACTTCAAGGGTTACGAGACTGATGCAATCAATATTCGAGTTTCAATTAATTAACTCACTCGGCGAGGATCAGCTCTACGCGAGCAACAATGCCTCAGATATTGAAAGACGTACCTTCTCCCTGATCCCTCTGCCCTGATCGAGCGACCCATCGCGCGTCTTCTCCTTCCATGTGATCTGTCAATGGTAGCATGTGCCTTCGAGCTTATTATTTGGAATTACTAGACCTTGTGGGGAATGTTTTGTCGCGCAGGAAGTGAAGCAACTTTAGAGCGTTCTTCGGCTTGCTTTGAAGGAGAGCCTTTCCAAATCCAGGCCAAATGTGATTTTGATCTAGTGCTCCTTCTGCGACCTGCGCTTCTACTCCGAAGGTGCTCATTACCGTTTGTATCACTTGATGCCTTTCCATCGCGCTCAACTTCCAGTCCCAGCTGGTCTGATTATCATCATCATCATCATCGTTGATCGAGTACTCTTCTTCTGCAGCCCCCGTGTCGTAGTATATCTTTCGCAGAAGAGAAGCATACCATGTGTACATCTTGAAGTCGTTGTCGTCGGCTTGGTACAGCGTCACTGCTGTCTCCGGTCTCAGTCGAGAAAGAAGAAAGTAATTCCGAACGGAGTCTCTCGTAAAGCCTGACACTTCCATCATCCTATCTACGAAAGCTTCACGTTGTCCGTCATTCATGCGATCCATCCACCGTGGTAGGAGCGTATGCTTAGGAAACAACGTTCTCAAAGCCAAGTCGGCTGTTTCTGTCTTTGGACTCAGAAGCGCCTCCCCGTATTGCGGGGTCAGAACGTGTTCCAGGATCTCATACGCTTCCAGGTACGGTATGCCTCTTCTTACGTTGATGACTTCCAAGATTCTCATCTGCAGCGCCTCCCCTCTGCTCGACCAGTAAGAAGTTCCGTCGTCCTGGTCAACAGGATTCGCGATCGGATGATTCTTCTTCCTCGATTGCCGACTCTTCTTTTCACCTCGCTTTTTGGGTACCTTTTGGACTGTTGCTTCTTCTTCTTCTTCGTTTTCCTCCACAAGATGCTCCAGCCTCCTCGGATCGTACCGATCTGTGGATACACCGTGCGCCTCATGGTCGTGTCCCTGACTGTCGTTCAAGCTCAATCGTGAGAAGTCAGGTATTGCCTGCTCTTCAGACTGGTGAAAATAGGGATGGAGGAGCTGGTGCTGCATGTCAAAGTCGAGATCGTGGTCTTGGTCGTACATGTATGAACTAGAATGCACAGAAGAGGTCTCTCCTTGCTCGAAATACGGGCTTTGGCGGTACTCCTGTGGGTCCTGAAGCGGCAGTCCTCGTAGTGACTCGACACGAGTGTTGATTGACGCTTGTCGTTCAAAGCTTCTTTGCGATGCGCCGTGAGGATTTGATGGCGGAAAAGATCGAAGGCGCGTCGTCTGGGATCCTGTGCGAGCCAATCTTGACTGCTGTTGTTGTTGAGTGTGCTGCCCAGTAGAGGAGTCGGCATCGTAGTGGTTTCTGCTGGAACGGGCTCGAGGTGTTTGAGACTGGCCGCCCATGTTCCTGCTGCCTTTTCGTTCCATACCGTCCATGGGGGAGGGAAGAGCTGCGACGACAGTGAGGCAGCCACTGACGATGATAGCCACAGCTGCAAGCTTAAAGCACAGCATCATCTTAGGAGAGCTCAAGTCGAGCCAGCAAAAGGAGAGGAGTCAGAGAGAGAAGGGAATGGAACGAGGAAAAGAAGTAGAATCCGCGTCTTCTCTCCAGGCGCCTTCCTTTTGTAGACGATTGCTCATGGTTATCATTGCTTCTTGTCTTCTTTCGTAATGCAGAGTGACTTGGAACCATTAGTGTCAAAAGACGCATGCGATGTGCTCTTTCGAGATGTGACAAGGAAGAAGAAACACTTGCAGAACGAATGGAATACTCTACAGTACGCCCCAGAACTCTGATGCAGGAACACATCTCATATCTTTATCTTTTCGACTTTATCATAGTGGGCGTTGTGAATACACTCCTTTGCTATCCTCGCATCGCGGCTCGCCTTCCTTTCGGTGAAAGCATCAGGCACGTCCCATTGCGCCAACCTACCGAGAGGCCACACATCGACTCACAGGGCTGGATGAAAGAGAGACTGCAAGAGCTGATCAATATCAAATCCTTCTCAGAGCACCTTTAGAGGCGGAACAATGACCTTTCTCCGGTCAAAGTCACACCCACCCTCTCGCTCCAGTATTCACATCCTGAAGTCACTGATGGATCTCATGCATCTGATTCGCTCGCGGACCACATTATCTTCCAACATAGACCACTACGAGGAGAGCACCAGTGCTGTGCTCGTGCCATGAGTATTCAATCATCCGCTCTAATGCGCTCATGGAGAGGCGAGCAGATAGGAAATAGAGGCTAGGGTGTTTAGTGGACTTCCTCCTACGCTCATCTACTACAGCACATCGTCCCCAGGTCTCTTATGCCGATGTTTCCGTTCTCGAGCCTACTCGTGATAGCATGCCTCATCAGCTGCTATCATATCGTCTTGGCAGCCCCATCGCCAATGCAGGGGGAAGCAAGCAACACACCTCAACGTAGAAGGACTCGCCCTTCCGCTCGAGCTCCTCGTCCTGATCCTGTTCATCAGTTTGGAGATGCTTACGATGCTGCTCCCATCTACGACGGATCTCAGACGTCTCGTCTCAGTGGAGAAGACCGTAGAGCGCTTCTTCGAGGCCGTCGTCGTGATCAGGACCACCATCAACACGGTGCAGGGGGCCTGTACTCGACAACATCAGCCAATGAGCCGGTGATGTACGACTTCTTCTCGCAACAACCAGAAGGAATCGCTGCGCACAATCGGCGTGGAGAAGGAGCAGGTATCTCCTCCGCACACCTATACAGCTACGGCAATATGGATGTTCCCGAGGAGTTCGCCACGGAGCAGCAGATAGACTATCGTGTGTCTGACTTCCACAACAACACGTATCCCCATCCGCACATGGAAGGGCTACACTCACAAATCGCTGCCATGGGCATACAGCAGCACGCTCAGCACACTCACCAACCTCTCCGACTGCGAGCGCCAACGTTGAGGAGGCAGGGCGACATGCACGACTATCCCCTCGACGCTCCCAACTGGGACCGCAAGAACAGTGAAGCGAGAATGACCTTGACAGAGATCATAAGCAAACACAGGGGCCTCCGTTACGAGTACTCTCGGCGAATACTAAAAGACATCCTGACGAGGAGACTCGAGTTGGAGCTGCTCGACGACGATCCTAGTGTGGTGGTGGCCGCCATCAACAACATCTTCCCCATCACGGCGGACACCGTCCTCCCCGTCTGGAAAACAAGTCTGTCCGACGACGACGCGGAGATTCTGGTAGACAGGATGCGGGCCATCACAGGACAGCGAAAGGATGTCGTCAGAAACTACTTTCTCCGAGGTTACATGAATGCTCAGACAGCTTTAGAGCTCTTCCGGTCCAGCGATGAATGCATGACAGGCTATGCTGTATCTCTGGGACTCCTACCTCCGAACAGCATGCAAGACGAGCAAGGCCACTGGCTAAAGTATCCCGATACACTCCCGGAACACCCGTGGCAGTATCATCTCGACTCGAGACAAAAGGCCCGTGTCGTGGACTTGGTGGCTGCCAGATTTCACAGAGACACGGAACAAGCAAAGAAGGTCCTCGGTCACTTTAATGTCATTCTAGGCTACGGCGACATGCTCCTTCAAGCAAGGGGAACAGAGAGATTCAACGAGCTCCTGGATGACTTGGTCGCATGTCAGACAGTGATACGGTACTAGGCGTGGTAGAGGAGGAGGGTATTGAAGGAGAATTTGTCTTCCACTGTAGCTCTATCAGCGACGAATAAGTAGTGCGTGTGCTTGCTCCACATGTAGTCATGAAGGGTCTAGTGCATAGAGATCACGCATAAAGTGTGCTTGAGAGTGACGTATATATACATATAGAGGTTGAGGTCGCAATGTTGCTTAAATACAAGCAGTCACGCCGCCACTACGACTACGGCGACTATAAAGTGTACAAAAGACAGCAAGAGCAGGCACACTTCCTTGTATGATCCCTGCTGATACCGTCGTCCCAAGCGCAGATATCTATATCTCGTACTCACAGCTGCTGCTTTCCCTTGCTGATGTAGTGACTGACTTGGCGCGTTTCGGTCTTCATTGGCGGCGTGATACTCGTCTCTTGATTCAGCACGATCCAAGATACAGACGAGGCTGCGTCGTTGAGAGACGGGTGCTTTTTTTCTATTGATAAGCAGTGGACGAGCTAATAAGCCGTGAGCTGAGAAGTGGCAAATATAAACTTTCTTCCCCATTCCAACCATCTTCACAACATCAACAATGATGCTGTTCTGCCTGATGATCATATTTTGCCTTTCTGGTATCGGTATCGCATCGCCTTCACCTGCACCTATGGATGGTAAGCGTGTCGTGGAGGCTCGTGGTGCGGATGATGCAGGCTCCTCTGGCCTCCGTATCAGCACGCAGCGGCATGTCAACGAGTATGCTGAATCGCAGACATCTCGTCTTGATCGAAGTGGTGACTTGGTAGCACATCAAGGATCGCAAACAGCTCGTCCACGCAGGACAGCAGGGACAAGGAGATCTGACAGCATCAGCAGACCACATCGGGATGGTGCAAGAAATGCCGCCCAAGCCAGCGGTTCCGGAAGGCGCCGTAGAACCTTGACAGAGACGCAGCGTATAGACAGTGATGATCATCATATGCAGAGACACGGGGCTCCTCCTCCAGACTGGGCCCACATCGATCAGCAGCACGACTTCTCCTCCAGCGTGCCGGTCTACCACGACTTCTTCCATCAACAGCCAGAAGGCATAGCATCTCGAGAGCATTGGAGCTCTCACGGTGCCAGTTCATCAATCTACAACGATCCACCTTATGGGGGTGCAGGAGTTCCAGATGACCAAGCTCATAACAGGGATATTCCCTCTTCTTCCTCCTATCGATCTCGCGGTCACGAACTCGACCACAACGTGTCTTATTTCCATCAGGGGCAATATCCATCCGCAGCAATGAGCAGTTACCACGAGCAGCTCGCCATTTCGACTGAGCAGCACGAGGCACAGCAGCGACGCACCCATCAGGGACATCACCAAGAAGCACCCACTGCTAATGCCGAGAAAGAGCGAGCCGACGAGCTGGACGAGCTGGTATGGACCAAGCGCAACAACACGGTAAGGACGGCACTGTGCGAGACGGTCAGCAAGGAGAGAGGTCTTCGCTATGAGGACATACGGAGCGTCTTGCATGACAAGATGACGCTGCGACTGGCCAGGGACTTGAGAAAGAGGAATTTTGCCGTGGTCACGAGGGCCATCGACGAGCTATTCCCCATCACTCCGCAGACACAATTGCCTGTGTGGAAGAGTGGGATGAGCAGAGAAATGTGCGAGACTCTGGTGCATCGGATGCATCTCATCACCGGACAGCGTGTCGACATCATCCGCAACGTCTTCCTCAGGGTGGGCCTGCAACCGGACACGGCAGTCCATCTCCTGCACTGTGATGACGACCATAAAGCAGCCTACGCGATGCACATTGGACTCCTGCCCCACGACAGCACCAAAGACGAGAACGGGATATGGAGCAAGCATACAGACGACTTGCCCGAGTATCCGTGGGAGTACCAGATCCCACTCAAACAAAGAGATCGTGTCGTCTATATGATGATCAAAGCGCTCAAGGTGGATAGAGACACGGCTGTGAGGGTGTTGAGAAACAGAGATATCCCGCTTGGGTTTGGCAAGGAATTCTTGCACTGCGACCACGAACGAAGAATCGAGCTGTTGGACTATGTTAAAAATTACATCTAAGAGAAGAGGGGCTAAGTAGAATTTATGGCTCTGGAACGGAGAAGAGTTTGGACGGGCTCCAACTCCGATGTGGACTCACATATCGTCTCTTTTCGCAGCAAGCAAGATGGTCGTTGCTAGTCTCGTAGTCACACGGGCGCATTCAAGGAGGCTGTGCGCGAAAAAACGCCGAGACAGATATCCATCTCTCCCCTTGCGTTTCTGTATTTATTTGTACACTGCATTTGGATCCAGATGTGATTCTCTCTTGTTACATATCTTGTTACGATATCACACTGCATTTCAGTCGAATGACTAGTCGGCTAAAGCGTTTCTCCTGTCCTTTTCGATCTCTCCATCGTATTCTGCAGCAAACAAAAAGGATCTCAAGCGCCTCAACTACTTCTTTCTCTTTCTTTCACCTCGACGATGACTGCCCTCTGCCGCCTTGTTCTTCTCGTCCTCGTTGGAAGCGTCATAGCCAGTCCCGTGCCTTTCCGACGGACTGACGGAGAAGCGTCAGAACTCGCACACATCCCGCGTGTCCGTACACGATCCACAAATTCCTCTCATCACCGGAGCTCTGGAGCGCAGACTAGTCGACTGAACTCCTACGCCAACGAGGCCACCAGCTCTGGATCCCAAACATCGCGCAACAGACCTTCCAGAAGTGCTCAAAGGAACGACAATCGTCAAGATCCAGTCGAGTATGGCGGCCCAGAAGCACATCGGCGCATGCTACCCCACGAATGGAATGCACTAAATCCAAATCAGCCGATTCAGTTCAATCTTGACGGAACGCTGAGGACGGAAGGCTCACGGTATTCGTCCTCCTCCAACTTGTTCGCCTTACCGCCCATGTATTCTCAGGACGACGAACCTCAATATGGTGACACCCACGGTCAGCATTCCTCCCTCGAGCGTGCGTTGGCTGGTATGAACTTATCCACTAGCCAGGGGCTGGACCACGATGGCAGTATCGGACCCAGTCACACATACAGCGTCCAGCAGATGGAGGACTACCACCGACAGCTCCAAGAGTATGAAGAGGTGGCATCTGCTTATTCAGTTGATGACGGCCACGGTCCATCAGCCCCCTCTTCTCGAGCCTCCACCTCTTCTCGCAGGCGTGATAGCATGCGCCAGACCAACGAAGCGGATGAGGAAAGGCCTAATCAGCTCATCTGGTCGCATAGAGACTCCACTGCGCAACTACATCTTCTCGCCATTGTCAGTAAACGGCGAGGGATCAAGTTCAGAGATGCTCAAGAGGTCTTACCGGAGAAGTTGACACGACGCTTGGAGGATGATCTGCTGTCTGGTATGCGGGCAAGAGTCGATCTTGCTCTACGGAGGATGTTTCCATTCAGTGACCGCTACAAAGCCCCTGTGTGGATGCAGGGTCTTGAAGACGACGAATGCGAGGGGGTGGTGACCAAGCTGCAAGAAGCATCACGACACAAGAAAGACGTCATTCGAAATCATCTGATGAGGTATCAGGTGTCTTCTGATGTGGCTCGCTCTCTTCTTCTGGCACCGCCTCACGTAGCAGTAGAACTCGCCGTGAGGATCAACTTACTGGCTCTCGACGACGATGACACAGACGAGGACAACGATGGCACACTATACGCGCGCCGTAGAGCTGAAGCCAGATGGGAAATTATACAAGACCTGATGAGAACGTACGGCTTCAGTCGTCATGAGGCCACGACGCTGATTTCCCACAACCGCATCGGAATTACTTTGAGGGACCGCCTACTAGCAGCAGATAGGGCGCAGCGGCCTGCCATAATCAACTACATTATGACCGGCGCAGTATCTCTGTAGCCTACAGTTGTGTGACTGACCGAAAGCCCAAATGAAATTGGCTGACGACAGGCAGTGCAATAATTCTCGTGTGACTGTAGTCAAGCAGTGTGAATGTGATTTCTGTTTCGCCTACTTGACCATGCTGTGCTTTTTTACATATGCATAGACGTGACTGTAGAGCGTGGCTGTTCTTGCGCCTTGTGATTAATTACGCCTACACTCATTGCATTAGATACAGTCTCGGTAGAGCATTACTACTAAGGTAGGGAAGCCCTGCGCAGGATATAAAGGGGTAGCTATTTTTCCGAGTCAGCACACACCTTCTGCTCCTCCCACCGCAACAATGACTCCCCTTTTCAGGTTCGTCCTTTCTGCTGTCTTCGTCTCCCTCTATGGCCTTACGAGAGCCGCTCCCGTGCCCAGTCCCATGGATGGCCATGGCAGACAGCACCCCGAATATCCTTACAACAACGAGAACGTGCTCCGTGTGCGCACTCGATCTACCTCGTCCAGTCGTCAGGCATTTGGTGCGCAGACTTCTCGACTAGGCTCACGTCCCGATGCGGCCAGCAGCTCTGGATCCCTCACGTCACGCGCTCACGGCACTCGTCGAAGCAGAAGGGAAATTCACGGTTCAAATGAACTTGAAAGGAACTTCGATCATCTGACCGATGAAGAACGACAAGGATTGCACTCTTGGGCCCCGCAATTCGATCCTCAGGCCGTTGAACAGTACCAGGCAGTACACCACCATCCTTTAGATTCTTCATGGAACATAGGCCCTGCGTTCTCACTTAATGCTGAGGAACATACATGGTCGCACAACCCTCAATACACTTCCGCAAACCTATACGCCCATCCTCCCATGTATCCGCGGTCTGGTGACGCCAGCGACCATTCCTCCTCCCTCGAGCGGTCTATGGCCAATGTGCGCCTCTCTGACCATGAGTATCAGGATGCCACCGTGTCCCACCAGCGATCTCCGCCAAGTGTCCAGCAAATGGAGGCCTACCATCAACAGCTGGAGGAATACAACCGGATAGTGTCTGCCAATCAAAATCAACAAGGGGAAGGCGCTGGAAGATCGAGAGCCCGTCACGGTTCTTCGTCCTCTTCTGGTCGACGCAGCACTCAACTCCAACGCTACAATGAAAGGCCGAATCAGCTCATCTGGAATCGTCGCAGTTCAGCGCAACAAAGAAAACTGCTGCTCATTGTGAATCAAAGGCGAGGCATCGACTTCCGAGACGCTCGAGAAGCGCTCGAAGCAAAGCTGACGTTGAGGCTAGAGGAGGATGTGCGCTGTGGACGCAAGACGGTGATCGATGCAGCCTTGAGAAGCATTTTCCCCATCAACGATCGTCACAAGATACCCGTGTGGATGGAAGGTCTAACGGACGATGATTGTGAATCGGTGGTGAATAATTTGCGCAGAATTACAGGTCGCAAAAAGGCAATGATTCGAAATCGCTTGATGAGATTTCAGGTGACGTCGGACACGGCACGCAGGGTGCTCGCTGCTGATGATCGTGATTTGATATACGATCTTGTCGTTCGTATAGGTCTGAGGGAGCCTGTCGATGAGAACGACGAGGCGGACAACGATGATGGTGCGGAGGAAGAGGAAAACACAAATGTCTTGCCCGAATATGACGAAGAGGAGGCAGAGGAAGTGGCGGAAGTGGCGGCAGCAAGCTCGTCGAGTCGGAGCGGTCAGGGAGCTCGTGTAAGAGAGGCCATGGCAAGCGTGTCGAGTCGGAGCACCCGGAGAGCTCGCGTAAGAGAAGAAACGGCAAGCGAAATTGAATGGGACAGTATTATAGCATTCACTACCCACGAATACGGCCTCACGAGGGATATGGCTCGCCGAATGTTATCACCCAGGCGGATCGGAAGCGAAAGGATCAGTGAGATCTTCTCTGCATCCGGAAATTATCAACGACAACTGATTCACTTTGCTATCATGGGTGGCATTGACCCCCGTCGGTACTAGAGAAAGAGGATGTTGCATGGCTTCGAGAGAGGAATGGCCATAGTGCTGCTGTTTCACTGAGTTCAAATTTCCTCACATGTACGTCTACGTCTACTAAGGAAACAATAATGCGGTGACGATGATTGCAGCAGTGACTATGGCCGTCTGGCTCCGCGTCTGATGGCGGTGTCGTGAAGTGAGAAATGGGCTGAGTGTAGCATCAATCAGTCTTTGCGCCCGAAGTCAGGCCGGCCTCGAGCTGCGCCTTACTTCCTCGTCGCGCTTGACACTCTATAAAGAGAGTTGACTGTCTGCCTCCTCTTTCTTCTTGCTTCCACAAGAATAATTGAGATGACCGTGTTCTCCAACCTGGTCCCATTCACCATCCTGCTCTTCTTCTGCACTCCAACTGGAGTATGGTCAAGACCTGCGTCTTCCAACGGTCGAGCGCCGCCAGAAGATATGCTGCCCGACATCACCACCTTACGAAGAGCACGCACGCCAAGACTTTTCCCTTCTCACCAGTCATCCGAAGCGAGGTCGTCGCGACTGCACGCGCAAACACCTCGACCCGCTGGATCTGGCTCGTCACGGAGAGAACGGGAGCATCCCACTCCCCCGGCTAGCGACGCTTTGGAACGGCATGACTACTACTCAGGTAGGAATTTAGACCATGTCAGCAGCTCGGGGCCTCTACGGGCACGGCACGAAGTATTTATAGTACGTCAACAACAACGCGAAGCCGACAGAAACAGACGAGAAGAAGTTACGACCCGAAGACGATCCAGGCCATATTCGCACGACAATACGCGAGGATCATCGTCCACAACTAGTAGGAATGACCTCTATAGTCACGAAGACCATCTCCGATCGCTGGAGCAGGCGCTCTCCAACATGGGTCTTCCGAAGCATGCCGAGCAGGAACCTGGATTTTCTTATCTGCAATCCTCCAGAACTCCAAGTGTGCAGCAGCTGGAAGACTATCATCGGCAGTGGGAGGAGTATCACAAGGCATTGTCCCTTCAAGATGGCACTTACCATCAGCATCTTAATGTATATGGTCAAGGATCAGGCGTCGAGTCTTCTCCGTCATCTTCTCGCACTGACCGACAAAAGGGGAAGCAGAAAGAAAAGGCGTCTGACCGTCTAATATGGTCGGATCGAGGTCCCTCCAAGCAGAAAGCGCTGCTTGCCATTCTCAACAAAAGACGCGGAACCGATCCTGACACTGCTCGAGCCGTACTGGCAGAGAAGATGACCGAGGAGGTAGAGAAAGATCTGCTCTGTGGCCGTGAGTTCATCGTAGATCTGGCCATACAGAAGATGCTGCCCGTCTCCAGTCGTCACCCGACGCCGATCTGGATGCTTGGCCTTTCCAGTGACGAATGCGACGCGGTAGTCAAGGAGCTGAAGAACGTCTCGAAGCTGAAAGCGAGTCTCATTCGAACTTCCCTGATGAGATATCAAGTCACCTCGACGGATGCACGGGCGCTCTTGCGTGACGACCGCAGGAAGGTGATTAGCATGGCTCTTCGTCTCGGTCTCGTACATCCTAGCGACGACCCCAACGAGGAAGAATATCACCTCATCGAGCTAGACGACAAAAGAAAGCGGAAACAGAAACAGCAAATCAAGGAGACAGATGCTGGTGGCGGGTCCAGGCGGAAGAGTTATCCTGACTTGGACCTTGATTTGACTATGTTCGAAAGGAAAATGGTGATGAGAATGATCAAAGACAGACTTGGATTGGATCCGAGGTTGGCATACTACCACTTGAAGCACCTACCCGATCCATCGGACTTCGGCAGGCGGATCATACAAGCGAACAGCATTGAGCGAGAAGAGCTGTTGCAGTCGTTCCTCCAGGCAGTCGAGCAGTACCGTAGAGAGCGCGATAAATGAATGTAGTAGGTAGAAAGTCGAATCGCTCTTTTCTTTCCTTAGTGCAATTGTCCCACACTAGACTCACACCAGCAGCGTGTCGGATCATGACCTATGCCTTTTCCAAAAAATTGAGGGATGAATGAGGTGGGTGCCTTGACGTCTGTTTAGCATACGGAAAGATGTACAGATGACGAGTGGTAAAGCTGGGAGTCTTGAGATGGGGACGGTATTCCCTACAGTAGATATGTTGCACCTTCTTCCGACTGCTCATCGGGTATGTGCAGTATTACTGCCGCCCAGCATTATCCATTGCTGAAGCAAACGCGGTGCAGTCTGCAGGAATGTGACGATACACGCTTATAGGAGAACATCATACAGCGTCATCAGAGTTCGAAGAGAACACAATAAGAGGACTTTACTCATCCGACAATGTGCCTCCATACCATCACTCCAGAAAAGACACGACTCCAGCAGAACACAATGGCAATATCCCTTCGCAGCTTCCTCTGTCTCGCGGTCATCTTCCATCTCTGTAGTCTCTGTGATGCCGCTCCAATGGACGCTAACAACCCTTCTCACGACCCAACGCTTCGAAGAATTCGCATGAGAGCATCCTCACGGGGACAATCTCTTGATGCCGAAGCACAAACGTCCAGTCTTCGCAATCATCCTAATCTGGCCACTCGTATGGGCTCCTTCACGACACGGGCAAGTAGTCAACACGATCCGTATCAGGCAGCAAACATGGAGCAGAGCTATCATCAGCACATGTCCGACTACGAACTCGCACTGCTTCATCAGTCTCAAGGTCAATACGAGCCTCCACAGTATCACGGCATGCGAGACACTACCTTCTATCCTAATCTGATGAATTATCAGGACGCTGCCGCATCGAGTATGATGTACAACAATCAAGTAATGGGTTTCCCCGTCGATCATGGATCCTCCTCCTCCTCCTCCTTTGGCGAGCCCAACTACTTTGTGTTCGCAGATCAGCAGCCGCAGCAGGCATACAGCGAGACGGTACCGTTGCAAGGACAGTCTTTTGACTCAGTCGGTGTGCCCAGTCGAGGCGTCTACGCCAGTATCATCGAAGCAGCAGAGCAGCCCTCCCAAGCTCACCCTCCATCCAGCGACATGCACAACGACGAGCTCTGCTGGGATGATCTCGACGATAATGCGAAACGAATCATCTTGAAGCTCATCAGCAAAAAGACCAGCAAGATGCGACAGAGCATTCAAACCAGCATGGCAAAGAAGTTGACGACAAAGACTGCACACCTGCTCTTGAGTAACGACAAGGAGCAGATCAAAGAGGGTCTCATCAACATCTACGGACGTTTATATCAGCAGAATCAATTATGGAAGTCGGATATGTCGGAGGAGGAGGCAGAATTGCTCGTCTATCGATTGGTGCTTGTGGCAGAGCGAGAAGCGGAAGACGTACGAACGTTTCTCAGTCATAGCAAGATTTCGGGTCAATACGCTCGACAACTCTGCTACACCAACGACGAAGAACGCCGTCAATTTGTCATGGACAGCAATTTCGCCAAGGTCATCTTTCAGGTGAGAGAAAGAGACACAAACATCATACACCGTGAAGATCCAAACTATCTCCCGTGGATGGAAGGAACGTACAGAGATCAGAGAACGCTGATTGTTCAGACCGTCAAGGATATCTGCATCTGCACCCGACCGTGGGCACTGCACATACTACACCAACATCCAGGCGGCGCCACGGATCATATTGGCTTGAACTTCTTGAGAATACTGGGAGAGGAGGGCCCCAACGCAGCGAAAACGTACATTCTTGGGAATCATCCTGCCGAATAGAGTTTTACAGTTGCGTGATATCGGTATTTAGACTATGTGCGAATGATGAAGTCTACACCTCTCCTTACTGCGAATCGAATGTGTCTGCAACGTCAGCTGTATCACAGGCATGACAACAATTCATGAAGCGCAGGAGCAGCATTGAAATAAAATCGGTCGTTCGACTGTAGGTTTCGTCTTTATAAGTCTGATGTGATGTGATGCGATGTGATGTGATACGGTGTGACGAGGCGCGGTGTGATGCGGGCGGTGACACGATAGCGGTGAGGGCACATACCATAGACACATAGAAAAAACGGTAATCTGATGTGATGTGAACAGCTTCGTAAAGCGTTCGGCGTTCAGGCGTATGTGTTTCAGGATCCTCCAGCATAAAAGAGCAGTGATGTGGGATACCTCTCCCCATCATCTCCCACAACTATCTTTCCTCTTCCTTGCACCACCGAAAATGGTCCCCTCTCATCGGCACATACTCTTGGCTGCGTGGGTTGCCCTCTACAGTCTGTCTGCTGCTAGCCCTGTCCCCACTCCCATGGATGGCGGAGACGGTCACAGAAGCCACTTCGACGGCTTGAATCTCAGTGGCGTTCAAACAAGACCGAGGCGATCTTCCTCCAGTCGGGAGAGAGGCGGACAAGCACAGACATCTCGTCTTGCATCGAATGCTGACCTGGCTTCCTACTACGGAGGAAATGCCTCTCGTCTTGGTGACAGATCTGCTCAGCAGGATAGCTTGTACAGACTTGCTCAGTTTCATCAGGGTCACTCTCACGGTGCTCAATATGGGCAGCACTTTTCACATCAGCAGGCAGACGTCACCAATCCTTATCCTAGTTATGACTACAACTACACACATCTGGCCGAAGCATCGAACAGAGAGCCGACATACTATGATCTTTTCCCGCAGCAGCCACAGGGTATTGCAGCACACAACTATCCCGGATACCACGCTGGCTCTTCTTCTTCCTACTATGCTCCTCCGAGTAGTTACAGCAACGACATGTTCGGTGCTGTGCACGATACGTACAGTATGGATGGACAAAACACGGATCTCGATCTTGCTCATCACAGTCAGTATACGGCAGGATCATCACGACCGCACGATGGTGAACAGAATGTGCCCGTTGAACAGCAACACGGAGAGGTTCAGCAAGCAACCGAGGCCGTAGACCCACTTGCTCGCAAGAGACGCACTTCCTCCTTTTGGCGTGATCAAGGTAGTGCAATCCAGCGCGAAATACTCGAGACGATCAGCAAACGACGGGGCATCACCAACGAGGTTGCTACCAAGAAGCTGGCGCCACTTCTTGATCAAGAGATATTGGACGACCTACGAAGCGACGATCTCGACGTAGTAGATGCCAGGATCAACAACGACCTCTTCAAGCTCACGGCTCGAAGTGTCTTGCCCAAGTGGAAGGATAACATGAAAGAGGAAGATTGTGAACGGCTGATGCAGAAGATACACGATATATGCAAGCAGGAAAAGGACATTATTCGATCGCAGCTCCGTCACAAGCGCATCACGGCCACGTTGGCACAACAGCTGCTCCAAAGTCCTCGATCTAGTCTCGCTACCTTCCTTGTCCAGATGGAACTCCCCGTGCTTGAGCATGTCCAAGGAGAGCAAGCAGAACAAAGGCAGGAGGAGCCTGAACGGCAAGAGGACATGCCCGTCAGCTGGGATGCCCTTCTTACAACGGACCAAAGACGACAAGTGATACAGATGGTCAAGAAGGCCTACAGATGTGACGGCAGGGTAGCGCTAGGAGCACTTTCTCGCATCAACATTCCGATGGGACTAGGCTGGAAGCTTTTACATTGCCAGCTGGAAGAGGAGGCTGCTCTCCTTCATCAGTTGATACCATACTTCAATCACTAGAAGCAGAGTCATCATGCAACGAATGCCCGTGGGAAGAGGGACAGGCAGCAGCTGTGATGAGTGTCGCCGTCATTGTCTTCATGCGGCTCTTCATTTGTATTCATGTGCCTTGTAAGAAATGCGATACTATAAAATTTCATCTCTTCCACGGTCAGTGCTCTGCCCTTTCGTCGGTCCCTCGGCGTCTCTTTTGCATCCACTCAGACCGAGCGTAGTCCTCTGCATCGTTAGTCGCAAGGGAAACCATCACGGTGTACTGCTACAGTCACGTACGATGTATACAACATCACATTGGGCGTAATGGCAAGAAAGGCTGTGTCAGCATACACTTTCTCTTCAGACGCCAGACTCTAGGCCTCATGCCACGTCTGAAGGGGGTATAAAGAAGACGCAACAGGCACTTTCCTCACTTCTCTTTGCCTTCTTCTTCTCCTACGAAGCGAAAACTACAAGGATGCCACTCATCGTACTCCGGACACTGGCTGTCCTCTTCTGCTTCCATGCCATGACCGCAGCATCGCCCATGGATCGTGGTGACCTGCCTCCGATCAATCTCAACTCACCAGCACGGTCGCGATCTCGATCATCGGGCGCTCGCAACCGTGAAGGACGCTTTCAATCCGGACACAATACTTCTCGCCTCCAGCTCACGGGTGATTTTGTGCCGCTGTACAATCAGAACGAAGCTGCTCCCCATGATGACACTGATGTGCACCGTCATCGAGTCCCGCCACAGGACGTACCTCTGCTAAATATCAAGGAAGAGCCGGTCTACTACGACAATATCAATGCAAATCAGCCACATCCTCGTCCAAACCAATATCGCCGCCGTGAGTCGAGACATCAGCTCCGTCGTGTGAAGCAGGAAGAGGGAAGCGACAGTGTCAATTCGCCATACACACCTCATCCCACCGAGAACGTCGAATACCATCCTGACCTCTTCCACCAGTATCCGGAGGGCATCGCCGCTCATCACGGTGGTGAGGGGTCCTCCTTTCCGCACCAGGGCTTTGCAAGTATGAATCTACGGGGAGGTAATTCGGACCTCGAGCTGTATGCAGGTGTCTCTTCTTATGAGCGAGAGATGCTGCAGCAGCAACAGCAACAGCAGGCAGCAGGACCTTCGCAGCGTAGACGACGAGGCGGGCAACAGGCATCATTCCGACTTGAAGAGGTGCTCTGGCAATACAGATCACCAGAGGCGCAAGAGTACCTGAAGGAAGTGCTCAGCAAACGGCGTGGGATCCTGTACCCCGATGCGGAACAGACGCTCTCCATGAAATTGACGCAAAAGATGGACGAATGTCTACGCAGTCAGGATCCTGCAGTAGTCGAGTTTGCCCTCAACTACTTGTTCCCCATCACTCCGGAAACGAAGCTGCCTGTCTGGATGAACGGAATGACAGACGAAGAGAGTGAGACCCTCGTCCGCAAGCTCATGAGTGTCACAGGCTATAGTAAAGATGTGGCGCGAAAGTATCTTATGGACTTGGAGGTGCAGCCGGCAATGGCACAGAGGCTCCTGCATTCGGAGGCAAGAGTGCTGTATAAGTTTGTGAGCAATCCACAAGCGTTCATTGATCGATATGCAAAGAAGAAGGGCGTCCAGTGAGGGGAGACATACTTGTAGTGAATTACGATTGCAAAGATAAGCGATACTTTGGAATTTTGAGGAAAGAGAAGGGGTGCTCGTTCTGATAAGTGTTCACTGGAGGAAATAATGCTGTAACAGATGGACTACCGACGTTGAACCGCTGTGTGCCGTGCTGGATGGATGCTGGGCGATGTACGTGGACAATTCTCCTGCGTGACTACATCGAAGAAGGTCATGCACTATAAGAATGAGAGTGAGCCGTGGGTGGGGGTAGATACGTTTGTTCTCGTTATTCGCTAGGCGTACTCCCTTTCTTCCCTAACTCCTCACACGCAACAGTGACGCTTCTAGTCTACAATGATCCTGTTGGCATGTCTGATCTTCTGCTTTCTTGTCTGTAATAGAGCAGCCCCTGCACCTGCACCTGCACCCATGGATGGATCTGGCTGGAACCCAAATAATCCCGCACCGCCATTCGGTCTCGATCTCATAAGAACTCAAAGGAGAGGAAAGTCTAGAAATCATGATCGATCCAGGCCGTTCGAGTCTCGGACGTCTCGTCTGACAAGTGCTTCAGAAGTAGGTGTGCCCTCGGGATCCAGCACATCTCGTCCCTCTACGGTCAGACAGCAGTCACGCCAAGATGCTACTTTTGAGCTTCAACTTGGTCATCCCACTCGAGAAAGATTTACCCAAAGTGACGGGCATAGCCACCCTAAGAATCCTTATCCCGCCAGCAGCACCCTGGAGCAATATACAGATGCTGCAAGTGATCAATTTGGGACGCCACTGCCGCATCAGCTGTACAATCCTCTCTTTTTCGAGGACGGTGCTGGTCTGTATGATACACAGTCATACAACGACACGGTAGACAGCAGTGCAGAAGATTTTCCATCTTATTCTACGCAACACTCTGAGCATCACGGACAGCCTGAGTCATGGCAGCCGTTTTCGAGTTTCAGCTTCGACACTGGGACGCTGATGCACGATGCGCCACTCGCTACTCCCGACCAATCTGCCCATGTCTTTCCTGGTCAAAACCCATGTGACAATCCCTCGCATCATTGGCACAACTCTGTGCCGGGTCATGCTGCTAGTCTGCCTTACTCAACAGACAGCATCCAGGCACCACACATTCCCCCCAACGTGGCTGATGTGCCCCAGAATAGTGTCTACCTAGGGTTCGACTACACTCCTGCCGAGGAACACATTCCGTGCTGGGGTAGACTGAGCAAGAACCTACGAGCAGCCGTGATCTTAACCGTGAACAGGGAGACGTCCTACCAGAGAGACGGAATCCAGAAGAAGCTGCTGAACTTCCTCACACCAGCCTTGGCACAGGCTCTGTTAAGTCAAGAAAAGGACCTGATCAGAGGCGCCGTCAACTTCTTCTATCGAGACTTTTACGCACACGACTATCAACCGTGGAAGACGAACTTGCCCTCTGAGGCAGAGCAGCAGCGTCTGGTCGAGAAGTTGTGTGAGGCGACGAATCGGGGTGAAGAATTTATAAGGTTCTTCCTCCGCCACCAGGAGATTACCGCAGAGGATGCTCATCATTTGTGCTATGAAGCATCTCTGGATCAGTGCAAAGACTATGCGAGTCACTACGGCATCCTCAACGATCATCGCAAAGTATACAAGCGCAGAGATTCGTCATACCTGGGCAAGCTGGCAATAGTCGACTTGAGAGGAAGCGAGCTCGAACCGTGGATGGAAGGGACCCGACCAGAGCAGAGGGGCGAGATCGTGCAGATCCTCCAAGATAGATGTAAGATGAGTGGAGCTCGGGCATATAGGCTGCTGCAGTCGAAGAACATCGCGAGGGAAGATTACTTCGGGCTGAGGCTGCTACAGGTAGCGAAAGAGGGAGACGACGACATGTTGAGGAACATTATCACCGAATACTCGGGGCACAACTTCTACGGGGAAAAAGAGAAGTCATGATCTGGCAGGCGCAGAGAGTGTTGGTCTCTTTCTGTAGCAAATGCATCTCTTGCCTCCTGATGGAAAGATAATACTCATGCTAGTGCACCGCCAGCCTCCCTTGCCTGATGAGATTGATCCGTCGGTGCTCGTTCGAGAGGAGCTCGGTCTTCGGCTGTCTTATCTTAATAGGATGAAGGACGCATCTTGCTCAAGAAGACATCTGATCCGGTAAGATGCTTGGCGGCGATGATAGAAAGGGACAAGACTGCTACATATAAGTAGAGAGAGAGACTTCACGGACTTTACTCCATCAAAACAAGATATAATGGTGCCCTTCTCTGTATTCGTCGCCTCTTCTTTCCTTCTTGGCTGGAGTGCAGCATCGCCAACCCCGTTTCCCTCCCCCATGTGGCGGTCGTCTACCGCCGAGACTCCTCGATTGCGCCACGGTGAAAAGAACAGTCGTTCTTCTCATCAGAGTCAAGGAGGTTCCTCCACTGCAGAGACGCCTCGACTTCGCAGCAGTGACTATGTGCAGCCGCATAATGTGAGTAGCCCACAGGATGACAAGCGGTCGAGTTCCAATCTCCTCACATACTGTTCTTGGGCAGTACTATGGAGGTGCTTACGGTGTGCCCGATGCCTCTGCCTCAAGCAACGCCCAGCCTGACTACTCTACGCCGCAGTATGAGTACGGCGGACAGTATTTAGATTATCAGCAGTCACATACCTGGCAACCAGATGTAAATACGATGAGCAACCTCCAACTGACTTCTAGTCATGACACCGTGGATGTGGACGCTGTCAACTCGTCCACGTATACACCTCGGCCTCGAAGGAAGAAGAATCACGTCTATCAGCCACTCGATTACGATGAGACGCTGTATCCAGTCACTGGTCTTGGCTTCCCTTACTCGAGACAGTACGAGAACATGCCGTGCTGGGCTGTGCTGCCGGACCGCATCCAGAAGCTGATCGGGAAGATTCTACACAAGGAGACAAACATCCCTCACAAGACAATCTATGGAAAGATCAGGGACGTCATTACGCCGGTGCAGGCGCTGAACATCCTATCGGCTGACAATATCCGCATCCAGTCCGGCATTCGAGAGCTTTTCAGTGAAAAGAGTGCCGCTCCATGGACTCAATATCTCGATGAAGAGGGCGAGATGGCGTTGCTGACAAAATTGAGCAATCTGTCCGGCCTGGAGGAAGCATCCGTAAGGGCTCGCTTAGAGAAGCATAACATCACAGGAGAAGAAGCGCATTACATCTGTCACAATGGCAGCGAAGGAGAGCTGGTGGCATTTGCAAAGAGGATCAAATTGATCTCGAAGAAAAAATAAAGTGACAAGTATCAGGAGAGAGAGGCAGAGATGATCTTGGACCGTGACAAAATCACAGGCTTGGTCGGCAGGCTGCTTTGTACATCTTACTCCCTCCCTTGCGGTAATTGTTATGCGTCAGGCGTCATGCTTCGGTCGATAGACTCAGTTCATGTGATCACTACCGTCCGCGTGCGTTGTGCTTTTGCAGGAAATGAGTACGTAAGAGTGGGTAGAGTCGTCACAGCGTACCTACATTGTCCATTTCCTTCTCCTATCCTTCTCCTACAATGATCATGCTTTCGATACTTAAACCGGTGATTGTCTTCGCAATTCTCATCGTCCTTTCCAATGTGGCAAAGTCAGCGCCCTTACCCACACCCATGGAGGGAGACCACCACACGTCACGCCGAAAGACACCAGTCACAGGCCAGAGGAAGAATGTCGCTCCTTCATCAGCGCATCGACGTGACGGCATCAGAGAGCCTCAAACAGCTCGTGTCTATAGCATCCACGACAACGACTTTCATCCTAATCTGCGTACGCCTCGTACTCATTCCTCCCAGAGTCTACAACATGCCGACACCCCTCCTGCTGGGTATGGCTACTTCGAAGCTGGTCCATCCTCCAGCCATGCCAATCAGCAAGATCCTGCATTATTCCTTCAAGAGCATAATTCCCCTTACATGACACGATCTACGGCACAATATGACCTCGATGACCACCACTCTCAGGCTGCAGAAGAGTATCAGAAACAAATTCAAGGCTACGGAAGGCTGCTGCTTGGCCATATTACTCCATCTCATCCTGCACATCATCCTTCTTCTACGTTTGTATCAGAGGAACCGTATCTGCAGGCCAAACCATCCGAGAAGCGTCTTGACAGGAAAGTTCACCGTGAAACTCCATCCAAACGAGAGAAGAAGGAGGGGGAACCAAGTCATTCCAAGTCCTCCTTCTGGGCCTCGATGGGCAAGGACAGAGCGCGGAAGGAGAAGCTGTACAAGATCGTGAACAGGCGACGGGGCTTACGGTTCGACACGACCCGCAAGTACTTCTCCGACAGACTGACGGCAGAGGATGAGCGAGGTCTGCTCAGCGAGAATCCCAGCATAGTAGATGAGACACTGTACAGGCTGATCCCGCTCGAGGGCCAGGCCAAGCTTCCCGTGTGGATGGACGGCATGTCGTCGGAGGAGGATGCGTTGTTAGTACAACGAGGGATGCACTACTCAAGACAGAGCGAAGAGATCATCCGCAACTACTTTATGAAGTCGCAACTATCCGCTGACGACGCCCACTTTCTCCTGTCTGCCGATGACGCATTCTGGAACGACTACATTCGGCAGAGCGGACTCTCGATCCAGAGCAATAAAGTGAACGAGGATGGATCCGTACGACAGCATGCGGCTAGTATTGCAGCCTCGCCCTGGCAGATGAATGTCCCCTTCAGTAAGAGGAGCACGGTGATCGCTATAGTCAGGGATGCGCTGGGCGTCAATGAAGCCTTGGCCTATGCGATACTGAAGGAGCCGCACGTCTATCCTGGCTTTGGACGTGTCTTGCTAGAGTCTCGAGGGAGCAGATTGACGGAGCTCATAGCGTATCTCAAAGACGGCTCAGTCGTCATGCAAAGGAGGCGAGCTCGACAAGGCGGTGCTGACTGAAATATATATATTCATACTTCCTCGTCTGTGCTGCATTAAGAAAGCGAGGCAGTGAAATGAATAATTAGGCCGAGGAGCGTCCAGCCCGATTCAACGTCATGCATGTGGAGGACAATCTGATCCTTGGCGTTTGATCCTTCGTCCTGCTGCGATCGTCACTAAAGCGACATTAGATGCATCGAGTGCTATAAGAACTCCACTGTGATAGAGAGCAAGCAGTGCGCATTACGTTTGCCCATAAATCTCCTCCTAGTCATGATCTTCCCGTTGTACACGTTTACAGGCTTGACACTTTTCTCGCAGCTGTATGTCTGCAGTCAGGCTCTACCTCTGCCGTCTCCGATGGACTACAATGACGGCTCCTACACCTCCCGCCTGAGTACAGACCACATGAGAGAACAAGCTCGCGTGCGTGGTCGTAGACAACAATCCCGCTATCACGGTCAAGGTGGCGAATATGCCGCTCCATCCTACGGCCTTCCTGAGATACATACGTATCCGGCAGCCTACGCCAATCAACAATATCCAGTAGAGGAAGTCAATCACGACACACTCAATTACGACGGCACTCTCCCCTTGTTTCACACTCAATACGAAGAGGAGAATAGAATTATGACGACCAGCAAGAACAGGCCCCCGAGCAGGCTTCTTCTTCCTCGAGCGGTGTCAAACATCGAAAGAGACAGGACAAGGCCGCCCTTGTCTGGAAGCGTCGGAACGGCTACGTGCAGGATGATTTGGCGGAGATTGTGAGCAGGCACCGCGGACTCACCCTCCCTCCCATCAAGGAAGTGCTCAAGGTGAAGTTGACTGGATACCTGGAGGACGACCTGAGAAGTCTCGATCCGGCACGAGTATACGCCGCCATCACAACCATGTTCCCCGTGGATGGTACAACTTTGCTCCCCGTATGGATGAACGGCATGAACCTCGTCAAGAGTGAGAAATTTGTCGCACGGCTGCAGGAGCTGACGGGAAAGGAGAAGGACGTCATTCGATACCATCTTCTCACCAGCCAATTGAGTCCAGAGTATGCATCACACTACTATAAAGCAGATGACGGTGAAGTGATCTACCTCGCTAGTCAGATAGGACTCTCGCCGAGTACAGCGCTTGACCAGGCGCAGCAGGGAGGGACCGGCATCGTGACAGGTCTGGACTGGTTCAATCAATTGAACGAACGTAGAAGGATCAGACTGCTGTACTTTGTCAAGAATGCGTACGAAAAGCAGAACGACGACCAGGCACTCGAGATTATCAACAGATTACCCGTCGAAGTGAGCTTCCTCGAGTCGTTGAAGGTGGCCAAAGCGAAGGAGTTCAACAGATTGGCCTACAAATTGGTGTACGGTTACGATCCTGGCAACTAGTAAGCATCCCCCTATGTATTGATGTAGAGTGACTGTCGAGTATAAGCGATCACGCATGAGAACATCAATCTTCTCACAGTTTCTTGTGTGCTGTCCGTCTGCGTGATATCTGATGACACCGAGATTTGAAGCTCCTGTACCTTTTACTTTTGCTGTGTGATACTCTGCAAGAATGGGTACTATCTGCATGAAAGTGATCATTCGATATTCATCGTCGAAGCGAGGGTTTGACGACGTCCTTCCACGTATATAGCCAGAGAAAGGGCACTGCACCCTTCCTCTCCCACCAACACAAGTCTCTCCATCTCTCTCTTTCTGCCTTCCTATCGCTCTTACGCTTTGAAACGCGACGATGCTGCCTACCTTGCTTACTGTCACCTTTCTCCTCTATGCGTGCGGTCTTTCTGCAGCATCGCCTACACCAGCGCCACTACCTGCCCCCATGGACCGTGGTGACTTCCACCGTGGATCAGAAACGTCTCGAATGAACAGCGAAGACGTGCGCAGACTCGCTGCACAACGACGCCGTCATCGAAGTGCAGTTCTTCACGGTAGAGGAGGAGAGTATGCCACGACCCACACGCCCTACTTTGACTTTCTCCCGCAACATCCAGAGGCGATCGGGACCCTCGGTCGACAGGGAGACCGGACTGGCTCCTCCTCGTCCTCATTCCCATACGCCGACCAATCAGGCTGGAACAGTCTATTTCAACCGCAGCAGCAGCAAGGACATGAGATGCAGGCCTCTTCTTCCAGTCATCAGGGACACCAGGAAGGTTATGATCAGCAAGGCGTCATGGAAGAAGACAACGCTGAGCCGTCCGACCACGCAGCTGAAGGACGCGGTGGCAGAAGAGGCCGAGGAAGACGAATGAGAGACTACGCTGAACCAAACGCCCTCATCTGGAATGTACGAAATTACCGCACGCAGCAAAAGATACTGGAAGTCGTCAGCAAGAGGCGGGGCATCCCTCGTAGCGACGCAGAAGAGGTCCTCGAGCACAATCTCACCGTGGAATTGGAAGAGGAAATTATGCAACGACGTCAACGACGTGAATTTGCACCGGATTACGACCGAGTAGACCGTGCACTCGCTCGACTGTTCCCCATCATTCCCGGCGTCACACTGCTCCCACAATGGAACACGTTGATGACCGAGGCAGAAAGCGAGAACTTTGTGACGTCGTTGGTCGTCTCGACGACACTGAAGCCCGACATGATACGCAACAGGCTCCTGGTGACCCAATTAGACGCCAATGTAGCTCGTCAATACCTGAACGCGGATCATCGTACATTGGTGGCATTTGCACTCGAGCATGGCATCTTGCCGACTCTGCCGCCCAGCGTAGCACTGACATTCCAGCAAGAAGATGCCAACGGAGCAGGACTCAACAATGACGACAACGGCGACATACCGCAGCACATTCCCTGGATGGAGGGACTCACGCGCTCCAAGACGATTCGACTGATAAATTACGTCACCACCGTCACTGGATTGGAATTCTACAAAGCCTGCCATACCTATCAATTATCTCGCTACGGACAACAGTTCTACGACGACCTTCGAGCTGCAAAAGGCGACGAGTATGACAGATACTTACATTGTCTCGTATACGGTACATTCCAGTAAGAGATGGAAAGACGTCGGTGCACTTCTTGGGGAGGGGGAGAGTAGAGAGGTATGTGCTCTTTTCACGGTGACATCACGTAGCTACTCCTGGTTAGTGTCATGTCGAACAACTACATCACATTGCCCGCTCTTGCACTATGATCATGTGATTACGGAACAATCTAATCGTGATGCTTTTCTTGTGCTGTGCAAAAGCAATCTCAGACTTACGCCCATTCATCTTTAATTGAGATTGCGCGAGACGCCAACGCACAAGAACAGCTATGTTCTATTTGTGATTGTTGCTTCATGGCCTATACAGCCTTTCATCGTCCTTCATCAATAGTACCGCCCTAGATACAAAGACGTGCCACTTCACTCCTTCGCGCAGGACCACAGGCTGTGATTTGTATGGCACTGCATCCGATCAGATCCTTGCCGTGTGATCACTTTCCAAAAGAGGAAAAGAGAGCAGCGACTACATGCAGCCGGCATGTGTCCCTATAAGAGAGCAATCTGGGAGGGCGACGAAGGGAACGGACTCATCATCCCCTCCATCCAACACCGTTAGAAGATGCAAACCCTCTCCAAGGTCGTAGCTCTGGCCGTCCTCTCTTGCCTGTGTGGCCTGAGTGCTGCCACACCTATTCCCACACCTACTCCTATGGATGCCGGCGAGTACGGCTACAACAGCGGAGCAAGAACATCTCGTATGAGTAAAGCAGAAGTTGCTCGCTACAATCGCCGCTTTCGAGAGAAATTGAACCACGGCCAAGGCGGCGAGTATGCCACTACGGCGCCTCAGCGACAACACCAACACCCCACTGAAGGCTCGTCGAGTGGCGACCAGTATTTCTATCATAACTTCATCAACCAACATCCTGAGGGAATCGCCGATCGCAGTCAGCGTGGTCATCACGGCGGCTCTTCCTCCGCCTCTCTATACGACAATTTCGATGCGCAGTTCGGTGCATTCAACTTGCATGAGCAGGCGCCGCAATACAGCCAGCAACACGCTTATCCACAGCAGTACTACGGGGAGTCTCAATACTACCAACATCCTCAGTATGATGCGCAGAATGCCGCAAGTATAAGTAGCGAGGCAGCAGCAGGAGGAAGAGAAGAGAGCGTAAGAGAAGAGGAAGAAGAAGACGAAGGTGTGCGGTACAAGCCGTGGATCGACTACTTCCAGGGTGATAAACTGGGCAAGATTATCGACTCGGCCAAGAGAGTGTACAACATGGACGATGTGATGGCGGTAGAATTGCTGCGTCAATTGCCCATGTCGCAGAAGTGGTTCAAGTTGTTGAAGAGTACGGGCAAGAAGGCCTTTGATAAAAACCTGCGAGACTTCTGGGCATCGGTCACAGATAAGTCGCTCGACTAGTCAGGCGGCACGAAGGGAGACGAGCTAAGTAATAGGCATCTGCTGAAGAGAGCTATCAAACCCTGATGTAAGAAGAGACGCGCGCTAAATCAGAAATCATCATGAACCAATCTCGAGAAAAAAAGAACAAATCGACCACGTGTGATTTCCCCCCCCCCTCCCCATGTTCACCGAGAGTTTATCCGGTGCATTGTTTGTAGCTCGCGCAGACGTTCCTGCCGGCCTCCACCTCAATCTCTTTTGTCTTTGTCATTATCGCCGTGTAAGCTTACGCATGCGCGACACTGGCGTCCTTCTTATATGAGGGGGGAGATCTTTTGCTATTTTATCTCCTCCCCCCACGCCTACATTCTTTCTTTCCTCTCCCTCCATCTTTCTCACTCATTCGCCATGCCACCCCCTGCACCAAAGAGCCTCCTCGGCAGACATCGTCAGCTGGCGCCCACAGCGTCCGTCAAGGTGTCGCCGCTGTGCTTGGGAACGATGACGTTCGGTGACGCGCATCAAGAGCGGTGCGTATTATCTCTTAAGCATTGCTCAAAGACTCTTCCTCTAATTCTTACACATCCTCCTCTTTATGTATCCGATGCGCAGATACGGCGTCTGCTCCAAGGAGGATTCATTCAAGATGCTCGACCACTTCTACGAACAAGGCGGCAACTTCCTCGATACTGCCAACGCCTACCGCGACGAACAGTCCGAGCAGTGGGTTGGCGAGTGGATGGCCGCACGAGGAAATCGAGACGACCTCATCGTCGCTACCAAATACGCCAGTAACTATAAGGCGTACGAGGGTGCGACGAAGCAGATTGTCAACTATGGCGGGAACGGCGTCAAGTCGATGAAGATTTCCCTCGAGGCGAGTCTGAAGAAGCTGCAAACATCGTACATCGATCTGTTCTACCTGCATTGGTGGGACTATGCCACGAGCATCCCGGAGATCATGCAGGGCTTGAATGATCTCGTTCGAGCGGGCAAGGTGCTCTACTTGGGTATATCGGACGCACCTGCTTGGGTTGTCTCCAAGGCGAATCAGTACGCCCGCGACCACGGCCTCTCCCAGTTTGTCGTCTACCAGGGCATGTACAATCTGAGCTTCCGGTGGGTGAAGAAGCAGTGTGGATGAGAGGTACATATACACACACACTAACATATAGTCCCGCAGCGACTTTGAGAGGGACATCCTCCCCATGTGCCAGGACGAAGGAATGGGACTCGCGCCATACGGGACGCTCAACCAAGGCCGCTTCCAAACGCAGGCCGAATTCAAGCGACGAGAAGAAGATCCCGACCACGGCGGCCGCAACTTCATCCCCACGACAGAGCTCGACAAGAAGACGTCGCTGCTGCTCGAGAAGATGGGCGAGAAGAAAGGAGTGAGCCTGTTGAGCATTGCGTTGGCGTATGTCTTGCAAAAGGCGCCCTACTTTTTCCCCATCGTGGGAGGGAGAAAGGTGGAGCACTTGTCGGGCAACATCGAAGCACTGGGCGTCACGCTGACCGAAGAGGAGATAAAAGAGGTGGAGAGCGTGTATCCTTTCGACTTTGGCTTCCCGCACACCTTCTTGAGCGGCTCCATGTTCGACGGTGGAGAGTCAAGGGGTGCTTCCACGCCAGCAGAGGTCATGCACGCCAACATGACGTCCACGATCGACTACGTCCTTCCTCCCCAGCCGATCAAGGTGGCGAAGTAGGGACGCTCAAAGTGTAACAGTGCTCTCCAACATATTTAAGCTGCAATGATTCAAAGAAGTCGCCTACAAGACAGAGTGTGATTGATGGAAGGGTCATGCACACAGAGTGATAGCGCACGCTCTCGTGCGAAGAGGTCATAACAATCAGATCGGTAGGAAGAGCATGAGCATGAATGTGCATTAAGGTGTTGATGTCACATGCTGTGCTCACCGTACTCTGCCCACATTCATGCCCTTCACTCAGAAAGGGGGAGGGGTGACGTCGACGGGTAAGGTGATTCAGACTGACTGCACATATAAAGACGGTCCCTTAGAGAGCAGGGAAGCGTCCTCTCATCGGCAGTATGGTCACCCTCACCGTGTTAGCAGCACTTCTTGCCGCCTCTTCCTGCCTCCACAGCTTGACTTGTGTTGATGCTGCCCCTCTTCCGATGGATCGCCTCACTCGCCAAGTGGGCCGACCTCCGCCTCGACGTGTTCGCACCATTTCCCACTCTGTCGATGACGTCGAGGAGGAGGCCTATCGTGTTGCTTCCGGATCGCAGACTACGCGCATCGGTAGTGTCACTCGTCCTCTTCCCAGTCGCAGCAGAGGTCAGCGATACGGAAGCAGCAGCACAGACGAGATGGTGAGCTACTCGAGTGGTCATGCACCCAGCAGCAGCAGTCGTCCTCAGGCCTATGCGAGCGATCACGGCCAACAGTGGAGATACGGACACCAGCCTGGAGAGTCGAGTCACCGTGGAGAGACGAGTCGCCGTGACGAACTACCCACGGATCTGTACAACAATGACGACGACCTTGACGCTGGAACCTCCTCCCTCAACGCCATGCTCGCCGATCTGACACTGCGCAACGACGACGAGCACGACTCTCCTCCTCGACGCACTACATCTCAGGGTCGTCGTGCTCGTCGTCGTCGCGATGATCGTCACTACGAAGAAGAGCTCCTCCCAAACAACCAGAGCGCCTCCCTCGTCCAGGAACAGACACACGACGGCATGGAACTCTTCAACGTCGTCAGCATCCACCGCGGCCTGCCCTACCACGACATCTTGAAGCGCTTCCGGAGCAAATTGACCGTGCCCCTACGACAAATGCTGCTCAGCGGTGGGCCTGACCAAGTTGATCTCGCCCTCGAGACGCTCTTCCCCACCTGCGAGCACACGAGGATGCCCGTCTGGATGAACGGCGTGTCAAAGGAGGACAGCGAGACGCTCGTCCAACGCATGGTCGCCCTCTCGAATCTGGACAAGTTCGTCGTGCGCAACTACTTTCTCCTCATCGATTTACAGCCAGAAATGACGCAGAGACTCGTGCACGCCGGTGATGATACGCTGAAGATGCTACTCGTCGATCCAAGGCAGGTGCTCGACGGGGAGGAAGAAGAACAGGGAGTCGTCGCCCACCACCACCATCACCGAGAGTACAGAAGCGTGCCCACATGGCAGCGCGGCCTAAGCAGAGAAGAGAAGCAGGCCGTCGTTCAGATCGTTGTAGACGGACTGCAACTCAGTGGCAGAAGAGATGCATACAGAGTCCTGCAGTCGGACAAGATGTACAGGGGTCTCACACGCCGACTACTCGAAGGAGACGCCCAGGAGCAGGCCATGATTCTGGAGTATTTGCGGCTGTAAGAGTGATGCAGTGTGATACTGTAGAAGTGAAGAAGCGAGAATGTGCAGGGCGTCAAGAGAGAGTGGCTGTGCAATCTGATGTGATGCTCACCGTTCGCTTCATGCGTCACGGTCAAGGTGAAAGAGAGAAGCAGGAAGTTGGAGTGCGTGCCATGTATAAATAGACGATACTCTCCTCCTTTCGACTGTCTTCCACCACCCTCTCTCACTTCTCCTTTCCAAATCAAAGATGATCTCTTGTAAGCTTGTGGCGCTGGCTGTCCTTGCTTGCCTCTATGGTGTGATCACCGCCATGCCAGTCCCCATGGAGCCCGGGAGCAACAAAGTACCTGAACCACTCCGGGCTCGAACACCGCGCTTCAGCAGCTGTCTCAACGAGGAAGAGTCACCGTCTGGCTATCACACACCACGCCGAACACGAGATTTGGACCTGATCACAGCGTCAGGCTCTCGAACTTCTCGTCTTCACGGTGCGCACGCTTCGACGCCTCGCGCAGGTAGTCGCAGTCGCCAAACAAAGGAGCAGCAGCACGACTACTACGATCAAGAACTGCCGGAGAGCAACCCGTTCTTCAACCCGAGACTCCTTCATCCGCCCTCGTCTCACGGTCAAGAGTTGTCGTCGTCGTCATCATCCTCGCAAAACTTGAATTACGGCTACCATGGCCTGCTGTCTGTCCCCAACTTTGCCGATTTGAGTCTGTCGACGAACGAGGAGAACGAGACGGACACGCCACGACACCAGCGCGGTCAGAGCCATCGAAAAGGATCATCGTCATCACTAAGAAGAGGAGGAGTAAGTATGCAGGAGGATCCCGACACGCTCGTCTGGGACTTGAGATCCGAGTCGCAACAGATGGTGCTGCTGGATGCGATCAACAAGTTCCGGGGCGTCCTCTACCTCGACGCTCTGCTGATACTGGAGAATCAGCTCACCTTCTCCATGGAACAGAAACTGCTTGGGGATGACGTTAGTGACTTCAACTCGACGCTGGATCGTTTGTTCCCAGACACAGAGGGCAAGGGAGCCGTGTGGATGAACAGTCTGTCGGATAAAGAAGAAGTGCGACTCACGAAGAAGGTGATGCACGTCTCCAAGCAAACAAAGGACATGGTGCGCAAGTACTTCTACGATGTGAACCTGCAGCCAGACGGCGCTCGAGCACTCTTGGCCGCCACCAAGGACGAAGTAAAGGCATTCCTCAACGACCCAACCTTGCTCCCGCAAAACAGCAACAACATGACTCAGCAGGAGCCTCCACGAAGTAATCCGGGAAACAACGACGAATACCCCTGGGCGCAAGGGCTGAACCACCAGCAGAAGGCTCGTGCCATCCAGAAGGTGATGAAGAACACAGGATGTTCTGCCAGAGAAGCGCAGGAGATGCTGCAGCGTCCTGATGTTCAAGCGGGCTATGGCGCGTTTATGCTGGGTTTGTAGTTTGCTGCCGTTGTTTGAGGGAAATGGGCTGGTCCTGATTCCTCTCTTCTCAAATGTGATGCTTCACTATTCTCTATGCTTGCACACGGCTCCTGATAATATGAATCTGTGATTGGGCGAAGTGACATGCTGATGATAGAAAAGCAATACGATTCAAGGCGTGCACGTGTGATCTTCTCATTCTATTTAGCATCAGCAATCGTGACCACATCGCAGCAGGACTACACCGTCGACCCCCTACATGAAGGTAAGAACAACGCCGCATGTGCTCGCCAAGGCATGTGTTTGAGTAACTTAGTGAGAAGTCACAAGCACAAGATCACTCGGTCTTTGTGATCTAATGCGGATCCCATGCGGATCTCATGCGGAGTGAGTGGGGACTGTGCTCGTAGTCAATAGTCTCAAACTGACGCATTACGTCTCAGAACATGCATCGTCTTGTGAGGATAACTTTGCACCGTTCAATAGTACCGTGAACTGTTCCCTCGACCCTTCCATCTTCTCACTCGAGTACCACAATCGCAACAAACATGATTTTACCGTTGAAAGGATCAGTATGGGCTTATTTGGTCCCTTTGCTCGGACTGAGTCTAGCTGTGCCCTTTCCCATGGACGGCTTGGACGGCTGGAGAGACAGCAGTCATCAACGCTTCAACACGGGAAAGAGCGCACGTCCAAGGAACATCCGCACTGGATGGTCGTCTGATTCTGGATCCTTCCGTCATTTTAGTCACTCTGGCTCTCAAACCTCTCGCCCGATTGTTCCTTCACACCGTGGCTGGGACGGATCAAAGACAAGTCGGCTTCCCAGGCAGCAGGCCGTTCACGAAAAAGTAGAAGCACCAATATATAACACAGGACAGCAATACTATCCGGATCACGGCCAGTTTGGCGAGCCCTTACCTCATCAATTCGATCTGCTAGGCTCGGGCGACTCTTATACGTACGCACTACCCGACTATCCACCCAGCCACTACGCCAGCATCAATGAGCACATGACGAGGCAGGATGGCTCTTCTTCTTCTTCTTCCTTTATCCCTGGCATGGAATATCTCAACGTGAACAATGAAGACGCTTATGTAGAAGAACATGGTGACGGAGATTTTGTGCCAGGGCTGTACCACTCTCCTCTAGGTCATGCTCAAGGAAGTTACTCCTCCTCCTCCTCCGTGGGACACACTCAGACGCCACTCGAGTACGACTTCAACGTGTCCGACTTCCACCGGGGTCACCTTTGGCAGCCTGTGTACTACCCCAAAGAGAGGCACGAGAGCCCTTCGATCGAACATCAGTCGCCTGCCGCAGCACATCCCACCGTGGCCTCCCCTCACCCAACTTCTCCTGTACACCTGGTCTGGAACGACAGAGACGCTGATGAGCAGTACAATCTGGTCGAGATCGCTAGCAAACGACGGGGAATCCGCTACAAGGAGGCGAGAAGATTGTTCGCGCTCAAGTTGACTGAAGAGTTAGAGACGTCTCTGCTCAGTGGCGACCAGGGCGAGGTGTACGATGCTCTTGCGAAGATCTTCAAGATCAAGGACCGCATACCGCTTCCGATCTGGATGGACAGCATGACAGAGGAAGAAAGTGACAGGTTGGTGGAGCGCATCGAGCAACTCTCCCACGTCAGCAAAGACATCATCCGACTATACTTTGTTCGGCAGCAGACCGATCCTGACACAGCAAATGCATTACTTTCCTTGAATGACTACGACTTTAGCGCATTCTGCTATAGTGCCGGCTTTCTGCACCACAATCACATCGTCCACATGGGCGGGAAGAAGCAAAAGGGCTCCGAGGAAGGCATTCCAGACCACGACTGGCAATTCGGCCTGCCGTCCAAGAAGAGAAGGGTGGTGGTGGACATGGTGGCGGAGCGATGCAAGAAGGGGCGGGCATGGACGTACAGTGCGCTCAAAGAGAATCACATTCCAAAGGGGTTCGGAAAGGCATTCTTGGTGGCCGATGAAGATACGCGCAATCGACTGGTGAGGATACTAAGGAACGCTAACAGACCCATCCCTGCCTGGTACGAATCGCTCTACTACGAGTCGCAGAACGTGGCCATTCCCGAGTGATATCCCCTACCGTGATGTACGTGAAAGGTGGAGTGCAGGGGCAGGCTTTTTGTAGGGAGTCACACTCCAGGCTTAGTTCACGCGCATTAAATACACGCTAGATCACTCGCATTGCATTAAATGTGACAGTCTATCAGATGTGCGTTCTCTGCCTTGTATCCTGACAGCACTGCATCAATACACGTATCTATACCTGCGTGACTTGAAGTGGCCGCACAGCGAGCAATCGACTGCAATCGCTGTTCATGCGCTGCTCGAGAGGCCGTTCGAGCAGTTTGATGATAAATGCCATAAGAGGGCTTTATTTATTCTGCCTCCTCTTTCTCTACTCTGCCTACTACGACTCCAGGATGAGACCACCGTGGAATGGCGTCGTGATCGTTGCAGCGGCAATGTACAGCCTATGCAGCGCTGTGGCCACGCCTCTTCCCATGGACGACGGCTGGCGTGACGTCAGTCATCGAACGAACCGTGGCAGAAGCTCCTCTTCCTCCTCCACTGTTCCTCCTCCCCGCCTTCCACGGTTGTCTCTCTCCACCGCTCAGAATCCAGCTGAATACGACGACATCGCACCATCAGGATCTCGGACCACTCGCCCAGGAGGCCACAGTAATGCAGCGACGAATTCAGGATTCAGCACTTCTCGTGTCCGTGGGTCTCAGGCGAATCCACGGTCGAGGCGAACAGTACAGGAAGGAGGCAGCAGCAGCAGCAGCTCAGCAACAGGATATCATGGAATGGATTACGATCTGGCGTATCAGTATGCGATGTACGGGCAGCCTCAGCACGACGCAGGACAAGCTAGTCAGCACCAGTATCCCGTCTTCCCTGAGCAGCAGTCTTTTGTGCCTCCTCAGCAGACGATGTACGGCTACAGCTCATACGATCCCTCAGGACAGTATGCTTTACAGGAACAGGAGCAGCAACAAAATCTTCACGACGGAACACTGGAGAGCGTGTACCAAGGACAGAGCACCGGCTCGTCGTCGTCGTCCTTTCATCCCCAGTTTGCGGACCTCGCTCTGTCGAACTATGGCGACGAGTACGATGACACGCACGATGAATCTTCCTTTGGCTTTGTGCCCGGACAGGAGCTAGGTGCTACGGTTGATAACACCTTCTACGTTGATCCACAGCATCAACATCAAGAAATTCATGATGTGTACGGCTATCCAACGCATGACCAGCACATCGTCCAACCTCATGCCCCTCAAGAGGAGGAGAGCATCGAGGACGAGCTGCGCCGGTACGCCCAACTCGACGACGTCATTAATGTGTGGGCCGAGATGAGCCCCGTCCAACGAGGAAAACTCTACCGGATCGGCAACAGACGACGGGGATACCAGAACGAGGCGATTCGAAAGAAGCTCAAGGAGAGACTGACCGCACGTAAGCTGGCCTGTCTTCGCAGTCGCAACCTCACAATAGTCGACGGAGTGCTGCGAGAGCTCTTCCCTACGGCACCGGGTGTGTTGATGCCGATATGGATGCACAACCTCGAGGAGACGCAGACCGATCTAATCGCCAAGAACCTCGTACGGGCGACTGGCATAAAAGAAGAGATGATCTACAACTTTCTCCTCAACTCACAGTTGCAGTCTTCGCCAGCGCGCAAGCTCATGAACGGAAACGACGAATACTTTCGCAACTACATTCAGACGTCAGGTATACTGGCTTGTGACATTCACTCTTACAAGAAGGGGCAAAGAGAGAGGATGCAGAGAGCTGATACACACAAGGAAGCATCGTACAATTGGCAAGTCGATGTCAAGCCGTGTGACTGGCCGACGGTGATCAAGTACGTCATGAAAGCGAGTCGCATCAGCAGAGAAAAGGCGTTGTGGAAGCTGAGCCAGGCGCACGTCCTCCCAGGATTTGGCAGGCAACTTCTAGATGCGGATGCTGCCACTTTCAGACAACTCATCCATCACCTGGACGATTAGGCTGGTAGTGATGTCCTTTTCCACCGTGTGAGAATGTTGTCTCCTGTGTGTAGTCTGCGCACATCACACTTCTACACACAGCATCCTCGGTGTGACTCTTGTCTTCTCGGCTGTGTATCGTTGCGAGTAGTAAAGACAACTTATCTGATCTATTTTCCCTGCTTGACTTCATGCACCGTGAGCTGCAGGGGCACAGACACACGCTTAAAAGCGGCAAATGTTGTCCGCTCCTTGCCTCCTCTCCACAACCTCTATTAGATACACACCATGACCCCCACTACTCTCCTCCTACTGGTGGTGGCCTGCCTCTGCGGATTGAGTGCTGCCAATCCGCTCCCCATGGACGGCAGATGGAGTCTCAATCCTTTCCGTTCTGGCAAGGTAAAGACTCGCAGCACAGACGCTTCTGGTCATCGTGCTGGCCTATCGGAAGCCCACACCGCTCGTCTTCCTACGAATCGTGACATGAGCTACTACGCAGGACTCCACCCCTCCAGCCTCCTTGTGAGCGGTGACTCTTCTTCTTCTCACCATGACGCCGGCGGACAGTATCAGGGCGGACATACTTATGACCCTTCGTATGGCTACAACACGTATAATGACGCTCCCTCACTCCCCTACGGTCAGGACGGCGGCCAGTTCGGTGAACCTCTGCCGCACCAATTCATGTCCTACGACGATAGTCACATTCAATCGTATGGTCTGCGAGACACAAACTATCATCCGAACCTATTCGACCAGCACCAGGGAGGAGGAGGAGGAGGTAGCTCCTCCAGTGATGCCTATGGAGCGCAGGCTGACTACTCCTACTCCTACAACCCTGACCAGTTCAGCGGCATGAGCCTATACGACAACAACAGTCACTATCACGGTGGTGAATACGGTACTTCTTCTTCTTCCCATCATCTTTACAACGACAGCAACAACAACGTCATTGAAGTGCCCGACGACGACGACACGCCTTACCACAGCACGCCCGCCCTGCCTGTCCCGCAAAGTAACCCTGCTGAGGAACAGTACGACGACACACGCCTGATCTGGAACAGCATGAGGGAAGGGGCACATCGCATGGTCGACGAGATTGTGAGCAAACGTCGTGGCCTTCGATATGACTCGGCCCGGAAGTTCATTCGTCCAGTCTTGACCCAGCGCAAGTTGATGTTGCTGTGTAGCGGGGACATCGCAAAGATCGACGCATTTCTGCGCACGATCATCAGGGAGTCAAAGAAATCTACTTTTCCCCTCTGGATGAACAAGCTGACGCCAGACGAGTGTGACACTCTAGTGGAGAGACTGAAGCAGGTATCGGGACAGAGCCTCGAGCTGATCCGCAACAACTTCCTCAGCAGTCGCCTGGACTCCGACACGGCGTACACTCTATACCACTCCGACGACGACTTCTTGACGGTATGGGCAGAGGGACGCGGCTTCATGCTGGACAAGAACAAGGTGGATAAAGATGGCTACAAACGGAATCACACGACGGCCCTCCCAAAGTATAATTACCTGGTGGGCCTGTCCAAGGAAGAAGGCATCGAGCTCGTCAACATGCTGAGGGAAAAGTACAAGCTGAAGCCGTCGTTCATCTCCATGCACTTGCGAGACAATCGGATCCCCGTCGGATTCGGCAAGAAGTTGCTCTACTCTAGCGGAGAGTATCAGAAATCGCTCGTGTTCTTCTTGGAGCATGGCGTGTGGCTCGACGTGACAGACGGTTCGGACCAGTGAGAATCAGAAAGTAAAAATCATCTTGAGACTTTATTGAACGTCGAAAACCTCTCCATGTCTATAAACTGCCCGAATTGTGATATGATGATTCATGACACCGCATTTGTGATTAGATCATGTATACACTGCTGTGCTTGCTCTCAACTTACGCCCTAACTCCTCTACTCATGCATCTCTCGATTGTCTACAAAGATGAAGTAGTACAGAGTTGGAAAAGAAACAACTCACCCACTTCTCTTCCAACTCGACAACTTTGTGCCTGTTCTGCATCTCGCCATGTCGTCTCTCTTTACTCGTATGGTGTGGGTCACTTTGGTCTACGTCTTCAGTGTGACCGTGTATGGAACACCTGTTCCTGCGCCAGTTCCAGTACCTATGGAGGGCGACTGGGGCTTCTTCAATCAGGGTCTTGGCAGGGTGAATACCCGTAGCAGAGACAACTCTACTCAGCGAAGCGGCATATCCGATGCGCAAACTGCTCGACTCCCCACACATCAAGTTTCGTCAGCCTACCCATCCTATGTACCACCGTATATCCCCTTCGAAAGGATGCCCCCTTTCGAAACGATGGATGGTAGTCTTTCTTCTCGTACCACTGACTATGTCCCGAATTTTCACTATAGCCACAACAATTACCGTGAATCAGAACCACATCCCTCTCCCTTTGGCGTCGACGCATACCACCAGCAAGCAGACCATTATTATGGCCAGAACGGAGGAGGACATTTCGGGGACCCTCTACCGCATCAATTCGTTCTGGACGACGACAACACCGAGGGACATAACCATAGTCTGGACGACTCGAGCCATCTTCATTCTGACCATTCTGACCGATATCAAGTATTAGGAGAAGGCTCTTCCTCCGGCTATGTCCCGAACACGCAGACCAGCTACCCGTTCCATCCCGCTGAAATAGACAACTTGAGCCTATACGACGACAATTCTGATCAGCTTCATGGAGATGCAGCTGCCATCCTGCCCTCCTACAACATTCCAGTTCAAGGAGAGGAGCACAACGAGAACCAGTACGACGACGTGACGCTGATATGGAACAATCTTGATCAGCACACCCACCACATGATCGATGAGGTAATCAGCAAGCGTCGAGGTCTGCGATACGACAGTGCCAGAAAGTGCATACGTCCTAGGCTGACGCACTACAAGATGATGCTGCTGTTGAGCGGAGAGAGAGACAAGGTCGATAAGGCGCTCACTCTGCTGATCAGACACTCGAAGAAGACGATCCTGCCGCTCTGGATGGACATTCTGGATGATGCACAGTGTGACGCACTAGTGCAGAAGCTGTCGCTACTCACTGGCAAGAGTGCCGAGCTTGTGCGTAATTACTTCTTGAACAGCAGGCTAGATTCGAGCACGGCGTATGATCTCCTCTTCAGAGCAAGCGACGCCGATCTGGTCCAGTGGGCAGAAACACACGGACTAACGCTTCCGAACTACAGAATGAAGGAAGATGGACACAAGAAGCGTCATCCAGAAGCGATCCCCTCGCATCCCTACAAGATTGGATTGACGACCAGCGAGTGCACGCAACTCATGAAGCTACTGTCGGATGCGTATGGAATGTCGTCCTTCTTGGCGTACGGACGACTCAAGCACAAGCGTATCCCACCGAGCTTTGGACAGCAGATCTTGCTCTCCACCGGGCAGTACCGAGCGTCGCTGATCAACTACCTCAAGAAAGGGCAGTACTTGCCAGTGACCGATGGGACCGACCAGTGACCGACAACTCCGACCACTGAAGAGAGGCTGCATAATCATTCAAGACGCATATCTGATGGCGGAATGTGATCAGATGCACGCCAAGGGCATGTGACTAGACACGAAGAAAGTGCAAATGTCAAATTGATGCGGGCATTATGGCATTGGAATTATCATCGTATACTTTTTTCTTACTTGGCAGTATGAGATCACGATAATCATGCTGTGCTCACCCATTGTTACGCCCTTGCGTTACTTATGCGCCCAAAGACAGTCACAGGCCTGTAGTATTTATACTTGCTCCTCTCCTCTTCTCCTCTTCTCTCCTCTTCTCCTCTCTACCCGCACTCAACCTTTACTGTTTCACCATGTTCCCTTCTTATCGTCTCACGGTGCTGGTCACCCTTGCCTGCGCTTACAGTGTGTTTGTGTCGGCTTCACCTGTCCCTGTTCCACACCCCATGGAAGGCGACCCAAATTTCACTCAGCAGCACGTCGGTAGCATAAGAACTCGCGGCAGGAACCGCTCTTCTCAGCGAACTGGCATCTCTGGCTCCCATACCGCTCGTCTTCCCACGAATGAGGACCTGTCTTCCTACCGTTCCTCTGCTGTGCGTCAAGCGTCTCACCGTGATGCTGCCCCTGAGAGCAGCCAACCGTACCGTGCGCTAACTTATAGTGGTCCGAACTACCACGAGGTCGGCGTCAACGACCACTATCGACTCGCTCAACCGCTTCCGTACGGTGAATATCTTGGAGAAGACGGCACGAGCAGCAGCTTCAACCACAGACCACGCATGTACGCCGTCAATGATCACATCCACGTCGGCTTCGACACTTCGGGCGTGCAAGGCGTCAATCAGCATCAAGGTGGTCCCTCCTTTCCTGGCACTGCCTTTCCTGCACCGGGACAGAACAACGAGGCAAACATGTTCGAAAACCTGACGTATCTCGGCATGATGCCCGAAGAAGACAGTCAGTATGACGATGTGAACTTGGTGTGGGACTCTCTTCCCCCGGGGATGCAATCCTGGATAGAATCGATAATCAGCAATCATCGAACTTTCCGGTCAAGCACGCTAAACAACACCCTGTCAAGCAAGTTGACCGAAAAGAAGATGAAGATGCTATGTAGCAGGGATGAAAGGAAGATCGAGAGAGCTATCAAGTCGATGTTCAAGCGCTGAACGACGGAGCAGCAGTCTTGATGACATCTACGTTCCCGTATCGTCTGGTGAAGATAGCAAGAGACATCAATTTGTCAGCTCTTTACGTAGCATGTGTAATCATTGTATACGTAGGATCGAAATAATGATGTGCTACTATCAACTTATCATTGCTGCTGTATGTGTCACTTCTTGCCGTCCTAATTGACCGTTGATGGGCGTTTCGGTCTCGATAGGGCACCGAGATACTCGCTCTGCCATACATAGAAAGAAATATGTCTTTGTGAGCTCAGATCAGCGATAAGTAAAGAGGAAGACGCACGATGAGCAGACTAAAAAGGAGTCTATAATGGCCCATCATTTCATTTGCTCTTCTCTTCATTCATCAACAAAGAAAGTGTGATACTTCATCTGAGTCAGCGAAGTGATTGTAGTCTTTTGGTCTCTTCTGCGGTGAATTCGGTAAAAGAAAGTGACGCCAGATCAGACATCAGATAGGGAAAGCATGCGGTTGCAGCATCACTAGCACAACTTTTACTTTATCACATCTCTCCCCCACCCCCGCATGAATACCATAGGGAGATGATTCGTGACTATGTGTCTTTTGTTCTAATCTTGAGCTCGCATTCGTCTTTTGCACCCTTTCCATCACATCAATGACATTAATGAAGACTGCATTGACCCAAATATGTATATACACTTGCACGGGCGCACAAAGAGTGGCTGTGTGGTGATCCAGTGCAGAGATGTACGATGACTGATATCACTTTATGCCAGCCCTTATGCTTTTCGATATCACTCTGCATTGGAGCAAAGCTTGATTGTGCATTAAAAATAGAAAGAAAACGCAGCTGACTTTTCTGCTGTATATAACGGTCCATTATTGCAACATCAGCTCTCTCTCTCCCTCCTCACGCAACAACGATGATGATTTCATCCTCCAGCCTTGTCCTCTTTGCTGCTTTCCTTATTCATCTCCACGGATGGACCTCCGCCAGTCCGATGAGCAACGTGCCGGAAGATTGGGATGGACCTGACCTCCCGTATGTCCTGACTGGATCGTTTTCCTCTCGCCATCAGCGTTCCGAACTCCAAAGTTCGCGACTAGCGCCTCGTCGCGATATCGCCAACTACCGTGAATCATACGTAGCACGCCCTCAAACTTCCAGAGCGTCCAGAAGGATGATTCGGGACCTCACCGATCATAGCGCACCAGTTGCTCCTCCTCAAAATCTCTATGCTCATGGAAACGCCTCCAGCAACCTCTTTGCTCAGCCTCCCATGTATTCTCGAGAGTATGAGACGTACGATCCATATGCCTCCCTTGAGAACTCCCTAGCAAGCATGAGTATGTCGGACAATCGTGGACATGACGTCAGCGACTCGGAACAATATCAAACAGGAGGTACGCCAAGAACGCCGACGTACAGTGTCCAGCAACGAGAAGATCAACATCGACAATTGCAGGACGCCCTCGAAATAGCGTCCACCTATCATGGTGAAACCGAGCTAGGCTCTTCGTCTTCCTCCTCCTCTCGCAGACGTCGCAGAAGCCGCCAAGTGGATCAAGAGACAGAGCGGCGAAATCGGCTAGTATGGGCTCGTCTAGACTACTTTTCGCAACAATTTCTTCTAAACATTGTCAGCAAGCGCCGAGGGATCACGGACAGCGATGCTTCAGGGATCTTTGCTGAGAAATTGACGCAGAGCTTAGAGGATGATCTGCGATCTGACGTAGGGACAAGAGTCGATCTGGCGCTACGAAGGATGATCCCATTCAGTGACCGCTACAAAGTGCCCATATGGATGAACGGTCTAAGCGACGATGAATGTGACAAAGTGGTTTCCAAGTTGCAGGAAGTTTCCACTGAGCAAGAAGACATCGTTCGGAATCGTTTATGCATTATCAAGTGACTTCCGACGTGGCGCGTGCCCTCTTGTTGGCCGCTCCTCATGAAGTATTCGATATGGCGGTGAACATCAACTTGGCGACTCGCGACGACAATGACACTGACGATGACAATGCCAACGATGATTCTCCGTATGGACAACTTAAAGCTCGAAATAAGCGAAATACTCTAAAAGCCGTAATGAGGACATACAAGCTCAACCGCGCAAATGCTGCGAGGGTCATATCTCACAATCGCATCGGCATTCCGCTGAGAGACAGCCTACTCGTCTCAACCCCTGATGAATGCGATGCCTTGTTACATTACATCATGTACGGCGGGAGAATATCCGAAGCCAACGAACATCTACTTCTAAGTAGAGAGTGACAATGGCGATTTATTGCGTGACTATGGCAGTGCTAAGGCTCGTTTGTCGGTGATCACTGTAATTTAAAGATTTCATCACTGTGTTCAACTGTGTGCAGCAGAGGAAATGACAGCTTCTTAGAGGAGGGATGTAGATTCTGTGTCTCGTTATAAGATATGTGCAAGTGTGACTTTGCAACATTCTTTCCCTTGCGCCTTTCTCTTCTCCTCGCATTAGATCATACGCAGTGCTTCTCCGAATACAACAACCAACCGCACACGCTCTCTCCAGAATTCGAACCAGAAATGACCAGCTAGGCGAATGGAGAAGACAGTGTTAAATCATTAGCAGTATCAACTCTCAGGCTAGGAATTCATGACTAGTCGTCCTTCGAATTCACTACAATGTGGGCCGCTCTATCGGGGTCGCAGTCTGTACGAGCTGTCCAGTGCGTTCTTCACCGCAAAGCCAACACTCTCGATAATTCAGTGGTCTTCGTCCAACACACAGTCAGCACAATGCCTCTACAACTAGCAATCCACGGTGTCACCACGACAGCCAAATTGTACCCGAAATTGCATCAGCAGGGTCACAACGAAGTGTCCGAAAGGCACGTACATCAACCCCGATCTGTTCTCCCAGTATCAAGGGGGGCAACCTGCCGGGCGAATTCAATGATGCAAACGCAGAATTTTCTCTCTCTCACTCTGCTGGAGCCTGATCAGAGTGCGTAATGCAGCTCACAGCAACCTACAGGACGCGAATTTGCTCTACTCTTCGCTTGTTTCATGGAATACGTCTCTAGATGAAGTCGTTCACATGGCAGCGTCCCTGGAAGGTGGAGCCCGAGAAGGAGAGGAAGGAGTAGCACGTGCACGTTCCCCTGACAGCACGCTGGAAGGAGAAGCGCGATCACCTCAAAGTCTATGATGAATATGTTGCTGAGGAACAGAGATGTTAGCGGTTGCTCGTCAAAGTGTGACTAAAAAGGAGAATAGGAGAAACGCACAAGCAAGAATGTTCTTAGATTACATAATCCCTTCCCCGCCCTTTTCGCTCTTGCATTCGAGACGCGCCTGGATCTTCCAGTTGATTGCCTGCCCCCCTTTCACAGGCGATCCAGGACGTAGATGGCTCCACTAAGGATCTTAGGAAAGTCGACTAAACCTTCTTTATGATATGCGTGAACTTCCTGCCCATCGACCCTCACCACGATCAACCCCTGCACAGCACGTAATGTAACATTGACACGACCACGTCAAGAGTATCATGCGGTGGGTCTACCACTCTCTCCCGCTGCTGATCGTACTCCTGCTCGTCTTCTGCAGTCGACTCTCAAAGGCGCCGACAAAAGAGTACGATCCACACATCGTAGCTGCCTCCTTTCCCGATCCCCAACGTCGACCCCTTCTACGCCGAGGATGGCACACTTCTCCACTCGGCACTCCCAGGTCAGGTGCTTCGTAGACGGAATGTATTGACCGACTTCAAAAGAAATGTAGCCTCGACCTTGCAGCTCTACTACCGCACGACCAGCACGATGCGAGAGCCTCAGGGCACGGTAGCAACAGTGTGGGAGCCCAGTCATCCACGCACGCCACCGCAGATCCTCTCCTTTCACACCTACCAAGACTCGGCCAGCCTGAATTGCAACCCCAGCTGGGCACTCATCCCTGGCACCGCCTCCCATGGCAAGATTCCCGTCTCTCTCGATTCCTCCGTCTACATCCAGTGGGCGCTCGATCATGGCATCTACGTCATCATCCCCGATCACTTGGGTCCAAAGGGAGCTTGGCTGGCAGGATACGACTCTGGCACTTCTGTGTTGGATGGCGTCAGAGCACTTCGCGAGCATTACGAGCTGGCCCAAGACGCTCAGGTGGCCTTGCTCGGGTACAGTGGAGGAGGACATGCGACTGTCTGGGCTTCTCAGCTGGCACCAACGTATGCACCCGACGTCAACATCATCGGCGACATCTCTGGGGGAACGATCATCGACACTTTGAGCGCCTTCCAATTCATCGATGGCACGCTGTTCTCCGGCTTCGCTGGTGCAGGCTTGGTCGGCCTGATGAATGCATATCCTGAACTCGACGAGCACGTCCGAACCCACTTCGACGAAGACGGTAAGAGAAAGCTGCAGGCATATCGACAACCCAACATATGCATACCCGAGGTGTTTGTCACGAACCCTTTCACCAACTACACAAGTCACTTCACAAACGCCGACCCGTTCGAGCATCCGACAGTGACCCGAATCATGAAGCAAGAGACGCTCCTCGCCAATCTCTCGTCCCTGGATGTGGCCGTGCCGACGTATCCACGACTCTTCTGGCATGCAGAATTGGACAGTGTCGTGCCCTACTCAGGAGCGAAAAGATACGTCGAAGAGCAGTGTGCCAGTGGGAGAGGAGCGAATATCCAGTTTCAAAGTATACCCCTTACAGAGCACATCTCGGCGCTGATGCTGGGTATTCCTGGAGTGCTTCTCTTCCTCGAGAACATCTTCAACCATTCCACGCCAGCGATCGCCTGTGGTTGTGCCGATGTCGACTTTCCGACGCTCTTGTCATGGCGAGCAAAGGAGATACTGGGAAAGCCCGCCTTTGACTTCATCTACGCTTTGAATGGACGATCTCTGGCAGGCACAACTATCCAGCTGATATTGCCGTGGAGGAGAAGCGGTATACTGAAGCGGATCATCGATAGGGTCACGGAAAGTACGTCGTCGCTCTCTGCCGCTCCTGTCCTTGTCAAGGAACAACTCAGGCGAGCGAGCACATTTTCCTTTGATGTATTAGGCTCCAAGTCGGGGCGCATAGACGGGTAGATTCCCCTTGTTGCAACGCGAAAATCATCCACGCTCAAGATCTCGCCATTGGCAGCAAGCGTATGATGACCTCCTCCTGCGTCTGATCAGTACATACACTCACTCGATCGTGCCTGCAGTGAGGTCTCTGAGAGAAGTCGTCTACTGCCCATCAATATACAGTGACAAGAGCGACAACGCGGCCACACTTCGGCCCAGAGCGACATCGACTAAAATCGCGCCTTCGCCTTTGGGCGTAGCTCTAGATCACTCTACCTGTACGACCGAGACAGCCACAGTACAGCCGTAGAACGTACTTCACACTGCCTTGGGAGGGACTTCGGTAGAAAGCAGAGCACAGCCGTAGATCTCGAGTCAGTCGAGAAAGTGTTGACTTTTCGCCTCTTAATGTCCCGTACAGTGCTCTTTCCCTCCTGATGTACTACTCTTTCCCTTCCCTAACCACATCATGCATTCATCCTCCTGGAAACTGTTGTGCTACGCTCTAGTAGTGACTCTCACGTCTACTCTGGCTCTGCCTGCTTCTCCCCACGACCAAGCATGGCAGCATCATCTCTCAAACTACGAGAGTGGGTCTGGCTCTCAATCAGGAGCCCACCACAACAACAACACACCCTGGCACTACGACGACGCAAGGCTACTCTCGCAGGACACAAGCTACCCATCGCCCTTCCACTCGGGATACTTTGACCCCAATGTGTATGGTCAAGGTGGCGTGGGAGACGCACACTGGCCATCTTATACTCCTGCAAGTCATCACTCGACAACGCAGTATGACCCGTATTCTGCATTCGACAACAGCGCAAGCTTTGCCAATCTCCACCTCGAACCAACGGCGGCCCCTTCTTCTTCTTCCTCTAGTGTAACTCCGTACTTGCGAGGGATGGAGAACGACAGCAGCAGCCACTATTCCCACACGCACCACTACCTCTTCGAGATGCCAGCAGGAAGGCGATGGACCGCACTTCACTTCTTTGCTGACAGAGTGTTGCATCTCAAGGGAAAGCACTATGCAAACTACAGCACACATTACGAGCAGATGAGGTTCCTCCTGAATGCTCTCCCCGCGAGCGAAAAGGAGTTCATACCCTACGGCAGCGTGGAAGACGTCGAGGCGCTTGCCAGGGAGGTAGCGAGTCGGGTGAGTGGAAGGAAAGAACGGGGCCCGCTGGACTGGGAGGAGATGATTGTGCGTCTCTAACTAACTACGATATCTTGATCCCAGCGCAAAGCACGAAAGAGCAAATCGGACCCCTTGAAAGACTTTGCAAAGAGAGTGCTGATGCTGAACGAGAGAGTACACGTACCTCCGAATTCGCACGACTATGTTGACATCAATAAGATTGCCGCTTCTCTCTCTTCAGTCGAGAGGGACATCGTCTTGGGAGGCGACGACGAAGCGGTTGAAACTCTCGCCAGGAAAATTGCGCGAAAGGTGAGGGAGAGAGTAGGTGGAAGATGTGGTATCGCGCGTTGTACTGATGGATGCCCCCCCTCCTCCTTCGTTATCCTACTCTATCGTGATCAGAACCAGAAGCGGCAGAAGAGTGCCGATTGGAAGCGCACAGTAGAGCCAGACGCAAAGGCCAAATTGGAGCTCCTGGTGAAGGCAATGTTTGGCGATAACGAGCTCCTCAAGAGCAGGATTTTACGCGATCTAGGAGAGGATAGAGGAGGCGTGATCGCACTGATCGAAGTTGGAGACATCGAAGGCGCATGTCGAGTCATCGGGAAGCATAAGCCTAGAGTGTGGGCAAAGCTGCAAGCGCAAGCTTCAGGACTCCAGAGGATCCTCGGCGAGTATTACGATGGCCTACAAGGCTTACAGCGTCATGCTTCGCACAGTCATTCGTGATCGTTAGACAGGTTAGCAATCCAGTGAAGGCGAGGTGCAGGCAGGACACGCGTCCATCTTAAGGTTTGGACAAGGTTTCAGTCTACGTCGTCGCCTAGCTTTTTCTCCATTGCGTCACCTCTTCTCCCTCCCCCTTCCTCCCCTGTCTGTGTCGAGAACGGTTCATCCTTGTACGTGCAAAAATCAGCCAGACGCAATCACATGGTCGTGTCGATTTAGCCTTTCCTGCACGAAGATGCGGACGCGAAAATCGGGACACTGGTGTAGTGAAGAGACAGCGTGCGAAATCACTCTGTGACAGTGAATGACAGTGATCTGTACAGTGTCACGCATCGGGGAGAGGACGCTAAGGGAATCCTTGGCAGTCGAGCGGCGATTCCTCCAGCAGAGATTGTGGTAGAGTACAAAAAGGGCGTCGAGATCAGGGAAGGGAGAGCGTCTGTTTCCCCCCAAGACCGTCGCAGCTCACTCGAGTCCTCCATTTGTCTATCTCTTCACCTTGCGTAATCTGACATGCCCGGCGAAGTCCTCCCCAAAGGCCCCCGATCGCTCGTCATTGCACTGCTGATCCTCTCGATCTGCAATCTGCCGCTCCCATTTTGGAATTGTGCGATTGGATTCAGCAACGCTCAACTCTTCAGCTTCCACACTAACTTCTACGACTACGACGATTACGATTACTCTACTCAGATCGACACGTTGGCCGGCTTGGGTGTAGCATTCGGCGTGACAACGCTCTGTCATGGTCTCTTTGGCCTCGTGAAAGTGGTGTTCTTCGGCATGGACCTTGGTCGGATGATCTCCTCTCGAGTGAGAGTAAAGTTTCTCAATGCGTATCTGAGTGAGTGCATCCTATGTGCGTTCTGGGTGCGCTGCGTGTAGTCTCCTTATCATAGCCTATCCCGAGCTGCAGTCATCGAGAGCATACTATTCTTGATGACGCTTGCCTTTGGTCTGGCCATGTCGTTATATGCCGAGCAGGTCTTCCTCTTCGTGAGTGCTTCCCCTTCCGCCCTATAGGTGGCAAAGCAGGACACTGTCGATCGCTGACACATACATTCTCCAGTACATGTACTTGCTTTGGATCTTGATGGGCATCACCCTCCTTCTTCAGCTCGTGCCGGTGCCCTGTAAGTATGGCGCGATCGTCTCTAGCACAGGGTGGATCACTGCTGACGAAGGCTGTATCATCCAGTCGTCTGGAAACTTCGCTCCTGGACTCGAGACAATGTAAAGTCGTCCACCTTCGAAGGCCATTCGTAGAGCGGCCCGAAGAAGATTCGTGTATCTCCGCACTTCAATCGATTCCATTAAATACATAGCTCGGCGTGACTAGTCTTGATCCTCGTGAGGCGCTGTCATCCTCGATCAAGTGAAGAAGGAGAAGGAGAAGTGTCGATCTCACACAGAACCGATGTAGTGTGACCGGGCTATAACAAGACAGCTTCTGGGGAGGCGTCTCAGCCCCTGCGGAGTGGGGAGCCCGTGCTGAAGATGAGCCGTGTCAAGTTGGGGAAGATTGTATTGCGCCTCTTGCGGTTCTTGCGCCACTCTTTCCTTCATATCCTCTTCCTTCAGCGAGATGAGCAGGAGGTTCGTGCTACACTACAATCGCAGCCACAAAGCAACCCCTCCAGCATCATGACTATTCCACACAACTCGATTCTGAACACCGACGTCGCCGTGCCAAAAGAGACGGACGCCCACAGTGATGCGGTACTTAAGCTGATCTGTGTCGTCGCCATGCAAGAGCCTGCTTTTTCCCCCTCTCCACCCTACATACTCCCTCTGCCCGTCACAGCATGTTCTCGCCCCATCTCCTCCCCCTAACAGCGCTCTTGGTCCTCTTTGCGAGCTGCTGCCATGCTCACCAGGGCGTGCAAAAGGTCCACCACCACCACGGCAACGTACGCCGCACCACACTCGTTATCACCCAAGGAACTCTCTGGAAGGACGGCAATCCTCGACCTGACTCCATCCTCATCAACGGAACGTCGCCTGGTCCTCTACTGGAGTTCGACGTGGGCGACAGTGAGTGAAACAGAGCGAGGGTGGAAAGGGCCATTCACCGCGGCCTGAAGCAGGAATTGACACACATACACACACGCTTAACAGCTGTCATAGTGAGGGTCATTAACAAGCTTCCTGTCGACAACACGACTATGGTGAGTGGGGCAAAGAGACCACTTCGATATAGTGCTTGGGTCTTACAATGCTTCTCTCTTCTCTCAGCACTTCCATGGTTTAAGCCAGACGCAAACACCTGCATCGTTAGTCGCTGAAAGTGTTGGCCTTATCCCCTTGAAGTCCTGACTGACGTCTAGCAATTCCGCATAATGACAGAGACGGGACTCCCATGGTGTCTCAGTGGCCCATCAAGACCGGCAATTACTTTGACTACCAGATGCGGCCCTTGAAGCGTGATGTGAGCTGGAGATAGTGGGGCCCAGAAAGAAGCACCGATTCATGTGACTGACCATCATTCCATCTTGACAGGCCGGATCAACCTTGTGCGTAACCTAGTCGAAGTGTTTATCAAAGGAGAGAGGAGTGCTAACACAAGATCCACCTCCAGCTACCACGCTCATGTTGGACTGCAATCCATGACGGGATTCGGTCCTCTAGTCATCAGAGACACGCTCCCATGTGCTCCTGCCACGACAAGGGACCAGATCATGATTGTGTCCGACTACTTTTACAAGAGCGACACCAACATTAGCACTGGACTGTTGGCAGATCCATTTGTGTGGCCTGGCAGTGCAAACAGCATTGCTCTGAACGACGCCTCCTGGCCTGCACCCGGTTCATGCAATGCAACGATCGCGCAGAGTGCCGGCGTGGATTGCAAAGACTCGACCTATAAAGGTCCGATGGTGATCGACGTCGACTATGCGCAGCCCTACCGCCTTCGCTGGCTCGGTGCGCAGACCTTGATGCATCTGGTGAGTCAAGAAGACAGAATGTCATTGGGTACGCTGCCATGCTGAACTCTCTCTTGCTATGCAGGCCATCGGAATCTTCAATCACAGCCAAGAACTCGTGGCAGTCGACGGATCCCACATCAAGCCAATCATAGTCGACTACATCGAAGTCATGAGTGGACAGCGATACGACACGCTTCTCCACACCAAGACCAGGGAGGATGTGCAGAGCGACAGGACAGGTGGCTGCTACTTGATTCGACTCGAGTCGAGGTACAGAAATCCTGCGACGAACGGCTGGGCTGTACTGCGATACCCAGACTCGACCTGTCACATTGATGCTACGTCTGCCTATCCCCACAACAACACTCTCAACTACCTCCCCAAGGCTCAATTCGGCTGGATATCGGATCAATTTGCGCCCCATGAAGATGCAGAGGAAGTCGCGCCCACCGATGAAGAGGTCACCCGTCGAGTCTTTCTCAACACACAGCAGATTCCCGTCTTCCCGACCAAGAAGGGCTCTCGATGGACAGTCGACAAGGAATTCTTCAACGAGACGTATCCCTTGGATGGCACGGAAGAGCCCATCCCTGCACCCTATCTCATCCAGCTCTTCAAGAAGGAGAGGATCGCGCCCAGTTACCACCGAGCCATGCATCCTCCTCCCGGAGCACAGGTGGGACTGGACCCGCTCTCGCGTGTCTTTGTCGGTCGAGAAGGGGAGGTGATCGACATTGTCCTCGTCAACAATGCAAGCGTAGTGGGCAAGAACACCGAGGCGCATCCATGGCACTTCCACGGACAAGATCACTACACTGTCGCCATGGGAGAGGGCGACTTCACCGAGCAGGGCTTCCGAGAGGCGAGAAGGAGGTTCAGTTCGCCCATCGCTCGTGACACGACTGGTGTGTGGCCTGGCACGGGTGACTCGTCTGTCGTGCCAGCAATAAGACTGCCTGTCAAGTCGTCGGGCGCCTGGAGTGTGCTGCGATACAAGGTGCCCAGGAATCGAGATGGTAACGGCATGTGGCTTCTGCATTGCCACTTTGCCTTTCATCTTGTCATGGGCATGGCGACGGTCTGGTCTTTTGGTCCGTCTGATCTCGAGTATCAGCCGTCGTCACTTTACTCGTGAGTGGAAAATCCGATCTTGTCCCCCTTTTCATTCAGTACTCTCACTGACACCCCGCACATTCGCATCACAGTGATCCTGACTATCTCAACTTTGGCCGCAACGTGACAGCCAAGTTGCTCTAGATTCGATGTCGACATGAATTGATGTACAGCCAGATCCGCTTAATTGTCCATGATACTCTTGTTGACCTTCCCTTCGCGTATTAATTGTACAGTACGTATGCATACCTTTCGGACGTGCAGGAGGAAATCTTATTGCGTGTATTTGAAGAGGCACGCAATCTTACTTCTCCCCGATTACGTAACCCCAGATAAGGTTGTATTCCCCGTTGGAGCCTGGAGAAGATGCCGTATTAGACTTATCTATACAAGCTTCACCTTTTCCCCACCCGCCGACACGCCGACACGCTAAGGAAGATTGCTGAGTCCCCTTTGTCCCTTATCCTTCGCCTGCATGTATGTAGTCGCCGCCCACCACCAATAGCGATGTCTTGCACCCACGATGACGAACGCTTCGTCATCGCAGACATGGTACCTAGCGACACTGCTGAATGTGCTGAATTGCAGTATGAGGGCTTGGGGCACCACTTTGATCGCTTTCTCCTTCCAGACATGAAAATCACACCAGAGGAGTGGAAGGCCAAGCACGTCGCTTTCCTGGTGACATTGTTGACGTTCCTGCAAGTGTATGGGCCAGAGCGTGGGACGGTGCTGAAGACGCTATCGAGCATGACCAGAACCAGCAGCGACGACACGCAGGAGAAGAGGCAGATTGTGGGCTTGATCGCCTGGCAAGTTCCCTTTCAGAAAGAAGCATCAGACGAGCAGCTCAAGCCAATACCAGAGTCTGCCTTTCCCGTTAGACCGGTGGAGATCGACTCTATTGCATGGAAGGCACTCGAGGAAAAGTCTGCAAAATATCGTCCGCCGGAAGATCCCGACAATCGCAATGCACACCTCCAGATCCTCATCGTTAAAAAGTCTCATCAGAGGAGAGGTTTGGGCAGTCTCTTGATGGAGCATTTCTTAACAAATGCAAATGTGAAAGGCAGGACGACATTCTTGATGAGTCAGCCAGAAGCAGTGCAACTATACAAGCGCCATGGATTTGTGGTCACCGCACAAGGTCTCGAAGACGGGGGGATACTCATGCCCAGCTTAGCGCATGAAGAGAAGGGGACGAGGAGGAATTGGCCGATGATCTTGAATGAGAGGAGGCAGGGGGAAGAGAAGATTATACCAGAGGGACAGTGAGCCTTTAGCCAAGTTGATGGAGATGGTGCAGTCCTCCTTCATGATACGATGGGGGAAAAGTGAATCTGGGAATGAATGCTTCAACTGGTATGTAAAGATAAGGAGAATGAATGTATTTTATATGGACAAGCAGAGGTGTGTGACTGGGTACCTCGTGCGCTATTATGAAGCCTTATACTTGACAAGGGCGATCCCCGTGTAGTTGCCTCGATCTCGCACTATGGCTTTCTTGTCTCCCGTCTTGAGGTCACACGACCAGATACTTCCCAAAAGGTCGGAAACGTAGGCGACTCCCTTTTCGATGTCGAGTGCCAGGCCGATTGTCTCGTGGAAGTGATCAGACATGGTCAAGTCGGCGCTGGGACCTCGAGGTTCGCTTTCAGTGTTGTGCTTCGACGAGACGTCGGCCTTGTTCAGGCTGTTGCCGAAGGGTGGGTCGCCTCGGTCGGTCCCTTGAGAGATAAGAAGAAGAAGGAGCGCGGTCAGCGAGTGTGTCAGTGCAAGGACACATGCTAGACTCACAGTACAGCGTCTGCGACTGTGTGTCGATCTCCAAGTCGATCGGCTCCGGCAGATGGTCAAAGAGTGTCTCGATGTCCTGCCTCTTTTCTGCACTCTGCCCCTCTGGGATCTCGACATTCGCCCGGAAGATGCGACCAGTGTTCGACTTGGAGCTGCCTTTCTGCGTCCAGTAGAGAAGCCCTCTGCTCTTGTCGAGCGTTATCCCGACACACCAGTGCTGGCGATCGGTGAGCGGTCTCGACTCGCCAGGGGCAGAATTATAGAGAGTGTCGAGCTGGCTGCCGTCCAAATTACAGCGCATGATCTTGCCGCCCTCCCGATCACACCAGTACAGCTTTCCACCCTCGGCGTCCAGGACAATCTGCTTTGGCGTGTGTGTTCCTCCACTGGGGACGATGCTGGTGACGTTACTTCCATCCACATCCGCACGCCAAACACTCCCGTCATTCTTGTCAAAGACGTTTCCCATCGCCGTCCAATAGATGTGCCCCTTTCCCGGTCGTGAGTCGAACTGGACTCCATCAGGCATGTTGTGCAATCCACTGACGAGCGTCTTGATCTCCTGCCCATCGATTGTGATGCTCTGAACCTCGCCCGTCAGCATGTCGAGGAATACGAGGTGGTCTTTTGCGTGCGGCACTTCCTTTGGATGCTGGTAGAACCCTTCTCCCGACTTTTCACCAAGCTTGCCCTGCGAGATATACCTGTCGAGGTACTGAAGTGCCTCAGGAGGGCACTGACCTGGTCTGACGCTCTGGTAGTGCTTCTCAATGTCACGCACGACATCCAATCCGACGTGGTCCATGAGCTGAAACGGGCGCACCATACCGAAGGCAAGCGAGAGGATTTCGTCGATCTCGGCAGGCTCGGCAACACCTTCTGCCGCTGTGAGAAGACACTCTCGCTTGACGGCGGCCCAAATGCGATTCGCCATCAGCCCCACCGATTCTTTGCGTCTGAAGAGTATCCAGAAAATAAGTTTGTGTGTCTCTCACCCAGTAGGCAGTGATTGGGACTCACACATGGAAGGGCTTGAGACCATGACGAGCTGTCTCCTTCATCAGCAGTGGTACGATGTCCGGGTTTGTGTCTTTCGTCGCCATGATCTCCACAGGCAGAAGCTGCGGTGGGGTGTAAAAGTGCATCGCAACAAGTCGATCTTGCTGGCGAACGTTGGAGCCGATTTCGGTGGGAGTGTACGAGGAGCTGTTGGTGGCCAGGATGACATCCGATGGCAGCACAGCGTCCAATTCCCCCAACAGAGTCGTCTTCAGGTCGAGCACTTCCGGCACGCATTCAATGACGATCCAGCTGCTTCGAAGAGCCTCCTGTCGATTGGTGAAGAGCTTGAGCGTTCCTGCAGCGCCAGTGTGGACGACATCGCGGATCACAGACGGGAGAGTGCCATCAATGTACTCCTTGGCTGACTGTGTTTGTTTCGCATCCGAGTCACTGTAGTGAAGGAACAAGGGAAGGTCAGTCGAAGATGAAGGTGTGTGCTGACAACATGGACGCTCACAAGAGGTGCACTGTCTCGCCCTGCGTGAGCCACATGAGAGCGATGCGTCTCCCCAGTGTTCCAGCACCCACGACGGTCAGCACGCGGCCCTCCAAGGAGGTGGGCACCATGTACGAGGAAGCGGAAGCAGACATGGTGGGAGAGTAGGAGTCAGCGGATGAAGTCTCAGTCAGCAAGGGCGAGGTGGTGGAAGTGGAGGTCAAGGGAGTGTTGGGCACAGTCGAGTCTCTTGGCGTTGTCAGATGCAAACCAGGACGTAGGTGGTGATTTGAAAGGGGGGAGTAAAAGGAAGATGTAAGGCCGGAAGATTAAATGCCATATCTGTACTGATCAAGACAGGCCAGAAGCACAACCCTCCTGCCTGAAAACCTAGCAGCCGGCGGACCATAAGGCACAAGAAGGAAACCTTGCACAATCTCTCCGGCTTTAAATCTCTCCATCGCGTCATGAAGTCTTTCTTTTCTAAGGTTCGACAAGCCACGAACGAAGTGGAGGCACGGTCTTCATGAAGGGGAGGTCGACACACACCTTCTCAATCTCTTGTCAGCATGCCTATAAAGTAAATCGACTGCGGCCTGTGAAGTCTGTGTGAGTGAGCGAGGACACAGCTGAAACAGTATTAGGGTGTAGAAGAATTTCTCATTTCCAATCAGAAAGGAAAAACACATTGTGGACAAGGTCTAGGAAGAGCTATCTTCTCGCCAAGTCTGGACGACTTGATGTGAGAGTAAGGGGAAAGATAGGAAGAGCTGCACTTAGACCTACATCCTTCTGAGTATGTCTCATCGCGCATTGCAGTCGACTCACCTGACTATTCGAAGTATTATCAAGCATGGCCGGACACGACGGCTCCTTTGATGATCCAGTGCGAGTCGATCTGGCAGGTGGCGGGTCCCTGCAACTGGTACAGTCTGTTGAACGTGCCTCCGTTGTTCGCCGTTGGGTCAGCCAGGTCGAGCGAGTAGTAGAAGTTTCCAACCACGTTCTGATGGATCATGACAAAGGCACCTTCGGGCGTTGGCACAGTCTCGACGGCGAAATCGTGCGGACCACCTTCGTTGTTGCTACCACTCCAGTACTTTACCTGTCCCGGTGTTGGATCTTTGTGTAGGGCGAGTCGTGTAATCATTGCAGGATAAGGCTTGTTCACAGCGGCACAGATGCTGATTCCAGGGATGGCTCTCTCCTGCATGACTTGAAGAGATCCTTCCACAGGCTGACCTTGCACGGTGGCCACGAATACCGAGGCGATCAAGGGAAGGAGAGAGAGGGTCTTGAATTGCATGGTGAAGTCGTCGTCGTTCGGGAGAGGAAGAAAAGTGAATAGGTTACTATAAGGATGTATGAAGTGCAAAGAGAGAGAGGAAGATGTGGGAATGAGAGGAAAGGAACGAGGTGTGCAGCTGCTGAAGGCCCTCCCTTTATCGCTTTTCTCTTCCCTCTTTCATCGACTGTTGGGGAGTGTGTGCACACCGCCCATAGTAGAGAAAGCCTGCTGAGGCACGTAGGGGACCATGCTGCGATGCGATGTTTGCCCTTCTCCTCCGCAACGTACGGGTTGGGGGTCCCTTTCGTCTGACGGTCGTGTAAGCCGCGCTAAGAATAGACGAAGCCACATCAGACGGGCCCATTTCTTCTCGCCAACCAGCGGATCTACAACATAGGTATCTTATCGACTGTTGAAACGCCGATCCTAAGACACCGCTTTGCCAAGAGTTATTGCGGCGGTGTATCCAGGTGCTGGGCGCAGTGAGTTCATGTCAAGTTGTGAGACCGACTGAGCCGCAATGTCGAGGCCCTCGGTGGGGCCGTGATAATCTTGGCAAGAGCAAGTCTGCTGCACAATTCCACTTGTCAAGTAAAGATCGCTAAAAGGCGTAATATCTTGCTCGCCTTAGACTTGACAGCCATCTCAGTCGTGTACTCCCCATTTTATGATCGTTGGGATCCGTCTCTAGCAGTGGTGTCCTCGCCTTGATATCACCGCCTTTATTCCCCCGTGCCGAAAGGCCGCTTAACGCCACTGCCGTTTCCTTGTCCATCCTATCAGATGCGCCCAGCATTTCATTGTCCCCTCCTCTTCATCCGCATTAAAAGATCCGCTCCATGATGGATGAGAGGCGAGACTCCATTCTTGAACAGTTCTTGATTTTCTCATAGTAACAATTCGACGTCCTCCCTAGCGAGATCTGCAGGTAAGAATTTTCATCCAGCGACGCTATGCACAAGTCCGTCTTGCGACGCCCCTACACACTTAGTATGACTTGACGGAACAATCCTGTAATAACGTCGTGTCAACGGCTTTACCATTGCGATTGAGGCAGACGTAGAGCATATAAGGCTCTCAATGTGTCTGTCCACCTTCCTCTTCCTCAGACCTCACTCCCACCCGTCCAGCCTATCCTCGCTCTCGTACTTCTCCACGTCACCATGCAACTCACGACACTCTCCCTCCTTCCCATCGTCGCTTCGGCCTTCTATGCCAGTGTGCATGCTCAACCCATCGAAGATTCTGTCCCAGTCGTGGAAAAGAGAGAAATCCCAGGCATCAACGACTGCCGCTTCACCAAGCTACCACTCCCTCGAATGGTCCTCCATTCCAACATGAAGAAGATTGCCACTTCTCAAACGCCCAAGTGGTACAGCGGTGACAATCCAAATGATCCTGCCATGTCGTTCATTGTCGAGCAAGACCCTGTCGGAGATTCCAAGGCAATCATCGTGACATCGAATGCGATCGGTGACTTCTCCTTCTCCATCAACTTGCAAGGTCCAAACCTCTCCGAGAAAAGGTGGTACGACATCAAGAACGTAGCAAGGACGCCGGCTAAATGCTCCATCAACTCGGACTTGGACATTACCGCGGTCAGCTTCTACGACAAGGTCTAATAAAGAAAAGATCAAGGCAAGATTTACCATTGCAGCGGGCAGAAGCAAGACCAGAAAGGAGCACAGAGCCGCTCGCTGTCAGATGCAGTCAAAGAGGAGTAGCTTCTACGCCGGTCTGTACCACATCATCGAACATCTTCTGCCCTTGCCATCATTTTCATGTAACGATCTCCCTTTTTCATGCCCCCACCGACTGAGAATACTGTCATTCGTGTTGATCCACTACAAATTAGTGTTGTGCTGAGGGAAGGCCTGAGCGATGATATAAAGATGGTAGGTTCTGCATGTACGAAAAACACGGTGAGAAGCGTACGTCCAGTGAAGTGTATCGGGAAGTAAGTATATGTTCTGTCCGGAGGAGGAAGCGCGAGATCACGAAGAACATTCTCCTCTGTGCTATTCAAGCCCATTCCAAATTGGGCGGAAATTCACACGCGCCAATTTCGGGACGTTGCCTGAGTCGTCTTTCCAGTTCGCATGCCTTGCAACTTTCCACAAGACAGGAAGCGCGCCCCAAAGGAAGACATATCCAACGCTAAGGGTAGTAGTAGCCAATGCGTCTCTGTACCAGCGGAAAAGACGCGTTCTAAATACTGTAATTCTGAGAAAAGATAAAAATGCCCGCACAAGAGACTAGGCTCTCAGAGATACAGGTCATTTGCGACTGAACGCACTCTGCCTGTGTCTCTTCCTCTTCGCACGCCGAATTTGGTCATAGTGATGTGTGCAACCCACCCGGACACAGTCTCGTGCCTGCCTCTAAAGCTCCGTAGTCGGTATAGAGAAATGTAACTGTGCACTATCCTTCCGCATAGGCAACAGCCCTGCCTGCCTGTGTATCGTCCGTCCCATATGCGCCACATCCAAAAGAGCGGTGCGAGAGCGTTCCCGGGGCATAAACACACACACACATGCATATCTAGCTAAATAATTCATTGTCTACCGCATCTGACAGGCAGGTAGAGTCGATCGTAGGTAGAAGCGTGCGAATCGAAAAGTCGCCATAGGGTACCACAAAAAGCAGCATGCATTCGAAGCTAGCAGGGATAAGGAAGTGACGGGAAGCATAAGAATCACGGACATCTTCTACCTCTTGTCTCTCCTTGCATCGTTGCGTACCTCTTCGCTCTACTCCTCTTCCCCTTTTTTCTTCCTCATTTAACACTTCTCGATAGCCTTGACCAGCATGAACAGCCAGCCCTCCTCCTGCTCGCTATTCCCCGACATCACGCTCCCCTCGCCCTCCTCGCCCTCAAAGCAACATCTCAACTGGGACAAACAAAGTCGGGCTGGCATGGTAAAGACCAGATCTGAAGCAGCATATAACGCAGTTCTCGACGGAGACCTCACCCTCGACATGATGCTAAGCATGGACCTCGATTGGCAAGGTCTAGCGGTCGGCATTCAATGGCAGAAGCAAAACACTCACGACATGGAGTCGAAAGCGGCGTCATCGAGTGCGTTAGTCGACACGAAGAAGGTCGTCAATGTTAGTCATCGCAAGAGGAAGATTGGAAAGGCACTGTCGATACTTCCAATATCATCACCTGGGTCGCGCTCTGAATTGTCACCCTGCCAATGCGAAAGAACCCCCGATCTCGTCTTTGATCAAGCATCGATAGCGTCGCCGAGTATATCCAACTTTGAACTGTCTCCTCGACTTGGCCGCACACACGACTACCTTTCACCGCACTACTTTTCACCGAGACAATCGAGCTCCTCACAAGCGCACCTCTTCAGCCCCGCATCGGACGTCTCTGTCGCAACACCTCCAGTCCTGCTGTCTTGCACTCCAGCCTACTACAGCGACCACACAGACCTGCTCCTGCATACATTCTGCAAGACGGACGCGGACGACGAGCCGATATTTACTGTTCCACAACGATCAAGCAGTATAGAGTGACGAGTGACAAGATGTTCATAGTCAAAAGGGAGGAGGGGGTATCATCACCGGCCTTGCAGGGCCATCGTGGCTTACTGTGCTCCGTCGTGATCGTGTCAACACTGACTCTGTAATGCTACAAAACAAGACACGAGAGATGGAGCTGCACTGTGTATATTAAATCATTATAGTCTATTTCATATAGATATGCATTCTACCATACCATATTGTGCTCAAGCCACACAGCTATATATACTCACAACAATAGAGTCGGCTTCGAGACACGTGGCCGAGCCCAAGTCCCTCGCACACAAGCGAGCCTGGCCTCTGCGCGATGATGATGTGGGACCGCGTTATGGGGACCGTGCGCCAGCGCCGATGACGAAGAAGGCCCTGCGTCCTTCCCCTTAGGTACACATGAAGCGAGGCGCTTTGTATGCAGTGTAATTGGAAGAGCTATAAAGAGAGCGGCAATACGGGTCCACTCGATCTACTTTTTCCATCCTTCCTTCTTCACTACCCGCAACCAACACACACACACACAAACACACAACAGTTTCATAATGTTCCGCGCTTCATCCATCATCTTCAAGGACGCACCCAAGAGTGTGACCCAGACCGTCAAGGACGCTGCGTGAGTTCTATGTTTCCTCCTTTTTAACACTATAGCCTGAAGCTTACAACGTTGTGATGACAGGTCCTACGTCGCCGAGACTGTTGCAGGAGGTGGTGCCACTGCCTCCAAGGAAGCCAATAAGGCCGTTGCAAAGGACAGCGATGCCTCTGCTTCCACTAGACTAGGAGCCGCAAAGGATGCTGTTGGTGACAAGGTCAACGAAGTCAAGCACAACGCTACTGCTGAAGTCGACAAGCAGAGCGCCAAGCACTAGGTAGATTTCCCGTGTCGCCAACGAGCAATGCCAAAAATTACTATGTCGTTTCTTGTCTCCTTTCACTGCCTGAGGCGTGTGTCATGCTTGTTCTCCTCGTGTCAATCGGCCATGGTAAAGGCCCTGCCAAAGAGCACGACAAATGGGGGCAAGTGAGGGAATGGTTTGTGAGGATGTACCTTCCAGAGGGATGAGTCCGACTCCTTACTCTGACTGAGAGTTTGCTTACTCACCTGTATTGGCAGACTGAGAAAGCCATACCCAGCACGAGCCCCAATGACCGCCATCCCTTTCCTTTGTCTTTGTTCATATATGTCAATTGTGGCCCGTCTGGGTCACGTCTAGAAATCTTCAATGTAGACTGGTCAAGAGTATAATCCACATGTACTACCACGGTCAACGCAACAAGCAGGCAAGCAGACAAGGTGTGGTAGAAGTCATCATCGAATTTGGGGTATTATGAAGCAGCGGTACACACGAAAGAGTATTTGAGTTGAGGTGTACGAGGAGTGTTGGGTCGTCTAGTGTCTAAGAGGGAGATTAGGTAAAGATTTTAGATCGAGTAGAAGGAGGATAGTAACGGGAGGGATTATTTATTTTGATATAAGAAGAGGAGGAAGGTGAAGGGTAAAACGAACCGTGGAAGGACACGAGATACTATCGACCGATACCGCTGCCGGAACCGTTGCTTGGGGTGCCAGTCTCGGAGAAGTCGCAGTTGAAAGCGCCCTTGAAGAGCGGTGCCATGGCCTGCTCGACGAAGCTTCCAATCGCAGCGATCGCCTCACCACCAAGACCACCCGTACCGACGTCAGCCAACGTGGTGAAGAGGAAACAGCCTGCCTCGTATGGCTCTGTGGGTAGATCAACGTTGAAGGGGACAAAGTTGTCGGTGCCTTGGTTCTGTCCAGGCGCAGTGAAGGTGGACAAGTCAGTGGTGTAGTCGACGACGTCGCCAGCAAGGCCTGTAAGAGTGTACGCATCACCTCTCTTGAACCAGTTGGCGGGGAAAGTCTCGTTCAAGAAGAAAGCCTCAACGTTGAAAGCATCGGGGATTCCAGAAGTAGGTCCACTGAAGGTAGGAAGAGCACGAGGGATAAAGGAGCGCTCTGCGATACCAACAGCGATGTACTTGGCACCAGCGTAGAATTCGGGATTATCTGCCACACCCTCGTCGTAGGTGATCTTACGCTCCTTTTTCCACATGGCGGCACCGTAGTTGCCGTCATCGTATAGAGCAGCATAGCCCTTGATCTTGTCCCATCGACTTTGCTGGAAGCTGTGATTGTCACCAAAGTAAGTGTCGTTCCTGCTCATGGATCCGTCGATCTGAACGAAGATTAAGGGAAGAGAGTCAGAACTCTATTCAATATAAACAAGGTATACAGTGACCCACCTCGAATGGTCCGTGATTATCGAGCCCCTTTGCAGGCCCAAGCGTGTTGGGGACTCGCGAGTCAGGTCCGGAGATGCTCATCAGTCCGGTGCCGAGATCACCTCCTGCGAGAAGTCCAAGACCACTGAGGAAGGTGCACAAATCGTATCCGAATCCAAATGCCTGTTGACAACCGTTGGAAGCTTCGGCGAAGTTGGTGATTCCGTTTCGAGCAATGTAACCGTGGTTCGCCATGGTGTTCATGGTCGGGCACAAGCCTCGAATGTCCGTCGACGTCGGTGCGATGTAAGGGTGAGCATCGTCCGGGATGAGTTCTACGATCTGATTCTGGGGCGTAGGCAGATCGATGGCGGCAAGGACGCCCGTGAGAGGAGACAAGAGACCTCCAATAAGATCACGGACTTCGTACTTTCCACCGTTCTTGGCGGTACGTTCAGCGATGATGTCACGGACAGTGTGGCCGGGAGATGTCTTGAGCGCCATGTGAGGGAAGGCGGAGATGGTCTGGACACCGGCAATGGCGGCCACAGCGCAAGCAGAGCTGAATTTCATGGTGACGATAATAAAGGATGCAGGAGGGTGTTATAGGGAGAGAGAATGAAGAATAATACGTGAAAGAGAGTGTGAGGGAGGAGGTGGGGTCTGGAGATGCCAAGAAAGAGCTTGACCGTCTGCCCTTTTTAATCGATTCCATCTCCACTGGGACGTAGCATTCTCTTATCGCGGGAATGTTAGCGCAACGTCTTACCATCCTCTGTGATGCGATTGGCTCCGTCTGCCCTCAGAGATCCTCAGACAAAGATTGCAGAGGGCAAATCTGAAGACTAAAGAGATGCAACGAATCAAAGTTGCGGTCTCGTCTTCTCTTGCGATAGAGATAGCGATTCGACACTAGCAAAACCTTCTCCTGTAGAACCTGGAGAGAGACTAAAGAAGAGATTAGGGACGATCATGGATGCATTTGAGCCAATGAGAAGGGATGATTTGCGATGTTGCTGCTATCGGACAGTAGAACGAGGGGATTGGGTTAGTCGCCCGTCTGCAATTACACAGAACCGACCTAGTGATAACTGACTAGCTGCGAATGCACAACAATGCGAACACAGAAGGATTGCAAGGATGACAGCTTTGCAGGCCAGCGACGACGGTGTCTCAGTGGAGTACATCGTTTTGAAAGCTACTCGAGTACGGGCTTCCCTCCAATCAAACGTCGGGAGTTACGACGTTAGACAGAGCTGATGTGCTGCGATCTCGATTGATTGAGTCTGCCTTAGCTCCTTTTATTAGCATCTCATTGGAGAAGAAGGAATTCAACCGACATGGGAAAATTTCGTCGTCAGGATCAAGATAATGAAGAAAGACAATAGTCATATGTTGCTGTCGCAGCCGTACCGATCATCTCCGCCTATACCGCGACACACTCATGTGCGAAGATAAGCAAATCGAAGCTAAGAAGAGGCAGTGACTGTGTGAAGGATAGGTAAGCGGGGTATCCTTCTGTTTAAAGTACGATTACGCGGAGCACACTCTCTCCCTCCATCTATTATTATCCCTATCTTTATCTCTGCTCTTAGAAAGAAGGACTCCTGGAAAGAAGGTTCGATAGTGCGATCTCCATCAAAGATAAGGAAAGAAAATCGCCATTCACATTTCTCCTCTGTTTTTGACAAGTCCGAATCTCGCTTTAAGGGTTCTTCTCTCTGCCTGACAAGCTTTTGTCCCCGAGCGGTACACTTTCGAGGCTAAGGAGAGATCATTATGCAGCTGCTGTTTAATTAAACGCGCGCGTCTTTGCAAGTTCTTCCTTATCTTCAGATCGAGATGCGAACCGGTCTCAAACGCTTCGAGTGGTCCTGAAGGATGAGGAAGCGATGCGGAGAATGGTAGAGATACAAAAAGAAAGTATTGCTAGCATTGATGGACTTCCCCAGCTGCCAATGAAAAAGCGCGCTAAGGAATGGAGAAGGGCATCACCGCATGTCGCTCTTCCCCCCCCTTACCGTGACCTCCTGCAGCGCGCCATCACACGGGAGGAGCATGCAGTCTCTTATCTTTCCAGCGTACACACGTTCAATCTATGCACAGCTCCCGATTGACAGGAAATCAGCTGATAATCGTCGTCTTCAGGTCTATGATTGTGAGATAAGGAGGGGGATTAAGACTACGTTTGGTGAATGATGCAGATGTTTCTCGGGCCAATCACGACGTCGCACGGTGGATATTCACATGAGCAGGGATTATTGATGTCCCATATTACCGTGAGGAAAGGAATGACCCTGCCAACCAGCATTGGATACAATGTAGCAACTCCTGGCGACGTCCTTTACAGGCATTTGACCTTCTTTCACTGTCAAGGCTTTCTCAGGATGCGAGGATCAATCATCCAACGGGCATAAGTGTGGGCTAGCTCTATCGTGTGATAGGAGTGAGTCTACCTTTGCCTCAATAATGAACTTTCATGGTTATCTTCTTACATCGACAACAAGCAATTTCACGCGCTCTTCACTGCGATAAGACTGGAAATCATGTTGACTCCTGAAGTACATACTGCACCTCAGAGAAAGCTTGACTGAACACATGCAGCCGACGAATCAAGCAAGTCATCTGCCGCCCAGAAGTGAGCGCACTCCCTCACACGAATGTCTGGAGAAAAAGAGAGTGAGAATTATGTCGAGTGGGAAGGTGTGAGCTGCTTGCCACGTGGAGCAGAGTCGGTGCAAGTTTAGCCTGAATGAAGAGTGCAATTCAATTAAGCTCTTGTTGATATTCCACCTCAAAAGCGACTCGACATGTTCCGCTTGGCTTCATTTGCGCCGCGTCCTATACAAAACCTGATCATGGCCTCTGCCCTCGTTCCCTTCGACTCGCATCGATGGAAGAGCAGGAACACAGACAGTGCGAATAGATGTGATGCTACCAGTGCGAAGCTCATCATCGAGTCTGGCCCAAAGACTGATTGGTGGCGCACAGCAATTGGATCGGAGCCGGAGAGCGCAGCAAATCGCTCCTCGGGTCCTTTTACGTACGTCGAGGTGCCAAGCGATAAAGAGCACTGGAAGGCAGGAGCGTGGATCTCGGGCAGCTTCGATGAGAGGTTTAAGCAGGCTACACTGTTCATAGGAAGGCAGGGCTACGCAGATCAGGGCATCTGGGTGAAAGCGGGCATCGAAGTCGAGGATGGTCAGCACAACGTCGGGTGAGTGAGGAGAGACACTCAGTCTGGAGGGTGACTGGCGCACATATTCTGACGACTCCTTATGCTACTCTACAGATGCGTTGTTGCGGCGCCTTACTCGGACTGGTCCATATCACCGCTGACTCAGTCGATCGGATCGAAGCCCGGGGAAAGCAAGCTCTACATCCAATTCACAAGAGCGAAAGCCGATCTCTTCGTGCATTATGCTGTCGCTGATGCTGCTAGTCAGGGTCCCCCGATGCATCTTCAACTGCTGCGTGAGATCAAGGGCTTCGCTGTTCTTCCATCGCCTTCCACGTCATCGTCCGAGGAAGACAGCGATGCCTGGCACGTAGGCGTCATGGTATGTGGTCCACTCAGTGAGGCGACAGTGGGGCAGTGGGAGTACTTCAGCGTGGACTTCTCGTAGCCCATACTCTTTCAGGAGGAATCATGTACCTCATACCATCTGCGTCACTTCAGGGACTCTGTTGCATGGTGTCCACTGTGTAGAGGTGGAAAAATGACAAATATGATCAAACTCTAAAGGCATGAAAGTGGGGGAAAAGCGGGGAACAAGACGCTTTCCACCCCCACCCCCGCGCGTCACGCCTAAACACTGTGAAGAGTGAAGGAGAAAGTGTGGTCGGGGTTTACATCTCTTCTCTTCCTCGTCACTCTCACTTCGCCACGATACTCTACAACATGAGCTCGACAAAGACGAACCTGACCCTGCGTATCTTGCATGCTGCCTCAAAGGGTAAATACGCTATCCTTGCACAGAGCTGTTATGGTCAGTCTGATGGTGAAGAGGAGGCCCCGCTCGGTAAACCCAGGTCAGCTGACAGGCAGGACGCACTTGTTCTCCCATCTCTGCTCTTCTGCAGACACACAGAGCGTCGTTGCTCTGATCAAGGCAGCGGAAGATGCAGACTCACCAGCCATAGCACAGCTCTTTCCAGTGACGATGGCACAGGTGCGTGTCCTTCTCTCATAGCTGCATGCGTGTGTGAGCGCGTTGAATGCTGAGACGCAGCGATACTTCTTCATCTTCCAGTTTGGGATCCACTTTGTACGCTATGTGGTAGAAGCCTGTCATGCGGCAAAGGTGCCGATCTCAGTTCATGTCGATCACGCAGGCAACGACGAGGATATAAGTCGAGTGCTGGACTTTGCTGATCAAGGCGCTGCAGTGGACTCGATCATGATCGATTGTTCACACCACGAAACAGACGAGGAGAATATCGCCATGGCGAAACCGTACTGTCAACGTGCAGCTGCGCTTGGTATGGCGGTGGAAGTGGAGCTCGGAAGACTGGCTGGAGGAGAGGATGGCGTTCGAGTCATCGACGACGGAGCGCTCACAAAGCCGGCCAAGGGTGAGCAGATGAGGATATCGAGCAGGTGAAGGGGAGGGGGAAGACGTCAATAGGCTAATTATAGTGACTGTGAATCTAGCCAAGCGGTTCCTGAGTGAACTCAAGGTGGACGTGAGTCGACCCAGTTTATTGTCGTTTCCTGTGATCTCACGTGAAGCAATGCTGACCCCTTGTTCTGTCGGCACAGCTCCTCGCACCGAGCATCGGAAACATCCACGGCCGATACGTCAATCCTCCCAACTTCAAGCTTGAGCTCCTGGACGAATTGCAGCAAGAGATCGGTCCTGGTACAGACTCAAACGCACTACTCGTCCTTCATGGCACAGACGATCTACCTGACTCTTTATTCCTCGATTGTCTCCATCGAGGTGCGATCAAGATGAACGTGAATAGCTGGGCTCGCGATCCGCAAGTAAAGTACTGGTGAGTGGTCATTCGTTGTCGAGAGCAAGGCTTTCTCCCTCTCTGATTAATGGGGTAAATCGCTCTCAGGGCCACCCACATCAAGGAACAGGGCCTGCCAGAGCTCTACGATGGGGGCATGAAAGAATTTTCGCGGGCGTGCACACGGTTCTTGCACTTGTTCGGGAGCGCCGGAAAAGCAAGCACTGTCCCTGCGACTTATTAAGAGCGACTTATTGAGAGCGAAGAGTTTGTGCCATAATACTCTTATCGTGAGAAGGACCATGTATCCGAGCAATGACTTCAAATCATCATCATCATCATCACAAGGTAGTGAGACGTATACCTAGCTTGTTGATTTTGTGGAGAGAAAAAGGGATGTGGACAGGGGATATGACGAGCTTTGATTTGATGCGATCGAGGGGCATGCTTCATTTCAGGCTACTGATGAACGAACCTAAACAAGATCTTGATAATATCACTTCTCCGACCCCAAGAAATACCTATAAAATCCTTACGGTCGCTGACGCTCACTCGTCACGAGACCTATCAAAAATGAGTGCCATACCATACCATATCATCATCATCATCATCATCATTATCATCATTGTCATCATTGTCGTCGTGACTATTGCAAGGTCGAGCATTCTTGTTCAGGATATAAATACATTTTTTCTTTGTTCTGCGAGACGCTAATCTTCAAGACGGAAGAGACCGTTCCTTTTCGATTGATATCATACTGCTACACTTTGATCTCACTCTCGTGCCTGTTGAGACAGTTGGAAGTATGTTCTTGCTCCGCCAGCACTGGCGCCCCTTGAATAGCCGGGTAGGGGTACTTGACCAAGGCCCACTTCAGGACAAAGGCCATGACGAATGCAATGATCATGAAGGCCATCGTGACTGCAAAGCCCATTCGATGGAGATCCGTGGTGCTGGAGGGGAAGAGGAAGGAGCCGTCTGGAAGGATGATAGACATGAACCGTCAGGATAGTGTTCACTCTTCCTACGTCACACGGTAGATACACACAGATCGAGGCACTGTTACCGAGCGCGTTCACGATGGCTTGGGCGATGGCTCGTTTCTCGGACGGGTGGGGAACTGAGAGTAAAAGGAGTAGAGGTCAGCCTTTATTGCTTTTATTCTTACTTGCAAGAAGAATCTACTCACTAGCATTGGATACGTAGATGCTCACGAGCGGGCCTGTAGTGAAAAAAGAAGGACTGAGTTAGTATCTTTGTGAAATCAGAGAGTCCATCATGCTGTGAGGAGACACTTACAGGCAGCGTAGACTCCAGCCACTCCGAAGCACAATAGCACGTATCTCCCGGTATGGTTCGTGACGCCGATGATGGCGGCAAAGCAAACGATGGCGAGTGCTGAAGCGACTGCAAGATGGTACGATCGCTCCTTGAAGTAGTCGGAAGAGAAGCAAAAGGCGAGGATGGCGACGAGAGCACAGACGTAGATGGGTGCAGTGTAGTACTGGATCTCGAAGCCGGTGTAGCCCATGGACTGTAGGAAGAAGAGAGAGAGAGAGAGAGGAGTAAGAGAGACAGGCAGATGGATGAATAATAACATGTAATGACTAACCTTGACGAGACTGGGGATAAAGTACTGGATAGTCTGACTACCGGTCGTGGACATATAAGTGAGGACGAATGCCCAGGTGCGCCAGTCGGACAAGGCCATCTTAAGTGCCACTGTGTGTGACTCCTTTTCACCGCTTTGAGCGCTTCCCAACGAGTCATCAGCGAGACGTTGACTAGCCAGTTGTCGCTCTCGAGGTGTGAGCCATCGTGTATTGGACGGGTAATCGGGCAAAGTAAAGAAGGCGATGAGAGATACGGCACAAGTAGCGGCTCCTTCGACAATGAACAACCAACGCCACCCACGCAGTCCAGAGTGTCCATCTAGTGTCTTAAGAAGGCCACCGGCGATCAAGCCTCCAAATATTCCAGAGATGGCCACGGCAGAGTAGTATAGACTGTAGCGGCGACCCAACTCCCCCTTCTTGTACCACGAGGAAAGGAGGAAGAGAACGCCTGGAGCGAAGCTTGCTTCTACGATACCCAGTAAGAATCGTAATCCTGCGATCGCTTGCCAGCTTTTTGCTGCGGCAAAGCACATCGACAGGCCGCCCCAAACAAACATCATAGATGGAAGCAAAATTGATGGTCTTGCGCGAGTTAGGATCATGTTGCTGGGAGCCTCTGCTAGGACATACGATATGAAGAAAACGAGCAAGACGATGGAGTATGCTTGACTGGTCATGTTGAGATCCTCCTTCATGCCGGCCGTGTAAGCATTCCCGATATTGGATCGATCAAGGTATGACAACAAATACATAATAAATACCGAAGGTATCAATCGCATGTCGATCTTGCGGAGGAGAGCCTTCTCCTCTGCTTCGTCTGCTTCGATTCGACCAGGAGCGTCTCGAAGTGATGTTGCAGAGACGTCATCGGTGACGCCATGTTGAACGACTGGCATGCTGTACTTCTCGTTGTCTTCCTGCTGTTTGAATGTTGACATGGTAGGGAGGATGGTGTGAAGCGAAGGAGAAGGAGCAGGAGGTGGTGGTGGTGGTGTAGAGGGAGGATGTTGTGAAGTGAAGGAGCGGGAGATGATGGTGGTAGAGAGGAGAAAGAAGTGGCGGTTCCTGATTTGGGTGTCTTTAAATTCCCTGGTTTGTGCGTCTTTATACCCTAATAAACATGTGCGAATACTCCGTTGCTGCATTCATTGATAGTCGCAGTACTAAGGCAAAGGAATAGTGATATTCAGTGCAGGCTTTCCCTTGTTCTACCCCGCATTTGCCATGTATGGATAGGTCGGTGGGGGGTGAGGAGGGAGAGAGAGGAGGGAAGAAAGGGAAAGGGAAAGAGCGCGCGCTCTACATGCGGGGCAGTGAAGCAGTCTAATTCCTCACGCTATTGATTCAGACGATTATCCGCGTCCCCGCATTTTGCCCACCCCCACCCCCTCCAGTTTTCCCCGCGCTTATACTACTAACGAGAGGAGCGCCGTCATTTTCCTCCCTTACGCGGCTCATCTTCACGCGGGGGGAAAGTCACTCCCATCTCCCTTATAAGCAGGCACAGGAGATCATGAGCTTGAGTGACAGCCACAACGGCCCTCAATCTGCAACTACCACTACAACCGCAACCAACTCAAAGGAGATGACTGTCACATACCAGACGATACTGATCACCGGTGGAGGAGGATGGCTGGGAGGTCTGCTACCTGCCACATTCGTGCATCGTGAGCCCGACAAGTACTTCAGCTTGTGAGTTGACCAATTATAAGGGAGAGTTGTCGATGACAGCTAAACAAAAACTGATGATCTTCTCTTCCAGCATCCTCGCAGACATCGTCGAACCAAAGGTGCCAAAGGGCGTCGCAGCCAAGTTTGTGACGCGCAAAGCAGATCTGTCCAAGCAGGAGGAGATCGATGCACTCTTTTCCACCGAGCTGGGCACACCCGATGTGATCCTGTCGATGCACGGGATCATGAGTCTAGGCAGCGAGGGTGAGTTAATCGTTCAGGAGCGCGCTTAGTAAATCGAAGAAACAACGCTGACTGGAGATTGATCTGCAGAAAACTTCGACCTGGGCATGAGGATCAACTTCGACAGCACGCGAGCTCTTCTCGACAAGGCACGACACAGCAAAGACAAGAATGGGAACCCAATCACATTCGTCTTCACATCGAGTGTCGCCACGTACGGCGGTGATTTGCCCGATGTGGTCTTGCCGTCGACGGCGTGCACACCAGAGGGAAGCTACGGAATGGCCAAGCTGATGGGGGAGATGCTCGTCACTGAATACACTCGAAGAGGCTACATCAATGGAATCTCCGTCAAGCTGCCCACAGTTGTTCCTCGACCGGGTGTACCCTCTCGAGCGACGTCGGCCTTCGTCTCCGGAATCGTAAGGGAGCCCTTGGCGGGAGTGGAAGCCATCTGTCCCATCGGAACGAGCCTTTCTGATCCGATCTTGAACGAGACAGGCGTCTGGGTGGCAAAACCTTCCACCACACTACACAACATCGCACAGGCAAAGAACGTGATCATCAATGCAGCCTCAAGGGACAAGATGACGCCTTGGTCTCGAAGTGTTCAGCTGCCCGGCTTCACCGTCACGGTAGCACAGATCATCGAAGCGCTACACAAGGTGCGCGGACAGAAAGCCGTCGATCTAATCAAGTTCGAGCATGACGAGACTTGCAGGAGAATCGTGTCAAGCTGGCCGCGAGAGTTCGACAACACGTACGCCCTCTCCCTTGGCTTCGTTGTTGATACTGACGGATATGAGGGAGCCATTCACGAATACATCAAGACGAACATGTAGACTAGTCACCATTGATGCTGCGAATGATATGATACATAATGTACAATGTACTACTTTACTTGACGGCGTGGCGTGCCATGTACAGCAGTATGAGTCGGAACGAGGCAGCCAATCCCCAGTCATGTCGAGCGAGGAGCAGTGCAAAGCGTTCGAGGACGTGTGACGCTACTGTTGAGTTGGTCTTGCTCTTTGCTATCGCCGTGTCCATATCCCCGTTGAGTGCCCCAATCCCCTCGATTCGAATGGCCGAGGATGACAATGGCCATGGACAGACTTCCCCTCTTTCAAAGGACTCGTACTTGCCATGGATCCAAGCTTCGACTAGTTGGGCATGTCTGGAAGGTGAAGGAGTGTCCCGCCTCTGTAGTGAGCTGTCGTCGTATTCGGCAGGACTATTGTCATCGAAGCGGGGTGTCAAGAACAAATCTAGACAGCCCGCCCTACCAACACTAGCAACTTGATCGTCTGTAAGTCGAGGTAGGACGTTGGTAGTAGACGATGCCGCGACGCTTAGATATTCCCCTGCACCCCTCGCAAACTGGGTGTAGGCCCACATTCCAAGAGCTGCATGGAAGAGGCTCATTGTACAGATGTTACTCTGCATTCCACTTTTGTACCTCCGTTCCATGTCGACCTTGAAGGAAGAGTGTACGATCGAGTGAATCTGAGCAGAGGCCAGTAGTATCCGCCTCATCTTGATCTGATTCGCTTCACTTCCATCGATCCACGCTTGCAGCCATCGTATTGCCCCTTGACGTCGTTCTGATGACATTCCTGAGCGACCCGCAGCGTCTCGAAGCTTGTCAAATAGCAAAGGCGGTCCAGTGAAATGAAGAGTAGCCAGAAGGTTCAACAATTGCACCTCTGTGGCTAAAGGTAGCATGCTCTGCTGGTGAACTCTGCTACCGCTTCGCATCTCTGCCGCTTTCGATAATCGCTGCATCGCCTGTGTAGCGGCGCAGTCCGTGCCTTTATCAGAGATACTACTATCGTCGTCGAAGAGAATCTTTTCTTTGCTCGCATCCCAGCGGATCCTGTAGAGCGTCACCGAGAGTATGTAAGCCTCAAGGGGGCTGAGATGCAATGGCGCAGAAGGGCTGGACGTTTGAAGGAGCTGTCGGAGTGGGTCGAGAAGATTCTTCCGGCTTGACTCCTCGACACGCAGGGTGCGTTGGCGGTACATCCACGCCTCGGCACTGTTTGCATTCCACAGATCGACATGACAGGGCATCGGTGCGTTGATCTCCGTGTATCGAAACATCGGCGCTACATCGAGGTAGGTGCTGAACTTTTGATCGTAGAGATAGACGAACCAGCCAAGTCGGAGTCTTGTCTCACTTGCGATCCACGACTTCCACTTGCTTTGCAGTGTAGAAGAAGGGTCATCGTCGGCTTTTTCACCCCCTTTTTCCGTCCCTGGCATACCAGACAGAGAGGGGTCATTGCTCTGTGACAGCAACCCTAGTCGCCGCACGGCAGTCACGATCCCACCTCGATTACGCTCTGCTAGCTTGTTCAATCGCTTGTCGCCCGAGCCGATCCCAAAGATTTGCTGCAGGAGCCATGCCTGGTTGATGCTCACATCGGTGAATCCTCTCTGATCAGCTTCGTAGGCGCTCATCACACCGATACGTACGAGTTCAGAGAAGGCCACGGACAGCGTTGATGCAGTCTTGCGAAGCTGGGAAAAGGACGGCGAGGTTGCGTCATTGTCTGTGCTGCTGATCGAATGCTTCATCTCGGAAGGGTAGAAGACGAATCCGATGGTGATGACACTGAGGAGTAGGATGGGTGGAGCTGTGTTTGGATCGAACGTGGCTGCATGGATCAAGGGAACAAAGAGCTGAAACTTGGCAAAGAAGAGGCTGACGAGCTTTTCCAGTTGTGAGGTAGTCAAGAAGGTAGAGGGTGGAGCTGAGCTGAAGGAGTAAATCGACCATGGATGACGACAGGAGTGTGTGAGGTACGAGAGCAGCTTCAGCCTTGTCTCGTCGTGGATCGTCCATTGCAGAGATGCCCGTTGGTCTTCTTGACAGTCATCAATGAGGATCATGAAGTCGGACGGGGTGCAGTCGGCTTCTTTTTCCTTTGACAAGTCTGCGAGGGTGAAGACGGACAGCTCGATAGTGGGAGGCTTCCTGCGTGATGGACAGAATTCTTGCGGCCAAGAGTCTTCCCCATTACTGTCATCCTCCTCTTGGAGCAGTGCTTGCTGCTGACTGCCCACTCTCTGCCCTCCTCTGCCCTGATGAAACCCATCTGGCCGGCTCAGTCCTGCCACTTCCTTGCGCTGCTGTCCTGCTGCAGTGGAAGACAAAGAAAGAGCGGTGTTGGCAAGATTGAGCAAATTGAGAGTCTCTGTCGTATCCAGTGCCGTGTTGGAACCGCCAAAGATCTCATCATTGTCACAATTGTCCAGTCGAGCATGCGTGAGGTCTCCAGCTCCAGCGATTCTACCTTGCCACGTCCCTTGAAGTACATCGGCCAGATCAGGAACGACTGCAGTGTCCACACTGATATCAGTCATGTCGTCAAAGAACCAATCAAGACCAGTGAAGGTCTGATCGCCAAAGTTGCGAGTACTTTCCTCTTCCCAGTCAGTGTAGCTGATCCTGTCCAGTAGACCAATATTGGGCGCATGCATTTCAACACTGTGCATAGATGTCTGATCTTGATATTGCTGCTGTTGCTGTAAATCTTCGACACAAAGTTTGACTTGTGGATCGTACATCGGCTCGAGTGAGTTCGTCGGCAGTTGAAAGCCTGCAATGTCGTCATGTCGCTGCCTCGACGACCCTAGCGCTGGACCGATTGTCGCTTGCATGAGGACTTCTTGATTCATCTCGGGAGAAAATTGCTGAGTCCATTGACCAGTCTTACTATCATTTCTGGCACTCAGAGAGTCCAACGAGCGCTGGCCAAAATTTGCCACATCTCTGTCGGAGAGAGACGACGAAGAAGCGATGCCCACTGATGCTGAGGCGGGTGAGATCTCATCTCCTCTCATTGGTGAGGCGTCGTTCGAACACTGGTCTTCAGTCTTACCCACATCCTGATCAATCTTGAAGATCTTCAACTTGCGCTCATGACCGCGTTTGTGCCGCAGGAGGGCATCACTTCGTAGAAATGAGCGTCCACAACCAGAGTAGTTGCAACGATGCTCCTTGCGCTCACTGGTCGGATCACTGGCTTTTGGGTGCGTCGTATCGATATGTCGGCGCAGATGCTCAGCTCGGACGTAGCTCTTGGAGCATTGAGAGCAGCCAAGCATGGCTTTTTTAACATGGATCTAGTCTGATTGGCACTTGTCCATGCTTAAGATGGTGTGAATCGAGTGGTTATATGAAAGAGAGAGCGGGGTAAATTGTAGGGTTAATCTTTTTTAGGTTCTCAACTACTCCCGTTTGGAGTGCCAATGCAATTCACAGGCACCAGATTGCCAGAGCAGATTTCAATCTAATTAGAGGAATCTGCGCGTCAAGGATAGATGTGAAATCTTCTTTGCCCTCGGTGTGACCTTGACACAAGCAGCAACTTTATCCATCTGGAAGTCGCTTTGCTGGTGCCGTACTTGCGCAGAGTCTCTGGCGAACAGGCATGTCGCATCAGGAGATGTCATACCGAGAGCGGCGTCGTCTGCAGAACAAACTTGCTCAACGAAGGTTTCGCAACAAGGAGCGGGACCGCCAAGCAAGCGGCACAAGAGGCCAGCTCGAAACGTCTCAACCCTCTCGACAGCATCAGCAAGATCTTCAAGGACAGAGCTTGCTCGAAGGTGACAACTCCGTCGAAGTGATCTCCTCCGGTAGCTCAACCAGTCAAGACTTCTACCAGTCGCCATACTCCAATCTCATTCCCCAAGGGGCCAATGTCCAGAACGTCGAGCCTGCGAAAAACGGCTTTAAATCCTGTACTGGCGTTCCCTTCAACCAGACTTCCACAATATCAAGGCAGGCGCTGATCATACACAATCTTCCAGCTTCCTACTACCGATACATACGTCTGCCTTCTCCCCACACCAGCTCGTTCAATTTTCCAAGCATGCACTTCGCTAAAGCATTATTCGACAATGCAGACCGACTCGGAATAGATGCCGCTGTCCTCAACGACTTCGATGGGATATCATACATAGCGGAGAGCTGGTGCAAGTACAACCATCAGGTGAAGTCGAATGCTCAATTTGGCATGATTGTCTCGAATCCCTCGTCGAGCGAGGGTATGGCTGGTAGATCACTACGATTCGACGATGTTCCCGAGAATATGCACCCAACGTCGCTACAACTTCGCATCGAGCATCATCCCTGGATCGACGTCGGCTTTGTCTGGCCATCCATGAGGGAGAAGATCCTCTGCCTACTGGACACCTTCTTCGATGATGAGGAGCTGTGTAGAGATGCCATGCTTGCTGGTCTACCTGGCTCAATGATACTGGAGCCGGCGTTTCACATTTGGGGAGATGATCCCATGGACGAGGAAGCTTGGGAGGTTTCAGAAACATTTGCGCAAAAGTGGTGGTTCCTACTGGATGACAAGATACTTCGCAGAACGGCTTGGTGGAGACGACAAAGGGGACTACCGCCCATCAAAAGAGCGATTGCGCTCGAATTCAACCTGAAGCCGACTTGAGCTTTGTTGTGGAAAGAAAGGTTTAGTCAACCTCAAATAACGGATGAAGGGAGCAGGACAGCTTAAAGTTCATCAGCGTGAATCTCATATACTGTGTCACCGTATACTAGCAACAAGAGCAAGCTTTATAAATGACAGACAATCGAGACTGGGCCAAGCGACGGCCCAAATACCTTTCTCTGAAGATCGGCAGGACATTTGCAAAATTGCTCAACAGGACAATCCCGTTCTTCGCGCAACAGAAGCGTCAAGGCCCTCTCCTCTGGATGACTAGGTCTAAGATGCTCTTCTGGCGTCTATCTCTTCAAAGGGTATCAATTTACGTACTACGATGCACAGATACGAACAAGAGATAGATCTAGAGATTCGCACGTAGAGGTGGTACAGGGAAGAAGCCTCGTATTGCCGCATCTCCCTCTTTAGTTGCTTGTAAGAACTTTCGTCACGCCTGGCTCAATCGACTCGAGGATCTTGCTCAACTGTGCCCATACTTTCTGTCCTGCCTCTACTCCTTCAGCGCTCTTGACAAAGGGAGAGACTTCTCCATCGTCGACCTTTCCATCGTGCATGTACTGTCCATGAGAGTCCGGTCCGGCAGTGGCAGAATGATATAGCGTCCGACTACCAATTTCCGTCGTACGAGCCAAAACGAACTTCAAGACTGTCAAGAACATTCCACCTGATTCACGAGCCAGTTCTGAATGACAAAGGCCTGGGTTGAGCATGTTGAGCGTCACGTTGCTGCCTTGTAAGAGGGGTGCGATCTGGCGAAGGACGAGCACTTCGAGCAATTTGCTTGTCATGTAACGTTCCTTCATGGACGTAGGCGAGTTCTTGTCCAAGGCTGCAAAGATGTCTGCTTCCTTGGCTTCGGGGAACTTGGTCCAGGCATGCACTTCCGACGAGACGATTGTCAGGCGTGGCTTAATGTTGAACTCCTTTGCGACGCTCTTCAGCTTGGGCACCATTAGCAGAGCAAGCAGAAACGTGCTGATGACATTGATTGTGATGCTTCGTTCGTGTCCTTCCACCAAGGAGAACTCCTTTGTAGCGATTCCTGCATTCTCGACTATGGCGTCGATTCGTGGCAGAGAGGAAGAAGCCTTGGCAGCGAATGCCTTGACGGAGTCATACGATGCAAGATCTAGGGACCACACTTCGATGACGGAGTCGTCACAGCCAGTCGTTGTTTCGATGTCATTCTTCGCCGCTTCGCCTGCCTTGGTGTTTCGCACGGCCAAGATCAATTTAGACACCTTTAACGTAGCGAAATGACGAGCTGCTTCTTTGCCCAGTCCCGTGTTTGAGCCAGTCACTATGATCGTCTGACCCTCACAAGAGACAGAGGGATATGCTGGTGTGACAAAGAGTTGAGAGTAGAGAAAGCCCATGATGGATAGTTATAGGAGGGTGATGTGTACGTAGAAGACAAAGAAAGCTAGGTGAACCAGGAGAGACGAGTAGGAAGTGTTAATCTTTCTATATAGTTGAACGAAGGCGGAAGCCGCTGAGCTGCCAGGGCGGAATTTGTTCCCTCGACGCAAATACGCAAATCATCCTTTGTCTCCTATCTACACTGTACTCTCATTATCACTTACCGGTAGAAAACTCGTCATTGCAAGGGAAAAAAGGGTAAGGGCCTGACTGCCCGAATTTTGTATGTGGACATTCATCTCTCTATCGCCGAACGACACTCCACTTGCTAATCTAGCAGGAACGGCTCAGCCACCGGACGAATCTTTGCAGATGCGTGTCCGCGGGCATAGCCACGTGTCGTGCGACCCTTTTTTTAAGATTATACCGGTACCTCGCTCTGCTTCAGCCAATCTTTAGGAAGATTCAAGTCGAAGGAGGTAGCATAATATTCGTGTGGTATACATGCTTGGTATATACGACTCGGGGGAGGAGCGTGTAAAGGAAGGGGCTTTAGTGAAACAAGCAGACATGGCTGCTGAAAGCGATGACTCTGACAGGTGAGTGTATGCTCTGTAGCGCCGCCCCATATCTTGTGATTTACTGACGAGATAAGAAGGGACACCAGTTTCTCTTCCTGTATGGAAAGGTGCGACCAGAGCGAGAGTGCGACCATCTCCCTGCATCACCTCCGACAATGGCTACTCGAAGCCGATCAACGACCTCGTCGAAGTACGCTGTACAGCGATCTGAATGATGGCCGTCTATCATCGATGCTGTGGCACCACATGTCATCCGACAAGAAGGCCATCATCGCACAGGCAAAGTCGTGTGTAGAGGTCACCCTGGATCTGCTAGAGAAGGCGGCCGCTCTACAGCCAAGCTCCTCGAGCGTTGCAGTGAACAGTCCGCCAGCGGGGAAAAAGGCTAGTACACGAAAGAAAATCGTCCAGAAGACAGCACCAAACCCCGAGCCAGCATTCCTTTCGACCCTTCTGCGCAAGACCTTTGACCAGATCGAAAGGAAGTCTTCACTGGTCACCTTGGATGTGCTACAATCTCGCTATGACCTCGGTTATCTGGTTGGGAAAGCACCTAACATATACGACCTTCTCTTCAGATCATCACTGCAGTCACTTGAGATCAACAAGCGGGCAAAGTTGGCTCTGAATGTCTTGGAATTTCAAGGGAGGCAATTTGGTATAAATGCGAACGAAGGGGTAGCCACAAGCGAGCAAAACAGACGAGCTTGGCTTGATCTGTGGGTCCCATCACTCTTGAATGAGATGGAAGTCGATGAAGCTCGCAAGCTGCATCCTGTGACGTCGTACTACCTTCCGTCGCTACTGGAGATGGCTCCCTGGTGCCTCGTCTACCTAGTCGACTTGCTCTGCCAATCGACTTCTCCCATGACGCTGCTAGCCGTACTACGCAGCGCAAAGGAGCTCGATCTGTGCAGGATAGCAGATGCATGCTCCCGGGAAACGGAGGTCCTCCTGGGTAGTGAAATAGAAATACCGACGTTTACTTCGACTAGGGTGCTCGTCGTTCCTCCTTCCATTCTCGCCGCCTTCCTCACCTCATCTTCAGCACAAGCGCAATCAGCAGCACTTTCGATACTGGTCGGAAGCAAAAGTATAGCATCGCCCTTATCCGACGAAGAGGTAAGACTCGCGCAACTCCACATCACCTACAACTTCTCACAAACGAATGCCGATTTGCGCCAGACGACGATGGTCAAGTTGAATAAATTCCTGTCCCGTCTACGAGCCACATCTCACGCTGCCCACCACACCCTCTCCAAGGCGCGAGAGAGGAACGCAGATGATCTTGCAATGATTGAGAGTGCATCTGAGGTCGTCGTTCAACGAGCCAAGTCGTTTGCACTGTGGCTGTTCGAAAAGGCGTTTGCGTCTACCCATCCAGGCTCTCCCTATCACCTCACTCGAACTGGCATTCACTTCCTGGAGATGCTGCTCGTCTCTGGCCTTGATCCACACTATACAGCGAGCGAGAGAAGGAAGGGCAGAGCACAGGCAACTATTCCTCTCGGTCACTCTTGGCCGTTCACTCTGGACTTAGTGTCACCAAGGCTGGTGGATCGATTGCTGGAATGCCACGGAAGCACGTACATCGAGCTACAAGAGAAGGCGAGGGCAATGCTGCTTTGCCTACCATCACTACTTCCTGCAAGAGATGAACGGCAACTATCGGAAAGGATCCTTCTACATGCCAAGGAGCTAATGCTGTCACCACGAGAGTTCCAAAGTGAGGCAGGGGCGTCCCTTTCCGGTCTTTACCTCGACATCTACGTGAAGCGGCTGGGATGGAAGTGGTCACCTATATCGAGTCGACGGAGTCTTGAATACGCTGACCGACATCTGCAGTTCATCTCAGATCACCTCTGCTTTCTCGACGACCTTCTTGACATTTCGGCAAAAGAGACACGAGTGGCGTCTGCTGAAAGTTTCCCTCTACATGGGACTCTGGTCACCCTCCAGCGTCTTTTCACCTCGATTGACTTGGAGCGGGTCCCTGCGGCAGAATTACGCAGGGTGAAAGAGCAGGCTATCGACCTTATCGATCGGGTCTGGGAAGTGACGCGGGGGATCCTGTGCAATTCAGCTCCAGAGGGATCAACTAGCCAGGTGTCCGACCATGAAACGGCGAGAGCGTTGGAAGAGTCTAGTCTTGAAGAAGGAGACGACGAAGGTGCAAGCGAGGCCCTCGGTTCTACTCCAAGGTACCAACTCTTGCTCACATACTCTTGGAGAGGAATGAAGGAGGCATCAGCCTTTCTCGGCGCCATTGTCACAAAGACGCTATCTGCTGGACCAGCCACTACCCAAATGCTCTGGTCGAAAGAAGAGCTGCAAGGGGTAGGTCGTCGCTTCAACACTTGGCTGTCGTTGATTCGACATCGAGGAGCATTCAGTACAGTGTATCCAGCATACAGTGCCGCTTCTGCTGCCATTGCCAGGAGTCAATGGGAAGAAGTCGATGAGTATTCTTCGAAGTGGCTCTCCACCTTTCTTGATTCGATAGCCTCCCCCGAAGCGTCCATCTCGACGACTCGACGAAGTGCGGGAATAGGCTATGCAGTCTTGGCCTTACTGTGCAGCTTGACAGACGACTCCAAGGCTGTCATTATCAACGACACACTGACCAGGCTCGTCGGCATCGTAGAGACCAGCCCGTCACCCTCCTGTCAAATACACGCCCTTAACATTCTCCGCGTTATCGTAGCTGATGCAAGCCTGGCCGACTCTTTGGATCAGAAGATCGGCTCCCTTTTCATCCTAGTCATCCCTCGCTTTACCTCGGACTCATGGCACATCCGCAACGCCTCTATGATGCTCTTCTCCGAATTGGCTATCCGGGCATTTGGGAAGAATCTGAATCGAGATGATGTGGATGTCAGGGTCAAATACGACTGGCAGGACTTCTTCACCCGCTTCTATGGGTTGGACAGCGTCCTCTACAAGCGACTGCAAGAGCCTACACTCGCTACAGCATCATCAGAGATACACCAGAGCTCTCTGTTCACTGTGCTGCTCATCATCTCGAGGCTGCAAGTGTTTAACGATGAGCAAATACTCGGAGGTTTGGGCATATCGACGCACACTTTTGCTGCAGTCATCGAGCAGTGCTTGCAGAGCCCCTTTTGGAAGGTGAGTGATGAGGCGATGTTAGTGGATGGCTTGAGTGAATACTTACGATCGCACCCTTCGCTCAATTGTAGCTGCGCGAGATTGCTGCGAGTGCGCTGGCCGCTACGACTTCGCCCGTTCAATCATTGACCTATAGTCGAAAGCTGCTCGATGGATGTGTCGTGGGGAACGCGAATGAGACGCATGGTCGACTCCTGGCAGTTCAGCGCATCCTTCTGAATACTGCTCAGCCTGAAATAGGGCGTCAGGAAGAGTCAGACGCTTTCTTGACAAAGCTGTCTGGCCTGCTCTCTACTCTGCACTCTATCTGCTCGAGCAAGGGTCAGAGCAGAGCCGCTCAGATCGTCTGTCTCGAGATCTGCATCTCACTGAAGAGCAGCTTTCCAACGCTTCGACTTGACGAACAATCTGCTTTCTGTCTGCATCTATTGCAGTCCGACGAAGCCGCATCCCCCATCACCACGGCTCTACAGGCTCAATTGCTGGCAGCATCTACTAACCTCGTCCTCATCGCCAGGGCTGACCTCCTCGGCATGACGATCCAGCACGGCAGCAGATCAGTTCGACGTGAGGCGGTGAGGTTCATCTTGCAAGCAGACGATAAGACGAAATCCCAATCGCACTACGAAGCCATCCTCGCGCTACTCGTCAACGAGCAGGAGCAGGTGACCACTCGAGTAGACGTCGCTCGAATACTGGATCAAATGGCATGTCCGCTGCAAGGGCAGTCCCTTCTTCAAGCATGTCAATCCTTGTCCAGTCTAGCGTTCAAAAGCTCCAACACAGTCTTTCGCGACCAATGCCTCCCCTGTCTCGCGAGAATGTTGACTGCTGTGAGTTTCTCCTACGAAACATTCTTCCGTACACTCTTGCTCACCGACCTATTATATTGCAGCTTCACCGAGAGCCAGACGTGTCGAATGAAGGGTCCGTTGATATGCTACAGGCGTGTCTGAGTGCGATCTGCAGCGCTTCCAAGCCAGAAGAGGTGAGTCTAGCGTGTACTGGAGGACAGCGCTGTGTGCTGAATCATCCTCTGGTCCCACTTTATCAGTCCATCGAATCAAGATTGGCGGCAGTCCGCGCGGTGAACGGCCTTCGACCTCTTCTGTTCCCCTCCCGACGCACTTCCTTCGACGCAGATCCCTCCACCGCTAACGTGCTCTTTCAAGGCCGCCTTTCTTTGCTGAAACTGGCGGAAGACGATGACGAGGATGTCCGAATGGAGGCCGCCAACGTTCTGCGGCAGTTGAATGCATCAGGTCAGTACAGTACTTCCTACTCCAATGCAAGCCTGAAGGAGATTCACGAGAAGGCGAGCACTCTACCTCGTAGCAGCAGTGCAAGTGTCAGGCTACTCTGGGACTGGATGGGCTCCTTCTATGACGACGTGCAGTCCTCACAGTGGCAGGCGTGGGCGTGGAGCACGTTGATGCTCGGGGATGGACAGACAAAAGAAGAGGACAAGAAGGTCGACGCTACACTATTCGCTGAAGAGAAACCGAATCAGTACGTCGACGACTTGGAGGAATGGCGAAGATGCTACGAGTATTGTCGAGAGAAGCAAGTGGCTGCCGGGATGCTTGTGTCAGACGAGGAGGTGGAGAGCGCGCTTCGAAGACTGGCGTCAGAGGCAGAGCTGTTACATGCGAGGGAAAGCAGCAACGGGTGGGACACGGCCAATGCTGGCAGCAGGGTCGTCACCTCGCCGTACGTGCATCTACAACGACTCTCTTGGTGTCTTGATCTGCTTCTCGATCACCCGGCTGCTCGTCGAGTACAGGAAGACTGTGTCAACAGGGGAAAGGCCGCACAGAGCGATCTGCATCGACTCCTCGCTTCTCCTGACATCACAAACAGCGAACAGTAGTGGGGTCACATTCAGCGTTCATTGATTGTAAGAAGATAGTCCAAACGCCTTGCGCAATGGCATCGTCTGATACAGAAAATGGTTCCCTCATTGCGTCGGACAAGCGTTGACGGAGAAGCCAGAAGAGTTGGGATCGATCACCTTGATCTCCACGTCCACCTCTATGAGAGACTTCTTTGTCGTGCTGAAGGGGGGACAGCAAAGAGGTAGTGGTCAGTACCGTGTGATATGGAAAGTTTCACTCACTCATCCGTCCACTTGCATTGACAATCTGTCCTTTACTCGGACGACGCCCTCACTGACCGGAAAGGAGTGTAAGAGAGGGTGAGAGGTTTAAGCATGGTCTTGTACTTCTGCAGGTACTCGGTATCATGCTCACTCTTCCGATTTGCGCAGATCGTGAATAATTTTGAACAACTTCGAAGCGGGCGGCTCATTGTCACCATAGTAGACCACGGTGATGAGCACATTGGCTCGATCAGAGATACGAATGACCTGAAGGTATTGCTTGACGATTGCGGCAACGTTGTCGCTCCAATCGACGATAAAGCACAAGGATCGTAAAGCAGGGAAGCCGAGGATGACAGTTGTGCTTTTGAAGAATTTAGCTGCAGACGACTTCTGCGTCATGATTTCCAAGACAGTACAACGAGGAAAGACGACCGGCTGACGCTGCACTCGATAGTCGTCAGATCGTTCAAAGAGCTTTCCAAGCGTCCAGTCTGGCGAGTATCCTTTCAGGTAAATCTCTGTCCACTCGACAAGCTCCTTTTGTGTTATCGTGCCATTCTCAATGCAAAACAAGCGCTCCACAGAAGACAAGAAGGCGTCCTGTAGAGGAGGAGCAGGACCTCCCGAAAAGTGCTTGTTCTTCATACGAGTGGGATTGTCTCTTTTACCAGCCAGATGGCGAAGATAGGGCAGTCGAAAGTGAAGATCCATGCGCAAGAGAAAGTCACCGATTTTTAAGCTCTTGATTTTCAAGTTGCAACCTACAATCGCTTCCAGCGGTCTCTCTACGTCAGTCATGCGCTTCGTAGCTTCGTCTTCGAACCAGCTTGCGGATCCAGCATTAGCATTGGCCAACGTCATGTCGATAGACAATTGAGGAAGAGGTTGCTCTAGCTTTGTCTTGATGACGTATCGCTCAAAGTCTTCGAGCTGCGACCAAGGAATTGAACCCAGATCGGTCGTACGACTGAAGTGGGTGAGCATCTCTTTGCTGTGCTCCTGGCAGACCGATGCTGCCAACAGCGTTTCATAGGGACCGATCTGGGCCAATTGGACAAGTACGGTGTGCACCAATTCGCTGGGAAAGTTGGAGGGTACATGATCGATGTCGATGCTGATGATGGGAGGATCGACAGGTGCAGAAAAGCTACAGGGCTGCTGTCGACCAAACCTTGCATTCATGAAAATTCTTTCCACTTGTCGAAGCGCTTCGCGTTCGTTCATGGTGACGAGATTCAGGAGCACGATGCAAGGGTAAATGAGGGGACGAAGAAGGAAAAAGAGTAGAAAAGATGCGAGGGAGCTGTCTAGAGCGGCGGCGGCGCGACCTTTCTCTTCAACCTTTCTTCTCACAGACGGTCTCGAGATGGGAAAGCGAGAAACAGGAACGGAATACGGGGTAACTTTGACGGCCCCGTTACTATCACAGATCTAATCGCTGCCGTGAACTTTACTTGCGCGGAGAGGGCGTTGCAGCCGTGCATGTATTGCTCTCAATTTGCGCCTGTTAAGTGCTCCGACGGCGAGTGCTTCGAAGCGGTCTCATACAAATATCCTTCCTGACACTGTAATCTACAGCACGGCCGTCTCGCCGAGTGCAATGTGTCATACGTCATCATGGTCGAGAGGGAAGGGAAGTTTTTGGAGCATCATGATTGTTTCTACGGAGTTTATCCCTGTTCTTTCGATTGTTCATCCGTCTATCGTACTCTTCGTCCAAATATGCGCGGGCCTCGGCGCTGTTACTACAAGAAGGGCGCGCAGGAAGTCAATGACCATGCATCACTCAAGGGAAGGGGGACAAAGAGAGAAAGGATGTTTCTTCAAAACGACTCACCAAGTTTTTTCTGTTTGCCATGCAAGTGAAATCGCTACAAGATTGCGGTGTTGACGTTTAGAAAATGCGGATCTGCATTGGTTCATGTGTATGTCGATGAAAAAAAATCGATTTTCAATCGCAGTCATGTGAAACGCTTGCAACAGTATCTTTGCTGACTTACCGTAATGCCTTTTGAATGAAACCTATCAAGTACATAGTAAGACGCTCATCTACATCTTTGTTGTAGCGCAGAACAATAATAACCTTTGTGTTGTCTGGAATTTCGATGCGCTTGATATAATCGAGCACGTCCATTGCATGTACCGCTTTGTGATAGATCTCAAAGTAGATTGTTTCCAGCATGGGAAACTTCAATAGAATCCTCGAAATTATGTCGTTTCGTCCTGCACAGTAACACTTTGCGAGCCATAGCGTCTTGCAAGTCGGAAAGACGTTGATGTTATTGCTTCTCACATCCAGCTCCAACCTCTTGATCTCCTTTTTCATTTTCTTGAAGCCGTTCTCCCTGCACTTGTGATCAATTTGCCGATCTGCTGGATGCTCAAAGCATGCCAGATGCTTAACAGAGGAGACAAATTCGTCATGAAGTAGGGCATGTCCGCTCTGCAAGTTCAGCACAGAGAGAAGATTGAACACGCGCAGACTGATGGCCTGCAATTTGCAATGCATGAGCGCAAAAGCGCATGTTCTTTCCTCAGGATTTTCGTCGCCATAGCAACCGTAGTAGTGGTCCATTTCCATATCCAGATCGATTGTCAGTTGGACGAACGGCCTTGTCATCTTTGCACTCTCTAGATCCAATTCAAAAACTTCGAGACATGTAAAGTCGATGGTCGTGTTGGCGAACGAATGACTGTACATTTCATTTCGCAAGGTCTTACATACCAACGAAGCTGTCATTGCCTCCTTCGTATCATGCCTGGCTAGCTCCAGTAGGATCAAGCGCACTATTTCCAAAGGTAGTTGTGGTGAAAGTCTCGTCTTCTTGATTATTGGTGCGTCGTCATCATCCTCGATACTGTCGACGTTATGAACTTCCTCTATGCGCGCATGCGACTCCATGGAGGATGAAGTGTGCTAAATGTACCAAGTCTGTTCCTACCGGTAATGCTACTTCTCGTATTCTGTGAGAGTGTGAGAGATTTTGAAAACAAGAGGAGAGAGGCACGAGCGGAGGGACAACTTCCTCTTGTCACGACAAAGGGAGGAAAAAAAATAGTCAGCGCGATTGCGGTCGGACCCCTTGTGATTCATTGTCCGCACTTTCACTGTACATCAGTATACTTGATCCATGCTGTGCTGTATACCACATTCGATAGCAAGTCGGCCGATCATCACATGGTGTCGACCTGCGTAAAGTATCCTTGATGAACAGGAGGAGAATATTCTTCTTTTTTGATGAGGTGGTAAATGGACCTCTTTTGAAGAGTGGCTTGACATCATCACCATGCGGCATGCAACATCATTGACGGATAAGAAGATCGCTCGACACCGTGCCACTCCACGTCATGTTGCACAGCACAGTAAGTAATGTATAGAAATCATTCTGCACTTCCTAGCATCATGGTCGCTCGTCGACTATCCAAGGACGTAGCTCAACGAGATCGCCACCTCTCATTTTCTCCTGCGAGGTTTGAGAGGTGCAATTGTTTGTATCAACTCTTTCCTTTTAGCATTGTTGTAATTCGTCGATGATTCAAAGTAAGAGAAGTACTTTATAAATACAAAGCAATGGCGTCGTCGCGTGTGCATTGAGGAAGATCTAGGCAGAAGTAGGAACCCGTGGATCAAGCGATTTGTAGCATGACAGTCAGACTAAGGCGTGGGCAGTGCTTAGATTTATTCCTGTTTCAACCCAGTACACACACACACACATCTCTTTAATGTTCACACAACAAGAAGGATCTATCAACGCAAAATCTATTACTGCTGGCATTGACACTGACATACTTTAGACTATCTATCTATGACTCTCTTCTCTAGATTGGCTCGTCTCGAGGCTCAATCAGGACCTCGTTCACCGCTACATGATCCGGCTGCTTGAGTGCATAAATGATGGACGAGGCGACGTCTTCTGGATCGAGGACCTTTGCACCCGTGGGTTCTCCGTACTGTTTGAGTGCTTCCTGGTCTGTTGACATGCCCAGTAGGTCAGTGGCTGTATTGCCCGGCTGCACACTGGTCACTCGGAGCCCCTTGCCAGCCGTCTCTACTCGCAGTGCTTGCAGTGTCGCCTCGACGAAGAACTTGCTGGCAGAGTACACACCCAGACCGGGGAACACCTTGCGGCCTGCATCGGATGAGATGGCGACAATGTGACCTTTGCCCCTCGACAGCATCGATGGGACCGTCGAAGAAAGACAATGAAGGAGTCCCTTGCAATTTACGTCCACCGTCTGCTCCCATTGCTCCGTCTTCGCGTTGGCCATCATAGTAAAGTACATGACGCCCGCACACGAAATGAAGATGTCCACAGGGCCAAGCTCCTTCTCCGCCGTCTGAACAAGAGACTCGACCTGACTGCGATCAGTCACATCAGTCTGTTTGATGATCACCTTGCCTTGTCGCACGACCAGTCTGCGCTTGACCTGTTCGAGTGTCTCTGTCCTTCGAGCAGCTAGCGCAATATGACAGCCCTCCCTCGCCAGTGCCACTGCTACTGCCGCTCCAATACCCGAGGAAGCACCCGTGATGATGGCCACCTTGCCCGTCAGGATACTCTTGCGGAACGTGAACGCAGATCCACCCAGAGCGTACTGCTGATTGGGCGGCTTGGACAGCCATCCACGCCCGAACCAATGACGAGCGTACGTCTCCATCAAGACTTTGTCCACCTTTGGCCTCTCCACGATCGCACGGAATGGTCTCGTCTGGGCGTTGTTGAGGACGACAATATCCCGCAGGAATTCAACGCTGGGCATCCCGCTTCGAAGAATGTCAACAGTAAAGGCACCGTCACCGCCCTTTGCACCACCTCGCTTCTCCGTCCAGAGCGTCACCCAGTCGTCCCAGCTCAGCCTCTCGGTGTGGTAGCCGAGCCTATTCAGATCATCAAAGACGATTCGCGTGTCGACAGGGTCAGGGTCACCAAGGTGGAAGACGAGCTGCTTGGCGTGGGTCTGATTGGCGAGATGGACAATCGCTTTACTGACAAAGTCCACCGGCGTCATTTCTGCTCGCCATCCTTCCACGTCGGGCGCATAGCCGAGGTTGATCGACTCGACAAACAGGGCAGTCAAGAGATCCCACGCATTGGCTGAGCCTGTCGCACTGTGTCCACTGATCGTTCCTGCTCGTAGAATGCGAACAGGCAGACCACGTCGACCTGCCTCCAGCACCAACTGCTCTGCCACCCACTTCGTTTGACCGTACCCATCTAGCAGCTTCTCTGTCACTGCATCCACATACAGCATCGAGTCCTCTGGCCACCCGTTGCCTGAAGCCGAGGGTGGCAGCACCCCATTCGTCGAGACGTACTGCAGAGTAGCGCCTCCCAGACAGGCCAATCGAAGGATCTCTCGAGTGCCGCCCACGTTTGAGCTTCGTAGTGCCGCATAAGGATAGACTAAGTTGACAGTGGCAGCAGCGTGGATGATGACATGGATACGACCGGCAAGCTCAGCAAAGGCAGGAGGCGACAGACCGAATCGCTTTCGAGACAAGTCACCGGGCAAGATTTCGATCCTCTCCATGATCGAGTCGCTCCAGAGCCCTAATTCTATCAAGTTTTTGCGCAGTCGTGAGATTCCAGCAGGCACGTCTTCTTCGGAGGGATTGTTGAATCGCACAAGGCAAACGATCTGTGCAGACGTGTTCTCCAGCAGATCGTGGAGCAAGAATGCACCCAAGAATCCAGTCGCACCGGTGAGGAAGATGGTCTTGGCATCCTTGACGGAGCAGATCGTCGTCTTTGTCGGTCGAATGTCGGCATCCAGATTCGAGTCAGCGCGAAGAGTGGCCGGTAAGTCAGCCTGCACAGCCGCAATCTGGCCATCCCGCACTGCACGAACAGTCTGCAGATGACCGTTCAAGGTGGTAGGATCAGCCAATCTAGCGACCGGGATCCTGAACCCAAAGCTCCTCGACATTCTCGACGCAAGATCAGCCAGGGAAAGGGAGTGGCCTCCGAGATCGAAGAAGCTGTGCTCTGGCATGATCTTGTTCGCTGCAATCTTGAGCGTCGCTGACCAAACTTCCGCCACCGCCTCCAAGTCGATGGAATCTTGAGCGACCACTTTGCCGTTGCTCGGTGAGGGTGTCGCACTAGGAGGTGGTGGGAGTCGCTTCAGTTCTGCCTTTCCAGACACCTCGTTTGTTGGTAGTTTGTCCATCTGGACCCACAAAGCTGGCACCATGTAATGCGCGAGGAAGGGGGAAAGGGCCTTTCTAGCGGATGGACTATGACCTGAGTCTTCTACTTCCACCAAGGGTCGATCTGATGAGGTATTCTTGTCGTCCGAAATGATGTAGGCCACCAACTGTCGATCAAGACCTTCCCCAAATGCCACGACAGCACACTGCTTGACGGCCAAGTGTCCCACGATGGCGTTCTCCACCTTTGCAGGAACGACAGAGTATCCACGTAGCTTGATCATGGCACCGACTCGACCGGTGATCTCAAGGTGACCATTCGAAAGCATCCTAGCCAAGTCGCCAGTCCGGTACATTCGAGCTCCAGGAGTAGAGTCAAACTGATCGGGCAAGAAAGCTTGCGCAGTAGTCTCCTTACGATTGAGGTACCCTCGAGCCAGAAGAGATCCACCAACCCAAAGTTCTCCACTGACTTCCACATCCACCTTTTGGCCACTCTCGTTGAGAATGTAGATATGTCTTGGGTCGAGAGGTGCGCCGACAGGACAGTATGTCGCCTCCGTGTCCAGCATCGCTCCAATATCACCACAGGCTACCTCGTGTGTTTCGCAGGCACTGTAGCAATTGAGCAGGCGAACGTTGGGCATGGCCCCTAGAGCACGACGAGCGAGACTGGTGGTGACGACTTCCCCGTTGAGCCAGAGCGTCTTCAAGTGGGGCAGACGAGATGACAGATCGGAGTGTCGCGATAGCACGGCAGCCAAGAGAGTCGGCGTCATGAGCGTCTCGGTGATCTCCTTGGACGAGAGCAAGTCGACTAGAGCCGCAGGATCATAGCTCACTTCGTCTGCCACAGCCACAACAGTCGCCCCTCTCAAGAGCGGTCGAAGTATTTCCCAGACGAAGAAGACGTTGCAAGCCACACGATCACCTGGCTGGTAGTCGGAGATCTGGTATCGCAGGGCATAGGACAGGACGGGTGCTCGGTTCGGGTTGGCAATTCCCTTTGGTCGACCTGTCGTGCCAGACGAGTAGGCGACAAAAGAGAGGCGGTCCAAGTCGTAGTCGTCGTTGGCAGAGGACAAATCGATCTCCCTTCCTGCCTCGTTAAGCTTCTGCTCGTCCAATGTGATCGTATCTATCCCCTCCTTGATTTTGCCTACCTCTGGTCTATAGGTGACGACGACGATTGGGTTGGCGTCTTCGATAACTTCCGCTAGTAGGTCTGGAGGGTATGCGATCTCGAGGACAAGGAAGGCTCCACCAGCACGAAGAGCTGCTAGGCAAGCAATGACATAGTCAGCGCTGCGAGGTAAGAGCACCCCGACAAGGCTGTCCCTCTTCACCCCGCGAGTATGTAGTTCTTGCGCAAGTTGCACGACCTTCTTGTCCAGCTCGGCGTATGTGTATGTCACCTTTTCGTCTTCCAGCGCTACGAGATCCGGCGTCTCTTTCACCTGCTGGACGAAGAGTGCCGAGAGGTTCTTCTTGATGTCGAGATCAGGCATCTCTGCAGGCAAGTGTGGTGGTCAGGCGTTAAAGAGGTCTGACCTTGGAGTGGAGGTGATTCGTGTCTATTTGATGTAGGAAAAAGATGAAGCTGAGGTAGCTTCGGTGTATTCAGACAGCTGTCCTAGCTTCCATGCGTGGTCGAGCAGAGCAGAGCAGATCAGTGAATACGCCGACAGCACTGCAAGGAAGTAAGTGAACTAGCTAAGCTACTCTTTCACCTGGCAACGTTGGAGCACCTCATGACAGTCCAATCTTCCTGTGCTTTCCTTGCTACACTCTGGGGACAGATGTGACGCAATTTAATGCTCCGAGGCCACGTGTCTTTGTCCTGTTGCAAGAGCATGAACAATCTTGCGCGACGTGTGAAACAGATGTTCGTCCGTCGTCATGGGGTGAGCATCTATGGACCATCTTTACGAGTAGTGATGGCAAGAGAGTTCAAACGGACATCTCATCTAGATCGAATGATTGATTACGAACAACTCGACGGGCAGGTACACGGAGATGAAATTCAAGGAGCGTCTCTACACTAGAGTCAGATGGGAACGAGGGAAGGGAAGAGAGATACCTTCACCAGGGTATGATACTGTTGTTCGAAGAATCGAGGAACTTGCCAGAATCTTCATGCTTTGCTTCCGTCACAATCTTCAGGATCTGATCAGCAGACTCTTGCGTCGAGATCATTTTGATTCCCGCTTCTTTCATCAGAGTGACAAGATCAACGTCTTTCCAGGCTTGTTCATCAACCATGTCCGTGTTGACTACACCGGGATGAAGCATAAGAACAATCATCTTGTCTTTCTCTTCATAGGCTAGTTTTGCACCAATGGTGTTCAAGCCAGCCTTGCTCACACTGTAAGGTGTATTGTTGAAGGGAAAAGAGGCTTGAATGGCGACGGAGGCAGCCATTGTAGATATGAAGATGACCTTTGGATTTTTCGACTTTTCCAAGAGTTGCTTCGTCGCTTGGTAAAGAACAAGGGGACCGAGGGTGTTCACTTTGAAGTGTGCGTTCATCTCTTCAATATCAACCTCGGCAACGGACTTGGCAGGGCGAGAGACTGCAGAGAGGAAGAATCTATCAGCTTCAGGTCCGGTGCATTGTATTTCTGCAGGACGAAGACTCACTACCAGCATTGGCTATGATTATATCCAATCTTGGTACGTCTAGCCCAGAAACAGCTTTCACTATGCTCTCAGGCTCAGAGACTTCCATTGCAACGAGACTCAACTTGGATCCCTTGGCAACGGCTAATTCTCTCAACTTGTGGACGTATGGTGACTTGAGATCACGGACAGTACCGATCACATGGCTGTTCTCCTTCAGCAGCAAAGTCTTGACGATCGCTTGGCCAATGCCTCGATTGGCACCGGTGACAAGGTAGATGAGAGGTGAGGTGTCGATTGTCATTGTTTATGTAGGAATACAAGATCGAAGTGGTGGAAGAAAACAGATTCTAATGGGAGAACACAGCTGCCTTTTATATGATGTCCATCATATGGGGAGCAAGATGCCGTGACTGTGACAGTCATTGTATGCTGATGACTGAGAACCATGACTGCAGTGTCACGCTACGCTGACTCGAAAAAGATATGCTGACTATTTTCGTCACCCCTACGCTGACGCCGCGTAAATTCCGTGACAATCTGGAGTTTGTCTCCCTTATCCCCTTAGCGCTGATGCGTAAATTGTACGAAAACAGAAAACCTCAAACGCTTGAAGAGAGCTCGTCTTGCATGGAATGCATAGTCGTGGTATCGAGTAAGCAGGGCGTTGGAACGACACCGTCGGTCTGACAGAGCGTATCGAAGAACAGAAGCGACTCGCCACGTAAAGTTCTCCAGAAATTGGTAGCTTCGATTATGTCTTGATCAAAAAGACATTTATACTTGAGAAAGAACCATTCGCTGACTTCCCACGACGAAACGTCCACCGGATCTTCTCCTCTGACCACAAAAGAGTAGTCTTTCCCAGTGATGAGAGGATGCTGAAGCGTGTCAAAGTAGAACGTGTCTGGGTCGATGGTCTCCTTGTCAAAGAACAGGATCAATCGATCTCGAAATGATGGCCAAGGTAACAGATCAATGCAAGATTGGTGATCGGCGTAAGCCACTTGGATCTTGGTGGGAATCATATTAGCAGGCACCTTGGACCAATCGCAAAGACAGGAAGACATGCAGCCTAGACCTAGTCGTCCTTGCTCGTATTGTAGGTAGTCCGCTACGATATGATTATATGGATGCTTCTGCTCAAGATCCTCCCTGTGTTTAAAGAGTCGAGCATGTATACCTTTGTAAGCCTCTGTAATGTCACTACCTTGCAGATTCGGATCCTTTGCGCAACTTCGAAACTTTTCACACAGTGAAGCAACCTCTTCCAGGCCAATGTTATCGGTGATTGCTTTCCACGATAGAGGTGGTGTTTCCCGGTGTAGCGTCAGTTGCATGCGTCCTGCCTCTCGACCGTGTACGGTTGCTTCACTCTCCTGTTTGTTCTGATCCTTCAATTTCTGTCTCCTCCTTTGTTGAGCTTCGTCATTCTGTTGACGACGACGTGATCCACTGGCTATCGTAGATACAAGGTCCACGGATTCAGTCAGGCCGCATCTTTCCTCCTTCATCCTCAGCCTTCTTCTCCTCTGCGATTCTGCATTCTTGGCTTTGATCTCTGCTAGTCGCTTTTCAGCAAGTGACGAATAGTATTGAGAACTGTCGCTGCTGTTGGAGCTACTTCCACTCATCGTCAGTGTGTGATGGGCCAAAGCGAGCAGAGAAGGGGAATTGCTCAGTCGGGCGCATTCACCTTTCGCATACTGTACTAAACTTTAAATCTGTCGCGCACAAACCGGATCTCAAACGCGTGGGTCTAAATTTGTTCAGGACTGATAAGGGAAGATTGATTCTTAGAGCAGGACCACACTACAAGGCGCAGAACGTAGTCAGTATCGCGACACACACACAGAGAGTGATGAGAAAGAGATAGACGCGGTATTCTTCACATGGATCCGGGTCGCAGCCCGCCAGGTCCCCCTTTCAATATTGAACAGGAAACCCTTTTTGTCGTTTCAAGCTCGACTCAGTGCAGGGCAGAAGAGATTTGCTTTCTGATAGGTAAATCCGCCATATCGATCGTTTCCTCTGCCGTGATCAACTTGATTCAGTCGACCTTTCGATGTCCGATACTGACCTTCGCTTGCGTCTACCAAGGGCGCGACCCACTTGCCGTCGGGTGACTGGACATTGTTGCCCGTTCTACCTGAGCGATGGTAGTTCACGTAGATACTTTCGTGAGCGTCAGGTCGAGCTTCGTATATTTCTAGCATGGCAGCAAGGGAAGGTGAAGGGGAAAAATCAGTGAGTGCTGCAAAGGGGCGAAGGAGACAATTGTAACGCACCATGCATGATAGACAAGTGATCGAAACTAGCCACGTTAGCACTCCACCAGTCCCAGCCTTTTCTGTGTGCAGGACTGTGAGCGAATTGATGCAAGCCATCGATCGAGTCAAAGTAGAAGACGTCCATGAGTTCTTGTGCAGTACTTCGGTCTCCTCCGTTGCTGATCCAAGGTGTACTTCCTCGAAAACCGTACTTGTCAGCATTGTTCTCGAGTTCGACGACCATCGTGCGTAGGGAGTCACCCAGCTCTCTGGTGGGGAACCCGTATTTAAACACTCTATAGCCTGCCGCTTATTCTGCATTCGTCTTACTCACTTGTAGCCTGGCGCAAACATGCCGAGAGGATGATTACTCCGTGCACCCAACACTAAAGAAGTGATGTTGTCAGTGTGGATGTCTACTGCTGTCGCTCGTCTCTCTGCCATCGTGGAGGCTCACATAGTACCACTACAGGCTTTTGAGCAGGCTCTCCCTGTAGAAGACCTTGTTCATCCGGCTCGTGTCTGGAGAATTTGCCCATGATGACGTTCTTCATGTGTGGGTTGCTGCGTAGACCAGCCATCTGCAGGAAGACGCTGACGATTCTCCAGGCGAGAAGCAGAGCGGGGGGAAGTATGGCTTGGGAGATTGGCAGAAGCATCAAAGCAATCCCCTCCAAACATGCACCAATGAGAAGCCAAGTGGTCAGCGAGAAATTGTCACGCAGCATGTTGACGTCGGCACGAGACAAGCCGAGCTTTCCAGGCGTCACGGCTCGCAGCATTTCACTAGGAAGTGGCCCATTGGTGCCAGCCGCACCAGGGGTGAAGACTGGTCGCCAGAGGCGCTCATCAGGAGAGTAGCCCTGCTCTTGATCGATGCCGCTCTTCTCTGCGTGTAGTAGAATGGTTGATTCCTGAGATGCGGTCGTCATGTCTGTAATCGACGGAGAAGATGAGGAGATTTCACGAAAAGAGCATCATTCTGGGATACTTTTATCAGAAACTTTGTATCTGCTGCAAGTGTGGGGTAGAGTAGTCAAGTCTCCCTGAAGCAATCCAATCCTCCTTCTACCATTCGCCCTTAGCCCTCACTATCGATCAGTGCGAGACACAAACACACGCACGAACAGCGACTTGCCCTCTTGCTCTCGTCCCTCCTTTACGGGACCAGTACCTCCATCAAGACCCTGCGTAGTACCATTGCGCCACACAACTAGATCGAGGGAAATTTTGACAGTTCGGGACGCCTTGGCATTTTCTAGCAAAGGGCTCCTCGAAGTGGGGGTGAGGTATCAAATTGAAGTGGACATCGTCTTATCTTGGCAGGTATTCGACAGGACAATAGACTTATCTTGTATGCAATCGGACTTTGATTTACTCTCCTCCCCGCGTCTGTAATTTGACTTTCAAACAGACTGTCATGAACTTTTCCGACTCCCCTCCTGCCTTTCACCTTTGCTTTTGCCTCTCTGCCTCTTCTTCTATTTCTAAGCGTTTTAAGTGAGCCAGTCAGAGTGCAGAGACGAGCGGGGAGCCACACTGGGAGTAAGCTACGGAATACCCTGCCCTCCTCAATCCTAGAGGCAGCCTGACATCTACTTTTCAGGTTACAGAAGTCAAGAGCTGAATGGCCCGCGCGAGAAGAGGCAGATGACCCTTTCTCCATGTTTCCTGTGGCCCTTCTTTATCTTTAATCCAGTCGAGAGCAGTCTGTAGCACTTGCTCTCGGTCTCAATTTTGTCTCGCCTCATTCTTTACTGAATAGCAGAAGATGTCGAAATCCTGGACGGCGCAGTACCCCCTCTACCTCATCGATCGAGATTCACTCAGAGCAGGGGTAGGAAAGCAGATGCACAGACGAGAGTAGGGTGGAAGGCCTACAGGGAGAAGAGAAAGACTTGAGGGAATTTGGAAAGTCTTTGTGCTACTCAGATGCGATATGGATGGTAGTATGTTGTAATTTTAATGCATCATTATGGAATTGCTTGCTGACTACAATCGAACATCGGAATCCTGCATGATTCGTAGTGGTGGGGGACTGAACGATCACCTTGCGACTATATCGTCTTCACAAGAAACAATAGGATTCATACAACGTTGAGGGGAAGTTGCATATGATAGTTCCAACTCCTTATCGTATTGTAGATCTCTGAAGGTGCATAACGATTCGTTGATAAGCATTGTTACTCGCCGAGTATGTTTATTCACACACAAAGAGTGATTTCCTTTGTATGACCCTTCCACCCTCATCTACGGTTTTAAAGACAATAGTGATCTCAATTGAGGAGATTGTGTGACAGCTGGGACTGCATCAAGCTTATCGAGAACAGCTGCCCAAGAGAGCCGAACAGCCGATTCGAATGGACACTCATCTATCTCGACAGGCTCGATTGTATCTATTCTCGAGCTCGTGGTCATCGGATTTTCATTACTTTTTCGAAAGGAATCTTATTCACTCTCAGAGCTCTCCTCCTGCCTTTGCCGTTATCTAGGCTTCTTCTGCCAATTGTAAGTAGGGCGGAGCGGGTCAGAATTCACAGACCATCGAAATGACAGATTCGAATACAGTACGAGATGCTCTACGCAGCGTGCACACCCTTTCCCAAGGTATGATCTTCCCTGTATCGAAGTCACAGACGCAATAGTGGGATGTTCGATGTGATAGGATACTGAAGATTACAGACCGGTGTTTACACGAATGTCATATAAGTTGTCCGCTGCATATTCAACAGCATACGTCAATATGGCTTGTATAGTACAAGGAATATTCTCAAATATTTGTGACACTCACCTCACTCGTATTGTGCATTATCGCACGATCACCTTGCGACCACAAGACATTTGCAACGAACTTTTCACACTTCCACAGGCCATCTCCCTCATCCTTGATTAGGTTGAGGTGATAACTTGCTCCTGCTAAGAAGCTTTGTGCGCCTGCTTCTCGCCCTTGTCCTGGAGCAAAGTGTTGAGCCAGAGCATATGCAGTCATAGCAGCCGTGGTTGCGCCTTCTTTCCAATCGATGCGTACGTTACTGACCATGTGTGTTGTGTTCATCGGACCAATGACGTTAAACATGTTCGTTCGAAGGACTTCCTTTCCGGTGATCAGGGTACTGTCCATGCAAATTGAATGATTTGTTCCATACCATGCCGATTCAAAAACTGCAAGATCATTTGAATCCAACCCAGCAAGTAAACGATAGAGGACATCAGCGATGGCTTCTTTCTCGGTAAGAGAGGAGAGGACGACAGGAAGTATAGGTAGCGACATCGATAATTGACTTCTGATCAGGAGGCTCCCTGGGTGTTGAATAATTCGCTAATAATATGGAAGAAAAGGCGGATCTTAGGAGTGGCAAGCTCTAGAGGGAGGGGGAAGACGCCAAGTATGTTCGTTCTTGCTCTCTTATAGAGGAATGCTTCGTCGACCATCTCGCGCTGCTCCTTAATCCTTTGTACAAAACATAACGTCACCGGCAGTGTCCCCCCTAACACATTCTTGTCCGTGCTTGGATGCTCAGCAATGTAAGCTCAGATCTGTACGGTACTTGGCACTCAACGACGCTGCCTGACAATGAAAGTCATATTAGACTGGGTCGAGTCTAGTCGTAGCAAAACTACCCCCTCGCAGACGTCTATCATGATCAGGGCAAACAAGTCCGAGGTGGAGGTGCAAAAGTCGTTCAAGTCCGTTCCATTACCGCGTCCTCTTACAATATTGGAATTCTAGGGGTCGAAACACGCGCGCTGCGAAGCGGAGCGCTACGCCCAGATCCATTTGAATTAGGAAATGGAGATCAAGGGGCGAATTACACGTCGACAAAGTACCTTCATAAGAAGGAAGTATTACACTACCTTAGCTGTCTTCTCCCATACGTTGTGAACATATATATACTACCTGTACTTACCATTCTCACTATTTTCTACATTCAATCCATATTCCATTCTTCTTTACTTAGTCTTCACCGACATCGAGTAGATCGATAACTGAGACTATCTTTGCTTCCTAATCCCAACATTCAATCTTAAGAGCGAGGACGTAGAATCGGAGCGCTTGCCCATTAAAGTTTTAATACTTTCCCGGATTTCATTGCGAGTCTCTCGAGATGCGTACAGCAACAAGAATGAGTGGAATGTCAGCATTGATCGTGCCCGCGCAAGTCCTTCGCCATGTATCGAAGCCGCTGTTTCACTTTGTCACTGGTGAACGTTATGGCTCGAAGTCGCGCCTTGACATACAGAGGTTGATGGGGAGCACTATCAGGCCAGAGAAGATGCACTTAGCTAGCGTTTCAATGTTCATGACTGCTCCTCCCTCGTCCGTACTCCCAAGTTTTAGATGGAAAAGGAATTATGTATTGTTGACTTCGTAGCTCGAATGACCGAAGAGTGCATTCATCGGAATACAGCGACTGTATCACCTCATCGGGATCGCCTCACTTGCTTTCCTGGCTCGTTCATCCTCGTCCTCTCGATCTCGCACTCCTATGAACATCCAAAGCATCATCAAATCGTAGCATGCCTTCAGTGCACCAGCAAATCCCAACAAAGCCCGCCATGCATGAGCATCTGCCAGTGGTCCAGAGATTCCTATTCCACCGGCTTGAGCTAGTGTCTTCGCTACGTTGACAACTCCCAAAACCGCAGTTCTTTCGCTCGGTAGTACTGCAGCAGACAGGAAAGCTTGTCTTGGCGCCTGATCCATGCTCGAAGTGGACGATCGTAGACTCAAGAATAGCATGGAGAGCAATGTTCCTGTAGGCGTTACTGAAGGAAAGGGGATCAAGGCAAGAAAGACGGCCGATGGCAGATGAGTGCAACTCATAGTGATCAAAGGGCCAAAGCGCCGGGCCAGGGGGAGTGCTGCAAAGTTAGATAATGTCGCCAAAAGATTGGTCACTAGAAAGAGAGTGCCGAGAGAGGAAGGCGGAAGGTGATGCACAGTGGTGAAGAAGTAGGTGATCCAGGAAGGGGCGGCCATTCCAGAAGCAAACGAGTCGATGGCGAAGAGAACAAGCAGTTTGGACAAGATCGACCTCGAAGCTGGCGAAATGTACGGTATTAGCGAGAAGAAGTATCCACTGTTCGTTTCGTTGGGTTGTAAAGGGGCCTCTACCTGTGTTGATGATGTCGAAGGCACATTCTCTTCTTCGTCTTCCTCATCGCCGTCTCCTTGCTCTGGTGCTTCTTGTGATACTTGCTGATACTGTTCCGTGACATGCTGCGCCTCAACAGCCGGACTCAGAAGTAGTATACTGACCAGCTTTATCGCCCCGACAATAGCGTATATGACAAAGATGACACGATAAGCTGAGACTGGCTCCCAGGCGAGCTTCTCCTCCAAAGATTGAATGATCCAGCCGCACGACACTGCTCCCAAAGCAGATCCAACCGTCCCAAAGAGTGTGTACCATGTGAAGATATCACTTCGATTCTCCTTTTCGGTAAGTTGCGCCAATATGGACTCTTCTACTGCTCTGAAAGGCCCTATTTCATTACCACTATATGCGCATGAGCGAAGTACAAGGGAGCAAGTCAGCAGCGCTCAATAAAGGAGCACAGGCAGGCAAGTCTCGCAACATACCTCGGACTAATGACTCCCACGATACTGGCAAAGACGAGTATCCAGTAGTTGCTGCTCATCGCAAAGACGGCACCACTGAAGATCATAGAGGCGGCGCCAAAAGCAAGGACATTGCGTCTGCCAATCTTGTCGGTTACGACGGTCAAACAGAGACTGATCAAGGCGTCGCCCAGCATCGTCAGGGTCAAGAATAGCCCGATTTGTGCATCGGAGATGCTTCCGACAGTAGCAAGAAACTGGATGAGGATGAGAAAGGAGGAGCCGTATGCAAACAATCGAACAAAGCGCTGCAGGCACATGAGCTTTGCATCTCGAGAAGAATTGGCGAGCGTGGTGAAGCCAGTCACGACAGCAAGCCGTGACAGCAGGGGCGCTCGGTGATGTGCCATGTTTCAGCCGATCATATCGGGCGACCCGATCAGAAGAAAAAAAGAGGGGGCTTATCGAAGGATTGCGAGCCGTATGCAACTTTCCTCGCAGCGCAGTAGGATGAGGATGGGGGTGGAGAAGATGTAGATCCGACTAAGTACGAAGGATCTGTCTCTATTCTCACTTTCTCAGGTGTCCGTGCGAGACTAGACAAAGAATATCGACTTGGTGCGAAACGCGACTTTGGCTCAGTTTCTTTCTACTCTTTGTGGTATCGGCAAGTGCGGGCTTTAATGCCGAAATGCGGCATAGGTTCTATTCCCCACGGCAAATTCCATTACATGCTTCTTCAACATGTATATATTAGACTAAAAAATCATTTTCCGATTCTGTCAGGCAATCTGCTTTATATAAGACGCCATCCTGAGACGATGGCACAAAACGATACGATCCGTCATACCCTTCCTCTACCACATCAATGTCAGACAACCACACACTGACTTCGATGACAGACACGTCCTCCTCGCCTGTCCCGTCTGTGTTCAATCAAGACGGTACGGGGAAGCGACTCGATGTGGAGACCTCTCCGGTCGAGACTTCAGTCGATCTAGAAGAGAAGAAGGAAGAAAAAGACATCTACTTGGTCGGATTCGAAAGTGGGGACAAGGAGAATCCTCGAGAATGGTCCAATCTTTACAAAGCCTGGGTCACCCTCGAACTCGGTTTCCTTGCCTTTGCTGCCAGTCTGGGCTCCTCCATCATCTCCCCTGCAAATGCTGTCATCGCCGCACAATTCCACGTCAGTTCTGAAATTATGATCCTCAGCGTGTCTTTGTATCTGCTGGGCTTTGCATTCGGCCCCATGCTCTGGGCACCGGTCTCAGAGATATGGGGCAGGCGGTGGAGTATACTTCCCCCCATGTGCATCTTGGCACTCTTTTCGATCGGCACAGCAGTCAGTCGAAATGCCGCGACAGTTCTCGTCACTCGATTCTTCGCCGGTCTCTTTGCATCGGCGCCAGTCAGCAACGTATCGGCTGCTCTTGGTGATCTATATATTCCTTATCAGCGCGGAACGGCGATCGGTGAGTGCTGCAGATGATGTCCTTCTTTGAATGCCCGTCACTGACCATTGTTCCCAATCACAGCCTTCTATGCGCTGTGTGTCGTAGGAGGTCCACTCATGGGCCCCATCATCGGATCTGCCCTGACGGTCAAAGTGTCGTGGAGGTGGACCATGTACTTGCTCGCAATCTGGACATTTGCCACTGTCGCCTTGACCTTCTTCCTACTACCGGAAGTCTATGCGCCTGTCCTTCTCAAGCGTAAAGCACAAAAACTGCGAAAGGAGACCGGCAACAGCAAGTATCACCATCCTCACGAAGAGTTGAAGCTAGACTTCCGATCGATTGTCACCAAACACTTTAGTCGACCGCTCCGCATGCTCTTCTTCGAGCCGATTGTGACTGTCGTCGGTGAGTGCACACGTCGCGATGCGCACTTCCACGCTTTACATTGCCTGACACACGTATCTCGCTCTCCATGACAGCCCTCTACGCATCCTTCGTCTATGCCATATTGTACATGTCCCTGGAATGGGTACCAATCGTGTTTGAAGATGTGCGGGGATGGCATCCGATCGTCGCTTCTTTGCCCTTTATCGCTCTCTTCATCGGCGTCCTCGCTGCAATGGGCCTGAACTTAGGATCTCAGCCGTACTACCATCGCGCAGTGGAAGCAAACGGCGGCAAAGCAGTGCCAGAAGCCAGACTCCCGCCGATCATGATCGGCTCCTTTTTCTTCTGCGGCGGTCTCTTCTGGTTCGGCTGGACATCACCAGCACACTATCACTGGATTCTACCCTGCTTTGGATTGTTGTTCATCGGTCTAGGATTTTCTTCCATCTTCCAACAATGCATCAACTTCCTCGTCGACTCTTACCCTACCTACGCTGCCAGTGCAACCTCGGCCAACACGATCTTACGAAGTCTCTTAGCGGCCGGTCTGCCCCTCGCCGTACAGCCAATGTATCGCGCGCTAGGTGTCCCAGTCTCTCTCAGTATCTTGGGCGCCTTTGCAGGTGTCGCCATTCCATTACCATTCATCTTCAAGCGGTACGGAGCGGCCATTCGTTCAAGGAGCAGTTTCGCTACGCCGTAAAAATACCATCTGCGCTCACAGTAGAGCTTGGAAAACTCTGTATCAGTAGCATCAACATGTATTCTTTAGACTTCATCACAATTGCATTGCTGTCATCTCCATTCACTACACAGTACAGCTTATCTGCTGTTGACCAGTGTTAGACACGCACGGCCGAGGAAGGGTTCTGCCTTGTCTCCTTCATGTGCAGAGATTTTCCTCGTCCTTGTATGATGAGGTTGCCTACAGCCTCGCTTTCCCGCTATTCTTCCTGAATGACCCTCCGTCCTTTTCCTTGTATTCGTCTTCGACGTCTGTGTCTTTCAGATCCTGAGGCTTGAGGCTCATCTGACTCTGCTCTTTCTCCACCTTGTCGTTACTTGGCGACTCTCGCTTCTCAAGCTGATCTGCTGCGGTGTTGTCCTTCTTTGATGAAGAGGAGGAGGCGGACGATGACGAAGAGGTGGTGGTGATGTCCCCTTTTTGTTGTCGGAAACCCTTCTCTCCACCCTCTTTCCACTCATCCTCGACGTCCGTATCTTTCAATTCGTCGGGTCTTAACTTGATCTGCTGTTGCTCTTTGACAAGTTCATCGTTGCTCTTGGTGGATGGGGCCATGTTTGCTATTATTGAGTGACTGGTATGTGGTCTTAGTAGTAGACTAGGTTCGGCAAGAAAGGCTCACCTTCTCTATCACATTCGTAATTCCCCTTCCCCGCATTCCACCCTCTCCACCCCCCCTTCCTTGTTTGCAGCGAGGCAGGTTCTTGCTTATGCAATGCCGACCTTCAAGACAGATACAGCTTACCTGAAAACAGTGAATCTCTTCTTTGGCCGTGCGAGAGAGATTCACTCGTCATGAAGCGGTTGCAATTCCTCGATACTCGCTCGCGTGGAAAAAACGCTTGCTCAGAATGATTCAATTATCGCCTTTCTACATCGCTCACTACATGGTCTCACGTATCAACGTATCCAGATTCATTATGTCCAAGAATCACAACTTGCCATCTACACGTAATAAAGCACTTGGAGGACTCATACGATCTCCGATGAAAGCTCCTCAGATCACGCTACTGCGATCTTCATTTCGCTCGATGTGATCAAGGTGTCGCTGCTAGTCGAAGCGGGTTGTCGAGGGAGATACTTGGTCGGTGAGACAAGGATGAGGATGATGACGGCCAAGGAGATCATGGTGGCATCAAAAGTAAGGAAGCACCTGCATAGACACAAAGGGAGAGATAGAGAACGTGAGAAACTTGAGCCAATCAGGTCTCAGCCTTAAGATCAATCGTGACCCACCATTCTGTCACGGCTATCTTTCCGACCCAGCCAACGCTCATCTCCACTGTTCGAAAGGTGGAGCGAGTGAAGACGAGGATAGCAGAGCTATACACTGCTATAAGAAACCTCCTGTCGACCTTTCCAGGCTCCAATTTCCACCAAAATGTTATGAAGAGGATGTTGAAGAATATATACCCAACCAATTGAATGGCAAGACCAGCAACGACAATGTCCCCTTTACCATTGATGGTCGATACAGCATCGAAGTCCTCCATGGAGGTTGCGGCAAGACCGCTACCTGCGGCTTGAATAACGAGCGAGAGTATGTCTATGCTGACGAATACGATGATGATGTATTTTGGCTTGATAGGCGAGATGAGATGGGGCATGTGGATGCTGACTAGTCTTGAGAGGATAGTAAAATGAGCGGCCACTGAAAGGAGAAGGTACGATTAGTACAAGGATCGGAGCAGGCCAGACGTCTCCTCACTCACCGAAGAGGACCGGAGTAATGACGAGGAGCACCTGTGAAAAGATGACGTATTTCATACAAGTAAGAAGGGGGCATGGCAGTCAGATGACACTTTTCTCCAGCTCACCTGTTGCGCGATGTACGGATCGTCGAATCCGGGATGCCAATGGCTATAGATTCGACTGAGTGAGAGAAGTAAATGTTTGTCAGCGTAACCTCTCTTCCATCTCAGCGCTACACACCACGCAGCAGCACTCACATGGTATGGCCAGCACATTCAAATGCTGCTCCGACACCTACTGTTCCTAGCAACCACCAGGCACGACCTCGAATGGAAGCGTACATCAGTGCAAGACATTCCAAAGCAAAGACTGCGAAGGGGCGTCCACGTTTAAGTCAGTAAGAGATGGAGGACGTCCACAAATACTGCGACTTCTACTCACCCATAGTAAAGACAAAAGCACCAGCGGCGTTTGGCACATAACCATATGGACCAATCAAACGAATCTGTTCCAGGATTGCATCTTTAGTATCACCCATGACGCCGAAGATTGTAGTTGTAATTCAGGAATTGCTCGGGAGTGCAAGAATTGGGCAAAAAATCTACTACGAGAAAGGATAGGAGGCTTTTGCAACCATCAAAGAAGCATCATCTCCCTCCCTCTTTATATCTTTCCGCGACATTATCTCTTATCACCGCCTAAGAAGGCCTTGGCAAGAAGAAAAAGTAGCTTTCGTAGTCACTTGCTAGGCAGCTGACAGTCCAAGGAGGCCACCGAAGACTTGGGCAGCACAGCATGTACTCTGTCATCCTTTCTTACCGTGATAAGCCCGATCACACCGTGCGCAGCAGTACGTAAATTCGGCAGTCCCCTCGCACCTGCCCGAAGCGCCCAGGGAGGACCGACCTCATGATGCGGGAGAGGGAGGGGCGCGTCTGGATTTTTTGTTGTAAAGTGTAAATTTGACAAGTCACCTCAGGAGAGGGACGACTATAGATAGTAAAAATCCCGAAAGCATTCCGGGGGGGCAGCAAGCACGTCAACTAGGCTTCGAGGAGGTGCTGCTTGAGAAAGGCGACCTGGGTGGACACGTTTTGCTCGAACCACTTTCCGACATAGCTGAGCAGTCAGGCGGAGAGGAGAGGAGAGGAGAGAGCAGGTCGGTCAGGATCTACATGAGCTTTGCTTTCTCTATGCTACTCACCCGTCGAAGTGGCCAGCGTCCTTAAGAAGCAAGAGCTGCTTGGGACTCTTGGCTTTCTCGTACACATCCACTGCAAGATCCGTCGGAGTCAATCTATCGTCGTCTGCAATGACCATCAAGAGTGGACGAGGCGAGATCAAGTGAGCAAAGAAGCCCGGTTCATACTGCGTGAAGAGCTCCATACTGGATGGAGAAGACAAGATTAGATCGCAGCACGATGAAGTAAGAATCATCCTCATTCAGCTCCCTGTTCTCTCACCTCTTGAGAGTGACACTGTTCTTCCAATGCTGCTTCGCCTTTCCTTCGTTTCCCTGGGTGGAAGAGGAGGGTCGTTCGGCTTCGGGGCCAATCGTATATTCTCTCTTCTTTCTCCGATCAACTCACTACTCGATTGAAGAATTCCCAAGAGTCTGCTGTGGGAAGAGCACTGAGTGCCATCGGCTGTTCCAAGATTGTGATATACTCTCAGCCAGGAACGTTCTCTTTACCCTCTCATCGAGCGAATGCCTTTGCACACCCTGCATATACTCACGTCAGGGTCGACGACTGGAATGAAGGCTGGCTTATCACCAGCGGCTCTTGAGAGTCGGTCTGATGTCCAAGTAGGATTAAGATCAGCCGCTTGCTGAAGATCGACTATGAGAAAGACAATCTCACGATCTGCATTCACCTTTCTCTAGATTCTCCAATAGACCGGGAAGAAAGTCAGCACGTACAAGGCGCCGGACGTTATTTGATCCGGACACGAAGGGGACCTTTAAGCGTATTCGTCAATTATGGTGTCGTCCTCCTTTACTCGTTCTGATGGGCCTCACCTGGCTAATGACTGCCTTGACACGCTTATCCGTCGCCCCGACCATAAGAACGTGTCCACCGGAGTCTTTGGTGTTGAAAAGCAGGAAGGATGAGCATACTATACATTCTACCCTCTACGACGTGCACGCACAGGACGATCCCCAGACAGCAATCTTCTTATCGTTGACTTCCTTCCTATTCTGAGCATAGGTGATTGCATCAGAGTAGTCAGATACCTGTAGGTGCGGTACTATCTCTAGTCTTGGTGCATGAGGGGCATGATCAGAACTCCCAAAACCTCGATGATCAAAGACGACAGTGTTGAATCCTGCCGCTTGAAACTTTTCGGAAAAGGCGTCCAGATCAAATTCCTTCGTAGCAGACCATCCATGTGCCAGGATGACACAAGGAGATTGTTTGCCTTCTGCTGCAGTGGCAGGATAGAACCAGCCTCGCAAGGTCACACCGTCACTACTCTTGAATTCGATGTCTTCACGAGCCATGTTCGCCCTATCAGTGAGTGGAGTCAGGAAATTGGAAGGACGTAAAAAGGGGTATCACTTTACATGATTGGCATGAAGCCCCACGATTGAGCGCAGGATGTCAGCAACGCGGGCCAGACAGCTGACCTGTTCCTGCCCGTCAGCCCTGCCCCTCAATTTTGAACGATGCAGAAAAGCTTAAATCAGGTTCAGGTTGACGAAGGCTAATCTTAGGCACGCGTGTTTGTACTGTTAATCATCTCGGTCTCCTCGTTAGACTATAAGGAAAGATTTAACTTGTGTGGAGGGGAGGTGCCATTGAGGTGTTCTTTTCCTTCTTGGGCGTGTGCACACACCAAACAAAATTCAAGACGTCCCTTGTGCTTTTGTCTGGGAGAGAGAATGAGAGTCGCGTCAGTTCCATGCAGAACTCACTGGAAGTTCTCGAGTCATCAAAGATTAAATCTTCTTAAGACTGACTTTTGCTGAGCATGACCGCTAAGTCTTCTTCTTCTGCTCCGCCTACCTCGTACATTCTCTCCCAATGAACAATCTGCTGCTTGAGCCAAGCGATGATTCTGACATCTCGTCCATCGCTGCAGTGATGAATCGGGCGTATCGTGGGACCGGTCCGTCCAACAGCTGGTTCACGGAAGCGGGCTTTCTGGCCGGGACACGGACCAACGAAGATTTGCTTCGCAACGACATAAAGACCAATCCCGAGGGGAGATTCCTCAAATTGGTCGACGTAGCTCAGGTTCCAACTCAAGAAGGGGCTCATAGTAAGGAGCAAGAGCCGCTGGGCTATGTCTGGGTTCAACCTAGCACTTCAGACGGGGAATGGTACCTCGGCTCCCTGACAATCAATCCAGATCATCAGAATGCTGGGTATGGCAAGTTTATGCTGGCTTTGGCTGAGGAATGGATCAAGAGGAAAGGTGGAAGTAGGATACGCATAACAGTCGTCAACGTACGAGAGGCCCTCATCGATTGGTATGTCCAAAGGGGCTACTATCTCACGCAGGAAGTAGAGCCGTTTCCCTACGACGATACTCGCTTTGGTACGCCGCTTCGAGACGATCTCTCCTTTGTGGTGATGAAGAAGAATCTAGATGATGTTGTACTTTAGACTCTCATCGGGTCGACGATGTTGATCAATAGAGGCCTTTATCTCCATAACGATGCAAAGGTTAGAGAGCGGGAAGTGAACGAGAGAGACACGAGGGCGAGACTGACGTTGATCCCACGCATGAACCACGCGTCGGAGAATTCGCCTATCTATGGTATAATTCGCCGTTGAAGGAGAAAAGAAGAAAAGCTTGTTTAGGAAGTTTGACGTTTTTCTTTTGCCCATACCGACGATTGAAGTGCAGCGTGTCACAAGTGTCTGGGAGTGTATCATGACGATCGGCGAAAGGAAAGCAGTAGAGGTAGGACACTACCTCGAGAATACCACTCGCATTATCGAGAGTTGTAAGTATGACTGGCCGAGCCAAGCCCCTACTCCAAGCTTGACGTAGAGCACTCATCTTGAAGCACTGTGCAGGGATACAAAAGGCAGAGTGCAAAGACCACCCCGTCAGCAACTTTGAGACCAGTGAAGTGCTACATGAGGCTGTTACATTGAAGCTTGGCGAGTATGGCACATCGGACGAGGGTGAGTACTTTCTCATCTACATGCAGTGGAGTGTCCGCTTTCCTGATACTCTGCATTCCCGATAGAGCTCTTTAGCACGATGGAGATGGTCTTGAGCAACAGCGTCAATCCCTGGACAGGGCGATTTGTGGACAAGGTGAGTGTCTCACTGTCGTGGTATCTACTAGTGACTTTTTGACGCCCTCTCTCTCGACAGCTCTACGCAGCTCCTCTTCCACTCGGTGTAGCCTCGGAAACGCTTCTCGCGGCCATCAACGCCAATGCACACGTCATCTCCGCCTCGCCCATGCTTTGCCTTGCGGAAGAAGTCTGTGTTGCAAACCTGACGGCACTCTGTGATTGGAATACTGTACGTCTTGTGATACGAATGGGAGAAGAGCTGGGTGATTGCTGACTGTCGCCTTCCCTCTGCTCCCTCTCCTCAGGATAAATCTGATGGGCTGACAATGCCAGGGGGGTCTGCCAGCAACACACTGGCGATACAAACAGCTTTGAACTCTACGTTCCCATCCTTTCGAAAGTCCGGTGTGGTTGGAATAATCACAACGCTGATGGAAGAGGGCAGATCGGCCAAGGCGTCGCGACCCCTCATCTTTACTGGACAGGAAGCCCACTACAGCATCGAGAAAGCTGCCATCGCATGCGGTCTGGGCTTGGACTGTGTCATCTCGGTGCCTTGCAGGACAGACGGATCGATGTGCACAAAGTCACTCGACGAGAAGATGGGTCAAGCTATAGCGGACGTGGCGGGGACGGGTGACGTTGTCGGCTTTCCCTTCTTCGTCAATGCTACTGCAGGTACGACTGTCATGGGAGCATTCGACGATCTAGTACAGATAGCAGATGTCTGCGATAAGCATTCAGTGCGTGCGCCAACCTGGAAGCACGTCGATGGATCGTGGGGAGGCCCGATCCTCTTCTCTCCAAAGTACCGCTCTCGAATGAAAGGAGTAGATCGCTTTGACTCGCTGACAATCTGCCCGCACAAGATGATGAACATGTGAGTGCCCTCCTCAGAGACATGCGCCTAGATCGCATCATACTCATAGCATCTACCATCAGACCGCATCAATGCTCCTTCGCTCTCTTCCGCGATGGTAACACCCTCGACAATAATGCCCTGGACGCTCCCTACCTCTTTCATGATTCTGCACCAACGTCATCCAAAAACGGCGACTCCAAGCCACTGGACGACGGTCAACGTAAGCGCATCCGTCGAGAAGCACCCAGCAAAGCAGCTTTTGGATGCGGTCGTCGAGGAGATGCGCTGAAGTTGTATCTCGTGTGGCTGTCAAAAGGATCTTCTTTCTTTGCCGCTCAAGTGGACCTCGCCATCTCATATGCACAAAAGGTCGTTGCACTCATTCAAGGTGATGCACATCTCCACAATCTGCTTGAAGTATCGTCTCGACATGGTTCTTCGGAAACGCTCTATGCTCAGGTCTGCTTCCGCCCACGTCTAGCTGGAAAGGTAGCGGCGAGCATGGAAGAGAAGAGTCAGGCTACTCGTCATGTTCACAGCACGCTACGCAAGCAAAAGCTGTACGCCGTCGACTTTGCACCCCTGGGTGGTGGGGAAGGAGACTTCATCCGGTGAGGAACGATGTGTTCGAGATCAAGTTGAAGACATACATATGCTGATCAAGACCCCCTTCTTTTGCTCAGACTGATCACCCATCCCGGCTGCACGATAGAAGATCTCTTTGGGCTGGTGCGACAAGTTGCCATCATCGGTGACGAATACGACAAGGGGCAGTAGAGGGTCATCTATCAGTAAACATGAGCATGCATCTATGATGGACACTGACTTCGCCAAGCCAAGGGAGGGAAGAGCATGGTATTAGAGGAGCATTTTACAATAGTAGATGTCTAGTAGGTATTTGGTGTGGGAATTGCACTCTACGACGTCGCTCGTCTACTCTTTGATCGAAGAAGGGCGCCATATCGCTTAAGGATGTAGGGCATTGGGACGAGGAGTAAGGCGATCCCAGCCAGGAGACTCGTCGCTCCTTGTACAGTCATTGCATCGTACATTTGAATGGTAAATAGTGGGAAGCCTGCACCTAAAGCGGCTCTGGAAGCCGTTGCTGCAGCTAGAGGAAGCGGGGCGTGTCGACCTGAGTAGCCGACAATGTACGGGATGAGTGAGGTGAAGACGATCATCATGCCTTGACCGAACAGGATGATTCCAACACAAGGAGCGGCCCAGTGAACGTGTGGAAAGGGAGCCGTCCACGCAAAGATGAACAGGCCGATGGGAGGTAGGAAGGCGGCCCAAAGAGCTTGTTGTAGTCTTGCTTCGGGTGGTAAAGGGACGCCTTTGGGAAGCTTGGCTCGTTCTCTGACCTCGTAGGATTGTTGAACGAATACAATCGTCGCCAATGCAAAGAAGAAACCGATCAGAAGACTAACAAAGACCAGGCCCGAACTCTCTTCTGACCAATGACGAATCCCGCTAAAGACGAGTGGAAAGACTTCAAAAAAGGCGTACAAGATGGCGTACAGAATTGACAGGTATATCGAGATGAAGAGAATGACCGGTTCTGGTGAATAATATATAGACAGAAGACAGAAGACTTGTCAGCAGCAGGTCCCGGCATCGCTCTCATCTCGTCTCTAGACTCACCTGTCGCTAGCCATGTGAAAGGCCCGATGATGGCCGTCTTGCAGGTGGAGAGGATGAAGGCACGCTTGCTGGGTGATGCTTCCCCCTCCTTGCCACCTGGCCGTTGTTTGAGTAGCGGTACGGCAGTCTCTGGAACGAATAAGATGCAGGCAACGGTGGTGACTGCAATGAAGATGGCTTGTACTCTCAAGTTCCATCGAAAGCCTGCTCGATAGTCGACAAACGATCCAATCACAGGACCAAGACCGGGACCCCCAAACGCAGCCAAGGCATACCAGATCATGTAGAGTCCTGAATTTGCAGGAGCTACGATCTGAAGTAGAGAAGACAGGGAAAGAGAGGACTCAGCAGCAGATTCAAAGTCAAACAAGCCGTGCAAGGATAGTGATACTCACCTGACCGATGGTTGCCGGCACATTGTTCAGCGAGGAGCTGCCCATGACACCACTGAAGAATCGCATGATGATGAGCGTCTGGATGTTTTTCGACTCGCTCGCTCCAAAGGCAAACGCAGTAAAGCAAAGGTACGATCCAATGTAGACCGGACGATTTCCGATCAGTTGCGCCATGGGGCCAAAGAGGAGTGGACCAACGGCGAACCCGAGACTGAAGAAGAATAAGATTTTAGAGATGCGATCAGACCTCATAGTTCAAACAAGCAGTCACACCCACACAAACAAAGCGACGCCGAGAAGAATGACTGAAGAAGTGACGATTGGGTAAGGAAGGGGAGATGGTCAGTCCTTCTTCTTCTTGCCGTGCAATACACCACAGTGATGCGATGCGCACCTATTCGCGATGACTCGTAGTACTCCTCGAGGTGGGCAAGAGACGAGGAATAGGCGGTGGAAGCAAAAGTCAAGGCAAGGGTCATCATGCACAGCACAAAGGTGATGGAGATTCTTCTTGCTGTAGAGATGGTCTCGTGGAAAGGCAAGGGCGTCCCATTCTTGATCTCTACCGTCTTTTCCTCCTGCTTCTCGTCCATCGAGGGCGCCTTTTCCACGTCGACGGTAGTGGTGGGAGAGGAAGTGATCGACATTGTTGCTTGGCAGTGTCGGTGTTGTACTGCATACCCTTGTCCCGTCTTTATATATACATGCCCGGTCGTAGAAGAAGAATCAGGAGAACAACAACCTATTCCCTATGACCCCGCGATTAAATTAAAAATCAAATGTGGATCTAAGAGTGGGCAACGTTAAGGGCGAAAGTCCGAATTTCCGGGTAGGTAGGACACAGTAACGCGGCTAATCCTGATGTGTTAGGCCGGTGACCCTGTCTTACATAAGCTGATAGGAATTCCCGTGCGAGACGATGTACCCTTACCCCCACGCGAAGACTCGATCTCGACTTTCCTAGTTCGGTCGTTGCGTGATCGTCACTATCTAGATACGTCCTGAGATCATACGTATCTGTCTCCATACGACCTAACGATAGAGTCGCCGACATCTACACACCCATTCTACTCTACGATGCACGTAAGCAAGCCGAAGCATGTTGCGTCTTTGCTGCACGCCAAGCCGTACTACGACACGAAATTGGGCAACCTCAAGCGGGTGACGGGGGATGAACTGCCTATTCTCAAGAATTTGTCGATCAAGTACTTGACACTCTCCTCCAATGCGATTAGAGTTCCACATTGGCATGCGAACTGCAACGAACTAGGCTACTGCATCAAGGGGAAGCTTCTCCTCTCCATCCTCGATTCAGGCAATGAGTTTTCCACGTTCATCGTGACAGCGGGTCAGATGTTCCACATCAAGACGGGCTCACTCCATCACTTGGAGAACATCGGCGACGAAGAAGCAGAAGCATTGATTGCATTTCGACACGAGCTGCCCAAAGACTTCGACTTTGCTGCCTCTTGTGGTGCTTTCACAGATGCAGTCTTGGGAAATACATACGATGTAGAGTCGTCTGCCTTTGCCAAGATTCCACGAAATACGCAGTCCAAGTACGTGGTGGAGAGAAAGGGGAAGCCCACGATACCCGACACCGCATACATGCCCAATTCGCACAAGTTTGATCTGGACGAGATCAGGAATGGAGTCAAACTCGACATCGGCTTCGCCAAGCAGGCAAAGTCGCAGTATTGGCCGGTCTTGACAGACATGGCCATGTATTCATTGGGGGTGGAAGTAGTAGGTATGCGAGAAGTACACTGGCACCCCTTCACAGCAGAGATGGGCTTCGTACACAAGGGAAAAGCCCGCATGACAGTCATGGACCCAGATGGAAGTGTCGACACGTACGTTCTCAACAAAGGCGACGTATACTTCATCCCTGCCGCTTACCCACATCAGATCGAAGTATTAGGCGATGAGGACATCCACTTCTTGATCTTCTTCGACAACGCCATGCCTGGAGACGTAGGCTTCCGAACGTCTACCACTGCCTTCTCACGAGAAGTCCTGGCAAGCACGTTTGAGATTCCTATCGAAGACGTGCCCGACTTTCCCTTTGTGACAAAGGATCCCCTCATCGTCGGCCGTCTCAATCCCCTCGATCCAGTGGAGGAGTAGATTTGACATTTTTGCTGCCACCGAAGGACATGAGCAGACTTCGAGTATGTGGTAATTGCACGAGGTAAAGATTTGTATGACTTCCCCTTCGAATATCAATACATCAAATCTCACATCTACAAGCCTGCGAGTGTGCGATCTGGGCCAAGGGTCGAGCTTTAGCAGCCACCACCACCACCACCGCCCATTCCGCCGCCGCCTCCTTCCCCTCCTCCGAAGAATAAGCCAACGCTGCGATGCCCGTGCCTATGTGTATGTCTGACACCCCTTCTGGTTCTTCCGCCTCTTCCAGATCTGTCAGCGCCTCTCTCTCCGCCCCTACCTGCTGTCGTTCCCCCACCACCTCCAGACCTGTTACCGCCTCTTGAGACTGCGCTAAGTGGGAGATGGACCACGTCTTGTTGAGCGCTTGCTTGCATACGAGGTCGAATCTTCTCCTCTTGTTCTTTTGCTGCACCTTCTTTGATGAGTAAGGCTGAATAAAGGACGGTCGAGCTGATCACAATGACGACAAACATGGAAAGACTGACGATCAGAGGCCATGCAGAGTGGGAAAAGGTGGTCGAATCACTGGAAGCAGCTGACTCGTTTGAAGAGTGAAGACGGTGTGAGAGAAAAGAAAGCGATTGGAAAGAATCATTACTTTGCATCCAGTCTGAGGCTGGACTCACAGGTCTCAGTGTCGTAGATAGCTTGCAAGGAACGCAACTTCACAGCTTGTATGCCGAGAGCAGCTCTGTGGGGAGGAAGAGATATCCGGTCAGTATTCTTTGCCTGGGAGTACAGTGGGAAGGGACGGGAAAGACATTTCTCACAGGCCTGCTATGATAATAAGGGGGATCAAATTGACCCAAAACACTCCAATGGCCTTACTGGGCACTTCGTTCCAGGCCGTCAAGAGTGTGACTTTGGATCGAGAATAGGCGGCGACGTAGGGAGGAGGATTGGCTGGAACTACACCGCTCTCACCCCTATCTGCCAGCGTGTTTGTATGACCTCTTTGAACACTTTGCAATTGATGCCAAGCCTTGCGCATGTATCTGCCAGTATTAATGAGAGCAGTCAAGGCCAGGATCATGGCGAGAGCTTGGAAGATGGTCATGAAGATGCGGACGCCAAGCTGAAAAGAGGAAGCCGTCAACAATTACGAGTCAAGGAGTAGAAGTTCGATTCGTTGCAAATATCGATTCACCTTGGGTGTTGGACTGCTAGCATACGACACTGATACGGATGCTGATCCGTAGCTGTACTGCGGAGCGTAGTCTTCAGCAGGAAGCCACACGACTACTATGCCCACGATAGCAGCAACGATTGTCACCACACTCGAGACGAAGACAGCAGGGAGTGTGACAGAACCCGTCATGGTGTGTGAAGACGTGTCTATCTCCTCTCTCTAGCTGTCTCTAGCTGTAGTGAGGATAATCTAAAGATGTGCCTAGCAGTCTCTGCCCCTGCGAGCTCTACTGGCAGCAGCCATTTTCCAAAAGGAGACGCATGGAGGAAAGGCTACTCTATCAGTGTATTATCTTTCTCCTTGCTGAGCGACGTTCGTAATTGCCCCGCGGGTTAATAGTAGCTGGTCCTCGATTGAGCAGTATAAGAGCTCATGTCGTTATTCTGCACTGTCTGGATCTACATGACTGGTCGGCTGCCCTTCACCACATGCATCCATGAGGGCTACCTCACTCTGTCCCTCGCTTTCTCCTCCTGGTCTCAACCTTAATTCAAGATTGACTTTCGGCGTGTTCTATGACTCTAGGTGTGCGTGTGTTGTCTGTCCCATCTTCGGTAGAAATTGCACCACGCGGGGGAGGACCAGAGGATTGGGATGTGGAGGGTTGGGAGTAGGCCAAAGGGATTGCCTGGTAGAAGGAAAGAGCTGATGCCTCCCCTTAATCCACTTACAGTAACCACCCCCATGTCATCCTCCAAGAAGCCCCTTATCGACATCCCGTCCTCTGAGGCGACATGCACAGTGAGAGTGATCGATACTACCTCCATAGTCCACTACCCTGCAAAGTACTTCTTCACAGAGCCGATCTCGAGCCACACTGACTTGAATTGTCCGTCGTATTCCTTCTTGGTGACGGATGCGAGTGGAAAGAGGCATGTCTTGTTTGACTTGGGCGTGAGGAAAGATTGGGAAACTGGCTATCCCGAACATCTCCTCAAGACACTAAAGGGATCTGGTGCCTATCTGGAGGTGGAATACGATGTTGCTGAGATTCTAGACAAGGAGCCATCGAGTGATGCGCTACCAAAGAGCAAGGACATCGAAGCCATCATATGGTCCCATCATCACTTCGACCATACAGGCAATCCTACGCTCTTCCCTAGCCAGACATCTCTAGTTGTAGGTCCTGGCTTCAAGGAAGCGAATTTGCCAGGCTATCCGCAAGACAAAGAATCAGCTACTCCTTCCTCTCTCTGGGAGGGTCGGGACCTGATTGAAGTGAACCTCCAGAACGACAAGCGGGCAGTCAAGCTAGGACCTTTTGAGGCCATCGACTACTTTGAGGATGGAAGTTTCTATCTTATAGGCACACCTGGCCATGCTCCTGCACACTTGAGTGGCCTGGCTCGAGTGACACCAAGCACGTTTGTGATGATGGGCGGTGATGCAGCTCATCATGGCGGTGAAATTCGACCGACGCAGTATCTTCCTTTACCTGCTACTCTATCGCTCCCCAGTAGTAAGAAGTACTCTGTGTCAGGCTGTCCAGGCGAGATCCTTGCTGGCCTTCAGCCAGGACGTAAAGGAAGTACCACCACACCGTTCTACGACGCTAGCAAGGACTTTTGCGTGAACAAGGACGAGGCAGTGCAATCTGTCAAGGGCATCACAGAACTCGATGCAAGCGACGACATCTTTGTCATCCTTGCGCATGAGCGATCTTTGCAGAGCAAGATCCCGCTGTTTCCCAAAGCGATTAATGACTGGAGGAAGAAGGACATCGATGCAAGCACAAGGTGGCTCTTTGTCGATGACTTTGCTGGAGCTGCTGATGAGGCCTCATAAAAGGAATGAGCGCTGTACGACACCGACTCGCATGGGACTGTAGCTTAAGAACGAAGTCACTACCTTTTTTTAGTGTGCAAACCTTTGTGCAATGTTTCATGCAGCCCTGCCTCAATTAGCGGGCTCGAGCAGACAATAGTAAGAGCAGGTCTTGGCCACCAAAGCAGAGAGAAATGTGCTAAGTGACAGAAGCGTGCTGGAGAACGTTGTTCTACTTGACGACTCACTCGTCCTAGCGCAGAACCATGCTCTCGGGTATAGGCTTGCTACTGAACATTTGCTGGGGGACTTTTCAGGAACGGACCCCATCGTCCACAAAAGATCAGTAAGTTCAAGCGATCATTATGTTCATTAGGAAGGCATCTATATGAGATAAGAAGTGATGAAGAATGTACGGGGTTTGGGAAATCCGGAATGAAGAGGAAATTGGCTTTTTTTATTAAAGGTTCAAATTGAGACCAAGAGCATCGGTGAGACCGTATACGACGGTGAGTAGAGGGTCGACGATGGTGGACAAGCCAGGAGCCAAGGTGACTAGCAGACCCTCGACACCGAGGATGAGAGTGGTCAAGGCTGGGGTAAGTCCATCGACGAGCTCTTGAACGGTTCCAAGCTCCAAGTTGGTGGTGACTGGGACGAACACGAAGGAAAAGGGGGCAAAAGGTCAGCAACAGTAGTAAAGATCTTCACAAATACAATCGACTCACGATGTAGCAGGAGGGGCTGCAATGTCGTAAGGGTCTTGTTGAGGTCGATGACAAGTTGGTCAACGGCAGGAACAAGCAGAGCTTGACGCTTGGAGTTCTTTGCCGCCTTGGCTTGTGTGGAGAGGCTTTGGAACGTGTTGCCGGCAGTGTTGGTAGTGGCGGTGATTTGAGCAATGATGGGCTTCAATTGAGCTTCCGTGACGGTGCTGGTGCTCAACTTTTGAAGAGCGGCCGTCTGGGACTCGTATTGACTGGAGGCAGTCTTTTGAGCAGCGGCACCTTGCGTCTCGTATGTGGTCAAGGAGGAGGATTCAGCTCGAGCAGCGAGGGCAGATCGGCTGAAGATGGGGTGGGACTCAAGCGAACCGAACGAGGACACGGATATGTCTCGAGCATTGACGTTGATGGAAGCAGCACTGGCGCTGGCAGTGGCAATGGCCAAGACGACGAAGAGGTTGGAGAGTTGCATCTTTGAGGATGGGTTTTAAGGGTAGAGGGATGGAAGAGTGTTGTGGGTGTGAGTGGGAATTGATTGATGGTATGATGGGAGGAGAAGAAGTCTTACTGCGCGAGAACCTGGCCCTTTTATGTCTTTGAGCTTCTAGGGAGAGGATGCGTGGGGCGGAAGAGCGAGAAGCGAGAAAGAGGGAGGGAGGGAGAGGAGAGAAAGGAGCACTTCGTCTGCAGTTGCCCTTGCCTCCTCCCCACGGGCCAAATGGCACCATTCATACGTAATAAAAAACGTTTGCTTGTTCGTCTTCGGCATACAAGCAGTCGTTCAGCCGGTGGATTGTAGCGTAACATCGGATGTCTCAAGATCACTTATTACGAGCCGTTTAGCTAACGGTCTCCCACTACTCGCCCTTCATGCTCAACAAAGCACGAATGCACTACAGCAGCAGAAGAGAAGCAGAAGAGGTGTAAGAGAAAGAAAAAGGAGTGTAAACAGACGTCGGGATATCTTGTTTTAGGGTTTGAGATGGAGGTAGTCAAGGCACTAAAAGAAGAGAACGGCCCGTACCGCCATACCACGCTAGGCCATGAGATTGGGGGACACTTTTCTTTCCTCCTTTCACCCTCCCCATGGCATGGTAGGGCAGAAGGGCGCATGCTCTCACTTAACGGATCTGATCTGTCCTGCCAAGTGTCGGGAGAAGAATTACCGGTGAGGCCATACTGCATACAAAGCTGCGTATCGTCTGTCCCACTAGCGGCCAGTGCTGTTGACCTTTTTTCCGTTGTCGAGAGGGAGAAGGATGGTTGCATCCTACTCACCTTATTTGCTCCGCATGAATCCTTTGTTTGCCCGTTACCAATTTCTCTGTAACGCCCGAACATCCGCTGTGGTTCTGGTGTGTAAGCTTCTTTCTGGATGGTAAAACTTTCCCTCCTTAGCTGCTCTTTCGGGTGTACTACCTTCCTTTCCCCCTGCTCAAATCTCCTCCAATTCTCTCCCCCTCCATTGGGTACATGCTTCAACGTTTCCCAGCGGGGACATTCAATCAATCCTTCTTTAGCGCCGATGTGCGAATGAATGAATACACACATGGGCCAAATCTTTTTTCCTTCTATCCTAAAAGCGGCTCAAAAGGGAGCTAAATTAGCCTCCTTCTACAATTCGAGCCTTATTTCCCGGTGCAAAAGAAGTGATGCCATTGGGAATGGTAATTGCATGTTGTCCCCCCCCCGTCTCTCCTTCTCTTCCGGTTCTATCACCTATTTGACCCTTGCAGCCCTGTCGAGCCATCTGCCATTTCACGCACCTCCACGTCCTTCCACGCTTTCGGCAAATCGATCATGTATGCATGAAGAAGGGCCTAGCAGCGAAATGTGTGCATGTAAATTATGCTGAGAAGATTTCCAGGCTTGATGATGCAATGTGTCACAAGCGTCGCAACAGACACGTTTCTCATCTGATAGCCCGTGAAAGGAAAAAGGTTGCAAAGTATCTCGTCGAAAAAGGGCATTGTATACGTCGGAGAAGAAAGCGATCTATACAGCAGAAACCCCTCTTCCGAGACCTACTCAAGTCGGGCGTGGTGCGGATAAGAGACAAGGAAGGTCCGAGAGATGCCGTACGACAGGGCTCGATATATGAAGAGGCAGGGAAATTTGATTATGATGTACAGATCAGGCCTTGTTGGCAGCTTTGGTGAGAACTCGAGAACTACCACCGCCGCGATGTAATCGAAATTGAGAGGATGACGCTGTGATGGCTGATCCGGTGGTGTAGTAGCCTGTGCTAGGGCCTTCGAGAGGAATCTAGATGAGGAGGGAAAAAGAAGCGACAAATTCCCAGCTGAGTCAACCCTTCAAGAACACATCCGCGGCGTATGTGCTCACAGTATCACTGGTAAAATGTGCTGCAGAGGAGCCCATGGAAGAATGTCGATCTGGATTCTGCGCCTTCTGCTTCTCAATCTCTTTCATCCAAATGTCGACTTGAGATTCCTTATCTTCTTTCTTCTTTGCTTTACAGAAAAGACCACCTATGCAACGCTTCTCCAAGAAGGTCTGAGGATGTACTCGTGTCAGCCGTCCCGCTCCATACCTCAACGTATTCATAGATTCTGCTTACCTCCTCGTCGTGGCCAGCGAGAGCACGAGTGGTAATCAGAGGTTGCGCGAGAGTCATGTGAGACAGGGCGAAGAGGCCAATGCCAGCCAAGATACTAAGTTTCATCCTGTCTAGTTTTATTTGTGGAAGGACTGTGGAATACTCTGAGGAAGAAGAAAGAGATCGGAAAGAGGAAGTCTGACGATGGCAAATTCTTCTTGTCGGTGCCCGTGTTGGCTCTCATCTTCATGCGCATTACATGGCTCCTCTTCTGCGCCATCACTTGCTCGGTCTTCGTCTGCTACAGGATCGCGTTAAATTCTTTATCAGCTTTGTACACCTCGTTCACCCTCTTGCGGTCCTGCGAAGAGTCACAGAAGCTATGCCGAGAGGGATGAAGATAGAAGCACAGTGATCACTGTCAGTCATCTTCGAAGCTTATCTCTGAGATCCATACCAAGACTCAGATCTCTGCGAGGCCCCTACATCGTCCAAGTATCTTGCCCAATCCCTGTAAGGTCACGCATTGCACGCTCTCCTTTCACAGAGAAACGCTCTTGTGACGCACCGGCCTCCTTCTTCATAAAGATGCGCTTTCTATTTTGGGTAGAGCTATTTCATCATCGAAAAGGCAGCTAGTCCCTGCACGTTTATGCATGTCCGGGCAATTCTCTCTCTCTCTCCAAATTAATTAGAAAAGAAGTTGGGCCCCCTTCCTCCCTTTCTCGCTTCCTGAAAGCCTCCAAGAAAGTTTCTTGCTCACTATATTTTCCGTGTCGAGGTTGACGATCCGGGAGCATTTGCAGAATCGGCGGCACATCTCTGTATCTCGAGATATACTACACTTGTTCTGCACAGGTGTATATTAAGAAAGAGCCGCGAGAACGGGTCGCTTCGACGACGTTTCAACGGTCTTCTCTTGAGGATTTTGATATAGTGTTTGAGGGAAGAGCTAACGATTGTGGTACGATTCCGGCGGGGACTTTTCGATTGAAATAGAACGCAGCTTAATCTCAAGTCCATCACTCGCACTCCTCGCCTTCCTGTTTGTCCTTCTATGTCCGGTCGAAAGAGGAAGGAACTTCTCCACGGAAGAGGGGGAGGGCCTCCCCTGTACGTACAGAGTACTACAATTGAGTCCTCACTATGCCCACCATCGGTAGCGGATTTTTTTTGCTGCTGCTTCGGCATTGACTCGAGCTGAGTGCAGAATGAATAAGAAGGGTGACTTGTCCCTCCGCCGGTCACACGATAGTTCCCCCCGGGGTATAGCCTGCGATGTTCGCTTCATTGTCTTTGTTCTTGGTAGTATCTCAGCTTGTCATAGCACCCTTCGCCGTTGCTACACCGGTCCGACTAGCAATCCGAGATACGTCACCATCTACTACACTTCCTCCTTCGCAAGACCCGTTCTACGTCGTACCAGACAACATTGCTTCGTACAAGAGGGGCAGCATCATCCGATCTCGTCGAATACCGACGAATACCGGCTTCGGTGATGCAGCCGGAGACGCCTATCAACTCCTCTTCAGGACAAACGGTGTGAATCTTCTGCCCGATGCAACAGTCACCACTGTCGTCGCCCCCAAAGTTCCAGCGAAAGGCCACCCCAAAGTCGTAGCCATTGCCACGCCACAAGATTCTCCCGCATTCGATTGCTCTACCAGCTTTGCGCTCTACCCAGGTGAGGCTCATCTTCGCTTGACTCATGAAAAGATTTCAGTATGTTTATCCCTCCGCTCTTGATCAGACTCATCCTCCAACGAGACAAGCGAAGTCACGAGTGGTCTTCTCGAAGGGAACGCTGCGCTCTATAACGGCTACTATGTCACGATTCCCGACCTGGAGGGTTCAAAGGTGGGTCCCTTTCTAACATAGCGCCTTATTGACCATTGATTACTGACTTTATCGAGGTGACTGTAGTCCGCCTTCATTGCCTACTCGGAAGGTCAGGTGGTCCTGGACAGCATTCGAGCGATAGCCAACCACAGAAAGACGATCCCGAACAGTAAAGGCTACAAAGCTGCCTTGACCGGTTACAGTGGTGGAGGACATGGATCTGCCTGGGCTGCTCAGCTCGCTTCCACATACGGCAAAGGCATTCCCATCGTTGCCTTGGCTGCTGGTGGAGTGCCTGTCGATCTGGAAGCAACACTAAACTTCCTTGACGATACTACGCAATCGTCACTTGTCTTTCTTGCTTTGGCGGGCCTGTCCAATGCTTATCCCAAAGTAGACAAGTACTACAAGAGTATCTTGAGACAAAATGGAACGGACGCACTGGCGCTGGTCAGAACAGGAGCGTATTGCACCCCTCAAGCAGGAGTAGCACTTGCAAATAAGAGTTTTGTTGGGAGTACGAAAGTCAAGTATCCCAACAAGGCAAAGATCGTGCAAGACACCTTCGACGAGAACTTCCTGGGGCGGCATCAGAAGCCGATCACAGATGTGGGTGTGGAAGATGTCCGGTTGATGCCGTGTCCGCTTGATAGTCTGAAGCCGACGACTCCTATCCTTCCCTTTCCGCAGTTCCCAGTCTACTTAGTGCACAGCATAGTAGACACTACGGTCCCCTTTGGTCCGGACAATCTCTATTACGAGTCGCAGTGCTCCCAAGGTGCCAAGATTCTCTTCAGTGCCGTGCCTACCGGCGATCATGGCCCCACAGTGAGTGGAAAATTGACGTGCTTGCTTTTGTTCCTTGACTGATCGTCCCTGTGTTACCTGCAGGGCATCCGAGCTCTTGCGCCGTTCACCGAGTTCATCAAGCAGGCTTTCGAGGGCGAAGCACATCTCTGCAGCTGCCGAAAGATACCTGACTTTACCTTCGCGTTGAACAGCTCTTTGGCAAGTGAAGCCGTTGGCCCTGCCTTGCACGCCCAACTTCAGCAGCTGCTGCTGGCCAGTGAGACGTAGGAGCAATGAGTCACCGAGACCGTGTCGCCTGCTTCCTCCTCACTTGTACCTATACACAACGATACTCCTTCTTTTTCTCCCTTAATAGATTTGCAATAGACCTGTGCACCTGCCGCAAAGGAAAGAGGGAGCCACGTCAAGCGGTAAGCTGGCTTTGAAGTGATGCGACAGTGTACGCCAAGCCATGTGGGAGGATGGCCTGACGAGGCGATGCAATTTCTACCCCCTTTCCGCCTCCAGCCCTTGCAAGTGTACGTAGTTGTACTGTGTTCAGTGCTTTCATCGTCGAATGGAGGTCTCTTGGCAGTGGCTTCACCATCACAGCATAGAGAAGAGGCGGTCACTGTGCAGAGCCTCGCCGCCATCAAGTTTCCCTACATCGCATTGGATTGCATTGGAATAGACCGCCTTCAATGTGCTGGCTATGCTAGGCAGAATGGCACTGTCTTCACTGAGACAGCCGCTGATCGGGCTTTCATCTACTTGCTGTGAAGGTGTTGGCGGCACGTATCTTTCTATCTGTCCAGGCACTGCATTTTAGGTGATGGCAGTGTAGGTATGCTGCTGGTCCAGAATGTACTTTCTAGCATATAAGTCGTAGGCGGGTCACCTAGATTCGTCTATATCTCGTTCGTTTCCCATCTCCTTCCAGTCTTCCTCCTCTCTGAAAATAGCAGCCGGTCTGTCTTGCAGTTCATACCTCCCGGAAAGGTTTGCAGATGTCGGCCAAGTTCACTTCTCTGCTCGTACTCTTCAACGCTCTGATCTGCGCAGAAGTACTAGCTGCACCAGTGCCTGGTAAACCCTTCGGTGGCTGTTTCGGTGGTCTCTGTGATGGCGGCGGCAAAGGACAAAGTCCAGAGACGCAGCATCATGGCACCGTTCCAGACTTTCGACTGCGGCCGGGGCCGGAAACGTCTTCGTCTCCTCTGCCTTCTCCCATCGGGGGAGTTCGCGCCTCCTCTTCCAACTATGAGACGACATTCAACGGCGGACTGCCTCTGCCTCCCAACTATCAGTGAGTCTGGGTTACCCATACTCACATCATCTGTACCTCACGTATGATGCCCTAATCTGACCTCCTCGCATCTTCCAATCTTGTCAAGAGGAGCGATAAGCCCTTACAACTATGTGCCGCAACCCCCGGCATCTTCGCGAAACAAGAAAGAAGCGAAGCCTAAGCGGAAGTGAGTCTGTTCGGGCTTGAGGTGGTTCGTGTGAAGCATGCTGGTGCTGATAGAGACTTGCCTCATCTCATCTCATCTCTCATCCTCGCGCGTCACCTCCTTTTCGTCACTATGTGCACACAGGAACAAGAACACCGACTGGTCGAGTGAACCGCAGGACCTACCGCCCCCACCGAGTCAGTACCAGTATCAGACCCCACCTGATAGCACCTATTATCCACCCTGGGCTCAGTACACGCGTGGAAAGTATCCCATGTAGCGCGAAGTCGTCATGAGAAACGAAGCGTGGACCAGGAGCAGCCGACGAACGGCCCCCTCTTCTTTTCATCGTAGCTCATTTCCCCTGGTATAGAGGGGCCTATGGTGCCGCATATGTCTACCGAGAAAGCAGTCGTGATAGAGGTAGAGTGCGTACCTCCCTGTCACTCAAATAAATCTATAATCCTGAGTAAACATCGAATAGTGCACGTGTGGCAAATCGTCCGACGCCGCACACCATCCCAGGTCGTGTGCGCACGACATCCTCGGCGTCCGCGCAACATCTCCATTCAGATTGAGTTCATCTTCCGCGCTTGAAATGTAGGGCCTGAAATGTGGAAGGGAATGAATGTCACTTATAACGCATATCTTTCTTTTACCCACGGAAAGTAGATAGAGAGAAGGCGTGAAACGAGGCGAGCTCGGAAAAGTGTAGAAGTTTTCCTTCCCTAAAAGAGATATTTATAAGTGGAAAATTGGGCGGGACTTTTCCACCCGCCGGCATCCAGACTTTTATCCTGTAATGAAATTTTCAACTTTGTATTGCTGTGTCGTTCCTGCTCCCGCATTACTAATGGAACGCAGACCGTCGGCACTGGAATATCCCCCTACCGGCATTTCGCATTCTAGTAAGCAATTCAGGCCAAATGAACACAAAATAACAAAAACAAAAGTTTAGGAAAGCCAAAAAGTTTTACAGCATCATAGGGGGGGAACTGCAGAGGGGGACCCTAATTAGATTGGAACTGTGGTACTGTCTGTGTACTCTATCATCTAAAACGGCGGCACGCTCAGTACTGCATGTGTGCGTCTCACGTCCCTGCGATGTGCCGAAAGTCGTTCATAGGGCCAACGACTGACTCCCTTGGTCAAATGTAAATAAGGGCCCAGTCTACCTACGCCTTGACAGCCCTTACCACTCCTGCCCTTGTCCAGGCACCGCTTATACACCCACACTCACACAAGCGATATATGCCTTGACTGCTTCACATATATATATATATATACACTTCCTATCATATACATGGCTATCGTCTCCTTAGAGTAGAGACGACATCGTGCTATAATAACGCTCATCATGCTGCTTCTGCCATCACACTACGACAAATACGAGCCACTCAACAAGAATGCAAGCAACTTCTTGGGCAAGATACACCAGAGGAGGATCATTGGGATATCTCTCGTGCTCTTTGGACTGCTGGGTGGCTACCAGGTGTACAGGGTGTACAGCGACTATGGTGGACTGAACGGCAGCTGCTCTTCCACTTTGCCATGTCACGCAGCCACCTCCACCACATCACCATCCAACAACGTCAGCACAATCGAGGTACTGGTGGGAGCCAAGACGAACACCTCATCATTGAGTCTCGGTGAAGGTGACGCCATCTCGACGGATAAAGCGCACGAAGTCCACAAGATCGACTTGCCACACATCAGCGATCAAGCCAGTACAGTCTACTATATCGACGAAGCAGACTGGCACATGCCCACCGACGTCACTTTTCTCCCGAACGACCCGCGCTTTCGCTCAAGGTTCCGACCCTTCTTTCGCCAAGACAAGGAGGATATTCATCGAGAGAAGGGATTCGGCACACCGATGGACCTGCAGGAAGCCCCCTTCATTCGACGCTCGCTCTATCGTCATCTCCTCCAGTCCTTTCAAACCTTTTCTCAAGCTCACGACTTTCACTTTTGGCTGGCGCACGGGACTTTGCTAGGTCAGAAATGGTGAGTGTGAAGTTTGCTCGTACTGTTGTTTCTCCTCACAACCCACTAATGCCTTGGCTTCTTGTTGTTGCGAATTTGCTCCAGGGGACAGAAGATCATGTCTGGGGACTCGGATGTGGACCTGCAGTGCAGTCTAGGGGCTTTGCATCGACTGCTTCCCCACCAGAACCAGCTGTGGGAAGACCGATTCGAGTTGGTGATCAATCCCCACTACCTGATCAGAAAGACGAGGAACTTCCGCGGATTGGGACTCGACAAGAATGTCATTGATGCCCGCTGGATCGACATTCTGACCGGCCACTACATCGATATCACCGCGCTATCGAGCATGACAGCCGATAAACCGGCACTTGATGTCGCTCCCTTTGATGGCACAAAGCTGACAAGGATCGTGCAGGATAAGTCGCCACATCGCTACAGTCTCCACACCATCACACCAACGAGACGATGCAAATTCGAAGGCATGGACATGTGGTGTCCGAATGAGCCCGAAGTGATCCTTCAAGAAGAGTACAAACAGTTTGAATTGCCTCACTTCCAGACGTGGCGATTCAACGAGACCATCCAGGCTTTCAACGAGGTCACTTGCTTGCAGTTGGTCGACATGTACCGAGAGCCGACTGCACAGAATTGCGACACGGAGTGTCGATCGGTGGTACGCCATGAAAGGCATCTCAATTGGAATCACCTGATCATGCACGGAGATGGAGGGTCAACGAAGAGAGGATGTGTGCTCAAGGTCTCGTGGAAGGACGAAGAAGACAACGACAAAACGATCACTCGGGAATACTGGGGTCGTGCGGTGCCTACCGATGTCATCGTCTTCCGGAACACGCTGAACCACACCGAAGCCGCCGTTGTAATCTAATAGAAAGAGAGAGAGAGAAGAACAGACTGACTGCCGTTGCTTCGGTAGTCTCATTGTTGTAATTGTAATTGTACTATTGTAATGCATTATCCCCCTCTACCATCCACACTGTCTAGATCCGAGCTGGCTCACTTGCGTACGTAAGCGAGGCGTACTTGCTGGAGAGGGGGGTGAAGGAGTGATCAACAGTGAGCGTGCTTAATTCCCCCCCCCCCCCTTTCCCATCACCATGCTCTTACACCTGCTCACCTTGACTGGCTTCTTGGCATGGTCGTCATTCGGATGAGGTCGAGGCAGCGTCCTGTCGGAGAAGGCGGCCCCCCTCGAGTCTACCGAGGAGTAGTCAAACGAGAGCAGGAAACAGGCACAAAGGATCTTGATATCCAGCTTGGCCAGTCTCGTACCCAAGCAAGGGCTTCGGCCTGCTCCCCATGCCAAGAACTGATACTCTTCCGACCCTTCCTTGCGAGCGTAGAAACGATCGGGGTCCCATTCCAGGGGGTCAGGATAGATGGACGCATCAAAGTGCACCTTTGCCATCCAGAAAGCCATAAAGTCGCCGCTTTGTAGCGTGCCTCCGCCGAAAGAGACTGGTGACGAGGAAGCCTTCCCTTGAGCGCCTTGAGGAGGATTGTAGTGACGCAAGGAGACAATGTTGACGAGATGGCGTAGCGTCTCTGCTAGACATGCTTCCAGGAAGGGCATCTTGCTTTCCCATGCATCCAGCGGTATCCGGGAGACCCTCTCCTCGATGGACAGCTGAGCAAGGAAGGGAGACAAAAGAGCGATCAGACTGAATGCTTCATGACTCGGGTTAGTAGATTGTAGCACTCTCTCTCTCACCTCTGCGCAGTCCTCTCCCTTCTTCTGCTGCATCGCGGCGAACAGCTCCTCTCGCAGGCGAAGAGCGACGTCCGGTCTCGTCCCTATCCACAGCAGCAAGTAGGCAGCATCTCCGGCCGTCTGAGCGATTCCAGCAAACAGAGCCAGGAGAATGAAGTTTGAAATGGCCAACGTCGAAGCACCTCCATCCACCATCTCTTGCACAAAGTCGTCCTCTTTGACGTTGCTCGTCTTCCTCGCTTCGATGGTGCACGAAAGCTCTCGATGTAATCTGCCAACACTGAACAGCTTCTTCATACTCGAAAAGGTAGGTATCCATGGGAACATTGCCGAGATGTAGACGGGACGTTCCTGAAAGTGCCAAAAGAGTTTGGAGATCTTACCCAACTTCTCCTCATCTTTGGTGTGCTCAGCACAGCCTACCGCATGATTGATGAGGCGGAATACGAGCTGTGACGGGGGGAAGAGAGTGTTTAGTCAACGCAGTTCATCGGTGTCTCTTCGATGTGCCTCACCCTGTATATCGTGTCGTGCGTGTCGATGGTGCCGCTGCATGGTAGCCCATTGAATGCTTCCATGCAGTACGAAGCGATGCCCGGGATGAGACCTTGTAGATGCGTCGAAGTAGTCAGCTTGCGCACTTTCGACAGCCCGAATGACTGTTCCTTTGCTGCCGTCTCTTCTGCTTCCTTTGTCACATTCGTCGTCCACCTTGGCAGGCGAGGGGTAGAACCGATCAACACTTCATAGGCGTTCTTCAACCCGGCATATCGATCGTGGTACAACACCGCAGCGTCACAATGTCTGCCCGATGCAACGAGGATGTTACTACGCAGGTTCAAGCGCATGCCATGCACGACCTCATCTCCATCGCTCTCTTCCGGTCGACCAAGGACAGATTGCAGCAGGCCAGTCCGATCAGAGTAAAATTTCAGTGCACCCAGACCAGCGAAAGGGAGAGCTCTGTACACCTTTTGGTGGCTCGATGGTCGTCCATGCAGTGATGCAGGTGGTGTGACGAGTTGATAGAGCAGTAACAAAAATGCCACCACTACAGCGCCGATCAAAATGGGCGAATCATAAAGGGAGAAGGTAAAGGCTGGACTCGCTACCTCTCTGAGCATCGAGGAGTGTTCGTTTTTTCGAGGAGAGGGAGGCAGGCGGACGGCGGAAGATGTGTCATTTTCTGCATTGGTGCTGTACCTGTCGGCAATTTTATATGATTATAGGAGCGCCCCTCCTCTCCATGTCACATTTGCCGGGGAGGATGCGGTCCTGTCAAATTATGGCAGGGCAGCGCTAGAAGTGCAAATCGGTTCGAGAGTCTAATTGAAGGCGTTGCGGAATCACTCGTCTCCGCGGCTTGGCACACCTCTTGCCCCCTCTAGGCGTCAGTATCGTTTCCGCGGAATAAGTGCAGACTTCACCTCCCCTTGATGCTTGCCTGATACTAACAGCCGCGCAGGGATGTTTACCCGGTCAGTGTATGACAAGAGTGTCAAAATATCGTGGTGCACGATGGGACGACACTAGATGCCTATTAGAGGAGAAACGATGCATGGTTTTAATAAAATAGTACAAGATGATGATGACTTCGGCGCTTTTCCTCTCCCCCCTCTCTTTCTTATTGATCTGCTTGATCTTCAATTTGCTAGACCGGCCTTGGCGCCCTTCTTCCAGCTGCCTCGGAATAGATGCACTACTCTGGTCACAAGCGGCGGATTGTTGAGAGAATTCTTGGAGGGATTGAAGCCGTCCTCAGGTAGGATGACTAGATCCCCTACCTGTACTGGCTCCTTGATCTTTGCAAGCTCCTCCGGACGAATGCCAGTCGTCGCATAGATGTATCTAGAGGAGTATACACTTGTTAGTAGTCTTCATCCTTGTCAATCAATGTCATCGCTCTCCCATACTCACGAGACCACCGAGTCAGTCCAAGCGGCCGGCCCGGTCCATTCCTCCACGCTCGTTTCGTGCCAGCCGAATTGCCAGTGGCCCCTCGATCGAACCCACTGCTGTCGTGTCGATTCCCAAGGCGCTGATTCCTGACTTTGGCTACCATCCACTGCTCTTAATGAAGATCCTTCCGCTGTTGGGATGCCTGTCTTTGGCTCGTGCCATCCCCACCCTATTCGCTGCCCTTCTCGTTTCATCTGCATCTGATACGCTCGATAGACATCCGTCGTGTCGAGTATTCGACGGATGACATCTAGTAAGATGGGATGATGCGGTGCAAAGTGGATTGTCCATTGCACGAATTGTAGATTGCGATGTCGTGCGAGCTGGGAAAACATAGACATGTCAGCATGAGCTTGCAAATGACGCTGTCAAGCGACTCGCGTTGCTACACTTACAGGCTTCAGGTACAGTAGCTCGGCACTACGTTGGGGTTGGGGGAGGAGAGGGAGGCCATAGAGTGTCAACATTACTGGTCCTAAAGGCAAGCTCCCTCCTACTGATTGTCACTCACGCTCCTCGCAGACTAGCCCAGCGTGGCGCACACTCGATGCTGATAACGGCATGTATGGCTTGCTTTGCTTTGCCTAGGATGGGATTCGCCTCTGTCCTACCTTCTTTGGATTGAGCGACCCGAGTGGCAGGGGAGAACGATCGAGATGACTCCAGCTGATTCTTGCGCTGGAAGGGTCCCACATTATTGCTCCAACTAGAGAAGTTCTGGACAGGCACCGTGTCCATGTCACTCCACGTCCCTCCTTCTAGATAGAGGAGGAGGTATCGAAGCATGTCTGCCCGCCTGATGGAAGGAAGAGTAACTGGTTAATGCCCTCTTCACTATATACGAGCAGAGATGTAAAGTAAGTCTACGCACAGTATCGCTCTCGGCATGTCTCTCCAAGCTTGAACGACCTGCGTCCCTTGCCATTCCCTTTCCACGTAGGAGTACGCTTCGTCGTCGTTGTAGAATTTTGCTTCAAAACCCAGCTTTGCCCACATCGGTGCCCAATCAGACGGAGCTGCTTGCTGATCACTGGAATAGATGATCCTGGGTATGAGTGATTCTGTATCGTTTGCGTAGACGGCATCGTGTGGAGAACGTTCGAACGTCTTCAGCGCTAGGAGATTCGATAGAAGCTTGCTTTGTGTTGTGCTGGATGGGAAAGTGAGTCTCTCCTGCAGTGTTGATTCGAGTGTCTTTACGTACGCTCCAGGCCCCAAGACAACATAAGCAGGCGGTGTCAAGACGACGCGAAGTCTGCTGTGAAGGAAAAGGAGACCAATGACGATGAAGAAGAAGATGATCTTGCCTCTGATCCTTCGAAAGAGATGATGTACCTGTGGAAAGAGTGATGATTGCCTGACCCGTGACGAGGGCCAGTCGTCGTGGCTGTACAGCGGCGGAGGAGTGTGCGAACCAGAAGCTGAGCTGGCACTGGAGTGATACCCGTCTAAGAGCTCATAGCCGTCCTGCTTAGGGGAATAGTACGCAGTGAGCATCTCACTACGATCGCAACTGGATGGTAGTCAGACAGGGATGAGATGGCGGTTTGGAGCTTTTTCCTTGAATTCCATTGTTTCCCCCTCTCTCCCCCCTTTCCCTCCCCTCAATCTCTCATTCGAAGCTCCCTCCTTTTCTCCTTTCAGCGCTCGGCGGACTAGGATGCACCATTTTTTTAATCCGCCTTTACTCTAGACCGACGACTTCACCGATGAGTGGGTCCGGCCATGCCTTCCGGAAGTGTGGCTGGAGCACAAGGCAAGGTGAATGCCAGCTATTTTTTTTTTCTTTTTTTTTCCCCTTTTTGACCCTTATATCACATTATACTTTTTCCATCTACGTAAATAACACAATAAAAGAAAAGCACAAATAGTGAAAGTGTTTTTGAAAGAGAGGTGCCGGGCACAGTCCTCTTTCGCCCTCTTGAATTTTCGGAGAGTTGTTCTCTGATTACAGAAATTGTTCCATATGGTAGATCTGGAGGACATTTTTTCCAAGGCAGATTCCAGTGTACCTAAAAATACTTTCCAGCACATGTATTTTATATATTTTTCGCATTGAATAGTGCTGCCGTTCTGGAGGAGATCCGTCACAAGCAAGGCTCGTCGTCTCTGCTCTACAAAATTAGAGGCTCAATCGCCGCAATACAGTTTTTTTGCGGTGTCGTCGCTGTAAGACATGCATTGCATTGCGAGAGGGAGGGGGGCAGTATGCGTCAGTGACGTTTGCTGCATGGAAGGGAAGAATGATCAGATGCTTATCGAGAATTGGGCGAGTTGCCCTTGTCGGTCTGTCGTATGGATGCTCTTCTATTCCTTGAGAGGCGACAGACGAATCTGTGAGGTCACTGTCGAATCTCGCATTCTCGTATTCTCTTCTCCATGTGATTAGAATGCCCAGATCACCTGCATAGTGATTTAGAGAGGTAGCGGTAGCCAGAAGGGACGGAGTCACTCTGGCATGTTCATATAGCGAGCTACCCTCGCCCCTTTAAATTGAGTCCACGCATACTTGCAGTGTCCATGCTATGTCCCCTACTGAAGAGATACCTTCACGGCCATCGACACTGCGACTTCTCACCTCCTTGAGCCGGCATTCCGCGATCCCAGCTTCCGCTTCAAGATCAGATTCCGGTCAGACCGAGGTAGGTTTCTCCCATCTTACGTAATGACACGAACAGGCGAAGTGGAGGAAGAAGACGCGCTTCGGAGTTGCTTTTTGCATAGACGCCGTTGATGATAAAGATTCTTCCGGTTCACGCTCTTACCCTCCTCTATCGAAGCGATATCGTTACCAACGTCGACATTCTCTTTTAATTCATCGACATGGCACCTTCACTGAAATTATCGGCAGGTCCGGATCTCGACTCGCTGAGTGTCTTGTACGTCAACGACGAGAGCAAGCCCTTGGACGTCTCTACGGATGCTTTTGAAGGGCGAATCGTCGTCAGAATCAAAGGGTTCACCGGTCAATTACCAGACAACAAGAATGACAAAGAAGAAAGCAACAGTACAGAAGTAGAGAATCATGATACACACTACTTCGATCAATCGTATGCCAAGAACTGTACCTGGTCTATTGGAATCCAGGGACGCTTCAAGGAGGAAGTAGACGTAGATGAGGTCGAATTTGGCAACCTGTTCGACCACAGTATCAAGGACAAATTACCGTATGGCACAGGGGTGGCATTGGCAGCGGTGAAATACATTGATCCAAACCTGCACCATGACTTGTATGCCGATAAGCCGTGGGCATTCAGTCCGCTGATATGCACCATGACGCGTATTAATGTAGAGAGACTGCAAAAAGATGCAGGAAGCAAGGAAGATTGGCCAGCGTTTCCTCAGGGAAAGGACGAGAGCGACTACGTTCAGGAGGACACCTCTGTACTGCTGTGCAAGAAAGACTCGACAAAGGAGGTGGTGGATAAATTGGAAGAGAACGGACATGCTGACAAGGGCACCCTGAGCTCCCTCCGAAGCTCCAACGACGCAAACAACGCACACAAGACAAGGGTGAAGTTTTGGGGAAATCAGAGGGTCCGACAAGCGACGCAGTTCACACACGACGACATCATCACCATGGACTTCTGTCAAGGGTACATCCGATTCGACAATTTGCACTTGGCCATCGCAGGCATGGAGTTTGACCTGGTGAAATATGCTACGCACAATCAGGTTGTGAATTTCTTGTGCCGGAATAAGACGACGGAGAAGGTGTACTTTGTCGTGCAATTCCAGCTCCTCAAGAAGTAAATGAGCATCCAAATTCCGCAAATGAATCCACTTTTGACACCAACCACTTTTGACACAGGAAGAAGGAAAGAAGAAAGATCACAGCTCGTCGTGTGCTACGTTCGTGTGCGAAGATGCCGTGTCTACTTGCTGATTCGGAGCCACGACATTCGCGCCCAGCTTCCCCTCTTCCCTGAACTTGATCGCCGCCCTTGCCACTTCATCGTCGTACTTGGTCCACTCTGGTATCTGCCTCTTTGCTCGATCTAATTTTGGCTCCTTGGTCTTTGGATTACTGCACAGATCAATGCTCTTCGCCTGATCATACCAGTCCCAGCTACACCATGTCTCACACCACAGCCATTCCTTTGCCAAGCTATGGATGTTGACAACGTGTATCATACTGGCTACCAAATCTTGATCCAAGTTAGACAGCGAGTTGGGATCTTGACTTAATGCTTGATAGTGACCTCGTAGCTTGTCCCCCGCTGCCTGGAGTCGGAATGTATTTAGATCAATCACAAACAGCGCCGAGATCGGATAGGGCTTTCCTGCTAAGAACTTCTGCCAGTACCCTCCTGGCTGCTCCCAGAATCGAAAGTTGTCCATGTCGAACGAGTCGTTGCCCATGGGGGGAAACCCATAAGGAGCTCCCTTGAGATCCGTGTCGATCAATTCCTTGAGATCCGCTCGCACGATCTGATCTGCATCTACAAAAATGACCTTGCTCAGGCCGAGGGGGAAAATGACATCCAGGAAAAGCACCTTCATGCCCCAAATACTCCTCTGCTTCTCCTTCTGCGATCGGAGCCAGTGTGGCCAGGCGTACGTGATCAGCTCATACTCAAAGTGGTACTCTTGCGCTAGATGAGGGATAAATTCCTTGAAGGAAGGCGAGAGGTAGTTTTCAATGAACCAGAACTTCACGGTGCTCTTGGTGTGCTTCAGTACAGACAGGATCATGATGTACGTCATCCGCTCGTAAAGATGTCCACTGGCCACTGTAAATACGTTAATGACTGCTTGCTCCTTCGCCTTCGCCTCAAAGGGAGATGCTTGCAAGACATCTTGCTGCTGCTTCTTTTGCGCAACGACAGACGTAAGAAGTGACTTGGCTCTGGAGAGGACGCTGCCTTCTTCTTCTATTGGGACGACAGCTGCCTTTCCCTCTTCTTCGACGAGTATCTCCTTCTCTTTGCCCTTCTTCTTTGCTAGGCGAGGGTAGATGGTTAGACCTTGCAGTGTGCTCAATGTGATACTATTCCCGGTCGCCTCCACTCCAGGACTGTCGAATCCCAGATTGCCAACGCTCTCCATGTCAAACAAGTCGGTACTCCTACCCTGTCGAAGCCGAAGCCGGTACAGGCCGGGCTTTGCTCTGAATTGAAAGTATGCTAGGTTTGCCATGACGATTGTGTCTAGTTGTTGTGATCCGTCCATTGTCTCCAGTACAAGCTGTAGACCCCTCGGCACAGACTTGGTCGTTTCATCACGAGCGTGTCCCTCGATCAGGATATACTTGAGGTCATACACCGCATTCACCGAAGGAGTCACGACGTCCTTCAATCGGATGTTGTCCAGATCGTAGATCGCATCAGAGGCCATCGTGAGCCAGGCAGGAGGCGCATCAAGACCCATGGTGAGTACGGCATCCAAGGGCATGTCTCTGAAGCTCAAGACTTCCCGCCTCGATCGTCCTTTGCCGTCGAAGGTGAGCTGATGTGGTGCACTGTACCGATAGTAGCGCTTGATGGGCAATTCTCTGAGATGCGGCTGTGGATTCAGAATGACTTTGATGTAGACATCTTCCATTCCAGAGAGCATTTGCAACACGCTGCTCCAACTCTGCGCCATTTCCGTGATCGGATCCAGAAGGACGGAAAAGTGCAGGGAGGCTTTTCCTTTATCTCCAATCGAAAAGGTGCATTCCTTCACTTTGATGTGGTCTATCATGTTGGACCTCGCTTGGGAGGGGGTGTTGAAGATGCCTTCAGAAGAAGCGTCCACTTGGAATGCCATGCTAAAGACGGACGCCAGCCTAGTCGCGAGGTCTGCACTCATGGATGTCGTGTTGGACAACGCCTCGACCACGGCATCCACCTTCTTGGCTTCCATTTGAAAGAGGGCCATGTAGTCAGTGCTGGTCAGCTTCTCCGGCTGAAATCCAGTGACGACTTTCCCATTTACGACGAGTGCCACTTCCGCGTCTGCTACGCCCACTTGACTTTGCAGTATTCGCCCGGCCTTACCAACCCTGACCTTGGCATTGATCATAATCTGCTTGACGTCACTCAACATCTTGGCGCCCTGCTGAGACTCAAGGTCGCCGACCAGCCATACTGTCGAATTGTAGGATAGACTGTCGCCATCTCCCTCCACGAATACAGTCTCGGCGAGAATATCTGCTCCCAACACCATCCCACGAGTCTTGATGGTCGTCTCCGTCGGTGGAAAGGTGAGTGGAGAGCGAGAGGAAAAGGTGTTTGGTAAGTCGTAAAAATGATGGGAGACGTCGGCTTCTTCCTCGATCTGCCCGTAGTAGATCAGTGGCGCCATTGATTGGATTTGCATGGCAATCGTCTGGTGGAGAAACTGAAAGAAGTGCGAGTCGAAAGCTACATGCTGGCCATTGATGAAGACGTCACCTCGTTCAGCTTCGTTTGCACGCAATCGACGAATGTACTGCCTCGTGGGTACCTCTCGGTGGCTGTAGTCCTTGGTCGCCTCTTCCACTTCATCACTCGTCATCTTCAGGATCTTCTCGACTTCTAGCTGGGCTTTGCTTACGTCTACTTCCATCGATCCTTCAGAAGCGAAAGCCAGACGTCGTAGGTACTTTGCTGCCATGTCTACCCCGCCTTTGTCGAGTACGAGCCAATAGAATCGAGCCAATTGAGAAGAAGGGCTGACGGGGTCCTCTATATTCGACGGCACGAAGCCCCAACGAAGTGCGACTCGACTGAGAGCCATGTGAACGCTCTCCGATAAAAATTTGCAAGATTCGACCTTTGCCAGGTCCATGACCACAATGATGTTGAAGAGATTCCTTCGAAGTGTGGGAAAGGAGCCAGGATACATCGGTCGGAGAATCGTCGATAAAAGAGGACTGTATCGAGCATACCTCGGGTCCCCTTCCACCTCCAGGTCATTCCAATAGACGATGGCTCCGGGCCCTTCTTCTCCTCCCTGACTTGACCTCTCTATACGATCACTGGCATCGAAGTATGGCGCGCTGGTCTCCTCCTTTGAGAATGCTTGGTTGATGGCTGGAGAAGAGAGAAGATCGACAGCATCGCTTGTAGACAGGTTCAGCGCAGTGAGAGAATGCACGATAGCTCGTTCTGATCGTAGAATCGACAGTAGACCAAAAGGCTGAAACTCCTTGCCGGTGAGCACCTTTCCATTCAGCCAGACGTCATCCCCACCCGCTTGTACCTGCGTCTCATGCATCTCTTTGACTTCATTCAAGAAAGACTTGCTTGGCCGGGCGGCACTTCGAGCAAGAGCGACACCATGTCTGGGAAAGTCCTGTGACAGTTGGCGTAGTGCCTTGAGGGGGTCCTTGCTTTTTGCTACAACGTAGGCCGCTTTCACAGCGAGATCTACAGGGGCGATGATTGAGGGTAGTGAGATTGCTGCATCTCTTCGTCTTACTATAGGGTAACTTACCGCTCAGCTCGTTCTCTGTCAAACTCCCGATGCTCTGTTTCTCGTCTTCCTTGCTTGTTTTCAGCTGAGTCGCCATCCACGCCTGCTCCTTATGCAGAATATCTGACTCTATCGAATGTGCCCCTTCCTCTCCTTGCCCTCCTTTCACTGCTGCCGTGTCTGCCAGCTTCCGATCATCGATGACGAGGTAGTCGACTTTCTTCAGATCGAGCGCAGCACCATAGCCAGCCAAATAGCCATCACCTGAAGAAAGCAGCGGTTTCCAACGCAGGATATATTGAAGACGAGACGAAGTGTCCGCAAGCTCGCAGAGTCGCTTGTGAAGGGCCTGGAAGTTCGGGGAGTATGGATCCGCATACAGAACGGCAGAACGTCCTGAAGGTGGAGTGTAGCCAGCCTGCGAAGCATAGACATGATCAAAGGGAACAAGCGAGGGAATAATTCTTTGTACCAACGACATTCAGTACAGAGTCCAGTATTATTCGTATGTACTCTTGTCACTCACTGATGCTCGCTACCACTAGACCTCTCCCATGCCTCATTCAGCTCCTGTTCGCTACAAATGATCTCGCCAGCGAAATCGATCCAGCTGTCACACTCCCTGCCTGCAGCTCCTTGTTCCCACCTCTGCTGTAGTCCATTGCTTTCGTACAGTTGCCAGAACGCTGCAATTTTGGGACTTTGAGACCTCAAGGCTAAAGCCAACTCTAGATTGTCTTTCTGACCTCGCTCCTTCAGCAGTCCTCTCTCTTTGATGATCTGCCTTGCCTCGACGAGAACGGCCTCATCGGAAGCCTCTCGAAGGCGCACTCTCGCCGCCTCCCAATCGTCGCCACTACCGCCACCAAGTATAGTGTTGCTGGTGATATGCGTTAGTAGTGGGAAGAAGGACGTGGTCTGCTCTTCGTGTGCCGCTTCCAGGATCTCTAGTAGCAAGGGCGCTGCTGGCCACGGCGATCGTAGCTGCACTTGCACGGGCGGAGAAGGATCTGCCAATGCTGACACGATGCAAAGCACAGCAGCAATCCCTGCCCATACTCTTGCTTTCCCACCTGCCTCTCCCTGCCTCATCGTTTTACGTTGGCGCAAGTCTGGTGGAAGAGCACCTTTCTTCCTCCTCTGTAACCCGGGCTGTCCATCACTCGAACAACTTTAAAGCTTTGCTTCCTTGTTCACGCTTGTCCAACTCACCGTCAACGTGGCTCTGAGTGCGAGAGAGAGAGGGTCCGTGCAGATCAAGAGGGGTAGGGTTAGAGATCTACAATGATCGTCCGCGTCCCGGTGTGCATTAGGCGTGTACCGAACCTATTTAACGCTTTGATGGTGCTGGACTTAAAGCTGTGATGCGTGTCATACGACTGCATGGCCAGGACTGGCTGGCATTTCTCCGGCGTAGAATGTATGGCACGTCATATTAATCTACTGCATCGATGCGACTGTGCGTTTCCCTGACCGTCCCGCGAAGTTTGAGAGCAAGATGTAATTCTTGGAAACGGCTCACTAGGTCGAGTGAAAGTGGTGTATGTCTGAGCTGGCCATTACTTTACTGCAATCCTCGTCTTTGAGATCATCTCCTGCCGCCCTTTGAAACTTATTCACTCCTGTCACCGCACGTCAAACATCTGTCCAAATTCCTCAATATGAAGTTCTTCCACAAGCAAACGCTTCTCGCCCTCTCTTTTTTGCTGACACTAAATGCTGTTCTAGGACGGAAGACTGAAAGAGACGTCGACTATCATGGTATGAAGATGTATCGCGACATCGTCAATTCAACCATCAGTGTGAAAGCAAGTGACGACAACGTGTCAATGCATAGGCGAGAATGGAACTACTGCACCCTTCAACGACGAGAACAAGTGCTCAACATGGTCCCTGAAGGCTACAATGCGCTCCAGCTGGAATCAGAATCCATCTTCCGTCGCTTGCCCTTTTCTGCAGACAACACCGTTAGCATGTGAGCAAATCTAGGAGAAATGTGTCAACCTTGCAGTCAGGAGCACAACACTGACGCCCCTCCTAATTAATTACAGTGCTCCTAATGGCCTTCCACCCATCGAATTCGCCTCAGACCGGACATCGACGCTTCTCCTGACAACGTACACCAGTCTGGTCATTTCACACGTTCAGTGCAATATTTACCACTTTGCAAATTTGACGAGTCTCTGCACAGCCAAAGTGATGAGCGTCCTGCGTCAGTATTTGTACTCTAAATCGGTGACACTGACTATGATTACTTCAGAATCTGGGACTCTCAGCTGCTCTGCCACTTCCCATCACATTCAGCGGATACGTCTACTTTGACTTTACAGACTCTTGTCAAGTGAAGAGAGTGCTCGCCTTTGCTAACATTCCTTCTGAAGTACTCGGCAAGGCCGTCAATCTACCAGGGGTGCCCTTCCACAACCTTCTAGCGGGCGTGCCTGGTCTCTACGATGTGCTTGATGCTGTTCTCAACAAAGTCAAGTGAAGGCCCAACTTAACCACACTCCCCGCCTTCCCCTTCCTCCCTCACTACATTTCCGCGTGTACCTACCTACCCATGTCCCCCCACGACATACTGTCTATCTCGCTCTTCCGCGACGCAACACGAGACGAACTCATCCACATGCTGCCACGAAGTTCTTTTCCCCTCCTTATGCATGCACGCAGATGCTGACGTTGCCTTAATTTGTTTCCTGCTCAGCCAAGCATAATTAGGGTAGCCAGCCGCAGATGCCCCTGCCTAGGATATGCACTACAACGGACTAGTCCATACAAGTCTGAGGCAAGACCTTATTCCAACCTTATCTAATCGACCTAGATTGAGGCACAGATCTAGATGCTCCCACAAGCTCACGGCAGCAGAATCGGCAGCCTTTTCGGGAAGGAGAACACCGCTTGCAATAGCTAAAAGGGAGAGATATTTGTCCTCTCCACACGAGAATCGGCCGGGTGCGACTTCTGCATAGTCCTCATGGTAAGAACATTCATTACGGTGAGGAAAAAAAGGACACGTTCATTTTGTTCCGCTGCAAATTGTATTCACAACATGTAGAGAAGTATTATTACATCGAGGAATCACGGTACTACAAGGTAAGACAGTGTGATGCACGCGTATCACTATTGAAAGTTCGTCCCATTAAGAAAGGAAAAACTTTCCTGAACTTTGTGCCGCGCCAAGGAACCTTTATTGCCGCTACAGAAAACATCCCGCATTTCAACAAGGAGGTTAGATTCTACGCTGCACAAGTGCAGCGAAGTCTGCACGATCTGAAGCCGCATACAAGGAGGTAAAGGAGGAGGTGCATGCCCAAAATCAAAGGAAAAAAAGAAAATGAACGTCGGACTTTGGTCGCCACATTGGGGGAAGTCGTCGACATACATAGATCCAGATCTCCGTGCTTCCTCTCTCGATTTTCGCCCTTTGCTTTTCCCTCTTCCCCCATCCCCCCTTACCCTTCTTCTCCCTTTTCTCCTACGCTCTGCATCTTGGTCTGCTCTCATAGCCAGCAGTGCTGAAGGTGTGTGCCCTACGAGATGCTTCCTTTCTTCAATAGGACGCCATACGACCTCGCCGACCCCGAAGAGCATAACCTCGACTATCCGCATGCCAAGATCCCCCCGCGTCACAGGAGGAAGCGTAGTACCGTCTTACTACTTGCTGTGCTCGCTACCCTGTCGCTATGGCTCTACCAATCAAGGCCTGTCAAAGTGATCCCGGAGCCAATAGCAGAACCACTGGAGAGTGAAATCATCTTTCGTACTCCAGTCGAGATACCGAATATAGTCCACTTTGTTCGGCAACTAAATCGAGACGTCAATGGGACAGCCAAGCCGCTTGAATTCGAATTCAGACACTTCTTAGCCTACTACTCGGCGCATTATTACCTCAAACCCACAGAGATCAACATCTGGTCCGATGTGACGCACGACATGATCGTTGCTGCCAAGATTAGCGGCAATCGCTTCACCAAGGCGGTCTTGAACTTGCCCAATCTGCAATTCCGTCATGTCACGATGCCGAATCAGACGACGATGGGTGTTCCAATCACCGCGTATGCACACAAGTCAGACTTTGTTCGACTGCATGCCATGGCCAAATATGGAGGTCAATACTTTGATGACGACTCGTGGGTGATTCGAGATCTGGCACCGCTACGTAAGGCTGGATTCGAAAATGTATTCGGCAAGGAATGGGGTGACGACATCTGTCAGGCAATGTGGATGTCGACGCCCGGCAATGCCCTGATGAAGGCTTTTGAACGACTACAAGAGACGGAGTTCAACGGAGAATGGCTGCGTGCCAGTAACAATTTGATCTCGAATCTCGTCTACGACGTCAGTGGTTTTGGTCATGACAAGTATGCGTTGGTGCTGGAGAGAAACGCCTTCTTTCCAGGTGAGTGAATGTGGTCCTGCTGATTTAGTCTGCTTCTAGGGCATGCGTTTGCTGAAACACCTTTTCTTCTTCTTCTCGTCCTGCTGCTGCACCAGGCCAATGGAACATCGAGGACGACGGTCTGCCCATGTTCTACAAGGTCCATCCAGAGCCAGAGCCGCTGCAGGAAATGGCGCCTGTTGCGAAATCCATCGACGAGCTGGTCAACAACTACTCCTTTGAGCGCAGATTTGGCTGGAAGAAAGATTGGAGGAATTCGTATGTGATCCACGGCTTCTCCAATGCCATTCGAGGTGCCGATGCATGGTGGATGTTTGGCGAGTTCAAAGGCTTCACTCCGGAATACGTTCTATCACAATCAAGCAACATCGGACGGGCACTTTACCCTGCTCTGCAGAACGCTCTCGACACGGGCGTCTTGAAGCTGGGAGAAGAAATGCCCGCGGGCATCTCTTCTCCACCATGATTCACCTCATAGTTATGCAACAGATCAGATGTACAGTACCTTTTCCGTGTTTGCTCAGCATAACCAACACTTCATACCCGCCTCTTCTAATTTCATAGTTCTGCTCTTTCGATGGGATGATGGTGGATGAGATGGAAAAGCAAGAGAAGGCAGGGTGGTGAGCGGCGTACGTAGCATATACATTGTCGTGGCGTGTCTAGGAAATCCCTCACACAAGACACATTCTCTGCTAATTTTTGTTGTGGTAATTAATCATCTTTGAATCATCATTTCTTACAGAAAAGGGGTATGACAATATCGATCCTGCTGTACAGCTGAGCCCTTTTACTAACGCTCCTGTTATCCGTTTGAAAGGGTGGCAAAAAGCCTGTCCTTCTTAATCGAGACGAGGGAGAGGCATGACGGGAATGACCGTGATCCCTTCCTCGGCCAATAAGACAGACAAAGCAGAGAATTGCTGGAAGGAGAAAAGAGGAAGTAAAGAGATTAGTATGTGAGAATCGAGATCAGGTCCAGATTGTTGATCACTCACAAGTAAAATTCCAATGACCATAGCTACTCCTCCGGTTGCGTGTTGAATGGAGACTTTGGGGTAGTGAATGTACGATGCTCCAGAGAGGATAAGACTGCCAGGATGAAAATGGACGAGTAAGCAAATGATAACCCGAGTCGAGGACGCAGGGAGGAAAGATGACTCACACAATGCACAGAAGCAACGAGGAAATGGCGACAGGAACGGCCGTTCGGACAGAGGCGAGGAAGATGATGAAGACGGGTGCAAAGGAGCAGAAAAAGACGATGCTCAGTGCCTTTTGGGGGGGAAGGAGGCGAAATCAAAAGGACGGTCAGCATTGTCTTCTTAACGACAGTGCATCACCCCTGTGCTGGGCGCCTCTACTCACCTTGTACAAGGCAAGCGTTCCTTCGAGGATGTTGCCCTCTGCAGCGGTAACGTAAGCGACTTCAATGCCAGTCCATGGGAGGAACACGAGTGAGATACCACCGACAATACCGGCCAAGGAACCAGCGGCAGTCGCCAACCAGGTGTTTCCTTCCGCAAAGGCAAACATCATCGAAGTGATACCTCCGATACCACAGAGAGGCAAAGCAGTAGTCAAGAAGATCTGTTGACTCTGTAGACCTCGCAAATTCAAATCCAAAGCGCCCAGCATGATGAAAGTTGCGCCCAGACAGATGGCGAATAGAGGGTAGGGACTGATAAGAAATCACCGTGAGTGAATGAGGAAACACACATCAAACCTGACACGGTGAGATACTCACTTTCCGATTCGTCGATGGTAGGTGGGGAGACCATCCTGTTGAGAGTCGACTTCGTGGCCACCCTTTGTGACGATACGAGTCAGTCGATTTCCTCCCGATGTGTGATGTGTAGGCGCATCATCGAGGGGCGCCATACCCAGCTGTTGCTTCATTGTACGAGACATCTTGTTTGCGATGGATAAGCAGAGGTTTAGAGAGAGGTGTGTTGGGGAAAGAGAAGAGAAGGTAGAGGAGGGGTAGTTGTAGAGAAGGAGTTATTAAGAGGGAGGTGCTGCGAGAGAAAGTCGTGTGAGGGAAGTAGGAAGGGAAAGGAAAAGGGTGTTGCCGATGGAGAGGTAGATATCTACTCCGGTCCTTGTATATTTTAGTGGAAGAGAGAGAGACAAAGCGCTCTGGCACATCTCGATGTCGATCAAGGGACAACATAACCCAAGACAATATTTCAAATTAAAAAAAAAGGAAAGTAAAAGAGAGATTTATCCTCCCTTCCCCCCCCCTCTTCGACCCCACAAATCGTATGCATAGGTGGATGATCGTGTTACATACCTCCACGTTACATGAGACCGACAACACGGACAAGAGGCATGGTGCTGGCGAGAAGCACTGGAGCTGTGGTAATGCACAAACTTACCTGATGTTCTCTCCGTCTCCGCAAAGAGGCCTCATTGTCTCTCTGTTTTCCCCCCTTTTCCCCACTGACAGTAACGCTAGTAGTAGAGCCCCGCCCCTTCCAGGAACCCCAGCACTGGAAAATCTCTGACAGGTATTAGCGCAGTATCCTTTTTTTCCTTTTCAATTACTGCGATTGCGCGTCTCAAAAAGCCCTTAATGGAGTATAGTTGAGTTTTAAAAGGAAGAACCTAGGTTGTAGTCGCTCACGTACCCAGACGGCTTTCGAATGCGGAGCCCCGCAAAAGTCATACCCCGGAAAGAAAACGTTTTGTACTGATGTACTCCCCTATCTTAACAGTGGAGTATTAAATTGACGACTATCCATAACCCCCTTCTCTGCAGTGCCTGCATTAGCGTGCGCTTGTAGTAAACACTCTCATTGGCCTACTGTTGCTTCTCCATGGGACATCACCGCTATCCATGCACGGAAAACGGAGGGCGAGGGTCTCGATTGCATACAAGGCCTATGTGGTTCAACCGGTTTTCCATACGATTCGTCTCATCCCAACCGATTGCCGTTCTGTATCGCTGTGTTGTATGTCGCGGATTATTGTGTGACTTATCCGAAAGCAACAACATCGACTAATCCATCCAAGTAGAGGAGCCGCGGACAATGAATTCCAAATACCTTTCTCCCTTTTTTCCCCCCTCCAACCCCACACTTTTCCCTAAGTGTCTTTTTCGGATTGCATACTGATGCAGTTCCTCCCCTCCCGCCTCCCTTGTCAGTCGTAGAGTGCATTGGAAAGCAGACGCAGTAGATCAGAGACGCCATTTCCCATCGAGTGTCGTTCATCCTTTGAATCTCGGGTCTAGAAATATTTAGTCAAGAGGGGGGGAATGAAGTAAGAGGGTCAACAAGGTTTTCCCTCATCTATCCACCTCTCGTCTTGGCCGGCATCCCTCCAGACTTCCCTCCCTCATCTTCACCTCCTCTCCTCTCACAAACTTTACCTTCCTTTATCTTCCTCTCTCATCCAAACATCTCTACAACGCAATGTCGCTAGTAAACGGAAACGGTAACGGGACCGGCTACCAAGAAGCGGGCAACGATCTCGAGCACAGTCATTCTCCTAAAGGATCGGGCAAAGAAGGTGCCACAGTCTACCGAAGTGAGTCCTCTTGAGTGGAGATAGATGAGAGAGAAAAGCGAATTGTTGTGCTGACTCCTTCTTTCTTCTTGTGACTCAAGCCACCACTGCTGGAGGTCACTATGCAAATGACGATCTGCTTGCTATCGGCGCAAGCCATCGTAAGATTGCCAATCCTTTGCCCTTGGGAGCCATGTCTTTCGCTACCACCACCTTGATCTTGTCCCTTTACAACGTTGGAGTGCAAGGAATCACCGTCCCAAACGCCATCCTCACCTATTCTCTGTTCTACGGAGGTCTCATTCAGTACCTCGCCGGGCTATGGGAATTTGCAAGCGGTAACACACTTGGTGCTTCCATCTTCTGCTGTTACGGACTCTTTTGGTGGGGATTCTCCTTCCTCTTCATACCCTTTTTCGGAATGACGGGAAGCTACAATGGTGTGCCCAACACCTACTCTGCCGAAGGAATGTTCGCTGCCGAATTTGAGTCCGCCGTCGGACTTTACCTGTGGGTCTGGTTCGGTGTCACGACTACCTTCTTGTTTGCTGCTGCTCGATCCAGTATCGTGTTGATTGTCCTGTGAGTGTTTTTCTTTGGCCACTTACTTCTTTAAAGTGCACATCCTGATCCCTTCCCTCCCTCTTTCTCGCTGCTCAGACTGTTCCTTCTGGACGTCACATTCGGCTTCCTCGCTGCCTTCTACTACTACGGAAACCCTCACCTGCAGACTGCTGGAGGTGGTTTCGGTATTGCAACTGCCCTCGTCGCCTTCTACCTCGCCATGGGATCCCTCTTCAGCCCAAATACCTGCTACTTCTCTCTACCCTTGGGTTCCCTCGCTGTCAAAGATTGATCGTATGTTCAGTAGTAAGATTTGCAATAATATACCAGCCTATATCTAGTGCTGCAACGGATTCTTGATGGCCTAATTTGATAGCTGAAGATGTGCTTCAGAGAGAAGGAAGAAGGGGGGGAAAGAACGGAGGTGCGCTCTTCAAAACGCGCACTCACGAGACCCTTCCCTTCATATAGTCTTAATCAAGAATTTTATCACACTCTCAATCCTACCTTCCCTTAGTGACTTCTACGGAAGTTCCGAGCGTACTTCCTAATTCCGTTGCCGATCATCTTCCGATACAAAGAGACACTAGGAGCGAGTTCCCCTCAGACATAGTGCGTACGGTGTCAACTTTGACGCCAAAGAAGCGAATGGATTAGATCAGCCCTATTATCCCGCCCCCCCTACCCTCGCCGCTTGCATGACCTTTGTCGCCTCGGCTCTGATCACGGGAGCATCTTCCGGTCTGGGCTATTCGACTGCCCGCTTTCTGGCCCAGCAGCGACCGAACTGGAAGATCATCATTGCTTCCAGGAATAGCAGTAAAGCTGCAGCCAGTCTCAACGATCAATTGAGGAAGTTTGATGGACGCAGCACTCCCAATGTATTTTCCCACAATGTAGACTGCTCTTCCAGGCAGTCTGTACGGCAATTCGCAGAAGAGTATTCGTCTCTAGCCCATCCCCCCATCAAAGCACTTCTGTTGAATGCAGGGCTACAGATAGTCAGCGGTGTCAGATACTCGACTGACGGGGATGAATTGACATTTGCTACCAATCACACCGGCCAAGCGTTGCTCTTCTTCTTACTTCGAGCGCATTTGGCCTACGATGCTCATATCATTTACACATCATCGAGCTTGCACAATAGCAAGGCGGGCATACCAAAATACAGCTCAGCAGAATTGTGTGCTCATCCTCAGAAGTACGTAGGATGGGACACCCCGAATGAAGGACGTCGCCGCTATGCCGTCAGTAAGCTAGCAAATGTTCTTTGGCTGTATGCCCTTCGGAGGAGAGTACAGGCAGCAGGCAAACGGTGGACTGTGGCAGCGTTCGAGCCGGGTGAGTTCAAGTCGGTGATCATTCTACCATCCCTCTGCATGATCTCACCATCCTTACCCCTTCACCGTTGCCACCCCTTATCCTCAAGGTTTCATGCCGGGCACTGGTCTGGCTCGAGATTCACCACTGCCTCTCCGCATCGTTTGGCTTTACATTCTACCCCACCTACTCTTTCTTGTTCGGAGAATCATCCCAGCAACTTATACACCCGATCAATCAGGCCAGATCCTCGCCAAGCTAGCGATGAATGAAGGACTGGTGAACACTGACGACTCGACAGCATACTGGAAGCATACAGGACCGTTCTCCTCTAGTGTCGAGTCGTACAATGTAGAAAAGCAGGACGATCTTTGGACTTGGACTGTGCAGCAGGTTTCCGAGAACGAAACCGAGCGAAAGCAATTTGCCGAGCTGCTATGAATGGACTTGATGTAATGCATACGGAGACTTGACGGAAGTGACAGATCGCAATGCCTCTGCAGTCGCACGCCTTTACACATATTATGACTACTGTGAAGAACTACGGAGATTAGACTTCCAACGCGCCAGGTAAAGTACACCCATTGCCCCCACTGCTTCTCCAGTCCTTCGTCCTCCACTTTCACCCTCGCCTGGAACCAACGAACATGTCCAACACAACCTCGCTTCCCACAAACGAACTTGGACAGCCTCCCAAGACTGGACAATTCCAGCTCGTCGTGCACCTGATTGCAAAGGATTCAGAGAATGCAGACAAAATTTACGCCCTAGCCAAGGCCATTCAAAAGCGAGCTTTGTCCGACGAAGAGCCCAAGACGATTGCTGTGAGTGTTTGAATCAAGCATGATCTCGCCGTAAGCTTTCCTTGATGCAGATACGATAGTGCTGACCGTATTTCTATCGACAACGCAGTACCGCGTCTCCCGTTCTGTGGACGACAAGAAGACGATCTTCATTGCGGAGGAGTACGAAGATGCAGAGGCACTGACCGGCACACACGCCGCTGGTGAGGCATACAAAAGCTTCATTTCCCAGGCTGGAACGCTGGTGGAGACCCTCAACGCCCGCTTCTACCAAGACTGAAAGTGAATGTAAGCCAAAGAACATACATGCTTTTCAATTATAAAGACATCCATGCAAAGACCCGCAAAGCAAAGAGTCATGTGTGATCCGTCCCTGTCCAGGAGCACTATTACTGTAATGAGGGGTAGAGAGACGACGCGATAGCCGGAGAAAAAAAAAAGAAACGCCCAGTATTGGAGTCGAACCAATGATCTTACAGTCACCGATTCAGAATACATAGAAAATAATCAGAAATGTAACAGCTGCACGCTGTGCCACTTAGCCAACTGGGCGCTGCATAGCTGTTGCGGGATTCATTGTTGGATAAGTAGCGTCAGAGCTTTGGACTGAAAAAGAGGTCAACCGAAGCGGCGCGGCGGACTATACTCCTTGATTGCCTGTATATTCTGTTTTCCAGTGATGCGATTTGTCCGCTTCTTAGCCTGCGCTTGACGGTCTTGTGATAGCAATCGATCATGACCATCCTTCTACTTTAAAGCGAGGATACATCTCACAGCTGGCGGTCCTTGATGCAGAGGATTGGTTCAGAAGGAATCAGGGGGCATCAACGAGGACACTTCTGCTGACAAGTCTGCCTGATCAATCACGTAGCAATCCTGCAAAGATTTGCTACAACGGAGAACTGTCCTCGGATAGATAAGCCAGTGAGGGCGGGATACAGCAAACACAACAATCGTGCAAAAAATAGCATGACAAACAAAGGATGCTCACGGCGAGGACACAATAGATAGTCCGATGACGTGTAATCTTATCATTTCGAACGAGGATATTATTCACGCCTACCAGACATCCAAGTAATAATGCAGATCGGAGCAATCAATTCATGCGTTCAATACTAGGACACGTGATTACATTTCTCAGCTGCGGAATGTCGCATTTGCTCTGCCCAAAATTTTGACTGGTCCAATTGCGCGCGTGGTCGAAGATTCTGATGTGAATTTCCCAGACCTTGCACGCCTTAGTCTTGAGAACATATTCGACTCCTCCTCTTGTACCCTCTCATACCCAACGACATCAATAGCAAGCCATGGTGAAGGCAGTCAAGACTACGGTTCCCTCTCAAACGGACGTTCTCGTCCCGGAGACTCTCTTGGTGGGTTATCTCATATTAAAAACAGGTAGAAAGGGATGGTTATGCTGATCCGTCGTTGTTCTTTCCGACTAACAGAAAAAGAGAAAGGATGACGCAAAGAGTCGTGAGGAGCGATCGGCAAAGATTGCTGAGGCCAGGAAGGTGAGCATGCCGACAAGCTGGTGGGAAACATGACTATCAGGGGGGGTGGGAATGGCCCAGGCAGAGAGACTAGACGGAAAAGGAAGGGACCAGAGTGATGGAAAATTGACTTTCAACAGTGCATGGGCTAGTCCTACGGACGATGCTGCCACTCAATTAACCATTTTTCGGGGCTGACTGGAGGAGCGGAAGTGGGAATTGGCGCCGAAGAAGGGACAAGGTGCTTCAGCGTACCGGAATGCCTACTGACAGCATATCGTGTTCATCTTTTACTCTATACAGGCACAAAAGGCAAAGCGTCGTGTCATTTTCAAGCGAGCAGAGACCTACGCCAACGAGTACAAATCAGCTGAGCGTGAAGAGATTCGTCTCCGTCGATTGGCCAAGACCAAGGGTGACTTTTACGTCCCCGCTCAACCCAAGGTTGCCTTTGTTATCCGACTCCGTGGTATTTCCAACATTGCACCTAAGCCCAGAAAGATTCTGCAATTGCTTCGATTGCTCCAGATCAACAATGGTGTCTTTGTTCGATTGACCAAGGCTACTCAACAGATGCTGCAACTAGTCGAGCCATATGTCACCTACGGTGAACCCAACCTCAAGACTGTCCGAGAACTCGTTTACAAGAGAGGTTACGCCAAGATCAACAGGCAAAGAATCCCTCTTTCCGACAACAGCCTCGTTGAGCAACAATTGGGCAAGTTTGGAATCATCTCGGTGGAAGATCTCGTCCACGAAATCTTCACTGTCGGCCCTCACTTCAAGGAAGCGAACCAATTCCTTTGGGCTTTCAAGCTGTCGAACCCCAACGGTGGATTCGCTGACACCAAGTTCCGACACTTTGTTGAAGGTGGTGACACTGGTGACCGAGAGCAAGACATCAACCGACTTGTCCGACGCATGAACTAGTCGTTTCTCTTGCTCTCCTTCATTGTCTCAACCGCGCATGTATGATCTTTTTACCTCTTTCTTTTCACCCACAAAAATAAGAAAAGGCCTTATAACAGACAAGGGTCGTAGTAGTGGGTGATTTTTACAGTGACTCAAACTTGAATTTTAGTAGTATTACATGGATGGCGATGAAAATCATGTAACGGGTCAAAGGAGCTTGAGGTGTGAGGTGACCTGATCAATGATCTTGACTGGGCCAGGACCGATTCCCAGCACCGTTCGGCTACCAGCTGCGATCTGAGTTCGTCCTCTGCGGAAGAATAGAAAGGGATCCCCATCGGTGAGTCTTTTACAAGTCAGACATACACATAGTTGACACCATGCAAGACTCACGCATCACGAATACTGCGAGCACACAGATTAAGCTTCTTGGCTCTCGCTTCGAGCTCGAGTAGTTCCTGCTCTGTCGTACATTTGAGAGCTACCTTTGCCTGACCAGACCTTTCCCACTGCTTCAAGAGAGTAGGGTTTCCTGATTGCAAGGCTTTGTAACATGCCAGTGTTGCGTGACTACACTGGGCAGCAATCTTCCCCTTGTCCATTTTCAAGTCTGTCCGAACGATGAGTACAAGTTTACAGTCTTCTAAAAGACCAGCCTTGATTGCGTTCATGTTGGGTTTGTCGTCGGTCAGATTGGTGTCTTCTTGTGAGTCGTAGCTTTCGTCGTCGTCGTCGTCGCCACTTTCATCATCCAGGTCCTCCCGAGCTTGGTTGCTGTAGCTAAAGAGCGACTTCCCTACACCAATGTAGTACCCAATGATCAGCGAAGAGATGCTCAGCGCAATGTAAGACGAGGCAGCTGTCAATATCGCGGAATCGAGAGTCAGAAAGCCGTCATCTTGCACACAACACAATGCAATAGCATGCGAGGAAGGCAAAGCTCCATGGTATCGAGGTCTCCTGCTTGCTCTGCCGGTCTCACTCAAACAAAACTCACCCGCGGAATAGCTCATCTACGACGTTTTCTGACCTTCCTTCTCCTTCCCACTCCTTCTACTTCTGAAAGCGCCGATTTCTTCTGATTGCTCGGACTTCTTCCCAAAATGACTTGACAGCTGCTTCCTCCCCTTCTTCAGCCTTCGGGAAACTTGGGCAACGGGTTGGCGGAGAATGCGAGATCTGCTTTGCGATCTTCACATGCTTATTAGAGAAACGCCACATTGAATAGTACAAACGACGTGACTCATCACCACGCGGGACTCACGTTTTGTATTGAGTCTGACAGATAAGCCAAGGCCTGATTAGACAATAGAGTTGTAGTGCACGAAATTCTCTATCGGGCCCGACCGCCGCCAGGAGAATCATGCGGTGCTTTTGGGACAGGGGATTCGATTCGACAAGTCCCGAGAGATATATAAAGGCGTGTTTGACGTGTCTGCGATAAGGCTTTCTCTCCTTCAAACTACTACTCACACCAGTAACTCTCTCCACTCACACCAACTACTGAAGAGTTCCACTACAGTGAGTATGCTTTCGCCACTTCGATGGTCTCACACTTGCCACTCAATGTTGTCAAGGTGTTTATCGGCACAAGCTCGATCTTGTCGTCCTTGACTGCGCTGGCACCTCATTGAGTGGCAAGAGTGGGGTCCGCCGTTGCGCGCGCGTTTTCTTTGCCTAATGTGGACTACCTACTGACTCGGACTGCCTTTCTTTGACTTCAGATGCAAATCTTCGTAAAGACACTGACAGGAAAGACCATCACCCTCGAGGTAGAGTCATCCGACACCATTGACAACGTCAAGGCCAAGATCCAGGATAAGGAAGGAATTCCCCCGGACCAGCAACGATTGATTTTCGCTGGAAAGCAATTGGAAGACGGTCGATCCCTTGCCGACTACAACATCCAAAAGGAATCCACTCTTCACTTGGTTCTACGATTGCGAGGAGGAATGCAGATCTTTGTCAAGACACTTACTGGAAAGACCATCACCCTGGAAGTCGAGTCCTCAGACACCATCGACAATGTAAAGGCCAAGATTCAGGACAAGGAGGGCATTCCACCGGACCAGCAAAGACTCATCTTTGCAGGAAAGCAATTGGAAGACGGCCGATCTCTCGCTGATTACAACATCCAAAAGGAGTCTACTTTGCACTTGGTCCTCCGTCTCCGTGGTGGTATGCAGATCTTCGTAAAGACCCTCACGGGAAAGACTATCACACTCGAGGTTGAATCATCTGATACTATTGACAATGTCAAGGCCAAGATCCAAGACAAAGAGGGCATTCCACCGGACCAGCAACGTCTTATCTTTGCAGGAAAGCAACTCGAAGACGGACGATCATTGGCAGACTACAACATCCAGAAAGAATCTACCCTTCACTTGGTCCTACGATTGCGAGGAGGTATGCAGATTTTCGTAAAGACACTCACTGGAAAGACAATCACACTCGAGGTAGAATCGTCCGACACAATCGACAACGTCAAAGCCAAGATTCAAGACAAGGAAGGAATTCCTCCGGACCAGCAGAGACTCATCTTCGCAGGCAAACAGCTCGAGGATGGCCGATCACTTGCAGATTACAATATCCAGAAAGAGTCGACCCTTCACTTGGTCTTGCGACTGAGAGGAGGTATGCAAATCTTCGTTAAGACATTGACAGGAAAGACGATTACACTAGAAGTAGAGTCTTCAGACACCATTGACAATGTGAAGGCAAAGATTCAGGACAAGGAGGGAATCCCTCCGGACCAGCAACGATTGATCTTTGCAGGAAAGCAATTGGAAGATGGTCGATCACTTGCTGACTACAACATCCAGAAGGAGTCAACCTTGCACCTTGTCTTGCGACTTCGTGGAGGCCAATAGGTTGGCTTTCATCTTCCCTCACACCCCCTCTTTACCCCTTTTTGTATTCTCCTTCACTAGTTCCTCGACGTCTAATCGATGATATATCACTGTGTGCCTCTATAATTTCACTTGACTTCACTTCGAGTAGTATTCGATTGACTGACTTTACTTCGAGGAGGACCCTACTGACTTTTCTATAAGTGGGACTGAAGGACTGCAATGCAAATGTGCACCAATTTAGACCAGGGCAGAGTGGCAGAAGCAGCGAGCGTGCTGATGGCCCGAGCGTTCCACCACCCTCTTAAGCTAAATTCGTCTTCTCTTCCTCTTCTCTACATCCAAGTCTACCTTCGACATGCCGAATGAGACCGATGAGGCGGAAAGCAAAAGCCTTCTTGAGAGGAGTAGAGATGGGAAGAAGAGGAAGCTCCCGGTAGGAAGAACATCCCTCCAATACAATGAGAAGTTCTGGTGAGTGTGCAAACAGGACTTGGACTTGGGATCTGCAAATGCTAAAATTCACACTGGCATCCTTTCTCATCTGACAGGGTCACTGCGACAACTTCCTTGATCCTGTTTTTGGTCATCTCCTCGCAGGCCTTCTTGCTGGTACCGTATTTTCTTTACCAACTACCTTACAAGAATGGCGAAATTGCGTGGACGCTCATCAAACTGCTCGGTCCATTCAATCTGGGAGCAGTATTGATACTGACAAATTACTACAAATGCGTCACAATGAACGCTGGCACGGTACCTGCTGATTGGCAACCACCCTCCGACATCTTCTCGGACTCTGAGCCACCTCGTTACTGTCGTTCTTGCAAGGCTTATAAACCACCTCGTGCACATCATTGCCGAACTTGCAAGCAGTGCGTCCTTCGAATGGATCATCACTGCCCCTGGATTGCCAATTGCGTAGGTCAATACAACTATGCCAGCTTTATCCGATTCTTGGCAGCGGTTGATGTCACCTGTGCTGCTCATCTTGTTCTGTGTACTCTCAGGACAGCAGACTACTGGTGGACCAGAGAGGGCGGAAGTTGGAGGCCTCCCAATACTCTCACAATGACTGTACTGATATTCAACTACGGATTGTGTGTCCCAACATTCTTCCTGGTGGGAGCCTTCAGTATCTATCATTTCTGGTGCTTGTGCACAAATACGACGACAATAGAAGGATGGGAAAAGGACAAGGTCGAGACGATGATACGAAAGCAGAGAATAGATGAGGTGAGCAAGTAGGAGACTACCAAGATCACGATTGTAGCCGGCTTTGACCACATTACTTCTTAATGGCAGATTGACTACCCATTCGATCTGGGCGTCGTAAGCAACATACAGAGTGTGCTGGGCAAGTCGGTGCTCAGCTGGTGTATGCCCTCAAAGACTAGGGGCGAGGGTCTGCAATTTGGGGTGGGCAAAGGGATAGGTATGTGTCTCGTCCGTCTTTGGTCAATGATCAAGGTCACTGAAGTATTTCTCCTCTTCTGCTAGATGAGCGGGAGCAGTACTACTGGCCACCCAGAGATCCTTCGCAGGCAGCACGGGAGAAGAAGAAGAAGAAGAAGTCGAGAAGAGCACCTTTTTCGAGCCACGACCCCTTCACGTACGGCAACAATGGCTTCAATCCGGCATTGAGACCCACCAATTCGACGTCACGGCAAGCGATTGGCCTTACTTCCAGCGCCTTTCCGCCTTGGCATCCAGACTTCCGTAGAGAAGCAGATCATGATGATGAGATGGAAGAGGAGGAAGAAGAAGAAGACGCAGCTCAGGCGGCTGGCGTAGATACGAACGATAGTTGCCTGCCGCCGGGGACAACAATAGCAGGTGGTACGTCGTCTCAACTTATCAATAGACAAAGGTGGAAAGGTGCAAACGACACGGACAGCCAGAGTAGCTCGGATGAGGAAGAAGAGGAAACAGCAAACACAATGACAGCTAGCCGAGTAAGAAGGGGTTCAGAAGGATACGAAGTACGACCAAAGCGTTACGACGTAGCCTATGCTGTTCAAGAAGAGCCAGATTACTACGATGACGATGATCGCTACGATGAGGAAGCAGATCAGCTGGGCTTTGACGATTACGATGATGACGAAGAGCAAGACGCCAAGCAATGGGATTGGCAACGTCGACAGCTCGAGGAAGAAAAGCTGCGCGTGATGCTGGAGGAGGAGATGAAGAGGACAGGAACCACTGTCCTACATGATCCGCCGTCAGACTGGCAGATGCCCATTCAAGAAGGTCAAGCTGATGATGATCAAGGGGAGAGCATACTATCTTCTTCCTCCATTCTCCTGCCCAGCCAGATCATGCGTCGAAGAAGCCAATGGCAGGAGCACAATGCTCTTCACCATCAGCCGTCGTCAGCTGCATCCACCGATTGATTAAAGTTTCGTTGCAAATCTTCTAATTCTTTACAGCTACAAATGATCTGGGCCGGCGTCTCTCTCTCTCTGAGTTGCTGCTACACGCTTGACGTAGGATTGGGAATGTTCACGCCAGGATGGAAATGGCTCGGCTTTCCGCCGCAGAGGCCAAGGAATGTTTTGATGCATTACTATTTTTACACACCAAGAGGCAGCTCTAGCGTCGTTGCAGACCCCTATACACTACAATGTTTCGCGTATGGAAAGCAGAATTCCATTACTAATTTTCCGAAAGCTCCATGTTTGTAATCTCAAAGGCGGAGAGCAGCTCTTGAAGTTTCGTAAAATCATTATCAGCGACAATATAGAAACAATTCCAAGGTCGTGTAGTCGCCTGATGCCCGACGCTATTACTACATTATGACAATTCAGGAGATAAACTTATAATCCAACCCCCCCCCCCTCGCTTTTCTCCTCCTCCCTCCCTTTCACTCTCGCCTGTGCCGCGAGGAAAGCGATTCGATTGTAAGTCAGGTCAGTCCGGCCAGCTCTCGGTTTGAAATTTGTAAATCCCAAGGCGCCCTCACCTAAACCAACCAAGGGAGCCGCTCAGGGTCACCTTCCTTTTCTCTCTACCCACCTTGAATCACTTTATTGGTGACTTCTAACCCCATTATCACCCTCACTCTTACCCATTCCTCGTTCGTCGGGAAAGTCACGACATCGGCTGCAGCCAGTGTCGATCAAGGAATCGCGACTGCCACTCGCCTTTTACTTCGCCTTGGTTAATTGACGCTTTCCCTTGGGATTACCGGACCTCTCCCCTTCTTCGCTTCATTCTTCTTTTCTTCGCTATTCTTCCTTCACCACACCTTCTTCGTTCTTACACATCCACTACATAGACGCTCGTTCTTTTTTTCCCAACCGTGGCCGCTCACTAGTCCTTATCAGGCCTACCTCATCGCATCAGCTCATCTTACTACCAAGCATCAGCAACATATAACACCTTCACGATAGCTCGTCTTCTAAAGTTCAGTAGATCGCTTCCCATCTCATCGCCACAACATGACGTCTTCACAGGCTCATGGTGGCCCTCCATCCAACCCTTTTGCAGGAGCAGCTGCCTACCAGGACGAGGCTGGAAGTGAAAACAGCTATCGACGAGACACGTTTGCTAGTGAGGGAAGCGTAGCAGATCTTTTGCCCGGTCAAGGTGGATACAATGACGGAGATTCATACGAAGGCGTTTACGCCAAGGAAGGAGGATATGGAACATACTCACAAGAGTCGGGTCACAAGATGTCATCACAGAACAACCTGTATCCCGGACCTGGTAGCTACGCGCCATCTGGTATCTCTAGCCCTTACACTGACTACCCTGGAGGAGTAGGCGGTGCTCCTTATCGTCAACGCGAGCCTTACCCTGCTTGGACGACAGAGCATCAGATTCCACTTGCAAAAGAAGAAATCGAAGATATCTTTATCGATTTGGCCAACAAGTTTGGTTTCCAACGCGACAGTATGAGGAATATGTACGATCATCTTATGATCTTGCTCGACTCTCGCTCATCACGCATGTCACCAAACCAAGCTCTGGCCACTCTACATGCCGACTACATTGGAGGTGAGCACGCAAACTACCGTAAATGGTACTTCGCTGCACAATTGGACTTGGATGATGCCATCGGAAAAGCTCAGAACCCTGGCTTGGCCAGAGCCGCGAGTTTGGCCCAACGGGGTGGCAAGAAGGGAGGTCCAGCGGCAGCAGCCACTGCACGATTGAATGCTAGTGCCAAGTCATTGGAGTCCGCTGCCTCTCGATGGAGAGACGCTATGAACAAAATGAGCGACTACGATCGCTTGCGTCAGATTGCATTATATTTGCTGTGTTGGGGTGAAGGTGGTCAGGTGCGATTTGTGCCAGAATGTCTCTGCTTCATCTTCAAGTGCGCAGACGACTACTATCGATCGCCTGAATGTCAAAATAGAATGGAGCCTGTCCCTGAAGGTCTCTACCTTCGAGCAGTCGTCAAGCCGCTCTACCGCTTCCTACGTGACCAAGTCTTTGAAGTTGTCGAGGGCAAGTTCGTCAAGAAGGAGCGAGATCACGACCAGATTATCGGCTACGACGACGTGAATCAACTGTTCTGGTATCCAGAAGGAATCGGTCGCATTGTCTTGAATGACAAGACGAGACTCGTCGACGTTCCTGCGAATCAACGATTCATGAAGTTTGACAAGATTGACTGGGCGCGGGTGTTCTTCAAGACGTACAAAGAGAAGCGAAGGTGAGTTTTCCCGATGATGTGTGTGTTCTCTGTCTGATATCTGTCGTGCTCACACTTCTCTGACGTCCTGCAGCTTCTTCCATCTCTTGGTCAACTTCAATCGTATCTGGATCTTGCACATCTCCGTCTTTGTCTACTACACCCTCTTCAACGCTCCCAAACTCTACGAAACCACAATCAACCCGTCCAAAGCACAGCTGTACTCTGCTTCTGCATTGGGCGGTGCTGTCTCGACGATGATCATGATCTTTGCCACCATGGCCGAGTTCTCGTACATTCCCACTACTTGGAACAACACTAGCCACTTGGCCCGTCGAATGGTCTTCTTGCTTGTCTGTCTAGCAGTCACTGTGGCCCCGTACGTGTACATTCACGGCTTCAACAAGTCTGGCACGATTCCCAACATCATCTCGTATGTCCACATCGGTGTTGCTGGCTGCATCACTGCCCTCTTTTCCATCGTGCCATCCGGTCGAATGTTCGGTGATCGAGTGGCAGGAAAGGCACGCAAGTACCTCGCTAATCAAACGTTCACGGCAAGTTATGCTCCCTTGGTGAAGTCTCATCGAGCGGTCAGCATTCTTCTTTGGTGCCTCATCTTCGGCTGCAAGCTTACGGAGAGTTACTTTTTCTTGACCCTCTCTTTCCGTGATCCTTTGGCGGTCATGATCACGATGAAGGTGCAGAATTGCAGTGACAAGTACTTTGGATCAGGACTGTGTGCGAATCAACCTGCTTTTGCGCTTGTGGCCATGGTGATTATGGATCTTTGTCTATTCTTTTTGGACACGTTCTTGTGGTACGTCATCTGGAACACCGTCTTCAGTATCGGTTGGTCCTTTTCCATGGGTCTTTCCATCTGGACGCCCTGGAGTGACATCTTCCAAAGACTTCCGAAGCGTATCTATGCAAAGCTACTGGCCACGACCGACATGGAGATCAAGTACAAGCCAAAGGTTCTCGTGTCGCAAGTCTGGAATGCGATCATCATTTCCATGTACAGAGAGCATCTTCTCTCCATCGACCATGTTCAAAAGCTTCTTTATCATCAGGTTCCATCTGGTGAGGAAGGCAAGCGGACCTTGCGAGCACCCACCTTCTTCATCAGCCAAACAGACAAGGGTATCAAACCGGAGTTCTTCCCCAAAGGATCAGAAGCCGAACGTCGTATCAGTTTCTTCGCACAGTCTCTCACCACTGCGCTACCCGAGCCACTACCCATCGATGCCATGCCAACGTTCACCGTCTTGACTCCTCATTACAGTGAGAAGATTCTCTTGTCTCTGCGTGAGATTATTCGTGAAGAAGATCAGAACACTCGAGTCACTTTATTGGAGTATCTCAAGCAACTGCATCCTATCGAATGGGACAACTTTGTAAAGGACACCAAGATCTTGGCGGAAGAGACTAATGGATTATCTGGAGGGTCACCCTTTGGTGGAGACAGCGACGAAAAGTCGGGAACAAAGGCGAGCAGCGCAAAGACCGATGACTTGCCATTCTACTGTATCGGTTTCAAGTCTGCTGCACCAGAGTACACACTGCGAACGAGAATCTGGTCGTCCTTGCGCGCTCAAACACTCTACCGTACCGTGTCTGGATTCATGAACTACGCAAAGGCTATCAAGTTGCTGTACCGTGTCGAGAACCCGGAAGTTGTGCAATTGTTTGGAGGAAACACAGAGAAGCTGGAGCGAGAACTGGAAAGAATGAGTCGAAGAAAGTTCAAATTTGTCATTTCCATGCAACGATACTCCAAGTTCAACAAAGAGGAACACGAGAATGCCGAATTCTTGCTCCGTGCCTACCCTGATCTGCAAATTGCGTACCTCGACGAAGAGGCACCCCGAAAGGAAGGTGGAGAGTCGAGATGGTTCTCTGCCCTCGTCGACGGTCATTCCGAAATCCTGCCAAGCGGAAAGAGAAGACCAAAGTTCCGCATTGAGTTGCCTGGTAATCCTATCCTTGGAGACGGCAAATCGGACAATCAGAACCATGCCATCGTCTTCCACCGAGGAGAGTACCTGCAGCTGATTGATGCGAATCAAGACAACTACCTCGAAGAGTGCCTCAAGATCCGAAACGTGCTCGGTGAATTCGAGAGCTTCAACGTCAGTAATCAGAACCCCTATGGAAGCGGACATGCCGACTTTGCCAAGGCGCCAGTCGCCATTGTTGGTGCTCGTGAATACATCTTTTCGGAGAACATTGGTATCCTGGGTGACGTTGCTGCCGGAAAGGAACAGACGTTCGGTACCATGGCTGGTCGTGGTCTGGCTCAGATTGGTGGTAAATTGCACTACGGTCACCCTGATTTCCTCAGTGCTATCTACATGACGACTCGCGGTGGTGTTTCTAAAGCTCAGAAGGGTCTTCATCTTAACGAAGATATCTATGCTGGTATGACTGCTTTCGGACGAGGAGGAAGAATCAAGCATTGCGAGTACTACCAGTGCGGTAAAGGTCGTGATTTGGGATTCGGAACCATCTTGAACTTCACAACCAAGCTTGGAAATGGTATGGGAGAGCAGATGCTGAGCCGAGAGTACTACTACCTCGGTACACAACTGCCTGCCGATCGATTCTTGACCTTCTACTACGGTCACCCCGGTTTCCACATCAACAACATTCTCGTCATCATGTCGGTACAACTGTTCATGTTTGCCATGGTCTTCATTGGAAGTCTCAACTCGTCCGTGAACATCTGTGGAGCGGTAGAGAATCAGTACCAGACCGGCCAACCTGGATGCTACTACTTGAGTCCCGTCTTTGCATGGATCAAGCGTACGATCATTTCGATTTTCCTCGTCTTCATGATTGCCTTTTTGCCCCTCTTCTTGCAAGAATTGTCGGAACGTGGAGCCATCTCAGCCGTTGTACGACTCTCCAAGCACTTCTTGAGTCTCAGTCCACTGTTTGAAGTCTTCAGTACGCAGATCTACAGCCACAGTATCATCAGTAACATGACGTTTGGTGGAGCAAGGTACATTGCAACCGGTCGTGGTTTCGCCACGACTCGACAGAGCTTTGCACTGCTCTACAGTCGATTTGCCGGTCCTTCGATCTACTTGGGAATGAGACTTCTCTTGCTGCTTCTATACGTCACGCTTACGTTGTGGATCCCGCACCTGATCTACTTCTGGATCTCCATCTTGGCCTTCTGTGTCGCGCCGTTCCTCTTCAATCCGCACCAATTCTCCGTCGGTGACTTCATCATCGACTACAGGGAGTTCCTACGATGGATGTCACGAGGTAACAGTCGAAGTCACGCCAACTCATGGATCGGATACTGCAGACTCAGTCGAACAAAGGTCACTGGTTACAAGAAGAAGCGTCTCGGTCACCCAAGTGAAAAGCTGGCTGGTGATGTCCCTAGAGCAAGCTGGAGAACGATCCTCTTTGCTGAAGTCATTGGACCATTCTGCTTGGCCGTCATCTTTGTCGTTGCGTATGCCTTCGTCAAGAGTTTCCATGCAGTAGGTGATCCGGCCATGGGTGCGATTACCCGAATTGCCATTATTGCCCTTGGACCGATTGTCTGGAACGCAGCCGTTCTCCTGGTCTTGTTCATGATTAGTATGTTCCTTGGACCAGCCTTGAACAACTGTTGCGCCAAATTTGGTTCGGTCATGGCGGCTATTGCACACGTTCTCGCCGTCGTCGGTATGATTGTTGCCTTTGAATTCCTGTGGTTCTTGGAACAATGGAACGCTTCACACGCCATTCTCGGAATCATTGCTGTGATTGCCATTCAACGAGCCATCTTCAAGATTCTCATCTCGCTGGTCCTTTCTCGAGAACTAAAGCACGACGAAACAAATCGAGCTTGGTGGACTGGTCGATGGTATGGACGTGGATTGGGCGGTCACGCTTTCAGTCAACCTGCAAGAGAGTTCATCGTCAAGATCATCGAGGCAAGTCTGTTCAGTGCTGACTTTGTTCAAGCGCATATCTTGCTCTTTGGTCTGTCGATACCACTTCTGGTCCCCTACATGAACAAGATCCACTCCATGGCTCTTTTCTGGCTGCGACCAAGTCGACAAATCCACGCTCCCATCTTCTCCTTACGTGCAAGGAAGCAGAGGAGATCAATCATCATTCGATATGGTCTACTCTTCGTCTTTGCTTTTGCCGTCTTTGTCGCCTTGATTGTTGTACCTGCAATTCTAGGATCGACAATCACGCTCAACTGCGAGATTTGCAAGTCACTCTAAAGTCAACGTTCTCATCATATCCCAGCAAGCCATCTCATTCTTCATACGCATACACACATACACAACTTCATGGATTCTTTTTCCTTCTACTCCCTCATCTTTTATTTTTCCCTTCACCTGCTGCATCCTTATGACTTATTCAAGCGTCACTTACTTATCCGCCATTCATTGACGAGGTATCCGACCGCCTACTCTTGTTCTCTCTCACGCCTTTCTCCCCACCTTCCATACTATAATCCCTCCCCCCTCTCTCTACACCGCCTGCTCTTCTCTCAATCTGTATGCCCTCTCCTCTCATCTCAGTGTCGACTACTAGACTTTCTCTTATTCCTTGTTTCAATGAACAATCTTCTCCTCGATACTTCGCCTTGAAGCGCACTGAGTGAGACTAGCGCGGGGAAGCAGAGCAGAACGGCGAATAGATCTAATTAAAGCCCACCCTGCCGAAGAAAAAAAAGGGATGCGATCTATTCCTCAGTCATTATTAGCGGCCTGATCTCCAAGCCCTCTCCTCCCCTTCGTGTGCCTTCTCCTCTCCTGTTCTCATTGTTCTGCGTCATTGCTTCCCACTTCCGATACGAATTGTACTGACTCGACATTTACTCTTCCCCTTCCAACTGAGATATACCCTCGTCTTTGCTTGCTTCACTGATGAGCAACAGCAGCAAGACAAACGAGTCAGGAAGACTTCTTGAACGCACGCAATATTCACAGGCAAACGCCACCGACCACAATTATGCTACATTCAACGATGCAGGAGAGCGACAGAATACGGCTGTCGAAGATGGTGAAGAGCACAGCAGATCAAGGCAAGGGCCTGTGACACCCTTGCCGAAGATGCAAGTTGCCATACTATGCATGATGAGGCTCAGTGAGCGTGAGTGCAGTACATTGTAGAGTGGAAATGCGAGAAAGATTTCAGTACAAATCGCTGATGATGTTGATGATGCTGCTCACATATACAGCGATGGCATTTTTGTGCATCATGCCCTTTGTACCGAGGATGCTGCGAGAGAATCTTCCCGACGTACCTGAGTCGCAGCTTGGATGTGAGTAGTCATCAAAGGAGTGGAGTGGATATGGATAGGCAGGACGCTTATTAATTCATCCAACAGACTACATCGGATTCATCGAGTCGGTATTTGCGCTGGTGCAATTTGCTACCGTCTTCCTGTGGGGCAGGGCATCTGACTCCATTGGTCGGAAACCAGTCCTTCTGATAGGTCTGCTGGGTACCTTCATCAGCACAAATTGCTATGGGTTGAGTAAAACGTTTCCTCAGATGATCCTTTCAAGGAGTATCCTAGGTCTCATGAACGCTAATATCGGTGTACTCAAATCGGTATTGGGGGAACTCACAGACGAAACGAACCAGGCTAGAGCATTTAGCCTCATACCGCTTTGCTATGCGGTGGGAAGCATTCTTGGTCCTTCGATTGGAGGGAAATTCAGTAATCCAACCGAGGGCTTCCCTGAATGGTTCGGTAACTCGGCCTTCTTGGCAAAGTACCCGTATTGGTTGCGTAAGTGTCTTCGATGCTTATGACTGTGTCCACAAGAAGAAGACGATTTGCTGACGTTACCACTCTTTTCTCCTGCGATGTCAGCCTGCGCCATTTGCTCTTCCTTCAATCTCCTCGGTTTCCTGATCGGGTTCTTCTTTCTCAAGGAGACTCTCCCGGCTAAAGTGCGGAGACAGGAGGCTCACAAGGCAAGAAGACAAGACGACACAGCGGAGCCACTGCTTGGCGATGAAACAATTCACACCGAGGAAGAGACGGTAGAGCGACCTAAGCTACGTCAGCTACTAACAAGAAACGTAGTCATGGCTCTCTTGAACAGCGTCATGATGAATTTTGTCAACATTTGCTACATTGCTCTCCTGCCACTCTCCCTCTACACTGCCATAGACAAAGGCGGCATTTCTTTCACAAAGGAGCAGATTGGATACTACATGGCAGCGAACGGATTCGTTGTGATCGTTGTTCAACTGTTCATCTTTCCACCGATGGAGAGAGCAATGGGCGGTCCACTGGCGACTCTGCAAAGAGCACTTACGACGTTACCGTTCACATTCCTGTGCTTCCCACTTGCTCATTACGCGGCCAAGTATTACGGGTTCCACGCAACGATAGGCGTTCTAGCAGTCCTACTGATCTTGCGAGGTTCCTCTTCAATTATGGTCGTCTCCTCCAACCTGTGCATCATCAACGTAGTTCCATCACGAAACGCATTGGGCAGCATCAACGGACTACAGCAGTCTCTGGCTTGTCTTAGCAGAGCTATTGGGCCGGTCTTTTCGACAAGTCTGTTTGCTTTCTCCATCACACATACGTACTCCTTCCTTGACGGGCAGATGGTGTGGCTGGTCTTCTCTGTCATCTCTTTAATGACTTGGTTCACTTCCAGTCAGATGAGAGGAGCCAATGAGAGTCAATGGCGACATCGTTAGATCGAGTCTCTATTAATCTTACCTTTTTTAATAATAAAGCATACATGTATCATAGTCATCATAGAGAGTCAAGCATATCCGTTAAATGCCTGTGCTTGTCTCTGGCCGTCCCTGTTTCTAGAGTAGACCGTACCAAGGAGACAAGCTGCCCTGATAAAACAAGGTGAATATTTCGACTTCTCCACACACTCTTCTTCCACACACGTGGGGTATGTAAATAACATTCTAAGCGCGGGCCATCCAGTTGGAAAGAATACACACAGACACTTAGGAGAGTGAAGATGCGCTGCATATACTACACAATCCAGGGCACAACACCACGCCAGGACGAGAGAGTCGAGCCAGGAACAAGTCACCATGGCAGAGCCCTCCGACGAGGAGGTGAGAAAGATGTTTTCTTAAAGTCATACATTGAGAATTCTGCTCACTTTAAGGTTCGCTTTGACAGGTGCTCGAGGTGCTGCAAATTCAATATGACACCGAGGTCAAAATAAAAGATGGGGCAGAGAATCTCCTCCAAGTTTTTTCTCAAAGTGACAATGGCAGCTTGACTGGTACACTGCCACAGCTCAGTCTCTCAGGAGGTCGAGATCAGCTTCGTAAGCAAGTGCAGGATGAGCTACAGGGAGCGAAAGCAAAGCTTGTCAAGATTCAGCAGCAGATCGATATCGTGATTCAACGCAGTGAGTAGAATACAGTGACATGACGAGAGGAAGAGGAAGGAAGGAAAAGGCAGGCAATACGACAGAATCTGACGAAAGCGGACTGAATCTAAATCGCAGTTGAATCACAAGTGGGCAGCACAAGTAAGGAGACTCTAGATGATCATGGTCCAAGCTCCAGAAGTTTGCAGCAGACTCAGGATCGACTCGCCCCGCAAAGGAGCATGTACGACCGCCAAGGTGGCATGTACTCAGGCAAAGGCGACAATGGTGAGTGATGTTATGAGAAGGTATTCTTAAGGCTAGGATGAACCTGACAGAATGTGGCCTACCGCAGATGCCTTTGCCATCAAAAGTCATGCTATGGTGCTGATGCAAACGTTACAGTCGCTCACCCCGGACGTCGCCCCACAGCCTTCTACGTCGCCGTCCATCTCTACTCGATCTTCGAGCATAGGGCGTCCTGAAGTATCACCGAAGAGCTCTTTCAATTCAATGGCGCCCCCAATGACTCCGTCCATGACCAGATCTGCTCAGCGCTCTCGAGCAGCAGCGGCAGCAGCAGTAGCAGCAGCAAATGGCAAGACCAGTCACGTCCGAACACCAAGTAATGCCACCGGACTGGGAGACGTGGCTAGGAAGAGGATAGACACCATGTCTAGACTTGTGATTGCAATGGGGAAGAGTGCAAGGCTACGCTATGAACTCCCCGTAGAGGAGCTCGGTGCATGGTACGTTTGAGGAGAGGCAGAGAAATTAGGGAGAGATTGTTCCTGAGACGTACCCCAACTCTCCCCACATGCAGCATATTCCCTTGCCTCGCTGATCAAGCCGGAAAAGAAGTGAGGGCGGCAGCGTATCGAGTGCTTCGTCATGCCATGGTTCGACCTCCTTGGAAGCTGGTGAGGGTGTGTCGAATTTACGGTCTGGATCTGTACCTATCCAGAACATTCCTTCGTGACTCTCGCTTCGATCTTGAGAAAGAGCAAGCTCTGAAATTGTGTCGAACGATCATGGATCACGGAAGCAACAACATTGAAGGAGAGGAAGAATTGATTAGCATATCAGTCATTCGTGCCCTGATATCGGCAGCAGATTCAACTGAAGAAAAGCTTCGGTACCTCTACATCGAGACATTGGCAGAATTAGGTGGGTCGGGCGTGGTCTTGGTTTTTTAAGGAAGGCTAGAGCAGAACTCCCAAATGCTGATCATAAAACTTCCATTGGCCATATCAGCCGTCCACGACACGGAATTGTTGATCAAAGGAGGCGGACTGCGGACTGTGCTACAAACATTGACTGATGGACCGTATGAACTTGCACCCACCATTGCCTCCCTTCTGCTTACATTGGTGGACTTGCCAGGCACGAGAAAGTACTTTCGACCTGGCTTTGATCTGGAGGTGGCCCTCTCAAGCTTCACCGAGGCAAGAGAAGATGAGGCGAGCTTGAGGAGTACGTCTCAAGTGGTCTCCATCATGCTTCGGTCTTGGTCTGGCCTGTTCTATCTCTCGCTGTACGACCGGAGATCTATCAAGTCGCTCATCTTGGCCCTGCGAGCGAATTCTTCCCAGATCCAAGACAAAATCCTGGACGTCTTTAGCAGTCTTCTTAGTATCAAGGGCAAGAGCGGTGACGCAAAAAAGACGACAGTAGCAACGACGACGACAACGAGCGGTACTCAGCGATTCAAATCACCGGCTCTGATCAGTGGGAACGATCAATTCAACCTGTACGATCACTACCTCGCCTTGATCGTCGTGACGTTGATCGAATGCGGTCTAGTGGAGGCTATTGTTCATGTGTTGGAGAATTCTATCGACCTGTCTCGCAAAGCAACTCTACTGATGGGCCAGATAACTCAACTCGCCAGTCGGCACCTTCCAAGTGACTATGGGATTCGTGTGCACGCTTTGCCAGACTTGTTTCGAGCAATGTTCATCAAGCCCGGTGATCGGGAGCGCGCAGATTGCTCGAACAAAATGAACAAAGCTGCACTAGCATTGCGCACTCTCGGAGGATTCGAGAGGGAGACAGTGCGTAATCAGGTCCTCCTAAAGAATGCAAAGCGAAACAGGTCTCATTCCGGCACAGTGAGCGCAAGAGCCGCCACGCAAGTCGATGACCTGGCACTTCGAGCAATGTTGGCAGAGTCGAATGCCCTGAGCGCAAAAGACTACACCAAGTGGAACATCGACGTACTTATCCACATCTTCGAAGCGATAGCCGGCAATCCGAAGCGACTGGAAGAGACGATTCGATCAAGCAAGATCATCAAGCGGGTCCTCGCATTCTACCACCCTTTTACCCTCCAATACGCAGCCGTACCCAACAATGTCAAGACGCAGCGATACACAAAACTAGGCTGCGTGATGCTGAGTACGCTGCTTTCGTACCCGGATGGGATACGCACGCTGGCAGAGGATAAGCTGTTGAAGGAGATACGCGAGAGTCTAGAGACGGACATGATCTCGTCTACAAGGACACACGATACACTCACCATTGGCTACTTTGAGATGCTCGGCGTCCTGACGAAATCAAGCCAAGGACTTCAAATGATGCACAAGGCGAGAGTATTTTCTGCTCTCTACCGTGCGATGGAGGAGAGGGACGAAGAGAGAGAAGGGATGGTGCAGGCAATCCTGCAACACTTTGACTTGACCATGGAGGGTCATTGTCGAGTCTTGCTGTCGAAGATCTTGACGAGCACCGGCCCAAAGACGAGACGTCAAGCGACGCTGAAAATTGCAGAAATGATACGAGCCAGTCCTTCTCGTTGGCTGGTTCGTTTGCTGGTCACTCAGCTGTATGATGCTAGTATTGAAGTGCGTGAAGTGGCTTCTGATTTACTCTTTGAAGTCTGCACCTCGTCCACCAAAGCGCTGGAAATGGTGGTGTCCATGCGACCGATGCTAGAAGAAGCGTCCCACTCTCTACTGCTCAAGTTTATCTCCACTTCGATCGGCATGCATTACCTCATGCAGGGGGATTTCATCGACAAGGAAATGGATGACTGGTTCAACAATCGAAATCATCTATACACTGTTCAACTGGAGGTGTTGTTGGAAAGGGGATTCCACACGAATCGACTGGAAGACGACCAACAGTTGCAATGGGACGGTCGTGTTCCTCCACACTTCTATGGGGAGCTGACAAAGACGCCGGAAGGGTGCGCTATCCTGTATGAAAAGGGGCACTTTGCTGAGTTTGCGCACTTTATACGAACCCACGGGGATGAGGAGGAGGACGTCGAGATCATCAACAAGGTGAAAAGCACACTCTGGGCGGTAGGGAACATTGGAGCAAATGAAGGTGGTCTGCCCTTTTTAGAGCAGGAGGACACCATAGCTAACATTGTGGAGATAGCTCACACATCTCCGTGTCTCTCCTTACGCGGCACTTGCTACTTTGTGCTTGGTCTCCTTTCTACAACACGACAAGGATCGGAGTTGATCGAAGACCAAGGATGGCTGTGTGCGTCTGCGGATGAGTCGATTCAATACTGCGTTCCTCCGAATGATTTTCTGCAACTGCAAGCATGGAAGCCAGTTGTTCCTTCCTCGAAGATCGTCATACCTCTTGCAGACACACGCATCGAAAGGAAGATTGTTCTGAACGTGTCTAATCTATGCAACACCATCCTGGCGAACAAAGCTTCCCGAAAACTAGCCAAGTTGAAGAAGAAGCACGGGAGATTGTTCCTGAAGAAGGGAATCGAATTGTTCGTTAGATGCGTCTTCATTGTCAACTTCCACTACTTGAGACAACCTGTTCGAAGATTCATCTGGGAGCTGTTTGAGATGAAGCTGGACCAGGCAAGTGTGCGTCAATTCTACGAGGCAAAGACGAGGTTGCAAATCGACGGCACTACGGAGCAGCATCAGCATCCAAAGTCCAAACGAGCCATGTCGACAGTGAGTACTTCTACAGAAATAGAGCCGCGTCGACAGGGGGACGAAGTGCTCGTATACGAGGAAGATGTGATGGACGACGAGGAAGAAGGAGAAGATGATGATGAAGAAGAAGAGGAAGAAGACGACGATGATGATGAAGACGATTCAGAGGGAGAAGAAGTAATGGAGGAAGACGGTCAAAATAGGGACTCGTCCTCCCAACAAGGTCAGCATCGTCATCCTTCCTTGGGTCGCTTCGATCGGAAGAGGACGATGAGCAAGCCAGCAGGGATGTCACTGGCGTCCGCTCACAATGCAGCATTTGCACCAAGGAAGAAGGTCATTGGCGGCTTCACACTAGCAGAGGGCGTGAGGGCTACCTGAGACCAGATAGAGACAAGATGTATAATACTACGTCACAAAGATCAATTTAGAAAGGACGTCCTTGATAGGCGACTCCTGCAAAGGACTGCACGGAAGGAGAAAGTGTTCGGCACTGATTAGCTGCAACGATTCCAAAAGTTTACTCACTGGCTTGAAGCGAAAGTAATCAACTCCCGCCTTACTGCTGCTTTTGGTCGAGTTTTGCTGCTGAGAGCGGGCATCTGTCTCTACTTTTGTCTTTGGACGATTGTCACTGGGAATAGTCACCTTGGAAGCGGGTTTCAATTGCGGTGTACTTTACTCTTTGAGGTGCATCCAGCTTTGGCTCACCTTTCCGGATATTTCTGGATAGTCCGTGGAATGCTCTGCTACGGCCATCAAGTCAAGGTCTCTGTCCTCCCCTCGTATGACTTTGCAATCGTCCTTGTGTCTCTTCAAGTCTTGTACCATTCGGTGCTGCAATGTTGAATTGTTCGCATCGAATTCGTAGCCGGTGCGATGACGAAGATGCTGTTGGGGCACAATCATTTTCAGCACAAAGCGGACTACATGGAAAAGGAAAAGCCTCACAGACGGTGGACGTGTTCCCGCTCTCACCGAATGAAGATCTTCCTGACCGCTTGGCAATCGATTGGGCGGAGGTGCAGGAAGCGCTACGGTCGACGTCAACTGTACTGAGAAAGCGAGCAAGGAGAGCAAGAGTACTTCAGATGCCTTCATAATTCTGTCTGCCTCTATGGCTGCAAGGACCTGCCTTTTTGGCTGAAGTGAAAGAGCGAGATGGGAGAATAGTGGTAACGGTGCATTGTAAGTTTCGCTGATCAGAGGCATAAATACAGACGCATCGATGAGAGGACGTCCTCGGCTTGTTTTCCCTTCCACTGTTCATAGCCACATACCGGTACCTTTATGAAAGAGAAGAAGGAGCGTTGGAAAAGGCGCCGAAAGCAACGATCTATGTCACCTCTTTGCATGAGCACAATGCACCGCCTCTCCTCTACGCCCAACTCCAGCGGCGCTCTCTCTTCGTCTTGCGAACCAGAGGATCATCAACGGCGCAACCATTTCGTGGATCGTGGAGACTCAGACGTGACTAGGAATCGCCAGAGGCTGTGGGAGGACGACTCCACCTTGGCCTAAAGAACTAGTCGTACGTAATCGACGTCGACGTCTCAATGCGGATCTAAAGGACGACCTTGATCAAGGACGAGGAGGAAGTCGGGACGAATAATTTGGATTGCACAACTCTAGAGATGGGTACTCTGCACACAGCTGAATCTCGTCTCTGTGGCTCAGTCTTTTTGAGCATAGAAGGACAGATTGGCAGTACCTAAACCTTGAGTATCGGACGTTGGTTTCATGCCCTTTAGTCTCTACGGAAGTGAGAAGGAGCAAGAAGAAGGGCAAGAAGAACAGAAGTCAGGAAGCAAATGACGGCGAGACATACAGAGCAACAAGAAGAACTTCATTACATTATTATACTCACCATCTTAGTAAAGGCATCTGCCGCGTGACCTTCAGCCGGCTTGGTAGCGAATTCGTGGTAATTCGGTCGCTGTGACTGTGTAAATCGTCGGTACAGACACTTTCTCAGCATCGGAGAAGGGAAGTTGAGGAAAGAAACCTGGACTTATATGACTCACATTGACAACACCCTTTCCATATCTGCTACCGCTACTACTACTGCCAGCGGTGTAGGCGTCGTAAGCCGGGAACTGTCGCACAGAGGAGACGAAGAGGTGTTACATGCCGTCATGACACAATAGAGGTCAATTACACTGTCTTCTTCTCACCTCGTTCGCATAGCCCTGATAAGGTTGAGAATTCTGGGAAGACTTTGACCCTTTCCCGGCCTTATTGTTGGAGAAGAATCGGGCAATTCCGCTCTTTTACAGTGATAGTGAAGGACAGGAATTAAGGACGCCTTTCGATGTAGGTCTGGCAAGATCAGTATCAGCTCACCTTCTTGGGCGCTTTCTCCATGCTCTCCTTATTACCACCCGGAAGGGGCATTGCTTGCGCTTGTTCAGCTTGCAGCGTGATGGCAACAAGAGCAAGGGCGACAAACGGGATAAGCGATACGACTTTCATGATGACAGTAGGAATGTTGGTGATGTCGAACAGAAGAGTGGGACTTTTTTTGTAGACTGAAATCGAGAGAGATGAAAAGGAGAGCCACCAGGGCTAGAAGGCTTAGTGAAAGAGGTGGGTTCTTCTCCTTCCATTCCCACTCTACGATCTATCTTATATAATTTACAAACAGAAGACTCGATCGAGTGGCCTTTCGTGCAACATGAACCCCCATGGAGGAAGAATGACCATCGCTGCCTTGCACAGCACGATTCAGACCCTGCCACCTGCACCTCCATACCTGTGTCACGTCACTTGGACAGATGAGAGAGTAGGGTGCGCTGACACTGCTTTCAGCCTTCATTCGCCACTGACTTGCGCCCGATGTGACCGAAGATTGACAAAGGATGATCCATATCCGCGGTAGTAGGATTTCCAGGCCAATCTGTGGCGCAGAGCAGGCCCTCAAGCTGTGCTAGATTATAGAGAAGGGTAAAGTACTATATCAACAGACGGTCCCGGTCACCACCGAATTACGAGTAACTTGGTCTGATATCTAGAGTGACGCCATCGACGTCGTAGCGAGCTTTGACGCTTGCGCTTGGTCTGGGCATGTCGTTGGCTCTGTAATGGGAAAAAGGGCAATAGACCCGCCAAGATATCCACTCTCCCTTGGGTATCATTGTACTGCACAGAACATCACACAGCATAGCAATTTCCTCAGCCGATTGATTCCCATACAACGCAAATTCAGAGCAGACTTATAAACGTCGAAAGGTACGTCTGAATAGATGGTGTAGATGGCAATACAATTCGTCTCACGTCGCTAAGGTGGACTATGCTTTTCCTTTCCCTGCCACTTTGTGTGCCGGTGTCCCTGCCCCTTTCGTCTTCTATGAAGTAATGCAAGCAAAGGACACGTATCGTTCAGCACTTGTACACTCTGCAGTACGATTGTCGTTCCTGACTCACCCCGCGCGTAGAAGGACCCAGTGTGATGTAGCCAGGTGTGGTGTTGGCCAGTGGCTTCTTCACCTTGGGCTTCGACGTCCACTTCAACTTAGTCAAGACACTCGACATCAGACTCTGCAGGGGAAGTAAGGGTCTTAAGTACCGATGGGCACGAGTGACATCGGCAGACACACCTTCTTGGTTGGAACATCTCGTACTTCTGTCAGATGAGCCGGTGTCGGGCGTGCTTCAACCTGATGCCGTTGTGTCGTGATCATAACGACAGCGAGTATCACGATAGAAGTACAAGATGTGACCTTCATGGTGTGGAGATAAGTAGAAGTCGAGGTAAAATGTGCGACTAACGTCAAGTTTCTGAGGACGGGCCACCAGGGCGAGAAGTCGTTCTCGAGAAGGAAGAAAGTTGTGTCTAGTACGGAAAGGACCACTGTGGCCTCCTTATGTGTATGGCTGAGGTACGCCCGACCCAGACTAGGCTACATCGACCAGTGTCTTCTGTCAGCGTATATCACATCTCGGCAATCATTCAGCCGTATGCACCAATGCCACACCATTAGTCGCTCACCCTAAACATCTGGTCCCTCTCTTAACGCCAAGAATCGTATGCAGAGCCTTTTGGCCGACAACACAGCACTATTGACACGTCTCCATCTCACTAGTCTACCTTTATGCTAATCTCACGTCTGCCGACTGATACAGGTTTGTCTTCTAGCCAGTCACGAAGAAGATCACGATGCCTACTCATGAACAGGAGTAAGAGAGCCACCGTGTTCATCGGCCCACTTGACACGCGGTCTTCTTTCTTCCTTTTTCGTACTCAAGCGTGAAATCTGTCACGGAGGAGAGCATGAAAGTGTAAGTGTAACTTCGTTGCAGATTCTGGACGGCACAGGACGACATCTCTTCGCATGAACTCACACTCCTTTCACTCGTTCCTGCGCGGTGCTGCTTTGAGAGAGATAATCGAGAAAAGAGGCTTTTGGTCAGAACGTATGACTACTACTCAATCTAGCCCACTCACATTCTCGACACGTTCACCTTCAACCTTACCGAATTTCAGGAAATCGTCCTGCGTCATTCCGTATCCAGGAAACTCAAACTTGGTAGATGTCTTTCTGCTTTTAGATCCAAAACAGCCAGATAATCCGCAGAGATCCCACACACTGCGAGCTTGTAGATGCTGTGAAGAAGAAAGACGGAGATGTAAGCAGCCACGCCTTCGAGAGGGAGACTTCACTAATCCGCACTTACCTGCTCTAGTTCACCGTTGCCATTAGAGGCCTGAATGCTCGTGCTCAAAGGCAAGGCATTGGAAGTCTGTAACTGACAAGCTAAGGTGCAGACAGTGCATAGAGTGATTAATTGGAGCTTCATCCTGTAGAATAAGTGATTTGTGATGTGATTAATCGAGGAAACGGTCCAAGAGTCAGTTCTTATATGGGTCTTCCTGGCGAGACCCTGCTCACAAGGGAGGCAGGGCAGGGCTGCGTCTGGCGGCTGTGCGCTAATATTATTACGCGCAGAGCCTAAAATTGCACGCCTTGCTGTGTTTGTCAAAAGCATGTCGTAAACGATCGAGTAGATTCTTACTCAGTGGTAGTCTTAAGAGGTGTCTAAGGCCGTGCTGTCCTCACTTCCAGCCATCTCAATTTGTTCGTCCGTGCAAGTAATGTCATGGACATCGTCGACGGCGTACAAGACTCTCGACAATGGACAGACACACAAGGAGGCAGCTCAGCTTCGAAGAGCGGGGCAAGAAGATGTGATGTGAAAGGGTGGAATGTAGATTAAAGAAGTGCATCGACTACATTTGATCGTGGAGCCTACAGCGAACAGTGGCTCGTAGAATGGAGGAAGCCACACCATCCTAATTCTTGTGCCAGCCAAAACCATCACCTTGCAAGTTTTTGCTCTTGATTCGACCATGTGTGGCCAAGTCTGCGTTTCTAGCGTTGTTTCTTTGGTCTTTCTTGGCTTCTTTGACCCTCTGCGCTTGCTCGGCGTTGAACTTTTTGAGCACGTCTACCTTTGCAAGATCTCCTTGCTCATTGTCAGCGACTGGAGGCTCCTTGGAAGAACCACCGAAGCTGAATTTCTTCTTCAAGAATCCACTGCGACGATGCAAGCTCTGGGCAAGTGAAGAAGGATTGATGCCATGTATCAGCCAGTGCGTCCTGCCTTCCTCTATCCTACGCACTCACCTCCTCGACATCGTTCCTGACTTCGAGCTGAGTGCTGACAGGTGTGGCACAAGATTGCGTGGCGCAGACTGCCACAGTGACAAGAAAGCAGAGAGCAGGACCAGCCTGAAACTTCATCTTGAATACGGATATTTCTGACGTGTGAAGGGAGGAAAAATGGGAGGAGGAGAATTGGGAGTGAGACCGTCGACTCTGAAATGAGTCCTCCTTTATATGTCTTCCTCGTATGTCGTCACACTGCTCAGAGTGCACACGCTATCTGGCTCCACTGCCACTGATGACGAATCTTATGTGCACAGCGATGCCTAGTAAAGACACCGTAGGCAGCCGTACTGTGATCCGGTAGGAAGATGCATAGCGAGTTTTCTGATTTCACTGCAGTGACTTTTTCTACAGCACTCATGATACTGCGTGTGTATATTGCTCGGTCATCTTTTATCCACTCCACCGCCCATACCGAGCACCTACTCGCTCACTGTTCACAAGAGCTGTGCTGCTGTGCTTTGCATTGTTGGGCGCACTTATCCCAGCAACGCCAGTCAAATGCTGCGCCCGGATTTGCTGTACTATCGGTCGGAATTCCAAGCATCACCAACAGCTCAGTAGAACGCAGCACTCCCTGATTTCTCATGATCATCATGTATTAGGTCTTCCTTGTCCAGATCGGCACTTTGCTCGCTCACGTCGTCGGAGTGGGTGCTCTTGAAGCATCTCTTCCTTTAAAACAACTTCGGGCCAAAGCAAAAGTAAAGTCTATTATTACATAGGCGCTGATCAGATCACCTGCTAAGCGCATCTTTACTTACGCTATCTGAATGGCCCTTTGCCGCCCTACCAAATCGAGCTCTGATGTGGAAGGAGCAACAATGGAGCAACAATGGAGTAGAATGTATTAGCAGGCGAGGGGCCCACACAGATCGACCAGGAGCGGAGCCTAGATTCGATACCCCCGTGATAACACCAGCTTGCATGCAGAATGCAGTGCCTGGGACCAAACTTCCCGCACACTATGTATCTCGCCTCCTTCCCCAGCCTTTCCCCTCCCACCAATGCTGATTACGATCGCAGACATGTGCCGTATTTCTCCCTACATAAGATACACACACCACAATGTAAACTTTATATCTTGGATCACTTATCCATTCGCAAAATTAGGACTCAGTGGCAACCAGATCTCGTGTGCTTTGATAGGATGCCTACTCATATACAATCGTGTGTATATGAAGACAAGTGAATACGAAGTCTGATCTCTTAATACAACCGCGTCTTCCGTCATCTAACGCGCGAGAGGACCCCACAAAATAAGCTAAATTTTCTTGCCCTTCCTTTCATAAGGGCCCCCCCGCATTCTTACTTGTTACCCTTTTCTAAATGAATCTTACCTAAATCTAATGTATTGCACTGCACGCCCACTCGAAACACCTTGCCGTTTTCTATTAGGGGGCACACACACACACACACTTTTCACCCCCGACTGCATAAGAGAGACCCTCCGAAGAAATCGCATATCATCTAGACCCATCTCTTCTTTTTCCTCTTCTATCCTCTCTACCACGTCCTCTTCTTCCTCTTCATAGCAACTTACACTGCTCTCTTTTTGAAGACATGGCGCCATCTGTCGATTCCTCTGCTAAGACCCTCGGCGGTGAGGGCACCACATCACATCGCTTGGCACTCACTGTGGCAGGCGGCAAAACAAGCCATGAAGGCCACTTCAAGAAGATGACTGGCAACACCGCCACCGCGATCGAGAAGAACGGTAGCAAGCCAGACTATGTACTCGCACCCGATGTCACGACGGAGCAATTTGAAGAGTTCATCCAAGTCGTAAAGACTATTGTGGGAGACGAACACTGTCATGTGAACATCAGTAGCGACAGGGACGACCACGATAAGGGTGACTACCTCAACATGCCGCGATACACCGACTTCTTCCCCATCAACGAGCCAGAAAAGTACATGGCTTCCGCACACATTCAACCCGCAAACGTAGAGCAAATTCAGAAAATCGTAGAGGTCGCTAACAAAACAGGACAGCCTCTTCACACCATCAGCATTGGTCGGAATCTCGGATACGGAGGATCCAGTCCACGACTCCGAGGAACGGCCATCCTCGACCTCAAGAGAATGAACAAGATTCTGGAAATCAACGAGACTTCAGGATATGCATTGCTAGAGCCAGGAGTCTCCTACTTTGAGCTGTACGAGCATCTACAGAGTATTGGATCGAAGCTGTGGATCGACTGCCCTGACATTGGCTGGGGAAGTGTCGTCGGAAACGCATGTGATCGTGGAGCAGGCTACACACCGTACGGAGACCACTTCATGTTCCACTGTGGTATGGAAGTCGTTTTGCCAGATGGAAAGCTCGTCCGAACGGGTAACGGTGCCATGCCCAACAGCGATACGTGGCAGACATTCCAGTACGGCTTTGGACCTTACCACGACGGCATCTTCACGCAGTCCAATTTTGGAATTGTGACAAAGATGGGCATGTGGCTCATGCCCGATCCTCAAGGCTACGAGCCTTTTCTCATCACCGTTCCTAACAAGGAAGATCTCGGTCCCTTGATTGATATAATCGGTCAACTTCGATTGAACATGGTCATCCAGAATGCCCCCACGATTCGTCACGTCCTCCTAGACGCCGCCTGTATCAAGAACAAAGAGCAGTGGACAGGGCAGGATGGCGGTCCCCCCTTGAATGAAGAGCAGATCCAGGATATTGCAAAGGAGATGAAGTTAGGCTACTGGGGCTTCTACGGTACGTGTATTGTGTCGGTCTCTACTGCCTCCCTGATCGATTCGCTAAACGTCCTCTAAATCTTTTCATCTCTGACAGGCGCCTTGTATGGTCCTGCACCAGTTCGTGAGGTGCTCTGGACTGCCATCTGGGGTGCGCTCTCCTCGATCAAAGATTCCAAACACTACTTTAGGAAGGATGTCGGACCCGATTCCATCCTACACTCTCGTGCAAAGACACTCGCCGGCATTCCCAACCTACTGGAGCTAGACTGGATCAGCTGGCGCAGCAATGGAGCTCACAACTTCTTCTCACCGATCTCTGCCGTGACGGGAAAAGCCGCCCTTGCTCAAACAGAATTAGTGGAGAGGAAAGCAAGAGAGCACGGGTTCGACTTTATGAACACCCTCATCGTCGGTCTGAGAGAGCTGCACAACATCAACTGTCTAGTCTATGACAGGGAGAGTAAGGATGAACGAGATCGCATGAGAAAGTGCATTTCCGAGTGTATCGATGAAGCAGCGGCGAAAGGATGGGGTGAATACCGAACGCACAACGAATTCATGGACCAGGTGGCCGGAACATACAACTTCAACGATAATGCATTGGCAGGCTTGAATGCAACGCTCAAGGATGCGCTAGACCCCAACGGGATTCTGTCTCCCGGAAAGAGTGGAGTCTGGCCAAAGCGTTACAGAGGCAGGGGCTTCTAAAGCACACACACACACACATCTCTTCCATCAATCATTAACTTCTCGCACGTATATGTAGACCATCCTTTCCTTCTCTTCCGATTGTCTGTACGTTTCTGGCTTGATCGCAATATACAAGTATTTGAGACGCACGACACGATCTGCTTGTCCTATTCGAGTGGAGCTGTGTCCACTCTATTTTCCGTAAGCAAATTCATTGAATAGCAGTGAGAGATAATGGACAGAGTAGATTCGGAGCGTACACGATTACAGTAGACGGAGTCACCCTTAGTGCTGACGCATCACCACACAATGACCGGCTTGATCACTTTGCCCTCCTTCATGTCCTGCAAAGCTTGACCCACGTCTTCCGGCTTGTATTTTGTGACGAGCTGGGGGAAAGATTGTAGGAAAGTTGGAAGTCAGCATCAGAAATGTTTTTCTTCTCAATCTATCGAACAGGGGAGTGCTCCTCACCTTTTTCATGATGTCAAAGTCGCCTCGTTTGAAAAGCGCGAGCATGTATGGCAAAAAAATATGATTGACGGAGTCGCCTATTCAGTGCGGCAGGGAGAAACAGAAACAGTCAGCAGTGGGAGATGGTCTAATCTCGACGAAGCTGCACTCACCGAGGAGCACACCCATGTAGGTAGTGGTGTTTGCGACGAAGGAGTTGATGTCCACTGCGACAGTTTGACCCAACGCAGGAGCACCTATACTCGCACACTTTCCTTGTGGAGCCAAGCAAGCTATAGCGTTTGTAATCGCAATCAGAGCACCACTAGCCTCCAAGGACATGTTTGCGCCTGCACCATCCGCACTGATTTCCTTGACTTGTTTTGTCAATTCTTCTGTAGACATTTTCGCATTGAGGAAATGAGTTGCTCCTGCTTCTTTAGCTAGTATTGATTTGGAATCGATTACATCAACCGCAATGATGTTTTTAATCTTGGCGAGTTTTGCTCCTACAATCGCACCCACACCCACGGCGCCAATGCCAAAGATGACGATTGTCTTTTCTGTTGAATCGGTGACACTTTCTGGAGACGCAAGATTCAGTGTGGCATAGTCCGGTAGGTGAGAGAATGATTTCTCTTTGGCTGGCAAGAGTTTGTTGAGCACTGTTCCAAATCCACTCATGATACCGCAACCGAATGCACAAACGAGATGCAGAGGAATGTCCGAATCCACTTTGGTCATCTATATGCATCGGAATCTCATCTGGCTTTTAGCGATGCGGACTTCTTCAAAGCGGTGGGGAAGATCACAAACTGCTAACTCACCGATGCTAGGCTGACCACGCCGTACTGCATGAAACTTGACTGACCGAAGAAGCCCAGGTTCACTTTCGATGATCGATCTACGGTCGTGTATGCATCCGTCGTACTTCCATCATCCTTTAAGCCAAAGAAAATTCTAGTAAAGAACTTGTGACATGCTGCTGGGGAGCCAGTTTTGCAGCTTGTGCAATCATTTCCACAAGCATTGTACGAGCACAGCACAGTGTCACCCACAGAATATTCCCCTTGGTATCCCTTTGGCAGGCTCTTGATCACTCCACCCCCTTCGTGACCTAGTACGCAAGGTAGAGCATGAGGCAAGACACCTGCAGCGACGCTCAAATCTGTGTGACTGACAATTGGGACAAAAGAAGCCATCAGCGGAAACTCCTTCTTCTCGAAAGGCACAGATCGAGAGGAGCATGCAACTCACCAAATTCCGGTGGCTTTAAACTCCACAATCACTTGGTCGGCATCGAGCTCCTTCTCGTCGATGTAGACGTCCTGCAGAGAGAAAGGCTTCCCGACTTCTTCAAGGACTAGCGCTCTGCTCTTCAGCATTCCTTCAGTTGAGTTGGCCATCGTAAGTTGGTGCTGCTGCTCCTTTCGATGAGGATATTGGTGATGTCGTCTGCGAGTCCAACTGGGTAAAGCTTCGGCTTGAGATTCGCCCTTTCTCTTGGCTTTCTCCCTCTTGGAAGACTTTGTCCCTCCGCTTTATGTTCCACCCGGACTGGTAGTCCCCTTTACACTTCTACTCACCAATCTACACTCTTTAATGCTTACTTCTGCCCCCGCCCTTCAAGTAGGACTCGGGAAATAAGGCCTCGGAATCTTTTATTTCGGTATATAGTAGTTATAAACTTACGTCGTGTGGGGTGAGGGGCGGCAGGTGCGGGGCATCCCCATAACGTCTCTCGTGCGAGATCCACTTGCGCTTCCTTGTGTTCCGCGTTTGACGACGTCGTGATCGGGGCAGGATGTACAATTGTAAAACCACGTGTATTATTAGTCGTTCGGCCGTAAGGCCTTTCGTCAAACTCTACACAATTTTACAACTACACCTGGTGGTTCTTAATCGAGACTCGAACTTACTTCCGTGCTCTAAGTCCGTGCGCTGCGCGCTACTAGGGAGGCCCGCCCAAGGGACCATCATCTGTGCACAGTAGAAATCGAACAGAGCGAACTTTAAGAGAAGCACAAGCGACCTGCATACAGATGTCTGGAGCTGAGTGTATTGTGCAATAAGGCGTGACAAGTCAGGCGAGCCCAGTATAAGAAGACGTTGGAAACTCTTGGCATTTGCAGAAGACGCTCCATCCCCCCCACCCTCATCATTCATATACACATATCTAGCAATCTCCTCTCGTTACGAGCCACCTTCCTATACTTACAAAGGAACAAATATACGAAATGTCTGCCACAATCCTCGTCTCGGGTGCCTCCGGTAAGCTGGGTGTCAAGGTCATTGAACAGCTCATTGCGCATGGAGCAAAGCCCAGTAGCATAGCTGCCCTGGTGAGGTCCGAAGAAAAAGGCCAAGAATTGAAGAAAAAGGGAGTTCAGCTACGGATTGGTGATTACAACGACGTGAAAGCGTTGGAAACGGCAGTCAAGGGTATCAAGCGCGCACTTCTCATCAGTGGTAGCAACATTGGTAGTCGACTTGCCGAGCATTCGAATTTCATTCAAGCCCTAGTGAAGAGCGACGAAAAGGTTGAGTTGATTGCATACACATCCTTCTTACTCGCACAAACCAACCCAATCTTACTCGCTGATGAACACAAACAGACTGAACAAGCCATCGAAAAGTCTGGTCTCCCGTACTCTTTTCTTCGAAATGGATGGTACATTGAGAACACGGTGGATCAAATTGGTGTATGGTCACAGACTGGCGGTATTCTTGGTGCAACAGGATCCGGTAGAGTGAATGCAGCGTCAAGAAAAGATTTTGCTGAAGCCGCTGCCCTAGTCTTGTTGGCGGAAAAGGGATCATTCAAGTCCATCTACGAATTAGGTGGAAACCCAGGATACACACTAGACGAGCTCGCTGCTTTGGCTTCTAAAGTACTAGGAAAGCCCATCCACGCCGTCCATCAATCGAAAGAGGTATACAACAAGTCCCTTGTATCATTTGGTCTACCGGCTCCTTTTGCAAGCATTCTTGCTGATGCCGAGGATAAAGCAGCAAGCGGTCACTTGGCAACAAAGACGAACGATTTGCAAACTCTGATCGGAAGGGAAAGCGAAAGCATCGAGCACGTCATGCGCGAGACCTTGAAGGCACAAAGCTCGTAGTAGAGGCACAAAGCAATTGGTCACTGTGGGATGATCACTATGTGTGCCTACTAGCACCATCTGTAATGTTTAAGTCGTAATCTTCATGAACGAAACGATGCTGAAAGGTCCATCGATTGGTAGTACAGAAAGTTCCGATTGTGCTAAGCGTCACCCTGAGACACTGAATCAGGAGTAAGAAAGGTTGACTGACTGCAATCGCACGTTTCGACGGTGCGACATGAGATGCTATTTTGTATTTGATACATGGGAGTGAGAATGCTGCGAGAGTGATTCAAGGACGTCTACAAGCCCACCCAAGAGCTCCTTCCGCCTATGTTCATTAGTGGACTCATGCCTACTTTGAATCGATCGTGTGAAGTGTTTGGATCGGCGTATACCTCCACCTTTCCCATGGAAGAAGTGACTCCCTGTCCACTTCCACTTCCGGTACTTACTCTACGGACCATCTCTTCGCCTCCCTTTCCGACATTCACACCTAGGTACGGCGATGTTGCCTCTCCGTTGTTTCTCAGTCCGCCGTTAGGGAAGCCCAGGCTCATTTCGTTGATTCTTGGTGTCAGTGGAGCATTTTGAAAAGCAGCCTCCATCATAGCATCACCCGTAGCTGAGCCGGAAGAGTGACGTTTACCAGCTGCCGTCGTCGTCATAGCGGGTGATCCATTCAGACCCAGGCCAACGCGACTATTTAAGCCTGGTCTGGAGGTGCAGACATACGCTTGAGCCATCCATTCGTACCACACCCGATCGTTCGAGGTCAGTCGCCACATGTTGACGTCCAGTTCTGAGTTGGGCGCCAGATGGATCGGCTCTTTGAAAGGGAAAAAGATGGGAAACCAGCTCATCATATCTTTCGTCGATCTGGTAGCGTCGGGATAGATAGACAAAACCACGTTGCCGTATAGATGCGCTTCAAAGTATCCTGCTAAGCCGTGGCAGACGCCTTGATTAGGAATGTGAAAGGTGTGCATTGAAGTTCGGATGTTGTGGGAATTGGTGATCGGCATCGCTTGATCGTCCAGTACAATGCCACCCTGACCTACTTCGACGTGTTCAAACGACCAGCAATCCTGTACTTCGTCCCAGTCTTCCCGCCCTCCCTTGCCGGCTAGATTGGCAAACGCTTTCAACAGAACTACATAGGGTGTCTCTGCCGCCTTCAGCTGATGGGTGACAGTGTTGCCGAAACCGCCAGAGCTAGAAATAGACTTGCCGGCGCTGATGTTCGCATGGAGCTTGGGTGCAGAGATGGGCGTGATGTAGGACGTATATGCGCAGGGAATGGATATGCCGTGTGCTGGACAAGGGGAAAGGAATGAATGAAAGAAAGAAAGACGACTTTATGATTAAGAGTTGATATCGACAAGGACACCAACACAAGACTCACGTTTGAGGAAGCGCATCGCGCCATCGAGACACTCTGGGCTCAGCTCGTTGTCTCCAAAGCTACCCAGCAACTCGCTGACGACGATATCTGCCTTTTCCGCGGGTGGCTTAATCTTACGCATGTCACCCATACGTACTTCCACCACATCTTCGCCCCACTCCAGCGCTGCTCTCTCCTTCAGCCCGACGATCGCATTGACGTTCTTTTCCAGTGCCACAATCTTGACAGTCTTTCTTGCTCTCCTGGCTGCTTCGATGCATCTATCCACCAGTGGCCCCCTTCCCGCTCCGCACACCCATATCCGCACAAAAGACTTATATGTTCGTGTGGAGAGGGCTTGATAGATGGCCTCCTCGTACTGGATGTACTTTGCTGCATCTGCTTCGAAAGTAGCATACGTTTGCGCCTCTAAATTGTCGAAGAGTGGCTGCAGTGGAGCTTGCAGATAGTCGGCATATCCGCGTGCTTGATAGTCATTTGCAGACATGGGTGGTGTCGACTTCTCCAAATGCCTGATGTATTGTTCGTACGCCGCTTGTCCTCCTCGATTATGATGGTGAGGAGCATTCTGACTACCGACGATGATGAAGCCGAGTTTGGGAGACTTGACACTGATCAGCGATCGCAAAAGAGACTGACACGCCTTGGACAGCACGGGGTAGCCCTTTGCATTTGACAGAAAAGCTCGAGAAGGCAGCCAAATGTGGCTGACTGGTTCGGATATCCATCGATAGAGAGCATGCGACGAAGGCAGAGGCGCCGACAGATCCAAGGCAATCGACAGACGAGTGTTGTACTGACAAACGTTCTCAATGACATGCCATGACTGCCAACTCCAATCATCATCAGATCGGAGCTGAGCAGGACTGACTGAGCTGGACGAGCCAGAGGCCGAGAGACCAGCTTGATTTCGCATCATACTTTGCGCTAGATTGTATGGGCTGGAGATAGGCAATCGAATAGACAGTGTCATGAAGTGGCCAGCAGCAGGCGCCTCCGCGCCTCTCGACTGCAAACAGCCAGCAATAGCGCGGGCATAGTCTACGAGGAAGGGCTGACAAGCGGGGTCGCTGGAAGGTGGTGGTAGTAAGACTTGAGTAATGCCAAGATGAGACGCATAGGACAATTCTTGACGCAGGGCAATTTCCGAGTCGAATCGAATTCCTTCGTCGGCCGAATCAAGCTCTAGCCAAGGACTGATCACTCCGATGATACCTTCGGTCTCTTCGTACTTTGATATGTTCACTTCCCCGCGATGAAAGATGGGCGTCTGTCTCCATTCTTCTGCCTCACGAGTGAGGTCGGCAAGCTTTGTCAGGTTTGATTTCTCCCCCTGCTTGACGGCCAGAATGCCTCGACTACTGCTTCTGGTCATGACTTTGCCCGCCTGACCATCAAAAGGTATTCCCAGACCTCCAGCACCCGAGAGCTGAGCTAGCAGCTCCCAACTCCCTCCCATTCCGCCCGGATTCCCTTCGACAAATGCCACACGAGGTGATGCATTTACAGCTTGACTACCTGAACTATCCTCGGTCGCCAAGCAGAGACGACTCCATCTTTCCCTCCACCTCTCATTCGCTATTTCCACGGTGATGCTAGAATAGCCCTTGGCTCTTGAGACGGCCAAACTGCGGCTAGGTGCAGATAGACCTAGAAGAGCTGCATCAAGAATCGAGTCGATATCTTCATTATTGGAAGGAGCTGCCCCGTTTGAGAGGCCGGCAGGTGATGGGCCTGTAGCATCTACGAGTGCATTGATGTGAGAAGCTTCAGGTAAGGTGTCCAGTCCAGAAGGATGCGGTCGTCGAGGTGCTTGTGTTGCTGCACTTGTCGCTGCAGCGGGTCTGACGTCCTTCACCGCTGGAGCTGGCTCATCGATGATGTCAGGTCCAAATCGAAACGCAGATGTTGGCACATGCAGTGAAATTGAGCTCGGTCTCATCTGACTTGAACTTGCCATCACTGAACCCATTCAATGCTCCTTCGAGCGATCGAGAGTGCCCAATAACGTATAAGAACGACGGACAGAAAAGGTCTCAGCGAGGTGTTGGTCACAGACCCGTACATTCAAAATTTCCCCATTCCTCGGGCGTCGTAGTGTTGCAAATATACATTCAACGGGAAGTGTGGAAACGCGCCGCGATGAATCTTGAAAAAACCACGTGGGGTTCCTCCAAAAAATATACCCTTGCCCGATATCCGCTCATTTGAAAGCTTCTAAATTAGACGTCCAGTACAGGATACGTTGTATAACTAGCGGCGGAGCGGGGTAAATGAATGGCTCGAGCTAGAACACCGCTGCACAGTACTGTAGTAGCCTGTCGTCCCGATCGACACAGCCACTTGCTCCCCAATCAGCAATGCCATCTGCTCTACCAGCCGACGAGAGAAAGGTGGTTTTCATCACTGGCTGCAGCTCGGGGATAGGCAGGGCACTCGCCTTGGAATTTGCTCAAAGACCAGCGTCTGGATGGCATTCGCGAGAAGAGCAAGAGAACAACAAGCGCTATCGTGTCTTTGCTGGAGCGAGAAACTTGGAGAGTCTTCGAGATCTCCATCCGTATATCGAGAGAATCAAGATCGACGTCAACGATGAAGATGCAGTGAAGAGAGCAGTCGAAGATATCATACGTGAAGCCGGAAAGATAGGTGAGTATCGTGGCTCGATTTGACAGGGTTGTGGGATGCCCCTCCTCATGCATTATACGCTTTCCCTTTCGGCAGATATTCTCATCAATAATGCGGGTGTCAACATGGCCACTGGAGTCACTGTCGAGATCTCACTAGACAAAGTTCGGGCTACGTTCGAGACAAACGTGCGTATGACGCGGAGGCTTCGTTCTCGAGTCTGTAGTGCAGCCAGTGACATCTGAATGCTTACTCATTCTACTACCTCAGTACTTTGGCCTACTTCGGGTTGTGCAAGCGGTCTCACCTGACATGATCAAACGAAAGAGCGGGACGATCATCAACATCGGAAGTATTGCAGCATACGGCAATTTCCCCTTCAGTGCCGCCTATTCTAGCTCCAAGGCTGCTGTTCACAGTCTGAACGATGCACTACGATCCGAGCTACAACCTTTCAACGTTCGGGTCTTACTGGTTGCACCTGGGGCCATCAAGTCATCCTTCGGCGATAGTGCCATGTCTGGTATAGAGTATCCGTCCAAGGGATCTCCGTACGCGAATGCTAAAGCCATCCTTGAACATCGATCTTCCGTATCACAACAAGACAGCCCGACGCAAGCCAGTGTACTAGCTCAATGGATTCGAAAGGAGTCAGAGAAGTCGTCGATATGGCAGCGACACTACCTCACAGCTGGAAGGAAGAGCTTCCTCGGATGGTTGATCTACTACTTCCCACCGTTCCTTCGAGACACGGTCTTGTTCTACTTCTTCAAGCTGAATATCCTGACGAGGAGGAGCTAGCAAGCAATTCAGCCTTCCGCTTTGCGTCGCCTTCCCTAGGCACTTTACATGAGGCCTTCCTCGGTACTCACCAACTGTTCTGATGGATTTATCTTGGTCTAGTATCGCAGCTCTTGTCGTAGCTATTTATATGGACACCTGATCTTCAGTGTAATTCACCAGAAACTCCTATACTGCCTTCAGACAGCCTTATCGCATGCAATGTCACAGGTGAGGATCGATTCCTTATCACCGAATCAGTACGAAGTAGTGGAGTGATGTTGAGAGGAACGTGCTTCCCTGCATTGTATGGGACAGCCACTAGAGCCGATCATGACGCTGCTTTAGTATTTGGCAATGGGAGGGCGAGAAGTCCGGACAGAAAGCCCGATGACATCGCCCTCCTGAAACACGACTTAGCTCGGCTTATCATCGGACTTGCAGCTGCTTTCAGTCTCGGGGCACACTCATCATCAGAGATGACAGACCGGCTGCAAGGTTCATCTTCCTTGACCACAGCATTGCATCGCTTGATCTCTAGCGTCACTTGAGCTGGACAATGAATCTCAATCACCTACCGCTCGCAGTTCTGATACTTCCATGGATTGGTACTACTTTGCAGCTTCCAATGCAGCATGTAAACGTTCACGGCGCATCAACTCCCACTACTTCCGTCAACATTGACCACAGCGTTGAGCTTCCTTCGCCTCCTTCGACGGCTCATCATTCCACTGTGGCAAGTATCCCGGATCCAAACAAGCCAGCGGGCAAGAAGAAGGGAAGGCCGATGAAGCCCTTCGACGAAGAGTACATCAAAAGACTCCGACTTCGCCATAAAGAAGCCAAGAAAACCGGAAGAGCAAAAGCGAAGGCCTCGTCTGAGGAGTTGGGTGAAGATTTCAGTGCTATGTCCATCAAAGAGCTTGTCCGTAAGCGTGAAAGTCGCATGGAAGCAGAGGCCGCAGGACGATGGAGTGCCGCCTTCAACAACCATGCAGACGTCATACACTTAGATCCATCCTCACTCACACCCGCCGAGATGGAGCTGGCATTTAGAGCATTGCGAGGGAACGAAGCCGTGACGCCTGCTTTCAATCGAAGAATGACTCTTGCCATGAGGGGATACCTGACGTCGAAAAATGCGAGCAGAACGTACATCAACCTAGCGTATCAGCAGTGGAAAGCTTTCAACAGCACAGCGCAACATCGCAGGTTCCTCAACACCTTGACTGATACAAAGAGCCCCGCGGATGTGCAGCGTCTGGCAGCCCATCGAGAAAGACTCAAGGTGAACAAGAGGGCGTCCAGGAAGACAGTCAAGCAAAGAGGAGAAGAGAAAAAGAAGAAACTAGCAAGGATTGTGGCAATCTTGACCGAGTCCAAGATTGACTTGTCCGATATGGAAGTTGTCGAGATGGAGAAGAGCATTCGAGCGCTGCTGGACGGCAACGCAGACAGCAACGAGAAGATCAACTCAGAAGCGATCAAATTCTTCGTAAACAGCATCCGCGGCCCTGAAGATGCAAAGATAGTGGTCGATCTACGAAGGCTTTTCCGCAGTAGAGAATCGAGCCGAATTGCGCAGAAGAGCTCCTTCGATAGGCAAAGGAAAGCAGCCGCTGCTGCCTCCTCGACGTGTCCCCTTTTAGCTGAGACCGGTTGCAGCAATTCTTGTGGATTTTCAAGCAGTTCCAGCAGACGCCCATCCTCGCCCTTGAAGGGAAATACAAGCATAGGTGCAGGGGTGGCATCCCCGTGCGCTTCTTCGCTCTCATCGTCTTCGTGCGACACCGACTCTCTACCTAGTCTCTCCTCCTTGGACGAGGAAATGTGGTGGAGGACAGCGTACGGGTGATTGTGATCTTTGTAAAGAATGCACGACGATGTGATACCAAACAGAAGAGCGCCGTTATCATCAGAGTATACTACTCGGTAGGGCAGACTGCTCGTGCGCCGCCGCTTATTTGCGATTCGGAAGGTGTCGGTGTGGCAAGTCTTAGTTTTGAGTAAGACGACGATTGGGTTGATTACGATTGGGTGACTGGGTGAGAAGGAAGGAAGCACGCACGTCGATCCCCTTTTCTCGTTCCTCCATACGAGAGTCATGACAGCCTCTCCCTTTCTCCAGCACACCTTTTTCTTGGCCGTCATCTGTGTGCGAATCACCTTACAAGCTCCAGTATTTCTTCGTTCTGAGGAAGCTCACCGACAAGACAACACAGATGCTCAAGGTGAATATCACTATCATGACCAGCTTGGGAGGCTCTTGAGGCTTCCTCGCGCCTCACCAGCACCTCCTCTTACCGATACTGCCGCCACTGTTGCGTCAAGTTCACAGCCGGTAAAAGAAGAAAGAAAAAAGAGACCTTACGTCTTTAAGCTGCCTTTGGAAGAACGCCGAAGAGGGCAGAAGCCAGCCCACGTACCAGACGCTGATCTCGCCAAAATGACTCTCCGAGAGTTAGTACTTAGCAGACCGTATAACGTGCATCGAGAAGGAGATAAAGCTGATCGATGGGATAGGACTTTCAGTAACCATGTCGACATCCGTAAGCTGGATCCGTTTACAATGAGCAGCCAAGAGTATGAACTTGCCTTTCGTAAGCTACGAGGTGATCAACCAGAAGAGCCAAAGGTGATCCGAAAGATGACAAATGCAATACAGCGACATCTGCGATCACAACCGAGTGTGCCAGATGCATACACGGATCAAGTGCTACAACACTGGAAGAATCACTCGGACGCCCTTTCGCAGAGACGAGGTTTTGCAAAAGAAATGAAAAGGCTGAGTAATCTGGAACAAGCAGAGTGGCAAGAGTGGCAGCGCAAGCAAAAGCTGAAGAATCGACTTTACTCCCAGACGAAGCAACAAAGAAGTCAGAACGGCTACCGTACGAGGAAGGGCAGGGCTGTGGAAGTAGTAAAGGACTTAGAAAGAGCAGGCATCCCGGCAGGCTTGGATGTCGACCAGATGGAGAAGTGGATTAGACCTATCGCAGAAAAGCATCCAGATGAGAAGGCGGTGACTGCTGCTCTACTCGAAGTGTTGAGTAGCGAGCGAGGTGAGGAGTATGCTCAGGGAGTGCTCAATCTTCGAAAGTCGCGAAGAAGGAAGGAGGACCTCAAAAGAGGCTACTACGCCAGAGTTGAGAGAGAAAAACTTAAGCAGAGTGAGATGGGAGAAGAGGGAAGCTCCCAGCAGCACTTCAACATGTCTAATGATGGTAAGCAGGGCGATCAATTTGGCAACGACTGGCGATCATCGAGTAGCAGACTTCCGTGCCACCATCAGGACACTTCAAACGAGCCAGTCCCTTCTGTGCCTCCCTTCCTCCCTGAGGCGGCATCCTCGCCGACACACTCCCAATGGGACAGCGCTGATTGGTGGGACAGCTTACTCGGTGAAGGAGGATTTTAATCTCCGGTTATGCGCAAGCTAGACTCTCTCTCTCTCTCTTGTTCTCCCCTTTACCTGTTTGTCACACCCATTCAATTACGTTTTAGTCGAAAGTGCTATACAGTAGTGGAGAGCTTCTCCGTCGTCATCGCTTCCCTTCCTTGCTGCTCTTGGTGTGCATCTGGTGCATGAGCTTGCATTCTCTTTTCCTCAAAGCTTCGCATGCCTTCCAGACCCCACCTCGAGAGCATGCTCTTATCTTCATCCCATCCAGACGTAGGTGTAGTCAACATCCGATGACCGGTGAAGATCGCATTGGCACCTGCCATGAAGCACATTGCTTGTTCCGATTCAGAAAACAGTTGTCGACCAGCTGCCAGTCGAATGATACTGGTGGGCAAGACTATTCTTGCAGTCGCAATCGTGCGTATCATCGTGTGAATACTGACAGGCTCATTCTTTTCCATGGGAGTACCAGGAATGGCAACCAGTGCATTTACGGGAAAGCTCTCTGGATGTTCCGGCAACTTGCTCATTTCCCAGATGAGCCCTACTCGATCAGACTCTCCTTCTCCAAGCCCCAAGATACCCCCCGAGCAGACGGATATTCCTGCGTCCCGCACGTTCTCCAGTGTCGACAGACGATCATCGTAGCTACGTGACGTTACGACTTTGCCATAGTACTCTCTGCTAGTATCCAAATTGTGGTTGTATGCTGTGAGACCGGCTTGCTTTAATTGAATCGCCTGCTCTGGTGTCAACATTCCCAAGGTAGTGCAAACTTCCATGCCCATGCCGCGAATCTCAGAGACCATCTCTAAGATCCTTCCAAATCCACGCTTTCGACCTCCTACTTCTCTCCATGCAGCGCCCATACAAAATCTAGTCGATCCATTCTCCTTTGCTTTCCGAGCTTCTACCAGGACCTCGTCTACTTCACTTAGCTTGCTAGGTGTTGAAGCAGTAGTGTATTTGCTCGACTGACTACAATATCCACAATCTTCGCTGCATCCTCCTTCCTTGATGTTCATCAAGGTGCAAAGTTGAATTTTGTTAGCTGGATGATTTGCACGATGGACTGTAGCTGATCGAAACATCAGATCTAGCAATGGTGATTGATACACTTCTGCGATTTGAGCTCGCTTCCAGTTTGTACGTGTAGGAGGTGGATCAGCAGCAGAGAGATTGTCGATCATCTCGTGGGGCTCAATCGCGCTCGCTCGTCCTCTGGTGAGCTTTGGAGCGACACATTGCGTGAAAGCCGAGCGGCTCGATCTGAGCAATGTAGAGCTTGACATGAATGAATGTGAGCCAGCGGACATCTGCCAGCAGAGGAGGGGGAGATAAAGGGATGAGAAGAAGAAGAAGAAGAAGAAGAAGCGGGTCAAGGCACACACTTGCCCAAAGTGAAACCAAGCCTTCCCTACCGAATCCACCGCGATACGCCCTATCAAGAAGCGCGGGCCAACAGAAATCGCTGATTGGCGGTTCCATTCAACCACGCGAGATTTACAATGATAACAGCGGGGGGGTGTTGGGGAGACCACCCGCGCAGACTAAAACAAGATTTGCAGCAACGGATATCTTGGCAATGCTGTGTCCTCTCCATCTCTTCCAGACACAGCATGGCTGACCAGACTACACAACACTAGAGATGATTAACAGCGTTTGGACAAATACCATGAAATTAGCAAAAAGCAATGTTAGGATGACTATTAAATAGGTGTGTGATTGAGTGGGGGAGCGAGTGTCAAATTAATTAGTGGTAGCTGGGAGAGTATAGTATAATGTAATGGTGATGGCTGGTAGCCGGGAAAAGGGGGAATTATTATGTCATTAGGTGGCTAAAACGTGTGCATCAAGCACTGCGGGATATTTGCGAGGGAGAAGCGCTTTTGGGTGTTGAGAGAGATTGTGTCGACTAAGGCCTACCGCAGGCAGACGGGGATCTCGAGAAGCTTGTCCGAATCAATCGGCTCACTTCGCTCTCCTCCCGTCACCAAGTCGCTCCAGTAAATAATGTCACCTCTTTTGAGTGCTCTTGGACCTTTGCTCTCCTCAACTTGTGGCAACGCAACCGAGGGGGGCGCAGTAGTAGGAGCGGTGTTTGAGTAAGTTTGGTAGTACACTTCCTTGTTGTCTTCCTCTTCGAGATCGTCCATCATCGTGTCTATTCCACCGAGAGTGTTTCTTCGCATCACGTCTCTTCGAGGGCGAATTTCAGACGGAGGATGTAAGGGTGGGCGATTCTGATGTCTCCGTGACTTGTATGGATCGGGGTAGTCTATCTTGGCAGTCATGACACCACTTTCACCAGGAATGTAGCGCCTCTCTCGTACTCGAATCTCAGCGCAATGAAGGACCGTTCGGTGACCGTTGGAGTTGCGTTGATGCTTTGCCACACTGCTTGTGCATTTCTGACAAGGTGAGACGATGTGATAGCCGACTGCACTTCCACATCCGTAGCACCCTAACGTCTGCGTGAGGCAATTACACGTCCTCTCCACATGTGGTTCATCTTCCATGGCTTGCGTGGATGTTGGAAAGAGCGGGCCACACACGGGCATAGCATCCGTAGAGAAAAGAGTGATGTGAGGCCTAAGCAACAAGACTGCCTTCATGCCTCGATCGGTGAGAAAAGCGTCGCAGCTTTTGCAATTGATCAGGTAGACGCGGTGTTGCTTCGGTGGTCTTGAAGCGCGGGCAGCAGCAGCAGCAGCTTCGGCAGCAGCATTTTCTTCCTGCTGTCTTCGGTTCTCCAGAATGGCCACGTTTAGTTGATTCCTTCGGTATGCCGCATTCAATGCAGTGTGAGCATCTTCTCTTGCGCCCCAATATCGGTTGTGAAATCTTTCCATATTACGCCTGTGTTCGTCTCGAACATGCCATTCTGCTTCCTCCAATGTCATGTTCCTGATCATAGGCTCTTCAAGAGTGCTTGCTCTAGGCGTAAGTGACGCCAAATCACCCTCTTGGAACCACGCACTCGCTCTTCTTGGATCGATGTATCGAGTAACATCAGGACCGTAGTTTGCGGGTGAATTGGACCAGTCTGTGTCGGTCAGGTCGACATACCTACTCCCCTCTTCCTGTGACCTTTCGACCGTGTCTGATACCATATGTGACGCCTGTGAGATGGATGGCATATATTTGTGGTGGACTATGGCAAAACTTCAGACGGCGTGGCTAGAATCTGTAGTCTGTGACAAGGCAGGAGATGGTGAAAAAGATGAGTAGTAAGCATCCGTTCATTTACAGCGTGTGCCGACGGCGACGGATACAATTCGAAGGCAAGCACTGTTTGGTCAAAAGCCGCCATTCTCCCCAGCCAGCTAGAAGCAAAGGCATGTATATTTCCCTTTTCGCACCCCAGTGTGCGTCTCGGATGCAAGAGCAAGAGAGTAACCAATAGCGCGCCTCTCGATCGGAAAAGAAGCCTCGACGCATAAAGAAAGAATCTAAAAGAAACCCCTTTTTTCCCGTCTTGTGAATCTCTTGAGAGAGAACCCCGCAGATCGCCCATCATCGTGGCGGTGCGCATTGCTGGGAATGGCATGAAGCATGACACTCACCTCTCGGTATTTTCTTCTCCTCGGATGTAAGGCGAGTATCGAGGTGGTGGTGGTGGTGGATGGAACGGATAAGAGGGTGAAGTTGAGCGACGTTTTCGCTTCACGACTTGCCGATAGGTGGATGCGAAGGATAGACTGCAGAGAGAGCGGCCCGAGCGATAGTAATTGAATGTAAGTGTTGCCAATGAGCGCCTCTTGACGAGCCGAGCTGGGAGATATTAGAGAGAAGAGAATTAAGGGTGATGCTGATGGTGAGATTATTAAGAAGGGAAAGAAGCAATAAATGTATATATATGAGTGTGGGTGTGTGTGTAGAGGGGAAAGATGGTGGAAGCAGATTGATGAAGGGAAAGGGTGGTGTGATGCGTACGTCTCGAATTGACCGAAAAGTACAGGGGAGATATTCGCCGCAAGGATTCGGCTCTGCTCCCACGCAAATCATTACCCACCGCTCTTGCTTCTGATTATAGTCAGGAGAGCCCACACGTCCGCCCAAAGGAGAAGTCTCCTACACTTGCATCACACCATGTGAAGGGGGAAAATAAGTACGCCACAGAGTCCGCATCAGCAGTGTGTGTGGATAGGTGATAGTCGGTCCTTTTCCTTATTCTCCCTTTCAAACAGACATTATACTTCATTTCCCGGAGCGACGAGAACCTTGGGTCGGGCTTTGGCAGCCCTGGTGAATGTTTCACCTCTTATTTAGAAGGCTGAAGGAAATCATGGGACAGGCACACGCTCCTATCCTCGCAGGCAGGTCACTGAGTGCTCGTCTGCCGTCTCTGGCCTTTTCCCCTTTCGCCTGAGAACTTGCAAGGACTATGCTGTTCCCTTCGTCTGGTTACTATAAAAATAAAGGAAAAAAGCGCGCGACAAGACGGGGCCGGGCTGTAGCTCTGGGCAGAAATCCTTATTTTTTATTTCGTACAGATCCGAAACAGGCGTCGCGGCGGAAAGGCTAATGAAGGAATACAAATTGTATTGCCCACGCTTTCCTAATCCATGCGCATCAAGACGTCAATGGTCTCACTTTGACCTTTCGCAGCTTGAAATCGCACACTCATACACCTATACCATTTACGGCATTTCCCTCTTCTTCCTTTTGCACCTTCTACTGGATAGGTTAAGGTGGTGTCAAATCTTATCCTAAATAGGACATACTTTTCCAAAGGTTAAAAGTGACGCCTCCTGTATGGGGGGCATGGGGTATACACGCACGAGAAGTACGCACAGCAGAGACACCTGTGAACTCTATTCAAGCCCCTCCTTCCTCCCCTCCCTTTCGATCACCACCAACACAGTGGTTATGCAAGGGCGAGTCAGGAACCGACGGGATTAAGGTTTAGATTCGCGCAACCTAGCTACGGGATTGGGTAACAAATACAAGACATGGCCACTTCCCTTCCTTTATCCTATTTGTCATCCTGGGACGGAAAGGAAAAAGACCTCCGCAATGCCGCTGTTGCTTGACGTGGTCCTCCCTCTATCAAGGTTTGAGTACATTGTTTGTCATTGTTCTCTTGTTCAATCGAGTTCCGCGTCCGAGAAATAAAAAAAGAGTCAGTCCGAGAATAGAGTTTGGTGAGGATCAAACAAAAAGCCACCCCATCTTGTTTGCCTCATGAAGAGATCGCAGTGCTGGCAGAGTCAGGAGAGCGCAAGACCATGCAAAGAGGGTCTTCTATGAGGGACTTAAAACGATGAATGCGATTGAATCAGGTGACGCTAGAAGGCTGCCTTTCTGCGGGCCTCGAAATGTAGGGGTGATGGATGCCGTTGCACTCAAAAGTGGAGATGAGTGCCGCCCGGTCACACGGTCAAAAGATAATGCCTAGGGTTACCCCCCCCTCCCCACCGGATGCGTGAAAAGGAGAAAAACACGTGAAGCGGCGCCTGTCTTGTGCGACCTTGAGCTCAAAAGTGTTGATCCATGTTCCAAGCGTGTTAATCAGTGAATTGATGAGAGGGGGAAAAAGAGAAGTGCGACTTTAGTAAAGGCCACGCTCGTGCGAGACCAACACTACACGCTCACTTGTAGATCCACCATCATCACGATGCCGAAGGCCGAAGAGAAGATCGTGATCGCTAGTGCGGCTGATCTGCAGCATCACTTTGACAGCATCCTCCCCAATCTACACCTCACCGAAACAGAAGACTCGTGGACGAAGATTGAGAAGAGCTTGATGAAGTTGGAAAGCATCACAAAGTCAGGAGGCTACAAGTATGACAGCTTTCCTGTTCTTTTCAAGAGCGTCGCTGAGCCCATCATCAACTCGCTATTATCAGAGAGAACGAAGCTATCTGGCACGGCAGCTGACCTGTTAAACTCTGTAGCTCCTCGATTAGGCGAGCGGTTTGAGGCACTCGTCAATGTCTTCACACCTTGCCTGCTACTGATCTGCGCAAGGACGAACAAGGTAGCCCTCTTTCGAGCAAAGAAGTGTCTGCTACTGATAGCCAAGCATTGCAAATTACCTTCACTTATTCCGCATCTCCGAGAAGCCTCAAAGGACAAGTCACAGAGTATGCGTATCGTCAGCGTGGAAGTGACGATGATGCTTCTGGAGGCGATTGAATGCCGAGAAAGGATAGGAAAGAAGGTGGCTGATCTGGAAGTCATTATCAAAGGCACAGCGACGGATCGAGACCCGGAAGTGCGACAGTGGTGCAAGAGGGTGTTTGAAGTATACCTAGATCGATGGCCGGACAGGGCGACACTGTGAGTAAAGCGTTGGTCGTCACTAGTCTATGGTGCATGGGATCGCGTTCTTATCTCATCTGCCCACCTTTAGCTTCACGTCAGCATTCACACCGACTACGAGGAGGTACCTCGCTCTAGCGAAGGTGGGCAACGACAAGGTCTCTGCACCAATTGGCATCACCAGCACGACCACTCAATCAAAGTGGGCACCACTAAGACCGACTGCACCGCCAGCGAAAAGAGTCGACTTGAGTCAGTTACCTCGTCAAAGATCGGAGGCTATCTCCACGAAAGCTGCTACCTCGAGCAATCACGCCAGTACGTCTTACGCCACGCCAGCAGCTGCTACAGTCAGAGTCGCTTCTACCGGTCGAAATGGACAGGCTAGACTGCAAAACCCGTCTTCTTCTCGATCTGGAAGCGGCTCCGGTGCTGAACCAAGAAGGACGACGTCTACACCCATCACTGTTGATGTGTCTACACAGCAAATCAATGAGATTGATGCGCAGGAAGAGAAAAGGCTGGCGTCACTGCGAGCTGACCTTCTCAAACAGGCGACTGGAACGCCAAGTCAAGGCCTAGCAGCAAGATTAGCATTAGAGCAGTTCGAGTTTCATCTTCGGAAAAAGAAGTCCAGTCATGTCAACAGCGAGGATCTCTTTGAGCAGATAGACAAACATGGACCTACACCTTTCAATGTCGCCATGGCCAAGAAGCAGTCTGCACTGAAGAAGGGCCCCGGTAGAATCATAATAGTCCCACCGCCAACGATCAGGAAAGACTCGGACGAATCGATCAAGCCGGCAAAGAGGATCATATCGACTGCTGCTGCTGCTGCTGCTGCTAGTGCTCCTGCTAATGTGAAGTCCAAGCCAGAGAAGGGAGATCCGGATGACGTCTTTCGAAGTCGACCAATCGAAAAGTCGCAGCCAGGCACGCCCAAGGTAACGAGTTCCATCAGCAAAAACTTGAATGCTAGGAAGAAGCTGCTAGGTCCGTCTGTGAGTGCGAACGCGAACGCTGTCAACAGAGCAAAAGCGACCAACCTGCGGGGTAAAGTGGCAGGGAAAAAGGCGGGCTTGAAGGTGGACATTGGAAAGGAAAACATCCCACCAGGTTCGACACTATCCGCTATTGCAGTCACAGCATCTCAGCTTGGAAGTCGATCCAGGAGTCCATCCGAAGAAGTGTTGCTGGATTACAGTGACAAGAAAGCAGTACCTGTGGAGGCAGAGAAAGTCTTTGCGGAGGGAAAAGTAGCGCAAGAAGAGGGAGCCATTGTCGAGACTTCAAGAGGAGAAAGAGAAGACGCCGTCAACTCTCCGTTCTCAAAAGACAACGAAGAAGTGGATATAGTTGACGTTTGTCCTGGCCCCGCGTCACTCGATGCACCTGATGCACCTGTAGACGAGGCAAAGAGTCCGCTTGGGAATTGGTCCAAGGTCACGGAAAGTCTGCAGGAAGATGTACCGCAGTCTGCCTCAAAGAGCTCCTCTCGTCTGCGACCTGCCGGACCTCCCATGTCGACGCCTATTCGCAAACCTCTCGGCGCGCTACAGGATAATAAGTCACAATCTTCTCCCATCTCTTCCCGCTCGAAGCATACGTTGGCGAAGGTGTCAAGCATCGTTTCTCTCGATCTGTTGTCTCACGTCGCGAGTGCGGTGGAAGTGGACCGAAGTCATGAGGCGGAGGAAGAGGCGGTACCGCTGAACATGATGACAGGGCACAGAAGGCCTCTCTTGCTCATTCCGACAAGGAAGATGTAAGCAATATCAATCAACCTGGGAAGTCTTGGCCTTGCTGTACAGATCAATATCAACGGTGTGCAGTGCGACCAGCCACCACCTTTCTGGAGCATGCTCTAATACTGTGCGTGACGCCACCAGCAGAAATTGCACTGCTTTACTGCGTCAGAGAAGCACAAATACTACTACACTCAAGGAAGGACATGCATGCTAGTACTCATCAAGCGAAGCGTTACCAGATGATAGGGCGTGGCAAGGTCCGAAAGCTGTTCGAAAAAAATCTTCAAGGCGATGCCTGTGCTACTTCGGTCCCATTCTCGGTCAATACTTACAGAAGAAAGCATTGACATGTCGTTACTCTGTCCTCTCTTACGTCAATGTATTCTGGCGCAATAACATTCATACCTCCCGAGGCCTTGCGAAAAACAGCGCAAATCCCTCCAGCTTGCTGCTGGCGCTCAAGAGTACAAGCGTCCGCGGCTTGCTTTCTCGTCTTTCTCCTTACAGTCTTCCCTCGTCTTCCTTCTCACCGTGTCACATTATCCCGCCCTTTTCTCTTAATAGGAGCGACGAAGAGAAGATGCGGAAGACCGGGACAGTGCGACTGACACTGTTGAGTCTCTTCTGCACTCTTTCTCATCAACGACCGATGTTTCGAGGGGCGAACCAGACTCCCGACGCCAGTGCCAGTCTTCAATACGTCCCTCACATGGACTATTTCCCCAAAATGAATGCCAACGTTACTCCTACAGTCGCTACTACCTCTGCAGCACGCATTTCCAAGAAGAGAATGCGTCCACTGGATTACAAGCCAAGTACAGGGCCTTACGCCAAGGAGCTACCCGCACGGCAGTTACCGCCCTATGAGTCTACCTTGAAGCACATGTCCCTGCGTGAGATAGTCGATGCACGACCTCGTAGCGTGTACTATGTAGAAGATCGGGAAGCATGGGTAGCAGCAATAGGCACCAAAATAGAGGAGGCGCTTCATCTTCGTGACCATCGAGCGATTGAGCCGGAAGAGCTTGTCTCGAGGTTTTCTCTACTATACGAGCGTGGTGACAGAAAAGTCACGAAGAAGATGAGTGATGCATTGAAGGACTATTTGGAATGGAGAGGAGCCTCTTCAAAGTATATCGAGTCTATCGCCCTCGCTCAGTACAAGATGAGGAAAAGCTTCAAGGCTCAGAAGATGAAGGGGACGACTGTAGAGTACGCACTTCGAAACAAAAGCAAGATCCATAAAAATGCAGAAACGAGGGACAAGGAGGTACAGAGCTTCTTGCGGTATATGAAGGACGCCGGAATCGCAGCGGAGAAGCTGGAGGGCATGCGTGTTGCAGACGTCGAAAGGGAGTCGAGGAAGATATACGACAGGTATGACAACGATAAGGCGGCGGCAGGGGTCGCTCTTTTCAACTACATCAAGGCAAGAGGCACAGACGAAAAGGACCGCGTGGAGTCTGCGCGGCTGACGAGATCGAGACACAACGAGAAACTGAGGAAGCAAGTCATTGCAGACAGAAAAAGGAGGGAACTTGCGTCGGACAGGGTATCCACGTCGCAGTATACCAGTGACGACGCCAGATTGGAAGGCGTGCATCAGCCGAGTGTGTCACCGTCACTCCAGTCTCTCAATGTGTCTGCTTTCCCTCCTCACCCGGACCAATTACTCGACAAAGCTTCTTACATGAATGGGGAAGCACCTTTTCTCTACTCTGCTCCAATTTCCACCCCATTTCACCACGATGCCTACGACGTGAGCGACTTGGAGAGTGAGGCGTGGTGGGACAAAGGATGGTACTAGCTGTCCAATTTCTTTTATCTTGTGATCATCTACTGCCTGTTACTCTTGTCCCTTGACCTTGCCACGTCGTCAGACCTTGCTAAATATATGTGATTAGTGCAATGATATGATACTTACGACGTGGACGATATGGAGACGATTCGGTATTGCGGCGTGAGACAACACCCCTCTCTGGATTCTTCACTCTTTGAGGGTTGAAATCACTCTTCACGATCGGGTTTGGCAGGGATGCGATGATCGCCCGGTCAATTTTGTTTAAAAAGGAGACTTTCATCTTGCAAACTACACAGGAGGAATCGGGTTTCGCTCAACAGTTGAAGTTGATGACGCAGTCTGAACCAGTCGCTGGCTCGCCTATGATGTGTGTTTGATCGGAATAGGATCCATGACACTCTCTTAGGAGATAGGACGACAATGAGTGGTACGGCTTCACTCCGTCAGACGTGGCATGCTATAAAAGAGTGAAAACTTGAAAATGACTTACTTGAAACTGCCATTGCTACAAGTGGCAGCCCAGCCAAATGTCCACGGCAACTGAGAATATAAGCTCACGATGTTCGTACAAGCTCCCGTGTTGCCGAAGTACTTCTCTCTCACTTGCTTGCCATCTTTGTAGAGAATGATACTGCTGCGTATTACAGGTACAGGAAATCTGCCGGCGTAAGAAAAGGAGATGTGGCCCTTGGCCTGGCAATTGGTGCCCTCAACTGTAGTCAAGCAAGCCAATCCAAGGACCAGTAAAGCAGTGCAAAGGAAGGATGAGAAGGGAAGATGCATCGTCGTGAGCAGGAGAGGAAGTTGTGACTTGTGTGATGGGAGTAGTCGATGATGAGTGGGGTAGAGAGATGTATAGGAAGTCGATGAGGAGGGGGACAAGGAGGGCTGTATAAGTACTTGTCCTCAGACTCCATCATATCGCCTCCTAGCCGAGTCAACAATGCAAGCGAATAAGCAGCGCCTCCACTGGAGGCTCAGCACACTCGGTGTCTTTCTTGCTTTCCAAGGGCAACATCGCCGTACACTTGTGTATGAAGCGGGATAAGGTAAATATGTACTCTAGATGTGGGGACTAGGATGTGCGTATTCAGGAGCACTGCTCAGCATTCTGTGATGTTCCTGAAGTGAGGCTTGTTGTTGTTATGGCAGCGAGTGACACGAGATCCTGCTCAAGAAGGAATGGGCAACAGCGAGGTTTTTATTATAGACGTTTCCCCGGCGTGGAAGGTGCACTCTAAATGCGGCGAAGAGAGCGACGGTGAACGAAAGGGCACACTGACTGCATCCAGTGGATCCATCAGACGAGTATAATGAAGGGTGGAGCCACAAATCAACACTGAAGCTGCCTCTTTCCCTCTCTCGTTTGACACAATCATCTGACACAATAGTTCTCCCTGTCTCTGTATATCTATCCGGCCCACCAAGTGAGACTAGACACGGACTGATTCGCTCAGGCTGATTCTACTTCTACTTCAATCGATTGTATTCTTTTGTGTGTATGGAGAGGATGTGAGTTTAGGCAAATGAATAAAGTTAGGAGAAGGAGACAAGATTTTGAATGGGGAGAGTATTCAAAGGAGGAGATGTGGAAGCGGACACGCCCTACAACTCATCGTGACCTGCGCCCCACTTCAATTCATCGTCGTCAGCGGGTCCTCCTGCTCCTGCACCAGCACCAGCGCCGTCTCCGTAGATCTTGGCAGTGATGGGGGCAATCTGAGCTTGTAGTTCACTGAGTTGCTCTTCAATGTCGGCAGCTTCCGCATTGGCGTTGTTCTCCTCCAACCATGACTCCGAGTCCTTGAGTGCCTCTTGCACCTTCAGCTTGTCTTCCTTGTCCAACTTTCCACCGAGTCCTTCCTTGTCGGCCAACATAGTCTTGGTCGAAGCGATAAAGTTCTGCAAGGAGTTAAGTGATTCGACACGCTTTCGCACTTCTTCGTCTTGCTCGGCAAATTCCTCAGCTTCCTTGACCATTCGATCAATGTCCTCTTCGGACAATCGACCCTTGTCGTTGGTAATCGTGACACTCTCCGTCTTTCCAGTGCCCTTGTCGGCAGCGGAGACTTTCATGATACCGTTGGCGTCCAGTTCAAAGGTAACCTCGATTTGGGGAACACCGCGTGGAGAAGGTGGGATTCCAGTCAACTCAAACTTGCCCAACATGTGGTTCTGCGACGTTAGCGCTCTCTCTCCTTCAAAGACTTGGATCAAGACGACATTCTGGTTATCAGCAGCCGTACTGAAGATTTGAGACTTCTTTGTAGGAATGACAGTGTTTCGTGGAATGAGCTTCGTCATGACACCACCAGTCGTCTCGATACCCAATGTCAACGGATTGACGTCGATCAGCAAGACAGAGGCTGATCCTTCGACACCAGACAAGACACCTCCCTGAACAGCGGCACCCCAGGCAACGGCTTCGTCGGGGTTGATTCCCTTGGACGGTTCCTTTCCATCAAAGTAGTCCTTGAGAAGTTGCTGGACCTTGGGGATACGGGTGGATCCACCGACCAAGACAACATCATCAATGTCCTCCTTCTTCACACCAGAGTCCTTGAGTACTTGCTCCACGGGCTTCATCGTCTTTCGAAACAAGTCAGCGTTGAGTTCTTCAAACTTGGCTCGCGTCAACGTCTCGGAAAGGTCCTTTCCGTCAAAGAAGCTCTCAATCTCAATCTTGGTAGACATCTGGCTGGACAAGATTCGCTTGGCTCGCTCGACTTCTCGCTTGAGCTTTCCTACAGACTTCTTGTTACCGGAAGCATCGAGACTCTCCTTCTTCTTGAATTGCTTGAGAATGTATTCACTGACTCGGTTGTCAAAGTCTTCTCCTCCCAAGTGCGTGTCACCGGCAGTGGCCAGTACTTCAAAGACACCATCTTCAATCGACAAGAGCGAAACATCAAACGTACCACCACCCAAATCGTAGACAATGATCTGAGAGTCGCCCTTCTTGTCCAAACCATAAGCAATGGCAGCCGCAGTAGGCTCGTTGACGATTCGCAGAACAGTGAGACCAGCAATGGTACCGGCATCCTTGGTTGCTTGACGTTGAGCATCGTTAAAGTAGGCAGGTACCGTGACGACAGCGTGGGTGACCTTGTGGCCCAAGTAGGCCTCGGCAGTCTCCTTCATCTTGCCCAACACCATGGCAGAGATCTCCTCCGGTGTAAAGACTCGCTTGGATCCTCGCACATCGATCTGGATGGCTGGCTTTCCAGCTTTCTCGACCAACTTGAAGGGGAAGTGTCGAGCGTCCTTCTTTACGTCTGGGTCAGTCCATGTACGTCCAAGCAGTCGCTTAGCATCGAAGCTGGTGGGAGCGATGAAGAGAAGGAAGAGTCAGCGTTCCGAATGTCAACGTAGTCGCACACACTACAGTCAAGACTCACATGGTGTTCTCTGGGTTCTGAGCAGCCTGGTTCTTGGCAGCATCTCCGATGAGACGCTCGTCCTCGACGAATCCGACGTAAGATGGTGTGATACGGTTACCTTGATCGTTGGTGATGATTTCTACTCGTCCACCGCGTTGAATACCAACACATGAGTAGCTGTACGGAGGAGGAGGAAGAAGAGTCAAGGGTGTGAGCAACGAGAATTCACATCATTTTCATCCTTGCAGCAGGAAACTTACGTCGTGCCCAAGTCAATACCAATAACGTCGCCGTATTCCGGTCGAGCTTGTGTGCTCTCCTCGGCCATGACACCACCAGCAGGTGAGCCAGCAGGAGAAAGAGTGGAAACAAATGCGATGATTGCAATCAATGCAAACATCATGTTGAGAAGGGACCACTGTCGTGGAGAGGCCCGCGAAGAGCCTCTAGAAGGGTTGGCCATCCTTGTGATAGCGGCGAGCAGAGAGAAAGGGTCAAAAACGAGGTCGACTCGATGGTCTGCGAGGTACGAAGGCTTTGCTTTGCCTTCGATGGCTTGTGTGATAAGGTACGAGTCTGCACTGGAGAGCTGTTGCTTGCTCTTGACTCTTCTAATCCGTCTTGAGTGACGTGTATGTGAGAGAGAGAGAGCAGAGAGAGTCGTGCGGCCTATAACGAGGAAAAGTCGAGAAGGACCGCAGACCTTCTTATGTTTTCTTTGGCGTATCTTCCTTTGCCAACTTAAAGTCCGCTGCTGCACTGCTAGATACAAGATTGATTGACTACGTGTCACTTGTAATATGCATATTCCGCCCTTTCCACGTCGCCCTTTCCTGCTTGCCTCTTTGATACGTCTTCCCCCCCCCCTGATGTCGTGGAATGTGTGCTGACGTAATCCGAAGGCCAGATGTATCTCCTAAGAAAACTGCAAGTAACACCCAACGCGCACTTTCTTATTTTAGAAATATTTCCTACCTCCCAAGGAAGGGGGAGCCGTGATGAGGACCTGTAGAGGGCTAGGGGAATTGCATTTGTGTTTCTTCCTAGAGAATAATTGTACGCACGCACCCCCTCTTCACCTAGCTCATCTGCCTTCATCTGCCTCGTTGAACCTCATCAGCTGGACGGCAATATTAGGAATCTTTAAACTATTCACATTACAGACATTCTTCTCTCCTTCGTTGATTCGTAGCGCTGGGTCCTGCCTAATTCCATTGTCGACATGTCTGAAAGAGTGCCAGATGAAGAGCTGAAGCCCACTCGTAAGTCGTGACCTCGTCATTGAGATTAAGAAGAAAGAAACTGAAGGTGCCTCTCCCATCCCTTGAACAGAAACGGAGGGATATAAGCTCGGAGAGAAGAAATCTGTAGCGGAATATGCCCAACTCGATGCTGAAGATGAAAGTCTTGCTCGATGGAAGGCTAGTCTTGGTATTGCTACTGGTCAGGCTGCTGCATCCGATCCCAACAAGCCAAAGGTGAGCGAAAGGGAAAGCCGAGACGCTTGCTTTGCTCGAAGCTATCAACTGATCATAGTCTCTTTCATCACTAACATCCACACAGCTCTCTCTACACTCACTTTCTCTCGAATCACAAGGGGCTCCTAATGGTAAAGTTTCCATCTCGCTTGACAATCTGAATCCAGCCGAGATGGAGGCCCTCAAAAAGCAGCCTCTAACGATCAAGGAAGGAGTGGAATACAATGTAGCGATCTCTTTCAGGTGAGGAATTATTATGGAAAGGAATTTGCTACCCAAGCCCCAATGCAAGGAGGAACCTTCACTGACAAAATTAAGCATTTCCCGTGTCGACAGCGTTGGCCAAGAAGTGCTGTCTGGTCTCAAGTACCTGCACGTCGTCAAAAGAGCTGGTGTGACTGGTGAGTGAGCTACCTCTTTCCAATGAAGTCTAGTCATATAACTGACCTGACCATTTCCGCAGTGGACAAGCTGGAAGAGATGATCGGGTCGTTTGGTCCTCGACCTGAACCATATACGAAGCGTTTTGCTACCGAAGAATCGCCAAGTGGTATGCTCGCTCGAAGTGGAAACAATACAGTTCGCTCAAGGGTGATTGATGACGACGGCACTGTCTATGCAGACTGGTGAGTGATTGGAAAGCAAATTATATACTCTTCATTTCAGACTGACGTTCTCCTCGCCCTCTCAGGACATGGGTCTTCAAGATCGCAAAGGAATGGTAGCAAGGCCCCTCCTTACTTTTACCTCATCTACCTCATACATCATCGCTTTCAATAACAATCTTAACCTTCCCTATTTTGATCAGCATGAGAAGCGGCTACAAATATAGGCGGAAACAAAAAGAAAGGTTACTAGGTGACACAGTTGAAAGGACTGTCGAGAAGGGGAGAAGTTGACAAGACTTGCGAATCAGGGCTCAAGAATCAGGCCGTTGTAAGAACGCTCTCATCAGCTGCGGCTGGAGCGTTGACGTCGTTGGTGACTGCATCTTCCTCTTCCTTGCCTTCTTCCTTGCTTTCTTCCTTTGGTTGAGAGCTTCCATTTGTCGGGTTGGCCTCCTCTGATGTGGCTCCCTTTGCCGCCGAGAAGACGGCCGCCCACTTTTCGCACAACGTCTCTGCCCTCTCCTTGAACTTGAATTCTTCGTCTCTTGGAATGGAAGGTAATTGAACGACTCTGCGCATCACTTTGCCAATCTTTGTCACTCGTAGGACGTCGGCGGTGATTCCTTCATATCCTTCGACCTGCTTCATGGTCTTGTCTAACTCGTCCAGTCCGTTTGGATTGATGCTGCCTTCCTTACCCAAAAAGCCTCGTTGCAGTGAGTGACGCCAACCTCGTACCTTTTTCGTCTCGGGGTCCACTGCAGCGCGCAACAAACCTGTCAGCACATCTCTCTCTCTCTCTCTACCTTACTCCCTTTCCCAGCATCGACTCACACTCAGCCTCTTCGCCTTCTCCCTCGTCTGCTCCTTCACTCTTCCTAGATGCGCTAGCAGATGCTGGCTTTGACGATGCTTTATGCTTACTAGCTCCACCGGTACTGCTACTCTTCACCTTCTTGGAAGCCCCTTGCCCGCTCGTTGATTTCCTTTTCTTCGTAGGTTTCTCATCTTCCTCTTCCTCCTCCAGCATATCCTCTTCATCTTCACCTTTCGATTCTGCCTCCTTGACTATTCTGTTCTGCTCCTCGTTCCATTCGTCTGGCTTTTTAGCAAGCAAGTACGCTTCACGTAATTCTGCGCCTTTCTTGTGTGGATCGCTAAGAAACGCTTCGATTTCTCGTTTGTGTAGCTTCTTTAGGTCGTGCGCTTTGTTGAAACCGCTGCACGTATGTGAAAGATTAGCATCTGTGATCAGTGCTTACTCTTTCACACTTTACCCCGAATTCCCCTTTCCTTACTGCAGTCTACTCACTAATCTGCAGCGGGAAAGAAGCGCACGATAAAGTAGCTCTTGCCAGGTCGTGCGTCCAGCACCTTGCGTTTGGGGACATTCGCATCGTCGACGAGCTGACAGGGAGAAGGACACGGTTTAGCAAGATCTGAAGGAGACTGACTGTATTCTCTTTCCTAAATTTGAACCCACAATGCCTGGCCAAAGCGGGTAGCCTTTGATTTTGCCTAGGACAACATCGCCGATCGAGCTGCCAAGAAGAAGATCTCAATCATCTCATCCCCCTTTTGCAGAGCTGTTCTCTCTACCAACTCACAAGTGCCTGCTGTCGTCGCCATTACCTGTGGCATCTTTACTCTTGCTGATGCCAGCCATGCTCGTCTACAAGTGACACCCTTTATACAGTCCGACTTTTCTACAATACCTTAAGCAGACCTTAATCGCCTTTTTGATTTCTTCAGTACCCTATATGAGCGAGCTCTGATATGCTTGGGGTTTTGAGACGTTGTCACTGCCTGAAGTTCGAACGTGCGCTTCGCTTTGTGGTGCGCCTGGTCTCTCTTTAAGCCCAAAAGCACAGCGCTTGAGTTGTACAGTGGTGTCAAAATGAGAAGAAAAAGAAGAGAGTGCTAGGCGACGCGACGAGGCCAAGATTGCTTTAATCAGGGACTCTCTACAGACAGCGACGATTAAACAACTGGCGTTTCTTGATATTCCGAACCCTCGTTTTCTCAGTTCCCATATTGAAACGCTCAATCTAGCCTGTCGAGTTTCTTATTGCGCGAGTTCACCAGAAGATCGTTAATTCACCACGTGATACACACAACCACGCGGGAAAGATCTGTTAAATCGGTCGAGCGCCGTCTTGGAATGACTGGGTAAAAAAAAGATCAAGACCTTCCACTGGAGAGGAATCTTCTGCTAAATTGGGCCGGTCGTCAGACTCTGCATCGCCATACATCAGTCACCGACAGCAAGCACTCCCTTTCCGCCTTGACCAGTGAAGATCAAGAGCAGGGCTAGAGACTACTGGACGAAGAGCCAGATATAGAGCATATCTTCCTTTCTATCAAGTACACACAGCACAAATATAGTAGTTGCCCATCATGCCACCAAAGAAAGCTTCGGCGGGTGTCGATAAAACTTTTGGAATGAAGAACAAGAAGGGTTCAAAAGCACAACAGCAGATCAAAGTCGTCCAACAGCAACAGTCCCAAGTAGGGAAATCAAAAGAGGTCCTGGCAAAGGAAAAGAAGAGGGAAGAGGAAAAGAGGGCGAAAGAGCTTGCAGACAAAGCGAGGAAGGAAGATCCAACATTCAATATTGTACAACCTAGAGTACCGTTCGGTGTTGATCCCAAAACCATAACCTGTGCCTACTGGAAGGCAGGGGTATGTGAAAAGGGAGCCAAGTGCAAGTATGCTCATACTAATGAAGCAAACAGGAAGACAGAAAAGAAGGATCTGTACGTTGATATGAGGCTGGAGGATGGTGAAGGAGGTAGTGGGTCAGGTGAAGGAAATGGCAGTCTAGAGGATAAGAAGAACGACACAATCGATAAATGGGATCAAGCGAAGCTAGATTCCGTCATTCAATCAAAGCATGGCAACCCGAAAAGTACAACAGACAAGGTTTGTAAATTCTTCCTGCAAGCTGTCGAAGATGGAAAGTACGGTTGGTTCTGGGAGTGTCCTAACGGGGGTGAAAAGTGCATGTACAAGCATAGGCTACCACCGGGCTTCGTCATGAAGGCACAAAAGAAGGAATTAGAAGCAGCAGAAAAGGCCAATGAGATCTCGTTGGAGGAATTCTTGGAATCGGCTCGACATCAATTAGGTAGCAATCTAACCCCCGTCACGCCCGAGTCATTCACAGCTTGGAAGGCACATAGACTCACAAAGAAAGCGGCAGAAGAAGAAGCACTAGAAAGCAAGAAGAAGAGTCAAGCACAAGCAAACAAGATGACAGGCCTGAGTGGAAGGGATCTCTTTACACTGAACAGTGACTACTTCAACGACGAAGATGATAGTGAGGGTGGGGAGGAGTTCGACATTCACACCTACATGAAGGGATGGGAGCAAGGGAGGGAGGACGGTTCCAATAAAGGTGGTGATGACGATGACGACGACGACGTCAATGAAACGAATGGCAAACTGCAAGACCTGGAGGTCGAATCGTGAACGAGTTTTGACTCCACTGTTCTGTTCTTTTCCCTCCTCATCATCCCCTCCCCCCCTTCACTCCGCTTCTCTCATGATCCTCACATTCTTTCTACATCAATTGTATAGCATACCGAGAGGGACAAGATGACGATTAAAGTATAACAGCCTTTGCATTGAAATGTGACAGTAGCTCGAGCTACTAGACCTGAGATGTGTGGGGCTTCATGTGTGGATGATGCTTGCCTGTCATTTGTTTGCTTGCTTGTAGAGCACACAAAGCAGCTCCTATTCCACTGCCGTCCTTTGCCAAGCCGAACTTTGTTGCCTTTCCTGTAGCCTCTCCTAACATCTCTGCAAGCGCTTCCTTGAGCATGTCTAGAAATCCAGGAAGGAACTCTACCACTGAGCCATCTACTCCGACGTTGACCGGTTTCACTTCCGACCCCAGTCGATGCTGAATGACGGCAGCCACCGCCACTGCGCTTAGTCTGGCTGCTCTTCTTCCCACAAAGTGACACACCCTCTTGACAACAGCTATATCCCCTTCACTGATGAAATTCTTGTCAATCTTCATCACCTCCGTCAGGATCTTTCTTGTCGCTGAATTTACTTCCGAGTTGCTTGTCTTGTCTTCCATGATGGCAGACATGTACGCTGTATCGAAGCCATATTGTGCATTCAGCCTTTCCGACGAGTACCCTGAGAACAGCACGAGGGTATCGATCAGATGGATATAGACGATTCTGGTCAATTCTCCCAAGTACATCCCACTGATCATCTTCTCGAATGCGTGATGACGAGGCCGAAGTGCTTGTCTGTCCACCTTATTGTCGTACTTTGTCACGGGAAGACACGTCCTTTCGTCGTCAAAGCCACCCCACTCCGCATTGATGATCATGAAGTCTGGCTTTGGCTTCATTGGGTCTTCGATTTCCAGCTTTATGATTTTCTCTCGTTCTTCCACGTACGCCCCATTGGTACCGGTTCCAAAGATACTGCCAAGAAGTGCAGGTCCTTTCGACTGATATCCATGGGCAAGTAGAGCTCCTACTGTGTCGTTGACCAGGCATGTTATTTTTACCTTTACTTTGATCTCATCGAGGCAGCTCTGCAAAAGACCGACCACCTCGACTCCGAGCGCATCAGGTGCATCGAATCCTTTGGTCCATCTTATCAAGGTCCCGCGATCGATGGCAGTCTGCTCGACAGGCTGTGAGGACGAAGAAAGAACAGTCGAATTTGGTAGGCACTGGTAAGCGAGCGAAGAGCGATGGTAGAGACTGGCCCACTCACAAAACTAAAGGTGAAACCGAGATGCAATTCTTCCTCTTCGCTGGCAGACGCCTTATGCTTGACAAAGTGTTCGACACTCTTTGCTATGTACATGAACAGATCCTTTGATTTTCCCCTCTTGATCTCGTCCGATCTATTGTGAGTGAAAAGTAGGGACAATCAGCGCACTCTGTCGTGCAAGTACGTCGATCGCATCAGGCGACTCACAGCTTGTACTTTTCCTGTGTCATTTTAAACGTTCCATCGCCGTTCAGTACGACTTCGCAGACTCGCCTGATACATTAAGAAGAGACACCAAAGCATGTCAAAGTGTGTCCTTCAATATGTAGTCAGGGCATCCTTAGAAGTTGGCTGTAGACTCACAAATTAGTTCCTCCCAAGTCGAGGGCCAAGTAGGTGCCCTTTTCTGTACCATCTGGCACTCCCGTCACTGTCATGTGAAGCACCAAATTAAGCACACTGATCCAGCCTTCATCCTTACCACAAATAAAGTATAAACCCCTCCTTTCACTCACCGAAGCTTGGGATCATGGCCATGTTCTGACCATCGTGTGCGAGGCCATAGTCCATGCGCTCTCGGAAACGTTTCAGAAGTACTTCCAAATCTTTCTTGGTGAGGTCGAATTCATTTTCCATTCGATCCAAGATCGTCTTGAGCGATTCAGGATGAGGGACCATATCGTCGACGAGAGATGGTGATGTCCCAGACTATATGTTTTGATGTACAGGAGTGCCAAATACGAAGATTTACAATAGGTGCGGAAAAAGAAAGTTGGTGAGGGAGATATCTAAACTGTCGTCGTCTATATGGAGGTTCCGAGCCGAAGTGCGCGTCACACGCCCAGGCCATTTGAGCCACTAGCGGGAAAGGCGATGCTTGCTCCAAGTCCCACATCCTGTAGCAAGGCAAGGATCGAACATGATATATAGCAGAGCAGAGAGAGAGAGTATAGCCTTCATAAGCAGACTAGAGAGCACTTGATGAAGCTGTATCTCCATTCGATGTTCAAGCTAAGCTAATAGCTAGAAGTTACCTTCGCCTACAGACCTCATAATAAGAGGGACAAGAGGAAATGTGGTACCAACGAGGGAGAAGCCATCTTACGCGCTGAAAGATCGATGCTGAAGGTGTCTAGAGAGGCAATGACCCCTACTTCGTCCGCGAGAATCACAACACCTAAACATTGCCCCTGCAAGAGCGTCACTATAGTATCGCAGGCCTTTACAGCCCCATTCCCATGCTCTTATCGCATCGCGCTGAGAGAAAGTCAATATTGGTACAGTGATTTTGTTCTGCTCCACCTGTCCCCAAGTCCACATATACTCCCCTACACAAGATGGGAGCCAACTGACTCTTTTCAGCCATGGTCGAAGTTCACAGCCTCTCCCTCAGCTTGTCTCTTCTCCGCCTTCTTTCATCTCCTTGTCATCCTTCGACTCGCTGATGTGACTCTGGAGCTGACCAAGGACGCTCATCAAGCGATCAACAGGAGACAGTCGTGAGACTCGCTCCCCATCGGTAGCCGACAGGATGGCAAATGAGACGAACAGCTCTTTGAGGAATGCAAAGGACCAGTCATTTGTTCCCTCGATGATCCTTTCAACGACGTCACCGTCTGCTGGAATACCCCGTCCTTTCAGCTTGTGCTCGAGCCAGAGGCCGACGAATTGACGCCTCTCTACGGGAGTGGGATTCCCGAGATGATACTTGGTGTCGAATCGCGAGGGTCGTTTGGTGAAGGCGTTGTCGAGCTTGTCGGGATGATTACTTGTTGCCACAATGATGATACCATCGTTGACCTCGAGGCCATCGATCTCATTCAGTAGGAAGGAGCGAGTCTCGTCCGAGACCAGCGAATCGAGGTCTTCCATGACGAGAATGCAAGGAGCACAAAGCCTTGTCTTTTCGAAGATAGCGCGAATGCCTCGCTCGGGCGTGGACTGTCTTCCCGTCTGGAAGGATTTGACGTACAATGCCGGCACGTTGCTGTGTCTCCTTAGGATTGCCTTGATCGTTTCCGTCTTTCCGTTTCCAGGTGGGCCAACGAGCAAGATTCCTCTCTTCCAAGCTACTCCAAGCTCTTTATACACCGCTTGAGAAGAGAAAAAGTTGTCGACATCTCGATTCAACGATTCTAGAATTCGGTCGGGAAGTATCAGATCTTCCGGTCTTGACGTTTGGATTGTCTTGTAAAGGTCCTTGCTCTTCTTCCAGCGCTCGTCGAAGATCCAGACTTCATGACGCAGATCGTGTTGCCATCTAAACATCCGCTCGATCAGATTGCTTCCCACTTCGTCAGAGTCGCCTTCCCACACAAGGAAAATGGCCTCTCGCCCACTGAACCCTTTGACCCAATCGAAACGATACGCACGCATTGAAGTACCTTGGAAAGCGAAGTCGACGCTACCATTGACGAGCTCTTGCTTGATTGATCCGTGATCAGGGGTGCCCATCAGATGTTCAGCCTCATATCGTTCCATGAACGACTGATCAATATTCTTGTTGCTACCTTCCTCAGACCAGACGGCTTCCGTTAGCCCTATTTTGTCCGAAATGAGAGCAAAGTTGTCGGACCTCAAGATCTGCACATCGTGAAGATAAGCAAAGAGAACAGATCCGCGGCAATCGTCACTGTCTAGATAGAGGACTTGGTGATGCGGGTGTTGGTGGCGTACCCATAGATATAGCCTCTTCGGCGCCGAGCTATTTTCAGGCGGGGCTGGCTTGTCCATCTTTTGTGTGGACAGCACAATTGCTCGAGCGATACTATGGACATGAGGAAAAGTACTTGCTTTATAGGGAGCGTTTGCACTACGCAGAGTCTTCTTGTTGCTCAGCTTCAAGGAGGGTCTTACCTTTACCCTGGAATTCGACACTAGGCTGAGTCTCGAAGTCAGATCCTAGCCGGCAACTTAGCCTGCATTGTATTGAGAGGGGCTGATTAGGTTTCAATTCAATACAGCCTCGATATCTGTACATCACAGTCATCTCTCAGTGTCGTGCTCGCATGTCTCTCTTTTCTTTCTTCTGAAGCAGATCACCAACCAAAAGTCTGGGGCAATCTTTCCTGAACTTAAAACTGAGTGCATCGAGCAACGTCACACCTTCTTGCACACGTTTAGCGCGCGTGGAGCAAGGATCTCTTTAGATTAGCGTTGCTCTGACTTGTATAGCTCATCCCACGTGGAGAGATGTGTCCGTGCGAATATCTGTGGAAGAGATGCGCCCTTCCCTTGCAAGATGAACCCGTTCTATATGCAATTTACAGATCTCGTATCAAAAAGTAACAAACTCGGTGATACGCTCACTAGCTTACCCGAATTTGTATTGTGCGATTTCCACATTGACGGTAGCTGGCCTGATTAGCGGTTCTACATCCACGTCCCAGTTCCGTGACGCCCAAGAATTGTTCCATCTGAGCTTCGCGGATGTTGTTCGGATGCATGACGCAAAGAGCTATCGAGATCTATGGCATCCCAGGGAAGTGGCGGCGATCCACAAGCTGTGAAGGGATACACAAAGGAGGACAGTGGGAGGGAAGCCAACGAGAGCATCGACGCTAAAGAAGTGGTCACACGCACCTATGGCAACGGCGCTTTCGTCTACCACCGGAAGGTATAAAGAGTCGAGCAAATGCTGGTCAAGAGTAGTGAAGGGCACACACACAAAGTATCATCGCTACCCGGACCTCTCTCCCACTTCCAAAACTCTTCATCACATCCTGATCATTCCTATCTTGTCAATTTGTGACCCCATCAAACTATCCTCCTCCTAATACTCTACACAATGACTTGGCCAGCCACGGTACTTGTTGATGCGGTCTTCATCCCGATCTATGCGATTCTGCTGCTCATGTCGTTATTCAACGTCATCAGACACGGTCACGGTAGAGCTGCAGGATACATCTTCCTCGTAATATTCTCTCTTGGTAAGTGTCAGCCCAGAACTGTACCTGCAGGCACATTTGACTCACTCTGACTCCCCCCCTTTCATCACCACCAAACAGTCCGACTTGCAGGTAACATCATGCTTGTCGTGGCATACAACCAAAAGTACGACAACTTCTACGTTATCGAGTGGGGATTCATCTTGCAGAGCCTGGGCTACACATTCTTTCTTTCTGCGACATTGGCCTTCTATCAACGTGCAAAGAACCCTACAAGTGCTGACGGTGTGAAGGAAAAGCTGTTCAAGAGCCCTGCTAGACTTCTTGGATTAGCCTCCATCGTAGGACTTGTTCTCCTCATCACTGGCTACACCGCTTCCCCTGGAATATTCCCCAATAGCAGTGGAGCAACGGATCCCAACGCCACGCTCGACATCAAAGCGAAGATTGGAGATTGCATCTTCTGTGCTATCACGATCATCATCGCGCTACTTACAGTGACGTCCATCCGCAATCCCCCATCAAATGTTTCAAGGACAATCTTTCTTTTCATTCTGCTAGCCTTGCCTTTCATGGCTGTTCGTATAGGATATGTCACGTATCAGTCCTTTCCCAAAGATCCACTCGATCGTACCTTGTGGAGCAAGATCGTCTTTGACTACATCACGGAGGTCATCGTCGTGCTCACATACTTCATTTTGGGCTTTGCAATGAGGAAGACATCCACCACGGACGTGGAGACGATTCAAGAATATAGCTCGAGCGATCAAAAAACCCAGATCACCGAAGAATATTCCAAGAACTAAGACCAGGTTTCAGCGATGAATGTCAAGGACCACAAAGTTTCGCCGGGCGATGGATGAAAGCAACAAGAGCATAAATAGGAATAGGAGGTGTGGCCAAGATCATACTTTCTTTGTCGATGATATGTACTGTACCCCCCTTCTGGCAATATTGACTTCTTGTCTTGACGAAGTAGCCAGACTCTTCTGCTCCGAGATCGACACAAAGACGAACGTAATTTAGCATACTTTACACGTAAAAATAAACTCGCCACAAGCACAAAGCCACGATTGTGGGATTGACCTTTCATTTGATCCTACAGATTCCAAGACCGCTCCGGCATAAGATCACCCTTCTCGCTTTAACGGCCGAGGTGCGATCTTTGCTTGACTCCTTACTGATGTACTTACTGGACATGTACTTTGCTTCCCTTTGGTCTGGTCGATATTCGCGATCCACGGCTTTGATCTTCTGGAACGCGCCCACTCTATTGGTATGGGGTGCGCCTTGATTGCGCAAATAAGTGGAGGCTATTCGCACCGCGCACAATGATCAAAAAGGTAAGAGAAAAAAGAGTCTAAAGTACGGGAAGCCCACGTCTAGATGAAGAGAGCGCAGCTAAAATTAAGATTAGAGCTGCAATGGAAGAGTGGCCTGGTGCTTGATAGAACTATGAAGACGAACGAGTAAGCCCTCCATCACAAAGTAAGAAGGGCTCTCTCTGCTGGAAGAGAGTAGCACGATCTCATCATCTGCAACAATGGCTCAGTTACGGACAATGCGGGCTGTCGTGCTGCGTAATCCTGGCCCTCCTTCGGCACTCAAGCTGGAGGACATCCCGATACCCACACCGCAAGCCGATCAAGTCTTGATAAAGGTGAAAGCGTTTGGCCTGAATCGAAGCGAGATGTTTACAAGGCAGGGCCATTCACCAGGTGTCACCTTTCCAAGAGTCTTGGGAATTGAAGCAGTCGGCTTGGTGCACGAGTGTCCTGGTGGTCACTTTGAAGAGGGAGACGTAGTAGCGACTGCAATGGGCGGATTGGGACGAGCCTTTGATGGAGGATATGCAGAGTACACTTGCCCTCCTTCTAATCAGGTACAGCTTCTCTACAAGCGATCCGAAAAGGTCAGTGTGGACTGGAAGATTCTAGGAGCAATTCCCGAAATGTTCCAAACAGCATGGGGCAGCCTGCATACATCCTTGCAGTTGAAAAAGGGGGACAGCCTTCTCATACGGGGTGGGACCACGAGCGTTGGGCTGGCAGCAGCTAGTCTGGCGAAAAAGCTAGGAGTCGAAGTCTATTCCACAACACGATCGAAGGAAAAGAAGCATATTCTGACCAAGGCTGGAGTAGACCATGCTCTTGTGGACGAGGGATCCATGGCTACGTCAATGCCTTGCAAGGTGGACAAGGTTTTGGAGCTCATAGGCACAAAGACACTACATGATTCCCTGCAATGTGCCAAGACGGGAGGCATAGTATGCATGACGGGCATAGTGGGCAATGCCTGAAAACTCAACGACTTGAATCCTATGGAATTCATCCCTACTGGAGTCTGCCTGACCAGCTATGCTGGAGGTTCGTCAGACTTTATGAAAACTCCGTTCAGCAAGATTGTGAAGTGGGTTCAGGATGGCGAGATCAACGTGCCTATCGGAAAAGTCTTCAACATCGAAGAAATAGTTGAAGCGCACGAATTTATGGAGTCGAACAATGCTGGAGGGAAGATTGTGGTCCTCACGTAAGAAGATATAATGTCAGTCGCAACGGCATGGCGGATTCCGGTAAAGCACTTGGATATGAGCATAGAGTGCAGTGATTCCACAACATACTTCAAGAGCAACATATGAAGACAAGTTACATCACATAAAGTGTTGAGGAGTGTCGAGCACTTGATCTAAAGCCTCATCTACTTCCAACGCAACACCAACACTACGCTGATATCCAGCTCCACCCAACCCATAAGCATGAAGAATAGCAATGCCTCCTCCTCCCCCACCATCAATCTCAATTCTTGGACCCGCTATTCTTTTCGGTCTGAAGCCTACATTGACTTTCAGGACCTTGATCTTATCCCATTCTTTCCTATGTCCCTTGCTCTCGCCATCTAGGTCTGACCAAGACGGAATCAGAGCTGGCCACAGAGTTGCCGAGTCGCGAAGGATTCTTGCCGTCTGCTTGGTGTCTTCTTCCTTTTCGATCCGATCAGGCTCGTAAGAACCGCCCAGAATGACCAGGCCTGAACGAGCTCGAGGTATGATATACGACAGCTCATGGTATGTATCTTGCCTTGCTTCTTTGGCAACTGTAGATGAGAAGGAGTTGACTCCAGTGAAGATTCTTGGCTCTACACCGGCCGGCAACTGTACTAAGAGAGTCTGTTCGCGGATAAAGTGGCAGGAATTGTCTTCACTCTGTACAAGCTCTTGTGCACCCAATCCTCTGAAGCATTAATGACTACCTTTGCATTTGGGTAGATGTCCTTTATGGAATGTAAGGTCGGAACCTCCATGCGGTGTACTTTCACCAGACCATCGGAGGAAGTAAGCGTTTTAAGGTTCACCAAAGTACGGAAGAGGAGGAGGAGGTAGGCCGGTGCATCTAGGCAGAATGACTTGTAATGCAGGACCCCAGGATCCTCTGCCCGTCCCGGCTGCACTTTGAACTGCAGTCAAGCATGTCAAATCAAAGTTGAGAGGTACAGGAAAGGAAATGTACTCACATCTAAGACTGTGTCTTTCCACCATGGATTGCTCCACAGTCCTTGCTGGTCTTTCTCAACATGCTTTTCAACGTCAACGAGGGCTAATATCTCCGGCGGTATCTCCTTGCTGTGCGTCCTAGTGATCCAGTCCTCGTAGGTTTGGCGTTCCCACTTGGCTTCCCGGCTTCCTCCCGGCGCAAAAGCAGACCAATCAGCGCCTGCCCAGACCGACGCAAACAGCTGCGAATAGGGATCATCGCAAGGCAAGTCTCTGGCGACAATGCTCAGCTTCAAAGAAGGTCGGCTGCGACGCAATCGATGAGCAATGGCCAGGCCGGTTACTATAGCGAGATAGTTAGCTCTGAGTAAGCACGTAAATTCGCATACACTTAATGCCTGCTCCTACGATGACGACTTCTTCGCTCGCCATTCTTAGATGTGAGCAGCCTTCCTTGCACCCTGAAGGTATCGTATGACACCAGATTCCATCTCAATTTCACGAAGTGGGACTAAATCCAGGTAAAGAGCAAGACATTATCCGGTCTCCGTGCGAATGGGTACTGGAACGATGTGGAGTGGCGACCCCGGCTCAGAACACGTGTCATATTTATAAGGACACCTTCGCGTTTGGAACCGTCATTTCTACAACGCTCCATAGCCCCCATTCCACTACAATGGTCAAAATACTTTCCATCGTTTTCAGGTCATTATTCGGCACTGTTGAGCAATCTTTGACTGAGATTGCAGCAGAAGCACTGAACTTGATGTTGTAAAAGCAGATACATACATATGTGAAATTCAGCTCTGTGAATGCTACACAAATCTTGCTCCTTGAACGGACTCAAAAGGCTACAATGAAAGCTGTGAAGAAGAGACATCCAATCAGGTCCTTATGAGGGAATCACTACTTAAGTCGTATAAGAGGCGGTTCTGCCGCTACATTGTGCAAAACTTAGGTAGGGCCATCACCGGACCCACATTTCAAATCTAAGTCGGTCTTCAAGCGGCTCGACTCTCTCCTTCGGGTGATCAATGTCAATTGAGCACATCTTCAAGCGTTTCAGACTACGTACCCCGCTTTACATATAGGACAAGACAAAAGTGGGAAGAGACACAGAGAAATGTAGGACGATAACAGGCCTCTCAGCAACGTGACCGACATTACTTGCTCTCCAGGACCCCCGTCACGCCGGGCTCAATCGACTCGAGGATCTTGCTCAACTCCGTCCAGACCCTTTTCCCTGTTTCTGCTCCTCCTTTGCTCTTGACGTACGCAGACACTGCTGAATCATCTACCTTACCATCGGACATGTACTGACCATGCGAATCGGGTGCGGCAGTAGCAGAATGATACAACGTTCGGCTTCCCATTTCTGTTGTACGAGCCAGAATGAATTGTATGATTGACACGACGATGGAGAATACGAATCCGACATCGCGCATCAATCCTGAGTGACACATGCCTGGATTGAGCATGTTGAGCGTCACATTGCTGTCTTGTAGGAGAGGTGCAATATGTCGAACGACTAGAACTTCTAGTAGTTTGCTTGTCATGTAACGATCCTTCATGTTTTTCGGTGAATTATTGTCCAGAGCAGCAAAGACACTTGCCTCTTTACCTTCCGAGAACTTTGCCCACCCGTGCACTTCGGAAGAGACGATCGTCAAGCGTGGCTTGAAGCCGAATTCTTTAGCGACGCTTTTCAGCTTAGGCACCATAAGTAGTGCGAGCAGGAAGGTGCTGATCACGTTGACAGTGATGGTCTGTTCGTGCCCTTCGGATAAAGAAAACTTCTGTGTTGAAATTCCAGCATTTTCGACGAGAGCATCGATTCTTGGTAAAGTAGAAGAAGCTCGAGATGCAAAAGCCTTGACCGAATCGTACGACGAAAGATCGAGAGGCCACACCTCTATGACTGATTTACCACAGCCGGTGCTTTCCTCTATTTCTCTCTTCGCTATTGCTCCCGCCTTGGTGTTTCGCACGGCCAAGATCAACTTCGACACCTTCAATCTCGCAAAATGACGAGCGGCTTCCTTGCCCAATCCTGAGTTGGAACCGGTCACTATGATCGTCTGACCTTCACACGAGGCAGAGGGGTACGCTATTTTGACGAAGAATTGAGAGTAGAGGAAGCCCATGATGAGAGACGAGATGAAATGTTGTGCAGGAAAGCGATGGGACAGTGGAAGAGATTGCCGTCTTACTTATAGACGTTGAGCAAGCTGAGCGAGTGAGAATGCTGAGCAGCAAGAGGGATGGGTTCACCATTCTCCGCAGAGCGCCAATCAAGTCCACCTTTACATCCGCCTGCAATTCCACCACTATCTCCACCAGCACGCTCACCTTATAGGGAGCGCTCGGTCACTAGCGGAAATGTCTATAAAGGCGGATTAGAGCTTATTGTATGCAGCAATCGACAAGCATTACGCGTCCAGTACTTTCAAGAAGATTAGTGTACAGGACTGGGGCAGAGTCACATACAGTACTGCAATTCAAAATACTCCGCAGGACAATAACTCCACGGATGGGGCCCGAAGGTTGTCCTCAGCGGCCTTCACCGACTTCCTTTAATTACGAGCGCCCAATGTAGACAAGTCATAATTATACTGGTATTAAAAGGAACAACAAAGGGTAGAGTAGAGATGGTGACGATTATGGGAGATGATTCTGAGAGGTATGTGTCGGAAATATCGTAGTCTATTAAAACGTTGGTCATTATAGCACGTACACGGGAATACGGGCTGACTCCCTTTGCAAACAAGTACTCGAGGACTGTGTACCATCCCCGGGAGGCAGGCTATGGTGCCGCTGAATTCTCCCAGTCAGTACCTCCATCAAGAGTCAGAAACATTCGTTCCAGCGTTGGAAGATCTATGAAGAAATCGGCCAATGCTTCGTCAATGTCGAGACAACCGCCATCGGATTGCGAAAGACTAGCTTGAGTAGAAGGATCTTGAAGATACGCAATCTCGGCGTCAGTGGAGACCGCGTGATCTATCTGCTCTGCGACGAGAGAGACAAGATAAGCCTCATCGACAGTGTGGGTACTTTCTGCCACTTTGACCAGATTAAGGTTCCTCTGAAGAATGCGGTGTAGTAGCTTTGAGCACCCATGACAAATGTCTGTTGTGAGTCTTTGAACTTCCGAAAGTGTACTACGTCGAGCAAAGACTACCAGAAAGTTGCGAGCCAAGAGTGAATAGTGCACACAAGTGAGCAAATTTCCTCTCGAGATCGTCGCCTGACTCTGCGAGGTAGAGCACATAGCGCCATTCTTCTGCACGCCCCTGCTGGAACTGTATCGGTGCCAATACATAGCACTGTCGAGCAAATCCTTGGCTTGCCCGTGGATGAATTTGGGAACAAACACCCAATTTGGATGCCCTACTACGAGTTGACGAGGTGAGCCAATGACTCGTTCAATCAGCTCTTTGGCAGCGTCCAATTTGCGTCGGTTTAGTAGCCATTGCACCGTCTTTTCATCTACACGCATCGGTGCTGAGCCGAAGACGTTGCTATTCACATCGTGTCGCACCAGTCTTGTGCCAAACGCACCGTACAGCTGTTGCGCTATTGCACGTTTCAGGTGCGCCACAGAGAGAATCAAGACGCCCTGTTGAGCAGGACAAAGAAGATTTGCATGTTGAGCAGTCGATGTGCTGATCATCCGTTCAAACGACTGCAAGTCAGAGTCTAGTTCCGTCGCTATCTTCTCCGCATCGACAGGCCACTGGAATCTTGGCGACCGTACGCTGGCTAGCTTGTCTAGATACCGTCCGGCAAGTGCAGCGATCCGTACAGAAGCGCCCTCAAATGGCGTGAGGGCAGGTCCAAAAAGATCACCGGAGTGATGTCCAGGCGTCACGCCACAGCTAAAGCATTCTGGCGAGGTACTTTGCTCGCTGTCGACGCTGCAAAGCTCCGAGAAGGGTACATGACCAAAATAATCATTCAAGCAGATGTTAATATGCCGTCCTTGGAGCATATATCCAGAGCCGGTGTACAGCGAAATCATTCTTCAAAGAGGCCACAGTGGTTCTGTGTAAGCGTACTGCCACACAAAAAGACAACAGGGTACCGCTCACCTGTCTGCGCCGAAATATAAACAGAAAGAACGGTACAGCAGAAGATCGTGCTCTTTCCGCCATCGTATTGCGGAAAGTTGTTCATCCAAAGCTTCATTTACTGCGCCATTGTGAAAATGATACTGATGGTAGCCATTGCGCTGCATGCGTGCTATATCTACCAACGTTCCATCAATGAAAGGCATCGTCAGGCCTATGCTCTTTTCATACTTGCGTATCAGTAATAGACTGGCAAACAGTTCTGCTTGACAAGACTTGTGATTCGTCTGGACCAGATCAGTTGCGATACTAGCACAAGTGATGTGATATGCTGTTTCTGCGATTTCTGCCGCTCCTTCAAAACCTTGTCTGGATGCTGCGTCAAGAGTAACAAGAGTGGCTTCCACGCTTGCGGGGCAGAGAAGCGCAACGAGCGCCAAAGTAGCCAATGCAAAGTTTTCGAGCTCATCCCATAACCCTGAAAAGTCTTCGCCAGTCTCTTCCTGCTCAATGGTCAGTCGGTGTAATCTGGATCCTGAAAGTAAGTGATAGAAGACGTCACACTCTTCAATGTAGATGGCAACCGCCTGTCGAAGAAAGTAAGGATGCTTGATGAGACTACGCATCCGCTGTGTTGTGGATGGAATGGAGAGGGCGCTACTTGATGCAACGCTTTCTTTACGAAAATTATCGCTAGTCGGATAAGACGAAATGGTCATTGGTGACGTCTCCAGGGATATCGTGTCGATGATGCGTGGTGGAGACGGCACCGCATTTCTACCCGGCACGGCGCTCTTGCGTCTCTTCTCTTCCCGCTGACCGTGTGAGCTATAATTAGTACCACCACCTTCCAAGCCAGAATTTATCACCTCAACGCTCACGATTGTCACTTGCGCTCGCTCGAATGTGCAACATTCTTTGTCCTCCGAGCAGCGACTGCACGGTGCACCTCGATCGCACTGCAAGAAACTTATCAGCCATCGGCTTCAAGACCTTTCACTCTGTGTGGGAAGAGCTTACCATTCGCTTTATTAGTCGGCATCTGTCACACGAAAGTCGAGCTCTCCTCCGCTTTGCTTTGGGATTTGAGACGTGTGAGTCACTCATGACGACCCAACGGAGGTAGGGCTGAACACTTTCGGGCTGGAAATGACAGTGCTAAACAGAAAAGGTATCACTGATCTGGGCGCGTAAATTAAGGAAATCTATCTCCACTGCTTCTCGCCAGTGTGCTTCTTTAAATCCACGTTAGGACACGCTAAGATGTCTTATGTCCACTGCAAGCCTCTACTCTACTCAATTATTTGGCGCCTAAGGTAGGACTCATGCACACACCATCAGATTTGGAGCATTGACGGGATATTCTTGGGCCGTGCCAACACTTACAATCCTCAACACTGAGAAGGAACATTCACGTACTTTTTATCGGCCATTATTTATGACTAACGCATTATCAGACGAGCAGGTATGCAATAGAAAGTATCATCGTATTTCGGTTTGATTCGACTCACACCTATTTTTCACCTCGTTGCACCGGGAACACTGGTAGTGCCTTTTGGTGATTAGATGTGCACCGGAACAAGTGCAATGCCCCCTCGACAGCGATTGGTATATCACAAATCGGCACGACTGAGCAGCTGCCTGAGGCGCTCGAGCTGTGTGACTTTGAGCTACAAAGCCAACCCCTTTCTTTCTCGCTGTAAATGATGTAGAGTTCCATGCTGCGGTCTCTTCCATTTCATGTATGGTACTTGTATTATGGTGACCTTCACGAACGGCCAACTTGACAAGTTTCTTGAGCGTCCTGCCATTTAAGCGAACAGTCTTGCTCGTCCTGCTCTAATTCGTTGCTGTTTCAGAGGCTGCTGCAACACGTACTTAGTAGGCTACGATGGGCTTGTGAACGTTTCAAAGAAATTGTGCCAGGCTTGCAAATCCTCGCTTGCGACCGGCATACTCTCCCAGATCGAGATACCGTCGATCGAAGCTGCTTCGGATTGCGGCCATTGAATTTCGGTGGAGCTCCGAGTATTGCTTCCTTCTTCACCTTCAGCCGACGGTGGGTTGGTGGCATTATTGACTTGGGACATCAAAACGTGACCTGATATGTCCGTGTGAGAATTTCGTGCTGGCGCCATCGAATGTTGCTCATCGGATACCCTGCGTTCTGATAACACACCAAGTGTTGTTGTCCTCGTTTGCGAAAGTGATGCCTTCTTTCTTTGCTCACCACCGGTCAATATTGACGATATCCCGGGGATAAAGCAGCTCGCCAACGCCCTTGTCCACTCTGCTTTTTCCTCGTCGTCGTCGTCGTCGTCTTCATTTACACTCTCTTCTTCCATGCCGCGAAAATTCATGACTCTTCCCAGCTTCTTCAAGACAGTGAGGTGTTGGCTAGCCGTCTCTCTAATGCTGGACATGACTTCTAACCAGCGAATGCACATGTCCAACATTGTCTGGCTAAACACTAATCCCTCGTCCACTCCTTCGACGTCTGAAGTTCCCATGCTGGAATTCTGCAGCAGACTGAGGACCAAGAGATGAATTGTGGCTGCCTGAAAGATCAAGTGACACCAATGAGATGGAATGTGTTGAAGTTCAAAGGTTGTCTCGTATGCGGCCATGATTGCACACAATTCGCTAGCCAACGGTTGACAATCTACCAAGATGTTATCTTCATCTTCGACAAGGTTCCAGATTATCGACGGCCTTCTTGTCGCTGACGAATGTGCACCATGCCTGTTCCTTTGGGCACGATGGCGATGTTGATGAGAGGAGCGGTACAGGAGGATGTGGCTGGCGCAGTACCATGCCCGCATAGTTAGAATTTGCGGGGCAACACCTCGATGACATATGATGGCTTCATCCATACGGTCGTGCAGATCTTGCAGAGAGCTATTTGCAAATGTCCTATCACCGGGAGAAGACAAAAGTAGCGGACTTTGCCAGTCAAGATGCAGAGGCAATCTCTCCTTCCACCTTTGCAGCGAAGCTCGAGACAGGCGCAGCTGTTCGTAGATGTTTGTAGTCCGCGAAATAGTATCATCATGCATGTGATACATGCTCCTCGCATCTGGACAAATTAGCAATGGCTGTAAAATTTGCTCGTGCAAAATCATGATTTCGCACCAGACTCGAAAGCTGGAAAGGGTGTGCATCTCAACGCTCACCATCAGTTCTACGTTTGCGGAGTGAATGAGAGGTAATGTCCAATCGGTCAACCAGACGTCATATTCTTCGCGGTCTTGAATGCCCGGAAGGTCCACGTCACACTCTTCTGCTCAAAGTACTGGTGCACACTGTAAGACGACCGATAGGATCTTGTCTACGATGTAGATACACCAGAAGATACGTCGGTCTTCCCGATATCTGGCTCGTTGGGCCACCGTTTCTAGGCGAGTGCACTTGCGGTGTAGTTGCAGATTCTGTACTGCTCTTGCTGCAATTCCAATATCATGCCAAGCCAATGCGTACTCGCCGCGACCCATCTGAAGCGCAGCTAGATGCTTTAATGTCTGAATCGCAGCGCGATTTGGCACAGCAAGTTGTGTGATGCTCTTCCTGGCCCTGCTTTCGAAGTATCTTGAGATGGTATTGGGAGTCCACGTCGTGTTGCTATAGATGCGACTTTCTTGTTGCCTAGCTCCTCGTTGAGTCAGGGCAGTAGCGGCTAGAATGGCATGGTAGAGCATCGGCTCTTTCTGCTCCAGCACTCGTGGAGAGGAGAGAGATGCTAGGGAAAGGATCGGCCAGTGAGGATGTACGAAACCTTGATACACAGCCATAAGCGATGTAACAATGACCTCGGGGAGCTCTTCTACTTTATCAGCCTGTTGCTTGATAGAGAAGCCTGGCGACGATGATGAAGAATAAGAGGAGGAGGGAGGCATTGGCTTCCCCACGCTTTCAGCAGCTTCTTCCGACAGGACTTCCATGTCGAGGGCGTCTTTGCTGATCAGCGACCTCCTCCTCCTCCTCCTTCCTCCTCGCGCTGTGCAGCCTTTGGGAGACCCTCCCTTCTTATTTGGTAGGTAAGCGCACCGAACAGAGTCACCTGCCGACTGGCATCGATGGCAGGGTCGCTCTCCATCACATCTGGACTTGAGCCTTGAACAGCGCTCGCAAGCCTTGGATAACCCGGTTTTATAGCTGCCTGGAATAGATTGCTTGCTCCATTGCGACCTATCTTAAAGATTTAAGGTTAGCCTCACATGATATTTAAAAAGATGCACGGCGCATCCTTGTTGTATACAAGGTTGAAAGTTGGACACGTCCCTGTGCTACAGACCCAAGATTGACGAAATCTACGACCTCAGCTTCATTCGGTCTCAAGATACTGCACGTCAGAAGCCACGTGCTCTGTTATTGGAAGACATGATCTCTGCTGAGACAGCTTCCATATAAACCCACGTCGCTATCATGCATTTACGTTAAGGATCGATGACATTGTATAGGCACGGAGACAGTAAAGGGGAAAGCACTGTACGGACTCAGCCAGAAGTCTGTGGTGGTACCTTATTGCTCTCCAGGACATTTCTGACAGCTCTATTGGCGGTGAGACTTGTTCGCGAAACAGGAGCACAGTGAGCATTTGACGATCTGAGGTCAAAAGTCGGCTCGTATTCGACTCACCTGAGTAGGTCTGGTCGACTGTAGTGGCCAACACAGTCAGCTAGTAGTTTAGATGCGTGAGTGTGGGCGTAGTCGATCTCGGCATATTGGATGCCCTCTTGGTCATTCGAAATGGGTACAGTCAATTCTCGCCCGTCTGGTCCAAACACGCCAGCACTGAAAAAATAAAAAATGTAAGAGATGACAGCGCAGGTAGAGCTCTCTCTCTCTCTCTCTCTCTCTCTCTCTCTCTCTCTCTCACCAGCCGCCTCCTGGAGGAAGGAAGAAAGAGTATGGCGCGGGTCCATCAGGGTAATAATCGAGGCCTACTTGGGGAGCGCCAGCCTCAGACACGACTTGCGTAGCCATCAGAGTAAATGTACCGCCTTCAATTGCATAGGCCTGCGTAAGGGTCTTGACTCCTTCGGCCGACATTCCAAATGGTTCAGGACCTTTGTGAGGGAAACAGCCCGGCCAAGAGGCCACATCTGCACAAGAAGGGAATTTGGTCAGCTCAAGAGAAGAAAAGAAGAGCTTAAGGGTGACTTTGATACGTACGAATATGCTCATCTAGACGACGAACAGGAGGTTGAGGATTTTTGCGACGTCAAACTAAGAGAGCTACCAAGCATCTGAAAATACCTCGAAACTCACGGAGCGAGAAAGTGTGGAATTTGAGCAGAGGTTGTATATGCTCCCAGCACTTTCGTTAGACTGGTATGTGAGAATCTGCTATCCTCTGCTCACCGTCGCTGCAACACGACGCACCTGCAAGTTGCCGATCCTTCCCATGGGACTATCGACGACATTGTCGAGCGTGTCTCCCGATGACTCTCCGAAAAGAACTCGTTCCAATCCAGTAGGTTTCATTTTGCGACGATTATTGACAATCTTGCCCTTCGATGAGAGCGAATGGAAGAGCACGTAAGATTCGCTTTACCCTTTCTCGAAATCTCCACTTTTAATTTACCTTGTCGTCGATGATACAGTTGGACATGTACAGGGAATTTTGTCTCTTTTCAGCATAGCCAAATGAAATCCACACCCCTAAATCCTTGCAACCTTGCTGGATCTGCCGTATTTCTTCTGAATCGAGCGTCAAGGCATTCGCTACATATTTTGTCGTCATTGGCATGGCCGCTCCAAAGTCCTTGACCCAGAGAAAGTACTGGTGCGAGCAAAACGTTATAGATGCAGGATGATCAGTGGGTAATCGTTGAGTATATAGTCTTGTCGATTCTCACTGGGTATCCAGGAATCCATAACTCGGGAAAAGCTACGAGTTTGGCCCCCTTGCCCGCCGCTTCCTGTGTGACAAAAGAGAGAGAGAGAGAGCGTATAGATTGTCAATCCCCTCACCCTTACTTCTTCCAGCGTTTCGCATTCCTATTCACCCACCTTCAAGAGACTTATGGTCTTATCCACTGTTCTTTGAGCATCTAGCCAGACTGGCTCCGCTTGAACAGCAGCCACCAAGAAGGGATCGATAGAGGGAGCTGACATTGCGGAAAGCTCTTTTGGATGGGCGAAGAGGAGCAAGGATGAGGTACACTGGGCACAATCGAGGTCTCGTCTAATATAAGCCTGTAAATAGTCCTTCTTCTCGACCGTGGCAATAAGAGAGAAGGGTGTTTGGGTTGCAATCACATCTGCGAATTAGAACAATTAAGGCACCATTGACATCGCGGGGCCGGTAAGATTCTTTGCGCGCCCGAACCGAAAAGTGGATAAGGTTTTTTTTTCATTTCGTTATCTTTGCTTCCCCCGGTCCACCCACTTTGTAGTCTTTGGTTTCCGCGGTACAACTTGCACAAATTCCCCCGGCTTGACGAGAAATAGGAGGCAAAGTGAGGCAGCTTTGATCGTCACTTAGCTACTTCAGAGACTGGACCAAGACAGTTCGGTACGATGGAGACGTCCTCGAATTCGTGGCTTGCGATAGCGAAGCTTGTTGCAGATATAAGAAGCCGTCAGATGTGGTGGCTGGACTGACGGCGCTATCATTACCTTTACCCATCATTGTCTTCCCTACCCTGCCTTGCCATATCAGTCTTACTCCCTCTGGAAATCTGACTCAACTACATCCTTCTCAAACCTTTGACGATGGCCATCGGTATACTCGACGTGAGCACTGACTACGATGGCAAAGCTGTTCCGGGCACTCGCCTCTTCGAGCCGCTTCAACAGATCGATACCACTCATTTGAAGCGCGACCCAAAGAATTCCGAAGTGGTGCTTCAACCGCAGCCCAGTGATCTCCCCGAAGATCCACTCAATTGGTCCAAGTTCCGCAAGGAGGTCATCTACGCAACCCTTCTGTGGGGCGCAATAGTGGCTGGCGTAAGTGGTCCCACTCTGGGACCGGCCCTTGCCAGCTTGAGTGTCTCTTTGCGCATCAGTATCACGGCTGCTATTGGCCTTACAGGCTACTTCGTGCTAGCGTATGGCTTGGCATCTGGAGTCGTCGTCATAGGCTCCACCATTACGGGCAAACGATTCTGGTACGTTGTGGGTTCTACCCTTGCCCTAGTTGGCGATATCTGGGCTGGCGCGTACAGTGACTACCACACCCTTCTGGCGGCTCGAGTATTTCAAGGACTTGGAACAGCTACTTTTGGAATGTTAGCAAATGCGACAATCAACGATTTGTGGTTCCTTCACGAGCAAGGAACGAGAACAGCCATCTGGCAGCTCGCATTTAATGGCTCCGTCAGTCTCTGTCCCATCTTATCAGGTCTGATCTACAATTCACTGGGTATCCGATCTCTCTTTTGGATCTTGACGGCCTGTCAAGCCCTGGTCCTCATCTTGACGCTTCTGTTCTTCCCTGAAACGTCTTATCAGCGTTCTTCGACTCGTGCAACGGATGTGGATTCCCTACCACGCACCTCTTCCGTCCATTCGACGCAGGCTGAAAAAATGGAAGAGAAGTCTTCCGTAGGAGTAAAAGTCGATGAATACGAGCAGCAAGCTTCCAGAGGGTCTACAGGAATGGCCCGCAGCAGAGGTCTTGGACTCTTCTATGCACAGGATCGTCAGGGCACATCTGTTTCTTTAATCATGCTTCGACCTCTCTTGGTTCTGTTTACCCCTTCGATCGCTTTTGCATGCATATGTTACATGCTCTCCTTCACGTGGTTTGTCACCTTATCGTCACTCTCAAGCTACATCTATGCGCCTTACAACTTTGACGCTTCACAAGTTGGATACGCCTCGGGTGTTAGTCAAGTGATCGGGTGCCTGATTTCGCTGCTTTCATCGGGACCCATTCTGGATTGGTCAGCTCGTTTACTCTCCAAGAAGAATAATGGATACTATGAGCCAGAGATGCGCTTAGTCTTGTTGGTCCCCGCGTTCTTTGCCATGCTGATTGGCTCTTTTGGGCTGGCTTTCTCACTGCAAGATGCTCGACCATGGATTGTTCCCACTGTGTTCCTGGGCTTCATCACCGCTGGAGCGGGCTATGGTTTGACCGCTGCAATTGCGTATGCCACTGATTCCTACCCAGACCATGGAGGAGACACGTTCGGGATCATAATGATGGTCAAGGGTCTTTTTGCTTGGGGAACTACGCTCTTCATCGGTGATTGGTTCGTAGAGCGGGGGCCAGTGTCGATCTTCGTCACGCTTGGCTCGCTCAGCCTCTTCATATTCCTTGTCGGCATCCCCGTCTACGTATTCGGGAAGCGTTTGCGCAGTTGGAGCACCCGTAGCCCTATGACTTGGGTTTTGTGAGTGATTAAAGCTCTTGAATTTCCACATTACGTCTGCCTCTCTTGAACACATCTCATGGGTCGACGCTGAGTGTGAGCGTCCCCTTAGGGCGCCGACTAGCCGCGCGACGTCTCATTGTACTAGGCACAGTGGCTGTGGAAGTAATATGCTCTTCGGCGACGATGACACCTAATGAGATATGATTTATTTTCACATGGGATATGTCAAAGGAACTGTGACTCTTGTTCTCATTTCTTACTTGCTGCTTTGAGTAATGATCATGCGCTCTAACGTGATGACAAATTTCTTGCTTGTGATGGTTTTCCTGGAAGTCCAACATCAAGTCAAAAAGATGGCCTACAGATCAGCTCGATGTCCTGCATTCTGGCTAAAGGAGGATGAGGTGCTCCCCTTATCTGGATACAGCCTTGGCCTCATTTGGATGTAACTGTGTTATATACACCAAGACAGTCCACCCGTCTCGGATGGTCCCACTTTTAGCTCCAGTAGAAAGTCTCATCTTTAGTCTTTTGTTCCACGAAAGATTTTGTAAACAAAGGAAGTATATTAGCCAATTACAAATACTTTATCAATCTTATAGTCAAGCTACGCCCTCGGACATCTTGGACTAGCGTTGAGATCTAAATGTACCGCCCAGCACTAAGCAACACCTTATTACAGCTTTCCCCCTCCCTCCTCTACCTTCCTCCCGTTTCCCTTTCTTCATCGCCCTCTTATACCCATACATTTTTCAATCTCCCCTTCAATACTAACTCGTTAGTAAACGGACTCCCTTACTATTCCGCAGCGACTTGTGGGACGGAGCTGCATCAGAAGTCTGCGAAAGCGATCACTTCCCAAATCCTTTTCTGAATAAACACCGGGATCGGACATCATTCATGACCTTGGGTATCGCGCAATAAGCAAGAGCGACCTCACCCAATTCCAATCACAGAGCCTGAGAATTATCACGATGCCTACGCTATTCTCTCGCTTCAACGGCAAAGGAGGGCTCAAAGCTCCTTCCGGCTCTCGATATGGCCAAGGGATTTCGTCAACCGATCTTTCTCCAGGCAGCGAAGATGCGACTCACTTGACCGAAGTACCTAGTCTCAGGCTGGTAGCCTCTAGTGTTAACGATCATGATGCCAACGTCGACAGCTCTCCAGCATGGCGAACTCATCACATCGCCGGCGGATCCCTGACCGAATTTGGAGTCGTTCCACCTACTACCGCTGCTGCTTCCTCTCAGCGTACAAACAAGGGAAACCAGACGCATTCTGGAATTGGGCTCCGGAAGAAGTCATTCAAAGCGACGTCACAGTCACTCTCGTCGACGAAAGGAGCTTCTGCAGCATCAAGCAGTACCATACTCACACCACCCACTCCTCCGTCGTATGGCTACACTACAGTGGGTTGGGACATCCAGATTGAGGTCTCGCGGGCGGTCGAGATTGTCCTTGCATGTGGAGAGCAGATCAGAGCAAGGGGTGAGTAGCAAGCAAGTGGAGCAAAGAGACGTTGATCGATCACTCACACACGACGTTTTCCCTTCAGGTCTGGACTCGCCTCTGATCTTCTCGTCAATGGCTCTTGATCTGTCATCGCACAACATCACATCGCTACTCCAATCATACATCAATTCGCCTACTCTCTTCTTTTCGTCGGATGTCAAATTCGCCAATGCGCACGATCTAGCAGCAGTGATCAAATGGACTTTGGCGAGGGTTGGAAGGATAGTGTCTGTTCCTGTTCCTGCTCAAGACCGTTCTGGGAGAGGTGAGACAAAGGGAGAAGAGATCGTTCTCATTCATCAGAGAGGCTTCCTAGATTGGGAAGTGTACCATCGATGGGCAGCAATGGAAAAGGGTGAGTATGTCGAGAGACTGCATGTACGATTGCTCGCTGGTGCTCACACATAAATCCTTTCTTAAGCAAATGCGTACCCGGCTTCGGCGTTCAGCTCCTTCCTCGACAATCTCTCTTCCTCGTCCTTGGCATTACTGGTCGCCCTCTTCTCGCTGCTATCTTCGACGGCCTGCTACAACTCCAAGAACGGCATGGCGCCCTCTCGATTATCGCGACTCTTTGGCCCACTGATCTTTGGCCTGCCAGAAGACGAGACCTTTGAGAAGACGTACGAAGCTTTTGTCAAGGCAGGCAATGCCACTGAGCACTTGCTGCTGTCGTACATCCGTGACAACGGCACTGTTGAAACTCTACCGACTCGCTTGGCCGATCACATTCAAGGCTATCCGGCTATGCTGAGTGTCGACATTACCAAATCAAGTCGAAGTGTTCAGGGAGTTCCTGTGACGCACGTCAATCGAACTGTTCGCTTGTACAGCCTGGATCTACTTCAGACGGCTTGCGAGATGGATGTAGAGAGCCAGAGTGCTGAATGGAAGGCTTGTTGCGCAAGCGACGACGTTTTCGGCAAGGATCCTCAACTCGCCGATCGATTCTGCAAGCTGATCAACTTGAAGGAGAACAAAAAGCAAGGTCGTACGAAGATGAGCTCACCAAAGCCCATGACTGGAATCGAAAGCTATGGCTCCTTGACGGACAAGAGATGGGGCGACTTTTTAAACGAAGGCTTTGCTGCGCCGGATCAGACCAAGCTCAATTTTGATCTCCGAGAAAGCGAAAGGAAAGCAAGGAACCACAATAAGAAGGAGTCCGTTCAATGGTCACAATTTGAAGAGTCTGGGTTTGTGCTTGCGGATGAAGGTCTCGCCTCTGTGCTTGACTTTGACGATGGCCTACGAGAGGACATGCAGCGTTGGCCGGCGGAACGTGCCGAATTGATGGACAAGCTGCAGAAAGCGGCAAAGAAGATCCCTGATTTTCCCTTCGACACGACGCCGTACATTGTCAGCAGCCCGTCCTTGGACAGCAATAGCAAAGGTCAGTGGGATGCAAGGCCAGTCTCTCGCTTTGATGAAGTATTTGCAGAAGTGTTTGCCGACGTCCTGCTGGGCAATGGCTGGAGCAACCGAGATGAACAAACCCACCGCAACTCCAACTTTGCCGTAGTGCAGTATAAGAGCAGATCGACGGCTTCGACGGTTTCTTCGCAGGCGTCCAATCGAGTGAGGAAAGACTCACAGGAAGCAGACGACAGAACAGATGCAGCCTGGTTCGTGGTGGAGGAAATTGTGCCTTCCAAGTACCGAAACGATCTGGAGGAGAGTGGCAAGACAAAGAATCGAAGCAGGCCCAGTCTTCGAAAGCTGAACCTGTTCAAAAAGAAGAAGGAGGAAGGAGGTCTTGGTGGAGCAGGGGGAGGCGGATCTCACTCGAGGTTTTTTTCAGCCGAGAAGCCTTCCTCCGATGACGTCTACACAACGGGGCCAGGAGGTTCGACGAAGAAGATGCATCTACATCGAGATCTCGCTCCTACACAACTGGAACGACAAGCTAGCTCAAGCACTATTCGGCAAAGTCAAGCGGTTGCAGATGATGGCGACGAGGTTCCGTCTAGTGGTGGCGGAGCAGGAGGAGGAGGAGGGGGAGGGTCACGGCTACTGGCGACGCTGAGCACGTTGACAACGTCTCGAACAAAGTCAATGATGGGAAAGAGGAGAGGAAAGGAGGAAGCAGACGTGCCTCCGCCGGTACTGCCACCGAAAGACGGGGGTGCACCTGAAGCGAAGCCATTTGGATCGGAAGACTACGAAACGAGAAGCTTGCACGACGCAGAGTTGGACGAGTTCAAGCAGAAGGAGATGCGAAAGGGAGGACTTTTGCATAGTAACAAGGCATCTTCCCAGGACGACAGCTGGCTCGACATCATGATTCGTGCGAATGGTTCTCGGATGGGAGAACAAGACGCAGTAAAGAAGAATGACCGAAGAGAAGTGTCCGGGGTGAATGAGGCAGGAGGACAAGAAGAGCATCAGAGAGATGACAGGACACCGACAAGGGAAATGCCTGCCCCTGCTTTCCCAAAGGAGAACGTCAGCCCAGCTTCGTTAGATCTAGAGAAGGTGATTGAGCGAAAGCCGTCACCATCTCACTTGGTCAAGAGAAAGGACATCCCGCCGGCAATTGAAGGCTCTATGACGTCTGTTTTACCCTCTGACAGCTTGCAACAAGCCGGCTGGACAAGAGACGACGTTGCATTTAATCCTACGAACGAGTCTGGTCTCCCCACGCAGAATGAGGGAGAGGGGCTTTCCATCATGTCTCCTCTACAAGGTCGACTGCACTCACCGCCGGTCCCTGGGAAGGAGACGAGGGAAGGGGAGGAGGTAGAAGGAGAAGATGAAGAAGAAGAGGAGGAGGGAACTTCATCAACGGAAGCGCCCACGAGGCTGGCATACCTGAAGCCTCTCCCGCCTCAGTCTTCTTCTGCATTCGACATTGATAACCGAGAGAAAGCTCGAGAGGTCAGAATTCAAGCGGCAAAAGAGCGAGCTAGATCACTGAGAGCAAGCTTGAACCCCGTAGTACTTCAGGAACTGGAAGCGCGTAGAGAGTCACTCGAAGGGAAGCCGCTGCCGACACCCTTGAGTACTCTTGTCAAGTCTAATTATTCTGCGCAGTCGTCTTCACCAAAGGCGCCCTCTTCTCCTTCCATGTCATCGTCAGCAGGCAAGAAGGATGACCCCTTTTCCAAGGATCGCGTGTCTGGGCGAGTGGCCAATGTAGCTAGCAAGTTTGGCGGCGGGGGAGGAGCACCGATCAAGTCACTGACACCGCAAAGCACCGGCAACAGCGTCTATCCTGGTGGTCTAGTCAGTGATGGATTCGGAGGACTCATCTCTGAAAGTGACGCACCACGATCGAGCACTTTCAAGACCAGCGAAGGCAAACGACATTACCCTCCCGTCCTCCCTGCGGAGACCTCTACCCTGGATCCAAATAGGCCAGCTCGACCCGTGTCACTCGAGTCGAACAATCCGCTGGGGACCGACAGCGACTCCATATACCCCGACGACGCTGCCTCCAACTTTTCACACGAGACGCAACCGGAAGAATTCTATACACCGCACAAGGCTGCTACTTCGACCTCTTTGCGTCAGGCGAGTACCTTGGCAACACTCGACAGCGGCATGTCCTCCGACACGGCAAGACTAGAGGAAGACGATCATTTGAGAGTTGTACATCCCATCGCCAGAGTACCCTATCAACCTGGCATGCCGCTCAGCAATCTCGAAGAGGAAAGCGAGAGCGTGCTGAGTGGTAGCAACAATGCCAGAGTTTGAAATTTGATGGAGATGCTGCAATTTCCTCTTGTCGCTATACCCCTTTTTTTCCTCTCACTAAATTTCAAGACGCCAAATCATACCACATTCACGCAATACATTTACTTTACATAGACAGCCATCGCTACACATCGTGCGAGTGGACTCTCCGCTCAGTAGGGTCTACATCATGAAGAGGGGCAGAATAGAACGAGCGAGACTGGCTTAGTATCAATGGTCCATGTGCAGTCTATTGTAGAACTCTATCCAGTCCGCGAGCTCTTTCGCATTCTGACCCTTGATGGATCCGTCGAGCGTCGAAAGCGGAACAGCAGACAGGCGAGGTTGGTAGCCCGAGTAAGGCAAGTGCGACGGGATATAGGGAGGGGTGTTGGTAAAGTGATCGAAAGGGCTGCTCGACCGTATATTTGTGATTGGCCGAGGAGTACTCTCAATAGGAATGTGTTTCCCCCTTTGCACCCTTTGATACAGCTTACCATGCACGGCATCAGGCTGCTCCTGCAGAGATGCACTGCTCGGATATGACGCTAGAGCGGCATAGAGTGGAGGATGTGCGGAAGCAGCGGCCCGTCCTTGAGAGGTAGAAGAGGTCCCCACTTCTGCCCCTCTCGGATGTGTGTTGACATTGATTGGAGAGGAAGAGGTGACGCGCCGCTGAAGCAGGCCTAATTGTGGGTGATAGACCGGTGAGTCTGGTGCGGATGTGTCTATTGGATCGACGTCCTCCCCTTGCGGCGCATGCTTGAGCAGTGCTTGGCTGGCCAGCTCGTCTTTCCGCTTCTTTCGCTGCAACCTGGCGGCTTCTTGGTGTTGAGCGATGTAGTGCAGTCTGTTGTAGTCTGTCCTGCATAATTTCGCCATCTTTGCATCTGCTTTGTCCTTTCCGATGAAGATCAAGTAACGATACATCTCCGTGCTTGCTCTCTTCACATTTCCTCCGTAGTATTTGGCGGCAAAGTACCTCGTCTCTCTTTCCAGCTGTTCAGATGTCATGCCGTCGTATGCTATCCCGCTCTTCTCCAAGAAGCCGGCAAAGCGCTCAGCTTCTAACGCCTTTTCATCTTGCGTCTTTGCGCCCGGGTGGGGTGCCCGGTGATAAAGGGGCCCTTCCACCCTGGATCGCCGATTCTGCCTGGTCAGGGACTGACTGATGCCGTTGATGCGCAGTCTACGTATCTCTCTCAAATGCATGAGAACGTCAGACATGTACTTTTTATCGAATCTGTCCGTATTCAGCATAAAATAGCCCCGAAGGGCTTGAGAGAGTCGCAACCCGGTGGAGATGTCAGTATCTGCGTCGTACAGCGCATCATACCTTCTTGCATACTCTTCACTGGTGGGACTATCTCTCTCGATCCAGCGAAGAGCAGGATGCTTGCCAAATGCCTCGATCCACGGCTCAGACCCTTTCAATCCAAAGCCGTACTTTTTCTTCCTGACAAAGTCCGGAGTGGACATGTGCTGCACTTCGGCTTCAGAGGGTGGTGGAGGCTCCTTTCTCCTTTTCCATCCAGGCTTCGATGCTTGTGTCGTCTTCTCACTTGTCAGAAGGGGCTCATGCGGCAAGATGCTGTGTCTAGCAGGTACAGCAAAAGGCGCTGGAATGTCATTTGAGAAGTATCGTACTTGAGGTCGATCATTTCGTCCAGCTGGTCTTTGTGTGGTTCGGCTGACCAGAGACAGAGAGAGCAAGACCAGAACACCAAGCATCGCGCAGCAGGATGTGACTTTCAAGGTCGTGAAGATTGACAAAGAGGGAATGAGAAGAAGCGTTAAGGCGTATATTTCCCTTATTTCTTTCCCCCAGGGCGAGCTGTCAAAGAGGGAAGATAAAGATTCTCAGATGGCTAGTGCCCATCATTGCGCCAATGCGAGCGACTGTGTTCCTCTGCGATACTACCTTTTCCTCTGATATCATTATCATTGAACGGCCTCGACCGAGATCAGCGACAGCTTCGACAATGTGTGGGAAAGAGGTATAGCTGTGACTTACTACACCGCTACAGCCTCGGAAGGTGAATATTGTGGCGATGGTGGCAGTGTGGCAGTGTGGCGGTAGTCTCGGTCGAATCTCGCGACTATCAACTCACCGCCTTCGATTGGTAAGATTGATACGTACCGAAGCAATTTGACGTGGTCACACAGGCAAATCCTCGGCGCAGAAGCAAAAAGGACTTGGCAATAAGTGTATTGAAAGAAGAGATGAGAGGACGGGGCTATGTATGCGCCCCAAATGTAATACGAAACATGTCAAAATTATCTCCTAGGCATTTCCTTTCCAGCTACAGAGGAAGTATCTCAAGAGAGAGAGGGAGACAGTTTTGAGTGGAAGGGAGGAGGAATCGAGAGGATCACGTTAGAAGATAGCGGGTCGAACATAGTCAGCGATAAGGATCGAAGCTTGCCCAGGGACGAGTTCCTTCTTCTTCTCTGGTGGGCAGCTGAGTCACAGGAGGAGAGAAGCGCGATGAAGCGGCGTGAAGAAATGTAGGCGCAGCGTGGAATTGTCGAGCCCACGCTGTAGAGTGATCGATCAAGCCTTGAGCTGGTGGGAATTGATCATAATCAGGGTGATAGAGGTCTTGCTGGTGGCTGCTTGATGAAGAGTAGGAAGGGGGGAGACTTGGTAGACGTGGAGAAGCAGGCGAATGCGAATGGATCGACGGAGAGGGCAAGCTGTTGGCAAACAAAGACGAAAACGAGCCCTGGTGTGAGGGATAGCCATCTAAAAAGTATGCGTGAGGCAAAGAGGCGTGTTGCACTGGAATCACGGCAGCGTACGCCATCCGATTCGCCTGCGAATCGTTTTCATTTGATCCTGCATCCTGTGGGGAGGGACGATGAGACATTGTCTTGCCATTGACGTCAGTACTGCCTCCCTCCTCATCTCTTCTTGTCTTGCTCTTGCTCTTGTTGCCTCTCTTTGCATTGTTCCTCTTATCACGTCCTGCTTTGCGAAGCTTCGCCAGCCTCTGAAGAACGTCCCATTGGAATTGCTGAGTGTACTTTCTGTATGTCATATACTGTCGCAGCGCAATCACCATCCATTTACCAAGCTGGGCATCCGTCTTGAGGGCATACAGATCGTTGTACTTTTGGGCAAAGGAAGCAGGAGAGTCACCGTACCGATCAAGGCTATTGAAGTGAGGGTGGAACATGACCTGTTCCAACCAAATGTCCCATTCTCTACTTCCCACCACGTCAGGCTTCTCTGCGACTAGATCAGCAACAGTCTTTGACGGTGAGGGGAGATGGGGAAGAGTCTCAACAGGAAGACGACTACCGTCTAGCTGCAAGTAGGGCTGTCTTGACTGCGATGTAGAAGCACTGTGTTCTAAGAGATTAGGATCGTAGAAAGGTGAAGTCCTTATGAGACCCGCCGTCAAGTGTGCAGGTTCTCTGTTGCTGGCGTGTCGATCTGACGGGCGCCAATGAAAACCATTCGAAGAAGTAGCAGGCGATGAGGCCTCATCTAGACTACCGACAGGTGCTTGCAAAGATCCGCCGACGAGACTGAAAACAGCGATCAACACTGTGATCGTAGACGGAATCTTCATGGAAAGAGTGAAGGAGATCAAGCACGGACGTGATCAAGAAAGGGGGGCGCAGAGTAGAGGAAGAGAAAAAGAAGCTATAGCAGTCAGTAGAAGAAGACAGGAGGAGGTGAAGAAAGGCACTACGCCAATCAAGCATAGAGGCGTTTTCACCGAGCTTGAAAATTGTTGTTGGTCTTCGGTCGAATTGAGAGTAGGGCTGGCTCTATTAAAGATGGAATACCGATGATGCAGGTCTCCTTCTACGCCTGAGTATTTCAGGCACCGTAAGTTGGACCGAAGAGCCGCGAGAAAGGCCTTTGCATCTGTTTCCTCACTATTTGGGAACCTGCCCAGGGGATGTGATATGACTCCTTTCGCCTATTCTGGATTCCCCTCTGTAAGATCAAAGATTCGGAATTGCATGGATTGGGGAGAGCCAGGCAGCACTTCTTGCGATGGATTAGTGCAGTGGTGGCAAGCTTGGCAAATGTTTATGAACGCGCACCGAAGCTCGACGAAGGATCTTGAAAGTCGGGGTAAGTGATTGTATGAGATGTATGGGTGGTGTCTGTAGTATGTCCTGATTTTGTTCTTACAGGAATCCCGTGAAGAATCTGGTGTAAATCCTCGTACAAGGGAAAAGCCGAATCAAGCGGTGATGTAGTACTGCTTCCTGGAAAGTATGTGCTCGGTGCGGTCGCTCGACTGCACTGGTCTGGTATTGGTATGCAGCTGTGCGCATCACATCGTGCTGGCTCGTTCGTCTCGGGTAGAGAAAACGGGAACGCAAATGTGGCTTTCGCATGACGATGGCTAGAATGAATCGGTTGCTCTGCGCTGCTATAGACTACCTCTTTTCCCCGACGTTGAGAGTGATCAAGAGGAACGAACGACTGGGACGAGGTCTGCCATTCCTTTCCCTTGTATTGCCTAGGACCATGAACTTTGTTCCACGTCGTTTTGTGGTTGTAGTCTGACCTCGTTACTTTTGCCTCTCGAATGTCTTCCGCGTTCATCCTGTTCATTTTCATGTAGTATGTCATGTCCCTGGCAGCCACTTTTTTGTCGCCCTCGTAGTACTTTTCAATGAACGACCTCGAACGTACTTCCACTTCCTGAGGACTGAGACCGCTCGGGATGCCATTCGCCTCCAACCTCGCCGCAAATCTCTGCCCACAATACTCCTTCTCCTTTGCCGACTTGCACCGTTGCTTCCGCGTGTGAGCTACAGGCTGCTCCGACTCAACATCTCCTGCGTCGACGGATCTTGCAGCTTTTGTCCTTGCACGCCATTGCTTGTCCACCGATCTTCTGCGCTTGTATCTCAGGTACTTGAGCACCTCCTCCTGGTACTTTGTACTATAGTTCCTTGCTTCGAGGTGACGTTGTAGAGCTTCCGACATTCGAATACCCATCGCAGGGTTTGTATTACTCTCATCGTACAGCTTCTGATAGCGAGATGCGTAGACTTCACTCGAGGGATCGTCTTTCTCAATGTCTAGTATGTCGGGATGGTCTCCGAACGCCCGGATCCATAGTTGCGATCCCACTGAGCTGAATGATTGCTCCTTTGATCCGACGAGCTCAGGTATGGTCATCTTGGAGACTATGGAGTTGAGTGGAGGGAGCTCCGATCCGATGGGAAGGTATCTCGGCGAGCGCGATGGATCGACCAGGTCGTGCGTGTATGTGGGATAACCTTGCCAAGACCCATCTGGCTGATGCGTCGGGATCAAGTTGTATTGTGCTGATCTTGCGTCACACGCATCCAAGTCACCTCGATGTGAAGATGTGTGGGCTGGAGTGTTTGGCAGTACTGGAGCTTGGAGAGTTTGAGTGGCGGACAAGAAGAGAATAAAGACGATCGACAGGAAAGAGGTAAAGGCGGACCTCATTGTTGAGAAAGGTCTAGTGATGTCGTTTTAGGGTGAGAAGAGCATTCGGAGGAGGTACCAAAGATTCGTCTAGACGCAGCGAGGCTAATGGAAGAGATATGGCTCTGATGGCGCAAGGTATCAGTTACTGCGCCGTGCGTGGAATCAGACTGCTTGGCCGAGATGTGACAGACTCTTTCAATGTGTATCCTTCTCACAATCACACCGGGCCAGGAACGTCCTTGTCAAGGAGACAGGCACATAAAAGCGTCTCGTTGAATCTTGCCTTTGGCTCCTTGTGGGGATTTGACTACGTTTCGCATCATATATGCGAGGACTATAAGCTTTCTACAGCAATGAAATGCAGGTACCACCTCTTCTAGACACAAACAAAGGCTGACATTGAGCTCGTGCCTCCATTCGCAGCAACAATCAAAGCGAGCGACGGCTATATCCCTGCCCATGATGGTGGTCTGAAATGCTTTCATGTTGATGCTGAGGATCCATGGAGAAGTCATGAGAAGCTTGCGCTATCGGGGCCAAGTTCTTACTGAATGCGTACCAGTCTGCGATGCTAGGGTACGTCATGTTCGTTGAGCTAGAAGGCCCAGCGCACAAGCTCGCCATCGGAAGACTCGAATGGCTACCTTCTCCCCCGCCTTCACCTCTGTGCCTGGTTCTAGGAGGGGTTTCTTCGCCCAGATGTGACATGAAATGCGTCTCCAAAGCCTCCCCTTCCTCGCTTGCGCCGTTCCTGCTCGCTCTCTCTTCCGAATTCAAGGCAAGCCACGCCTTCATCCATTGTTTCCTGTTGTATTCTGTCCTTATCATCCGTGCTTCTTTCACCTCTTCACGGCTCTTTCCCGTGACTTTCAAATACGTCGTCAAGGCGTGGCCTGCTTCCTTCTTATTGCCGCTATAGTGATCCACATACAATTTCCTTGTCTTTTCCTCTAATTCACTTGGTGTCATCTTGTGAGGTTCGGTGATACCGGCCTTTGCCATGGCTTCTTCGAATTTCGCTGAGTCCTGAATGAGCTGTTCCAGCGTCTTCTTGGGCTTCTTGTACGAGTCGCGCTTTGCTTTGTAGTTGACTAGACCGATCCTTTCCTTACATCGATTGCGCCATCTCCTATCGGCATCAGTCCTACAATGTTGCTTCAAGTTTCTCAAGACATCATCTTGGTATTTCTTGTCAAAGTTCCTGGCTTTCATATGAGCTTTCAAAGTGGCAGCTAGTCTCCTGCCAGTGCCTAAGTCCGTGTCAGGATCGTAAAGATCATGGAATCGGGAAGCGTACAGGATGGGTAGTGGATCTCCGTCTTCGAGAGCCTCAATCTGTGGATGCATTCCAAACGCTGTGATCCAAGGGTCTGAGCTGTAGTCTTCATGAGAACGAAAGGCAGAGGGATTCCTGTTCACTAATTCCGGCACACTGAGAAAGGGCAACTCGTTCACGCCAGGAGGTGGTATGGGCTGAAGGTGAGGGTCATAAAATCTGACTTGCTTTTCCTTCTTGATGTGTTGCCGATCAGGCGTTTGCTCTAGAGAGTTTAGTATGTGAGGTGATGGTAGAAAAGTCTCTCCAATCTGAGGAGATCCAGCCATATGATGGAGTGATGATGAGCCTGCTCCTAGATTATTCCCTGTACGCTTCATGGGTGATTGCAAGGAGCGACTGGCGAAGAGCCAAAAGATGACAGCCGTGGCACAATCGAGGTGTCTCATCCTTGCCGCTGTTTGGAGGCAGAAGATGAGAAGCAGATGATAGGTGTGAGAGAAGTACTGGACAGGTTCCTCCTTCTCCAGTAGCGTGCTGCTTGAGTTCTACATTCTCTTGCGCATGATTTCACCGGGGAAGCCGACAGAGACCGAAAATGCGAAGAGCTTCTTTTCGATAACAACTCTTTCGGTGATGGATCGGATGAAGATTAGGGTGTTATTCAGCAGCATCTGCCACTTCGCCTAAGATCGTATCTTCCAGCACAGGCGCGCCGCGGTCAGCACGCGATAAGAAAAATGCGACGCCGAACGGGAAGCGAGTCTACTTAACTCGCTATAGCCCCTTCTTCTCTTCTTTCACCCTTGCTAACTCTAGTGCATCAACGACTTCTTCACTTGCGATCATCTTATTCTCGCTCATTTGTCTGCTCTGCCCTTGCCGTGCGGTTTGTGAGTGTGGGAAGGCGGTGTATGAGCCGATTCTCTTTCACGCCACGGTGATGGTAGAGTCGATCGCAGTGCTTGCTCGTTCGATGTTGGGACAGTGTAATTTGTAGGGTCATCGTACAAATCGTGTGGTCGCGAGTGACTGACCTGGAATATCTGTGACAATTCTTGATACATTGGATCGACAACGTAGGGCGCACTATGCCCTCCCTGTTGATCAGACGGCTCTGGCATGGACGTGCCGTACGACGAAGATGCCTCACCTACTCTTGCCTTTATAGTGTCGAAGACCTGGCTGTACAGATTGGAGTTCCTAAAATGAAGGGGAGTGAAGGTTTCTGCTCTCGCTTCGTTCGGTTCGTTTACTCTTCTGATGTCGTTCTGATGAGCCGTCGGTATCAAGTACGAGGCATCGTGAAAGGTGTACGGTTCCACTGCCACGTCTGCCCAAGCCTCACCATAATTGTCGTAGAGAGCAGCCAAATCACTTGCATCGTACGCCTGCTCCTCTGCATGCAAGGCTTCCTTCTTCTGGTCTACCCTCAATCGAGAATGAGAGGTGAGTCGATTCAAGCGTGTCCGTGTCATTCTCACGTCCTGGATGTCATCAACGTCAAATCCTCTGACCTTTAGATACGTTATCAAATCAGCCGCTGCTTTCCTTCGATCCCCGCCAAACGGATGATTCATGTTCCTGGTCACACATTCTATCTCCTGTGGGCTAAGACCTTTATGATCGATTCCTGCTTCTTCCATGTGACGACTGAAGGCCTGCGCAGTCGCAATCATCTCTCTCGCTCTCTTCTTCCGCATTCTGGAATGCAGTGCTGCTACATCTATCTCTTTGCCTTCGAGGGTGTCATTCCCTGGAGATAGAAGTGGTTCTTCTCCCTCTGAATGTATCTGTGGCTGTGGCTGTGGTGGCGTTACGGTCGTGGCGGTACTTCCATCACCGTCAGCGCCGCCTTCGTGGGACTTGACCCTATAGTAATAGCGACTGTTCGTCACTTTCCTGCGCTGATACTGCAGAGCCTTGAGTACATCTTCTCGATACTTAGGGGGAAACTTCTTCCGTGCCATGTAGTACTTCAAGGCAGCAACAAATTTTCGACATGTTCCCGGCTCCTCTTCATTGATGAACACCTGATGGAAGCGTCTTGCATATTCCTGACTGGTAGGATCGCCGTTAGCCATGCTTACCACGTACTCGTGCGACGCGAAAGCAAGTCTGAATGCTTCTAAGTTCTCCTCGGAGATGTGACTGGGTTTGCTTTTGACAAGATCGGCCAAGCTTGCCATTGATGCCATGAAGAGGAATTGATCGTGCCCCGAGCTATGACCGATGGCGAAATTGACCATTGGGTAGCTTGAAGAGGAAGGTAGTGTGTCGTGGCCAGGATGTCCGGATCCTACATACTGATTCACATGTCCACCAGGGGGAGCTGTGTGTTGCGCAAGATAGGCGGCAGAAGTGTCGTACATCACTTGCTCGGGCCTCTCGACTGTCTGAGATAGTCCGTCCTGAGCAGCTTGCTTGTGGCCTTCACTCCTCACCGGGTTTCCGTGGCAGTGGTGAGCGAGCAATAGATACAGTAGGACTTGCATCATAAGATAGAGCGTCTTCATCTTTCAAAAGGCAGCGATACAACGACGAAGGACACAGTCTTCTGTATGAATGGATTCTGAGTGAAGGCTTCTTGTTTTAGGGGAAATATGACTCCTTACAGTGGGTGTAGAGACCAGTCATCAGATCAACGAGCAGAACGCCCCCAATAAAGCAAGGCAACGCCCGAAGCCAGAATGAAAGAGATTGAAGTTACCTTCCTTAGATAATCAGTTGGAAAAGGATTGACAGCCCCTGAGTTCGAAATATTGGCGTCCGATCAGTGTGGTCCAGTGCCAGTATGAGTCGGAGTGCTGGGTGCAAAGTCGTACAAGAAGGGCGGCGCTGTACTTGAGTTATTTGGATGATGCAGCAAGTGAGTGGTCGAATGATGAAGAGTCGGCATGTAAGAAGTGCTGGCTTCTTCGTGAAGAGATGGTGGAGGTGAGATGCAGAGATCGGCACGGCGACCAGAGACGCTCGGTGACGAGGAAGAATGTACCTGTGTCGTAGGGTCATAGTGTGAGGACAGTCCAGTGTTGTGCTGACGATGGGTGGGCTTGAATATCTGGTACAGCTCTCGATACATCGGGTCTACAGAGTCATGCTCACTGTCCAAATCACGAGATGAGTGCTGTCCTCGCAAATCTGTCGCCACGACAGGCGCATACATATCATACAAGGGCGTCCCATAGAGTATCGGTGCGCTACGGGCGTGTAGCACTTCCTTGCCTTTCAAGCTGTTCACGGCTGGGGCTGCTGTCTGAAAACTATGCAGAGACTCGGGATGCATGCTATTTAAGGTAGCATGAACGTCTACGAAAGAAGGGTGACCTGAATGATGCAAAGGAAAGCAGTTGGGCGTCGCTCCTTTCTCATCATCCTCAGTAGCGTGGGACGCACCACTGCTCAATATCGAATTGTCCAGCTGATCGTCCGCTTGTATCGTCACCTTGGATGCTTTGCTCCTTCTTATAGATGGCCGCAACGCATTGTAGGTCTTGTTGTAGAGTAGTCGGTTGTGTTCTGCTCTCGACTGCCGTACAGCTTTGATCTGCTTGTCGTCGACCTTTTGACTCTTGAGATAGGCGACCAAGTCTATGCCCATCTTCTTTTTTTCGCCTTCATAATGATCCAAGAATCTTCTTGTCTGGACTTCCAATTCTAGAGGCGTCAGGTTTTCAGGCCTGATGTTTGCTGCTTCCAATTGTTGAGCAAACCTTTCAGCGTTCTCTTGCTGTTTACTCTTCTTGACAGGCTTTACGCTGCTAAGATTCCAATCGCTCTCCCCTTGAGCATAATTCAACCAATCCATTCTCTGCCTGTCATTGCAGCCCTTGTTCACCGCTCTCTTGCGAAGCACCCTCAGAAACCACACGACAGCATCTTGGAAGGATTTCTCGTAACCTCTTGCAATCATATGCGCTTTCAATGCCTTCACCATCTTCTTGCCCAATTCAAGGCCTGTATCGGGGTCGTACAGCTCAGAGTAGCGCTGTGCGTATACGTTGCTGTCTGGATTTCCTCGCTCTAGAGCCTGCATCTCGGGATGAGATCCTAAGAGCTGCATCCAGTAGACCGAAATCGGACCTTCTTTCTGATCGATGATCGCCGATACCTTCATTTTGTTGATCTCATCGAGACCAGGAAGTGTCCGTTCAGATGGAGCCGTCATTGAGAGATTTTCATGACGGATTCCACCTGGCATCCGTCCGATGTCATAGTGCACATCTTCATTTGATTGGGGTAAATGCAAAGGTCCGGTAGAGTATCCTTCGATGTCAAGATGACTCGAGTAAGGTGACTGCCCTCGGGGCGATCTCGAAAGGGTGTTGATATGGGTTGCTCCTCCTACCGGACTTTCAGAAGAGAGAGTGACGAAGGTAAGAGAGAATAAGATAGTCTCTTTGAGCAGATTCACCTTCATCTTCAAGGTTGCGATGGTAAGATGGAGCGTAAGGTATTCGACTGGAAGAAGGTCTCAAAGTGAGTCAAATCTGTGCTTCCCCTGCAATGAAAAGGTCTCAGAGATCCTTATCGTTGCATTGAAAGAAGCTGCTGCTTCCATGCAATCGATCACGCTCTCCCCGCCCGCATTGCGACCGACAGGAGAGGCCGATAGACGCCCGAGTCATACTCATGGCATCTACAAGCACCCGTACTACCTTCTTTCATGCTTGTGTCCCGATGCAGAAAGACTTCGGTGGACGCTGACAAGTTCCGCTCGATCGAATTGGGCATAAATACAATCCCCTTTGAGAGCCTCTGGGAGATCGAGCTGGGATAAGCTGTCGAAGACGAGAGAGAGAGACACTGGTTGACCACCTTTCATGTCGTGGCAGCTAACGGAGTGCTGAATCACGCGCCGCTCTTCCGGACATGAAATTTTGCTCAAGTGGAGCACGGCAAGTATTTCTTCTTGAATTTACTTCTCTCTCTACACACCGATGAAGACGACGCTCTACCGGTGATGGGCAAGAAGGGCAAAGGGGATCTCGGTGGAGCCAAAGCCGCTCAAAAGGCAGCCAAGCGAGCCAAGCAAGAAAGTAAGGCGGCCAAATTGGAGACCAAAAAGGCGAAGAAAACCAGCCCGGGCACCACTTCTGGGAAAGGTTCCAATGCAGCGGGGGGAAAGAAGGGAAAGGGTAACAAAGGTGGCAAAACAATCGAAGAGGAGGAGGATCTGGACGCCTTGTTGAAAAACTTCAGAGAGACTTGGCAGGCCGAGCATCTTACCACAGAAGAAAAGGTAGGGCAAGCACCAAGTCGAAGGGCCAATGCCACTCTCACGCCTTGCCCTCATGGCACCGACTTGTATCTCTTTGGAGGCGAATACTTTGATGGTGAGAGAGCCCTTTTCTACCCGGACTTGTTTCGATACACACCATCGGCTACAGCATCTGCTGCTCTACCCAGCCTGAATGCCACTCCTACAGACAGTGGTGTCTGGAGATGCTACAGCTCGCCCACTCAACCTGGACCGAGATCAGCGCATCAAGTAGCATCCACCGCTGCCAATGGGGGGCAATTGTGGCTCTTTGGGGGCGAATTCGCCGGAATGAGGATGAACAGCTTCCACCATTATCGAGATGTGAGTCAGTTTGTCAATTGAGAGAGAACCATATTTATACTTCTTGCTTCTTGCCTGCAGCTATGGGTATTCTACATTGCGTCAAAGCAGTGGGAGCGAATCGATACAAAGGTGCGACCCAGTGCTCGATCAGGTCATCGCATGGTTTCCTGGAAGCATTTTCTTGTAATGTTTGGCGGATTTCAGGATACTGGCGCGAGGACGACCTACTTGAGTGATCTGTGGCTGTTCGACCTTTCGGAATACAAGTGGCATGAGATCAAGCAAAACGAGCTGAGAAAACCGTCTGCTCGTTCTGGGTTCAGTCTCTTGTCCACGCCAGATGGCGTCCTGTTGCATGGTGGCTACTGTAAGCGATACGTCAAAGGTCAACGAACAAAAGGAATGGCCCTGGAGGATACGTGGATGCTCAAGTTGACTCTCGGCGAAGATGGTGACCTCTTTCACTCTGGGTCGATTGACTGGCAAAGACGTCGAAAGATCGGATATGCACCTGGTCCTCGGAGTGGTTGTACGATGACGCTGTGGGGAAACAGGAACATGGGCGTGCTCTTTGGTGGAGTAGTGGACACTGAAAGAGATGAAGAAAGCTTGGAGAGTCAGTCCTTCAACGATTTGTTCGGGTACCAATTGCCCGGGAACGGAAGATGGATTAGTCTGAATCTTAAGAAGCCCAAGAAGAAAGGAGGAAAGAGGCGGCGTAAGATCGTAATCGTTGAAGAGGTAAAGAGCGACGACGACGATGAAGCGAAAGAATCGGAAGAAGAGTGGGAAGAAGAAGAAGACCCTGATGATCCAGTCAAGAGTGTCCCAATCGTTCGCTTCAACACGATGCTGGCCATACAGCGGAACACATTATTCTGCTACGGTGGCATTCATGAGACTCCAGATCGAGAATACACGATGGATGACTTCTATACCCTCGATTTGTCAAAGATGGACCGGTTCCATTGTCTCAAATCTTGTCCAATCGATTCACTCGAGTGGAAAGAGTCTGGATCAGAGGCATCTAGTAGCGATGACGAGGATGATGACAATGAGAGCAGCAGTGGTAGTGAAGATAGCAGTCATGAGGAGGAGGAACCGGAAGGGGAAGAGCTCAAGATAGAAGTGGTCGGAGAGGAAGACTACGACGTCCTATTGGAAGAGGAAGCCATCGATGACGAGACTCTGGAGTGGATCAAACAGGAAAAGGCACGACGGGAGGAGCTGAAGAAGCAGACTCAGGCTTTTCTCGGTGTTTCCAAGGATACAACAAGAAGTGAAGCCGATATTCTCAGCACGCCTATGCCAGGTGAAACGCTGCGAGAATTTTATCAAAGATCGAAGTCGTACTTTGCAAGCGTAGCTCATGATCATTCCCAAGGTCAGAGTAGAGGCAAAGAGATGAGAAGGGACGGCTTCGAACTAGCAGAGAAGAAGTTTGCGGAATTCAAGCCGATGTTGGAAGAGATTGAGAGAATCCAACGTGAGGCCGGACTGGATGAGAATGAAATGAAAGTCGCCAATCGAATCGGTGGCGCAGTTGGAGGAGCTGGCGGGACAGGCATAGATAGTCGAAGCAGGAGGTGATGAGCGCAAAGTTTATAAAATATCAAGGTACTGTATCGCCCTGACGATCTGTACAGAACGATCGTCGTCGTCGTGTGCAAGATACGTCATCGAGCCAAATTCTCCCATCAAGAGATCTTGGACAAGCCAGGTCTGTGAGCATGAGGAGATTGTGACCTTCATTGGGGATCAAGTCTCGCTGTTTCTAGGAGGAGACATCTTTTCGGAGCTTCAGTAGAGTAAACTGGTCCTTGTCTAATGAGCTCGTTGCCACTATCGTTGCAGCTGCCGTCGCTGCAGGTGGGCGTATAGAAGAAAGAGAGGGAACCGCACACTGTACATTAATCATTTGTAGATTACGCTCCATCGAGAAGATAATTTACCAGTACTGCAGACACTGAAGTGCCGATTAAGAGGCGACGTCATAGGCTTCACCTTCTCCTATCGAGTTGCGAGTATGGAAGGAAGATAGTGTGCCTTCCTGTTGGAAGAGCACCATTTCTGTCCGTTTCTACAATGCTCGCTTCCGTTGCGTTTTTTTTTCGCTTGGACTGGATTCTTGTGAGCTAAATTACATCTTGTCATTGCACCTTCTTGGCTTTCCACATACGGGTGTTCGTCCTTATTTGAGCTTATCACAAACATCAAGCAGGTGAGACTAGCAACCGTGTTCCCCTTACACATACTAGCCCAAACACTCGCACAGCTGTTGGAGGTGGTCTGCAATGTCCGGAAAGCACTTTGCAAGCATGATCGGTCACAAGCAAGCATGATGGGTCACAAGGAGATGAGACGGAGTATAGCAAGAATACAGATCACAATTCCCTGCGCAAGATCTTTTCCTGTCTCATAGGTAGCAATGCCTGCTAGCGACGTCAATGGTCCCCTCTACTGAATCGACTGCATTGTCCTCTTCTGACAGAAGGCTTGGCAGAGAATGTGTTAGGATAGATTGATTCAGTACCATACCTGGCCCGCATAGGCTCTTCGCTACCCTGGGAGATCTTTACAATGAGCAAACGTGCAAGGGAACTCGGAAAGGTGAGCGGGAGGTAATCGAAATTTATGCCGCGCACTAAGCTTTCTTTTACACAAAGTCTCTGTCACTTCACTCCCTTAGCGCATGTCAGACTCTGGCTCTGCCTCGCTGATAAAGGATACAGTATAAAGAAAAAAAAGCCATCTTCTCTCTATTTTTTAGAAAGGGAGACCGCGGCCGATTAAAAGCGTGTCCAAGAGAAAAGTAAATTGTGAGATGTGAATGGATCTGTAGGCGTGGGGTATGTCCGCGGAGAGGGAGAGATGGCAGGGTACAGGGCGAAGGCGCGACTTCTAGTCGTCGATGGAAGCGAAATGCCCACGAGGAGCATGCCGCTCTTTTCTTTGCCTGAAATGAGGTCTCACCGCCAAGGATTCTTGCTGTGATGCTCAGAAAGGAGGGACCGGAGTGAGAAAGTGGGATACACGCGGACCACCCGCAAATAATCCTTCCCCTAAAGGTCGGCATCATGCTGGCATGCCGTTGGTGCTACAGCCTCATGCACCTTCATGTGTGCAACGACGTGGACGACGTGGAAACTGACAGACGAGTGAGGCCTGTGAAAGGTAACTTTGAGTCCTGAACTCAATCCAATCAATGCAGACAATTAATCGTCGGTGTTCCTCGGGGTTGTGCGAGGAAGGGCAGATTGCCCACCGCTCGGGTCGGATACAGGATACTGGCATCTTCTCCTCGTTCACCCTATTCGGACCTCCAGGGCTTGCACAGTTCCTGTCCTCATCGTAGATCTCCTCGTCTGACGCCGAATAGCAGCGGGCATTGACAGGTCAATGAGAGGACGCGGGTGATTTATTCGTGGGCACCGCGCTTATGTCCTCGGGAATAAGTTCACTATTTCCCCCACCCCCTTTTCATGTGTCAGAGATTACAATTCCGTCCCCACGCTTATAGTCGCAGGTGTTTCATTTCTTATCGCCTTTTGTATCGTCTCCTACCCCCGAGTAACGAAAGCAACATTTAGAATTCAAGACTAGGGACATGTGCATGTAGGGAGGGGGACACCATGAGGTCGCCAGAAGGGACAAAAGTTGCCAGATGTGAGAAAGAAAATCTTGTGACTCGACGTGGACAGGGTAGTGGTTGTTGAGGTTAAATTAAATAATATAACAGGACTAAGAAAAAAAAACAATCGTATGGGAGAGAGATATTGGACGCGCGTCGCCAAGATTCAGGCACTGGTGCAGTGTAACTATCAAGAAGGGTTTTCCCACTATCGGATTTAAATCAAAGCTTTTTTTTTCTTTCAAAGCCGTGATCCCGGCGCTGTGGGAGGATTGTGTAGATTAGGAGTGTGCTGAGTCGATAAGGACTTTAGAGGGCTCTTTTTCATTACATACATATATGTGGTGGTAGCTCCGTTACAAGTCTAAGACGACCTCTAGACGAATTCCCGCTCTCTTTGTTTCTTCAGCTCGAACGAAACGAACAACTTCCTTTCCCATCTTACTTCTCCCTTCCATCGTCAAGAGTAGCCTGCTCTCGAGTACCTGACATCTGTGCGACTCCGGACCGCATACACTGCCACCAGCCGAAATAAGTGCAACACAATAAAATCCCAAAAACCTAAATCGCGTCCAACCCGACTCAGCACTTTTTGTCTTTCCTCTCATTTCCTGGAAATCGATGAATCCCAGCTTTACCTCTCTACTCAACTCTCACTTTACGTCTTCATCTGATCAATCTTCCTTCTTCTCTAGAATGATGACATCAATCGACTCCATGACAGGTGAGGTGCCTGGCCCCCAGAGCACCGAGAAGTTGAACTCCTCCTACCACCAGTCTGCCAACTTTGCGGATGTCTCATCGTTCAGCATGAGGCAAGGTGGTGGCGGAGGAGATCAGATTCCCTTCGACTCACCTTTGGATCAATCCTTGGGATCTCCGGCTTCCACTCGAGACTTATCTAGCTCTCCCTTTGTCAACTACGAGTTCGACTTCAGTGGAGCTCAAGATGCTATCATGTTCCCTGATCACGGAACGCAGCAAATGCACAACGACAGCTTCCTAGCAAGTGTGCCCCTCTTCAACGATGACCTTGTCCAACTGCAAGCCATCAAAGAAGAGTCACCCATCATCACGACTTTTCCGACACCTTCTCAGCAGAAGGAGGAGCATGATCGCCTCAACGGTTCAGCCAACTCTTGCGACTTCTCCTTTGATGCCATGACGACGCACGGAGCTGCCGCCGTCGCTGCTGCCAACAGGCACCAAGCTCTTTTGTCGTCGCCTTCGCCTTCGGTCGCATCCTCTTACGGATCTCAAGGATCAGCAGGCATCAATCAATTGGCTGCCGTCTTTGTTCGAGAGTACGCTCGCACCCACGTCATGAACGACATTGATGTCCTTCTTGCTGCTCTACGTCTGGCTGGGATCGACGTGAGCGACGATGTTGTCAATGACATCCTCGCCGGCTCTAGCTTCAATAGTGCCAGTGCTGCTTCCTCTAGCGTCTCTTCGCCTATCTCCAGTCAGGGAACCAGCTGTGGACATTACCATGGTGATGTGCGAGGAGGATCGATTAGTCCTTCGGTCAGCCCAATGGTGCTCCCCTCCCGCCTTGCTTCGCCTCCAGCGAGCAAGACTCGATCTTCTTTGCAAGCGACTGCCAAGGATCAAGTCATCATCGACGCTCGCTACGGCAAGCGATTTGTGTGCGATGTATGCGAGAAACAGTTTGATCGCGCCTTCAACTTGCGCACACATGCATTGACCCACATCGACCCGGACGACCGTGACAAGCCTTTCATGTGTCCTTGGTCGGAGTGTGCCAAGGGCTTTTCGCGCAAGTACGATGCCGAGCGTCACTATCGATCTGTCCACCTCAAGAAGGGAGAAATTGCTACCAAGAAGCAAGTCGAGTTCGCCCTCAGTGGTCGCCACGGTGTCATGTTTAGCGATAATGACTACGACAACAACTCTCCTTCGAATGGTTGATATTGCTTTGGCGAATATCACCCCTTTTGAAGATTACAAACAAAACAAAGTGAGCAGACCTATCGTACAACTCAAGTGCGCAGTCTCTCGCCGGTCACTTACACATTCGAGATTTTATCTACTCCCTATTCCCTTTCCCTTTCCTTTTAGCCGTTTCACCACTCAAATCGAGCCACATTCGTGCGGCTGCCGCCAGCTCTGGAACAGCCATCCATCGCAGGTCAGAGTTTCGGAAAGATGCAGCGTAGAGAAACAAGTTCTTCGACCACCGGCAAGAGATTACCCATACTCTTGCCTGCCTCCTGGACTTTTGCATTTTCTCAATGTTACGCCGTCGTGGAATCGTTCGTAGGCTGACTGGCACTTTGCCGTCAAGCCTCACGATTCTATGCGTCTTCTTCGTCTCAACACACACCCTTCGTCACTTTAGTCATCCCTCCTTTCTATCCCCTTGTTCCTCTTCTTTCTCACTCTGTCCCTCCCTCCTCTACTTCCTACCTTTGTCCTGCTTGTCTTCCCACGATGTCAGTCTCCGCGATCTCGCCCTTACTTGAATCAGCTCGGTAGGGAATCGAGGAGCGTCGAGCAATCAGAAGATATCAGCGCAAAGTTGGAGAGGATGACTTCCACACGACGAAACCCAACCTCTCACTCTCCACCCTCTATCACCTTACCTTCGATAATGTATTCCGACTATTTGTTTTTCGAGCTTCCTGTTACCTTTTCATTTTCCGTCTCTATTAGACTCGTCTCTCGTGCCTCCTCCTCATCTCCTACTTCCTTACTCGTCTATCTCGTCCAAGCCTGAAATGATATAAAAAAGTTTCCCTTCAACAACACTAGTCTCTCGCACATACTTTGGCATTTTGATCTCTTTCTCCCTCTGTACATGGATGCTGAAATCGATAGCATTCAAATGGTGATATTTGTTTACATTAACGTTTTTTTTTTCAGATGGTAGAAGAAGCTCTCGAAGTTTCCCTCCCTTTTAGCTCTGATGATACTCGACACAATCAATACTCCAATTCGATTTCTCCCGACTCAGGCCCGCCTCCTGCGTCCAGGTCTTCATATCGCTTGGGAGCGTGAGCTGCTCTTGGATCGAGTGGTCTTGGATTACTTGGCAGAGGTTCGATTTTGAGTGTCTTTACTGGTCCCATCCCGATTCGCATGCCTAATGAAGTGGTTCCTCCAATGTCTTCCCCTCCTCCACCTCCTCCCCTCCGATTATGAACAGGACTTCGCTGTCCTCCTGATGCATTGATGAGTCCACCCATTCGAATCAAGCCACTGGCGCCGTAATAGCCACCGCCGTTTCCGTTCCTGTCCGCTGCCGCCGCTCCTGGTCCTCCTCCGCCGGCGTCAAAGCTACCGATTCGAGCATTCAGTGGGTTTGCCGACCCATTCCCATTCGCACCATCACGGCCATTTGTCACACTAGGAAGCGACGGCATGACTCGATGTGGATCTCGAACGTAGTTGTTGAAATACTTTGTCTCGTCGACCTTCTCTTTCGAAATCGACGCTATGAAGTCTCGATGCTTGTTCAACACATGCTTCTGCACAAATAGCTTCGCCTTGAACGGCTTGCCGCACTCCTTTTCATTGACAAGAACGGTACACATGTGCTTCTCGTCTCCATCCTCTTGCGAATAGGGAGCAGCCAATTCCATCAACAGCTTGTCCAGTGCCCTTCCACCCAATTCTCCCATCTTGTTGTCGTCGGGCTTCATCAACAATACATGCTTTCCATCCAGATTACTGGCCCACGACTTTTCTCCGCCGATTGGCTCCTCTCTTGTACCGCTGATCCGTCGGAGATGCTTGGGCGATCGCCTGCACAATTCGTCGGGAAAGTCGCAAAGTAGAGAAGAGTAGTAATCGCAGTTGTACACTTCTCGCAGCAGATCGAGGTGCAGATCCAACGACTTCTTCAAGCTCATTCGCACTGCTTCGCTCTCCTCTTCCAGCTCGTCCACCTTGATCAGCCCAAGTTCTCGACAACGCTCTTCGATCTCGCTGCTGGCATCCACTCGCAAAGCTTCGTCAATCTCATCGTCGTCTTTCCAGAGCACATCCACGTCCTCTTTCATGAGTGCGGCAGTCAAATCTTTTGCTTGTTGTAGGTCGTGAAAAAGTCGTTTGATGGAGGCAGAGTACTGTGGAGCCAGCTTCAATTTTGCTTGCGCTGGTCGAGTCGCCATCTCAAAAGTCAGTTTCTGACCTTCAAACGTCATCTGGTTCAGTCGTTCTACTACCCCCGGCAAGTCTTCTGTTTCGATTTGTAGCCAGCCTATTCTGCTCCATTTCTTACTTGGGTGAGGCTCTCCCAGCGCCAAGTACTTGTAACCTTCTTCTGCTTCTCGTATCGACCTCTCCACCTCCTCTCGACTTACTTCGGGTGGAAGCTGTCTTACTAGGATCTGACCAGGCTCTGCTTCAATGTTGACAGTCTCGCCGCCGTCGATTCTCTCCTCATCACCCAGTCTAGTCGTGGCAACGAGTGACCCTGCCTCGTCCTTCGCATCCCAGCACACCTTATCTAGCTTTCCCCCTTGTAGTTCCTCCAGCCATGCCTTCTTCTTTCCAAGTCTCCCCTTCTTCCTTCTGGCCAGTCTCGCCTGTACTTCCTCCTCGTTGATGCCATACTTTTCCACGAACCACTTATCGGATTTGTGCGCCTCAAAGAACGGTACCATTGCCTTGCGTGAATGAGCGACTCGGTACTCTTGGTACTTGTCGTACAACTCTTGTGTAGCTTCCGGACCTGTTGCCAGTGCACTTGGTTCCGTTCCAAGCTCTCGCATCATCTGTGCGTATTTTCGGAATGGCACGACGGAAGGTAAATCCATTGGATCCATCGGTTTCGCTTTGGGTCCGGCACCCCATCTCTCTCGTTGTGTATCAGGCTCTCTAGCGCGATCGTGTTCAGCGTATGCTCCTGCAGGAGTCGAACATGTCAGCTATACTAATAATTAAAAAGGGGGGAGGATAGAGCATGTCATACTCACTATATCGATCGTCGTACTCTGCCCGATAGGACGCCTCTCGATCTCGGTATGGGTCGCCTGCTTCAGCTTCATATTCTCTAGCACGATATCGTTCCCATTCTTGCTCCCTTTCGTACCGCGCCCACTCCCTCTCTTTCTCATCTCGGTCCAGCTCGTCCCAATTACGACCCCTCAGAGGCGAAGCTGCTCCTACACCGTACGCAGGTGAAGCCTCATAGTCTTCTCTAGATCGCGCTCGCTTGGCAGCCCAGGCCCGGTATGCCTCATCGCGATCATATGGTGATGGTGACCTGGCGCGCTTTACTGCTCCACGATCTGACAAACAATATCGACTATCAGGCCCACTTCATACTACGTTCTTACAAACTACGGTGACTCACCATATACACTGGGGCCGTAGATGTCTCGATCGTCGTACTGGCGTGACTCAGGATACTCGCGATGTGACATGCTTGCCAGCTGCTGAAGAATTGAATTGTCGACGAATCAAGAAACAGCTTGATTAGCGAAGCCCGTACATCTAGTCTGCTACTGTGACACACGGCTCACCTTGGAGGTCAGACCGGAGCAGCGACGGATCGTTCGACCCAGGGCTTTGGATGGGTTAAAGAGGAGAATAGCTCAAAGCTATCTACCGTACTTACGCCCACTAAAGCAGACAGAGAGATCTCGCGGGGGGGTGGTCTTCTCATGTCGCACGTGCAGCGCCTTTCAACATCAACCTTTTCGCGAAGGGGGGTGGGGGTCTGCAAGTCTGCCTTTGCGCTTTGATCAACCTCACCAAACGTCAAATGAATTCTCTGGAATGCACTCGCACGACTGCGCTCTGACTTCAGAGGTGATCCTCGCTGTTGCTCCTTCGCTCTGTCTTTGCAATACCGCTCACTTGGAAGGCGGGCATCATTGTTGCCCAGTGGAACGTTGCTTAGTGTCATGCATTGCGAGTGTCCGGGTCTTGTTTTAGAGTGATAATGTGCAGGCGTCACAAAGCAAGATGAGGTGGCGATTCGTGGGCAGCGAGGTCTTCCCCACGCAATTGAAAGTAGACGTGGTACGGCTGAGAGCTGTTTGAGATTGCCACAAACACAGAAACCCTTCCTTCTAGCTTCGCGTTCTACAAGCACCGTAGACTGCGTGGCGATCTCACTGATCCTACCCTCGCACCGCTACTTTTCCAATGCAGTTCTCGAGTCCAGTGCGCTATCACTGCCACACGCAGCGTCTTCATCTCGGACGCACGAAGGGCTTTTCTACGATCTCAACAATATCCTTCCGTCTGATCATGAAACGGCCTCTAGCTCGAGAATGACGAATGAAAGGCCGGAAAGCGATGATGCCCTTCGAGAGGAGCAGCATATTTCAGACGAGGAAGAGCAGCGCAACGCTATTGAAGACGAGGACCGCAGAACGATGCTGCTAGTGCCAAGCAGATCGAGGTCGCGACCATCGTCAAGGCACTTGATGAAGCCAATTTGGCACGTTGCATGACTGTAGAGGAGATGGAGTTTGCAACAAGGCTCATCTTGAAGCAATACAATCACTTGCAGTACTCCCGGGATGGGCTTTTTCAGTACTTGGTCCAGGCAGACTACCCGATCGAGTTTGCCGAAAAGGTAAAGTATCATAGTAGGAGCATTCTATCCAAGCAAGGGAAGCTCAGAATACAGCAGAACAGAAGGGACCAGCGGGTGCAGAGTCATGAAGTCGCAAACACTTCGTCACACCCGCTTTGCTCACCCTGACTGCTGCGGTGGTTGGGATGAAAGAGCAGTGAAGGTATATTGCGTCAATGCACTGCTTTCGATTCTATCCATGCTCGCAACACATAGAGGTAGAGAGCCTTTGGCAGCAACTGAAGCTTGCGAGAGAAGATTGTGGGAGTGTTGTAAGATTAAAAGGGACAGCAGCTAAGTCGGTCACTTTCGGAGGGTCATCCTTACTCTTCTTTTTACAATGATACGCCATCGTCCGTGCAAAGCATCTCTATCTCTCGAGGTAAAATCCTCCATTTTCCCATGCACATCGCTTCCTTCTTCACACTACCATGCGTTCCCTTCAAGTCAATCTCTTGGATGTCTTGGCTTGGCTGCTCTTGTTACTAGATCTTTCCTCTGCCACGCCTGCTGGGGAGAGCGTGCCACCATATCTGAATCTGGCCGACACCCCCCCACCCAGCACCTCTGCAAATCATCAAACTTTGGAGGTCCCTACAAGTCACCAGAGTTTGGTGAGTCACTACTCTACTCTGCAAGGAATCAATGAAGCACTCCGAGCTGTCAACATAGTGCCGAAAAAGAGGATCAGACGATCGTTGAAGTTGGTCACAGATGCGGACGATAGTTACTTCTCACTCCCTCTCGATAAGCAAGAGATCACAGGGCCAGTGTCTTCCCGGCAGGAGCCAGCTGTGCCTTCCATCGAGCAGATACTGATGCAACGAAGCTTGACTCCGGATGCGAAAGCGAGGGCGGTCTTGAAGAAGCAATACAACGATCATCCTGACGTGCAGAGACTGGACTTTGGCAACAAGAGTGCGAGGCAATTTGAGATGGAACTTCGAGGCCTACGTGGGTCAATCACGGACAAAGAAACGAACAAGCTACTCACCATACTGATGAAAGACAATATGAAGATGCGCAGTGTCCCTCAGGGCTTCATCAATGAGGTGTTTCGCCACTGGTCGAATCATCTGACCAGTCGGCGTGTGACTCGCCACCGCCAAAAGGAGGTCGGCTCCAGCGACGAAGAGAGTGGCAAGAACTTGCCCCAACTTCGGGAGAAGGAAGTCAAAAGAAAGAAGATGAGTCAATTTCGATCGATACAAAGGGAAAAGATCAAGAGCAGGCTCCTGCAAGAATTAGTCAACGCTAGAATCCCGTCAATCTTGAGCGCAGAGGACATGGAGGTGAGAACGAGGTTCTTGTTTGGCCTACACTGCAATTCACAGATCGCCAAGGAAGCAATGTTCGATTATCTGATCAAGTCGCATCCCAAAGAATACGTCAATCATGTCATCGATCTTGGGCAAAGGGCGCGGATGAGAGGGAAGTTGGAGCAAGGCAACCCGTCGATCGCACTTTGGCCTTTGCGAGAGAGCCGGCAGCAGGATCACCTATCTGCAGGTACGACATCCAGTCTTTGTCCGCATGAGACGCAGCAAGCACAGGAGGGAGCCCGCGCTGCACTTCCTATCTCCGAAAGTACTTCACGGGCCATGGTGCTGGGTCAGAGTGACGAGGAGTCGAATTACTCAACCTTTGACATGGCATCGTGGTGGGGAGACGAGTACAACGATTGAGACAGCGGCTATAGAAAGCTTCTCCGTTTCGATCATACATCAATCTCTAGCACCCTCTTCCTCCTCAGATGCTTTATTACTCCTCCTCCTCTTATCTCTGTCACACTGTGAAGTATGCGATATGTACCCCCCTCACGAGCTATGTGTAGTGAAATGATAGCAGCCAACGTTTGCTTTTGTCAGGAGACGAGGCGCATCTGTGCCTACGAGTGGACTAGAGGGCGTTAAGGGATAAGCGAGACGGTGAACGTTTCTTTTTCGTGCACTCAGAAATACTGCCATCCCCAAATCTGCTCTTTCATCTTCTTCGCCAACACAATCAATTGACCGTGTCCAATGAAGACTGACGCTCTCGCTGTCGGTTTATCGATTCTCCTCCGCCTTCATCTCGTAGCAGGCAAACCAGCATCTCCCAATCGAGGTAGATTGACGTTCGATGAATCACATGTTCTCAACTCTAGTGATCCTCATCTCAACGTCTCAGGTACAGGCGAGGCTTCGAGCTCCTCATCGAGGTCCCGTTCTACAAAGACACATACAATGAATACAAACGATGACACGACAGCTTACGAGGGAAAGACCATCGCAGAACTCATGCATCTCCGCCCTTCCGGTCTCGCGGCAAAGCGAGGAGGTATGGTGAAATGGCAAGAGGCGTTCGACCGTCATCCAAGTATTGTAGGGCTGGATCCCTCACAGAGTGCCAATGAGATAGAGATGACGACTCGGGCGATGAGACCAGATACGAACAACGCAGAAGCCAATCGGCAATTCTCTCTCGCCCTCAAACGCAACTTCAGCCTTCGTAACGTGCCGCTAGCTCACACTGACCTCGTTCTACAATTGTGGAACGAACACTGTCGACCCATTCGAAGCAGAAGATTTCAACAAAGGCAGAAAGAGCTGGCGTCCGACGAGAAGCGAGAGGCTTCCAACAAGAAGGAGAGAGAGAGACGCCAGAAACAGTACCCCTCCGGACCATTGCGGAAATTTGTCAAAGATCTGACCGTCAAGAAGATCATACAGGAGCTGGTGAATGCGGACATTTCAGCGGACCTTAGCATCGGAGAGATGGAAGCGGCGACCAGACTGGTCCTCGATAAGCACAGCGACGCAATCGACACTCGCCTGGCTCTGGTCGGATACTTGTCTCCGAAGCACGACAAGGACTACGTCGACTCGGTGGTGTCGTTGCGGAAAGGTGTCAATCTTCGCCTGAGCCAGAGGAGGAGTCAAGCTCGAGCGAGAATAAAGAAGATGAACGAGAGCAACGAGAAGCTCAAGGCGCCAGTAGACCACGTCGACCAGTCACGTTCGGAACCGTCTACCTCAAAGCAGGGCGAACAGCGCGACGCTGATGTGCTCGGGGATGAAGAAGCTGGCCGCATGGTGGGAGCATCTCATGAGGGTGTGCAGGACCAAATGAGAGAAACAGTCCCGTTTTCGTCGTCGACTTCCTTCTATGACGATTGGCCTCACTTCGACGAAGTAGATGAGTGGGACCTAGCCTGGAATTCTCTATGAACCACGTCTTTCTTCACTGTTCCTTCAAATGAGGCACCAGTAGGCGACTGCTGTATTCGCACACCGTTGAATAAGTCTCCCTTGTTTGAGCGGACTCACTCCCGCTTTGAAATGCCGATTCTTGCTTGTGCATTCGAAAGTCTCCAACCAGCCAAGACCTCTTTCCCCGTTTCCCCCTCTTTCCGTTCCTCTAGTCTGAGCATATAAGCCATGACCTTTCTGTCGATTTCGCTACCCTCCCTAATTTTGTCTCACAACATTCCTCGCCCGCCTACTTCCACATCTAAGTATATTCGCTGACCATCGTATATCACCCTTCACAACAATGAAGAGCAGTCTATTCCGAGAGATTGTCTTCGCCTTCCTGTTTGCAGCTGCAGTATTGTCCTTTGTATCGGGCGAAGAAGTAGTAGAATGTAGGAGATTCTCGGAAAGCGCCGATGATTTCTGGAGAAGCAAGTGGATCCCCGTCGTTAATACGCCGTGGGAGTTCTCCAATCCCAACGAAGCTCACACCAAGACAGAGAATGTGTACATATACGGATACAATACTGAAATTCAGCTCTCGCTTGAACCGTCCAAGGACAACAGTCGCACGACTACGATGAAGCTACATGCCACACCTATCAAACCACACAAGTGGCACTATCATCAATTCAAGTTTGAGTGGGTGCTCAAGAGTGGAGAGATCATCTCCTACTGGCTAGACACGAAATTCGATCAATGTGAAAGGACCCATTCCTCCTTCCCGTTTACCCACTCGCAAGTCGCATACGTCATGGTCTATCTCAGCCAGAGATACAAGTAGTTGGGTTTTTTGATCGCCATTCGAGGAGTGTGCGTAAGGGACCAAAGAGATAAGGCGGAAAGGAAAGGCCACCTCATCGTTTGCAGTAGGACCTCAGTCATCATCTCCTTATGATTCATGTTTTGCTTTGCCGCGCTGTATATAGAGTACCAACTCTCGCATCCTGTAAAACCTTAATCCCCTCATCGAGAAGCCAGGGGATGAATTTGACAAGGCCGAACAAATATTTGCAATTGCGCGCTCCCTGGAGCACCGCATTGACCGTGCACGTGGGGAGCCCACCCTATCGCTTCTTCACATTGACGAGAGGGGCAATGACGCTAGTGCAACGGGCTGTCGTCGTGTTCCTACTTAAAACTTTAAGATGTGGATTTGACTTTGTTATATTTTAAGCCATTCCCCAGCGAGTGTACACACGAAAGGGAAAGGGAAGTGTCAGCAAAAGTTTTGGCTAGCCATTCCTCAGGGTAAGGCAGGGGCGGTGGTAAAGACGTTCTCCCGCCTGCTAAAGTACACTGCTGGTCTTGTTCTTTCTCTTTTGCTTCTCATACCAGATTCAAGAGTCAGTCATCATGCCTCCTACAGCTTCTCAGTCGGCTGCCGCTCGCTTTAGTGGTGGATTGGCATCCACGAAGAAGAGTTTGGCCGGCCCCAACCTCATTCAGCTCATGGCACCCCAGGTTCTTACACTGGAAAATGGTGAGTAGCATTTCTCTCTCTCCCTCTCTCTCTCTCTCTCTCTCTCTCTCTCTCTCTCTCTCTCTCTCTCTCTCTCTCTCTCTCTCTCTCTCTCTCTCTCTCTCTCTCTCTCTTGCTCTGTGTAAGAACGTATGCTGAATATACTGACCAATGCATCACTTCACAGCACGAACCGTCCTTTTCTACTTTGTCATCTTGCGCTACTTGGGAAGGACCTGGAGACATCTGAGAGCGTACGGAGTGACGACTAGTGTTCATCAAATCTATGTCAATCTCTCCCGACGTATCTTCAACCTGGTGCTAAAGATTCCTGCCGCGAGACGCAAAGTTGCACGAGAGTTGGACACAGCAACGGCAGAACTAGAAGGTAAACTCGTCCCTCGTCCCAGTCATATTGCCTCGAATCCATCTCTACCTTCACATGGTCGCGAAAAGGGCTGGTTGCTAGACGAGCTACACAAGTTACAGGTACTCGAAGCGGGCAGTGTGAAGCCAAGCAAGGAAGGAGTCAAGGCAGTGTTGGGAACAGAATCTGCTTCAGCATGGCAAGATCGAGATGGTCAGACCGTCTGGAGAGGAGGAAAGATCAGTGGAGCAGTGTACCATGGTGGACAAGATCTTAGCGATCTGTTGGGGGACGCAATCAAGATGTTTATGGTGTCTAATCCTCTTCATCCTGATGTCTTTCCTGGAGTACGTAAGATGGAAGCAGAAGTAGTATCGATGGTGTTGCGAATGTACAATGCACCTTCTACCGGCGCTGGAACGACCACCTCAGGTGGGACTGAGTCGATTCTCATGGCCTGCAAGACGGCTCGAGAGTGGGGACTACGAGTCAAGGGCATTCGACGTCCAGAGATCTTGGTTTCAAAATCAGCACACGCCGCTTTTCACAAGGCAGGGGAATACTTTGGAATCAAGGTCATTGAGATCGACGTTGATCGGGCCACTCGTAAAGTCAAAGTCGAGAATATGAAGAGGGCTCTGAACTCCAACACTGTGATGCTCGTCGGAAGCGCACCTAGCTTTGGAGAAGGAATCATTGACGACATTGATGCAATCGGTGCTCTTGCTAAGCGAAAGGGAATCTGCTGCCACGTTGATTGTTGTTTGGGAAGCTTCCTCGTTCCCTTCCTCGAGAAGGCAGGTCTGCCCAGCACACCGTTTGACTTCCGAGTGGAAGGTGTGACTAGTATCAGTTGCGACACACACAAGTATGGATTTGCGCCCAAAGGAAGCTCCATCGTCATGTACAGAACATCGGAACTTCGACGTCATCAGTACTACATTCAGCCAGACTGGGCTGGAGGTGTTTACGCTTCGCCTTCCATTGCTGGTTCAAGACCTGGAGCGCTCATTGCTGGTACCTGGGCTGCTCTCATGACTATGGGCGAGGACGGCTACACGGAATCTTGTCGCGAGATTGTCGGTGCTGCTAAACACATTGAGATCGGAATCAAGAAGGACATTCCTCAACTTCGAATCATGGGAAGACCAATGGTCAGTGTCGTCTCTTTTGCAAGCGCAGGAACTGTCAACATCTACGAAGTGGGCGACCGAATGAGCTCCAAAGGATGGCACTTGAATGGTTTGGCGACAGAGCCACCTGCTATTCACATTGCTTGCACAAAGTTGACTGTGCCCGTTGTAGACGAATTCCTAACGGATCTCAAGGCCTCCGTCTTAGAAGCAAAGACAAGAGGTCCTCAAGGTACAATGGCCCAACTGTACGGTCTAGGTTCTTCCAGTGCTGTTGGACCTTCGCTAGTAAAAGAGATTGCCGCGCGATTTTTGGATACATTGTACATTGTGCGATGAATGTTTTGTAGCATAGGGATGTTTAACTCTACCTTTTCTATCTTTTCTCTCCTCTTTCAAAATCTCCTCCTCTTCTCTTTCTGGGGTCTCTTTTTTTTCTTGGTCTCTATGCGCTCATCAATGTCTCGTCACACAATAGAATTACATGTGAGCATCCTCTCTCCTCGAGAGCTCCACTTTGCAATCGAATCTAAATCTACATGATACATTTACCCTAACTCTATCATGGCACATTAAGATGGGGACCCGCTGACATAGCGTTGCTGATCTTGCGTCGCAGGAGTCGGTCGACCGAGCGAGTAAGGGAGGGCGGCAGGATAATAAGCATGGTTTGGCGTTCCTTGCGGTGTTTGCGGTTGGGGTGATTGCTGATGTGGAGATATCTGTGCTTGCGACACAGGTGAGGGAGACCAACCTCCCCTAGGCGTCTGACTCAAAGGTGGTCTGTAGTAGGCCATCTTGTTCGGAAAGGTGGGGGGCTGTGAGGACGGCTGCATGTAAGAAGCAGTCGGTGGGAGGGAAGAAGCAGTAGTAGACGGTCTCATTTGTGCATGAAAAGGTCGTGCAAGGGGAGAAGTGTTGGCGATGGGAGGAGACATGGCATTTCGGTAGGGTATCGTGCTTGGTGTTATGGGCGCTCTATAGTTGAGTTGCGAGGTGGAAGACGAGGAAAGAGGAAACGGTGAAGGTGATGATGCTGCTGCTGCTTGCTGCTGTTGCGCTTGGGGTGGTTGTGAAGCTTGCGAGGAGGACGGCTGCTGCTGTGAGCCAGGCACGACAAGCTTTCGATCGTGAGGGTGATCTTGCAGAGTGTACTGTCGAGCAACCGCAAACCGATCGAGCAAGCCTTTCCCCTTCTTGATTCCTCCAGCTTGAATGACCATGCTTGGCACTTTCTCGTCGTTTACCGATTCCATGCGAATCGTCTCATTGTCACGAATAGCACCCGGTGGCTTTATCGGCGCTGATCTTGCACCAGTAATTCTTCTCGTAGCTTCGGGGCCATAGAAAGACTCGTTCAAGGAACCCCAATATCCCGCCTCACCCTCGCCATCCATCAACGCCGGGTCAATGCATGCTGATTGGGAAGCAGCTTGCAGGGTGCTCGACGCTGGAATCACACCAGCCAGCGAGCCGGAGTGATTGGACAGCAACTGCGTCAAGGTGTCCAAGATCTCGCTTGCCACTTCCACTTCCTCTCTGCTGGGTTCGTCAATACCGCTCTCCCTCGCAAGCGTTTGTTTAGCAAATGTACGCTTCCATCTCTGGTCTTGCAGCTCATCCAGTCTCTCAATTAGGCGGGCGTTCTCTTCCAGACTTGGGGCTGCTCTGAGATTGTCGTACCCATCCAGGATCACGTCCGTATCTACATCTTCCAAGCTTGCCAATGCATCCTCCAATTGCTGCCTGTGTGAGACAGGCTCCTTCAGCATCCTCTCTACAGCCTTTCGGTCGTTCTTCTTCGCCCTCCACAGCGCACAGCTAGCCTGCATGCTCAGATTCCCGTCAAAAGAATCATACGTTGGCGCAAAGGAAGACCATGGACCATAGTAGAGATGTGACACTGGTTTGCTGACGTCTTCTTCAACCTTGTCCGCGATGGGGGCAGTGTTTTTGCGGGCATACACTGTTGGCAATCTATCCTTCAGCGTCGGAACAGGTCGAGTATCTAGAGAAATAGATTGTGTTGCAACACTGATCAGCTTGCTATGCGCAGTGTCAAGATGCAGCGCTTCCTCCTTTGGCAGTCGAACGGCGTTGGTGAAGTAGTCTCCAGTGGGAAGTCGCATATGTAGCGCATACTCTCCATCGCCTTCTCCTGTCCTTGAGACTGCGTCGAGTACCTCAATACTTTCAGCTTCCTTTCTCCTTCGAATGCCCATCTCATCCACTATCGCAAGAATCATCGTCATCATCGATAGTCGTTTCCTGTCCTTTTCCACGTCCTCCTTTGGTGGAGACGTGTAGGAGCTAGACAGATGAGTACGAAGAGCAGGAGCAGAGACAAAGGGTGATCGCAGCGCCCGAATATGATCACGAACACTCCGAATGCTACACTGTGGTTGTGCAAAGGCTTGCTTGAGTGTCTGGAATTTACGACCTTGATTGCGTTCTGCATGCTCTGCCTTCTCTCGAAGCAGCTCTGGCGCATACCTGTAGAAGTAGGAGAGGATCACTGTGAGTGCAAGTCCTTCCATCGTGAAGCGTACCATACACACTCACCGTTTAAGCACCGTTTCCAGTTTCTTTCTGTCGTCATCGCTCATATACAGTTCTTGCAGCTGCTCCTCTGCTTCATCAAGCTCTTCCGTCTCGATATCCAGCGTCACCTTGACAACGCCATTCGATTCCGGAGCAGCTGCAACCGCTTCTTTCGTGTCGCTCTGTGATTTGATCGCTTCCTTATACGGATTCCGTACGACAATCTTGCGACTTGGTGTTACCTTCTCACTTGGAGGAGGCGTCGCTGCAGCTGCTTGACTCGACGTTAACTGTTGTTGTTGCTGTTGGTGCTGCTCTTGCTCTTGCTCTTGCTCATCGGCTGGACTTGTCGCTTTGTCTGGTGATCGAGTAGAAATCTCCGGCGTCATAGTGCTCCTCTTTCTTTTCCTCTTTTCTGCACTCTGTGGTGTCGTCTCCATCACATCGGGATCCGACGCCGACAGCCTCGACCTGACCGATCGTCGAAGAGACATGATTAATCTGTACTCTCAAAAGACACTCCTCTGCCTCTCGTTCTGATGGACCCTGGTGCGCCTCTCTCTCTCTCCTCTCTTTGTTCTGTCGTTTCGATGAAGTCAGGCGCGTATGCTTGCTTCCCTTATTCGTTTTCCTTTCCTTTTTTTTTTCCTTTTCGTGATGCGCGTTACCAGCCTTTCTATCTGTTGGACAGGGTGCTTAAATCTATACAGGCTGGTGTCTTCCACTTTTGTCGATCGGGACTACCACCAACAAGAGTCGCGTGTACCCAGTCAACGAAAAGGAAGTAAGGGCGAGAAAGAGAAGGAGTAGTACAGTCAAGCGGGTAGCGGTGATCGGATGGTGTAGAGAGAAGAGGTGGAATGCGATTGGGTAGAATTTGACAGCAAAATACGAGCGAGCCTCCCCTTCCTCACGCTTCACACACACTCAACTCACACATCAGAAAGGTGAAATAGGGCCGGTAACTCTTTCTCTTTATAGTAATCCCGTTCCTTAATAGGATATGCATCCAGTACGTGAGGAAATACAGCAATATCTGTATTGAGCTACTGTATATTATGCCTGCTCTGGCGCATCTAGGCTACGTTCAATTTCCTAATCTCGAGAGAGCAATTCTCCGAACGCGCAGGAAAGGCCAAATGAGTCCTGACGCGTGGCGAGCTCGGGCCCAGCTCCGCTTAATGTATACATAGATTGACTTTATTACTAAGCACGCAAGGAGGGGAAGGCGGCCGAAAGAGTCAGCAAAGTGATTGAGCATCGATCGTGGTCTTTGCTGTTGGTAAGTGTTGGTCTGGCGCCTCGAGGACTTTTACGTCCGTCAAGGTGAGGCAGTCGGTTCGCCCCCCTCTCGCCAATCTAGCGATGCGAGCACAAAGAGAGATAGGCTGAAAGAATGATAAGCTTGCAGCAAATACAAAGTATAACAAACAGCGTGACAGATCATGGTACTATACAACGATGCAGGCAACAGAAGGGAAAGAGAAAGGAGGAGGAGATTGATGGATTACCTCTCCTCTTTCCTGCCTTGTCCCACTTCCAATCCCCTCTTGATAGCTTTGGACACCAGTCTATGGCGTTTTTCGTTATTCAAGAACGGCTTCTTCTGCAGCTTCTCCCAGTAGATCCTTTGCATTGCTCTCGTGGGTTTCTTCAGCCATTGAGCAACAAGATCTACTCCAAACAATTCAAATCCAAGCGCAAAGACGAATTGAGCAACAATAACACCAAAGATGATCCAGAAGAAGCTCTTCTTGACTGTGCCTTGGAATCCAAATAGATCGTACAGTGGCCCGCCAGTGCAGAACAAAAAGTAAAAGTTCAGGGTGGTGAGAACAGTGATGGCAAGCGTCAGCAAGTAGTTCCTGGGAAGTATCTGTCGATGGGGAGGTCCGAAGTTCCAAATGATGGCGGCATATACGTAGGTAAAGATGGACGTCTTGAAGAGTGCCGTGTTGTCCTGTGTGTTGAGGTCCAGATTATCTGGATCGTTCTGCGGCGGCTCGTAGTACTCTTGTTGGTGCAATACGAGGTAGATGACAAGTTGAGCCAGCACCAAGAGAACGAACTGATTCATTATAGAGACCAGATTCCTCCTCGAGATGATCCGAGCATGAGCAGCTCGATTGGCCAACTTTCTTGCCGGTAGAGAAGCCGACATTCCGATGGCAAAGGGAAAGACGAGAAAGATGTCAATGTAGAGGTAGTCTGCATTCGTGAAAGACGTAGAGAAAGAGGGAGCGCCGTAGAGCATCAAGACGGAAAAGTACTCGCACAGGGAGTAGATGATCATGAAGTTGAAGAGGTTGCAGCTCGTAGTCACAGCATTACGGCCTTCTCGACACAGCTCCTCCATGGCACGGATGTCCAGGCTGGTGAATGGCGCTGCCACACTGGCTTCTGCTTGACTCAGACTGAGGCCGACGTCGGCACTCTTTAATCCTCCCATGTCGTTGGCACCATCGCCAGCAAAAGCAACAGAATAGTCGAGGCTCTGCAGTCGCTCCACAAGGTCTTGCTTCTGTTCGGGAGAGAAGCGGGCAAAGACCTGACAAGAGACCAGCAGACGCTCCAGTGTCTCGAGGGCGCAGTGCTGGATGGCAAAGCTGTACGTCTCCCCAGAAATGCAAAGCCCTATTTCAGTCAGAAGAAGATTCGGTCGAAGTGGTTGAAGTGAGTATGAGTCTAGAGTGCTATTTGTGTCGGCTATGTCGACCCACTCTACCAGTCCCCTGCCTGTTCCGCCACTAATCTTCTCCTTCTCCTCATCGTCGCCACTGCTTTTCTCGTTCACGTCTGCGTCAGAGTCACGATCGGCGACAACTCGAGCCATGTACACTGGCTTGTTGTCTGCTACCAATCCACTCTCCTTCGCCACTGCGATCGCCGTCAATGGAGCATCCCCGGTGCACATCTTCGTGATGATGCTTCCCTCGTTCAACAGGCGAATAGTGTCCTTACTGCCCTCCTTCAACCTGTTTTCGAAGATCAAAAGACCGAGAAAGGTCAAGTCACTCTCAATCTCTTCCCTCGGCTTGGACTGGATCGTCTCCCATCGCTGGTCTTCCCATCGTTTACCTGCCAAAGCAATGACTCGGAATCCTCCTCTAGTCCAATGATCGAGACTTTCTTCGTAGTGCATGGGAAAAGTGTCGCGATGACAAAGCGATCCTATCACCTCCGGTGCCCCCTTCACATAGACCTGCGCTCCTGTGTCATGCTCGCCTTTGACGATGACAGACATCCTCCTCAAGTTGGAGGAAAAGTCGAATTTCTTCACAACGGCCACCCTACTACCGGCAATAGCGACGATAGGAACAGTGAATTGTTTTCCGTCGCTGGTTAAAGCAGGCCCTTCTTCGTTGCCCAGGTGCATCGCAACCTCATCTTCATGAAGCCCAGCCTCGGTCCAGGCAAACATGGCCCCTTCCAATGGCTCGCCCAGCAGCTTTCCTTCGAAGGTATTTAGATCATGAGTGGTTGCAAGGGCCTCCCGAAGATTGACCTTCACTTCCGACTTCTCCATCTGCTCGTATGATTTGGTCGCCTCTTTGAAAGACCTCTGATCGGAGACCTCACAAACGCCCAGCACTGAAAGACCTTCCTCTGTCAACGTTCCGGTTTTGTCGAAAACAACCGCGGTGATCATCCCTGCGACGTTAATCCTCTGAGGCGACGTACAGAAGATCTTGCGCCTTTTGAGTCGAGCTATAGCAAACGTAGTAGCCACTGAAAGAGCGGCAGGCAAGGCAGGCGGTACCGCGATAGTCAGGACGTCGAGTGATCGAAGTGCAATCTCTTCAGGGTCAACACCAATGTGGACAAAGTAGATGATACTAGCGATCATGCCTATAAAGGCGAGCAAGAATAAGATCCCAATAGCCGTGAATGCATCCTTGAGGAATTTGAATTTGATGACTCGAGGAAAGAGCATCTGCCTGATCAGACTTCCCTTGGATGTGTTGAAGCCGGTTTTGACTACCATTGCCCTTACAGCTCCGTCAAGCGACTTTTCCTGCATCCGAGCTCGGATCAGTCGGGTCCCACCGAAAAGGAAGTGTCGATCCAACTTCGAGACGTTCGTTGGCGAGTGGAGCAAGTTGAGTCCAGAATTAGCGATTGCGCTCTTTACAACGGGCACAGATTCGCCGGTCAGCATTGCCTCGGAGACAATGGCATCGCCTTCCAGCATCACACAGTCGCAAGCAAGAATGTCGATCTTTCCTTCTCCAGATGCGGCTACGTTGATGATATCGCCAGGTACCAGGTGAGTACTATCTTTGACAAGCCATTCACCCTTGCCGGTGTCGTCCTGTGTCCAGATCTCCATCTTGCACACAAAACGACTCATGTTTCGCAGTCGTGTCACAGATCTCTGCGTTTCAACAGTGGTGGAAGTGATACCGATAATACTGATCACCATGATGACGATCGCATAGGGAAGGTAATCATCGTTGCCCCATAGGATGATGGAATAGATCATGAAGATATAGAAGGGGTGCAAGACCTCATTCAATAAGATGGTGCCGATAGATCTTCCCTTTACGTCGATGAGATTAGGACCGAACAGGCTCTCCAGGAGCAAATGCTTTGAAGGCTGTAGTCCGCCCAGCAACATCGATGTCGAGGTCCACTCTGGGTCTCGCCAGTCTCCCAAGGGGATGAACGATCCAGTAGGGTGCAGAAGAAACACAGTAGAACGATAATCAAATTGAAAGAAGTTGTTGATCTCAGCCGGTGTGCTCTTGTCCTCTGTGATGTCAGTCGATTGCTCGCCGGGAGCTGTGGCAGGAATTTTCATGGAAGGTGGGAAGAGAAACGAAGCACTGGTAGGCGTTGGCAGTTTCTGCCTCTTCACTCGGCACATCTGTAGAGGATCGTGTCGAGTCTGAAAGAGGGTGACGGTCGGGGATCAGAAAGGTTGCCACACCTCTCAAGCTGACAGAGCATACTCACCTTGACTGCGATCCATGTCTGGCCACCCCTTCGGAGCTTGGACTCCTCTAATGTGGTCAGGCTGCAATTCCATCGAAGCCAGATGCGAGGATACCAATAGGCAGCGATATACAAGATGCTGACAGACAATATGCAGGACAGGTACCATGACACTCGAGTTGCGGTCGTCCGATGATAGAAGCGCAAGGAGAGGATGAGGTCATCGTTGGGAAGGTAGATGGATTGAGCAGTCTTGTCATGCACATCTTGGCCTGCCAGTTCATCCGGTAGGGTTACAACGACCATGTTGTTCGCATTTCCATTCCCAGCTAGCGTCTTATCGGCTGCCTGTGTCATAAACTTGTCGGCAGACGAGTCTGTAGAGGCATGCGTACTTTCCACATTGTAGTACGATTCGGCGACTTTGTCTACTTGTGTCGATCTGGTGTGATCTTCCTTCTCTTTGGAAGCGTGATGAAAGACAAAGACTCGAGAGTCGGGTGGTGATGCCTCGGTGGGGTGTGAATTACTCATTCCGCTGTATCCAGTCGATGCAAAGGTCTAGAATGGTGCCTAAGAAAGTGCTCGAAAGCGGCCAGGATGTGGCATGAAGTAGGTAGGTTGGTAGGTAGAGACGGTAGTGGGAGCGAGGTCGGATCTTCTTGCGACTGAGGGGAAATTGTGGTTTTTTTTTTTCAATCCTTATCTGGCTAGTGGGTTTGCATTACTTCTGAAATTGGGGGGAAAGCCGATCAAGAACCAAAACCGACTTCCAAACCGAATGATCGATCTCCCGCGGCAAAAAGGACAAGAAACGCGCTACTGAGATCAAGATAAGGGGTGGGGGTAGGGTCAGAGGGGGCTGCCTTGCAACACTAAGTGCGTTCACCTCACGTCGGGAGACTTAAAGATAATCCTGCTACATTGTACATAGTGGAGAGAGGACACTTAATCACCTACGACCATTCTATCCAGTGGTGCTGCTCATACTATTGGTACATAATGCCAAGTCATTCGGCGAATCGTCGGTCGATATCTCAGCAGACTGCTTCAGGTTCGGGCACAAACGCTAAAGAGGATGAATCGATGACGATGGTGACATCCCTGCAGGACGACCCAAAGTATGCCATTGCGACCAGCTTCCTTGCAACGATGTTGAACGAGGTCGTGATCGATACTGCCCTCATGACTCACAAGAGTGTCACTAGGCGGAGACGAGCAGAGGGCATCGTAAAGGGGGGATGTCCGGTATGCAAGACGAGGTGAGATCGCGGTCTTTGATGTGGTAGATGAAGTAGATGTGAAGGGAACTGATCCGCATCGTCCCCTCTCTTTGCTCCGATCCAGCTGTCAAATGTCACACGAAAGCAGTCAAAAGCGATCGGGAGAAGGTAACGCAATCAAATTGGAAGCACCCGAGGAAGGGGAAGTATCACCAGTCCGTACAACACCACAGCAAGAATCGCTTCCGCCAAAAGGCCTGGAGATGTATCACAATAATCCGCTATTGACATGCTTAGTATGCTCTCGTCAGGTTTCTGCCAATCGATATTCTCAGCATTTGGCCTCTTGTGTAGGAGTGGGAAAGGGAGGTATCGCACGTAGGAAAGGAAAGAACGGAGTGATGGGGATAGGTGGTAGTAGTGCAAAAGATCGAATGAAAATCAAAACGGCTTTAGAGAACAGGAAGAAGGCCAACTTCCAGACGCAAAGTAATCGAAACACCCCTACGCCCAGCAGTCGACCAGAGCATGAGAGCGTCAGTGATGATGAAAGTGGTGTGCGGAAGAACAGTGAGTATTTGGGTGGAAGGGAACGAAGAGAAGAGAGGATATAGAGCATGATTACTGACTTACTTCTTGCAGAGTCGCTGGCCTCTTCGCTGGGTCTGAACGGGAACGGCAAGAGACAATTGAGTCCAACCGGGGGTGCAGCGAAAAAAGCAAGGCATCAGACGCCCTCTCGAAGTGACCCATCACAACCGTTCGCCCCCTCTACCCTTGGTACCTCTTTGCCAGTGACAGGATCACCACTGAATCCACATCGAAAGACGAAAGTCCCGATAAATCTTGACGGGGACGAGGATGACGGTAATGCAGATGGCAACGAAGGGGAAGAAGAGGAGGAAGATGACGATGACGACGGTGATAACGAAGAAGATGACGATGACGATGAAGAGGACGACGACGACGAAGAAGAGGAGGAAGAGGATGACGCCGAAGATGATGAAGAAGAGACCAGTCTTGCTCTGGGCAAAGGGCAAGCGGGACGAAGGACAGATACGATAGAAGACGATGACGACGATGACGACTCGCCTTCCGATCGTTCCATGTCCGACGCTGGCTCAGACAATGTCAGCCTCCTCTCTGCCAGCATTCCCAAGTCGAAGAAGGAATCGCAAACGACGGGAGCAGGCGTGATAGAACGCAGCAAAGGTTCAGATGGCGAATACATTGATGTCGAGTCGGCTTCTGCACATAGCGAGGTCGACGATGACTTCTGAATAGTAGATCAAATTAATTTTACAGTGCATCTTCTGTGTAATGATAGTGTACAATTGGGGGTGGTCCCAAGATATGATCATAATACCTGCATTTTTTCATGCTTTATTCAGCCTCGTTCAGTAGCTTTTGTAGTTGTTTCTTGCGAGCCTCCAGCGCTTGTATATCGCCCATCATGGCAAAATTAGCAAATTCGACATTTAAACTTCGATTCAACAGATCCGCCCAACGCTTGCTCAATCTCGTCAGCTCATTTCCTGCTTCCGTTTGCGTCTGCTTTCTTGTCCTGTTTAGCGACGTGGTGTCTGATTGCGTATTTGTGGCAGCGTTCTGGTACTGCCTCAAGAACGCTTCTTGCTGAAAGTTGTGTAGCCTCCAACTGTTTGCTACGACAGGGAAAGAACAGGTTTGTAAGGAAGAAGAGCTTAAAGAGGAAGCCAACCAAGTGCATTCATGTGCTACTCACATCCGTACTTTTTCAGCAATTCTAGATTTGTCAGTCTATTTTCGGATTGCATCAATTGTGCTTCGGCATTCCGTAGAGATGCCGCCCACTCTGCATCCGTAGCGTCACTACCAGCGTCGGGAGCAGACAATTGATACCGACTCCTGTCCAGCACATTGACTGCTATTCCTTTGCCCGCCCTCTCCAACATCTCGGCCAATTCAGGTCGGTTCTGTAAGATGCAAGAGTGAGCAAGAGCAACCAAAGCATGCTTCTGTCCTTCCTTTATCATATCAGCTACTCACCTGGAATACCTCTATCGGCGGTGGAAGTCGGTCATCCGCGACTTTGCCGTTCGGCCCTTCCTTCATTTCTTTTGCTATCTCCCTGTCCACTTTGCTTCGCATGCCGACCTTGTCGATCTCATTGTCGTAGTAAGGCAATGCATCCGTCGGTGGGAGAACGAGCTCGTAGTAGATTGACCCACTCGCCATGCTTGAGTATGACTGCTCGAAGGAGGCAGCTCGATTTGTGACTGTCTCGAATGAGATTCGAATACTTCCTTGCGAAGTCGATCGTGCTTAAAATTGCATCAAACGCGAAGTCATGGTCTCCATTTACCTAGGAACGCCAAAAACCTCGCACGTGGATTATCTGAGTGTCTGTCGATCCAATCACGGGAGGCGTGCTAGGACTTCTCGTCAGCCTCAGAGGTCACTAACATCGGAAGCAAGACCCAAGTTGATCACCATCAGGACTACGACAGATCTCGACGATGGCAGCCGCCCGATCAACTCTTCGACTGTTGCCCCGCTTCTCGCTGCGAGAGGCCGCAAGGTCACCCACTGTCGCCATCAGTGCCAGCCAATTCCACACATCAGCTCGACTAGCTCGACACACTGGTGGAAAGGGAGATCAGGGTGTGTAGTCTAGAAGAGAAGGTCTCGGTCTGCATGTCGGTCAATCTAACACCCGCCCTGCTTTCACAGTCAATGCTGCCTCTCCATACCCTGAGCTAGCTGGAATAGACCCCAACAGCAAGTATGCCGACATACAAGGGCCATTACACGATTATGGAAGCTACATTGTGTCTTGTGCGTGTCTTTAAAGCAAACGAAGAGATCGTATCTCGAGCAGCTACTTAAGATCCTTGACTCCCTCGCAGGTCTACCAAAATTCATTCAGCAATACTCTGTCGTCAAAGATGAATTGACGCTCTATGTTGCTCCTCAAAGTGTCGTTCCTACCTTATATTTCCTCCGAGATCACACCCAAACGCAATTCAAGGCCTGTATGGATATCAGCGGAGCCGATTACCCGACCCGATCTCAGCGATTCGAGGTCGTCTATCATCTCCTGAGTATCCGCTTCAACGCCAGGATCAGAGTCAAGGTGAACTACCACCTTGAATGATGTGCGTAAACGAAATCTACTGACACCATTCTCTCCTACCTTTTTACACACAGACCTTTGCAGATGAGGTCACGGCAGTACCCAGTGTGACTGGCATCTATAGCAGCGCAGACTGGTATGAACGAGAGATCTACGACATGTTCGGTGTCTTCTTTTCTGGCCACAATGACTTGCGAAGGATTTTGACCGACTATGGTACGTGTGCTTGTTTCTCTTTACCTTGTGGACGACCCGGTACCGATGTCTCACTCCTCTTCTCTTCTCTTCTTACTCTCTCTCTCGTCTCGTCAGGCTTCGAAGGACACCCACTTCGAAAAGACTTCCCTCTAACCGGATACACAGAAGTACGATACGACGAAGAGAAGAAGCGAGTCGTCACAGAACCACTTCAATTGACGCAAGCTTTCCGAAATTTCGAGCCTTCATCACCCTGGGAGCAAGTCGGTACTGGAACCACGCAAACACCCTCTCAATACCGTCTCACGCCTTATCAGCCTCCCAAGGAGGAAGGAAAAGATAAGAAGTAGAGAGTCCACGTTGTTTCATGATGTATCATGAGGGGGAACGTAGAAGTAAATCCAATTGTTAATAAAAGTACAAGTGTTTAGTTGTGTGCATGTGTGGTGGGTATGTGACCCCTCCTCTACTCGTTGAGAAGCTTCGAGCTTGCGATCTCGTAGACCATCCGATGGCGAAGGTACGGGATATCAGACTGGGAGAAGTTCCATTCCTCTTCGTCCTCATTGTCCAGTTCCCTTTCATCCTCCTCCTCCTCTTCGCCACTATCGCTCTCGCCATCCTCTTCATCAGGGCGGCCTCGCTGCTTTGCCAATTCCTTACTTCTTTGTACAATTTTGTCGACAGTAAGATCATCCGTCAGTTCTCCGTCGTTCGGATTCCGTCTGCTCAGTTGCTCCATCGTCATCGTGGCAAATACACCACAATCGTAGAAATTCATCTGTTGAGGACTTTGCCTAGAGAAGTAATTCTTCCAACCCTTCAAGATGAGCGGTTCGGTGGAATCTTTCTTCTTATCGGCATATTCCGCCAGCAGGTAATTCCGTAGGAGAGTGAAGACGGCTGGGTTACGGGTCATCATACTATCGTAATACTCGAAGCGGCATTTGCGCATGTTGATCGCCGCACAAACCCAGTGCTGCTGCCGTATGTTGATGGGCAGCAAGATGATGTCCTTTGTGAAAACGTCCACCTTTCGAGTCCATTGTCGCACGCCAGAATAGCCTCCGGTAGAAAGCTTCTCATAAAAGAAGCTGGTGAAGGTCCACACGTTCCATACACCGTTCCAAGTCCGCTTTGCATCGCGAACGAGAAGAATGTCACTCATTCTCCTTTCTTCGTCATTGCTGTACAGTCCCGTGCCTAGGCGTTTCTTTGCATCTCTTGCAGCAGCTCGCTTCTTTACTGCCTCGTCGCTTCGAAGTAGTAAAAGCTTGCTGTAGAAGTTGATCACCTCATCGTTGAGCCACTGTCCATCTCTCATCTTGCTGATATCTCTCGCTTCTACCGCTGCACCGACAAGCTGAGCAATCTTCCCTTGCCTCTTGAACGTCTGGCGCACAATCTCCTCCTGTTCTGGTGACAAATTTGCCGGAAGTGGCTGTCTTCCCATGATACCCATTGCTCTCTTCCGTAGCAACTTGGCTTCATACGCAAGCCTTTCCTGCTCTTTCAGCATCCTCCTGGCAGGTCGAAGCGATGACCGATACTTGCTTTCGTTCCTCTTCAGGATATCGCGCAAGTATTGGATCTGTATCTCGTCGTCCGGCATATCATCATTGAGCACCTTTGCCAACGCTAGCCGCTTCTTGAGCAAGCCTTCAATGTAAGGTGTTTGCATAGTCTTCTTGACATGTCTCTTGAGGGAGGAGAGGATGTCGTCTAGTTTGCTGCTGGCAATACCCTTTGCTAATGACTTTCGAGCTTTGCTAAAGATGGGATCCTTTTTTCGGAATCCCGTTGACGCTTTCGACAGCACTTTCTCTTGAGAACTGAAACCGCTCACTTGTCGTTGACCTAGTTGTTGGATGATGAAAGATGCAGAGCCGCCCTGATTTGAAGCCTCCGACTGAGAAGAAAGGCGCTTCTCTCGAGCCAGGGTACCATTAGCGAAGAAGCCGCTCGATTTGAGTCGTGGTGCTGGTGCTGGTCGAGGCACGACGCTGTCTGCATCATCTACATTTGGTTCCGGTGAATCAGATCTGGTCAAGTCAATCACATCACTACTCCCATCTTGAGCGAGCGTTGCCCTGTTTCCCGGGATGAGAACATTTTCGTCTCCGTCGTCGTCTTCGCTGTCGTCAATGCTACGGCCATTCGCATCCTCTCTGACAACCTCCACCTCGTCCTCCTCTTGCTCTATGCTTCCTTCAGTCTTTCTGTCGTTATTGTTGAAGTCTTCAGGCGCTTCTTCCCTGTTCTCCTCTCTCTTTCCCCCTTTACCGACATCTACCTCTTCCTTCTCTCCTCCTTCTCCGTCGCTTTGCACAGATAAGTTCTGATCCGTCACCTCTAGAATTTCTACTGTACGTTCATCAAGATCTTCTTCTTCTTCTTTCTCATTCAGGCTTTTGGTGACATTGTCGTCATCGGCTTCCCTCTCCGGCGATCGAGAGCGGCTCTCCAAGACTGGGTAGATCCTGCTTTTACCATCCGGTGCTCTGCCTGACTCATTCTCCTCCTCTCCACCCTTGGAAGTAGGATTACATCCTTTATTATTCGGTGATACTTCCACAATCTCGTCGTCTGACTTTGGAACTTCGGTCTTTGCCTCGGAAGCATGACTGGGCTTTGATTCTACAATTGCTCTCTCGGATTCCGGCTCAGCATCTTTCTCAGATGGAACCTCCAACTCGGGATCTTCCTTGAGTTTATCGTTCGCTTCAGTCTGCTCCTGCTCCTCATGCTCCTGCCCGGGCTTTTCCTTGGAAGCACCTTTTTGGGAACAATCTTCTTCGAAATGAACAGACTTCGCAGAGCTTGCATGCTCCACGTCGTGATCCGAGACGCTCCACGCTCCATTTGGGATAAGTATCCGTTCTTCCTCGTCTCCATCTTCCCTGAGAATGTCTTCAACGCTATGACCAGATTGACCATCGCTATCACTAGGTCCCTTCTCACTACCTTGAATAGCTTGATGTAACCTCCAGGGTTGTATACTGACAGGGCTATCTAGCAACTCTATCATGCGAGCCGATTCCTCTGCCGTGATGTTGCCGTTCTCATCGTACATCTCTACTGCTCTTTCCTTTCCCTTTTCCTTTCCTTTCCCAGCAATCCTCTCGATCGCAGGACTATTCTTGCTTTCCATCTTCTTGCTGGACCGATCGGGCAGGAATTTCTTTATCCTGCTAAGAAGGCTTGGCTGGCTTCCCTTCGTATTCACAGAGGGCGATGAGGAGCCAAATGCAAAGAAGGGAAGAGAGAATGTCGATTTGCTGAGTGTCGAAGTGGGTGAACTTTCTTCAGGTGGTGACAAGGTCGTGTTCATGGACGTGTCTTCTGCTGTATGCTTAGATTGCTCACCGTTTTCGACGTGATGATCGTCTGTATCCGTGACGGGCTGCTGTCGTGTCGCCCTGATTCTACTCGTGCCATTCAAATTAATTTTCTTTTTCGGCTGAGATGACTTTGGTGAAGGCGCAGTACTTCGAGCTTTCCGTTTCGCTCTCTGAGACATTCTTGCTTCCACCCCAATGTCTCCCTCCCAAAAGGCGTTGCACTAAAGAAGGAGAAGAGTCTAAGACCAATGAAGGCTGAGATTGATGGTGATGCACGGCAGATGGCTACAAGCCCGCATGCACGAAATCGCGTTCAAGACGGCTCACGTGTGGGCGACAATTTTGGCTCTTTCTTCCGAGATCCGACTCAATTTCACTGAACCAAAAATTTCGACGAAGTTTAGAATTCGGGGATGCGTTGAAGGTGTGAAGGGGGAAAGGTACGCACTCTCACTCGCTCTTGACAGCAACGAACGGCAATCAATTGACAATGGCGAATCCACGACAGCGAAGGAAAGCTCGCTCTGGCAGCAGCACAAAGCCATCGGATCGATCCAAGAGGCAAGCTTTGAAGAAGCTAGTTCGAGCACCTCCGATCAAGGGTGCTCAAGTGATACAGGACAATTGGGATCCTAAGATGACTGTGCGACAGAAGTGAGTGAAATCTCAGCTCACTTGGGATTGATAATGTGGATCATTTGGACTTATTCCATTCTATTCTGTTCATTTTTTACTTCAGCTACCAGAGGCTGGGACTGATGGGAAATCTATCTATGCGAGACTCTGGTGGAAAAGAGAAAGAGTACGAATTGCAGAGTAAATCGATTCCAGAGTCAGCGAGTAGGAAAGCTCAGCACCAGGGTGGAATGGCCAAGGTCCAGAGAGATGCAAAAGGAAAGATCATCCTGGTTGAGGAGAGAGAAAAGCTTAGAGAAAATACAGCCTGGGGACCTGCCTTGAATAGCGACGATGAATTCGACGATGGCGATGCCATTGAAGGCGATAATGGGGAAGACATGGAAGAGGAGGAGGAGGAGGAAGAAGAGGGAGAAAACGAGGACGATACGCAGGTCAAGAAGGATGTTGCCAAGTGTGAGTGCTGGTTTAAAGCTTGCGCCTCCATCGACTGCTCATTTATCGCTTCATTCCTCTCCATCTCCACAGCACTCGAAGAGCTCTCCAAGACAGTCAAGCCGGTAGTCCGATACACTTCACAAGCTGAAAAGTCATGGCTGCATCGACTCGTTGCCAAGCACGGCTCTGACACACTTTCCATGTCTCGCGATCGCCTGGACAACATCTGGCAAAAGACCGAAGGCGAGATCAAGAGAGCGTGAGTAAGAGCGTTTCTAAAAAGGAAAGAGTTTGCTTGGACTTCTGTTCGCTGACAGCTTCTCCAACGTGGAATGTACAGTATTAAAAAGGCAAGTGGTGTGGAAGCTTTACAGAGTTGAGAGAAGCTTTCTGCATTTGTCTAATGTACATTCATTGGTTGTAATTGTATTGGTGGTAACGGCAATGGTATTGGACTTAGTGAGATGGACAGTGGACATTATGGGATATTCAATTGATCGTCAAGCTGCTTCTTTCTTGTGGCGAGTGCGGCCAGTCTGGCCTTCTGCAGTGTATCTTGGTCCATGCTTCCGTGTTTGCATGTCTTGAGTGCCTTTGCTTGCTCTTGATCTCGAATTGCGCGAAGTCGTTGCAGGTCACGATGGTAACTAGAAGGGGCAGGTAAGTCACTGTCCGGTTCGCCGTAGTCGAGGTCCAAATCGGCTGCTGCTCCTATTTTTTTGTTTGCTTGCCCACTCGTCTTCTGTGGCAACAGCTTCTGAGTAGAAAGGAGCACGTCGTTTCCATCCCATCCCTCCTTTTTGCCGAATGTTATCGGCATGTCGGGGAACAAGGCTAATCTGGCTTCCGCCCCTTCTAGATCGGCATACTCCGTCCACCCTGACTCAGCTCCATCTACCAAGTCTTCTGCTCTGTCTCCCACCCAATCCGACTGGGTTTCGCCGTGCCAATCTCGATCATCTGATATACTGTTCAGAATGTGCTCCTCGTTCCCGTCGGTCCACTTTGCTTTCGTAAGGGCCTGGTCAAAGCGTTTCCCTGTCTCGTTTTGCTCCTTGCTCTCCTCTTCTCGTTGAAGCTCTCTTGCCTCCTCGTCCTTGACCAGTTGCAAGGCTGCCTTTGCTTTCGCTTGGAATGCGGCATACTCTTCGTTGACGTCTTCTTCATCTTCATCATCATCTTCTTCTTCTTCTTCCTTCTCGCCTGCTGCAATGCTAGTACCCTGCTCGCCATGTTCATTGTAGTACTCGTCACAATCGACGCTCGTCAGCGTGACTCCTTCAGGAATCGCCCTGTCTCGCATAGACGGTGGTGGTGGTCGACGGCCACTGCTTCTGTGTGGAGCAGACCCTTCTCCCTTAGACTCTACAGACAGTGGAAATTTCTCGGCCTCCTTGATCGGCGTCGACAGAGTCGGATGAGATGCAGCGTCTTTCTGCTTTCTGTACTCGCCTAATTGCTTGGCCATCTCGTCTGCTGTGATTGCCTGGTAAGCCTTCTTGGGTAGTGAAATGCCTGTTGCAGTACTTTTGCCTCCCTTTGCCGCTGTCAAGAAGCCGAGATTACCTCCTCCAGGCGGCAACACTAGCTCTCCATCTCTAGCAACTACAACAACTCTCCGTGCCGTAGAGCCTTGAATAGCTTTTGGTCTTCCCTTGGTATCGTGCAGCCATCCCTCCTGCACAGCTGCTTCATCCACCTCTTCTCCCCTTGCTCTCATCTCTGATCTCTTCTTCGCTTCTTCAAATAGTTGGCCCTGTCTGCGCTCTTCCTCTGTTCGCTTCTTTTGACGCCGGCTTCGATTGTTGCGCTGGGTACGAGGTAAGCCTTGACCTGGAGGGACCCAGCCCTGGGAGACGGCATTCGAATGAGCTATCGGAGCCGTAGAAGGAGAGGAGGAGGAATCAGAAGAAGAAGAGCTGGAAGAAGAATTGCTCGAAGACGACGATTCTGATGATGACGATGAATTGTCAGACGAAGAGCTGCTTGATGGAGAGTCGTCCGAGGAGCTGGCAGATGAAGAACTCGATGCAGAAGCCTCGGATGAGGACGAGTCTGGTGATGGAGAAGATGCTTTCCCATTCGCAATCACATTCGAAGCCGGTGTCTTGCCCTGAAGCAATCTCTTCTTCTCCTCAAATGCCTTCATCGCTGAGACTGCGGAGGTAGACGTGGAAGGTGGAGCTAGAAGCCGCGTTGAAGAGGCAAGAGAGGAAGGTGGAAGAGGCCACTCTGGTTCGTGAGGAGCATTGGACAGTAGTGTTTGTGTCTCCTCATAGACGCTCCTCTTTCCACTACAACCGATCTCCGACTTCATCTTTTGCGCGATTCGATTTGCCTCCGCCATGATATCATCATCGTCATCTTCTTCCCCCTCTTGAGGGAGCTTTCTCTTGCCAAGTTGTCCACTTCGAGCAAGACCTTCTGCTTTGTCTCCATCGCTCCTTGCCCATAGAGCCTCATCGCGACCAGCTCTGCAGACGTAGAGACGGAAGATGAGCTGCCTACTCTATCCGGTCGAGGTGATCATCGCCTACTCACACTATCTTTTCGCCATTCTGAACAAGATCACACAAAGGACCATCTTCCACCAGTGCAAAGTTCGTCCCCTCTAGTGATACAAAGAGCATGACATGCTCTTCCTGTACATCTCCATACTTGCTCAGCACTTTTGCAATCCTCTCTCGTAACGAGTATAGCGAATTAGAGGGAGAGCATGAAAGCAGAAAGGGAACCTCATGAAATGGCTTCAAGGGATGGATGTGCAATCGCCACGATGAGCTGCCGACCGCGCCAGGCACTCCATTCGAGCCCCCTCCTGACTGCTGCATCAGCGCTCCTTAAGCTCTGCTGTACGAGATCGATGTAAGTATCCTCGAGACCAGACGTCCTTCGCGACCTTGATGTGCTGAAGCTGAAGCTAAATTCGACCAAAAGGTTTTGAGGCCAACACGTGTTTGGTGGGAGTGGAGGCAGAAGGTCGAAATGCTCTTTCTTCCTTTTCTTCACGAGAGTGTAGGAAGAGTATTCAAATTGTTGTAGTATGTAGTGTGGGATGCAGGATTATGCCGGAAGAATAAGTTACATCTACTGGGTGAGAGCGAAGACAGAGCTACTCATAGTTCAGCAGCCGGACATTGGAATGCATCCAAGAAAGGTGCATGAAGCTGATTGGCTAAATCAGTCACGGTGGTAGCCAGGACTGTAGGAAGCGACAGTAGCGATGAAGGTAGGAATGCTACCATAGACTCATAAAGAGCGCAGCCATACGCTGATGGAGTTAATAAATCGGAAGCATTCAGGGAAGGTGAGAGGGGCACGTAATTGTTGCTGTGGAGGGAGAAGAAGACAGTCGGAAGTGCGGGTGAGCTACTGCATCGAAATCAAGGTCCTCTAGCTGTATAAACTCACGCTCCGGCATTGACCCCAGGAGGGACAAAGCGAGGAAGGAGAATCTGGATAGCGTCGGATATGATGCTGGGCAGCGTGTACGGCTGCTGCTTTTGAACAAAATTTGGTGGGTAAGTTTCGTTGACAAAGAAGCTGTCCAGAACGTCGGGAGCAACATTGTAATCTTGACCACCGTTGTTACGATTGGCAAACATCTGTAAGACCAGACCAGCTTCTGCCGGTGCAAACAGGTAACGAGGAGGTATGAATGCAAATTGCGGGTTGTTCGCCTTGCTTTCCATGAAGCGCTGTCATAAGATCGCGTCCGTTAGTCTATCTTCATCGGCTAGCATCGAGTGCAGATTTTTTCTCACCTGATAACGGTATTGCGTGAGACTATTCAGAGTCGCATTGCCTCCTCCATACTGGGTGTTGGCAGCCTTGAAGCCATCATATGTACCTTGATCGAACTGCCAGTTCCGGCCGTTAGGATACTGGTCCATTCTCGCGAGGCTGGTGTCACCTTCAAATGCTCCATGAGTCTGAAGTCCCTTTCTCCCTCCTACGAGAGTACTGGGCAGGTCACCACCAATAGAGAGCATGCCTGTGCTGACGTCGCCTTCGCTCAAGACACCATAGATTGCTAAGAAAGTCCCCAGATCGTTGGCCATGTTGAAGCCGTCTTTAGTGCCTTCAATGATATCTTGCCAGTGAACAATACCAGTGCGAGGTAGGTATCCATGATTGGCAAGGGTGTTCAAGCCCGGACAAGGCCCTCTCTGATCAGTCGATGAAGGTGCTTGATATGGATGAGCTGCATCGGGGGTGATTGTCGTTGCGTCACGCTTTCTTGCTCCTTCTTCTGTGCTGATGCGATACTTTTGTGCTCTTCGTTGGGCTGCATCCAGGGGGTCTGAAATGCTGCGTCGTTGTAGGAAGGGGGAAGGGCTGCTCTGGCCACTTCGGAAGCTTGGGAATGCATCACTGCTCGTTACGAAGAGAAGAGTCAGAAGCGCCAGAGAGAGGTTGGAGAGCAAAGATCCGCTCGGCGACATTGTGGGGCAGGAATCTGGATGAGATGGATGTTGTGAGCGGGGTGGATAGAGATCAAGCTGTGTCACTCAGACTCGGTCCCTTTGCTCGGTAGTATTGTGGCCACTGATTGACCCGCTTCCTTCTTTCTGCATGTACTCAAATTTGCATTGCGTGCAGGGAGAGGCGGTCGGGGCGAATGATCTTAAAGTCATTACAACGCAGCAAGATTCCCTTTGATTTTCCCTACGAAACAAGGACGCTATAAATGTGCAGGGGAAGCTAGTGGCAACAGCTGATTCCAAGATGCACGATCTGGTATTCGACGTTTGCATCTTGTTTTTACGTCTTCTATATTCCGATCGATTTACAGTACATTGTTCCCTTGGCTTCCTATTTGACATTCCTTTGATACGTCTGCCCTCGTGGGCATGGACTGTTTACCCACAGATCGATTGACAGTATCCTTCAATTGGCCATGTTCTTTCGAGACAGATCAGACCCTGCAGCTGATATGCCAAAAGAAGACGACGGCGACTTGAATTCTGAAGTTTGGATTGTTCGCCGCACGCGACAGAAGGGGCGCATCTCGAGTCTATTTCCATCTCATGCCGCGATTGATCAGGAGCGCACCGTGGATAATGCTCTCCGATATGAGCCTTCTCCCTTTGGGAGAGGAGAAAATTAAAGCCAGAGAACAGTGGAAAGCGCTTCGGGACTTGAAAGACTCACGAGAGTGCCTGGTTCCGAGGTAAGAGGATCAATCAAGTACTGACAAGAGCCTTCTATCGATACTTAGGAGACGTGTGTAGCAGAAGAGTTTCAAAGGAAGATATAGAAGACGCTGTAGGACAGAGGAGTGAGTACCACGACATCCAACAGAGAGTAGCCCATGCTTGCAGCTAGTGGATTGATGTCTGTAGCTAGAGAGTAACTCAAGCGACCGCTTGCAAAGGCACGCCCAATTAAATTACTTGTTTCCGATATCATTTCGTGAGGGAGTGAAGTTCATGCGGCCAGGTGTCGGTTGCTTGATACCAGACGCACACATGCCTCAACGCTTACTGCGACACCTGTCTCGGTAGTCAGACTACTGGCAATACCTGCATCTTTTACACCCACACGCGCGCTCCCATGAAGTATCTACTTACGAAGATTGCCAAGTCTCTCTTTGTTCTAGTTGCGATCACAACGTCGCTATGCTGTCTTCCTCTCGCTGTTCCATCTCCCATGCACAAATTAAATCCAGGCCGTCATCCAAAATACGATGCCACAGAATCAGCATTAGAGCAAGCGTCTCGCTTTGTCACCGATGCGTCCCAAGGGTCTCACTCGCCAATGAGCATGCACGAGCGGTACGACAGAGAGTTGGCATATCTGACAAGTTAAGACTATACAAGATTGGAACCTTTTGAGTATGAAGCGGCCACCAGAGATCTTCTACGTGCGAAGAGGACAAAGGCAGACTCCACCTACTTACGCAGATTTGATTAGAGCGAGTCCAACAGGAGAGAATCAGTGTCCTTCAAATTGCAGACAAGGGAAGAAGGAGTAGCGTCACCATCAGAAGAGGCACACAACGCTTTTAAGGTACTTATATGACCGGGACCGGAGCATCTTCTAGCAACAGTGAGATTCAGCCATACTACAGCGGAGGAACGGGAGGTGTCACAAGTGTATTTAGAATACTGTATTCAGCGATTGTACGAAGGCAGAGAGGTCTTTGTTATTTGAAACGCACTTGTGAAATTACGACAGCTAGACCACGTGTCCGTACTTCATCTGTAATTCTGATTGACACGCGGCGCAATTTTCGCAGCCGAGCCAACCCGAAGACTGAGGAGACCGCAGTTACTTCTTTCCGCAGTCATCATTCCTTCATAGAGCGTGAGTACGGCCGGAATGAAGTAGCGCTGAGAGGAGAGTGAGAGCGCGAACTCCGTTTGCGAGTAGGGGTAGGCGCATCATTGGGCACGTCAAAGGGTATGGGGAGTAAAGCTTTGGCTTAGTCTATGCTACGGGGGGTCCTGGCAACCAATGATTGACAATTTATTGTCACCATCATCGATGTCAATACAATTTGATCACCATCTATTCCTTAGTAATGATTCGGTTGTCGTCATCATCAGTGGTCCGGTTGTGATAGTGATAGGTCTACAGGTAGATGATGACGGTGCTGACTTGCCCCTTAATTTGAACAGATCTCCGTGATATAGCAACTCTCAGCTCAACCACCCGCCGCCGCTCATCATCATTCAATCTTAAAATACTGGGGGGAGGGGCGAATGGAAGAAAACGTCGGCGAACTTCCGGACACGTCGAAAGTGGACGCAGTGCAAGGACAGAATGGCGGGGATGTAGCGGAAACAGAGGTCGAATCTGTGGCACCATGGCAGCAGGCGCATGAGGAGGAAGATGCAGCTGTCGTAGGAGGTGTGATGGAGGAACAGATAGACCATAGCGAGGGACCAAGCTATGCCAGTGAGCAACCGTATGACCTCGAGGCGGGAGTAGCAGGGCAAGACGGAGACGTACATATGCAAGACGGAGGGGAGGATGACAATCCTCTAGCTGGATTAGGTTCGGTGGACGACATAGCTGCCGCCGCCATGCAAGCTGCCGGACTGTCGGCGCTGTTTGGTGAGATCGGAGCGGATGAGGGTGAAGCGCCTCACGGGACAAAGCGGAGCCACGACGAGATGACCAAAGAGCAAGAAGAGGCAGCCGTGATGGAGGCTTTTAGCACAGTCGCACCTGAGCCGTCGGATTCGCCAACGAAACCAATCGATGAACAGGCACTGCCGTCCTCTACCAACGTCGCCAGCTTTCAGAATTCTTTTGCCCAGTTCCAAGCAGAGCCTTCATCGGCACTACCTTCCGTTCCAGCATTGCAGACTACAGAAGCAATTGCTCCGCCTGCCGATGTTGGGGATGTAAATAAGTCTAGTCAGTCATCAGAGATGGTGGCAGACGATAAGACAAACGCCGCCATGCCCGAAGGCGCCAACGAGCTAGACGTAGATACTACTGCCGTCACTGGACTTACCGAAGAAGGGCCCGTTGAAGAAGGAGGTGAATTAAACGGTCTTCCTTTGATCGGCTTCCAAGACCTACAAGCGGTCGCACAAGCTGCCATGGGTCTAGATGCAGATGGAAATCCTCTGCCAGGCAATGAAGAATCACACCGAGCATTGGCAGAAGCAGTCAAGCGTTTGAGTGCTGCTCAGGGTATCACACTCCCTCATGAATCGAGCAATGGCTACTATGAGGAAGAGGATGGGAATCCAAGAGATGACACAAGAGGATCACAAGACGGTGGTCCTGTCAAGAGATTCCAATGCTCCAAGTGTGAAAGAGCGTTTGCACGAGCGTACAATCTAAACACACACTTGGCAACGCACGATCCAGATCCCGCTCGATCGAAACCGTTTCCTTGTCCCTATCCTTCTTGCAAGACGGACGGCGGTCGAAGCTTTTCAAGGAAGCACGATCTGCAACGTCATGTGGCCAGCACACACGAGAATGAACCGGAACCTGGCATCGATGCAAATGATGAGCGAGGACTGGCAAGTCTCGGATTAGGAACACCAGGTCGCAAATTCCGATGTGACGAGTGTGGTCGAGCTTTCGTCCGTAGAGATGCACTGAAGCGTCATCAATGTACAAAAGTGATGGAGACAACTTCAGAACCACCTCGAAGGGTCGACGCACCCGACTATTTCTTAAATCCTGTGGCCGGCTTATCGTTGTACACTTCGAATTCCAGTACGGCGACTTCCAAGCCTTCGCTGCTGTCTCACCAGAATGGAGGAGGGGGAGGATCATCGATACCTAGTGCAAGCGCTAGTGCGGCTGGTAGTAGCTACGATTCTGATCCTTTTGGGCCCAATGGTATCACCTACGAGAATCTTAGCAAAGAAGTGCAGGACATGGCAATGCAGCTCGTCGCACAGGCACAGTCGTACAACGATCAAAAGGGCAAGTCAACGCAAAGTGATCCGACGCCAAGTACTGCTGATCCGCTGCCAGTGCAGGAAGTGCGGCCACCGAAGATACCAGCTTCACTTCAATCTACTCAACCTACGATTGAAACACAGTCCTCTGTGCCTCTGCCGCGCGAGCCTATGACGGCAAACAAAACACCACTTCCGACTCCGTCACTGCCAGCACAGCCATTGCAAGCATTTCAAGCACTCAAAGCATTAGACTCGACTCCAGGGCCCTCTCTACCTCCATCGAGTCAAGCCTCTTCGCTCTTGAGCTCTACAGCGTCAACATCTGCGCCTCTCCCCGCTCCTCCACCACCTCCACCACCTACTCCTCAGCAAGGGCAATTTAGTGGCAGTCTTGAGGAGACGGAACCCGTCAAAGTAAAAGTGGAAGAGGAAGACCAGGACTTGGGTGCAAGTATTGCTGTAGACGCATCGACGGTGGAGATTAATGACACTCCTCCGACTGCTACCACGCCTGCACCTGCACCCGCACAGAAGGAAGGTATCGTCAAAGCAGAGGACGAGCCGCCCACTCCTTCCAGCCCTCCCTATCATCCCAGCACCAGCAATGCCTCTACCACTACCCCCAGCTTGGTTAGCGCACAATAATCGAGTCCCCCGCTCACACGAACACACACATTCACATACATGCCTTTGTAACACTATCACTTTTGCGCTTTTGACCTTCGAGTCTTCTGTTCCTTTTCCCCGGGTCGCATCTGTGTAATTCTAGCTAAGATCAGGTAGTCATCATTCTGTACTACTATTCATTCAGCAATTTCCAGCCCACGATGATAACTGCGTGTGGTTCGTTGTCCTCTGTTTCGCACTACATTGATGATCGAGATGCTGGCCTACAACCTCATCCTTCTATAAGATTCCAATTCTATGGGAGTTACGATGATAAAGATTAATATTACAATGATGCTCCTCGCGATGTTTCCTTTTCGTGGTGATGACACTGTGATGTATGACTTCAAGCCATGATGGGAATGATGTCGGCGATGTACCACCTCGTCATCCACGTGAGCGTTCCATAGACCCAACACGATTGCAGTATGAGAAGGAAGAAGGACAGTCGATCACTCGTCTCGATGATTTTATATGCCCTGCTCTTGGCCAAGATTGGTGCGACTGACGTCTCTAGCAAGACCAAGAGACCTTGTTCAAGGAATAACGAGTATGAGCCGTAGAGATTGAGGACAGTCAGACAGCCTGAAGATGTTCCAGCCTTGACTCGCCATTGCACACGAGCAAAGATGGCAGCTGTAAAATTCGTAGTGGGATCGTCCAATGAGCAATGATTCAATCTGTCTATAGGAAAAATTGAGGGCCTCCACTCACCATGCATGACGGCACTAAAGAAGAAGACTTTAAGTACAGCTGTGGATCTACCCTCATACGGGAGAGGAAGCAGCTTGCTAAGACGGATGCAGTCTCGTCTATTCATCTGGTGCCATTGCGTGCTCCACATGGAGGTCAAGGATTTGCTTGTAGAGACTCTTCGATACAGCGGGACCAATGCCGTGCAGGGTGTGCAGAAGGGTGGTTGCTGTGCTATGCGAAATGAAACATGTTCGATCAGGTCGATAGGAAAAGCTATCAATATGCCAACGCTGATCGTAATGACGAGCTGCTTGTAGGTCGCAATGCTGTAGAATCCGACTGACTTGGCTTCTGGCACATAGATGCTGTGGGAGAATCCAGCGCAAAGACACAAGACGGCTTGAAGGGTGGCTCCCCTCAGACTGTTCTCATTGTAACCAAAGGGGGTTATCGCTGGATCGAGTGGTCTTTCATTTGCTTGGCGAGAAATTTTCGACGCATTCTCCAGTCGTGCCCGACTCCACTCTAAAGCACGCATTTCTTGGGGATAGAGGTATGAGGTGCCGTGTCGACGAGTAAACAAGACGTCGACAATCCATACAAGCTGATCTACAAATTGAGTTGGCAAGGGTAGTAACTTCCAGTGCGATGGAAAGTGGTTTTTCTTGACGGCCCACGATGGGCGCTTTGGAATCGGACATTTCCTCCAGGAAAGTTTGTCACACTTCTCAGAGCTCTTCTCTCTACTTGACTGCTGCTTATGCTTCTCTGATTCTTGCACCCAGTCTGGCACGCACCATCGTGGGGGATGCTCGCTCTCCAAGCTTGAGATGATGCCTACGTCCAAGGCTTGTACAGTACACCACCATGCCAAGGCTCCGACAGCCAAGTCTAGCACGGCATTGGAAGTATATGACAAATTGAAGAAGAGATCAGCAATGAAGAACAGGTTGGGAAGGAGAAGGACTAGTCGTATAGCACAACTTCCTCTCGCGCTACTTCTAAGCAGAAAGAGGTACGACGTGAAGAGAAGAGCATAGATACTCGCTACACTCAAGCACAAGCCAAAGGGAGAATCACGCCACAGCACAACTCCCGCCAAGACGGTGACCATAATCGTGGCTCGCCAAAAAGAAGAAGAGGGAAAAGAAGAGCTAATCTATCTAACTACCAACACTCAGGAAAAAGAGAACAACACCCTCGAGGCGCGTCTTTTCCTCTTTACCGACCGATTTCTAGAGTCCTTGTTTCAAAAAGAGTATCATAGACGATGGGCAGATTGAAGTTGTGTGATTTTGAATACATCGAAAGGCATCTATTGAGCCGAGCCGTGCAATCTTGACCGATTGGCTTTCAGAAGAGACACTGCCAAAAGTATGTCATCAAGCCGTGTATCAGGTTCCGCGGTGCTTGCCAGTCAAAACTGGCCGAGGAAGCAGGAATGACGACGACACCCTCCCAATCGTACTTTGTTCCAGACTCTGCAATCTCAATCATGCCTGCCGCCAGATCGGTGTAGCTGAGAAAGCTGCCGTTTCCTGCATCTGTGGTGCTGAGACGATATCCCCTCTGAATTGGATCCGAGGAGAGAACACCTGGTTGAACAAAGACAACTTTGAGCCAATCCTGATCTTGCCGTTTCTGTCGCAAGTACTGCTCTGCTTTGATGAGATCGCCATAGATGTTGCCAAGTGCTTTGAAGATGAGCCACTTTCCGATCCTGTTACTTCCTGCTGTAACACTACTGTTCACGCTGTACGAGCTTATGAAAAGAAGGCGAGGTATGTGCTCGTGTGGACAGTCTTGTCTGCGAATAGCCTCTAGCGCTTCAACGAGGATCCTTGCGGAATCTTGAGCGATTGACAGGTTGGGCGTATTCGTATTGGATGCCACTACCGAAAAGACAACTGATGTGGACGAGATACAGCGTCGTATGAGATCGACATCCTGTATATCACCCTCAAAGATATGGACGTTCTTCTGCTCGACTATCTTGGGGAGCAATCTCTCTATTTTGGGGCGAGAGCGGACAAAAACATTGATGTCATTCTCAGGCGAAGATGCTAGCAGCTCCAATAGTCGCTGACCGGTACTGCCAGTCGCTCCCAAGATAGCGTACCTTGAAGGCATGATCGATGCCACCCAAAGTGATCCTACTTCTCGAGACGATAGAGAAAAGAGAGACCTGGAAGACGCTTCTATCTTGTCCGTCTCGATCCGATCAGGGTTCAATGTCTACAGTATATATTCCCATAGCGATTCTTGCCCGAGTGTCCTTTGAAGCGCACTTCCACACAAGGGGTCTCAATTTGGCTAGATTCGATGACATGAAAGAGTCTCCGCGCTCGTACACTCTGGGGGTGGCCGGAGAAATGCGCGGACCACTCCTAATTCCTTCTCGACTTTTAAAGTATCTAGATCTTGGCCTCATATACTTTATGTGCCCCCACCATGCTCGCTTCAGCATCGAATACGGGTGGGAGGAGCGGCGAGATACCCAAGCTGAAGCCTGTCAGAGCAAAAGTGGAGAGACTTTCGGCATCAGATGCAGCATCTGCCTTGCCAATAAGGGTCGCTCAATCAAGTGCAGACATTGAAGGCCACTGCACGCAGGTATTGACACAACACTATGCAGACCGCATCCTCGTCATTGTAACGCAAGTCGGGAAGGTTGGAGCTTTGGTGAGTGTATCAATTTCTTGACATTCTTCTCTGACAGCGTTGTTGACCTGGATAATCGCATATACAGACACAAATGACGACACAGAAGCGACCAGCGTTTCCGTCGCTGCAGGAAGACGATGATGACGACTTTCCGGAAGATATGGATGCGTACAGGGAGCAAAAGAGGAAGCGAAAGGAAGAAGCAGACTCCAATAGGAATGGCAATGACGACTACGTAGTTTCGCTGCAAAGTCTTTTTGGTAGCGTTCCCATTGGCCAGGAAACACTGTACGACTTCTACAAGCAACAAATAGCTGCGCTGATCTTGAAGCAAGTTCAGGAGCAAGACGGTAGCGCGGCAGCTATAGAAAGCGGACTAGGAAGCAAGCCCATCATTGTAGGATTGTCACTGGTGCTGCCTTCAAGCAATTCGATGGAAGACGACGAAGAAGGCGACTTTGCTGCTCTGGCAGACACAGAGAGAACTCGATTCCAAGCTGTCCTTGAGCTCGTCAGCCAAGCCAGGACATGGTGAGATGGTGTAGCGGACAACGTTAGATTGGGTTCATGATAAAGTTTGTACAGTAAAGGTTGCGAACAAAAAAACAATGGGAAAAAGAAATGTGGATGTAAACTGTGAGCTTAGGAAGAAAAACGGAGAGATGAAAGAAGAAAGTGGAAGTAAGTATGCGACAAATATTGGTACAGATGAGTTCCTGATGTGAAGTCGATTTACACATCAACGCTGAGAAGGACGAGACCGGGCGAAACTTGACGAGGAGCATGAACGTCTTCCTCTTCATCTCCTCCGCTTGCTTGATTGTTGCTCTTGTTAGTGCCATCGCCATGAGAACCATGACCGACGATACTAGCACCCACATAGCACAATCCATGCACCATTGCTCGGAATTTTGCATCATCCAGTCCTGTGCGATCCAACACAAAGACGACGTTCTCTACTTGTAGCTTTTCAGTTGCATGGTCAAGAGCGTCGAGGATGGAGCTTCGCAAGTCCTTGGTGTCCATCAAAGAAGCAGCTATCTTTGTGAGTAGGATACGTCGTGGTTTTGATGAAGTGGCGCGGGTATTCGAGGCCGACGACGAAGAGTGCGACATGCGACTGGATGAGATCGACGACGACATTGACTTGCTTTTCATCACATTGACAGCAGTCAGACTGGGCTTCGTATCAATCAACACAGCACCAGTCCAGCCCGGGCAAACTAACTCCATGCCAGCATCCTCAATCAAGTACCGCCTTCCGCCTTGACCGATAGCGCTCAGTCGAGGTAAGATCGTGGTGGTGAATCGTTGAGCACTGACGTTTGGTCGATGGAGAATTAGAAGCTCAGCGGGAGACATGGTCAGGGGCGTTGATTCGGGTGTTTCGGGCAGCTCGAATTTGTGTTGGGCTTCTTGTCTAGCCATGGATTGCAAGACCTGGCGAAGTTGGGTATGCTCCTCATCGTTTGAGCTCATGTTCTCCCGCATCCCGACAGACTCTCGATCCGAGAGCCAGCTTCCATGTTGGGGCGATGAGGTGGGGGTGGAGGGCGGTGATGGTGGTAGGAAAGTTGAATTGTCGAGAGCATTCGAGGAAGCTGACATTGGCATCATTTGCATTGGTACAGCTGGTCTACTCGTTTGGTGTCGTAATTGAGAGTGCGAAGTGTCCCCTGTCACAGGCTCACATCGACCGGAACCCGAAGATTCCGGCATTTGAGGTCTGGTCTTGTCAAAACCACCACTTGACCACGCTGTGAGGCGTGGTTACTTGACTGTGGAAAGTAGATTGTGAAAAGTAGATCAAAAGGTCAGTACTCCACAAAATGATTACGCCAAAAGCAGCCTCCCACAAGCTTACGCACTTGATGGTATTTGATAGAGTATTATTCGTCATGTTGGCTGATATTCGAGTATGCAGCTGAAGAGGGAAGGGCGGAGAATGGTCGAAGTAGCTGGTTGTGCGAGAGGTGCGATAGTATGGACGAGATAGAGAGAGCGCGCAATGTGGACGTAATTGAGGAGAATTGATTGAGGGCGGATAAACGGCAACTTAGACTTAGGGAACACGACAGGAGGCAAAAGTGGTAAGAGAAGATTGCGTGCTTATGTGGCTGCGCGTGACCTTTTCGAGAATGCGGAAGAACTTTAATAAAGATGGAGCTGGAGAGAAGATGTAACAAAAGAAGTGGCACTGAAGTAAGCATGTAGAGCGCTATCGAGTGCCTGGGGTGTGTGTGATATGCTGTTGCGGCTTTGGAGCAAGACTCGGAGGGCAGCATGGCAAGAGTCGACAAGGATAGCAAGATACTCTACCGCAGTGGAAATAACAAGCAGCGAGCGTAAAGCGCAGTGGGCTAGAACCAGCAAGTCGACCAATTTCATCGACACACTTTCTGTTCAGATCAAGGGTGGCCAAGGTGGTGATGGTTGCATCGCCTTCTCGCGGGAAAAGTACAAGCCATATGGACCACCTTCTGGTGCAAGTGGAGGGAGAGGCGGAGATGTATATATTGAAGCGACTAGGACGCTCTCCTCACTGGCAAGGATCTCAAATTCATCCGTGGGTGAGCGGGGGCAGCATGGGACAGGAGAGTGGCAGGTGGGAAAGAAAGGAAGGGACCGGGTGATACAAGTGCCAATTGGAACTGTCGTCACAGTGCAGTACGAAGAGCCGCAAGACGAAGGAGAAAAAAAGGCATTGTCTTACGAGAATGATCTGAAACGAAAGTATAGGAATGCTTTCCTACGGCTGAGAAAGACCTCTTCACGCTCGCTACCTGAGACTCACGCCGAAGAGGAGAGGGAGGAGCCTGATGCATTCGACAAGAGGGCTCAGCGAGATGCTGTCTGGCGACACTATCCTGGTGGTGCACACGAACATGCTTACTCTGCTTCAAGGGATGACTCAGAAAGTATAATTCTGAGTGAGGAAGAGCTTGCCGAGCAAGAGGAGATTTCAGAAGCAACCTCGGACATCGCTGGATCGATGGCTAATTTCAAAGAGTCTGAGCGCAGATATGCATTCACTCTTCTCGAGAATGACATGGATATCAAGAAAGAGAAGACTTCGCGGAATTCAAGCTGGGGAGTGCAAGAAAACGAAGAGACTGGCGAGTGGTCCGCGGATCTGATTGAAGAAACCCGAACACCACTACTGGTCGCTTCTGGTGGTCTAGGCGGATCAGGCAATGCCTTCTTCCTATCTTCTTCCAACAAGAGTCCAAAGATGGCCACGAAAGGCGGCACTGGTCAGATAGCCACCGTACATCTGGAGTGGAAGTTCAAAGGCGACGTTGGCTTGATCGGCTTGCCCAACGCAGGGAAGAGCACATTTCTGAAATCAGTCTGTGAGACTGGAGAGGACGTTCGAGTGGCCAGCTACGCATTCACCACACTTAGTCCCAACGTGGGTGTGGTGCGCTTGAGTGAAGATGGACTTCTCGGTGTTCGCAGCCAAGCATCCATTGAAGAAAGTGGCCAGCGTAAATTAATAGCCGGCGCTGAAGAACCACCAGAAGAAGAGCAAGAGCACTATTCCAAAGCGAAGGGTGACGAGGTGATGCGATTCACTTTGCAAGACTTGCCTGGATTGGTAGAAGGAGCATCGGACAATCGTGGCTTGGGACACTCTTTCTTGAAACATGTGGAAAGATGTCTGGCGCTCTACTACGTGGTAGATGTTCAATCCAAGCCGTGGCAAGATATGATCCTGGTGCATGATGAGCTCGAGTCGTATCAAGCTGGTCTAGCAAAGAAAGTGAAGGGAGTCATTGCGAATAAATGTGACCTCCTCGATCCGGCGCACCGGGAAACACTGCGCATACTACGAGAGAAGGTCGCCCACCTACACGGCAATGAAGTCAAGGTCTACAACGTCAGTGCCAAGCATCGTCAGGGCGTGGAAAGGGTGGCTAAAGAGATGGCGGCCGTAGTTCGACGGGAGCAGCAAGCACGAGCGAATCAATTCATCACCTAACCACTGCATCATGTAAATTAACAGCAAGACACACATACACTCCTCCCTTCCCTCTATCACTGTATTATCTATTCATTGCAATATCACACTCGCACAAGCATCCCCGTCGGACGGATCAGGACGGCAACGGGTGGCTAGGACGGTCTTCTAGTCTCCCCCCCTTTCCCTCTTGGGCTTACGCGAACAGGAGGGCAAAGTCGGAATGGGGCGCATTGGCCCTAACTGATTTTCTACCTGATTCTCGCCCTGGAATTAGGCTTTTACCGGCGCGGGGGACGATCATGCTTGTGTGATCCCATTGGATTTGTGACCCCTTGGCGTCTGTTAGTAGAGTCATGCGGGCACACATTAATTAGTCAAGACAAGAAAGTATTTGAAAAAAAAGCTGGTGTCCGCCCTCGCCTCAAGGCTGAGCTGCAGATATAAGAGAGTGAACAGAAGAGAAGGAGAGCGGCAATACTTTGTTCTTCATACTTTGTCGTCAGCACTCTTGACAATATGCTGACATTACGCTCCGCCCACACGTTGACCGCTTCCAGGGCAGCACTGCTACATACTCGTGCCCCTCTATACCACTCTGCTCTTCGACGTCAGTTCCACGCTGGATGCTCGCAGCGGCAAGGACTCCAAGAAGGAGATACGAGTGTGAAGAAAGCCCCGCCACTTGCTACCATAGCAGAGGAAGTACTAAAGGATAAATATGAGCCAGGTTGGGCGATGAATCATGCCAAATACACAGACGAAGATCTGAAAGCCGTCAGAGTGGTCCACAAGAAGAGGGAGAATTGGGGTGATCGCATCGCTGGTCTCATGGTTGCAGTAGCTAGAACAGGATTCGACATTGCCACTCGATATCCTAAGCACCAGCAGCGATTCCCTCGAACAAAGGCATCTGAAACAAACATGGTCAGGGTAGGCTTGCCCAAGCTGGAACAGAATCACGACAAAGCAGTGGCGAGAGCGCAAGGAGAGCAAGTTCAAAGCAAAGACAAAGACCTACCAGAAGAGATGGAATTAGGCGAAATGAGAAGGAGACATCTATGCTTTGGACCTGAAGCTTGGCTCGTACGGATCGTCTTTCTCGAATCAATAGCCGGTGTACCAGTGAGTGCTTCTTTCATACGCTGATCTAGATAGAGGTGGCGCCCCAAAAGGAAGTGGTACTGCATGCACATCATTTTAAGACGTGTTTTTCGATGCCAAATTAGAGTTGTCGGGCATTTTATTCGTTTCTGAACAACGCGTTGCTGACACATTGTGTTGTGTACCCTTGCAACAGGGCATGGTAGCAGCCTCGGTTCGACATTTGCATTCGTTGCGACTGCTGCGGAGGGACAAGGGATGGGTAGCAACGCTACTCGAAGAAGCAGCCAATGAAAGACAACATCTTTTGGTCTCGCTGAAGTTGTACAAACCAGGTCGATTCATGCGGACGATGCTCCTCTTGGCTCAAGGCGTGTTCTACAATTTCTTCTTCTTCTTTTACCTCGTTGCACCTCGAGTGGCGCACAGATTCGTCGGTATACTGGAGGAAGAGGCAGTGCTGACATACTCGAGGATATGTGACGATATAGTAGAAGGTCGACTACCGGAGTGGGAACACTATCCTGCACCTCAGATCGCTATTGACTACTGGGGACTGAAAGCAAATGCCAAGATTTTGGACGTGATGAAATCATTGCGAGCAGATGAAGGTGGGTGGTCTCCTGGTATCATCGGCTGTGGCACTTCTGCTGACTTCTTCTTCTCCCTCTTTCCCCTCAATGATATAAAAAGCCAACCACCGATATACCAACCATACTCTCGCGGAATTGAAAGACACAGACTACAATCCATTCGCTTATGGAGATGCGTCGCCGTCTTCCAGAGGACTGACATGGGGACTCACTCGAGACGAAGCGATTCAGTACTTTGAGGTAGAAGATGCCAAGCGAAGGCAAAAGGCCCATGCGCCTGCTCTTCCTCACTCAGATGAAAAAGGACCCTTCCAAGGAAGAGATGGGTCGCCGGCCTAGGAGTGCGCCTGATGCGAGCCAAGACAAACCCCTGTAGAATAGCGACTTGGTACGACGATACCTTTCACCACTCCTTCATCCGTGACTATTTGTGCTCACAAACACGAAAGTCATCGTCTACCATGAAGTGTGTCGCGTTGATGTTTCACTGATTCGATTGATGAGACTAGTACACATCTTCTCAAGTGAAGAAGTCGAGTATCTCCTTCTCGAGTTCGGTGGGGATTTCTTCTGGAAGGTAGTGACCGCAAGGGTATGCCTTGCCAGTCGCATCTTTGCAAACATCCTTCCACAATTCAATCGTAGCATCTCCGAACATGAGCTGATTAAGTCCCTTTGATCCCCATAGAGCTCGAAGTGGCATCGCTACCTCTCGACCTGCTTTTCGGTCTGCCTCATCTAACTCAAGATCAACTCCACCTGGCGCAGAGCATCGGTAATCTTCACATGTAGCGTGAACGTGCTCCGGTGATGACAATTGGTCCAGGTACGATTCTAGTATCTCTGGTGGGAAGACGCTGCTATCCGACGGATTGAATCGGGTTACCATCTTCTGTAGGTAGTTGCCCGGTCGACTTGCTATCATCTCTTCCGGAAATGGATAAGGTTGAATAAGAAAGAACCAATGCCAGTATGCAGTAGCAAAGGTAGAGTTTGTCTTGTTGTAAAGGTCCAACGTGGGCACAATGTCGAGTACCATGACCCGAGTGATGACTTCAGGAAAATCCAAAGCCATTCGGTGACTTACTCTACCACCACGATCATGACCGACAACAGCAAACTTTGAGTAGCTAAAGGACTTCATCAACTCCACCATATCCCTAGCCATCTCACGCTTTGAGTATCGACTTTGTAGCGCTTTCTCTGTAGGTTGATCTCCACCTCCCTTCAAATTACGAACTCTAGGCACTCCACTCTTTCCATGACCTCGCAAGTCGGCAATCACGATATCTCGTCCTGCACTCTTGACTAGTGCAGGTGCGAGTCGATGAAAGATGAGAAGATTCTGCGGGTGTCCATGTAACAGTAAGAGCGGCTCCTTGCTGGATTCGCCATGTTTATACTGTAATGCATATATGTGGTGTTTGTCGAGCAGCGGATCAGAAGGAGAAGGCGGGATGGGGACCGTGTGCTCCTGGAAGCCTGCGGAGGTAAATGCTGTAGTCATTGTGGGGGTTTTCTTTTAATTATGCGGGTGGAGGAATGGAGGGAAGAAGTAGTAGCTTGAAATAGTGCGCGACTGCTTAGAGTCCCAAGCAAAGGCGCGGCGCACAGACCAAGCCTGCGCTTTCTCAGGCGGCATCCATCGTCGTGACAATGGAGGAGAGGAGCATCTTGAGCGTCATCAAGACGTTCCGTAGCGCTCTTGTCCACACCTCGTCCGACTTGCGAATCGAAGAGCCTCCAATCTTGTCTTTATTGATGATGTGAGGTGATTTGAAAGAGGTGTCTCGAACGGCAACATGTTCACAGAGCTGCCTCAAGCAATCCAGGAATGCTATCATACCGTGGTCAAATCTGCGATCAGGAAGGAGGCGTCCAAGCTGCCAATCCGACGATCCATGTAGCATGTACACCTCTTTCCGGTCTCCTCCTACTTTTTCCACCGCACTGAACGATCCCATCGGTACGACTTTATAGTTGATGAAAGTCAAGTCAACTTTTCGTGCCAGAGTCACCAATAAGAGAGCGGTCTGGCCCCAAGCAGCATTCACCTCTGTCCATTCTACAGCTCCACCTCGACTTGTGGCGTCGTTCTGTAGTCGTCCAAGGCGTAGTCCGTTGATGGTTCCGTAACCGTCTTCATATCCGATGCAGAAAGCGTCGTTGTAGACATTAGTAGATTGTAGTCTGGTCAATTGAGCCCTCTCGGACGAAAGCGACGCTTGAAGGGAGGATCGTTGAGCCGAAAGTTCAGAAGCATTCCTACTCAAGGCGGTATATGATTGCCAAAATTGTCGCTCTTCCTCCTCCAGCCTCTTCTCTTCCTCGTCTAAAGCTAGCAAATCAGCTTCAACGGCAGCCTCTTCCTCTTTCGCCGCTTCCAATTCTGCTTTTGTTTCTGTTGCTTGAATGACGAGCTTCTTGATTTCCAACGTCACGGCTTCCCTCGAAGTTTTCTCATCTTCGCCACTACGCAACTCCTCGTCGAAAGCAATGTATGCGTCCCTTTCCCGCCTTACCTCATCGAGCTGCCCTTCCATGACGGTGAGTAGTACATTGGTGCAGTCACTGCAGAGAGGATGATCGATTGCAGCGGTGAGCGCTCCATTTTCTCCAATTGGTAGACGAGCTTTCTGGTTCCTTTCTTTTGGTGTAAGCTTTAGTGTTGCAGCGGATAAACGAGGATCGGTGGGCGGTACCCAAGAAGGTGGTGGGGTAGTCTTTGACAAAAGCTCGAATAGGGATGTAGTCAGCGCCAGATGATTCGACAGAAGATTACGACTCCCTTCTGGTCGCTCCACCAAGTTTTCTTCCTTAGATGACAAAGAAGAAGGTGCTATCGGTGAAATGGCTTGATCGGCCTCTACTGTAGCATGTGGTTTTGCGGCAGATTGCAGTGTCTTCCTTGCGGAAGTACTAGCTGGTTGACGAAGCAAGATAGACTCTGCCTCGATCACGTCGTATGCCGATTGAGTCAATGCACCTCCGGCTGCTGTATCATCGGACAGCGAGGATGGAAGTTTCAGTGCCTGACGACATCTTTGACAACTGAAGGTGGGCATTTCACGACACAGTCTCGATCACAAGCGACTTCAAAGCATGTTTTCTGAGGATTAGATAGTAATGGTCCTTGTGCGGACATTTGGCTCTTAGAAATTTAAAGATTCGTGGGCTTGTGCGAGGATTTCGACACGTGTAGATTATCCACGTGAGTCCCCTTCTTGCTTCCTCTTTACCCGGCCAAGGTCGGCTGTCGATCTACCATCTCACGAAAGTCTGTCTATTCTTCGCCAATTTTGACCTTTCATCCCACAGTCACTTTCACTGCCCATCATGGTCTTCTCAAGCATCTCTCGAGCTGCTATGCCAGCATTGCGATCGGCCGCCCGACCATCGATGATCAACATGGCGCGACCTGCCACTGTCAATTTGGGCCGACGTGGATACGCTGAAGCTGTCAGTGACAAGCTTCAATTGAGCTTGATCTTGCCCCATCAAGTACGTAGGCAGCGAATCAGTAGATACAGGTGGGGACATGATTGATTCTTACACTGGTTTGCGCAGGCATTGTACGAAGGCGAGGTCACTCAAGTAAATCTGTCATCGTAAGTGGGAGAATTTGCATCTCCAATGATCTCCCTCCAGGAGTTTGCTCACAACCGTATTACCGTTACAGAACCTCTGGTGACATGGGTATCCTTTCATGTGAGTAACGATGATACTGTGGATGATATTCAGCAATACTGCATGGTGCTGAGAATGTCCTTCTTAATAGCTCACGTTCCAAGTATCGAGGAGTTGGCACCCGGTGTATTGGAAGTCGTCGAATCCAGTGGTACAAAGAAATGGTTTGGTGAGTGGGGAGGAAGGTAGAGCTTTCGAAACTTTACACTGAACTGTGCAACTTTCGTTGTCAAAGTTTCTGGAGGTTTCGCAATTGTCCACCCCAACAACAAGCTGACCATAAACGCCATTGAAGCATACCAGCTCGACCAATTCTCATCAGAGGTAAGATCTCCAGGACGAAAGCTCTTGTGACGATGCACGCAATTGACGCACTTTACCTGCACAGGCCGTTCGATCTGCCCTTGCTGAAGCTCAACGAGTCGCCAGTGGATCAGGCAGCGCAGAATCGAAAGCAGAGGCTGACGTTGAAGTGTCAGTCTTGACCGCTCTCCAAAGTGCTCTTGGCAGCAGCTAGATGTAGATAGACCACTATACGATGTACGTGAACTTTGTACCACACAAGGACTCATAGTCTGAGAATGTTGCGTAGATGTGATTTCAAAGCGGATGATAAATATACAAATTGGAAGGAAAGGGATCAGCTCCGAGAGGCGACCTTTGGCTCCCAGGTGTTCTGATGAAAGGGCAATTTAGTATTGTCAGTAGTGCTCCGTCAGTCTTCAATTTTATCCCGTCACTTACAATCTTCGGCCGCACAGTCGAATATGTCTTGAAGGCGCCTCGAGTTCCAGTGACACTGTCTCGGTGGTCCTGAAGGATTCAAATGAGATTGATCAGCTTTTGGCTCGAGTGAGATACTACGAGGCTTGATGAAATTGAGATGTAGAGACTACTAAACGAACCCATCACTTGTAGAAGTAAATAGCGAGAAAACGGGCAGATACGAGCTCGTGTTTCTAAGAAACACACGTTTACTATGGGATCCATCATATGTAGATACGAACAGCCATCTCGATTGACTTGCTTTCTCCCTTCGACACACGCCTTCACCACGGACACGTAGTGACCAGGTTCCAGCGCCTTTCAAAGATGAAGAAAGCGGCAGTCAATCAACGCTATCGATCGATTTGGATCCAGAGAACGATGGAAAAGGGGGAAAGAATAGCAACGGTCAATGACCGGTAGCATACTACTCACAGCCTGCCATGTAGGCTTGGAAGCTTGAACGACTGGGTCGGCATTCGGTGGATCTTGCCTGATGTGATTTAGCCAAGAATGCCAGACAGGCTCAACTTGAGGTGCGCTGAAGTCGTGTGCCGCAAAGTCGACCCATCGATTTCGGCCAGGAATCTCATCAAAGTCCTCGTAGTACTTGTTACCAAGCCTGTAGAGTCAGTGAATAGCATATTCATTTTGTCAGATAAGACTTCATGACTCGGACCCTATCTACCTTCCTTTTCCTGTGTGACTTACGAGTCAGTCCCCATCAGTGTTCCGGCTTTTGCATCACCTATGTAGTTGAGATCATGCCAGAACTTCTTCCAGCCGGCCTGTCTGATGTGTCTTATTGTACGAGGGAGCGACATCTTCTCTTGTTGTCAGGTGTAAGATGTATGAGGAGCCACTTGAATGAGATCGGAAATGGAGATGAGAGCGCGGCGCTTGATCGGCAGCCAATAAGCTGGCCTTGCCAAATGATGCATGCGCTAGTCAGGTGACGCGAGGGCGCCCCCTTCTCTCTCGACTTGAAATCGTACATCGTCAAGGCGTCGGGCAAGCCGACATCTACATATTCTTCCCCGCCATCACTAAACGCTGAGTAATCCTCTTGTATATTTTGTTGCACTACAGATACTGGCTGGCAATAGAAACAAAGTCCTTTCATACTTTTGCATCGGTCTTCCTCAGTGTATGGCTGACCCAACAAGCATTCTTGGACATACTCTTGAGAGACATTTGCGTCTTCAGGGCCTCGAGTAGAATTGAACATCTTTCATCATGGCGTCGGCTTCCGTCTATTACCGCTTCAAGTCCCAGAAAGAGCCTTCGAGAATCACTTTTGATGGGACTGGGATCAGTGTGTGGGACCTGAAGAGAGAAATCATCCTACAGAATAAGATGGGAAAGGGTCTCGACTTTGATTTGGCTGTCTACAGTCAAGACACTGAAGATGGTGAGCAGAGCAAAAGCAAGGTAGAGCGACTTCATCCGTACTCACACTGATCTCCTCCTCCTTTTGACAGAACTGAAAGACGACAATTTCATCATTCCGCGATCGTCTCAGGTGATTGCACGACGACTACCCCCCTCTAGACCAGGAAAAGGATCAGCGGCGCATTATGTAGCAGATCTTCAGGGTGGGTCATCTGCAAATGCCAATGTGACTGAGCAAAGACCAGGGGACACGAGAGGTCAAAAAGGTCAACTTCACAGAGGCCAGATGAGCATGCGGTTCGACGGTCGAGACTCGACAACGGCAGGGGCTGGAGGTAGCAATCCTACTGGTGGCCCATCCGCGTCAACGAGCAACCTGGAAGCGGGCGGTGACGACGAAGCCTCTCGAATCGCAGCCATGTTTCAAGCAACAACAGAGCAGTGGGATGAAACGCAGGAGAAGATGTCTCATGCAACATTTCGAGAGAGAGGTGGTGCTCCACGCAGAGGTGGACCTCCTCGACCACTTCCTTCCACTCATCAGCAGACTCCACAAGGCGCCATGCCTGACCGACCCCCGCCGATCGGGTATATTTGTTTCCGATGCGGCACCAAGGGACACTGGATACATGATTGTCCTACGAACAACGATCGAGACTTCGACAACAAACCACGATACAAACGAACGACTGGTATTCCCAAGAGCATGCTGAAAACTATCGAGGCGCCTACTGATGAAATGAAAAGGGAAGGAGTCATGGTGACTCCCGATGGAAGCTATGTCGTCGCACAGGTAGACAGTGTGTCATGGGCCAAGAATCAAGCGATCCGCAACAAGCCCTTGACCAAATCGGATATTTTTGCCAATGTGCCGAATGATCCTAAACTGGCCTGTTCACTCTGTAATAAGCTGCTGAAGGAGGCAGTAAAGACACCCTGCTGCTCTACTCTATTCTGTCAGGAATGTATTGTGAACTACCTTCTGGAACACGAATTCCAATGTTCCGAATGCGACAAGAGAGTCAAGAATCTAGAGACTCTGACGAGAGACGACGAAGCCAGAAAACAAGTTCGAGAGTACGTCGACTCTGAAATCGAAAAGAGTGAGAAGAAGATTGAAGAAGTAGAGAAGGCGGAGAAGGAGAAGCTGGAAACTGCTCAAAAGGAAAAGGAGGCGAAAGAGGAAGAGGAAGCGAAAGAGAAAGCAAAGGCGGAAGGAGGCACCGCACTGAACGGCGAGGGTGAAAAAGGCGTCAAGAAGGAGGTCAAGGAGGAAGGAGACGACGAACAGCAAGAAGGGGATGAAGCTGATCAGCAGCAGCTGCAGCAGCAACAAATGCAAGACCAATCCCAGCAGCAAAATGGATGGAATCCGCAAGCAGTGCAGCAAATCATGGCAATGCTGTGCAATCCGCAATTGCCACCACCGATGCGACTTCAATTGCAAATGCAACTTCAGTTCATGCAGAATCAATTCATGCAGAATATGATGCTGCAGCAGCAGCAGCAGCAGCAAGGCGCTCACCAACAGCAGACCCCCCTTCAAGGAAATATGCCCTTCCACCAGCAGTCTTCCAACCCGTACGCAGGCCAACATCAGATGGGAATGGGTGGGTTCATGGGAATGGGAAGCATGTTCAACCAGCCGCAAGCCACGCCGACCAGTGTACCGTTCCGACCAGCAGCACCTCTCAGCCACCAAGAGAGCGCTTACATGCGATTGCCCATCAATGCAAATAATCGAAACCGGTCAGGCGTCAAGCGTGAAAGACCTACCGACTTCCTCGAATTAGGTTGAGTCTGGACCATTTTTCTTCTAGAGCTCATATCTGTCTACTCTCGACGAAAACAAACTAGAGGCACTACTGTAATTTACACATCTCATTACTGATAAAGACTGGCTACTTTAAGCCGTAGCAATCACTGGTACAGGCTGAAACTGAGTAGGATCGTTGTTGTATGCCATCTCATCTAAAGCTACTAGACAGCTCTCGCGGACTACTCTTGGCGCCTGCTCGTTGGTGGCCCACTCCTTCAGTGTTTTCATGACTATGTTCACCTCTTGACCTTCAGCACCTTCTTCATCGTTCCCCGAGGCTTCTTCCACGACCGCCCCTAGAGCTTCGGCTGCTTCGTGTCGAACCATTTCTTCCTCGGCATCATCCCCTAGCACCTTCACCATGCTTTCCACACAACCGGGATGTGCCAATTCTCCGAACACAAAGCAAATTTCATGTCGGAAAAGTGCACTTTTGTCGGATAATCCTTTCGCTAACGCTAGAACAGCATTCAGAGCCAGTGTTTCAAATTCCTCTCGTTTGGATGATGGTATTGAAGCGTCTTGTGACTTTTGCTTTGCCGCATGAACAGCGTTCCGAAGCGAGAACATTGCACGATATCGATCAAAAAGAGGGAGGCTATCGCCGGCTGTAAGTTGAGCTTGATAGAGTGGAATCGAAGAAAGCAGGGTTTGTGTCTGGTGTGAGTGTGCTGGAGCAGGGTCGATGGGCAAGAAAGCCGAGTCGAGTTGATCGTCTTCCACATGATCGAGTTGCTGCTTTGCTGCTACCTTGGCCCGGGCTAGAGCGGACCCCTCGCTTTCTTCTTTCTTATTCAAGTGTGACGTTGACGACGACGATGACGAAGATGCAGCGTGATCATATTCAATCTTCTGCAGGGCCAATTCGCACGTCTCCCGCACGCTGACATTGGAGTCGTTGAGATAGTGTCGCAGTATTGGTAGTGATTTGGTCGAAGAGATGGCGCCTAGAGCTTCGGCCGCCTGTAGTAACCAGATAGCGAAGCTTTTAGTGAATACCACGCTACCACAGATCTTCCTCGAGTACATCGTTACTCACCTCATGACGGACCATTGGGTGTTCACTTTCGGTTTTGAGGACACCTTCTAGACATTCGATCGCATCTTCACTCTGAATTTGTCCTAGTACGTAAGCCAGCTCGTGCTTCAACAGAGCCGAATCGTTGTCTTCAAAGGCCTTTGCAATGATCGTTATGACTGGCTTGGTCAGCTCGGGAGAAGCACTTGCAACCCCCTTAAGTGCAAAGAGACATCGAAAGCGTGAGTCAAGAGCTGCATTGGAGTCTTGCAGTACATTGGAGAGCTCAGCTAGAGCTGGTGCACTCATATTATAAAGCAAAGGAGTGTGGTATGAGCGAAGTACCGAGGGGAGAGGTGGTAGAATGACTGCTTGTGACTACCTCGCACTTTTAGATCAACAAATTCATTCTTAGAGGTTTGGTCAAAAAATAAACAGCCCTACGCCTTTACTTGTAATTTCGGCCGAGGCAAGCGCTTGTGAATTTCCCGAATTCCGGGCCTGCAGTTGATAAGTAAACTTTTTTTCCCCTTTTCCTAAAATTTCAAAAGACAGAAGAAGAGGAAGGCGTGCGGACGACAAACACTTTAGCCTTGCCTGCTGACTTGCGACCCGCTCCTTTCCTACATCCAACCTAGCGTCTACTCATACAACATGCCTCGAACAAGGCGGAACAAGGTCGTCAGCTTGACAAAGACACCCAAGCGAAACACTCGATCATCTAAAGAGGCACACATTCAAGTCATCAGAGAAGCAGCTGCCACTTATCCGACCATCGTTGTCTTCTACATTGCCAATCTACGAAACACCCATTTGCAAGAGATTCGTAAGCTATGGAAGGAAAATAGCAAACTGGTGTTTGGCAAGAACAAAGTAGTCTCTAAAGCTTTGGGTGTTGACACGGAAAGCGAGGTCAGGACTGGACTGAGTGGAGTCAGTAAAAGCTTGGAGGGACCGGTTGGAGTTCTCTTCACAAAGAGTGATCCGGAGGAGATCCTCGAGTGGTTTGCAGACTACGCCAGAGAAGATTTTGCCAGAGCAGGAAATGTGGCTACTCAGGATGTCATCCTCGAAGCAGGTGAGTCGTGCAGGTCCAGCCAACTAAGTTCCGACATGTCATGCTGATGTCTTGCCCTCCATCTCCGCTACTTGTCTAACAATTGCAGGACCCATCATGATGTCTCTAGACCCACCGGAGCCACTACCCCACAGTCTCGAACCCCAACTTCGAACCCTTGGCATGGCAACAGAGTTGAAGCGTGGTGTTCCAACATTACTTGAGCGATTCGTCGTGGCCAAAAAGGGAGAAAAGCTGACACAGGAGCGAGCTCAAATCCTCAAGCATCTACTGATCAAAGATGCAACTTTCCGATTGATCCCTATTGTCCATTGGACAGAAGGCGCAGAAGAGACAAAGGCGTATCCACTCAGTATCGAAGATGAAAAGATTGTCTCGGAATTAAAGAGAGTCTCTGCCACTCCCAAGAATGCAGGTGCAAAGGCAGCTTCTGGCCGAAAGGCTGCTGCCGCGAAGAAGAGTAAAAAGATGGATGATCTCATGGACGCCGATGACGCTGACGATTCGGATGACGACTTTGACGAGGATGAAGTCGTCGATGCTGTGACGGAATCGATGATGCTTCCAGCCGGACTTTAGAGACGCATGCTCTCCAGAACTTCTCGTTGCTCTCTCCTCCCCTCCTCATCTTGTACTGTACTACTATGGCTTCCCAGACCCACTTACGACATTCATGCAATGCGATTCATCGCTTACGCAGAAGGCAGAGCAAAGAATCGTAGATTTGTGATTGAGGATTCGTGAGATTACAAGAACAAAGTATGATGGCTATGGGCAAGGGCATGAATATAGGAGAAGAGGTGAGGGGGGATCGTGACACTGGAACAAATACAGGAAATGGGAGGGGTGAGGGGGTATGAGTACCGCGGACACATTTCATATTTACACTTTGGGGAATTCTTCTTCAGAGCCACTGACGACGGACCATCCATCCATGTCCTCTTCGTCCTCTTCATCGCCATTCGCTTCTTCGATTGACTTGTCTTTATTTTCAAGTTCTGTACTTGTGCTCAGTGATGGTGATACATCAGTCCCCTTCACTGGGCCGCCTGTGGAAATCGCCGCCGCCTTCAGCTTTTCCGTCGATGGGGCTGCGACAGTGTCTGCTATTATCCGGCCATCTCTCGGAATCCTACTACACGCATACTCCCAGTCGCCATAGAACGCTTTGATCGCATTTCCAACTCCATCTTCCGCTCGTATGAGTTGACCTATCTTCTTGGCATTCTCGACCATCTTCAAATCGCTCGTACACGTCTTCAATGCCTCTGCAAAAGTCTCGACGGAGAAGTTTCGAACAAAAGCACCGATATGCAAGCTCTCTACCTGTGAAGCCCAGAAGAACTGATCGCCAAAGTATGGCTTCACAATCGTTGGAATGCCTGCTCGCAAGGATGCTCCCAACGTCCCGGAACCGCCATGATGACACGCTGCATCCAGTTGAGGAAACAGCCAGTCGTGTGGAATGGATTGCACGATAAAGACGTCAGAGTCAATCACTTCCTCCTTCTTTGCCATTGCTTTCTTGCTCTCCGACGCCTGTAATCGATCAGACCATCCCTTAGACAAGATTGCACATACGCCGCTCTTCTTGACCGCCTGCAAGACCGTCCGTGTCATTTCCTCGGCATCCGACACTACAATACTGCCCCAGCCAATATATACCAGTTTTCGACCTGTGTTCTTTGCCCGTCGGATGAACGACAACAACTCTTCCGGAGGCTTCCAGCGGTTCTCGCCTGAATCATCTGCATGATCCAGGAACCAAAAGCCCGTGACGTGGATCCAGTCATACCAGTCAATCGGCTTCGGCACCAGATTCGGGCTGAAGTTGTACAGAAACGGCACCTTGTGCTGCTCGAGTCGATCAAGAGAAGTGGCTTTTAGACCTAGACACTCCTTTCGCCAACTGTTGATCTGACCAGCACTCGCCCTCCAAAAGACCTGATCAAAGATGACGTAAGACATGTAGTTGTAGTTCCCACCTGCTTTATGACCTGGCACTGCGAACGCATGGGGGTAGACTCGAGTCCTTGTCCACGGCATGGTGAAGCTCCGATAGTACGGCACTTGCAGGGCTTCTGCGACATGTATGCCCGCGATGGCGCTTGGACTTTCGATCACGACATCCGTTCCTTGACAAGCTTTCCAGCACGAGATGAGCAGGTCGTCCAACCAGCCTCGGAACTTTGTCATGCTTTCTCGCAGAAACGACATGGTGAATGTGCCATTCTCGACGCATATTCGCATCAATTCGGCCGGATCTCCCCCCACTTCTTTGAACTCGATGTCGTAGCTCTCGATCCAGCTCTGAAACTCTTGATGGGTCGCAATTCGAACTCGATGGCCCTGCTGCTTTAGACCTTTGGCAAAGGCTATGTATGGCTGAACATCACCTCTAGATCCGATGGTGAGGAAGGTGATGTGCAAGTCTTCCTTCGGTTTGGCAGCTAAGAACGTAGACGATACCGACCCAAAGAGTGAAGGAGAGGTGTGCTGGGAGGAAAAGAGGTCATTCGGTCTCTCGTTGACGTGCAAGTGTTGACCTAGGTCAGTGAGGAGTAGGGCTTCGTAACGATCAGAGGGAACTTCAACGCCGCCCTTTCCGTCCAGAAGATCTTCCTTCTCTTGCATATCCATCAGCGCTATGCTCTGATTTCGCCTCTGCGTCGTAGCAAACTCCAAGAACACCTCCTCATGTCCTCGTACAATAATGACGAGTCCATGTTGCCCATATCGGAAGGCGTTGTTCTTTGCTGTAGAAATGACCTCTCTCTTGGGCAAGATCATCAACGTCCTTCCCATTGCCTTGGAGGCAAGTCGCGAAGAGCGGAAGCAGATGTAGTTCGTCGAGATGTACAGCCTTCCGGTGACAGGCAAGACTCTGTACAAGCTTACGCTGACGTGACCAAGGAGTATTTCTGCATCTGGAAGGGAGAAGCACTCCTTGAACTGTCGAACCGCATCCGCCTCGATCGTCTCCCCCTCCACTTCCGGTGCCTCAAGGACGGAAAAGAGTGAGCTGTTCGAGCTTGTCAGCACTTCTCTCTGTTCGCTGTGATCATGTTCCTCCTCTCCATCATCTGGTCCTTGCGCGTCGAAGGGTGATGCAGACCAATCTTCTCGCACAGCCCTGCCCTGCAACTTGCTACGGAAGGCAAACCAATTGTCCGACTGACTAAGGTTCATCTTGGAAGATGCCTCTCTTACCCATTGAGGCAATACGCTCTTACGATCCAAGACCAACGAAGAGATAACGGAACCTTTCGATGGTGAAGGCGGATAACTGTGTGTACTGGAGGATAGTGACTTGATTGTTTTTACCGACGTAGAGAGTGAGCTGTAGTCTACCTCACTGGCCAATTGTGCCGTTCTTCCTGAAGGGGCAGGCATCGGTGTGCTTGAAAAGGAAGCTGCCTCTGCCAATTGAGACTCTAATCCGCTGGCAGCCATCACTTTCGTGTCGTCTCGCAGCTTGCTTGGAACAGCGATAGGCAGACTGATCGGAGAGATCAGACTCGATGTGGAATCTCGCACGATCGGTTTAGGTCGAGAGAAAGACTGAGCAGAGGCATATTCGATCAAGCTCTTCCTGATTTGATCAACAAAGCTGCTCGGATTGGCCAGATTGAGGAAAAAGTACTCATCCATAGAGAAGTCGACGTGACTCTGTATAGAATTGACGACCTTGATGCTGACCATATCTTGACCTTCTCCTGTCCACTCTGCACTCAGTGAGGATGCATCACTACCATCAACATCCACGATTGCTTCGAATGGGATTCTGATTCGTACACTTTCGCCTTCATTCTGTGCTCGAAAGACTGATCTCTTCAGCACACGAATCCACTCCAAAGCGCCCTCCTTGGATTCTGCTTCAAAAGTGAAAGTGCGGTAGGGCGTCTCGACGTTGAAGCGAGCATCACTACCCACTTCCACGTTGATGACATTGCGCAAGTCGATGTGATCTTGGGGAAAAAAAGGGTCTTTGTCGCTCTCATACCAGCTGAGCGCTCTCCCTCGAAGTACGGCCCAGTGACGACTGAATCGGTGCGTGCGTTTTGTTCTCTTGCGAAGTGTGCTGGCCTTCAGGATCCTATCTTCTCGGGATGGTAGATATGCATAGAAGCAGACATGACTCGTAAGCACATAAATATATCCTTGAAGGAGAATCCCTCGAAAGAGCCAGCATGGAAGACAAGACACGATCTCCTCTTCCTTTTCCAGAGCAAAGATACTCTTCAATCGGTCCCCCAGTTCTTCTCTGCGGCTTGGACCAGCAGCAGGAGCAGTCGAAAGAGCATGTATGGACATTTGCATCACCCCAGTTGATACGTCTGATTGTGAAGAGTCTGTCGAAGATAGCGTCGCTGGGTTCGGCTTGGCATTCATGACGTCCTTGGGCATTTCTTGAGATCCAAGCGAGCTGTCATTATCGGAAGAGCTGTCCAAAGTATGACTCATGAAGCGTCGACTCGGAGCCGTACGAAGGGGCGTTGTATCGTTATTGGCCGTCAGGGAGGAGACCAGTGGACTTCTTCCACCGCGAGGCGTGGCTGCAAGAGTGAGGTGAGGTGAATGGCATCGGGATGAGTGTAAGGGAGACTTTGCTGTAGCGACCATCATTACTCACAGTCTTCGTCGACTTGAGAGGCAAAGAGCCCTCGTCGCAGGCCCTTCGCGGGTATTTGTCGATCGACTCTCAGAGCACTGCTGCTGCTCTGGCGTGTGTCTCTAGTATCCTTGATCGGCTTGACTGGCTCCCCTTCAAGTGGTAACATACCGTTCCCCTCTGCTTCCAAGTATCGATTGCCGACCAAGTTTAACATCTGCATCAGGGTGTGGTTGCTCGGGGTGGGATGGTAAGAAGAGAAAGCCTCCGATTCTAGCGATGGGACAGAAGTGGAAACATGTCTTGAAACAGACGGGACAATGTTGTTGTTCGTCGAAACACCGCGTGATTCTGAGAGGGATGAGACAGTTGAGCTGAGCCCTGGTATAGTAGGTCGTAAGAAGGGTGCATGCGGTCTCGATGCAGTCTCTGCATAGTCAATATCGTGTGATCTTATCGCCTTATCGTCGTCGCTGTCAACGGTGTCGACTTCTTCATCGGGGTCGACAAACGGCGAATCTGGTGCATTATGTTGGGTGGAGGAGGCATTCATGGTGAGAGAGAGGGGTAAAGGTTGATACGCAGAAGAAGAAGCGATCTCAAGCAGGTGATATCCGACTGTCGTTGAAGTTCATGTCGCAGACTATCCTCAGAAGGCTGGGTGTCAGATGGAGGAGGCAGTGCTTGGCTCTTGCTTGGTTGTAACAGGTGGAAGTGTCGATCGAAGGCCAATAATGTCAAAGCAGACCAATCCATCCCTGAAGGGTTAATTGAATCACACCTCCATCACCTTACGCGCATTTCAACTTTTCCCATAGCGTGCTTATTTAACTTTTTTTTGGTAACTGACCTTTTTGGGGCCCTGAGCGTCGTCCACACTTTAGATAAGACGCGGCTCAAATTTCGCAATACATATAGCAAGAGCTCCTCTACACACAATAATGAAACACGCCTCTTGGGAAAGCAAATGTGGGCGCTTAAGGAGGAGGGAGGAGGACTTGTGCCTACGTAGGATCCAGAAGGCACCAACAAGAGCGGATATGATCATTGAGGGCACGCATGCAGGGGCGAGAGCGACCGTGCCTCTCGCTTGACGCATGGACGTCGATCGATTTCACCAGTCCAATCCCTTCTCAGCCTTACTTTCGTGATGTATGTATTGGAAGGGGCATCCTACATATGAGGCTGCCGAGTGAATTAGAAAGAAGAGGGTGGTGGGTGATATGGCACTGTTCTGCTGATCTGAGCGGCTTCCATGTAGGCCCTGCGAGATGCGGCGGACGACCACTGATACAATCTACTTAAGGGATGCTCCTTGCTTCTGTCTGCATCGGCGATTTTGCTACTACTAGGAGTGTACTTAAATTTTTTCCTGTCACCCTAAATCGGTTAGTCTTTTCTACCCCGCCAGGCGTCATCTCAAGGATGGGCTATATAACATTTTCCGTGACGATTATTATTATCACTTGTCTTGTGACTTTAATCCTATGCGGTTTTCGTGGCAAGGAAGAATACTGTATAATTATGTGCGTCGATTAACGTTTCTGAGGCTGGCCGCTATTGTACTGTATCTAGTATCTATCTGTATATGCCCTATACTCCGTCCCATCGCTGGATTCGTTCTCTTTCCCCGGCTTACACATTTTTGCCTACTGGAACGGGGGGCGTGGATCTCCGACACTGAGGCTCAAGGCAGAAGCAGCGATAGCTCCATATACCAAGAGACCACATCATCCACATTTGACGACAAAAACCTCTTGGGTAGCCACGACGACCGACGAACGATCAGCACTCGAGCAAGCCGGACCACTAATATCATCGATCATCATCCACGTCTTCGCCAAGAAGAGCAAAGATCGACTTCCTTTTACGCCATTTACCGAATTAGTATCTATCTCGTCTAGAGAAACGATCCGAGGCTTGGAACTTCCCCTACAACGGCTCGACTCTCGCAACCGCAGAGCCAGCCTAAGCGCTATACCCTTCAGACTAGGAGTCTCATTCTACTCTTCAGGAAGACGAGCTCTGTGGGGAAGCAAGGAATCGGCAACGAGGACGCTTTGAAAAGTAGCATCTGGTGATCGTTATAGCCTTGCGCTCGATTCCTTCTCTGCTGTGTTCCCATTCTCTCGAAAGCGCAGACACGTTCAGTCATTGCACCGCTTGAGGAAAGCTCGGTCTATCGACTCACTAAACTATCAGACACGACCTGCGTCTGCCCACCTCTGCAAAACAGTGGTCCTCGTCTTCCATACAATCACATAAGAAGCCCCTACAACCGATGTCACTTGGATCCTGCCTGCGATAGCTACCCTCCTATACACCGGCATTCCCTCGACAGCGAGGATCTCTCACTTTCATACAGCCTCCACCACGAGCCATGGGCGCCTTTTGTTGCAAAGCAGAGGTAAGTTGAAGACGTAATGTGCGAGGGCTAAAGGATGGGCAGACACTGACAACTAGTCCCCGATATCCTTGACAGGCTATCGACTTTGATGGGCCAGTAGATCTATACCACTTCTACCTTTTACGAGCAGTGGGTAAGGGCGCCTTTGGTAAAGTGAGAGTAGTACAACACAAGCAGACGAAGGTGAGGGGACAGGTGCAGCTGATGTAGAGCTCTTGTTGGTCTATGCAGCTGACACGCTTTCCTTCACTCAGAACCTCTTCGCGCTCAAATACATCAACAAGGCGAAATGCATCAAGATGAGGGCCGTCTCTAACATCATACAGGAGAGGCGCCTACTCGAAGAGATTGAGTCACCTTTCATCTGTAATCTACGAGTAAGTAGGCTGTCGAAAGTTGCTGCTGTGCACGGGGAACCTGTAATGAATGCTCAATTTGCTCCTCGTCTTGCCTGCCCGCCTATGTAGTACGCATTCCAGGACGACGAGAACATGTTTATGGTCTTGGATCTCATGCTAGGCGGTGACTTACGCTTTCACTTGGATCGTAGTGGGAACATGAAGGAGGACGTAGTGCGGTTCTATGTGGCGGAGCTAGCACTGGCACTGGATTACCTTCATCGACTGCAGATCGTTCATCGAGATCTCAAACCGGACAACGTCTTGCTGGATGAGAAGGGGCACGCCCATCTCACCGACTTCAACATCGCCGTTCACTTTTCCACTCGAAGACCTTTGACAAGCGTGGCAGGCAGTATGGCATACATGGCACCAGAAGTGCTAGCAAAGAGAGGATATCTGTCAAGTGTAGATTGGTGGTCACTCGGGGTGATGGCATACGAATTATTGTTCGGAAGGAGACCATTTCGAGGGAAGACAAACTCAGCCCTGACTCACAGTATCCTAAACGATCGATGTAACTTTCCAGATAAGGTGGAGACGATCGTTAGTGCAGAATGCATTAACTGCATTAAGCTGTTGCTAGATCGTGACACCAAGAAGCGGTTAGGGTGTAGAAAGGGGATTGAAGATTTCAAGAATCATCCATGGTTCAGCGGCATGAATTGGCAAGCAGTGGAAGCGAAGCAAGCGGTGCCTCCCTTTGAGCCAGATGTGAGTGGAATGCTTCGGAAGAGAAGTGTCTTGTACCTAAGGACGTGTTGGGTGGCGCTCATGCTGAACACTTCTGATTGCTTCTCTTCCCCTCTCCCAGAACAAGAAAGCGAACTTTGATGCGACACATGAGCTGGAGGAACTTCTACTGGAAGACAATCCCCTGAAAGCAAAGAAAAGAGATGAGAAGAGGGACATAGCGACACTCACGCCAGACATGAGGCAGATGGAAGAGCACTTTTTGCCCTTTGACCATATCAAGCAAGTCCGACGGTCGTACTTCAAAAACAGTAGGAATGACAGAGGAGATCGAGATGGGGACGCCCAAAGCTTCTCGCAAACATCGAGTGCAGCGTATACATTGGCAGATCAACCACTGGCAGAGATGGGGCAAAATAGCAACGCTCGTGGTGGAATCGGTGCAAATAGCACGAATTCATCGATAGGGATGGCGAACGGTATACCTCACTCCACCGTGCCCTTTGCAAGCTCGAGCAATCACAAGCCGGCGATAGGCAATAATGGTGCTGATGCTCACGAAAGAGTAAGCCATAATCAGGCACTTATGAACGGCACGACACCGCCATCAAGGAACAACTCCGTGGCTCCCTCTGCTTCGCAAGAATATGCAAAGGCGTATCAAGCAAAAGAAGAGTCGTCTCGTCGCCAATCTGAGTCAGGAAGCTACCCACTGCAAGTCATGAATGAAAAGACCCATTGAGGTGATTACTTGTCCACCACTACCCTTCTCCCCTTGTCTTTTGTCTCACACATATGATACCAATCCGCACCAATCATCCCATCCCCTGCACATCTGGTCACACTTCAATCCCATTCACACCGCTCGTTTTGTTTCTCAGAATGACGTTAGTGTTTTGCTCTTTCTCCTCAAAAGTCACTCCTCCCTTTCTCTGTCTACTTTTCTTCTCCGTTCTTCTTCCCCGCCATCATCACACTCACACAATCGCGAGGCCTGGTCACCACTTCATCACACTTTCAATCATACTGCCATCAAATTCATCTCACTCCAGTTCTCTCTCTTTCCACACGTACTAATGAAGTCGTGCGGAGTCTCCTTCCATCGCGTTTGATTGTTGCACATGTGCTCTTCGTCATTTGAATAGATGCAATGCTTGACTCTAAACGTTAGCTACAAGGACGAATCACGATGATGAACATGACGGGGACTCAATGTGCTAGAGGAAGGCGGGTATAGGGAGGAACTGGGAGAGCCCTGAACATGTAGACTTGAAGCCCAAGCGTGATTGTGTTGCTGATCATTTGAGTCGTCCTCTGTCTTATCTTCTCCGACAACAAAGTAGGTTTCTTCTTCTCCTTCATCTTCCTGCACCTTCGCTCTGGTCGGATAGGAGATGTGGGAACTTCTATCGGAAGCCATGGCAGCAGCAGCATGCATGCTCAAGATCGAATGTCGATATGTCCATTGCTCACTGAAGAATTGATCAATCTCATCCGATCGAATACTTCGATGACGAAGGTGGATCCGATAGAGAATGAACACGATTGTCACTAGACCAGAGATGATGGCTATGCCTACGAGACCCAGTGACCAAGGAGGGATCTGACGAATCGACTGCGGTGCAATCTCGCAAATCTTAGACTGGACGTTGCAGTTGAACTCGACGCACTCACGATTTTCGACACAACTTGAGCCGATTTGCTTTTCTTGTCTACAGCTGGAGGTACCGCCTTCATTGTTGCAGTACAAACCGACCTGGCAATCATCTCGAGTAAATGTAGCTACGGTTTCGTGACCGCTTTCGTTGTAGCCCAGGTAGTCTGTGCTGTCGAGGATGCAGCCCTCTCCCAATCCTGAAGCAGCTCGTCTACACAGGCCCTGAAGGCAGTATGTAGAGAAGGTCGATCCATCAGACTGTCCGCAAGAGTCTGTTAAGAGCGAGACTTTTAGTTTGTTTTGCTCGTAGCTAGATACGTCACTACTGGATAAAACACTACATACCATCGCGATTCAATTGACACATCTTCCCGAGGGGGATCAAGGGCTGACATTCACTTTCGTCGTCTGGACAGTAGTGGCTTTCGTCGCACATAGAAGGGAGTTCCTCGAACGGGACTCCCTTGTATCCGAAGGGATATTCATCTCGACGACATGTTTTGTTGATGCACACACCAAAGTCGATAATTGGTGTGGAACTTGCCTTTGCCGCGGCAGGAATGTATAGAGAATTAAACGGGCTGGGAGGCTTGTAGACTGGCATTGTGGAAGGCAATACAAGGGAAGGGACTTGCTCTTGTCTTTTGTCGTTCTGCTCAATGGCAACATTGGGAGTAGGCTGAGCGAGGAGTGGGTCTCGATCGAACGTCGCAGTAGGCTTGCACCATTGTCGAGGACCGCAATCAGACCGGAATCGATGAGTGACACCGTCAAGAACAGAGTGTCGTGGATCGCAAGGGTCATCAATGGCAAGGGGCGGTGGCAGTGGAGGAGTGGCTTCGTTGTCATCTTGTGCATTCGTGTTGCAAAGTAAGGAAAAGGCGAGGTAGGGATACAGCCTCATTGCGTTACGATTGTCTGATGACCAGCGATGGTCCTACCTCATCATCGTCAGCACACTCTCTTTCGCGCTGACTTTCGTAATCAGGCTGAGAATCCTGCAAACCAGTCAAGTGTCTACCAGATCTGTCCTCAATCGAATGTGCTTGATGAAATGCATTGTCTTCAAGGCCTTGCAGGTGTTCCTCTAGCAGCATTCGACAGTATGCATGATCGAATTTCAACACCCTCTGACAGCCAATCATCGATGGATCAAATTACTGTGCTAGGTCAGGGACAAGTTTGTTGGAACGCGCATCTTTCAGACTGGCTGTCGCTCCTCGCATTTGAATGCTTCCCTGACAGTTGTTCTGCAGTCGATGCCGCGTTCAGTACCCTTGATACGCGCGGCTGTCTGGCACTGATAGTAGCATGCTTTACCTCATCTCGCCATCTTTTTCGCTCAAAGCTTCGGCAAGAGGGGCAAGAAGTGTGCTTGCATACTCTCACGGTCATCTAAATTATTGACAGCAGACTGCGCTATGTGTAAGACGTCGATTCTTGGCGTCCAGATCCGTTTACTGGTAAAAGAGTGGGAAGCGACACGGTTGTTGGAGACTCAGTCACACACGTGCGACACGCTCGGGGAACAAGAGACCAAAATAATTTGTCTTGGGCAGTGAGCAATTGAAAGTCTACTTTTAGAGATACGGAAGGGTGACGACTCGCTTGCTCACCACTGCGTCCCTGCCCTCTGCTGTCCCTGGGACTTATCTTACTCGCCCTTGTTCTCAACAGCGCTATCACCGCCGGGCTGCAGTGAAAGGAACACCGACTGACTGCGCTGGTACGGCAAGCCATGGCATATAACAATTCTCCACTTCTTGCCATGGCACCTTTGACCTCCCCCAATGGCTTGCATCGCCACCAGTCCGGCGCTGGAAGCGGTCAACAAGACTCGAGCACCATCAACAACAGTAACACTCACAGTAGTATGCAGCCCAGAGCACATCTCATTCCCTTTCAAGCTACACCTGTGCAACATGGCCCTACGCCGCTCAACTTTGGGTTTGGGTTTGGGTCCGCTATTGGTTCGCCTTCGACGCAATTTGCAAGTCCATCGGCGAGCTCGCAATGGGGTCAATCGCCTCAACATCCGCAGATACTGTCACCCTCCCATCGTGGCTCCCCCTCGTCTCGAGGCGGAGCAACAGCTTATCTTGCAAAGAAAAGCGAAACAAAGAGACGAAGAGACTCTGATGACGATGACAGCGATGATGAAATGGGAGAAGGTAGAGAAAAGAGTGCCAGCCCTTCGATAAGTCATGACCGAATCTTTTCATCAAAACAGGCTTTACCAAAAAGGATGAGGTCTGGGATTGGTGCAGTAGGAATGATAAATTTGGGAGATTCGCGCTCGTCTAGAGGTATCGGCACGCCTACTGATAGCAATCTTGCCAACACAAGTACGGGGACAAGCTCTAGTGCAAGTATCGACAAGATGGACCTGGGAAAGGTTCTTTGTGAGTGTCGTGGTGAAGATCCACCGCTTTAAAAAGGTGCTCCACTGACCCTCATGAGACTTGCCTATTACAGCAACATTGGATAAACCATCACTCTTGACCCTTTTCTCTCGATTACTTTCCTCGTCGACGGACCCTACGTTGCGAGATCAAATTATAGCTCACATACCATCGCCATCACTTATCTCGGTCGAGTTTGCGCTGGAAGAAATCGAAAAGGGCATTCGTAGTGCAGGTGCTCATGCTGGTGAAATGAGGGCAGGTTTTGCATGGGCCAGACTACGGAATCCAGTCGGTGACTTCACTGCGACTTCTCTCGGCTTTCTACCTTTCTTTGTTGATGAGACCAAAAATGGCGGCATTCTCTCTTCCCGGCAGGAATCACCGCACATCTCTACGACGTACAACTTTCTCCACGCCCTCACTGTGAGGACGTTGCGAATCATCAACTCGTTAGCACCAACACCTTCCACCATGTCCACCTCCCTTTTCGCCGTTGAATTGAACAAGCCACTACATCTTGGCAACAGTGCGCGCCCTTCCATCAAAATGTACCAGGAACTGCTGCCTTCTGATTGCTTGAGCTCTTCGAATCCCAACACGATTGTGACGCAGCTCATCCCATCGATCCTAGTACAGTGGAGTCGATTACAAGAGACGGTGTGCAAAGGGGTCAACGAGGAAGGAAAGATGTTTGGAAGTGAGATGATGCGAAGCTGGATCTTGTCACTTGAAGCTCTAGGATGGGCAAAGGCAGAGCAAGATCAGAATGTCAAGGTGGAAGAGAAGGCATTCCGGATTGCGATCGACGTTATCCGAATCAGGCTAGAGCAGGAGGTGGGCTGGCTGATAGGTATTCAGCCCCGTCACAACAGCAACAACGCATGGAAAGCGAGCATCACCTCCTCCCCACTCCAAGGCATATCTCATTCGAGCAACGGCAGAGCACCGAGTCACATGGAAGAAGAGGAAGAGCAACTGTGATCTGAACATTTTTTACCCCAAATTGCATTCATCCACTAAGCATCTCCACCTTCATCCTCCGTCATACCCTTTGTATCTACTACCCATATTTTACATCTCCATCCTTGTTCATAAACATAGCAGTTCACATCAATCGATACCTTCTCATAGCGACTATGGGACGCCCAATACGATGACCGCTGTTCGATCTCATTCCGAGAAGGAGTCTCGATGCTCATTTCCTTCTCCTGTCCTTCATGAGGCCACCACTGAATCGATCATGGTCAAGAAGGACGAGAACTTACCAAGTACTTCCTTCATGGCTTGAAGGGCCTCCACAAGAGGTTTTTAGCCTCAGCTCTCCAAGTCTGAAATTTCTCGCGTCTCGCACAGGACTGACGACAATTGCTGCCGAAGGCCAGACAACTCCTCTTCGACACTTGTACCGACTACAGCCTCTGATTGCCAAGACTGGCAGCAAGATAATTAAAGAACACAAGGACACGATAGGGAGTCGGAGGACGCAAGATGGCGACTGATCCCTATCACACCTTTGCTGCAGATTTGCGAGGGTCTCTAGATACAGCACGGCAACTATCACGTCGCTACAAGACGCTCCAATCACAAAGAAGGGGTAAAGTCTCGTCGTCTTCTTCGGCCTCATCCTCTTCACTTGCTGAATCAGACAATCAGCTGAAAAGCGCATACACGGAACTACAGGATCATTTGGAGACGTTGGAAAACGACATCAATGATGTTCAAGAGAGTGTGGATATGTTGGAGAGGAGAGGACCTGAGCTATTTGGTATCGATAGCACTGAGCTGGACAAGAGGAAGCGTTTCGTAGACAGCTGTACCGAGGAGGTCAGGGTGAGTGCTTGCTGGTCCCTTCTCACCCTTGTCTACACTATCAGATATCAGTAAAAAGGCACCATGCTAAAGCCTCCGTTCTTTTCCCTCAGCATCTGGCAAAGACTGTACAGGAGGAGGGGAAACGGAATCGTGGCGATTTCCACACGATTGACATGCACAACAACGCCTCCCACGATAGATACCACGACGACGACGACGAAGGCGAAGATCCTAATTTAGCATTTGAAATGGAACAGCAGCAGCAGCTCATGTCGAAGCAGGACAATACCCTCGACCTGATCGGCTCTACCTTGAACAACCTCAAAAGACAGGCAGGGACGTTAGGTCAAGAGATTGGTGAACAGGTCGAATTGATAGGAGCATTGGATACAGAGGTAGATACATCTCAGTCTAAATTGACGAGAGCGATGGGGAGAATGGATGAGTTGGTGAGGCGAAGTGATGATCGGATGGGAGGATGGTGCGTTTGGTTGCTAGTCATTGTGAGTCTCCTGATATGCGTCGGTGGTGGTGGTGTTGATTAGTAAATGGTCTCAAGCTAAGCATCACTGATGACATACGCTTATCTTTTCTTTCCATCTTCCTCAGCTTCTGTTCGGTCTTTTGCTTGTTGCAATATTGATCTAGTTCTGTGAGCGTGGGACGTCCTTCAAGCCGAGCGAGGCCAGCTACGTGGGGGGAAGCATCGAGTCGTGGAAGTATATAACGAGTGAGGCTGAACGATTGCAGGGGTGGAGGAGCGCTCGAGGTGTCTCTTCGCTTTATCGTCCTCTGCATAGCAGCTGCCTGCCAATGGTGGAGTGCTGAATGGAGACAGAGTTTGTCGATCTTCTAGTATCGTATCAAAGATAGAAGAAATAGTCGAGTCGCTGGAACTTCGTCTAGAGTGCTGCAAGGGTGCGGAAACCGGAGAGAGAGAGATGGAACTCGACGAGGGTGGAGCAGGTGGCCAGTGACCAGACTTGATCCGCTCCTGATGCCTCGTCAACGACCATCCACTTAGCTTTGCAGGTATTGTGTCCGTTGCGAGTGCTATAAGCTGCTGCCACGTCTCTACTTTCGCCAGGCTACTCTCGTAATCTGTCGCTAGATGTTGAGCGTCCTTCTTGACGGGCGACGAGATTTCAAGGGAGGGATTCTTCTCATTGGGCTCCACCATGACTGAATCGACACTGGCAGCTGAGGGAGACGACTGTGCGGTACTTTTTCCTGGCAGGGCAAAGTATCTGCTGCTCTCTTTGTAGTCGTCTCTGGCCAGCGCTTCTAGCTTGCAGTGGCCCTGGTCACTCATATCCTGAACACCTGCCGATGATCCTAACAGCACTGGCAGTCTCCAGTATTGCGGTACAAGCTGAACTGGGCTTGCGTCATGCTCATCTAGTACGAACATCTGTATCAGATGCTGCACCTCTTGTGGCGAAGGACGACCTGCTTCCTCTGCCTGATTTTTCACTCTTACGGTCTCAGTCACATGCATCCTTTCGCTCAACGACTTGGACAGACTGTCATCGTCGTTGCGATTGCAGTCAAACGATGTCGTGTCGCAAAGATGCATCTCCATGCCAATCATTGCGGCTTCTGCTTCTTCTCTGCCAACGACACTATCTTCAACGAGCAAAGCTTGACTTTGGCCTTGTGTCTCTTGTAGAGCGAGCATTGCAGTATCTTGATTAGATAGTGACGATGTCTGTTCAGCAAGGTAAGCTTTGTGCAATCTCTCTGTCTCTGGTGAAAAGTCCCGTATGGGTCGAGGCCGAGGTCGAGGTCCTTTCCTCTCCTGCCCTTGAGTCGGAACTTTTCTAGCTGGTGCGAAAGTGATGCCGAGGTATTCAACATCACTGGAAACGTCTGTATCGCTCATTTCGTATACTTCTTCGTCTACTTCCTCGACCAGTTGATCTTCTTCTTGCTCTACTTCTCCTCCTCCTTCCTCCTCATCACTGTCCAGTGAGACTGGATCTTTCGGCGTGCCCGCTCCAAAATACCTTTCAGCAAATCTTGCCGCTGCAATGGAGGATGAATGCCTTCTCTGTTAATGCCTGCATCATTCATGTCGACACTGCTCAATGAGCGTCTCACCAATTCGCATTTGTTGTCTCTGCTGGAACTTTCTAAGGAGGTCTTCACGATCTGGTAGCGATGTCGACGACGATCGCCTACTTATCGGCGTGATCATTACGAACACTTGCACTTGGAGAATCCTTCTGTGCACTCTAGCTCTCTTTATCTCTCTCTCTTCTGGTCTTTCTGGATTTTGCTTCTTCTTCGTCCTGAGCCCTCCTCCTTCAAAGCTCGAGCTGGACGGTACCTCTTCGCTAGAGTATGCTACTATGCTAAGGCATGCTAAGCAGGTCAATTTAGTATTCTAGTTGGACATTACAAGTCAGAGTCAGCGACGTTTGCGAGTAGGCACTGCTGTGTGCGATACACTTACGATTGTAAAGTTGATCTCATCTGTCTGTAGGAAAGACAAAGAGTACGATGTGAATGTTCTGCATGATAGACCGCATGATCCCCGCCCATCAAAGTCTGCGCTCGGACCGCCTCCGTTCATTTGAAGTTTCTCCTCTTCCCAATTTCCGCCCCAATGACTCTCCTCCTCGAGCTTAAATTCGTTGTCAGTACACGCATAGACCATCAAGATAGGGCCTTAGCACCTGCAAGAGTGTATGTGATAATATTGAACCTCTGCGAGAGTTTACTTACATGACTACCCCGAAAGTAAAAAGGGAAGAACGTTTAGAGATACGATGGATGAATAGATGTGTGTGTGTTGTACTACGAGCTTCCTTCGCGAGCTTTGACGATGTCCTCCCTCGTGATGCTCGACTTGTCGCACATGCTGTAGAAGAGCGCACCAGTACCGTTCTGAACGTCCTGAGCTTCGTCACCACCCTTTGACGATTTCGATAGCTCCGCTCCCTTTTCGTACAGTGCCAAGGGAGTGTCGTACTCTGCTAAACGACCTTGATCAAAGACGGCTACCTTGTCGTATCCGATGATCGTCTGTAGTCGATGAGCAATGGTGATGAGCGTCTTGTCGTTGCAAGAAGCTTGGATGGCTGATTGGATTTCACTATCACTGACCAAGTCGACACTTGACGTCGCTTCATCGAGCACTAGTATCTTGGATCCTCGCAGTAGAGCTCGACCAACGCATAGCAGCTGTCTCTGTCCAGCACTGAAATTGGACGCTCCTTCTGTCAATAGCGCATCGAGACCTCCATCCAGTGACTTGATGTGATCTTTCAATCGAGCCTGATCAAGGCTGTGCCAGAGTTCTTCGTCGCTGTAGGTGCCTGTAGGGTCCATGTTGTCACGCAGAGTGCCTTCCCAGAGTTGCGGATCTTGAGGGATGATGGCAATATTCGACCGAAGATCCTTTAGGCCCAGCTTCTTGCTATCGTAGTCATCTATCAGAATCGTGCCTTCTGCTGCTTCAATGATACGGAACAGCGCCAAGGTCAGACTAGACTTTCCCGCTCCTGTCCTGCCCACGACGGCCACCCTTTCTCCGTGATTGATGGTCAAGTCTATATTCTTGAGCACCATACCAAGATCCTTTCGATATCTCGTGGAGTAATTTGCAAACTCAATCTTGCCTTGCCTCGGCCAACCTGTAGGTGGTTTCTCATCCACTTCATAGGGCGCCTCTGGTTCCGTTTCGCTGTAGCTCAAGACTCTCTCCACAGACACAATGTTCTGCTCGACTTCAGATGCTGATCGTACGACCCAGTTGAGTGTTGAGGTGGTCGAGAGTGCTTGCGACATCATCAAGCCCAACAGACCCGCGTCCATCTTTCCCCCCTTTGTCACCAGTGTCACTGCCAACGTAGCCGCAGCCAGAATGACAATCGATCCAATAAATTCAATCCTGACGGCGAGCCATCGATTGCAGGTGGTGGCGGGAAAGTAACACATCTGATTACGGTCGACTCTTGCTTCACTTGTAGCCACGAACCTCGTCTGTTGATTGAACGCTCGGATAGTACTGAGTCCACCAAGACTTTCCTGGAACCAGGTAAAGATGGGAGACTTGCTTACCGCATCCAATCGCTTCAACTCTCTAGAAGTGGCCAGATAGTATCGCAAGACGGCTCGATAGATGAACCAGAGTGGGACAATGGCCAGCAAGAACGGAGGAACCGAAACACTGACAACGACGAGGACCCCTACGACAACGACCATCGTACGGAAGAAGCCGTTCAAGACCCGGGGCAAAGTCTCGTCGATGACATTCACATCTCGAGAAAAGAGATTAAGTAGACGGCCAGTGGGGATGGTCTCGAACCACTGCAAGGGCGCCCGTAAGACACTCTTGAACATTCCGTCGTGGAATCGTTTGGCACTCCTGATCGCCAACCAGGTGTAGAGGATGAAGGGCGCGATGCAGATCGCGACACTGGCTGCCACACCCAGGATACCATACAGCGTCAAGTAGAAGCGAGTGTCTGCAGGGCTGCCACCGGTCTGACTGTTGTGCGTCCCCCACTGTTTCAAGACGATATCTCTAGAGACCTGCAGTACTTGCGTCATGACCTGAGCCAGTATATAGAGGGAGAAACCGATGGCGCTCGAGCTCGATGCGTACTGCTTGTAGACTTCACTGCTCACGCTGCCTTGCTCTGATTTCTCTTTCTGCTGTGTGGTGTCTCGCAGCTGACGCAAGGTCTCCTTCTTGATCTGCGCTTTGGACAGTGGCTTCGGTCTCCTCATCGAGGCTGTGCTCAACCTTCTGTGCAATTTAGTCTCTTGAAGTCCTTCTTCTCCTTGTACATGTGAGAATTCCTTGTCGTAATCGACGACCTCGTGTGTCTCTTCATTCTCCTGCTTTTCGAGATAGGATAGCGGACTTTCTCCTTCTTCTGCCTCCTCTCCTCCTCCTCCTCCTCCTCCCGATCTTTCAGATTGCTTGCCTAGGCCATTGATCAGGTTGAAGATATCACCACGAGCTTCCATCACCTGTTGATACGTCCCTCTTTCCTTCAAGATGATACCCCTTCTAAGCGACACAATCTGATCCGCTTCGGGCAAAAAGGACACCATGTTCGTCGTGAGGATTCTGGTCTTGGTCTTTAGCATTCCTTCGGGTCCGATGACGTACTTGAAGATGTGTGCACCTACATGAGCGTCCACTGCCGCCAAAGGATCGTCCAACAAGTAGACATCTGCTCTGGCATAGCAAGCACGAGCCAAGGCAACTCTTGCCTTTTGCCCACCTGACAGTGAAACACCCTTTTCCCCCACCTCTGTCATGTCTCCGTCTGGCAAGATGGCCAAATCGGGTTCGAGCGCACAAGCATGAATGACTCGCTGATAAAAATCTTCTTCATATCGAAGACCAAAGAGGATGTTGTCACGAACAGAGACACCCATACACCACCCGCCTTGCGTGAAATAGGCCGTTCTACCTCGAACGATGCACTGTCCATCTGACCGATACATCTCCCCTAGTATCGCCGACAAGAGGGAGCTCTTTCCATCCCCTACCCTTCCCAGAACAGCAAGCAACTCTCCCTTTTTGACTGTCAGGTCGATGTCAGCCAGCGTCGGTACTGGTTGGCTTCGTGACCACTTGAATTCGGCGTTCTTGAGGGTCACCGTTGCTTCCGCGTCTGATTGTGCTTCATCTGCGGGACTGTCAGGTAGGAGTGGGTCTAGAGGATTTGCTGGCAAGATCATCTTTCGTGCATTTTCGTCCAATTCACCGGCATCCAAAAAGTCCTCCAGTCGACGAGCAGAGACAAGAGCCTGGATTATTGCTGCTACGATACCCGCCAACATGGCCAGGGGAAAGGAGAGCAATTGGTAGAGACTCAGTGCTGGGAAGATGACGTCTGCCGTTAGAGGCTTGTCCGTCGTAGCACTGTAGACGATAAAGGTGCTCAAAGAGACAAAGAATGGAATCGCAGTCCAGAAGAAGTTGAAGAAAGCATTGACTATACCACTCTTTCGGAGTAGGGCCAATTCTTCATCGTTTCGTACTTTGAAGAGCTTGGCAGAAAAGGCGTCCTCCCAGGCAAACAATTTGATACTCTTGATGTTCGTCAGAATTTCATTCATCAGCCGAGTCCTCTTGTCCTTCACCTTCATTGTTCGTTCCGAAAGACTGCGCATGTATCGAGCAAGCGCTGTATTAATAGGCACCGAGACGACCATGATCCCGACTCCGATGAAGCTTGGCCATCCCAGTAAATTGTAGAGAGAGACAAAGGCCAAAGTCATCTGAAAGAGTGCAGACCAGGCAATGTGACCGTACGTACAGAGATCCTGCAGCCGAGTAGCATCAACGCTCATCAAATTGACGATGTCGCCGGTTGCCCTGCCGCTACGATCTTCGTTGGAAAGGCGTAGACTCTTTTTGAAGATAGCGGTGACCAAGCCAGCTCGCACTCTCATTCCTGTTGTGAAGCAGCGTTGAAAATAGGCATGTAGACAACTCGTTTGAACGATCGCAATCGCAAAAAGGAGGAAGGAGAAGAAGAATCCATGTAGTGGCGACTCGGGGTGTTTTGTCTCGTACGTCTGAACGAAACGCAACAAGTAACGCAGAACTTGGGGTTGAGCAAAGGCTAGCGCATCCTGGGCAGCTTTCAGGACAGCAGCAAAGAGAAAGGGACCTCCGTAAGCGTGAGCTAAGGTGACCCAAATCCGTGCCTTTCCGCCCTTCTTCCGAGTCTGATCATAGTACTTTTCGAATCGATTCCCGAGATTCTCAGCATCTTCTCCTGGTGGCAATGTCCACATATCTTCCTGTGTGAGGAACTTCTTCGATCCAAGCGACATAAGTGGTTGCAGCCAATGAAACGTGAGGCGGGAAAAGATGTTGGCAAAATTTTCGGGGCATTCCTTCTCCTCTACCTCGACGTGATCATGGAGGCGCTCTGTCTCGCTACCTTCGCTGATGTGGCTGAAACCACTAGTTCGAGGATTCTGACTTGCGGCCTCATGGGCGAATCCGTTTGCCCCGCTTGTCTTCTTCTCTACAGGTCTCGCCCCTCCTACCTCCACTCCTACGCATTCCAACGAGAATATGATGACAACGAAGCTAAGTCGAGCTGCCTGCAAGACAAAGAAAGGGATGTTGTCTTTGATTGGCGGTGAAGGGTAGGTAGCCAGTGTTCGAATTCGAATGAAGCTGGCAAATATGTGGAAGAGCCAGAAGAAGAGCAGAACCGAAGACGACCGTCTAGTCCGGGTATGATTCAAGTGCTGAAGGGGAAAGGCTAGGACATAGCTCGCCAGTGAGGCAACAGATCCATAAAAGGTTATCAGTCGGAAAGCATTCTTATTCGTGCTGATGTTCAGAGCAACTTCAAGAGCAGCACAAGACCCTACAAGCAGCAAAAGCCAGTTCTTGGTCACCAACAGTAGGTGACTGGCCTTCGTTAGCGATTTGACAGGCTGAGCTGCTAGTACTGAAAGGGTGAAGGAGGCAACAAAGGCGAGAAGAAAGGCTGGTGCTACGGCGAGAGCAGCGTCTTGAAAGCAGGGCGTGAAGTCAAGATCACGCATAGATGATACGGGACCCCATCCTTCCTTGTTATGGCATAAGGTATCCAGTAGTGAGATTGGTCGACTAGGTTTGAGGAAAGTCGGAATGCTGACGATGGAGACGTTGAGGGATGCGGTCGACTGAATCGAGGGAGAGAATTCTTCCGCACCGAATGCAAGTTGCTGAGAGGCGTCATAGATGGAGTAGTCTGATTGTAGTTGCGTATGAGCTCTACGTAGCAGACTCGACGCTCTTACCACCAGCGTCTCCATCCTCAAGGTCAAGGAAGAATGGGAAAGGACGAGCAGGGTGTGCCAAGGTGATCGATCATTAATGCCCGATCTCCTATACGGAATTGCTTGCTAACGCAAGCTTTTTGTGCGCCCACGTGACGTTGTATCGAACAATCATTCGGAGACTCTATCGCCGAGATCGGCGAACTGTCGGAGTCATTAGCGAATAGAAGCACGAAACGCTCGCGAGATTGGAGCATGGTCTTGATTTCAGAGGTCTTCGAAGTGTTGGAAAGAGTGTGTTCAGATTGGTACTTTTAACCTTCCCCCACTCCCTCTCCCTCTACCAACTAGCACGCCATATCCTGGCAATTTTTCACAGAACGTACACCCACCAAAGTTGAGGAAGTCTAATCTCGAAATTCGTCCTAGTCGCTCGCGCTAGCTTTCTACGTGTTCTCTCTTTGGCTGTTATCAGCCTGGTCGTCCAGAGTGGATGGAGGAAGCAGAGAACGACCGACCCGTATTCACTGCTGTACCGACTCTGATGCGTGACATGAGACTCACATGGCTGCTCATCATGGTCTAGGACCCTGTCTGACACCACGCACGAATCGCATTCTAATGCATAGAATGCTTGGTCCGCTTTCATGACGTATCCTGGGATCTGGGGAACATCCGCGGCTTTTAAGGAATCAGCTCTTCCGGGACGCGGTTTTCCCTTTTCTCTTTGGGGCTACTACTTGTTGTAAGAACTTGTGACAATATGTCCGGTGTGCGACCGAGACGCGCAAAGAAATACAAATGTTTGACCAACTTATCTCGACGATGGCAGGGCCTCCGCACAACTAAGAGAGATCCGCCACCCGCTGTCTTCACCCAACGAGCTCGTCCCATCCCGTCACTTCGCTGCAAGCTTGGCGTCGAAGGACAGTGTACCACCCTGCTGAGCAAAGAGAAAGCTACTTTTACTATCGGACCACCATGTCTTTTGTCAACCGTCAAACGTCTCGTGTCTCTACAGTGGAGTCCAGCACGGCTCCCTCAGAGAGGAAAGGCAGTCGGCCTTCTCTTCTTACGAAAGGTCTCGACAGCTTCAGAGGATCCCGGGGAGGGAACCATGCGAGGAATCAGTCTTCTTCAGCAGCAAGTAGTGGCGGCGGCGATGTGGTAGGAGAGAAGGCGGGACACCAAGATCTACGTGGATTCACTGGTGTCTTTCCCATTCCAGACAAGAGTAGTCAAGTCGGTCATTTCCCTGAACTGAAAGAGGAGGAAGAGGAAAAGTATGATCAAGTGCTGGAGTACTTTCGGAACCAGAAGGACTTCCCGGTCAGCTTGCATGCAGCTAATACTGAACGTAAACCGGCGTCGGAATGGGAGAAGCTTCGTCTGCTGAGCAGAGAGAGCATGCTCAGATACTTGAGGGCTTCCAAGTGGGACGTCACGATAGCTAAGAAGAGACTGACCGATACGATTGCTTGGTCGAGAGAGTTTGGAATTGATGGCTTAGAAGCGGACGAGATGGCTAAAGAAGCACAGAGTGGAAAGGAGACTGTACTCGGCTACGACAATCTATCTAGGCCCCTGCACTACATGCATCCTCATCGGAACAATACCAAAGTGAGTGTGACGTTGCAGGCGGAGAATCTGCTGCACTGCCCTATCCAGTTGCTCAGCTAAAAAAATTGTCATTTCAGGAAACGCCGAGGCAGATGCAGTACGCCGTCTGGATCCTGGAGAGGTGCATTGATTTGATGCCGCCAGGCACAGAGCAGCTAGCCTTGCTCATCAATTTCGATCACAAAAGCCGGAACCCTACAAGTATCGCCAATGCAAAGCTGATGTTGTACATCCTGCAGAATCACTACGTCGAAAGACTAGGGATTGCACTCTGCATTAATGGTGAGTATCAGCCACCTGCTCGGATCTTTGCCTTCAGTAATGCTGACTTGGACATCTTTCTTCTGCAGTACCTTGGGTTTTCAAGCTCTTCTGGAATGCGATCCAGCCCTTCATCGATCCCGTCACCAAGAGCAAGTGCAAGTTCGACTCGGCCATCAAGACGGAAGTACCGCTCAATCAATTAAGCTCGGAATTTGGTGGAGAGTTGGACGCAACGTACAATCATGAATTGTACTGGCCAGATCTTGTCGAGCTGAGTGCTGAAAGGAGGAGAGAGATGATCCGAAGATTCCGAGACGATTGCAACTCAGAGATTGGAGCATCAGAGTGGGTCATCAGGGGTGGTGACGATCCGACTTCACCTTTCAACGCTAAAGATCGAGCGACGCCAAGTGAGTTGACAACCACCTCGAAGTCATCGGAAGCGGTTCCGCCTAGCAAGGCTCCGCTTAGCGAGCTCCAAGAGACCAAGAGTGGAAGAGGGACCGCCATTGATGCTAGCAACAATCGGATGGACAACTCTGCCTCAAACTTCACAACGATACACTCTGACGAGCCATCTACACCACTCGAAAGATACAAGACTCCATCCGAGATATTCAATTCAAGACCCTTGGACCGAACATTCAGTACCGCCAGCGTGAGTGCGGTCTCAGCAGCAGGAAGGTCATCGGGCAGTGGATTCCGATCGAACGAAGAAAGAAGTGCGTCTGCTTCTGGAAAGGAACATGCCCGCAGCGGGTCAGTGACAAAGAGTTTCAAGGACCTCAACCATAAAATTCACGATTCCCTCATTCGACCTTTTCAAAATTCCCCCAATTCAAGTCCACGCAGCTCTAGAGACCTTTCAAAGAGGACTGGGCATGAGGACGCCAAGACAAAGAGATCGTCGTCATCGGCGCTTCCCAATGCAAAGCACGAAAAGGAGAAAGCGGCTGACATTGATCGAAAGGAGAACGTCGAGAATGGGCAAGATCGTAGTGCCAGTGCCACCGCTTCGACAACAGAGGCAGCTAAAGTGGCAGCTACAGGAGGCCTGGGAGGTGTAGTAGGAGCATTGGCGACTTCTGGCTCAGTGGAGAAGATACCTTCGAATAATACAAAAGCGGCGATGACGACGACTACCACCACGACATGCATCATCAACATGTTCTTCTTTGCCGCAGCCAAGGAAGCGGCGGGCGTCGGCTCGATAAAGATAACCCTCCCTAGCTCGTCATTCCCTCTATCTGAATTAGGTGACCATCTTGTTCAAAACGTTTCGCAAAACAGTAAAGGTGATTCGACGGCACTTAAAAAGGTCTTGAAACAGTCAAAGTGGAGCGTCAATGAAGACATGGTCGACGAAGAGGACATTCACAGCATCTTTCTCAAGGGCGGAGAAGACGTGGCCATCATTCCTCCTGTTTCTGGTGGCTAAAGTCTTTGACTCAACACACACTGTATACCGCAGGGCACATTCCTCGTTCAATTATTCACCTCAAAACCCACCTTTCCTCCTTTCTTCTCCTCTCCTCTCCTCCCCTCTCTCTCCCCTGACGAAATTGAAAATAAGATCTGGCTGTGCTATTAAGACCATCCGTGTCACACTAATGTCATGAATCAAATATAAATACACCTTTGCAACGTTCTTCCTCTCAATCTCTTCAATCCGTGAGAGTAGTGGGTATAGGTGTGAAACGAGGTAGAGCGCCAGTCCAGTACGCTACTCGCTTTCCAGTGGAATCAATTCCGTAGTCGTAGCCTAGATGTGGATACTTTTGCACCAACTCAAAGACATCTTCATCTTCAAACGCCGACAGATCTGGTTCACCTTGACAGGCAGAGGCGTTGGAGTGAAAGTCGAGGATGCTCTCATTGCGATCCCATCCGAGCGATCGCGGTGCCACAATGCGTATATCTACTGGAGAGAAAGAGGAGTGCGAGTAGCGATGCGCTCCGTCACTGTAATGAACGTTGCTGTTCGACACATCTGCCCTTGCCTCTTGTGAATAACGAAGGAGGAGATTCTTGAATTGTTCGAGCAATTGCCAGTACGCCAGCCTACTCCCACAACGAGACTCTTCCTGCCTCTCCGCCCACTCTAGCCCTTCTTCACTCGTTAAAGGCACGTCGGCCGGAAAGTCCAGGGTGGCCAATTGACCGAGCTGACCAGTGGAGAATTGATCGAAAGGTGCACCAAATCCCCCCGTCGAAGGCAGTACTTCAGCAGCAGCAGCAACAACAGCAGCATCACTACCCGCGACACTGGCCCCGGCATTTCGCCTTTCTTGATCATCTTGCCATGGCGTTAAATGTTCGGGCATGTCTAGATCTCCCAGGTCCATCATTTCCAGACAAATGGTCCGCAGGGACGTATACTGTTCTACGCACTCTCGAAGAAGCAGAAGGAGAGGCTGAACAGAAGTCGAAATACTTCTATCAAACATTTCTTGGGCACTACTGCCATTACTACTCGAAGTAGTCCCCAAATTCATAGAGGGTAATTGTATGGCGTAGGAGGAGATTCGGGACAAGCGAAGACATTGCAAAGACTTGTACAGTGTTGAACCGAATCGCTCACTCAAGGTTGGCGGCACCCATTGAATCAAGTGTAGGTGAGTAAGATTCGGTGCCTCTAAAGAACCTACACCAAGATTCGGAAAGCTGAAGCTCAGGCTACTTATCGTGACCCGCTTCAGTGATGGTAAGACTTCTTGTGGAGTGTTGGCATGTCTAATAAACTCTTGCAAAGCTTCACCGCCTGGTCTAGTCGCTATGAAGGTTGTCTCGAGACGGGAACAAAGGTGGAATATGGTCCGCAAAGATTCTACCCAGGCAAGCTTGTCGGCCATTCGATCGGAAGCGCCATGGAGTAGACCGTCGTTTGGGAGATGAAGATGACGTATAAGCTGGCCAAGCGACTTCCTGCGGCGTAGCGTAGATGCCAAGAGATTTGTAGAGATGATGCGATGCAGATTGATGGCAAAGTAAAGGAGGGGAGTCGCTAGCCGGTTGCCCTTCTTGCAAGTGAGCGCAAACGCACAAAGAGCGGGAGAAGCAGGAGGATGCGGCCAGGGAGGTCGACTGGCTGAAGTCCAGGAATTGGTTAGAGCAGTGTACGAACTTGACGAAGGGTGTCGAGGTGGGTAACTCGAAGTCAAGGGAGGTGGAAGCAAGAATCTTAAGATCAGCGCTATTAGTTCATCCGGCAGCTGTAGGAGTCGAGATGGGGACGAAGCTTCCCGCCCCTCCATCATTGCATCGCTCGAGGAAGCGAAAGGACGACCCTCTTGCCCACGTCTCTGGAGGAGGGGAGACGGTTCGAAAGGCAAGAGAGGCAGAGAAGGGGGGAAGAGAAGTGGGCGGAAAATGTTTGGAGTCGCGAGACCCTCTCTTTGAAAGGCAGGGGAGGTCTGGACAACTCTAAATGGTGAAAACACGGCTTTAGCAATTTTTTTAATCACCGCGCAGAATGACCTCATGACATTGGTTCTCACTACAACTGCTACGTCGCAATGTGCAATGCAGTGGCCGTCAAAGCTCTCCCTTTCGTACAGATATAGCTCCACCGCATCAGCACCACTGGACGTAGAGAGTGTCTTTCTTGAGCTTTGTCGTTCTCAACGAGTCCTTGAAGCCTCGCGTCTGACCGAGGTAGCCAGTCTTTTCCCCTGTCTCCGTCTGTGACTTCCACCAGACATAGCTGTAGAGCGGCCGAGTAGCTTCAGTAAGGGGGGGACAATACTTTCATGCCCTGTGCATCTCTCACCTGATAGGAGCAATTTTAAGCCGCTACAAGATCGCATGAAGAGGCGGGTCAGCTTCGACGTGCGTCAGTCCCCTTCTCTGTCCCTCTCCGACTCGACTCACGGACTGCTTGGTCTCTTCATCAGGATCCGTGTCGACCCAGGCTCCTGGACGGGGGTTTTGACAGTAAAGGAAGTAGTCAGCTCTTGCCCCCTCCTACTGCCAAGACGACTCGCCGACACTCACGACTCTCCTCGGCGCTGAAGTCAATTCGGACACTCATCAAGCCAATGCGCTTGTTCATTTCTGGTTGATCAGTCAGCATCAATCGACCACGGAAGGTATCGGTGGCGGTGAAGTTTGTCTTGCTGTATTTGGTAATTTTAGACAAATCGATGAGGAATCTTTATCTTTTAGAGCGCCACGATTGACTCTATCTCCCACTCACACATAGTAATCCGTATTGTCAATCTTTGCGTCGCGGAAGACATGGCCTTCTAGCTGATGCGTACTTTCCTCGTTGTAAGGGATGTATTGATTCTTGTAGCGGAAGTCACCGGCAGTACATCTGCTCTGTAGCGGCGTGGGTGTGCAGAGAGAAGTCAGCTCGAATGGACCGTTCAGGGCTTTTACTTCTTTGTGGTCGGAACTCACGACATCAGTGACCACAGTGATATTAAGCGGGGCCTTCTTGTTGGTCCACTTGAACAGGACCTTAGGATCCGGGTAGGTCATTGGGTAGTCATTGGGTGCCCAGATTGAATCGTTGGAGAGTCCTGGCAAGTTGTTGCCAAAATTGCCATCGCGAGTTCTCAAGCTGGCAGCAAAGGCGGTGGGGACTGCGAGGACCCACAGGGCGAGGAGACTAGGGGCATGCATGGTCGATGGAGAGGAAGAAGAGGAGGGGGAGCGGTGATGGACAGAAGACAGCGAGTATGTGTGGGTGTGTGTAGATGGAGATGAAGAGATGTGTGAGATATGTGAAAGACCAAGTATCATGGACCGGAAAGTGACGCTACGATTCGGCCGCTCTTGCGAAACATGTAATGTCCGAACATCGACGGCCATCATATTCAGCCACTGGCGGCATCTGCAATCGGAAGTCGAAAAGAGCGGAATGAAGCTGTCTCTGACACGGTGCTGGTGGCTTCGAGGCGTCAATCAGCGCGTCGGGGAACGGAGGCACGAAGCTGGGCGAAACGGTGAATGAAGGGTGTCTTCGAAATGCGCAAAGACAGCGGCCCCTAGGATGCGCGACTGAGCTGAGGGAGAGTGGCTAAGTCCTAGGAAGACTCGGAAGGAGAACACTTTTCCGCTTAGGGGATGATCCGTTCGCCAAAATCATCAATAGGAAAGAGATACAGACACCCAGTGAGACGGTCAAGTGGGAAGGAAATTGTAACGAACATCTTTCCGTCTACTTTTGTGATGAAGGTAGAATGAGCAATTGAATTTATTATGATTCAACGGAAAGAGGCTTCACCATCTACATTGTTTGAGCGTAGCAAGCAACACGATCAGCATCCACCAATACTGTATCAACACAATTGAACGTAAGCCCAATTGTCATGAACATTTCTGGTGACGAGTGTCGTCTTTTCGAATCCTCGCTTCGTGTAGTCCGTGATCTTTCCTTTGTGCTGCTTCTCTGAGTCGCCAAAGTAGTAGAAGGACGGCGGGACATTCAAGCTGGACTGTGTGAGCGAAGAAGAGGTAGGTAAAGTGAAAGCACAGGAAGCAGCTTCAGTATGGGTACATGTATTGACAGGCTAGGATGAGTCGTCTCCCGTTCACGACTCACAGTGAATCCAGTCTCTTCGTCCTTGTCGGAAGTGATCCACATTGCTGTTCAAGAGGCTGAGGTGAGCAAGCGAACTTCTAAGATTCAATCAAAGTGGCTTTCTGGAACTCACCGGCGTACTCTTCGTCGACGATGACCCGAATGGCAATCACTCCAGTGTACTGAACATTGCTTCCCGGTCGTTCATGGGCAAGGATCTTGCCGTTGAAGCCACAGTCCAGTTCGAATTGACGGTAGCTGAGGCATAGGGGAGAATTTCAGTTCTGCAAATGTCCTACCAGGACTGAGATCAAACAAGGAGTGGACGCACGCATAATTTTCCACTCCCTCCATCCTTGCGTGGAAGGTGGTAGCGTTGGGAGCAAGGAGCATGTCGGTACTGTATGTATTGTAAGGATAGGCGACAGGCTCGTATCGGAAGTTGCTTCCCGTGCATCGGCTCTGTATGAAGGTGACATAGACGTGTGTCAGTGACTGAGGCCAACCGTTCGTCTTCCTCGTATCTTGCACTCACAAGATCAGCTTTGACTTTGAGCTTGCACTTGCCCTTCGATGTAGGCACGGCCGGATAGGGTATCTTCTTGTCGAGAGACTCTTCAGCTTTCAGGTATCTCCAGCCTACGTTTTTGGGATCCTTTGTCATGTCACCAATAGGATACGGTGGCTTCAGATCCGTATCGAGGAGCTGTTGAATCTGTTGATCACTCGGACCTTCGTAGTCCTTCTTGGTGGGGTCAGTCTTCTCGATTACGGCAGCCGAGACGACTAAGCTTAGAGCAAAGAAGGTTGTCAAGACCGCAAAAGCAGAGGTACGCATGATTAATGGTGAGATGAGGGTAGTGGTTGGGCGAAGGGATTGTGAGGCAAGATGACAAGAATGAAGAGAGTATCTTCCTCGCGAGAGTGAGACTAAATGCTGACGAGCGCAAATTTGCGTTAATCGACGGAGCAAGAGTATGAATGACGAGGAGGGACAAGAAGACGTTGAACGTGAAATCTTGGCTACATTGGTAAAGCCTTCGCCATGAATTATTTTAAGCAGCTGTGGCTTCCTCCTCGGAGCGCATCGCTGCCCGTCGGAGTATACATCCGCTAAAGCAAGCGCTGATCGAAAAGGAGGGCGTTCTGGTCGGCAAATCTCCGTCGCGACAAAAATCAGCGACGGGTGGCGGCAGGAGGGAGAGAGGGGCGGACTTGGTGTTTGCGCGGCCCTGTCATTCTTCATTCTCCGTCAGCTCATGTCTGAGCAATAGATGTACGCTGCGTCAGACGGCGTAGGTCGACTTCAGCGTACGACGAAGATGGGCAAGTGCTGTCTATCCGTGTGAAGCTTCTTTGTTTCTTGCACAACGTCGTCGATCATTCTACACTCTTCCTAGACATCATCTCCCATCATCACCCTCACCACACACACTTCAGCATGCGTTTCTTTTGTTTTGCTGCCTTTGTCACCTTAGCACTGGGTGTATCTGCTGCTCCTCAGCAGGTACAGACTCGTGCCAGCAAGAGTGAGATCCCTCACACTGGAAGCGACTTACCCGGCGTGGTACATCTCGATCCCTCCTGGTCTAAGCAGATGTTTGGTCCGGACAGCATCACTGAGAAGCAGATCAAGTTTTTCCCCAAGCCGGAAAGTACGGGCGACGATTGCTCTACTACCGTCATCTTTGACAACGTGAGTGGCATGATATGACGGGTAGCGAAGACCAGAAAATGAGAATAATGTTTGCGGCACGGCTTAACTTGGACAAAACCATCTACAGTCTAGATGTACCGGCTCAGCAGCTCGTTACTTCCCATACGTCCAAGCTTTCAACCAGCAAAGCAAGAACAACTTCGTCGTCACCAGAGATTCCAAATCGTCTGATGGTGATTACTACGAGTGAGTCGCGGACCATTCCACTATGCGTACGTTGTCGATGATGCCTAATTAGCACATCCTTTGCACAGCAAATATCGCATCGACATCAGCCACCGATGGCAAGGTCGTATCTTCAACACCGATTCCCCAGAAGACTATGCCGTGAATCGCACCGGTCTTCGAGGGTTCCGCTTGTTCGTCAGTGAGAAGCAATCTTGTGAGTAGCAACTCGGGTCGCTTCATCCCATCAACGGAAGCTCATAGTGTGTACTGCTTTCCTTAATCTCAGGCGTATGGCTCGAGAAGCAGCCAGACGAAGAAAGTGGCCAGACGGTGAGCTTGCTCCTTGAAGCAGGGGAAGAGGAGTAGAGGAGATAGGCTGACCTTTGTGCCTTGCTTCTCATGATCTCAGAGAGACGTGATTGCGCCCATTACGTATGTCTGAGCCTACGGTAATCATATCTCTCAATATTGCTCATGCTGATTGCACCTCTCTACCTTCTCTCCTGACATCCCACACTGCAGCCGCTACTTTTTCTCCAACACTCCTACAGCTTACCGAGGCAGGATTAAGAACGAGAATCCCGGAGGCTTTGAGGGCTCTCGCATCTGCACGACTGAGCCACACAGCGACCTCACCGTCCAGATCTGCTAATTATAGGTCCATCAACATCGTAATCGCTCCTCCCCATGTCTATCTGATAGCTCCCCTTCGCGATAGCAAAATACGATGCCATTGAGTGCGATGTACAGTCAGAAGGCGTACGCGTTTGGCGCGGTTCCCCTAAAAAAGTGTGTGAAACGCTCGCTCCACTTTGGCAAAGTTTGACCACTTTCAACCTGCTCTTCCCCTTTCGAGTCACCGCAAACATGAGCGCTCGACACCTAATGCGGTGTGGTGTCCAGTCGAGGCTCATCGCAACCAACAGTGTAAGATTAGCCCCAAGTTTGGCCGGTCACAGTGTTGCAATGTCGTCATACCTGCACACCTGCAATGGGATTCCCTTCAAACTACCGCTTCTCTGTGCTAGACCGCCGTCCATTAGCCCCTCGTTGCGAAGTATACATACCTCCTCCATCGTTCACCAAGCTCAGGAGCTCAACAAAAAGCCAAGAGATCCGAAAAACGTATCTGAAGGGTCGGCAGTCAAGCAGCCACCATCCTCCATGCTATCAGAAAGTTCGATTGGCGAGGTAAGAAAGGTGCATGTACTGGTCGACAGCCCCCTTCTTCTCTAACACATATCATTCCCTTCGAATCTACAGCACCAGCCACAAAATCTATCAGAAGACATCCTTACCGTTCCGAACGTACTGACAATTCTTCGACTAGCGAGCACGCCTGTTTTGGGGTATCTAATCATCGTTGATGAGATGCCCTACGCTCTGGCGTTGCTAGCACTCTCTGGCTTTACCGACGTCCTTGATGGATGGCTAGCAAGGAAGTTCAAATCAGCTACTGTCTTTGGATCCATCGCAGATCCCGCAGCAGACAAAGCACTAATGACTGTGATGGTCGGTGCCCTGGCTTGGAGGGGTCTCATTCCTCGTGAGTGTCTGATGAAAGCCTAGACTTCCTACTTTGCGGCCTCTTCTGATGTTCTTGTGACCTGCTTTGCATTGGATCGTCTGCAGTACCACTCGTCTTACTGATCGTCGGCAGAGATGTAGCGCTCATCATCAGTGCTTTCTTGATACGGTATCGAAGCTTACCTGAGCCAAAGACGTTTTCTCGATATTGGGATCCAAGATTACCTTCTGCGAAAGTAGAACCGACTCAAGTATCCAAGTATAACACTTTCCTGCAACTTCTCCTCGTAGCTGGTTGCACTTTGATCGCATCCTTCAATGATAATTGGCGTCAATGGTGGAACACAAGACAGGGGCTTTGGAATGATAGAAAGGAAGGAGACGAGCTCAATCGCATGGTAACGGAAGGGCAGGGAAAGTCAGACTGGGGCGACTGGACCAAGAAATCTTGGCATGCATTTATGGTAGTCGTCTCGATCACCACGATCTGGAGCGGGTCAAGCTACCTCTTTGGAAGTAAGGCTGTCAGATATCTCGGTCAAAGAGCGAAGAGTACGCAAGAGAAGGTCGTGAAGCTGCGAAAGTGAGGAAAAAGAACATCAAAAACGTCATATGTATTTCTATCAAATCCTGTGCTTCCTACGACAGTGCATTATAAAATGCTGTCAAGGTTCGAGAACGTCTCTCCTTAGAAGTGGATTCAGCGCTTCATCCCACATGCCAATCTCAAGCCGGACAGCACTCAAGAAACAGAGAAAAAGAGGAAAAAAAATCAGCTCATTTCTCACGACTTCATCGGCCTTTCGCTGCCTACTCACGCATTCCATATTCTCTGAAGACTCTTCACCCTAGCTATGGACGGTGGATCGGTGCTCGCATACTCCTCCATGCTCTCGACGCCGTTTCGTACCACGACTTGAAACTCCTTTCCCGAGTAGTAATCGATCCACTGCTCGAATCCTGCAATCTCGGAAGAAGTACCAGTAGGCTGTGTGACATCCTTGGAACCTTTTGCCCTCTCTGAGGCCATCCATAATCCAGCCTCGCCATACCCTAGCAGACAAGGGCCAGTAGCAGCCAACAACTCCAAGGCGTCGCCCGATCTAGAGACATCCATGACAAAGCGGGTGTAGGCTAACGTAGCAGCACTCTCTACCGTGTTGTGATCCAAGTCATGCCTTGTAATACCCCACGGTTGACAGATTTTGACATGATTATCGGCTTCCAGTGCCATTTCTGACGCTATCCCGGCGAATGTAGCTATCCTCTCGAAGGTATTACCGATACTGTATGAAGAAGCACCACTGGCCCATACCCGTGCGTAATGCTTGAGGAAGAGGTAGTCTTGCTTGAGAAAGTATATGAAGGACTCCCTTGGTAAGGTGTGGGAAACGAGTTGCTTGAGAAAGTCGTGATGGGTGAAAGCTCGCCAGATTGGCAAGGAATGAGCTATAAGGTTAGAGCAGAGGGGAACTCGATCAGACCCTGTCGCAGCAGGAGCGAGTATAGGGCGAGGAGTGATGTTGCAAAGATGGTTCAAAGGGCCCGGACCTTTTCCAAGACCAGACAAGCCTCGAGAGATGCATCTTTGTACATACCCGATAGCGAGATGCGTGCTGCCAGCAACGGTCACACCCGACGCTAGATGTGCAGCCAGTGCCGATGAAAGCGTGCACCCGGTTCCATGCGTTGCTGTCGACTGAATGTGAGGCTTTACGAAGAGAGTGTACGTATCGTTGTTCTTCTCATACAGGACATCCAGTACGACGTCCTTGTCTGACGATGTGCTGACCTCGTGCCGCAGAACATCGGCGTATGGCTCCTCGTCTGTGCGAATGATGTTTACTTTGCTGTTGTTCCATTTTCCTTGGTACACTTCCGCTCCAGAGAAGGCTGACGCTGTACCGTCGCTCCTCTCTGAGATGATTATCCCTAGCTTGACTAATTCATGCTGCAGACTTGTCGATTTCAGAACCTGGTGGCCACCTTTGACGAGGCAATTGAATGGACCAAGTGTACAAAGCGTATTTGCAGCATTCATGAGAGCTTCTACTGTGTCCAGATCCTTGGATAGTGTACCCTGGTGAGCTTTCGCATGAGAGAGTATTTGGCTAGCTTCGAGTAGATTGGGTGTGAGAAGGGTGCAAAGCGGAAGGAGGTGCTTGATGAGCTCTTCAATAGATTCGTCGGTGAGTAGGAGAGAACCCGAGGTCGAGACCATGACAGGATCCAGAACGATAGGAACTGCAGGATACAACGAGCAGCTTCCTTAGCTGACCGTGCTGCAATGAAGATGTCTGCATGCCTCGTCTACTTCGCTCACCTTTACTTGCATGCCGTTGCAATTCCTCACTGAGCGCCAGTATCACCTCGCTCGTCCCTAGCATTCCAATTTTGATGGCATCAATATCTACATCTTCCCAGAGCGCTCTCAATTGGCTCGTGAAGAACTCCACGGGAGGAGTGTGTATCTTACTCACTCCTTGCGTGTTTTGAGCAGTAAGGGCTGTCAAGACAGACATGCCATAGCACCCTAGCGATGAAAAGGTCTTCAGATCAGCTTGTATGCCTGCCCCTCCCGAGGGATCAGATCCAGCGACGCTTAGCACCTGTGGAGGGGAGGCAGAGAAGGCCCTGCGTTGCTTAGAGGATGACATGGCCGCCATCGAGACAAGTTTCGTGGTGGACTCAACGAGGAAGATTTGCCGGGCCTCGCCTTCTTCCCACCTATACCTGACGATAATTGATGCCCCACGCTCTTACGCATTGGCCACCCTCGATCGAATGTCATATAAATATGTTGTGCGCGATTGACCCACTCACTACTTATCGCTGCTCTCTCAATCGGCCATCACCAACCCTTCATCATCACCATGGCGCCTGTCGCAACAAGCCACAACGCCTTGTCTTCCTCATCGACTGATGGCTCCTTGTCAGCTACTCAGCTCGCCAAGTTCCGCGTTGATGGGTATCTGATCCTCCCCGACTTCTTTGATCACGCTGCCATTTTCGACCATGCTCGCTCTCTCATACAGAACTTCGATCCTAGTCAGCACCCTCTCACAAAATTCACCACTGGTGACGATGCCAATAAAGACGATGCACATGTTGGAGATCGATACTTTCTAGAGAGTGGAGACAAAGTACGGTATTTCTTAGAGCAAGACTCGATGGATTCAGCAACCGGTAAACTGAATCGATCACCTGAACTTTGTGTAAATAAATGCGGTCATGCACTACACACCCTTGATCCAGTCTTTCACAAGTTATCATTCTCCGCAAAAGTACAGAACCTGGTACGGTCTCTAGAGAATTTTCAGCAACCTCAGGTTCTTCAGAGCATGATCATTTGTAAGCAACCTTCCATCGGTGGAGCTGTACCAAGTCATAACGACTCTACGTTCTTGTACACGTCGCCGCCGAGTGCCACCGGTCTTTGGTTTGCCTTGGAGGATTGTACACGATCAAACGGCTGCTTGTCTTTCTTACCTGGCTCTCATCGCTGGGTAAAGGGCATGAAAGTTCCTTCTAAGGCAGGACAAGGAAAGCGACTACGGCCTGAAAATGACTCGGAAGACGTAATCGGCCAGTATGGCGCTCCCAGAGGTGTCAACAAACGGTTCGTGAGAAGTGAGCCCAACAGCGTGGACAGTGGAACTTCCTTTGAAGTGCTGGGCGAGGAGGAAGAGGATCAATGGGACGACAGTCGTGCTGTTGTAGAGGAATGCAAAGCAGGTGAGTCCAAACACAATTTCACTACCCGAAAGTATTTGGCCTTTCATGAGTAGTCTCACCCCCTTAACGCTCTACAGGCACGCTGGTCTTGATTCACGGCTCGGTACTGCACAAGAGTGAGAAGAACCTATCTTCGAAGAGCAGGTACATATACACATTCCACTGCATCGAGGGCGAAGCACAGTACGACGAGAAGAATTGGCTTCAACCAACACCCAAGATGCCCTTCAGCAAATTGTATGACCCACCACAGCAGCCTGCAGCGTAAAATGTGCATGAGAAAAATGTCATATTGGGCACAAGTAGAGAGAGGGGGAGAGGGTGTGTGGGAACAGTATGGGTAGTAAAAGTACAACAACGGTGGCATGGGGAGAGGCGATGGAGAAGTGAGATTGTTAAGCAGCGCCGGTGGCATTTTGCACCTCGGCCATGTCAATGTCATCTGCACGAGCAGGAGCAGAGACGTCTCCGTTCGTCGGGGCGACTACGGCGTCACCGTTGCTACTGTTGGTGCCATTGCTGGGTAGTGGCGTAGACTCCAGAGTTTTTGTATTGTTATTGTTGCTGCCTGGCGCAGTCTGCTGCTGCGATCTATGCATGGGCTCCATGATGCTAGGTCCGTTTCTTGCAGACCTTTCATCGTAGCTGACGTGATTCCTTCTGCCACCCTCTCCCTCGTCTTCACTGTCACTCAAGTCTCCATCCTTTTGTCGACTTTTGTCTCTGAAATTGGCATCTTTGCTACTTCGAATGTCGGGATGTATACCCTCCAGCATCAATTGATCTTCTTCATCGATGTCCAGATCTCTATCAATGCGAGGCTCTTCGTGTCCTTGCACGGAAGGCGCATGCGAAGTCTGCCTTAGATTCTCAAAGACCTGCATCTTGACCCTCTCCAAGTAGGATCTGGTGTTGAGATCTTCCATATTGTTTGGCCTGACGTCCAGGGTGTAGTCTGGCCCAAAGTACTCGTAGTATTCATTCACCGGTACTTGAGGACTCAATTCTTGACCTGCAGCGATTCCCGTTTCGTAAGCCCAAGCTCGACTGACGTTTCTCATCGTATAGCCGCCTCCTCCGAGTAAGAGTAATGGCAACTTGAAGCTCTTGACAAACTCCACGCAATTTGCGTGTCCTCTCATTGAGAGATTGAAGCTGCCCAATTTATCACCAGCCAGAGAGTCCGAACCACACTGCAAAACCACCGCTGTTGGCTGATAGTGCTCCATAATCTTGATGATGACTGGCTCGAAGACGCTCTTGTAGCTTTCGTCGGTGATGCCATCTCGGAGGGGGAAGTTACAAGCATAATTTTTGCCTTTCCCGTAGCCGGTGTCTCTCAACTCTCCAGTGCCTGGGAAAAATTCACCGTACTTGTGAAAGCTGCAAGTCATGACTCGGTCAGTCGTGTAGAAGGCTTCTTCGACACCATCTCCGTGATGGACGTCTATATCAATGTAAAGCACCCGTGGATGGTAGCGCAGTAGCTCCAAGATTCCCAATACAATATCTACCAGGCAGCAGAAGGTGAGTCAGTCGATGCAGTCTGGGTGCTTCTCTACACAACATACACGGACTCACCATTGATGTAGCAGAATCCACTTGCTTCTCCTTTCTTGGCGTGGTGCAGTCCTCCTGCCCAATTGACGGCGATGTCGCACTTGTCGCGGGAGAGCCGTGCAGCTCCCTCTGGATGTCATTTTACAGTACGTGGATCGAGTCAGAGATACATACATGACATGCTGATCCTGCGCATGAAACGTTCAAGCACTCACCCATAGATCCACCAGCAGAAATCGAGCAGTACTCGAACAGCCCATCGAAAACTGGGCAATCATCCCCTACATTGACTGTGATGATGTCGTATACGTAGAGGATGAACATCACCAATACTTGCGATAAGGCGCCGATAGACTAGACCTTGCACTACTCACACTTTGATTGTTCCCTGACGAATTGGTCTACATTGTCAGGAGTGACTCTGTTCAGGAAATCGACATATTCATCCGTGTGAAATTGAGACATTTCCCGCTTCGTGGCTGGTTTCGCTCGCTGGTAATGAGGATGGGTAGCCGAGTCAGTGACATCACACAGCATACATTGAGGACTCCAGGTCTTCATCGCGTCCACAAAGACCGCAACAATATTGACCAAGACTCACGAATATTTCCATCTTCTTGTATAAGCCGTAGTTCATGACCAGGCTGTGACACATTCGTATCCTCGTAGGCTTCATTGGGTGACCCGGTCCATAGTGGTAATTACCGATATCCGAATCGAAAAAGTAACAAACCCGAGAAGGTTGGTTCGAAGACCCTTGCTTGGTGATTGGTGTCATGAGTGAGTGTGTATTGTGCTGAGTTGACCCACCAATGGCCCCATTACTACCTCCGTTGATGTTCATATTGTACGTTCTTGATAGCTCACCGGTGGATGTGTACCCGGATGGCTGGGGATTGGGAGGCAGAAAGGTGGAGGAGGACATTGCTGCCTGAAACGATGATCGAAGGACGTCTAGAAGCAATGTCAAGGGCTACTTTGACCAATCCGCACACTGCCGGATGAATTTTGCAAGCTTACTTGGTAGCGATCGATCGCTGCAAGATTGATCCCTGCAAGAGGATGCGGATCCAGCGAAGTATGGGCAACAAGGCAAAGAGCGAGGGGTATCTACCTGCACCTCTCGTCACAAGAGGAAGATTGAGCTAAAATGCGTCCTCGTCGCGCCAAAAAGTTCCCAGTGCCGTCCGCATAGATTATCTCGAACCGGCCGAGAGAAAGAGAATCGAGAAAGTCACTGTGCCCGCCATTTCTTCAACATCATCCTCAATAATTTTTGTGATTAGCAAGTAGGGCGTCTATATACCCTTGGCAGCTTCCAGGACCTACCGTCTAGTACCCTCACAATGTCACAGCTCTCTAATAGGACGCTCAAATACATCACCTCGATATCAATAGCGATGAACCCCATGAGTCCATCTATTGCGACTAGATCGATACGACTCTTATTGTCTTCTCTTCCCACGAAACCTCCCACCGGTCTCACGTCGTTCCCACGAACTCTCCTCTCGACTACAGCCAACGAACAGGATCAGAAGCTTAATATCACCTATTCCGATAAGAAGCAAATCGAAGTGATACCAGACGGCCTGAATGTTCGCGATCTGATACGAAAGGTCAGTAGGCAGTCCGTCGAATTGGGGGTTCTCTTAGATAATCACGGCAGCCACTGTTAAACACCTCAACCTCCTTCTCTGACAGATTGAAGAGCCTGCGAGGATACTGAGGGCAAAGGAAGAGGGACTATGAAGGGCTCTGTCGTCTCTGTATACTATTTTCTTTGTTCACTGTGAAAGCTATGAGAGTGCAGTACGGCTCAATCAGAAACTACTGTAGAAATGACTAGAGACGAGCGATACTGTATATTGACTTACTGCCGTGTTATAGAAGGTGGCCATTACCATAAAGTTTCAAGGCCGCCGACATGCAGCCATCAAAAGTGCCAGACTCGAAAAGAGTAAAAGTTTCATTCCATTCAAAGAGAAGAGAAAAGCAAGCCAGCTTCTACAAGAGGGCAGCTAGCGAACACGGTAGTTCGCAGAAGGAGAAAAGAGGAGTCTGGTGATACACAAGGTGGGATGAAGCAACAACATCGAGGAAGAAGAGCGTGTCTGTTCATGACGAGAGAGAGAGATTGAACATAAAGTCCACGATTGACAGTAACCCCAAATCGCAGGACTATAACTATTTCCCCCCCCAGGCACTCCCAATTCCCGGATGTGACTATGAGCCTCCTCTAAGATCGTTCACCACGAAGACGACGAGCGAGTGCAATGTCTCTAGGTTGAATAGTGACTCGCTTGGCGTGAATGGCGGCCAAGTTGGTGTCTTCGAACAATCCGACCAAGTAAGCTTCACTTGCCTCTTGAAGTGCTCCGATAGCAGACGATTGGAATCGCAAGTCGGTCTTAAAGTCTTGAGCAATTTCACGAACAAGACGTTGGAAAGGGAGCTTTCGGATCAAGAGCTCCGTCGACTTTTGGTATCTTCGGATTTCTCGCAAAGCGACGGTACCGGGCTTGTATCTGTGAGGCTTCTTGACTGTGGAACGAGTGAAGAAGAAAAGGAAACGGGTAAAGTAAAGAATGTCAGTATTGCAGACGTCGTACTCAAGCATGGAATCAATCAGGAAAGGCACTCACCACCTCCTGCAGCTGGGGCAGACTTTCGGGCGGCCTTGGTGGCCAATTGCTTACGAGGAGCCTTTCCTCCGGTACTCTTTCGAGCAGTCTGCTTGGTACGAGCCATTGTGCTGTTTGTTGACGAGAAGAGTGCGCAGCAGGAAATGTGGCAATAAGAGGCGAGTGTTAGGATGTGGATTACGATGCGTTGACGGGTCAGCGAGTGATAAGGGAAGGAAATTGGGCGTAGTTGGTGATGCAGTGATGAAGCAGTGACAAGCGAGATCGTAATCAGTAGAGCGATGACATGAGTCGAAGTCCAAGTGACGGCGTGAGAGGGGTTGCAGAAGGACACCGCCGAATCGAAACGGTACGCGTCCAGTATTTGCCGATCACAAGTGGCGAGCGGATTAACCATTAAAACAAGGCGCGCGCAACGTTGGAGGTCGGATATTTTGCGTTGGTTGTGTGCAGAGGCATAATCGGCAATGGCAAACAGATAGATAGGCAACGAAACAGGAGGAAATCAGGGAAGAGGATTGGAAAAGAGGAATGTCAGTGATCGTGCTCAGCATGCCTCTCATCTCTCCCGGACGCACCTTGTTGACTCTTGGGTTGTGGTTGTGAAGGAAAGGGTAAAGTGGGGCCTCGAGGGGGGAATTATACAAGCACTACTTCTACCTCTCTCAACCCCCTTATTTTCCAGTATCTCTGTTTCAAAATGGCGCGCGATCCCATCAAATCACCGCCTGAATGGGCTATTTTCCCCCTTCTTGCTCGGCCGAAGCTTTTGTCTACGCCACGTCGCTTGAAGCCCGACCTCGAACTCCACCCTTGTGGAACGGAACACCTTTTACGTCTCCATCTCGCGATCCAACTTTTCTCGTCCTGTACAATCTACTCTCGATGCAATTTTGATTTATTTCCCTTCCCCCTTTTGGTCATGTACGATTCTCGCGTCTGGATTTATCGACTCAACTCAGAAAGAATAATTTAGATATTTCTGCCCCGATTGTGTGTGGAGCTTTTGTTGTTGCAGAGATGAGGAAGCAAGGTCTGCATGCCAAGACGCGTTTCACGGCCACGTGGATGATATTAGACTTCAGATGCCGGTGACGGTGGAACCGTGTTCAAGCTCTAACGTGGGTTGGTTGGCGTGGGCAGGAGAGCGGTAATGTGGCATGGAAATGGATGAATGGTGCGGTGCTAAGGTACATGTATATGGATGAACAGGGCAAGAGGATGCTATACCTCCGTCTCTACCCCATTACTCTTATCGTTGTCAGTATGGAATTTGTTCTTGAGTAGAGTGAAGTTGTCCCGGATTTCATCTTTGATGGACGTGGTTTCATGATCACCCCTCCGAACGAAGCGATTGATGAGCTGACCTCGACTTCCGCTCGTGTTCATGCCTTCCTTGTTCTTGACAGCGGTGACGAATTCGTCTTTCCCTTCTTTGTGCTTGCCGTCCTTGTCGCTCTCGTCGCTGCTGTTGTCACCGCTAGCATTAGGGTCCGGAGGAATGTTCTCCAACGCCTTGCTCTGGTCTCCGAGGCCAGCCTCGTCTACCGCACTGCAAGCAGGAGAAGTATGTCAGTCGTGTTACCTTTTCCTTCTTCACCTTATACCTGCTGCACTCACCACCATGCTTCGTATACTTTGGACGAATCTCCCGCTGACTTGTTTGCCTTTGCGTGGAGTCGGGTCATGCCTGGATGGAAGTCCAATTGAACCTGAAGTGTCCCTCGCAATCTCATCCCAATCTTCGTCTCGTCTCTTTCAGTGCCTGTAGTGGGTGCGTAGATGAGATGAGGTTAGATCACGATTTGATAACAATACAGGCCACGTCACTCACGGCTGGTCCAATTACGCTCAAGATGTTTCCGTCTTTGCTTGTTGCTGCGTACATCCCACAGAGCCAGCTCAAACGTCCGTGTGGCTAAATTCTGGTCACTTCCATCTTCGTCTGGAATCTGATTCAGCCAGAGTACTGCGATGACGATCGTCTGCTTCTTTTGGAGCGCAGTCTTCTTCAATCTCATCTTGACGATCATTGCCGTCGCTTCTCGACGGTAGATCGGCAAGCAGATTGGACCTTCCATTTGCCATTCACAGGACTCGTCGCCAGTCTTGCTGTACTGCCTTGAAGAGAGATGAGCTTTTGCGGATACGGTGGATAGATCGAGAGAACTATGCTGCAAGTCGTCCAGCGTATCCGCCTCTCTCACATTCACTCTCAAGGCATGAACAGTGAGCAGACCGACGGAAGCAGGTAAAAGAGGGGCAGATTTAGGTATCTCCAAAGATCGGAACAACAGTGACAGTCGAAGTCTTCCCGATCCAATTCCACCTGCCATTGGATACGTCTCTGTGACGAGTGACGATTTCTGGAAGGCGTCGTGAAGTTGGATAGGGACCACGCCCAGGATTGCGTTCTTGCCGGCGACTTTGTTTTCACGAACTACAAACACGCAACTACTGCTTCGCCAATCGCAGACCTGTTCTGTTATTGCGTTAAAGTAAGGCTCACCATCGTCCATCTTGGTCCTGCTCTTGAAGACGAAGCGGTTGGCTAGTAAGACCTCAACATAAGAGCTCGGCGCTTCTTCCAATGCCTCGTCCGCGCTTGCACCCTTGAACTTGAGTGAAGTAATGCCGTGGATCTGAATGGACAAGATGCCCAATGAAGGAGTGACACTGGGAGAGAAGCGTTCGATTGCTGGCTTCGTCTCCTCGGTTGGCTTGCTCTCCGCCTCCTTGCCTTCCTCCACCTTTTCATCCTTTGTCTCCTTATTCTGCTGATCGTCGGATATCTCCTTCTTGGGGAAATATCCGACGCTCCAGCTAATCCTCCCACCACACTGCCCACTACCGTTCTGGGTGCTCAACGAGTCTTCCCTGCGATGCATCTTTCCCTTGTCGGCATCGGATAGAGCATCTTGCAACGACCATTTAGCCCTTCCCATAAAGTCATCTTCCGAGCTTGTGTCACTGTCGAATATCTCAACACAGACAGACTCGCCTTGCCCACTCTCCGCTCCAAGCCCTGTCGAGTGAAGTGCTGCCAAGACTTGCGGAGACACAACAAGAGCAAAAGTCTGCTCCCAGATCGGATTCAGGTCGTTCATTATCACTCGAGTCACCTTTGTGTTGACGGTGGTGGTGCGAGTCCAGCTGATGCGAGCGTATGGGTCCCCTACTCCGATCAGGTCGGATCTTTCCAGGTCGTGTGCAGAGTGAATGGTGACCAACACGATGCCACAGGCGTCACTTTCCCTCTTGATTCCGTCCCCGACTAGCATCTCGCCCATGTTCAATTTCAGGGACTTGGGAAGAGTGTACATTTCGAGAGCAGAGTCCACACTACTCTGAATGAGACCAGAGAGTCCCGGCACCTCTGCTAGGGACAGTTTGAGTGGCACTACATCCAGAGATACTCGTGGCAATCCAACAAAGGAAATGGCCATGTCGCCCATGAACGGAGAACAGTTTGTCAGCTCTAATCGTACGTGAGCAATTCCGACCAGCCCGTTCAAGACAACTTTTACCGGCAGCTGCAATGCTGTAGGCCCAAGCTTCACTTGAAAAAGGAACAGAATCCGAGCATCTTGTCCTTTCGACGTAGTCTCGGGCAAATCTCCATCACTTTCGATTTTCCTAGTATTCTCCTTTGTCGGATTTGCAATGCCCCTTCTGCTGCCCCTCGCTCGATAGGCAAAGGCAACTTCCAGCTGTACATGTTTCTTCACGCCTCCGTTCCATTTGGCCTCTTCCTCGTCTTCGTCACTGGGGGGTAGTAGCCGGGAAGACAAGACTATAGAGGAAAAGCGGAGTGAGTATAAGTTATTCGTCAGAGTCAACTCTATTCTTCTCCGCTCAGCTTAGCATACCTTTCATCGAGTTCTTTCCTTGTGTCAGCTCGGCACACTTCACTTCCGTGATGAACTTGGGAAGATTCGCCTGTATGACATCTTCCAGCATGTCCGCAACGCTTGAAAACATCTCTGCAGGTATACGTGGCCAGATGCCTTCGACGAGTGCGTTCAACCATTCCACTGATTCCGGCAGAGACGCTGCTTGCATGGCTTCACTCCTCGCCTCAAATCGATCAGCCTCTTCCTCCTCTTCGTGTAGTTGCAGTTTTCGTATTGAGTGGTGAAAGTGCAAAACGACAAGTGCGGCGCCTGTTGCTACAACTATGAATGCCCGCAAGGTCCGTAACAGTACTACAGCTAGCACTGCCCAGATGAGTAGGTACACGCCTGTTCTCCTGTTGATGCTCTTGACCAACTCCGGCAGCTCAGACGGCTCTGAGGGACGTACTAAGGGAAAGGCACCCAGACCAGACACGGGCTGCAGGGCATCCCGTTCTGCGTCTTCCTTTGACGTCGAGGGCTGAGAAGGTTTGGCCAGAGCAATGCCCCGTTTGTAGACTTCCGCATCGATTTCCTTTGGCCTCTCCTTGTCACTGAAGTGCCTGTCTGCCATGTCGCTGTAAGAAGGAGCAGATTCGGAAAGGCAGAAGCGAAAATGAGCGAGATAGTGACGACAGCCGTGTGCCTTGGAATACACGCCTCAACAGCCAAAAAAAGAAAGCCAAAAAAAGCAAGCAAGGGCAGTGTCGCGGCGCAATGACGTTCAACGGAAATTAAAGATTCTGGCGCGCTCGGACCATGCAAGAATCGTAATCCTACCAAACAATCTCTTCAACGGTTACTGCTTCCGAACCTGAATTCGACTCTCGTTAGACGGAGGACACTGTGGTTGATTCTTTGTTTAAAGCAGGCTCACATCTTCCAGGGTAAAGTACTGTGAGCGAATCGGTGTGACGGTACGACAATGAAAATGGAGCTCAAAACTAGCAGGCTGATAGCAAGAAGCATTTGTCAATTTTGTGAAGGTGAAGCTTGCAGTGGATATTTGGTTCTCTTGAGCGCTGCCAAATTGGGCCCACGCGACAAAGGACATTTATCCTCGGAACACGGCTGCAAACCTCACCAAGAATCAAAATTTTGGAGAATTTTAAAGACCACTGGGACCTCACGAATCTTCCCGTCGACCTCATCCTGATCTTTTCCTCTTAGGCTGCATTCAATGACGAGGTATACGAAATTAGACAGAAGGCGACCAGAGTTCGTCAAGGATCGTCTGCCTGGTGGAGCGGATCGGAGCTCAAGTCCGGAGGCTGAGGCGAGCACAAGTGCTGTAGCGGCAATCGCCACCAGAGCGACTGACGATGTCGACAAGGAAGAAGTCACATCTTCCAGAGAAGTGCCGGCTAGTGTCACGACAAAAGATGGCAATGCGACGAAGCCAGAGCCTTCTGAGCCTGCAAAGCTATTGAAGCGCGCGAAGCTACTACGATTGAAAGCCAAAAAGGCCAAAGACGACACTCGAAAGCAGGAGCTACTGAGGCAAGTACAAGAGCTAGAACGTAAAGTCAACACCTTAAACGGCGAGAGAGGAAGAGGCAAAATAGGAACAGCTGCAAACAAAGCACACAAAGAGGGAAAGAGGTCCACCAATCGATCTGATGAAGCTGAACATTCTGCAGCTGGACCTGTCAATCCATGGAAAGTCATGGAGGCAGAGCGACGCAAAGTGTCTGATGTGCGGTCAGAAGTTCGAAGGGAGAAGCGAGAGCAGGAGAGACTGTCTACTACAAGATGCTTTGCATGTAGACAGATGGGTCACTCTGCGAAAGACTGTCCCGTCAGTCTCAATGAACCAACTGAAGAGACGGACGACCAGTCCATTCCCAGTGGCGTTGTCTGTTGCTATCGATGCGGAAGTACGGAACACTCTTTAGCGAAATGCAAAAGATCCGCTCCTCATGTCGGACCTGACTTACCGTTTGCAAGCTGTTTCATCTGCAAAGAGAAGGGACATCTTGCTTCAAAGTGCAAACAAAACAAAGGAAGGGGAATCTACCCGAACGGTGGAAGCTGTATGTTGTGTCAATCAGTGGATCACTTGGCGAAAGACTGCGAACTCAGGACGAATGCAGCTGGTGTCAACAGCATCTCCAATGCAGCGATCAGTATGGGCAATACTTATTCAAAGACAGGGGCAGACGAAGATGACTTTCACTCGCTGTCCAGAAAGAGACGTGAAATCGAAGAAGAGGAAAAGTCGGCAGGAGCAAAGAAAAGGAAGACGGTAGAGAAGAAGGTCGTGTCCTTCTAGCTCATACACACACACACACACACACACACACACACACACACACACACTGCAAGCTAATATATGAAATGAACAGTCACATTCTATTTCATTGCTGCCTCTCTACCAAAAGTATCGAAGGGTGCATCATCATCTCGTCTTGATAATGCCTGCTGCGACCAACTTCTCGATCTTTGCTCTTACTCTTGAGTCTTGCATGTGATTTTGGAGTGCCTTTGGATCCCCTTGAGCTTGCTGTAGGATCGACTGCATGACTGGATCTTGCATGATCTGTGCTACTTCTGGGTCTCTCATGGCTCGCTTCAAGGTCTCCTCTTCGGTCTCGTTACTCCTCTCTGCATACATGGCTTGCATGCACTTGTTTTCCTGCTGTTGAATCTCCTTTGCAGCAATGTTACCGCCGTGTTCTCTGTCAACTTCACCGGCCTTGTGAATAGCCTCTAGACATTTGCTGTAGTCCTTCATGCTGAACAGTACGTTAGACTTTCGAATGTAACCCTTTGTGAATTTTGGATCGATCTTGATCGCCTCTTCACAGTCCTTCAGCGCTTCGGGTAGGGCAACGAGTTTGGTGTAAGCACTTGCTCTATTGGTGTACCCTCTTGGATCTTCTGGATTCCTCTTGATACTCTCCGTGTACGCCTGAACACTTGCAACAAAATCGCCTTTCTTGTACAGATCGTTTCCCTTGTTCCTCTCTTCGTCTGCTTTAGCTGGGTCTATATATGCCTGCTTCTGATTCTCCTTGAGTGTCTTTTCTGCCGTGCGAAGTTTGCTGAGGATCTCGGGTGTTCGGTGCTCTGTCAAACTCTTTTCGTAATTCGTGATGGCCTTTTCTAGGTCGTGCAACTTCTCATACGATGATCCAATCCTTCCAAAGGCTTTCGCTACCAGCTTGTAGTCCGCACGCAGACTTCTGCCTTCTTCGACGGCCTTTTCGCACGTCTTGATGCTCGTCTCGTAATCACCCTTTTCAAAGTAGCAAGCCGCCAAATTATTCAGATAGGTTATGTCCTTCGAATTCAGCTCCCACGCCTTCGTATAGTGGGGAATAGCCGCTTCAAAATCTCTCTTGAGATATCGCTCGTTTCCCTTTGCTTTCTCAGCGTCTCCTCCTGTTTTGTCTGCCTTCACTTCCGACTCTGGGCCGGCATCATCGTCGTCTCCATCTCCCACTTCCGTCATCGTAGCCTCAGGAGCAGGGTCAGCCTTCGTTGTCGATGTGGTAGGTACTTCTTCTCTTGCTGCTGCTGGTGGGCTGGAAGAGCTGGCACTGGCGCTCGCTGATGGCTTCGTCTGCTTTTCAATTTCATCCCGGTTCTTTTCGAGATTGCTGGGAAGTTCATCTGAGCCCTCGGGCCTCTCGAATGCTTGCAGATCGATTCCCATCAAGACACCCATGACTTGTATCATTCTTGGATCTTGGAAAGCAGTCATCGCTTCGTTTGGATTAGCTTGAATCGATTTGAGCTTTGCCATGAAACCAGCATCAGCCAAAAGCGGCGCCGTCTTTGGATTAGCAGCCAGCTTTTGAAACATTTGAGGATCCTGAAACATCTTTCCCATTCCACCACCTGGCCCATCTTCACTATCTTGCGCCTTCTTGACATCTTCCAGACCTTTCTTCAGTGCTGCATCTGATGGAGCAATCTTAAATCCTTCCTCGTAAGCTTCTAACGCCTCCTCGAGCTTTCTTGCACCATGCAGTGCTCCACCTTTACGTCCGTACCCCTTGGCAAAAGATGGATTAGCTTTTATCGTCGATTCAGCGTCCTCTAGTGCCTTGTTCCATTGTTTCAGTCCACTATAGCAGGCGCTTCTGTTAGAGTAGAGTACATGGACTGCATCTTCCTCTCCTTTGGCCGCTGCAATGGCTTCGGTGTAGTGTTCGATAGCAGTATTGTAGCTCTTTGCTGCAAAAGCTGCATTGCCCTTTGCCTTTAGCTCAGCAACAGACATCGTGTTTGTCCGATTGTGTTTTAATTGACAGAGATGGGGAGAGAAGAAAGGAATATGAGGGCCTACAGATAGGTAGCGATGGAGAGAGACGACCTTCCTCTTCCACTCGAATCGAAAAGAAGCATCGAGAATCTGGCCTCGGGAGGTCACGTGTCACTGCACTTGGTGTCCGTACGAAAGTTTATGGGCCAGAACAACACTTTCCGCGAGCGCGTTCAATGAATTTTAATCTGGCGTCTCCCAGACCCACAGTGCCCCTCTCACGCGCATCCCTGCTCATTCTCTCCTCCCCGGTTCCCTTCGTCGAATCGTGGATTAAGTTCAATCTGTATGCTGATTCAAGGACATGTCGTCGTCGCTACCTGAGGGTAGCAAAGATAATCTTACGAAGGATGTGTTTGCTCAGCGACGTCAGGAAAGGATGCGAGGAGCCGGTAAACATGAGATTATTCAACGTATTTACCAATTCGGCGGCCATCCTTCCTCCTCTACCTCATCATCCTCTACAAATACCACTCCCATTCACACAGGCATCACACGTATGAGGAGTGGATCGCTCAGCTCATCTGTCCTTGACGACGTTTCTGAGAGGTCTTTGACGCCACGCCGATCAGCTGGTCACGACCTGGCCTCTTCTAGCAGCACACCAGCCATGTCTGTTCGAAGCGGCAGGGAGAGGTCACATCCAATCAGCAGTCCCTCCAAATACATTGATCCGCGACTCCTAGCTGATCAAGATTACAAACTTACTGAACATGCTCGTTCACAAGACGCAGTGCCTGGAAAAGATCAATATGCTCCCACTGGAACGTCGATCAATCATCGTAGGCAGGAGAGGATGCGAGGGGCAGGTACACATCAGATCAAGCCAAACTCTTACCACTTCAGTCGGAGAAGCAGTGAAGCTTCAAGTAGTGCGTTTGGTGAACTTTCGACATCCGGCTTTCTTGAGAGGGCCTTGGCTGATCCTTCTAGTGATGTCGGGGCACAGCAAGGGCAGGCAGACTCCAGGGAAGTCTTGCCCGAATGGATAGAGCAACGCCGGATGGAACGTAGGCGAGGCGCTGGTACACATGCGATCGAAAGACTACACGTTGCATTCGGCGTAGGGAGCGCCCGACTGTCGAACGCATCTTCTACAGGCAGATCGGCAAGTATCTTGGAAGAGGGGGAGGAAGGACAAGAAGAGGAAGAGGCAGAAAGAGAGGACCTACTCAGTCAAGGAGACGACACTGCCACGATCCACAGTGGCATCACGACTCCCACGCAGAGTGCACGAACACGGACTCGACAACAGGATCGAGGCACTGAAATAGACGAAATCAACTTTGGGGAGGAGTATGACGACTATCCTCACAATGACGCCGATGTCGATGCTGAAGCTGATGAATTAATGAGTGTCTCGCGGATGGAAGTTGATGCATCGACAGAGACAGACTCACCTCGATCGAGATTAGCACACGATCCCATCGAAAAGCGCAAGAGACAAGCAAGTCCACGCCGAACCGTTCAACGTAGAGCGACGAAAAGGATGCTGCTACGGAGAAAGGGAACCAATCCTCCCAAAAGAAGAGTAGTCGACATTGCTTCTACGGCTGACTTTGATGAAACTATGGTCGGGCAAGCTGACTTGACGATGGAAGAGCAAAGAGGAGCTGCCTTTATGGCACCTGAGCCGCCCATCTGGACATTTCCAAAGAAGCCGGTCACGATGGAAGAATTGACGAAAATGAAACAGGAAGTCAAATCCGTCGTCACCTTGGCATTGGGAAATGAAGCAGGAGTTGGTAGGGTGAAATTCAATGATGCGGACGTTTTGTATGTCACGATCAGAGACGCAATCCAAGCTGTGCAAAGAGGTCAAGCACAACCAATACAGGATGTTCTCGATGAACTGTTGCATTCAATACGAGAGACTTTCACCTATCTATCGAAGCAATCTGCGGAGAGATCTAGACTTATTCATCACCTACAGCAAGCTAGGAAGAAGAATCTTCAAATACGCAAACATCTCTTCAAGAAGAGGAGTCATGTTTTGCAAATACAAAGGACTATGCAAGTCCTTAAGACGCAGGAGTTGAAACGGGTTCAAAGAGAGGAAAATGAGGAGAAAAGCTTGGACTTCCTGGGTAAACTTGCGCAGGTGTCGCACGAGTGGTGCTGAGAGCTGTACCTGTACATGTAGTATTCTTTGCATACCCTTCGTCCTATTCTGTAACATTATGATAGTACGCTGTATTCTCGAGAGCCCAACGAAAGTAAAATACAACATATAACAGAAACAAAGCGAGGGAGGGGAGAAAGGGGGGGGGGAGAGAGACATCGGAAGGCAAAGATGCGCAGAAAATGTATGATTCGTCTATTCGAGGCCGGAGTCTGTGGTGAACTCGTTGTGCTGCTTCAGGTCGGATTCATTCACGGTGGGCCGAACTTGTTGTATGGCGCGGAGGAAATCGCTCATTACAAGAGGAGGCTGCAAAGGAGAGGAAGAAGGAGTGGGTGATTGTGTCAGTGGATTTTCGTTACTCCTCATTGGCTCTGTACTCTCCTCACCTCTAGCAGATCAGCTCCATCGACAGCTTCCCATGACTGCTCCACTCCGTCGGGATCGCCAGGCGAACACGGCGTGAGATACTCCTTCATGATCCCTTCCTGTGGTTGTGCTTCTCCGTCTTTTGCCTTGACCGGTGCCATGACCTTTTTGAAATGAGTGGCGCTGAGGACCTTACGGACAGGCTGCATGAGAGCATCTCGGACCAGGACGGAAATATCAGATCCACTATAACCTTCTGTCTTGATAGCCAGCTCTCTGTAATCTTTCTGGACAAGCACACAGGGAGTACTGCCTACTTGCAGTTCAAACATCCTCTTTCTTGCTTCCACCTCTGGGAGAGGAATATAGATTCGCTTCTCAAATCGTCTTTTTATCGCCAAATCGAGCTGCCATGGGATATTGGTCGCTCCTAGCACCAGCACTCCACCTTCGCCATTACCGACACCATCCATCTGGACGAGGAATTCAGTTTTGATCCTTCTCGATGCTTCGCTCTCTCCCTCTCCTCGAGTACCACAAAGCGAGTCGACTTCATCGATGAAGATAATTGATGGCTTTGCTTCTCTTGCCATAGCAAATAGATTCTTGACCAGTCTGTGTAGAAGGGGTACGGAGAAGTCAATATGGAGAATATTCTATGCACATTTGCAGCATTGTTGCTCACCTTTCACTCTCTCCCATCCACTTGCTGACCAGGTCACTGCTGCTGACACTGAAGAATGTGCTTTTCGCCTCAGTCGCGACTGCCTTTGCCAAGAAGCTTTTCCCCGTCCCCGGTGGACCGTACAACAAGATACCCTTCCAAGGGGTCCTCTTTCCTGTGAACAGCTGTGGAAATTTGATTGGCAATATCACCGCTTCCTTGAGTGAATCCTTAGCAGTCTGTAGCCCAGCCACGTCATCCCACGAGACATTAGGAGTTTCGGAGAGAATTGCACTGGAAAGGCCAGCTCGCAAACGCTTCGTCTCGGCATCTTGCCCATCCTCTCCGTCGTCTCTGTAATGGAACAGACTGCACTTAGATCGAGCATTTATAGATCTCTCACACTAACGCCACTCACTTCTTCCCATTGGCAGCTGCGCCCACACCTTTCTCTCCTCCGTTGGCACCGATAGCACTTTTTCCCTTATCGTCCTTAGCACTACTCAGATGCTGCTTAAGCATCTCTGCTCGATCCAGATATTCTGTGAATTTGTTTCTGATCAATTCCTTGAGCTTGTCGTTCTTTTCGTATTTCAGAGCCAGCAGGAAAAAATCAAGAGAGTTCTGATAAAGCTTGTATGCTTCTTGGTAATTCTGCTTAGTGTCTTGCTCGATGGCGTCCTTGACAATGGCAACCGCCTTATCGAGGAAGTTAGTGTTTGCCATTGTGTGATTGGGTCAAGGTGATGGTGTCAAGCACTAAGACCTGGAGAACTCTAAGGAGAAGTGAGAGAGGTGAAAGGTAAGAAGAGTACTTTCTGGGAAAGTAAAAGGGAGTGTTGGGCTATATCATCTAGGTAGCCATTTGTGGCGGATGGAGGGTTGAACTGTGGTCGACCAAGCCAAGCCAAGAGGTAGACACGTGTTTTTAGGGTGTTGGACTTTATGGACCTTTCTTCTCGCTACCCACCCTACAGGTGTACTCTCCCTTTGACCTTACTCGACTCGTACGTCTACAGAAAAGATGCCCCTGACACTACTTCCGATCATTTTTAGTGGGTCGGGCAGCAATCTGTATCCTCTTTGTGATCCGTCAACATCCACATCTTCAGCTTCCAAAGCGCTCTTGCCAGTAGCTAACAGACCTCTGATTGCATTTGCCTTGCAGAACCTTCTCTCGACCGGCTTGACATCATGTCTGCTCCTCGCACCTTCCTCGCAGCATGCCGCCATCAGCAAAGCACTATCGTCTGTCAGACTTGTTCCCCCTTTCTCACCTGCTGTATCTGGTGACAAGAGGAAGGCCAGAGAGACTAAAGAAGAGAAGAAAACCACTAGCATTGCCATAGTCGACAGTCTATCACTTAATACAATCGACGCAACAACGATGAAGGTTGAATTGCTTCCTTTGGGCCCATACGACGGGAAGAGTGATGCAGTACATCTAGAAGGGTTCAGGAGGAGTATTTTTGGTACGGCTGAATTGCTTCGATGGGTAGCCTCGCTAGGAAAGCTCGAAGCAGACCCACTGGTGATGCCCATAGATATGATCAATCCCTCAATGCCATTGAACAGTCTAATCAACTTGTACGTCAATGCTCAAGCCAGCATACATGGCAGTCCTACAGCATGCTGTGCTCTATATGAGCGGGCAGCCGGGGATGGCACAGGACGAGAGCGCGAGAGAGACGGTGAGTAAAGCATAAGGTATGAAAATTGTGATGTTATGCTGATAAGGGGAGGAATTGTCTTCTATCTAGGGCCCCCGCGAATGATCTCAGCGTACGCCGTGAATGCAGAGGAGGAAAGTCGACTACTGATTCTCCGTGAAGCCGACCTCAGTGAAGATATGACTTTTCGAAGATCACTCTTGCAAGCCTATCCACAATTACGGCTGTCGACTCGCCTGCTTGACTCGCATGCATATATCCTGAACAGAGTGCAAGTCATTCCACTTCTAGAAGCGAATCCTACACTGACAAGCTTGCGAGAACATGTTCTTCCTTTGATCGCGAAAGCAAGCTGGATGAAGGGACTCAAGCAGAAGGCGAATTGGTCTACTGCAGGCAAAGAAGATGGAGACAGAGAAGCAGAATCGGACGATGAGAGTATCTCCAAGCGTCTTGCAAAGATGAGCAAGGACACAACGCTGAACCGACAAATGATAGAAAGGAGCTCGACGCAGTGCTATAAACCAGAACCAGAAGAGCGCAGCAATGAGCTGGGTGCCATTCGATGCTTGACCGTTGTCTCTCGTCTGCAAGGGTCAGACGACGGTGGTCTCCCTCGGTTCGTGGCGAGAGCAAATACAGTGCCGACGTATCTAGAGTGCAATCGATGGCTTCTCAAAGCGCTGTCTCAGAATACCATTTTCACCTCAACGTTTGCCATACCGATCGTCATGACGGACACAGTCGAAGCGGCGGCGACGACGCCCTCCTCTACCGCTGGTACGGGCGAGGTCATGCAAGCTGCTTCAGCGCAGATCTCGAATGACTCCATCATCGGGGTGGGCGTGAGGATAGGTGATCGTGCAAGTATCAAGAGGACTGTGGTCGGGAATAGGTGTGAAATAGCGAGGGGAGCAAGACTAGCTGGGTGTGTGTTGCTGGATGGTAGCAGGGTGATGGAGAAGTGAGTAGGGATCTTTGCTATATTTGAAAGCGCTGCTCAGAGTAGCTGATCTCTTTTCCACGCTCCTTCAGCGCACGATTGGAGAATGTGATCGTGTGTGCAGGCGCAGTCATAGGAGAGAGGAGCACACTCAAAGAATGCGATGTGGGGCCAGGCGTATCGATAGCTGCAGATACGAATGCCAAGAATGAGAAGCTTGTAGGCGATCAAATGGATGGGAGCGACGATGACGATGATGGGGAGGATCAATAATAAATTTGTGTATATTTGTGTTCGCATTCCTGTTATTGGGGGAAAATGGCGAGCTACATGGTTTCTAGAACAATGACGACGTCTTCTCGGATGGCTTCATCAGTATAGTCCCTCTTTGCCTTCCACCCGAAATCTCTTTCACCCCGTTTCGCTTGGCATCGAACAGTGGTACGACAAGGCCACATGGGAGTACGAGCATCCACCTCGCCGTCTGCTTGTGATCGAGCCGCATCCTCTATTCTTACTCCCTTTGCATTTGGGTCGACAGCGGGCACTGGGACGCTCATAGTCTCTGCAGTCGACACCTTGCCGGCTTCCAAGAGAGTCTTGCCTATCACTTCAGCAATGTGTCTAAACTCGACGACTCGATCATTGTAGGAAGCAAAATAATAGTTGGTCGATTTGTCTGCTGCATCATCATCATCATCATCAGCTGATGGTGTAGCCAAGTACTTCCTGATAATCTCAACGATGAGGTCGGAGCAGTCCTCAATGTGCACTGCAGGCCAACTATTCGTTCCTTTGCCTGTGTAGGTTGCTCTGCCATTGTGAAGCGATTTCTTGACCATATCCGGGACCATGATTGAGGTAGATCGTTCGGGACCAGCGCCTTTTCCCCATACGAGGACCGGACTAACGATGGCTCCACAGATCTGCTTCGATCGGAATGCCTTTTCGATGCTTAGGTCAATTTCGCGATGAGGGGCGCTGTCAGGGATACTGGCAATCGATTCAATACTTGTGTCGTCGTAATTTGGCGTTTCGGAGTGCTCACCATGCACCCTCGACTCTAGCACTTGCGCACCGGAAGCATGAACGAGAATTCCCTTTTTGTTGTTGTTCTTCTTGCCTTCAGATAGGCCTTCGTTGATTGCGTTCGTTAGCTGTAAGTCGTCAGAAGTGGCCAGCTGCACGCAACAATCCACCCTTGCTGATAGCTTTTTCACTTCAGAATACCAATGCGATGCTGAGCTTCTATCGATGATGGGTATTTCAACTTCTATTTTTGATTTTCCTTCTCCTCCTTTTTGTATCTCATCGATCCATCGTTGAACAATATTCTTCTTGGAAGACGATGCGACTGGGATGACGAATTCTTTCAGGCTTGACGATGGAGAAGCTAGGAGTTGATGGAGAACGTGTCCTCCTACGAAACCAGTCGCTCCTAGAAAGAGGATGCTGTCTGACATTGCTATATTATTGTAGAGGCAAATGCTATAAATCAAGTGTGAAATCCGACAAAGGCTCCAAGGAAGGAAGTGCGAATGGCAAGCTGTGATTCTCTTCGTCTGTTAGATTTTTAGAGAACAAGGGACGCTTTCTACAACTTCATACACGAGGACTGTGGAGGCGTCATACGGCCGTAATTGCGGTTTTCGATTTATCCGCTCGGGGAACACCCCGGATAAAATTTTGCATCTCGCCATTCCCATGAAATTTCGTAGGCGACGGCTATCTCACCGGACGGACTCTGCTGGAAATCTTCTTCACGGTAGAACTCTCTTCCGCTTCATTAGAGAAGTACAGGTACAAAATGTGAGAATCTTGAGGATGTGTAGCAACCGAATGCATCGATTGATGATGCCCACCTTGTAAATCAAAAACTCTGCCAAGTACTTTTCGCAAAAAATGATTTCCAGCGTCTCTACGTTCTATCAGCGAAAATTCTTTCTTTTTTCCTTTGTCCAGTCTGCAGGAAGTTGAAGCGCAAGAAGACGTTGATCTTGTTTCTCGCACTGATGTAGTATTGGTTGGATCTACAAGTACATGGGATAAGGCTCAGAGCGAGCGATGCAGAGCTAAAGAAAGCGTCATGGATGCAACGAGGCTGTGAGAAGAGAGGAAAAGAAGAGGCGAGGAGGAGGAGAAAGCGAAAATTGGGAAGAGAAAAAGGAGAAATGCTGAGAAACAATGACTAAGAGTGAGGGAAGGATGATATGCCACACTGATTCACCAACAGTGAATGAAGAGATGGATGGGAGAACTTGGAATGAAGCAGCTCAAAGATGAGATAGAGTGTGATGAACGATTCGCTTTTGTTGTCGTTGATGATGGTGTGGAAACTGGAGCCCTGTAGCGGCATGTCACCTTTTTGTGTCTTGTGTCTTGAATGTGAAAGGCATGGCCGCTGGAATTGCAAGAAGTCTTGACGGAAGATTGATCTCCTTCTTTTAGATAGTGGGCCGTCTCAAACGCTCTCACATCAGCATCAATAGAACAGCGAGGTGGGAAAGATGACACCATCGCTTCTGACGATGATGATGGGCGCTCTTTCACGCGGTGAGCCAAATTCATCGAGGGCCGGAGGTGGGTCGCAATAGATTGTCGTTGCATTCTTCACCATGACTCGCGTGCTTCTCCAATCACCAAAATAGATGAACAGATTGTTGTTGAAGTTCTCGCCTGTCAAGGTGATGAAGTCGCCGTTGTTGTTGTTGTTGTTGTTGTTGTTGTTGCTGCTGCTACTGCTGCCCTTACCCTGAGTTGCTTTGTGTCCCGGTCGAGCCGTCGAACCGCAGCCGTCATTTTTCGACGGAGAGGAAGAGGAGCTCTTAGGGCCCGTGAAGCTGTGCACCACCGGCATAGGCGTAATCGAAGAAGCAGGGGCAGGTACGTTGATGAGGTGTGCAATACCTTGATCCGAATGCTCCATCTTTGTCTTGATACCACCCACCAACTTGTTCGGCACGTAAAACGTGTGCCGAGCAATGTCTGTCCCGACAATCGTCCAAATATCTGAGTCGTGGACATCAACAGACCAAGAAGAACCATTTGGAACACCGAGCGAAGACGTCTCCGAAGTAGTAAGAGAATTGGCAAATGAATCGGTCCGACGTAGGGAAAGGCCGGAAATGTCGAGAGGCGAATGGACTGCAAAGGATGACTGCATGGCTGCCTGTTGTTGTTGATGATGAGGAGAGAATGTGTGGTGGTGAAGGTGATGTTGGTGCTGCTGCTGCTGCTGCTGCTGGCTCAGCTGCTGTGGAGGGCCAAGTTGATTCTGCATGCCCAAGATGGAGAGTGACTGCCCTCTTCTCCGAACCTTGGTCGCGTTGATACTCAGACGGTCCTTTTGTACGACGACAGAAGATGAAACCCTACGTGGTCGCTTCGACTTTCCTCCGTCTTCATCACCAGACAGTGCTCGTAGACCTAATGCTTCGTCGTCTTGATCTCCTGGCAGTGTTTTGTGGTGTTGCATGGAAGAGTTCAGGCTGCCATTCAGACTGCTCATCGATCCTGAAGAGGGTGTCGTTCCTCCTCTCTTCTGATTTTGACTCAAGGCAAATCTAGTTTGAGCTGCTGCTTGAGCTGCTGCTGCAGACGCAGTGTTTGAATCGGGAGAGATGGGAAAGCTCATCGGTGTGAGGGGCGTGGTGGGCGTGGAGGGCCCACTCATACTGACAGTCACCCATTGTCGAGGTTTCAGCGGTTTTCGCAATCCAACATCTTCATTCAAGCACCCGAGAAAGTGTCCGCTTTGTCCTGGGCTAGTCATTTCTCGATTCTCGGCAATAGGCGCAGGTGCATTCGGATCTTCCAACACTTCAAAGGCAATCTTGTGTAGTTGCGAGACTGGATCACCCAATGTCTCAAGGCTCGGATCGAATTTGCCACCAGCAGAAGCAGTGAAAGGGGACTGACTACCTCCCACCACGGTTGTACCGCGATCTACCTTGCGGATCACCATGATCGGACTTACCACAGCCGTATTCAGACACTGTAGCACGACCGCTTGATTGTAGCAGATCGGTGGACCTTGTCCGCTTGCTGATAGTGGGAAAACATTGATGGGCGGCGGGGGAAAGCCAGGGATAGGTGGAGGATTGCCAGTGATGTTACTTGACGACGTACTTGCAAATTCAACATGCGGATCGACCAGGTAGATGATGAAGGGATCCCAGCTGGACATTTTTGCAACGAAGCAGGACGAAGGCGGCTCCCCCGGTTGTGGCACATTGGACTTCAGATCACTCTTCAAAAAGGGCTCTCCATCGGATCCCTTGAACCAGGTGGGTGCACCCGAAACACAAAGGTATCGAGTGGAGACGGTCTGAGATCGCAATCGATGAAACAGAGAGATCGTCGAGCCATGATTGACCGAGACTGAGAACGTGAAGGAGAGAAAGAGAGAAGAAGAAAGGTATGCGATCAATTGACATTGCTCTCTCCTCACTCTACTCCTTTTTTCCTCTCACTCACGATCTGATTGCCTCGTGCTTTGACGCTTCTTGCTCGGCTTACTGATCACCTTGATCGGCTTACTGGCAAACGTTCCGAGCGACTTACGGTCAGAGGCAGTCAAGCCAGGCACGGTGATATGTATCAGAGCTTCACAGTGTCGCCTCTTTTCGTCCGAGTCGTTGATAAAGAGCTGTCTGCCAATCGAGCGACCACTGATGGCCATCTCCGAGGAAGGGTTGCCCACGTCAATCAGTCTTCCACTATTCGAAGCCCATTCCAGTGGGCATTCCTGCATGTTCCCCTCCCCGCTCATGGAGATACTTAGGCGAGGTGGTGTCAAGACGGTCGGTTCGAGCATCTCATTGCCTTCTCCACTACTTCCATCGTGACAGGAGCTCCACCAACTACTGCCAACGAGCAGGACCATCGGAGGTGGACAAAGGAACCTTTTTTCTTGCCCGTAACTCTTCTGCGCTACTTTACTCGTCATGATCAGTACGCTTCTCTCCCCTAGACCCAAACGACTCGGTGTAGCCAAGTAATTGCTCAACACCTCTTGAATGAATGGCGTGCAGTCTTGTAAGTTCTGTGCAGTCTCATCGTCGTTGTTCGAGGCGAAGGGAGTGTACTGCTGATAGATGTCTGGTCGGATCTGCGGTCTACTTCTGATCATCACGTTGGACGCATTTTGGTGATGAAGTTGATGAATATTTTGCGGATATTGATGTGGTGATTGCTGCTGCTGCTGACGCTGGAGCTGAAGTGACGCGGACAAGAGCTGTATCTGCCCTTGAGAGGAGTGATGACGCTGCATACTTGGCTTGACGTTCGCTTCCTCTTCCTCTACGATCGTAGGAGTCGTGTGTCCCCGTGGAAGGCGAGCAGAAGAGCTTGTGTCTGACTGAGCACTTGAACTGATCTGCGCGTTCGTGGCCATGGCTGCCGATAGACGGTGATCAGTGTAATCGAAATCAACCAGATTCGTCGACGGTGAGTTGAACGCGCTCAGACTTGTCGGACTTTCTTGGTTCGTTTGATGGACGGGCGACTGCTTCGAAAACATGATGGATTCCCGCATCTGTTGCAATCGCTGAGGCGTGGAGATGAGCCTCTTTTGAGATCCCTGTCGAACTTGTTGAAAGGACGGATGGTTGGCTTGTTGTTGTTGTTGTTGCGGTGTTTGCAATCGCTGGTGCTGTTGGAATTGACTGGAATTGTCAGAACTGGAGGGTGATGCTGATGCCAACCAAGATGGTTGCGAATGGCTCGAACCAGGTTGATTGGCATGATGGAAGAAGCTTTCCTGGGAAGATTCGCATTGTGACCCCGCAAGATAGTTGTCGCTATTCGACATTGCTGGAAGTTCGTAGATGCTAGAGCCGCTGTGCAGACTTGCTCCGCTCGCACTCGAAACGGGTCTCATCTGCTCTGATGAATAGCTTCGGGAGGGATGTGGAATGCTCAAGCCTGTGCTTTGGAACATTCCAGATTGCCCACTTGATGGCGCCTCACTGAGCGTTGCATCGTCAATGTGTAGCGGGGACAGCAGACTGGAAGAATCGTACTGATGCAGGCTAGAGGACTGTGATGATGGAAGGCGCAAGCTTTCATGCTGCTGTTGCTGCTGCTGCCACGTCGGGCTCGGAGCAGGCTGACTATCCTGAAAGTGGCCCTGACTATAGCTCGATGACGCATTCGGTGTGCTGGACTCATGTCCGACCCACGTCGGATTTGTGTAGGATCGAAGGTGTGTGTCGTCTAATTGAAGAGCAGCCAGCTTCTTCACACGATGCGTCGAAAGATGGGGATCAGAATGCTGACTTGATTCCATGTCGAACGGCGTCGACGTTTGACCTTGCTGATGATACGGAGCATTCACTTGGTGCTGGTAAGGGAGGCCATGCCTATCACCGGCGCTGCTCCCATTTGCAAAGCCGGCTCCACTCGTGCCTCCGTAAATGTCGTACTGTGCCTCTGCATACACTGAAGAGGTGGCAGAATTCGAACGACCGTATCCGTGTTGTTGTTGATTCTCGTTTGTGCTGACAGGAATTTGGATATAGGAGAGGGGCATTATCGAAGGATTACCTCCCGGATCGCTAGGCAGGTCAACACCCATCCCCGTCATTATTACCGCTGCAGGATGGGAGTCCGCGCTCTGGAGGTAAGCGCTTCCCTCTACTCCGGCATCTAGATATTCGTGCTGTATTGATTGTTGACTGGAGGCGATTTGGGAGCCTCCAAAAGCGCTGCTTAACGTCGAAACACTTGCCCTCGAAGGAGTATGGTGGCCCTGCCAGTGATGCGGTGATGAAGTTGAGGTGGAAGGAGGTGTTGTAGTAGATGAATATGAGTTTGGAAGATGTGTCAACTGCTGCTGTGATTGGTGTGAATGATATGGAGGCATTTGTTGCGTTGAATACATGCCTTGATTCTGCTGTGAAGAGGATGATTGCGACAGTGCTTGTTCTTGTTGTTGCTGTTGTTGGTGGTGGTGGTGGTGGTGGTGATGTTGAAGTTGATGTTGATGTGGTTGCTGCTGCTGCAAGTCGAAAGGCTCATTGAGTGAGGGATGAAGAGATTGCTGAAAGTACGGTTGCGATGGCTGGGGATCTGGGTGTATCCCTGCAGGCCAGTCATCGATGGACGACATGTCGCTTTCCTATCGCCTCCTGTCAAGGGTTGCGTGAGTCAAATCCAAGAATCGAGTATCGTTCACCTCGACTACAGAGTCGAGCAACGCTGAGGTGCAAAAGATATTTGAAGTGTATGGTAGGGAAGAGAGAATATTCCGAGATCGAAAGTGTAATTCGTGATGAGGAAGAGAAGCATCAAAGAAGGGGGTCTGTGTCCGATGATGAAGCGTGCCTGTCCTCTTTTACTCCATATGTCACCCTTCAAAGTACGGAGGGGGGGAAAGACGAGATCTCGTTTCGTCTTAGCAATCAGGCTCTACCACCGAAGGCCTGTGAGACCTGTCAATAGTACTTGCGCCAAGATTGCAGAAAGGGATTCTTTCCTAAGCAAGCCTTAAATTTTTCGAGGGTCCAGAATCGAGAGGCCTTCTTTCGTTCGAAATGTCCCCTTTCCTCCTTGTAATTCGTAGGTCGACTATCCTGTATCAGTCTTATAATTTTCCGGAGTAGCTACCTCACTTGCAGGGCCCGTTGTCTTCTAGATGCTCCCTCCACCAACGATACTTCACTGCGATCCACGCAACCAAAAGTCGTAGCGGTTGCAAGCAGCAGAAACGAGAGAGAGACAGAGTTTCTCGCCTTTCAATTCTGCAACCTTTAGCAGCAGTTGCGAATGTCAAAACTCAAAGGAGTAGTGCGCTTGTAATTTCGATTAAACCGAGTTTAAATTGACGAATCTGCCTTGAATTTCCTCCACCCTGTTGTATTGACAAGTACAAATGAAAAGCAAAGTCTTCTTCCAAGCTCCTGTATAGGTCGCGCTTTATATCAGCCCGTTATCTAAACTAAACTCAAGTGTCAAAGACCGCTTGGAGTAATCATCACTCTGGCTCTGCCTCTATACTTACAGTAGCAGCGCTTTTCCGACCTTTCTTGGAGTCCTTTGTCTTCCCTCTTTGACGCTACCCCTACCTAAAATTTGTTCCGAGTGATGGTGGAGAATAGGTCCCTGAAGGCGTCGGAGACACTTGGTCCCTGGGTCCCTTTGAATGCTGTAAAGCTTTATATCAGCTTATTTGCGAGGCAGGACTTGATTATTGGCTCAGGTTCCGACTCCGAGCAAAAAAAATAGTAGTACTGATGCGACTTCGCGACACGAATATTCTGCAGAATTTAAGTTAGAGTGCGGCGGCAAATACAAGACAAGGCCCTAACATGTTTGTAGCAAGCAAAGCTCTGCTTCTCTACCCCCCCTCCTTTCTCTCTGTATACAATCCCTCAAGCGGCGGGTAATTCTCAAGTCACGCAATCGACCTCCAGTGTTCAGACTCGTCGATGTCCATCCAGTCCATGTATACATAGCAACGTTGGCACGCCAGGAACGACTTTGATCATTCAATTAAATAATGATCAGGCGAAGGCTAAATCAAAGGGAGCGTGTTGGCTGCTGCATCGACGACGCACCCTACAATCGAAGGAGGCTGACACTTTAGCGACGCTAGAGGAGGGGGGGGTGTCTCGATTTATTTTAATTTACAGATCAGACCAGACCAGACTCGAATCATACATACAATTCCGCTCGCTTATCTTCTTCTCAGTGCGAGCTTTCGATAGCTCGGCTCAATATCATTGTGGGGTCAATCCGGACTAATGATCCGACATCCCAACCCACATCCTTTTGGGATGTCGGAGGTTCGTTTCAGCTATCTCGCATAACGTCGAGACACCGCATTGGCTTATCAGAGGAAATCTTCGCTGCTCGTCTCATCGTAGCAGTCACGGCACGAAAGGAACCCACATCTCCCCCACTTTGCTCCGGGTCGCTTTCTGAGCCTGTCTGCATCCAGCTATTTCTTGTCAACGTTTGTGAGATAAGCGCAGACATTGCCTGCCGAAGAGCGCTTATCGCTTCTCTGCCTGCCATTGATTGCTGCGCATCAGGTCGAATCACTGCAGCGTCGAGCGCCTCTTGCTCCTCGTTTTTAAAAAGCTTCATGACAATGTGCTATCATCACCTGTGTAGAAATTCGCCGAAGGTGGAGGCGTGCACTGTCACTTTAAGGGACATGCTGGCAAGATCATGACGATGGAAGAGCTGTCTTTGTTCACCCTCCGTTTGCAATGTCTGCGTATTGTGACTCGATCTGGCGTCTGAATTTACTTCACCTTCGATGATGATGCAGATCCTATGTGCAAATCCTGCTGTGCACATGTTAGCACTGTCCGCCCAGACGGCTGCATGTCCCTATTTGGCATGTTAAGTAGCCATACGATTGGGAGTCAAGTGAAGCGTATGAGAGGAAACCCTACACAAACTTGTCTTGTCACTCCTGCTCCATCGCTTGTCATTCATCATGCTGCTCGGAGGATCCGACACTTCAGTATCAGTGTGTCATACAATGTAGGAAAGGACTTGGCTCCTCACTACCTCGAACCCTCACAAGCTTGATCTGGATATAGCAACATCTTCATTGGGAAATGGTAGAGACAACACTACGAAATGCATATCTTCAAGAGTGCTGTGCTTCATTCAAGCGAGACCGGACACGAATGAGCAAAGGTAGCAGAGTTGCCAATCACGAAGGATATCTCCATCCCGCTTCATCCCCATCTCTCGCACGAGATGACTTTTCCTCCTTTAGCCCCCCCCCCCGGCCGGTACTTCAATGGGGCTATCCACTAACCCTAACCCACTGTCGACCACTCATCGTAAGAGCGTGGAGTTGTGACAGCCTTTACAGCTAAAATAACATGGAAGAACACTCTAAAGGCATACGTGGCAGGCCGTCTTCTCGATCCGTTGTGAAGGGCGTACAAGTAAGTATACGAAAGTCCCTGCCGAGATCGCGCGTCTGGTATCTCTCCGGCGGCGACAACGAACTGGAAAACCGATCTCTAGCCACGTGGTCAAAGCTAGAATCGCTTCATGACTGCCTTTGAACAGCGCCGTGGCAAGCCGCGAGGGCAGTGTGGTGTATTACCCCACTTGATATCTTGCACACAACTTTCAAATTCGGATCTTAAAAATCTCCCCTTATCTAAACGTATTCTTCCTTATGACATATTTGAAGTTCGCATCAATTCTAGCGCCGGGATCAAGAACGCGCTTAGGCACACTTCCATTACGTGGCTACGGAGAGAGAGAGAGACACACACTCACTGTTCCTGCAGTTCGCCTGTGTGGGTGAAAAGAGCGAATTGCCGTTTTGAAGGGCATGGGATCCGTCTCAAGTCTTTTATCATAGGGTCACCCGGCCCATGTAGCTCGAGCAGGAGGACTGACTTTACTTTGATGCATGAGTACGCTAGGAGGACTGGACCTGCTAGATCACTCAAGTGACATCAGCGAAAAGTTGCATCGTATGATGTTCCCCATCGAAACCGTGACGCTAGAGGCCGCCCTCTCATGCCAAATTACATACTCTCAAGCCGACTTGGAAAGGATGTTGCTGCACCTTCTGGCGGGTGAAAAGAGGAGCGAGCGTCAGGGTGGAATCACGGGGAAACGCCCGCCAAGCTTGCCGATGAAGCAAAAGAAGAGCCGAGAGAGGAGGACATTGGCGCAGGGTCTGTGTGTTCTGGGCCTTGCCCATCCGAGCATCCGAATGAAGTTCTTCTTCTCCCCTGGCCTTAATTCGCCTGCAAGGTCTGCTCTTTCGTCGGCAAGCCTGTGAAATCCCTCTCTCCGACTCGGGTATTCTTTTCGATCGATGGGTTGGCTCTCTTTGCCTTTGTCATGACTCTTGACGTGCTGCTGCCTTTTCTTTTTTTACTATGTCAAACAATGTGCGCTGCAGACGCAGTTTAGGCGTTTGACAGGAGGCAGAGGCATTCCCCAAAGGCACTGCAGGATGCTGTTTTATTGTTGCATGCTGTGTTCCATTGTGGGTACATCACCGCCCTGATGCCCCTCCTCTTCTGTAATCGTGTGTCACGGCTGATAAAAACGGGGGAATACAAATATCCGCTTAGTGAACGGGATCTCAATCGATATGGCCTGCAGGGAAATATTTTTTCATAAGGTTAGACGTTTTAGCCTCCGGGAATGTTATTACAAAATGAGCTAAGGATTTCGATCTTCATTTGTATGTATATTTACAGGAAGAACTGCGGAGTTTCGCGCGGGCAAAAATTTTCCATGGGGATAAAGGGGGAAAGAGAGAGGGCTGGACCAAGGTGTGGATCAAAAGTAGCCGTACCATTCAACAGTTTGTTACTCGGTCGTAAAGGGACACTAACTAGCTTGACCTATTCCTATGAAACCTCAGTGCTGCTGCTGCCGTTTGATGATACCTCAGATAGATTAAGCGCGTGCTGCATCATTTGCATCCATTTGAATTTCGGCAAAAAAAAGGGCCTCGATTGGCCCTCTGCATTACGGTGAGGGCTTGAACTAGCATTATGGAGTCAGGCACATCAGCTGTCTCCCGCCCTCCACTTTCTGTTTTCCTATCGTTCTATTTTCTTTCCCCGCCTTCCCTGTTTCCGAGTTACAGTACACTGTGCTTGTAGCCGTTTCTCTGGGTCTTCCGCGGACGGACCGTCAAAAGACTGCTCGACTGGCTCCATATCAAATGTTGCTAAGCTGTCGAAATCAAATCCACCTGCGATCTATCGGTACCTTTTCTTCTACAGTATCTGGGACGGACATGCGAGAGAGTCTCCCCCTTTTTTTTTTTACTTTTCTAGATTAAGATGTCAAGTCCCTTTTTCTTAGACCTTTTCTTTGGTTCCCTTTCCCTCTTTTCTGTACAGCTGTGAAACCGTCAAGATTAAAAAAATACTCGAATTCACTTCCCCTTTCCCCCCTCCTTGAATCGGGCAAGTGATCAGTGTATTACCCGCATCTCTGTCCCTCTTTTGAACTGCCATTGCTTCCTTTTTTGTTGGAGTGGGTGTATCGCGTATGTGAATGACATTTTGACATTATAATTAGAGCCGACTCCGGGAAAAGAAAGGAGAGGTCCAAATGAAATGTGTGTGTGAGGTGCCAGGAACCAAAAGAAAATAAAGCAACCGAAATCGTTTTGCCCCTTTTGGGTTTTGGCAATCGAAACAGTCCGGTGGCACATTACACACCATTCAGAGACATAGGCGCAAGGGAAGAAGAAGGGGACAGACCAAGAAAGGGACAATATCAGTACGGGCAATTCTCCGCTAAAATTGTTTTTCTTTTCTCAATATTCTAATTCCCCCTTCTCTCCATCAGTAATTGTAATTAAGCGCCTGCATCCTCGATTACTTATTCCTTCGACGACCGTACAGTGGCAGCAGTACAGAGCAGCAGCAGCAACAACAGCAGCAGCAGCAGCAACAGCTTGCTAGTTGCCAAAAGTTAGTAGTCCGCACGATATCTCTTGTCGTCCTACCGTTCCCTGCCCTCCTTTGTCTCACGCCTACCTTCCCCTACGGCTTCTTCCCACTCTCTCCCTCCTCACCACCATTCCTGTTCTCCAATCTGCGCTACTTGATCTCTCTCAAGGCGCTCTTCGATACCATTGAGCGGTAGTCTATTCACTACAACCTCAAATCATCTCATCTCATCTCATCTCATCTCGAACAGCACCTGGAACGTACACACACTCACACACCTCCACGAGATCTCTGGAGTCTCAAGGTGCCGGTATCTCGACAAGAAGGGCAGTCATACTATTGGCATAGACTCATCCCCTTTCTTGGGCAGTGCATCTCTTTCAACCTTCACCTTCACTCTGCCCGCACGCCACCCGTCACATCGTGTTGAATAGATGTCGTGGCACCAACGACTTCCACGCATTGTTGCGGGGGTTGACCAACCGGCAGATGATGCCAGTTCGCGCCAGAGCCATATGGGCCCACCATCACAGACCTTACCTTCACTAAACTTCAGGCAATTAGCACCACTTCGATCGCCGAACCTGCCTTCGTCTTCACATACCAGCAGCTACTTCACTCAGCAACGGAATAGAAGCACGAGCGAAAGTGTGGCAAATGACGCTCTACGAACACTGCGCAATCCTCCTTTTCTCAACCTTCCCGAACCGCCCACAATGTCCACTTCATCATCATCAACGAAAAAGGGAGAAGTCCTTCCACCCCTAGCTGCCTTTGGGCACACGACATCGGCCACTTTACCTTTCCATGCAGATTCCAGTGGAAGATCAGCAAAACAAACTCTTCCTACTCAATCCTCGCATTACCATCCCTATCAGCAGCACCAACCATCTTTTCAAAAATCGATGACTTCTTCCATGTTTCGAAGTCCGCCTTCCAGCCACAGCAATCAGCCTCCTAGTAGTCCTAGAGCATACTATCCTCCCATGTCGCCTCAGTCATTACACAATGTGGCATCACCTGCAGATCACCGTTTCTATTCTCCTGCTTCATCTCAAGCAAACGATCATAGCTTGCAAGATTCTCGAGAGAGTAGTCTGATGGATGGAGATGATTCCAACGCTCGCAAATTGGCAAAGTCGCACGTTCCTTCTGCTTGCCTCAACTGCAAGAGGGCTCACTTGGCTTGTGATGGTAAGTTTCATCCTTGTATCGATGATGCAATTGGAGATGTCATTGCTTACTTTAGTCATTCTGCCCTATGTTCTTCTTCACAGTGAGTCGTCCATGCCGGAGATGTATAAATCTCGGAAAGACAGACACATGCATCGATGTGCAACACAAGAAACGAGGTCGACCTCGTTTGCGTGACCGAGAGGCGGCAGCTGTTGCGGCAGCCGCTGCAGAACAAGCTGAACTTGCGACCGGCAGTCAAGATCATTCTTCCGGTCTACCAGGTCAACGATTGCGTGGATCGTTCTCTTCCTCTTCTTCCGGCCCAACGATGAAAAGGTCTCCTCGATCAGATGCCAGCACCTTTCTATCGCCTGCTGCAGACGGATCTCTCTTTTCATCTTCCGCGATCAAGGCTCCTCCTTCATCAACATCAATGTCTTCCATTGGCCCAAGAGGTAGAAGCGTTTCATCCAGTATTTCTCTCTGGTCTCAAGGCGCTAGAACAGGAGCGGTGGTTGCCCCTCACGAATATTCGGACAGTCCTTCGACAGTCACTTTGATTCTGTCGACGGGATTGCAGTGTGCACGATGCAGTATCGAGTCTCAAGCTCTCCTAGGATTCTCACCCTCTGATCTCTTGGAACGGTCACTTTTCGAGCTGGTCCACCCCAGTGAGAAGCAAAGACTGGAACAGCTTTGGCTGAGTCTGATTGAACCGGTAGGAGTGAAGCCACAGGTCGTGCCTGCAAATGCAGAGACAGTCATGACATTGTCGCCCTCCATCTTGATGGCACCTGCACCTGGGACAGTATTTATGCAAGAAACGATGAGACTACGCCAACGATCGGGGATTTTTGACTTCTACTCGATTCGACTGCATCTAGGGGGAGGATTTGGGGCCGATCTGTATCAGCCTCAGAGCTTGAGTCGAGCGTACATTGTCGCTTCTTTACTGAAACTGGGCAACGACGCAACTCACCCTGACCCCAATTTCTTGCGAGAAGGCGGATGGAACAAAAGAGAGGACACTCGGAACTTTAGTACACCTCAACTACGTGGTCGTCAAGGAGACGGTGGTGAGGGAGGGGCTTCGTATCACGGCAAGAAAGAGCCCTTTTCTGCAGAGATAACTTCACCGCCTACTCGAACAGGCCACTTTCCGCCTTCTTCTGCTCCTAGTCGGTTTGATTGGCAGCAATTAGATAGCGACAACAAGCCGGCTCGAGCACCACAACAACAAGCCTTGAAGGAAGAAAAGCATCTTCACCTCCATAGCGCACCACCACCCCCTCCCTATTCACGCTCCATACACCGTGACGAGTATAGTCAAAATGGTGCGAGCGACGCCTTCCACCATCTCCCACCGCCTCAACAGGATAGTCGACCTCGTTCTACCCACGACATGGACATCACTCCGCCTTCGTCGGCAGTACGAACGACTTTCGACAATACGGCGTCTGCTGAAACAACGACAAAATCCGGCACAGGACACATGGTCGCCCCCTCCTTCTCATACTCCTCACGGGCAGAGCGTGGCGGAATCACTTGCTAGCGACTTACTTCCCCAATTTTCAATGCGATCGCCCGACTTGCCTTTCCTTTCCTTCGCTTCCATTTCCATTTCCATCCTTCCTTCTCTGTTCTCCATTTGTCATTGTCATTTTATCACTTGTCACACTATTTTAACCCAAACCTCCATTCATATACACTGCGAATACCAATTGCCAGCATTTTACGACTTCCCCACCGATCCTGTTCTCGTGTGTATTCATATTTGTGGAAAGACGTTGAGTAATTCCGGTTCGCAGATCAACAGCACACGGAAGAACGATGCCAGATCGGCTTGGACAACGTTAAGAGTGCATGAAATTACAACAGAATTAGTTCAAGGGTCCGAAGAGGAACGATTGTGTGCGATGGTATAAGTACAATGTTGGTAGAAGGAACAGATGAGTAGGGTATCAAAAGAGGCATATCAAGTAGAAGAAGAGATTTGGAGTGCGCCGATGAGATCGAGGCGTGGGAATGAAATCTTGGCTTCCTTGGAAAGAATGTTTTCACCAAAAGAGAGCATCTTGATCAGCTGAGGCAACTTCGGCTCCCTTCCTTGACTTTGGCTCGCCAAAATCGCTGCATTGAGTTCGCCTGCTGTACGGAGTCGTTGCGCTGGAGCAAGCAATTCGGTGATATGCGATGGCACTTCCAACGTCGCCCTCTTGCTACCGCCCGACGTCGAAGGCATGGTCGTTGTCGAGGATGCTGCGGCGGCTGTTCGAGGTAATTCAAAAGCCAAGAGACCCATCGTTCTCTCGAGTTCAGGAAGCAATTCGGGATGTTCTTCTGCGCGAGGAGCGAGTTCTTCCGACGCAAATTGGAGCGCTTGAGAAAGATCGCCAGTCCTGATCAGTTCGATGAGACGCTGTTGTTGCAAATGGAAAAAGAGAAGTGGATTTGTGTCGAGGATCTGCCATCGGGGTAGGAACAAAAAGGAGTAGATGGTTAAGACATGACGAGCTGCTCAACAAGAAGCAACCAATAGACTCCACAGACTCTTTCCCTACCCCACCATATACTGTCTCTCCTTTTCCTCGATCAGAATTTAAGTTCTTAGGTGTAACATAATCCGCACAGATTTAAAAGAAAATCTCAGCGTGGTGCATGTAAAAGTGTCATCTTGTCGGGATAGCTGCTCCAATTTCCTCCACTCTTACGTTCGTCTTTATCCGAAATCCAAACCAAGCAGACGTCAAAGGGACGAGACTCACCTCTGGATCTAATTCATTGACTCGACCAATAGCATCTTCGACGTCTCCACGTTGAATGGCACTGCGTATATTCATGCGATTTTCAATGCTCTCCAGGTCTACCTGAGGGCTCAAGCCAGACTCAGAGGAGAACCTCTCTGCTGCATCCTTGTATCCTTCGATTACAAGGTAGTCCATGATCAGCCGATTCAGATCACTGTAGGACGAAGGCAAAAGGGGTGTCAATGATGAACAACTATCTTCGCATGTAGAGGTATAGCCCTTCCCCATTTCCTTTTTCCCTCAACGGCAAACTCGCTTCAAGTCAGTTGGCATAGTTATGATTGATATCCTACATATCGAATTTCGGAGAGATTCCCACTTTGCGATTATCTCATCATTAGAATAGCGAGTCAATGGCCATCAAGAGGCTCTCGTAGGGGGCAAGGAGATTTGGGAGGAGGGCTCCCCCCCTTCAATATCGCCATTCCACTCACTCTTTGCTGACAGGTACTTCATTAAGCCTCCTCTCCCATTCTTTCTGTGTCACTTGTCGCTTACCCGCCATGGCTATTGAGTGCTTGAAGGAAGAAGCGGCGGGCGGGGGCGATAGGAAGAGGCAGGTTCAGGTAGGCAGCGAAATTTGACAGATGAAAATATCTCAAAGAAACAAAGCCGAGCCAAACAAACCACGTGGGCGGAGTGCTAGTCTGTACCCTTTGGCAGGACTCGCGTGTGAGATCAAGCAGCTAGTGTACCTTTCGAGAATACTGTATGAGTATTATGATTACGCTCGGACCGTGTCTTTGATGCCGCTGCCACCCCCCTCCTTAGGGACTCAGCAATCAGTGATGGTTTGCATTGGATAACAGCAGTGGTAGATGGCTCGTAAGAGAGGCCTCGTAGAGAGAGGAGATGACAGTGGCCGAAAGACTTGCTTGTCTTTGGGTTCGGATGAAGATCAGAATCATGACGACGACTTCTTACAAGATGCAAAGCACGATCGAGACAGGTACTTGAAAGAGGTCGAAGCTGATCGTAAGGCCGAGGGGGAAGCGCAGAAGGCAAATAGAAAGTACAGAAGAACAGGGATGCTGAAGAAAAGGAAGGTGACGCCAAAAGAGGACAACGACCAATTTGAGAAGCTCAGAGCACGGCTGGCCCTGAAAGCCTCACAAGCAAGGTCGATCCAGCATTCCTCCATCAGTACGCTGCGTCAAAGCAAGAACGGGAAGAGTTCCATCGATGGAAACTTCGGTAATGCAAGCAAGTCAGAAGAGGAGGATAGCAACGCAAGCGAGGATGATCAGGACATTTCCAGCTTTACGGGAAAAGGTGTGCAATGTAGAAGAGACCCACACGTTGACACACAGTCGACCGACTCTGAGAGCGAGGAAGAACTGGTCCTGCTATCAATGCCTCAGCAACTCACCCAGAGCAAGGCGGCAGTGGGACCGAAAAGAAATCCAAAGAGTACTTCAGTCGTAAGGGAGCTACCGTCTACTTCCTCTGAAGAAGAGATCATCGATCTAGGCTCAGTACCTAAGACGAAGGCTGCCGCAAAACCATCCTGCTCGTCATCGGCAAAAGTAAACCCATCGAGTTACGTTCATGCGAAGATGTCTGATACGCATTCTAGTGGTATCAGTGTACCGGCGAGAAGATTAGCTACCGGCGGCAAGGAGGAATGGCAAGCGTCCAGATCAATAGCCTCCCTACCACCACCCAAATACGTAGGTGACCAGCTATCCTCGTCTGATGAAGATCTGATAAGTCTGACTCTGCCACCAAGACATTCAGACCAGTCAAGTAGGAAGCGTTTGCTGAGTTCTCCGACGGAAGCAGGGTCAACTTCCCTTCCGCTTGGAGCGCCACCATTTCCATTACCGCAAGAGAAGGCGGAGGGTCGCACATCGGATGAAGCAAATGTGGTGCAATTCGAAGGAGCCTTCCGTCCTGCCTTTTCACTTACCGATCAGAATAAGGCTACAGGCCCACTGATACTGGACAACAGTGTTCAGGTGCCTGCTCCAATCAATCGCTTCCTTCGAGACTATCAAAGGCAAGGTGTCAAATTCTTCTATGATAATTATAAGAGGGGGCAAGGCGGACTACTCGGTGACGACATGGGTCTAGGAAAGACGATCCAGGTGATAGCTTTCTTGTCTGCCATTATGAAAAAGCAAGGAACCGAAAGTGCAGACGAGAATCGTCGAATCAAGTCTGTCCGAGCCGGTCGTGTTAGCACTCAAGGTCAAACGTCTACTAGAAGCTGGCCGACGTGCCTAATCGTATGCCCCAACAGTGTTCAGACGAATTGGCAGAACGAGTTGGATACCTGGGGCTACTTTGAGCACGAACTCCTATCAGAAGATTCTCTCAAAGACTTTCAAAGAGGTCGATTGGACATCCTAATTACATCTCACCAAAAGGCTAAATTGTGGATAGACAAGCTCAATGCGCAACACTGGTCGGTGGTCTTTGTCGACGAGTGTCACACGCTCAAGAATCCCCAGTCTGGCCTGACGATGGCGCTAAACTCACTCCAATGCTCCAGTCGATTTGGGCTTACGGGAACGGCCATTCAGAACCGTTTGGAGGAATTTTGGACATTGCTGGACTGGTGCAATCCGGGTGAGTATGGGTCATTGAGGCATTGGCAACACGTCGTGGCAGAGCCTATCCGAAGAGGTCAATCGGCAATGGCAACGGTTGTCGAGCTCGCCAACGCACGATTAATTGCAGAGAAGCTGAAAGAGCACCTCTTACCGACTTGTTTTTTGAGAAGGACAAAAGAGTTGATCAAAGCGCAACTGCCGAATAAGCGAGACAACATTGTCTTCTGTCCTCTGACGCCGCTGCAGATCACTCTGTACAAGAAGATCTTGGATGAACCGCAAGTGTTGCTCATTCGCTTAGCAAAGGAACCGTGTGAGTGTGGCGAAGTGGACGAGGATGGACTCCCTTACATGCGATGTAGATGCTGCTATGCGACGGATGAGGAAGGCAGGCCTTGGAACTCTCACATGCTCAAGTACATCACGTTGCTTCAGAGATGCTCCAACCATCTGGCGCTCGTCTTTCCTGATCCACACGACAACATTGCACTCACAGAAACGTCCTCGTTGGCTGACCAAATGCGCAAGAGTCGCTTCCTGCGGCAGACTGAGATCGTTCAACAGATCTTCCCGGACACATGGCAGACAAAGACGAACAACAAGACGAACGGGTTTCGGGCAGAGTACTGTGGGAAATGGCAGGTGTTGCGTCGGCTGATGCAGGAGTGGAAGGGGAAGGGGGACAAGGTGCTTCTGTTCTCCATGAATCTTCGGTTGCTGGACTGGCTTGCCTATTTTGTCGAGATGGAGGGGTACAATCATCTTCGATTGGATGGCGGCACACCGCAGAAGAAGAGACAACCCTTAGTGGATCAGTTCAATCAAGATTCGAACATCTTCCTCTTCCTCATCTCCACGACGGCCGGTGGGACAGGATTGAATCTGACGGGAGCCAACAAGGTGGTAGTGTTTGATCCACACTGGAATCCTGCGCATGATCTACAAGCCATGGATCGCGCGTATCGATTTGGTCAAACGAGGGATGTCGACGTTTATAGGTTGATCGGAAAAGGATCTTTGGAAGAGACAATCTATGATCGACAGCTCTACAAGCAACAGATGGGCAGGATCGGCTACGACGCATCGGAGGAGAGGAGATACTTTCAGCCCGATGATGCAAAAGGGTTCCCTAAGTTGTTTGAGTTGAACGACAAGGCGACGAGTAATGTCACAAAGGATATTATCCAGAGCTGTGACTTGACCGAGGCGACCTTTGCTCTTCAGCATTTCATCAAAGACGCCGAGGTTGATCAAATCAAGCTGAAGGAGTTCAAGGCAGACTGGGACGAAGCTTTGTGCAGCGCACAGAGAGGACTACTAGATTCATCATCGTCAAAGGCAGCGGCGGCAACAACAACCGCGAGAGCAGGAGACGCTGCCCGGTCACAAGATTCCATTGCAAGAGTCTTGCAAATGTCCGGCATAGAATACACACATGTCAACGATGACTTGTTAGGTGGAAGCACGGTTGAGTCTATGATTTCCAAGCAAGCAAAAGCGACGATAGCTTCCTCCATCAAGCAGGAGAAGAAGGAATTGGTGAAGAGCACAGTACGTCGTCCTAACCTAGAATCATCCACGAATTCCAGCATGGCTGTCTGGCCTCCTCGGAGGACCACGACCAAGCTGAGCCAAACCTAGTCGAGGCCCCAAGTAAACCATATTTGTACGTTCCATATTATATCCATTATTTTGTGACCCACCTTCTTTCTCCATTGCCTCACTTCCAGTGATATAGTGGACCTACTCGCTGGCGAGGATCGCATCAATAGCTTCGATGGTAGCCGCCATCATGCGATTCGTGATCATGTGGGGCGCATTCGGCTCGAAGCCGACACTGATCTGCACTTCGATGAAGTCCTTCGCTTCATCCTTGTCTTGAACGAGTGTGCTTGCTGCCTCTTTGATCTCGTCTGGCGAGAAGAAGCGATCGCCTGTCCCACACAATAGTCTGTCGACGACCGTCTTAGGGGCGGTGAGAGCTGCAAATCTCCCTTGGTGCTGCCTTTCCTGCTCCTTGAGCTGCTCTTCATGTTCTGCTGACGCATACCGACGCAGTGGAAAGCTGGGTGTCGCTTTGAATAAACTTCCGGCCAAAGCGAGAATATGCCCGGGTATTGGGATGACTGTCTTCCCTTTGCTTTCGATGATGTTCTTTAGACCGGCTTTAAGATATGTATTTGCCAAGTTGGCTCCTTGCGAGAATCCTATCAACACTATTTGACTGGGCTGAAGAGATGTAGTCTCGCAAGCAACTAGTATGGTTTGCCTGATCTTTTCCAGGGAAGAGTATTGGTAGAGATCGTTCTGAAGGACTTGGTCCTCCTGGAGGGTATTGTGACTAGCAGGATACCACGAGTAGTCACGAGCTTCTATTCCGATCAGAGCTACCTTGCAGCTGATCTTCTTCTCGCCACCATCGTTGTTGTCGTCGTCGTCGTCGTCATGAACAGGACCTTCTACACCGCCATAGCGCTGAAAGAGGATGGGCAGGAAGACGCCTACCATGTCGCGGATATTGTCACCCCGTCCGTGCATGAAGATGGCCACGGCCTTGGTCACTCCTTCCTTCAGGGGGGACAGGTAGTGCTTCGTAGGCGATAAGGCGTGTGGCAGGGGATCGTCCCAGGCTGGATCATAGAGGGACGACATCGATGGTGCTGCAGAGAGAAGACAGGCATTAAGGCGGGGTTCACTAACCTCTGCAGCCATTACAGGTCTGTGCAGGGACTGGGAACAACAACGATGTGGAGTAAGACAGAATTCGCGTGCATCATCTCCTCCCCTCCCATTTCTCCATCATCTGACAGATACTACTTCCGAGTATACTCCTGCTAGCGTATCACTCCAGCTTGATCGGATAAAAATTCAGTGCTCTCTCTAGCAAGACTTGCCAGCAGCACTTGGCAAAGTACATACCCTCTCCTTTCTTGTCTTAAAACCCTCAAAAAAAAAAGAGCTGCTCTTCTCCCTGCACCGCATCCTGTGAGGCTTTCCTGACATGTCTAATCAGTACTCATATGGAAGCTACGGTGGAAGCGGCGGCGGTGCTCCTCCCCCACAGCAAGGATATGGCGGCGGCGGCGGCGGATATGGTCAACAGGGATACGGAGCTCCACCACCACAGCAACAACATGGATATGGAGCTCCACCGCCACAACAGCAACATGGATACGGCGCTCCTCCTGCACAACAGGGGTATGGAGCACCTCCGCCTGGACAACAGCAGAACTACGGCTCTCCCGCACAAGGATATGGGCAACAGGGAGGAGGAGGAGGAGGAGGCCCGCCCGGAAATAGACCTCAATCATTCAGCCAAAACAGTGGACCACCAGGAGGCGCAGACCCGCAGCTTTGGAGTTGGTTCACATCTGTGGATCGTGATCACAGCGGCAACATCAATCCTCACGAGCTGCAACAAGCTCTGGTGAACGGAGATTGGACTCCATTTGAACTGGACACAGTGAAGCTGCTCATGACAATCTTTGATGTGGATCGAAGTGGGACAATCACCTTCAACGAGGTGAGCTTTCAAACTCGAGCACACAGGCAGGCAGCGAGGAAGTATTTTGTCCTGACTGACTTGCTATTTCTTTTTGCCCCAAATCAAGTTCGCTGGACTGTGGAAGTACATTCAAGACTGGCAAGGCGTCTTTCGTCACTTTGACGCTGATCGAAGCGGCACCATCGATCAAGCAGAATTGTCTCGCGCCTTATCCAATTTTGGCTACAATCTCAATCCCAGACTTCTGGCCACCGTGGTGAATAAATTTGGTGAGTAAGGAAGGCAGGAAGAATCCAGCCCTACTTCTTCAAGCGGCCCTTGAAGAGGTTGTCGCCATTGTCTGTCCTTGGGGGGGGCGGGGAGGGGGGGGGGCATCCATCGCAACGAGTCCTTTTCCCGCCGATTTTAACACGGGGCTGGCACTGACCACCGCCGTTTCATTGACATTGATGCTTATTGTGTTGAAGTTCTCGCTCCCTCCAACAATTCGACCACCTCAGCCAACACTCGAGGCGGCGTGACGTTTGATCGGTGAGTCGTGATACCTCACACGACCATAGAGCAGTAAGTAAATAGGCGGACCACCTGGTCTAACGCTTCTCCATCATTCTACGTGCAGATTCGTGCGATGTTGCGTCGTCATCAAGACTCTCACAGAGAACTTTGCGAAGAAAGATGTGCAGAGGACTGGTCGCATCACACTGACCTACGATGAGTGAGTCTCCACGGGGATAGGCACACGGCCGCCTTTGCAGCCCTCTCATTTCCCCCTTTTACTTGCCACTCCAACGCCAGGTTCATGGAAATGTGTCTCTCTGCTCCTTGAGTCCAGAACGCTCGTTGGACGACTGACTCAAGCAGCAGCCTGCATCATGTCTCGTCCAATTCCACAATAAAATTTGCTCTCCTTGACGCGAACCGTCCTTCGGAGGACATCGCGACGGATATAGCTCAAGCAAAACTGTGTGCCGAGGTACTGTTGTCAACTCTACGATTCTTTCACAACCACATGTAACCAAACTCAGCTTTCCTTGATGTCAGCAACATTTCTCTCTTTGCCAGCTCTATACGGTGCAGCACAGTCGACACCTCTATCATGCTTCGTATTCATTGCAATGAGGGGCCACGTAAGCATCTTCGCAACTCCCTCACTGCAGACGTAAAACACAGCAACAGCCTTTCTCAGTCCGATGAACTATGAATTCGCAGAACTTCTGCAGCGAAAGATGCATCTCTGCATGTGTGCAGCCAGACTATGAAATTCGTAGAGAGAAGCTTCAATTCATTGTCGTAGAATCTCACATTCAGCCCAAATGCCGTCGTTGTCCTTTTCCCTGGGTTCTGCTTTAGTCATCCCAAGGTCAAGCTAGAGCGGTAGATTGCTATTCTGATCTGTTGGTCTGGAATCGGGCGAAATCTTCTGGGCGTCGTGAGAAAAGAAGACGGCTCTTGAATCTCCTGTTGTAGAACCACGCATTAGAAAAAGAAGACCCGTTCTCGCATTGTTTTCCAGTGTCTTGATGTAGGGTCAACACCGACTTGCAGCGGAAGAGATTGGGGGGGGCGTCTTAAAGTTACAACGGCGCACACGCCACGCCGCGCCATTTTCGAGAACGGAGAAAAACCTCTCAAGCGCTTGCAAGGCTGTGTGATGCAGGAAAGCAAACCTTCGCATATTGTGGCAATGATAATGCCGCCGCCGATCAGGAACACCGATATAAGTCATCGATCAAATCGTCGCAAGTGATGATGCATCATCAACACGGACCGGCAAAGGAAGCCTGTGAATCAGATCTTTCTCTCTCTTAAGTATGTGTCTTTTCTATATCCGTCGTCAAAGTCTCGTATCGAGAATAGTAGCTCTTATTGTCGTGTGTCTGTCTGTCTCACCGCGCGTCTGGCTTTTACAAATCATTCACTACGGCGGTGGCTTGGACCTGTCTATATTTAGCAGTATCGTGAAAACCAAAACCACCCTTTCCTTGTCCAAGATAAGGGAGCACTCATGACGACGAACTGCGCCATTGACACGTTGACATCTGCTGAGCATCGTCCAGTGAATGATATTAGGTAGGTGATCTCGCTCCTGCCGAAACCGGCTCAGATCCTCCTGCGAATATACAATCTCGCCTCCAGGAACACGATCATAGCGCAATCAGATTTCGCCCGTATCATTACGATTCCCTTCTTGTCAATTGTCAACTTTCTTCTGCTGCAGTCACAAACCCTGCGGGCTCTTTCGCGAAGAATCGACGCAGCATCTCTATTCTCTTCCCTTCTCACTATCGCAACCCGCCGTCGTAGCAGGGATCAGGGGCGAAATGAAGGGCAGATTCTCTCACTCACTCCCGGCCCCCCTTTCCCAACGTCCAGGACTACACTTCTTGACAATCTTGGCCCGCGCTAGCGTTTGCAACTGCCGCCACATCTCTCCCCTGGGCTACAGAAATGGGGTCTCTTTTTCATGCGCGAGGCTTCAGTACGTGCAGGAAGAGAGGGCTTTCTAATCTACACAATAAGCCAATCTGTCTACGCAACTGTGCAATCTCCCATTTAATGAAAAGTACACAATGGCCCGCTATGGAAGGAGAAAGGGGGCTTTCCTTAACCTTATTTCGCAGCCGCCCTGCCATCTGTATCCCTTTCTTCAGATTTGACAACAATAAGCCAGGCATTGTTGTATATCTGCTCTCCTACCCTTTTCTTTTTTCTTTAAGCTCAATAACATACTAGTTTTACCCTTTTTTATTTTTATCTTTGGTGCTTTTTACTTTATTTGACTTTGGGAGGGTTTCTTGCGAGGTCAAGCACGTAACAAAAAAAAAAAAGAGGTACGTGCCTCGGGTTGCCAAAACCCATGCTAACTCCATCGTCCGTGAATTCGGCACCTGAATGCCTGCCTGCCTTGTTCGGGATCAGTAGAGCAAGTCAAAATAGAGAAATAGATAGCTGCCCCTCCTACCTTCCCATCTGGATAGTCACTTGGGAATGCTGTGTGAGCACAAGCCGACTTGCATCTGATTCAGCAACCATCTTCTTCCTCCTCCCACCCTTCTCCACTTCTCCTTCAGTACTCTACTACTAGCCTGTCTGACTACCAATCTAACGACCGCAAGTGACGACACACTTCTTCCCACCACCAACCTCTGTGGCTTTCTTTCCTTTTTTCCTTTGACATCCAATTAAATTCTTCCCTGACGGAATCATTTGACCACTTGAAACAGAACCAAGGACCTCTTCACTTCACCTCACAACGTCGAAGCGTCGCAACTTCTTACCAGCCCCAGAGCTCGCAGCAATCGATCATCCTGGATCAGTGTCTCTGTAGGGGTTTTCCCTTGGTAAAATCCGTGTTGCATACCCCTTTCAACGTCCCTCGGCTCGCTATCGGTCAAATTTCTGTAACGCACCAACTCCAGCTCAAGCGCCTTCTTCCTCACTCACCGCTTCTTACAACCCTAGCCTCGACTCAACAACATTTGTTTCCCTTCGCAACGTCCTCCTTGACGCCTGATCATTCATAGTCGACTCGGGTTTTGCAGCTCCTTCACTAATTAACAGTCCTCGGCAGCAATAAGGTTCTCATCTGACGGACAAATCTTCCATCCCTCACTTCACTCCACTCCCCCCTCGCCATTGAAGGAGCATGGCCGCCATCTCTTTGCACCCTCTGGCTTCACGCAGCGGGGTGCAATCGGCCACTGTAGTCACCGTCGACCTTTCAATCGACGAAGCGCAGCCCAAGCTTGCGAACGGTAAAAGCCAGCTTCACTATGCCTTTGAATCGTCATCAACAGCTGGAGCAGCATCGTCGAGCCCCCTCACTACCTCGTATGCTGATGGCAGTGCATTCTCGCTTGGAGCAGAGTCGAATATGAGCGACGGGCATCATGAAGAGGAGCCAGCTCAGTTCTGGCAAGATGACGAAGAGAGACTAGAGTATGGGCTGGTTCATAATGACATAGATCAGTACCCAATACTGATAGACAACGACGAAGACGATCGAGAGCCAATACCGCCTATTCGAGCCATGACAGCTAAGCAGTTTGCACATCTGCAAAAGGAGTACGCCGATCTGGACGTTCCTCACTTTGTCGTCTTTCCCTTTCTACATGGAGTGGATGGTGATAATGTCGCACAAAATGCCTTCTTTCGAGCTCCCTTGTCAGGAATGCCGACTCCCTTTTATCGAGGTCTCACTGTCATCCGAGCTGACATGCCCACACAAAAGGAGCAAGAATTAATGAATCGCAGAAGAGCTTCATCTTCTGCGTCGAAGCTATCACACGCAAATGATAGTAACCAGCGTTCTCGAGCCGATTCTATTGCTACGACGGCTTCCATCTTCAGCAACGACAGTTCGAGCGGTAGTGAGGAAGAAAACACCCTGGCAGATCTACCAACATCGAAATCCAGTAAAGTTGCTGCCTCGAAGTCGACATCGTCTGTGTCATCTTCGACCACTCGTTCTGATCATTCTCGCACTTCCTCTCTCTTTTCCAGAGCAATGAGCAGCGATACATCTGCTTCTTCCACTTGCTTGGACAGTGGCATGTACAAGACTTCAGATGCTGCAGGGTACTCTGCCGAAGCTTCAAACAATCGTAGCTATCACTGTCGACCTACTCGTCATGATCCTCAACCAGCCCATTCGCTGCTCAATTCAAGCATGATGTGCTCGGAGCTGCTTGATCCGCCAATGGTGGCTGAATCTACTGCTACTGGAGAGCCTTACTACGTCACTGGAGCCACTTTCACCAAATCAAAGCAAGCTGACGGAATTTCTCTGAGGAACTTTAAGACGCAAGGCACGAAATACGCATCGATTTCAGACATTGTCATCTATTGTCCTGCCGGTCTTCACGAGGGAGTCTTGACATTGGCACAGTGGGTTCAACAAGCACAGGAGAGTTGTTTCAGGGAACGGGTGATGAGAGGCCTGGGTGGTCTACGTTACAACGTCTTTGTCATTACAGGTGAGTTGCCAAAGAGCATACCCTGTATACAGTGAAGTCTGATCTCTTCCTCTTCGCCCATTCACCCCCTCCTCAGACTCATTTGACGCCTTCGAAAGAGAGTTCCCGCACCTCATCTCCGTTGATGCTGGAGGATTTTCTCGGAATCGAGTCGACTTTATCGAGAGAGAGCGAGAAGAGATGCAGCGATTCACTGAAGCCACCGAGATTGACGACAATGTCTGGATGGGATGCACTGCAAACGTTCCGTATACGCTGGAGGAATTTGAGCGGAAAGGCTCTTCGATTTCCCTGGAGTCCTACCTACCTCAAGAAGTCAATCCAAACGCCTTCTCCATCTGCATCGAAGCCATAGAGCATGCCGATATGCCCACCGCTGCCCGATTGAGTCATGCTGCGCACTATTTGGATGCATTCGAAGCGACTGCCATTTTCGATTTGAATAGCAAAGAGGCCCTGCGAGAATTGGAGGAAGAAGACGAGTCAGACAATGAAGTAGACGAAGATCGGCCTTACCTTGGACCCAACGGATGGTCGCCCAGCGGACGAAACAAGCGAGGGAGCTACAAGAGAAGCATGCCTCCTTCCAAGCAGCAGATACTCTACCCTGCTCCGGATAATATCATCCACTTCAAGGCCGTGGGCACCGGTTCAAATTTTGCAGATCCCATGGAGGAGGACGAGGTGATGGAGAGCATTGTGAACATGTGTATTTGGATCAAGAAACAAAGCTGCCCGAATAATCCCAAGTCATCGAGTGCGCCTCATAGCTTGCTGCACGGTGCACTTCGTTATGGTCGTAATAGCGCATGGCCAAAACATCAGCAGCAATTTCCTCGTCGGATCCTCCTTCACTGCAGTGACGGGTACACCGACACTTCCATCTTGGGTCTGGCTTACTTGATGTATGCCAAGCAATTGACGCTGCCAGAGGCCTACTTGGACATGCAGAACCGATGCAACCGCTGCTTCTTTGTGTACGCAAGAGACGTGCCCTTCCTTCAACGCCTGTCCCGACGTTTGGCCCTGGAAAGCAAAGCGCAGATGGGCGTGCCGGAGCGAAGTCGAAGCAATGGCTTCAACTGGTCTGTCAACTCGTCCAACGACGATATCTCTTCTTCTCAGCGCGGCAATCCAAGACGATCTAGTAGCACAAGACGGAATTCCAACGAAGAGAGCTCCGCTCACTTGGAGCAGAGTGTGTGGGCAAGAGGTTTGGCGGCTGCTACTGGTCTGGTGACTTCTTCTTCTTCTTCGGGAGGTCAGCCGGGACCCAAGAAGAGCAACACCAGTCTGCGAGGAGGCGCTCAACTTGGTGCAGACACTACTCGAACCAGCACGCCTACTCCTCGGAAGAGCACGCCCACGCCTCCCTCCCCCACGCTGGACATGCATCCCAGTACGGCGAGCACGAAGCCTTCAGTTCAGGACCATCGATGGTTCACCAATCCCAACTTTCAGGGTTCCTTTCCCTCCAAGATCCTTCCATTCCTGTACTTGGGCAATTTGAGTCATGCGATGAACCCGGCCATGCTTCTCGCTATCGGCATCACCCACGTTGTGTCAGTAGGTGAGAGCGCACTTCTACCGCCCAACGTCGAGGAGAATCTTGTTTCCGGAGCAGCGGCCGCCGTCGCCACTTCCGGTAGTCAGTACGACAATCTGCTCAAGAACCACAGAAGAAAGAAGAACAGCGGCATCGCATCTACCGCTGAACAGAACGACAGTCTTTGGGAAGAGGAGCGACGAGGGAACATTTCCGTTCTGGACCTCAAAGACGTCTCTGATGACGGTATCGACTCGATTCGACCACACATGACTCGAGCGGTGGAGTACATTGAGCAAGCTCGCTTACAGGGCGGGAAGATCCTGGTGCACTGCAGAGTCGGAGTCAGCCGAAGTGCCACGGTGTGCATTGCGTATGTCATGGCTCATTGCGATCTCAGCATGATTGAAAGCTTTTTGCTAGTCCGAAGTCGACGCATGAATGTTCTCACTCAACCAACACTGTTGTTCGTCTGGGAGATGAGAGGATTCGAGGCACAGCTGGCCAAATTGAAACTGGAAAGACGCAAAGCAGCCGAGAGACGTCAATCACAAGAAGAGGTAGTGGGAGGCAATAACGGCGATCTCGTCATGCGAGAATCTACCGATGACGGCTTCTCCTTGGCCGGTCTCAGTCTCTCGTCCAACGAGTCCATGGCGATGGGAGACCACGGCCATCACATTCACTATCCATCGCCACCATTCACCACATCGCCATCACACGACCAAGAACTACAAGTCGATATCGGCGCAGGAGCGGGAAGCGTATATGGCTTCCAGGTGAAGGACTGCCAAAGTCGACCCTTCAACTCCGGCAGTCTGACCCGCTTGGACTACTATTCTGCGAAATTGACCCATGGCTACTTTTGCAAGCTCCTCAGCGAGCTCAATGCGCGCTACATGGTGACTTGAAGTATGTCCCCTATCATCACCTCTTCATGACACACGATCGAAGCACGACGCAACGTCATCACGATTTCCATCCTCCAACTTCAAAGACAGGCTGCTTCTTTTTCCTTTCCCGTCTTCCATTTCCGTATAGATAGCACCACTCTCATGACAAGACCCCACCTTTCTCAGCACTACACGCACGCCATCTTCTCCCCCTTTTTCTCGACGACCGTTCTTCCGAAGCACTTTATCCACTTCCCGTCCACATCATGATCCACTCTACATAGCACACACACACACACACACACACACACATATACATTCTTACAGTACACATACATAGCATCTAAGCATTTCATCATATTCCTACCTTCATCATAGATAGTACTGTTTCGTTTGCGATACTTCTGTCTCATAGCTACGCTGTCTTCACACCTCACTGACTCATCTTCCGGTTTTGGCCGGAGCGGATTCGATCACGATCTCATCACGATCCTCATTGTAGCGTTTTCTTCTTCAACTTTAATGTCATACTCGTTACTCTTCCTTTGCCTCTTCTCTGGTCTCGCGCCCTTTGGTCTGGGTCTGTTTGAAGTGTGTCGCCTTTCTCTCCCACCGACTTTACCCTTCTTCCCACATCCTCATATGCTTCAGGAGATAATATAGTAGTATGTCAAGGATTCTAACTGTACAATGGGGGCGGTAAGGGTGCGTGTGAGGTGATGGGCAGAGGAAGTCTCAATCATTCAAATGATGGCGAAGGGAGGAGTGTGTTGTGAGGAGGAGGTGGTGATGATGATGATGACGTCGTTGACGACTGTGCTGAATATTGCCGTGCTAGAGAGGGGGCATGGAAGGACGAAGTGGTCGAAAAGTATGGCGATCGCTTCAAGAGAGCAGTCGAGATCGACGGGCTAGCAACAGCCGCCTCACTCAAATTCGTGTCGACGGATGTAGACGTTTTCCTGCTATTGTTGATGCCGTTGATGAATATTTCTTCCTCTACCTTCCTCATCAAAGCTTGAATCTCTTCCAACGTATCTTCCGGCAGCAGCGGTACTGGCTGCCAGTATGAGCCTGCTGTCAGTCCCTTGCCCTGTGGATAGAGTCGATTGATGGTGGTATTGGGAACGCTGTTACCACCACCACTGTTCATGCTGCTTGTAGTACTGAGTCTCGCAGAAGATGCAATAGAGGACGACTCTGAAGAAGCAGCAGATCGAAGTGCTGGACTACTTGGCAGAGAACTCAGTCCTAGAAGGCTTTCCGTTCGAACGCTCTTCAAGCTTGGCGTTCCAGTACCCATGAAGTGACCCCTGCCGAACCCGAATGCATCTCCAGGACTGACGATCAGAGCATGCGTCTGACTTGGAAGTGCAAATGGCAGCATGTCACGGGAATTTAGTAGGACGTTTTGCCCTTCACCGGCCGAGGAAGAAGTCGTCGCCGGAGGAGTGTAGCTCGTCATGCTCTGACCAGTCTCAAACAGCTGATCGATGGCACGCTGTGTTGTTCTTGCTCTCACATCGTCTTTCTGCTTCTGCCTTGCGTCCTGAATTGGAGGCATGCCAGTGTCGTCCATCGTATCGTCTGGACTAAGGTGGTCTGCATCATCAAGGGTCTCTTCCCCCTCCTCCTCTTGCCCCTCCGCCGTTCCTTGCCGTCCTCCTGGGTAAGTCTGAGTGGCCGTGCCATGCCTTGCATGTCCAAACCTATCTCGATTTTCCTCTTTGCAGCTCTCTATCCTTTCCTGTTCAATTCTGTTATCCCAGTCCACTTGCAGCTGATCCAAATAAGCCAGACAATCAGGATGAATCCTGCTCTCCCCCACTTCATATCTATAGTCTTTGACCACCTTCTTCAATTGCGTTGGATTCAATGCCTTCAATCCCTGCATCGTAGCGATCATTCCATCGAACTCGGTCAGGCTACTCTGACAGAGTAACCAGCTAATCAATTGATTCAGCTTTGATAGATGCTGATTCACTATACTTAACGGCAGGGCATTCGTCTTGACCCAGTCCTCCAAGGCGGAGATATTAAGTCGAATCTGCATGGCCTTCGATTTGCACAAGTATCTCCGCTGTGAAATGACCCTGTTGAACAGCTCACATCCAACCCAATAGAATACCTGTGAAAGTGCTTGGACGATTATGCTTGGATTGACCTCGTACAATTGTAGGATGTGTAAGGTGGAAGTGAGCAGTAGAGTGATCGTCCTTGGTACCGGCTTGGCCAGCAGATCAGAAGCAGAAGCATCATGTGACGACTCTCTCAGCTCTGCCATCATCGACCTCGTTGGTGTTGCGGTACTGTTCGGTCTCTCGTTGTTCTTTCTGGACAGCGGAGTGGAAGGAAGTTTAGGGGACGATGAGGATGTTGTTGTTGCTGTTGCTGCTGCCTCCGTTGCAAAGTACTGACTCAGTGGCCTCTTTGACGACGGTGATGCGTGAGCACTCATACTGGCTCTCTTGACACTGCCTGTCAAGGTCTTCATGAAAGACCACTCTCCTTCGAATCGAACATCATCGAAGTCAGGGATGGGATTATGTTGTAGGATGGCAGCATCCAGCACCTTGTCGATCCGCCTCTCTATATCACGAATGACGAAGACGAATACCTCGTTGATCAGTTCGGCGAGAAGAGATTGATAGTCTTGCATGGCACTCGATGAGCTTAAAGTTTTGTCTCTTTGCAGGTAGTGTAGCAGCAGCATCCCGTTGTACAGCCAATAAGCCAGAAACGTCATCTCTGTCGGGTGAGCGTACAGATTCACTTCGATGGCATCCACAGCTCCGAATACAAGCTCCTCTAATAGATCTTCGTCGGGTAGACTGCAGGCATACCGTACACACAGAAATAAAATGTTTGCTGGCTTGCTTCGGACGACCCAAGGCGCCCGAATTGGCGTTGCGTCACTGATGATTCGATGGAGGAGGGGAATGACTTCATTTGCCCCCAAGACCAACATTTGATCTGGCCTGACATTGTCGAAATCAAATTCCATCGAGAGTGGATCTCCCCCTACTTCCACTGCACCACATCCAGAGGCAAGATCAGACCGGAAGGGTTTGCCGGAATCAGGCCTCACTTTTCTCCTCCTTGCTCTTCTTTCAGCGATACCTTCAGCTTCATCTCCTAAGCCCGTCGTAGGTGGCTCTCCCAGGAGATCACTGTAATCGACTTGCATCATCACTGCGACATCGAGAAGTGCTCTCTTTCTGCCTTCTGCCAGCTCCCTTGCTCTTAATTCCGCTTCTGCAATTTGAGTTCTTTCGGTCCTGCCGATCAGTCTTCTGAGCGTCAAGCTTGAATTCTTCTTGTGTAGACTCTTGGACGGGCTCGAATTAGTTACAGAGCTTTGCCGAGTGGAGGCGGGGAGTGCAGCAAGGGACGAAGGTGCTTGACTATCCGCCGCGGAGTTGTGGCTGCTGCTACTACTACTGAGGCTCCTCAGACGTTGACAATTCCTGCTGTTGCTTTTGAATTCCTTTTCGTGCCAAATCACCTGCTGATGCTCAAAGACGAGGTCTGATATCAGCTGACGATCCGAGCTATGCGGGCTCAGAGGGCGCTTTGAGGTGGGTGAAGACGACGATCGACCGGGCACAAAAAGATCGGAAGTATGTGAAGAGCTTTGGCGACCAGAAGTAGAAGACAGGATGAAATCTTCGCATGTCGCTCCCTTGAAACTCTTTGCTTCAATGTTGGCCCCATGAGATAGAAGGAACGAGACCAAGGGAAGGTTCGAGCAATTTGTTGCCCACATCAAAGGCGTCCAGCCCACTACAGCAACGTATACATCAGAATAGATTGAGCATACATTCCGGTCTTCCTCTCCGACTGCACACTGTACTCACATGCATCCCTCTCATCGACATCCGCCCCGTTTCGCACCAGCATCTGCACAATTTCAGCATGACCCGATGAAGCAGCAAGGTTCAGAGGTCCAGTTCCTTCGTCATCCCGAATATTGTCCCAGTCCAATCCTTCCAGAGCAGTCATCTCGACACACCTGTTCTCGGTTCCAACCTTACTCTTGATGTAACAGACCCATGATAAGAGCTCAGAATCCCCATTGGAAGCTGCACGCAGAATTGCTTTCTCGAGACGTCTCTTACGAAAGCCTTCCTTTGCGTCCGGCAAGCTGGAGAGTGGTAGCTGACACAGCGACTGAATCGAGTGTAGAGATGGACATAGCTCCTGGAGTGGATCAGCTAGCAGTGAAAGAGAGTCTGACTTCTTGATTGGGCGAGGAGGCAAGGCCGGCAAAGATGGGGGTGTCTCTGTCTCTGTAGCAACAGGCGCACCTTGCGGTGGTAGGAATGCTGAAGACTCCATGGAACTGCCTCTGTCCTTCCCTTCCTATCACGGTGAAGAGTCAACCCTCGTGATCAGAGATGAGCAGCTGTCCTATGTAAGGGCGTACCCCATATACTCTCGCTGGGATGGTGTTGATCTTTTATTTTACCTTTGTTGGATTTACACTTGGCGTAAGAGGGCCGACGCTGCAACGCGTGCCTGTTCTTGACACCCTGTGGACTTGCAGGCAATTCCAAATTTTCCCCAAATTAGTACTCGCCATCATTCTGCCCTGGGCTATTTTCTTCTTTTCTCTACAACGCGATGTGAGGCGACGGCTAGTCTGCAATACTTGCGATAGCCCTGCCTTGTCCCTCTGTACACTGCTACCTTCTTTCTCTCCTTCCTCCTTCCTTGGGGGGGAGGAGAGGCAGGGTCTCATGCTTCGAGATTCGCTTAGACCAAAATCGCAACCCTTGAGTGAGCTTGCACCTGCTCTTCCTCCACAGGGTAGGCTCAATTAGGGTTTAAAATGCGACACTCACTCTCTATAGGAGGCCTCTTATCTCCCTCTCCTCTTATATTCGATCAACAAAACCAGGGAAGCCACTTGATTCGTCTACTGATTGTTCATTAGAGGGGGTAATGAGATAGCTGATAAGACTCTAGTGAAGAAAGTAAACGATGCGAGCCCTCAAAGACGCTTGGCAAGGATAGGTAGAGAGGAGGACATGATTAGCACGCGAGTGACAGTAAGGCGAATAAAGAAGGACGTGGAGAGAAAGAGAGAGAAGAGAAGAAGATGGAAAGACATGAGGATGATGAGATTGTGTGCGAGAGCGTGACCCAGTGCAGAAGCCCGAAAGAGTAGCCATTCTGAGGGCATCGTCGACTTGACTTCCCTGGCTAGATATTGTAATCGAGCTTGGTTTTGAACGTTGCTACAGAACCACACACCCACTGCAACAACCGCTTTTGTGTTTCCTATCCTCTGCTGATAGTCGCTCTGAACCTCCCGCTTGACCTCCAGCGCCTCCTGCACCTGGTCGACCGATCTGCTGCTCCTTGTTATACCTCCTAATTTCTCGGACTAGATTACTGAATGCTTCGTCGACATTGATGCGCTGCTTTGCCGACGTTTCAATAAATCGGCATCCAAAATGCTTTGCCAGCTCCCGTCCCTCTGCGACGATAGTTGAGCGAGTCAGGATCACCTCTCCAACTCCACATTATTTGTGATGTGCACTCACCATGGCTTCCTACCTGCCTTTCGTACTCCAAGTCACACTTATTCGCAACGACGACGACGGGGAAATAGTCCTTGTCCTTGACTCGCAGAATTTGTTGGTGGAAGGTAAGAATCTCATCAAAGCTGTTCCTCGATGTGATGCTGTACACAAGTAAGAAGCCTTCCCCTGTCCTCATGTACTGCTCGCGCATCGCTCTGTAGGGACCAAGATCGAAGAGTGAGTTTTGCATTTCACCAAACAGTCGAGCTGGGAAGCACTCACGAGTATTCTTCCTGTCCCGCTGTATCCAAGACATCGAGCAAGGCCACTTCCTCGTCTATGACGCATTGCTTCCTGTACGAGTCTGTTGTCGACAAAAAGGAGGAAGCGCGGATGGCGTCAGTAAGGGGGAGAAAGAGAAATCGGGACTTCTTCCCACCTTCCACGCACCTTCAATTGTAGGATCGTACTCGTCGACGAAGTGGCTGTTTTTTGTAGTTGCAAGACATGCATCAGTCTCCGCAGGTCCACCCCTTACACGTATCAAAAGGTTCACTGCGTATCGTGCTCGCCCTCACCTTTGAATGAACTGAATCGTCAATGCACTCTTTCCAACACCACCACCTGAGTAGAAGGGGGGAGAGAGTTTTCAAATAAGCATTTCCTTCATCGCTCTCACTGCTTGGTCGATCGTTGCCCGTTGTATATTCACCTCCGACGACGACCAGCTTGAACTCTCGGATGAACATCGTTTGGCTTCTCTCTCCCATTGTCGGCGGTGTTGGCTAGGGTGGAGTCGGTGCGCTGAAAGGCTAAAGTGATCGAAGATAGGAGTGTTGAAGGAAAGGCAACTTAGACTTCTGCAATTGGATCTCAAAAGCTTAGTTTCAAAAGTGTAGATAGAGCTGTAAGTCAACCCGAAGGGACATTACTTTGCATTTCAGAACGCGCCTTCTTTCTTAGCCACGTGTGTATGTATGCATGCAGAAGCACAAGGCCAAGTTAGGATTCGGATTGGCTGCTCCCTATGTTGGGTTCGAGACGTCAGCTAGGACGGCAGAGCTAAGGGGGCGTACCTTCCTAGCTTCGTTCGTTGGCCTTATCTCATGTACCTTATGAGCTACTTCTTCTGCTACTTGCATGCAGAGATACAGACGAATGGACGGCGTTCACTGGACAGACCTCCATGGTGGATGAACCTGCAGATCCTTTCAAGAGGCGACAATCCCAGGTAAGACACTGATTGACTGCGATCGACTCCTTTGAGCGATTGTCGGCATTCTAGTCGTATCAACGTTGACCTTCGTTATAATGAATTCGCATAAGACACGGCCGGGTGAAAGATGAGGTACTTTAAAAGCCTGGGGGAAAAAGAGTAGACCTGGAAATAGTAAAAGTTGAATAAATTAGGCTTGGCTTGAGAATTCTCAAAATAACGCAATCTGAGAAAGGTGAATACAAAAAAATGTGAAGATATTCAAAGTCAGGGTGAGACCCGTGCAATTCAATCCCGACGAGGTGTCTCTCTCTACACCTTCTTCTCTGCCTCCCTTCCCCGTTCCTACTCACACCTTCTCCCTCACTTCTATTCGTCTCTCTTGTAGCAATGCAAAGCCACTAGACGTTTCATCTCCCACTAATCGCCGATCGTCAGCCATCTTGCCTATTCGCTCTGTCTCTTTCCGTCGCGACTCCGCCTCCTCGTCCTCCTCCTCGCCTCAATGGCGATTGCTGCCAGTCACTGGGCTGAAGCTGGCCCATCAAATTCGAGGAAGCGCGAACGAAACACACCAACCTTGCCATCGTCCTTCGATCGCAGATCATCTGACTTTCTGACGTGGAAGTCATCTCGCAAGTATGCAGTCATTGTCGACGCAGGCTCTTCTGGCTCTCGAATGCAGATATACTCTTGGAAGGATGCCAGGGTAGACAAGGCGCACAGGGAAAGGGCTGGCGAGAATCTCAAGGTCCTACCGACTGTGGAAAAGGGCACATGGGAAGGTAGCGGGAGAGACTGGCAGCTCAAGGTAGAACCGGGCCTATCCACCTTTGGGTCGCATCCTCATGACCTGGCAAACTACCTCAAACCGCTCTTTGATCATGCCTCCTCGATTATACCGCCAGAAGCACTGTCAGAAACGCCAATCTACGTCTTGGCTACTGCAGGAATGCGATTTCTACCTCCCGAGCAAAGAGAGGCAGTCATCGAAGAGACGTGTCGCTTCATCGATCATGACACACCCTTTTCGCTCGGCAAGGGTGGCTGTGCTGATCACATACAGATCATCACTGGAGAAGAAGAAGGTTTATTGGGTTGGATCGCCATCAACTATCTGATGGACGGATTCCACTTTAAACCAGACTCGACCATACAAGGATCGGTGGAGGGCACAAAAGGTAGAAGCACGTACGGCTTCTTGGACATGGGTGGAGCAAGTACACAGATTGCATTTGAGCCAAGCGGAAGGGTACAAGTTCTTCCAGAAGACTCGAAAGACCTGACTCCTGTCAAGCTGAGAATGCTCGATGGCACCGACGTCACTCACAACGTCTTTGTCACGACCTTTCTTGGATTTGGAACGAACAAAGCTAGAGAGAGATACCTGCAATCAGTCGAGTCCACGGGTCTATCGCAGCCTCTAATCGATCCTTGTTTACCAGACGGTCTTCGTATGCAGTCCGACAATGGCACTCAACTACTAGGAACTGGGTCTTTCGACACCTGCCTGTCTTCTCTTGCTCCTTTACTGGACAAGGACGCGAAGTGCAATCATCCCCCTTGTCTGTTCCACGGCGTCCACGTCCCTGCCATTGACTTCAGTGTCAATCACTTCATCGGGGTGTCCGAGTACTGGTTCAGTTCGAACGACGTCTTCAAGTTGGGCGGTGTCTACGACTTTGTCTCCTTTCAAAAAGCAGCGCAAGACTTTTGCGGTAGACCTTGGAGCGAGATCGAGATGGAACTCAAGAGCGGTCAGGTCTTTGGAAAGCAAGTGACGAAAGACCGATTGGAGATGCAGTGCTTCAAATCTGCGTGGATGACGACTGTGTTACATGAGGGCATTGGCTTGCCTAGAATCACTGACTCCGGCGGGAAGGGAGATGGAAAACCCCATGCAGATGAAGCGCAAGACAAAGCCGACGAGAAAAATCTGTTCCAAAGCGTCAACGACGTGAAAGGATTGGCGGTGAGCTGGACCTTGGGAAAGGCAGTACTAGAAGCTACGAAGGAGGTTCGTCCGGCGCCGCCATCACCACCAGTATATAGCCTTCCACCTCCTGTCTCGGAACATGCAGACTCGACGTGGCAAGACAAGTTTGCATCTTCTCATCCTGTCCTGAATGAAAACAAGAAGACCATCGGGGGTGGAATCATCTTGACCCTCGTCATCTTGATCATCTGCCTCACTGCCTTTTGCTGCTTCTTCCGTGGCAGGAGTGCAAAGGCAAGCAAGCGTCGAAGTGCAGTGAAAGACTTCGTTGCGAGGTCTTGCATAAAGAAGAGGCCTAGAGGCGATTACGTCCTTGCCAACATGGAGGAAGGAAGTCACGACATTGATATGACGATCGTAGAAGGAGGTGGTGGTAGTGGGGGTGATGTAGCTCTTAGTAGTGACAGTGGCGATGAAGTCGACCGCCCAAAAGGACAAAGGCACAAGCATAGGAGGTCATCGGGCAATGGCTTATTTGCTGCATTGTTTGTGCCGGTACAGAGACTTGCCCTTGCCATGGGAATACAGAGCAGCACGACTACCTCCAGCAATCACTTCTCCTCCTTTTCAACAAAGAACACAGCAGGATCAGGGAGACTGGCTGCCAAGCGGAAGACGTACATGCCCAGATTGGGGCTTCGAAGGAACCTGACCAGTCCAGCGATGAGCGGGCCTGCTTCCCCGAGTAATTTACCCTTGATGGCTTCTAACAGTATCGCAAGCCTAGGAACAGCGATATCTCGGCCGGCAAGTCGAGCGAGTAATCACAACATTTCACCACGCTTGAATGCAACCCTCACCCCGACTGGGAACGCAGGATCGACGACTTGGACCAGTGGCAACGCTAATCCAAACGACGCCTCGGCAGGTTTCTTCTCCCACCTCCAGCAAGGTACCACCTCTTCCACTGCAAGCGCTCGTAGTTCACGAGCTGCTTCGCCCGCCTTTGGTAGTACAGTCAATGGCCGATCCAGTCGCAACACAAACAGTTCGAACTTGGGTCGAAGGGCGTGGGAAGAGGAGTAGCCCATTCTCTCCTTGTTAAGAGATCCTTCCCTTTTTTTTTGTATCAAGAGGTGTACTAACATGTCCTGAATGCTGTAAAGATACGTTTATCAAGGTATCTCACATTGGTTGCTTACCCTCATCTGGCCACCAATTCGGTATCCATGGCCGGATGCTGAGCTCTGACTTCTCGCTGTTCTTGACCTTGATGAGCAGGTCTGAATTCCAGCGATGCACCTGCTCTAGTCGAAGCAGAGCTAGACCGATGTTGTGAATGCCAGACAGATACTTTCCAGTCGATTTTCCCCTTCCACCTTCATCTCCTATCATCGTCGATCGGACATCTGCTCCCTTCCCAGGCAAGGCCATCGAAAAGGAGGTATGGACCTGTAGAGTCTCGGGTGGACTTGTGTCTGACTGGTAAAATTGAATGGGAACCACTCGTTTTCGTACCACACCAGTGTAATGGGTCCTAGCAGTCAATTCTTGACCGACGTAACAACCTTTGCGGAAATCAACCCCGTTCATGTAGTCCACGTTCGCCTCTAGCGGAAGTGTCTGACTTTCCCAAATATCATTCGCTCCATCAGGAACCCCTTGCAAGATCCTGTGTATAGTGTATGCTTCGGATGATGATGATGATGATGTCGCTTGCTCTTCGACATCGCCCTCCGTTTCTTTTCCTGTGATGAATCGGTAGCCCATCAGAGGTGACCTCACATCGAGGCCTGACGCTAAGACCGAAGTCGATGATGGCACTTTGGCGTCCTTTCCCCATACTGCCCACACTTGGTACTCTTCGCTCACGTCCTTGATCGCCACTTTACTTCGTAATTTGAACCTCTTGATGAACGTCATTAAAGTCGAGCAGACTTGTGCGTCCACATCGACGAAGACGCATTCATCCCTCGGCGAGAAAAGGAAAGCACTGCTTAGCATCCTTCCAGGTGGATTCAAAAATGCGCAGTATGGGCTATTCGTGGTAGACAGAGACTTCAGATTGTTAGTGATGAGTCCTTGAAGAAGCTTCATCGTGTCTCTTCCTTCAAAGGAGATGATGGAGCGATCAGAGACCTTGGCCAGCCGAGGAGCTGACTCTTCCACAGGCGAATGGATGAGTGAAAAGGGTCGTCTTCCTACCTCTGACTGCCTAAGAGGGGAGGTTCGAGCTGCATGCTTCAGTGCGCTGCAGGAGGAGGCGACGAGTGATGCTCGAAGTAATGGCATTGCGAGGGCTGGTGCTGATGACGCCTTTCTTTCCTTTCTTCCTCCTCGTCTTGACGCAAAGAAGAGGTCTCGAAATTAAGACGCAAAGTGAGTCTTACTAAGGATGAAGCGCGTTTCTTCAATTTCCTATGACTTCATGAAAGTGGAGGGAGACTCAGGAGAGCGCCCCAGCCAGCGACAGGTCGTGTCCGTGGGTGAAGCTCGTCTGTTCTGATGAGATTGACAGACCCAATGGAGCTCCTAAGGGGTGATGCTGCACTCTAAAGATGAGTGATTTTCAGGATTACTCCCTTTATAGATATATCAAGTGGCGAGGAATGAGCAAGGAATCGAGCAAAGGGTGTCGCCCACTCATCTACAACGGCCAGTATACAATACCTCTCCAAGAAAATCAAAGGAGAAATTAATCGGCAACGACAATGATGAGCGAGATAAAGAGTCACAAGACGGCCAGAGGGATCTAGCACATACATAGTTGCGGGAGCCCGGTGCAGAGACTGGCACTGGATGTGTATTCTTGCGAGTAGTAGCGATGAGAGCAGCCAGGCATTCAATGGAAAGTAGGGTGAAAGAAGAGCGTAAGTGTCGAGGGAAGCCTAAGCCGTCGCTAGTTCACTGACAGTGTAAAGAGAAGTTGGTGGCCACTACTATGAAGCAATGGGATTCAATGGACGGGTAATGGTACAAGCGAAAGCGGTGAGTGAGTAATTGACAGTATTGTATACCGTCACGAATTAGAAGAGACATGACTGGATGTCGCGGACTGATACCGCTTCAAAAGCCCCTCCTTACATAGAGACACCAAATCTACTCACTCCAATGGTCATATCGTCACCAAATCTCGGTCAGTCGGTAGCTAGACGGCTAGATTCTGCCAAATTTCCCCTCTTCAATACTTATTACTGGAGTGGTGGACAGAGTTTCTGACTACGAGCTGTCCCCTCTTACCGCTCTCGCTTATATTGAAAGGAGATGGCGTAGTATCAGCTGGAGAGTCAGAAGTGGCCGTCGTATCCCCGTGTCCCACCCATAATCGTCCGACAAAGCCTCAGATTTCTCGATTTGCAAGTATCAAGAAGTGTGAGTCGAAGCGACGTTGAAACAGTTATCTATATGTTCATCAGCACGAGCTACAATGCGATAGCTGGATATATAGTGTATGGTGCAGACCTGATCATGTGACGTCTCCTTAGCTCAGGGGTCAGAGCGCAGGTCTTCGGCTTGGAATGTCCACTGATACCTGAAGTCGCGCGTTCAAATCGCGTAGGAGACTTCTATTTTTTTGGCCAAATCAACGTATTGTTTGCTCACGCACAGATTCTTGTCAATTGTGTAAACGAGCAGCATCTAGTGCCCATGATACACCCTCTTCAATCGAGACTGATCGCATCACTTTTGCAGTGAAGGCGCTTGTGAGGCGCGGAGGAGACATGGCTGTCATTTATGTTGTTATCATCTTCTTGTCACACCTGGTGTTGGCAATATCACAGCAACTAAAACACATTCATTTTATCACCTTTTAGATCCTCTTACGGAAGATGAAGTAAACTAGAAGTGCACCTATCTCTCTCATAGTGGTATGCCAATGTCCTGCAAATGCCTTCTGAGAGCCGTGAATGGCAAAAAGAAAGGTAGTCTCCTACGCGATTTGAACGCGCGACTTCAGGTATCAGTGGATATTCCAAGCCGAAGACCTGCGCTCTGACCCCTGAGCTAAGGAGACGGGCTAGAGAAAAGTGCCAATTAGTAACATAGTACTCGTTCTCGCTCACGGCCATCTCTCATCATATCGGAGCTCCGATAATTCAAGATTCGGATCGCAATCGAAGGGAAGGCGTTCTCTGCACGACCATCATGACGACACCACAGTACGACGAACGGGACGCTGGCCTGCTTATGGTCTTTAGTGACCCAGGAAAGGAGGCCACAGAAGCAGAATTCCATGGTGAGTAAGGCAATGCACGACGGGGAGAAGTACTTCCTTTACCGATCTTTCTTCTTACCCTCGTCCAGACTGGTATGACAACGAGCACGTACCGCTCCGGACCAAGAAATTCACCACCTTTTTGACGGCTGCCAGGTATGAAGTCACCGCATCGAGTCATACGTCAGATACAGATACGTCTCCATCTGGTGCCTTCAAGGCTAAATGGTCGGCTATCTACACCATCTCGTCGAATTCACTCTTCAATGAACCGGCATACACATCCCTTCGTACCAATCGATCGGCTAGAGAAGGTGAACTACTCTCTCGAATTGGAGTCCTCGATCGACGCATCTATCGATTGGTATACGACAGTGCTTCAGACGGAGGCATCGACATCACGACAGACAGTCGAGGTGGGATTGGACCTGCTCCCGCTGATCTCCGTGCCAGGACAGCAAGGGAAATTGAAAAGGAAGCACCTTTTGTGGTAGCGACAAGTGTCACACCTGCCAAGGGAAACAAGGCGGCCTACGACGAATGGTATGCCAAGGAGCATGCTGGCATGATTGCAAAGGTACCAGGATGGCACAGAACGAGGAGATACGAGCTCATTGATGCAGTCATCAATGGCAAGGAGGTAAAGGCCAGCAACGGGGATGCCAGTGAAGTGCCGCTGTGTCTCGGCTTGCATGGTAAGTGCTTCAGGGCAGGAGGAAAGTAGCGGGATAACGTGTGGACGAAATCACTGACATTTGCTCTCTTGGATGGTTTAGAGTACACAACGGATACATTTGAAGACACTCCCGAATTCAAGGCGGCAGTCAGCACGCCCTGGCGCAATCAAGTCGTCGCAGGAGGCCTTGTGCAAAGAGAGAGACGATTGATGAAGCTGTATCGTGCTTGGGATGCCGAGACTGCACTCAAGTCGCAGCAAAAGAGCGAGTAGAAGAAAGCCTCATACACTCTCCGTGACTCGTCCATTGTCGAGGAGCATGTACTCACCCATTCCATTGGGCCACTCGTTGATGTAATGACTCACCAAGACCACTGCACAATTCTTCGCTTTTTCCATGTCCTTTTGACGAGCTTCGGCTGTGCTGCTCATGATGACCGAGTCGTGCTTCCCAAGACCATCGATGAATTGGCGGACTAGATTGATTTGAACTGCATCCATCCCCTGGAACGGCTCGTCTAAGATGATGATTGCCGGTCTGCCTACGACTGCTCTGAGAAAGAGTACGATTGACTGGCTTCCTCCATCCAATTCAATGAAGCTTCGATCCCACCACGATTGATTGTCTTCCGTCACCCTCGCACCTTGGTCTCGAAAGGAGATGCATCCTCGAAAAGTTGTCAAGAGTGCGTCGACTTGTGCTTCTTGTTCTGCATTCAGTGAGACCCTCGAGAAGACGCCTTGAAAGCCACTGCTGACAGCGTCTTTGATACTGAGGCCCCCCGAATCGAGTCCCTTCCGTGGGAAAGAGGCAAGGAGGTCTGGTCCAAAGTAGCCAATGCGCTGCATGAGGATCCTAGTGGCATTGGAAGGAGCTCCCCTTTCCTTTCCAAACAAGGTGTAATTCGCGGGGTCAAAGGAATATGATTGTGGATGAGAACCATTTAGTAGGGACAAGAGTGTGGTCTTGCCACTTCCATTCGCTCCTTTGACGATTAGTCTTGACCCCTCCCGGATCTCCAGGTCGATAGCGTCAAGTATCACCTTGTCTCCATACTGCACAGTGATGCTGCTTAGGTTGACCAGCTCCTTGCCGTGACCCACGCCAATACCGTTCTTTCTGTTCTTTCGAATACCTTCTACGCCACTCGGGACATCCGCTCTGCTGCCCTTCCAATCTTCTCGACTGCCGATCCAGACCCTCCCATCAGTGTCGACATCAACGATATGAGTGACCACGCTTGGCAGATCATCCTGCCGCCTGAGTACCAAGATCACACGAGGCGTTCCCTTCGCGTGTAATTTGCCCAACAGCTCGGACAGCTCGAGCCGACTGCTTTCATCCAGCCCAGAGTAAGGCTGGTCCAATATCAGGAGCGACTTCTCTAGCTGTCCATCTTCCGTGCTGCTGGCTTCGTCCAAGCGAACAAGGGAATTGACGATCCTTGCTCTTCTCAACTGTCCGTTACTGAGTGAAATGACGGGAGAGTAGAGAAGTGGGACACCGCCAATGCTTCCCGGGCCAGGCTTGTGAAGACCCAGGAGCGGAGCAAGTTTTTCTATCCTGATCTTGGCCGTATTCGCGAGCCTTCTCTCTGACTCCTCGACTACGTCGCTCCTCAATTTATCGGGAAGTACTTTCATCGCTGCAATCTTGCCCACCTCGAAGCCTTGTGTGTCCATCAGGCTTTCAAAGACGGTGACAGTATCCTCCTCTCTGAGAGCACCATAGCGAGCAGAGAAGTCTTGAAATTCAGCATTCGAGGAGACTTGCTGCTTAGAGAAGGACGCAAGGGCGACAAGTCTTGTGTTGGACGTGAAAAGATGGGGGGAGGGATGCAGGCGAGTGCCGGCAGTTGAAGAGACTCGCTGCTGAGGCCGAGACTGGGAAGAAAGTGTGGACAGTATCTTTGCGAGGAGCTTAGATCCCGCTGAAGAGGATGAGTGGGGTGCTATTACCGCCCAAAGTTCTTGAGGGTGATCATGAATGGTGAGTGAAAGAGGCGAAGAGGCCTCGTGCAGATTGGGAAAGACAGAACTATGAAGCTGGAATAGTGGTGGTGATGTGGAGGACGGCGACGACGACGACGCAAATCGAATCGACACCAGTTCTGTATGAGCATAGCATCTCGACAGACGGGCAGTGCCTCGACGCAGCATGGGAATGGCGGAAGACAGGAGCAGAGAGAATGAGCGAGAGCCCAACGGGGATGGTCTTGATGGCCCGTGCCTAGGAAGAAAAATAAGTTGGAAATAGAAAGTGCAGACGCTCTCTAGATACTTCTTCCCCACTCTGTCTACTCCGCTCATATATCGGTGACTTTCCTGTGCATCCAATCTCCAAACCGAGCGTGAGGATATTGTAGCCATGCCGAAGCCGAAGCTGCCGCTCACACCCGACCAGAAGCGGATTAGAGTGAGAGATATCAGGAAAGCAGTCGGCAGTCATTTCGGAGGATCTTCATACTAACTCTAGAGCTCTACAGGTGATGGTGATCACATTTCCCGTTCTCATTGCAACGAGTTGTGAGTCTGTCTAAGGAGCATCAACGTATCACTTGTCTACGCTCAACAAGATTCTTTCTCCCATATTTTCAGTCGTTCTAGTCAAGCGACTTTACTTTGGCGCAGAGCAGCGTACACTACAGCCGGGCACGAAGATCGCCTCTCAACCTGCATGATCTCAGTAGATCGTCTGCAAGAGGAGGCCTTTCTGCAATCGTCCTTTTTGCTAGCCCGTGCTAGCCGATCAATTGCTGTTGCTACTTTCCCGCCAGCGACGTCTTTTGACTGCCCTTCTTGGCATTCCCTGCAATGAGCATCATCCTCAAGATTCCTTCTCCCCTGCCCGAGAACGCGCCGCGCTACTGCAAATCTTATTTTTTTTTTCTCCACCTCCTCATGAGAAGAAAGGCAAAGACGTCGATACTGCTCCTTCTGATACCCTTTCTGCTCGTCTTCTTCACTGTCTCTTTTCTCTACTACTATCAGCATCCTCACCCTAGTGTACATCCTACCGTTGGCGATCGATCTTACCCGTTTGGTGTCGATCTTGGTCCTTCCGTTAGCACCATCATGACAGCACCATTCTCGCTATCGACGTCCTTGAGAGATAAGAAGGCAGCGATACTGGAGCGACTTTCTCAACCCCCCAACGATGCGGCTCCGTTCGTTATCATAATGGGCAACGAAGCAGGCGATACCGACAGCCTGGCGTCGAGTATTCTGCTGTCACACCTTCTGTCTTCTTCACCACTCAAATCCACACAATTGAGCAAATTCTCAAGGTCGACAACTTTTGTACCGCTTTCACAGCTTCCTCGGGCGGATCTGAAGCTTCGAGCAGAGAACGAAATGCTGCTTTCGCTATCACAGATGGACGCTTCGGACCTGCTTTTCCTTGACGACTTACCGTCGCAGGACAAACTCCTTCGAAGCGACGTCTTCTTTGGGCTCACTGATCACCCCCAGCTTTCGAATTACTGGCAGCCCTATGAACAATTTGTGCAGAGGGTTGAAGTCGTAGTGGATCATCATGCGGATGAAGGAGCACACGAACATGCTAAGCTCAGAGTGATAAAGGGACCAAACAATGGTGCAGTCGGCAGTGCAGTGAGCGTGGTAGTGGATCTCTTTAAAGATGAGGAAGGCATAAAGCATCTACACCATCAATTGGCAGACTTGAGCTTGGCAGCAATATTGATCGATACAGATGATGTGAGTGTGATGTGCTGCTACCCGCATGATGCTGTGACTAACGTGTGTGTGTGTGAATTATAGCTACGGCCTGCCCCTAAAGGGAAAGCAACGCCGATAGACCTGGAATCAGCCAAGACGCTCCTCAATCAGTCGTCTTTGAATTCTGTCGGCAGGACGCCGTTCATACAAGCAGCCACGAAAGCGGGAGGTAAAGTTGCTTCCGATGTTGCTGGTAGCTTACCCGAAGAAGACGATGAAATGTCTATTGAAGCAAGCAGTGTTGAGTCACCAAAGACTCTGGAAGCAGCCAGTTCCTTCTACCGAATCTTGACGGCAAAGAAGCAGGATGTGTCTCGACTGGACACCAATGATCTTCTTCGCCGAGACTACAAGGAGAATACGATCAAGCTGTCGGATCGTGATCTGCGGGCGGGATTTGCGAGTGTGCCCGTAGGCCTGTCTGACTGGGTGCATGAGAGGCACGCCAGTGATACAAATCGATGGGATGGCTTCTGGAGTGCCATAGCAGACTGGATGAAGCAGAGAGAGCTGGATGTTGCAGTCGTTGGCACTAGCTTCCAGGAAGGATCTTTGAATGCCGAGGAGAAGGGTGCTCACAAGCGAGAACTGTGAGTGGAGCGTGTGTAGTACCGGGAACACAGATCCTTTGTTTGCTGATCCTTCCTCCCTTTTAAATCACTAGCATCCTTGCCTACAAGGAGAAAGCGACCTTCCCCAATCTATTTCCTGCGCTCGTCAAGTATCTCGAAAGCGACGCATATGCTGCCGAACAAGGAGATGAACCGAGTTTGCAATTGAAGTTAGATCATCCCTGGAAAGGCTGGAGGAGGATAGAGGAGACTGGTAAAAAGGAGAGGATTGCTTCGATAGGGAAGGACGGCAAGTGGACTGGCGATGAGAATGTGAAGGTGGCAGTATGGTTGCAGCGTAATGGTCGGGCCAGCAGGAAGATGTGAGTCTAGCTCACGATGGAGAAGAAGAGAAGAAGAAGAAGACAACATGCATACTCAAAATTTCCTCTTCGCCTTCTCTTCACCCTCTTTTCCCCCCTTCAGATACCTGCCGGCAGTAGTGCATGCCCTTAGGAAGGCTGCCAAGGCAAAGTAGATGCGATTAAATCGTAAAATTTGTATTATCACTAGCATCTAGTAGAACATTCCGTCGGTGAAGAAGCGATCGCGGCGCAGCTTGAACTGGAGGAAGGGAGAGGGGAAAAAGGCACGGAGATTGATGAGCAAGGACTAGACAATACTTGTTACTGCTCATACCAACTCACTAGACTGGCTCGTTTGTGAGGAAGCTCCACCTCCTTGACGACTTCCTGCGGCACGTAGGCCTTCAGCAGCTGGACGACATGTAAGTCTGTTCTGGGCTCTCCGATGACGACTTGCGTTCTTGGCTCTCGCAAGAAGCAGAAGTGCTTCATACTCAGCATCATATGAGCAAATCGATGCTTTCCTCGGAACTTGTCTTCTCCTACGAGACTGTGAGTACCTTGGTCATAATCGTCCAGACCGCCAACAAAGGCAGCCACGCCATCTTCTTTACTCCAGCTGAATTCCCCGTAGCCAGCAAACTCCCCATCCCAGGAGCTGATGTAGCTGACGTTGTGAGGATCCTTCATTCTGCCGTCGAGGAAGTCTCGGTGGTGCTGCTCATCTCCCTTCTCTTTCCATCCTGCGTTCACTCGATCACTATTCATCCAAGAGGAAAACTTGGAAAAATGCTCCTTGTTGGAGGGATCAATGTGTGTAAATTGCAAGTGTGCTCCCACGGAATGAATGTAGCGCGAATAGACGATGGCACCGGGCGGGGGCTTCGGTGGTCGTACAGGGTGCGTCGTAAGGACATTATCGCCGCGGGTGAAGGCGAGCATGTATGGGAAACTAGTCGACATCAGGTCACCCACAGCAGCAGGGTGAGGTTGAGGTGATCGCAGCCATGATCGTGAAAGCGGCGCTCCTGCTCCTTGCCAGAATGTAGAGCGATTCAAGAGGACCTCGTGATCGTCCTTTGCGTCTGGTGCATGAATGCCCAGTGCAGTATAGGTCAAGTATCGAAAGACCTTCTCAGCATTGGTGAAGCTCTTTCCAACTTGAATAGGAAAGTTGTCATGCTCATCTCTTCGAATCCAAAATGCATACAGAGCAGACCAAATATCTTCAAAGTTCACCTTCTCATCCAGAGCTATCATTTCCCAGACCTGCTCATCCTTCACTCGATCATCGTTCACAACTCCGTGAAGGCTCACTTGTGATCTTCGGCCCGATATAGGGACGAATTCTATGATGGGTCGCAGTTGCTGTCCCTCTAACTCGTGCTTGGACTTGAATGTAGGAAAGTCGTGGGTATTCGTAACGCCTTCTCCGATGGAGACGACGATTTTCTGGTCCTTTGTCTCATGAACGCTGATTGGCGTCAAATCAGGAAGGGTGAAGGTCTCCTGGAGTGGTCTGTCTTCCACCTTGATCACTGCGCTCGGCGGCTGGAAGGAGGGTGTCTTGGTCGATGCCATGATGTTGCTGTCTGTCTGGGCGTAGGCGAGAGGATGAGAGAGAGACTGCCGTTGTATTTCTTTGATTCCAACGTCTCATCCTGCTACTTTCCTGCCCTTCTTCTTCCTCACAAATTCCCCGCCCTTGCGTGACAAGCATCATTCAGTGGCCTTTACCCCTGCTGATGGAAGCACGCTCATCTGATTAGGCAAGAAAATGTCAGGAATTTCCCTAGAGGGACGATCTGCTTTCGATTAGAAAAATGTCCGTGCAGAAAGTGTGTTGTGCTATTCAGTAGCAGCACTTACTTTTCTCGCGAGTCTTAGCGCCAAGCCATGGACCTTGCCTCCATAACGACGACTAGGAAGGGGTGACTTTGAAAGCGACTTAAGAGGATCTCGACCCGCGCGATCTCTCGATTCAATCGTAACCTTTGGGAGGCCCTGCATGCTTCTGCGATACTGATACAGTCCTATCTCTGGCTCTCTTCTTGTTGTTGGCAAAGAAAAGCTATACTCTCCGGCTGAAGCATCGACGATGACGTTGCTTCTCATCTGGCCGAAACCGTGTACATGCAGATAGTTTGTGCGACTATAAATAAAACATCTTCCCGAAATCATATTCCCGCAAACGCGAAGGATAATACAAATGGAAGAGCCAGATTGTAGTGCATTACAATCTCGGCGTCCTCACCCTTATTCTAATACAAAGCCGTCCTTGTTGCATCGCATAGATGTGGCTGATAACGGCAAAATCTCTTAAAATTTCTGCGTAAATATACATATATGAGGAATTACCAACAAAGGGAAGGACAAAAATCAAGCAAAAGTAAAAGGAAGAAAAGTATCCGAAGATTTGATGTAGAGATGGGAAGATAGGTGGAGTGTGTACAGTACTCTGGTTGTGGTCATTTTCGAACTATTGCTTCAGCCTGGCTTGGCAAGATTTCGCATACAGAGAGAGAGAGAGAGATCTGGCGAGTTTCGTTCACTTCAGCGTCACTTCCACTCACTACCTCGTCACATCGACTCCTCACCTCCTTAATGAGATCGCTGACCATTCGGCCAATGTCGACGATTACTTCTGCACAGTTCGGCCGATGGATAGCGACGCTCACTCTTCTGGTGGCCCTGCTCGTAGCTTCGGTCGCCGCGTCTCCTTTCCCTCAAAATGACTCGCTCACACTGCGAAAGAGAGGGAACGGCTTGAACTACACCGACCCAAACGATGCAGATGGCGGACAGATGCTCACAATCATCCCCGGCTCTACTACTGTAGGGTTGGGAGAGCCGTTGAACGTCATTGTATCTGGCCTTTCGGATGCGTCTGTCTTGACTGTGGAAGGATTTCTGCTCTGGGCAACTTCAATCAACTTCGGTGTATCTTGTCTTGGTCAAGCAAACGGAACTTCACAGTATGCCAACCTTGGGACGGGCGCGGGAAACGTCTCTCAGGGGACGGGAGATGGCGACAATGGAGTCCTTCGATATAACTATCTAAATGCCTACTTTGGAACGTGCAAGGAAACATTGGATGGGGGAAATCACTTCCGTTGGTGGCAGCAAGAGAATACCGACGCTTACTTTTTGGCATCGAGTGTAGAATTGGATCTGGCAACGGGACACAATATTGCTTCTAATGGGTATAATCTCGGAAGAGACTATCTTGGTGAGTGGCGCATTCCAGTATTCCCTTTCTTGTAACGTGAGTTGCGGTCATGCTGACGTCTCCTCTGCACTGTCTTGCCCCGTATCACAGTCGGCAATGCAACCATCTCAAACGGTACGCAATGGTCAGGAAATGTCTACCAAACTACAGTCGAATACGTGGCGGCCGGTATTTTGCTGAATGCGACGAGCGTCGGTGTCAATCATCCCGATGTGGCGCTGACTGGTCAACCTGCACAAGATGGGCGAGTGGCTGTTCTCACCGTCAGGCAGCTGAATTCCTCACTGTGAGTAAAGGTTATTTCCACAGACAAGTATGCCTCGACTTAATCTTTCCTTTCCTCCTTTCCTCTCTTCCAGCACTGCCTCGACGACCTCCTCAGGTGGCCCCACCTTCTCCACCTTGTCTATCTCATATATTGTTGCAGCCTTCATCGCTCTTATCACTACAGCACTGCTCCTGTAATATTCCAACACATCTCCTACTTACGCTATACTCACACAATTTGTAAAAGAGACTTTGATCGTCATCATAGATTTGCAACTTCCCAAAGACAAGAAGTGGGCAGCGCTAAACTCTGTGTAACTGGATGAAACTACGTTTTGCGCGTTCGAAATTTCAGGCCGGGGGCGTCAAAATGGAGGAAATGTTAAATCGCTTTCCTCGTTTCGAGATTTCTCCTGATCTTGGAACTTGATCTTCGTTTCCTGTTGAACATCAGAGCGTCCCATGTGTTTGTGCCCCCCGATCGATCAGCATGCCAGTCAATTTGAGTAAGAGAAGTATTGTCAAGCATGGGACTAACAAAGCATACCACACTGCTCAAAGGAAGAGTCAAGGCGGGGCCATAACAGGAGCGAATAGCACAAGCCTAGGGGAAAGGAGCAAGGGCAAGGGAAAGTCCGGCTTTCAAGTTGGTCCAAAGCATGCACCAGATGGGGCCTATCTTGGTCGAGGTGAGTATTGATGAGAGGGGCTACCAGAGGCAATGGACTACTACTGACTAGAATCCTCCTTACTCAGCCAAAAAGATCAAAGCAGATCTGATCGAAAAGGCAAAGATCAAAAAGCGATACTTCAAATCAGTGAAAGGCGACGACGAGAGGGGAGTAGGGCAAGCAGTAGAGAGCGATGACCTCTTGAACAGGGATGAGGGAAAGTTTGCACCGGAAAGGGGTGTGGAAGAAGAACGGTCAGATGACATTCTCTTTCAGATGAGGAATCGAGATCTGCCCGCGTCTTCGGCGTCTGCAGTACAGGCGGACAACAAGGCCAGAGGAATAAGAGAGAAGAAAAAAAGGACACCGGAAGCAAAGGCGGAAGAGGCAGACAGCCAGAGGATTGCGAGAAAAGCTGGTGCTTCCCCTTTCAAGGACGGGGGCCTGTCCAAGGAAGAACGACTGCAACTACGAGACAAGAAGCAGGAAAAGTGGAATTCGCAGAGTGGCAGTCAGACGGGAAGGCAGAGGGGTCAACCAAATCTGGGCGCTCGAATGGACCTGCTCTTGGAGAAGATCAAGCAGGGGTGAAGGTGGTGTGGACGTGGTGTCCAATCCCTGACCCTTTTGTAACAAATAGAAAGCATGCGAGCAGTCTGGAAGCATCTGCCATTGTATCGATATATATCATTTCTTCATTTCTTCAATCTAACTTCAGGCGTGCCTTACACCAACGACACTACATACTGCCATTGACACAAGAGGTGTGCAAGCTACCGGCCCATTTGCGATCCAATTGATCCTCATGAACGAATCCACGAGAAGCGAACTATCGCAAATACTGGGCACTAAGATGCTCAAGACGGTGATGAGACATCAGCGAGAAGATACTTTTCCTCCCTGGGGTCGTCTTTCTCTTGGCTCCAATCTGACGCTCACCCTTACCCAACGGAAAAAGGGAATGGGGAGCAACACGAGGAAAGGAAGGAGCCGATCGGTATAGTACCGCACTGAAGAAAAAGAAGAAAGAGAGGATTCGGCCGCTCTGGCTCTCCTTCTTGTACACTTTTTCCACCTTGAATCTTTCTCTCTTCCAAAAATGCAGGCACGTGACGATTATCAGAGTCAACACATTGGCGGTGCCGATTCGGGCCAAATCTCGAAGGTGTCCCAACCCTAACACGCATTCGGTCCTAATTATAAGATATAACAGCTGCGATCATTTAGACTATCAAAGCATCAAAGAAAGCAGCTTTTGAGCAAGATCATACCGCACCAGCCGTCACTGAACCCTTGCCCATCATTTCCTCTTTGGCCGCACATGCTGCGCTGAACGGAAGCAAGCAGAGGTTCACTAGCAGCGAAAGTAGTCACTACAACGACATACCCAGCACCGTTCAAAGTCAAGGCTCCGTCCGGTCGTCATCAGGCACAGCCGCGAGCCGGACTCGAAATCGCTACGCTGCATACTCCAACGGGATGAGCGATAATACGGCAGTACAGACAGGTCCATCGGCTCCTTCATCGGGAGGAGTCGCTATAGAAATCGAGTCGAATGAGGCTTCGATAGGGCAGGGCAGGGTGGTAGATCCGGCTGGACTGGGAGGGAGAGGAGGAACGTGGGGTGCTGAGAATAGCAGCGAGAATGCCGCTCCAGTGTGAGTAAGGGGAAGCATCGATAGTGGGAAAATGGTATGTCGGGAAGGCACTAACAGATCATGGCATCTACAGACCATCACGGTCTCACTATCATTTGTCTCGAAATGAGGTCATGAAAGGCTTGGCGAATCGCTTTGTCCATTCGACAGGATACATCTACTTTTACGCCGGTATGGCTATTGCAAGTCTACTCACTGTGTTTATATCACTACTACAGGAGTGTCCAGGAACGATCTTTTACGTTTTGGAACTCATCATCAATGCTCTCTTGATCGCCGAAGTAGGCATAAGGGGATATGCATTTGGCAAAGTGAGCAGCCATCTAGCAACAACGCTGTGAAAATTTCTGACTGACCTTCTCTCTTCCTGCCTCACAGCAATTCTGGAAGTCGACCTTTAACATAGTAGATTTGTGCCTCGTCCTGCTCTGTGCTATCACGCTTGCCGTCCTGTTCTTCTCACACGACTGCTCACCCTATCGCAGAGGAGAAGATCATCCTGGACCGGGAGAAGATCTACCGAGCAACTCATCAGCTCGAGGCGGCAGATCAGAAGAACTATTGGACAGTTTGCTGCTAATTATTCGAAATGGTGCTCAATTGTTTCGGTTGGTGTCTGTCATCAGAAGGAGCAGCAGCAATGTCACGACAAGGGTACCGAACATCGACCTGGATGATGCAAGGCGCTTCAGCTTGGATCTAGACTTGGAAGAAGAAGGTTTGGCAGCTAGAGAGAGGATGGCCGATGGAGGAGATAGAGGCGCGAGGCTGGAAAGGGAAAGGCAAAATAATGGTGCAGCTCTGTCAGACGAGAGAAGGCAGTTGTTTGATTACGAAGACGACGATGAGGAGCTGTGAACGGGATAATAATAATGATATTGATAAAGCATTTTTCCACATCTATTCACTTTTCTCTGCGACTGATCGAGAGATAAATCCGTCTATTCCATCGTGCTGATCTACATGGCCCGAACACGATACTGCCGCCGCCACTGATAGAGATACAGTTGAATTCCATCTATCGTGTGCCTTGGATTTTGCCAGTCGGAGAGATCAGAGCTTAGAGCCTGGCTTGACTGCAAGGGGCGGCGAAATACATCGTGTACATTAGAGACAAAGAGGTGCACCACGCAAGCTGCATCCTGTACGAAGCATGACTCACCCTCGCCGATCTTCAGTTTAGATCCGTGCTTTTGCATCACCTTCTCTGAATGATAGGTCCAGAATGCCTCAGAAGAATCTTTTCCACAGTTCTTCAAGAGGATCTTCTTGCCACCTGGGGAGTGAAGTAAAAGGGTCAGCACAGGCGTACGTAGCGATGTACGAGACCTCCTCGTTGCAACTTACCTGGGTGCTGGAAGGACAGACGTACGACGAGACGATTGTGATCAACAGCCAGGATTCATGATCATCTACTCTGGTACGATCCCACTCACATCGTCGAGGAATTCGGTGACGTCGTACACGCCGCCGTCAACAATGACCCAAGCAGATTCCTCTGATACGAGGTGGCTCAGCCGCGATACTCTTTCCCGCAATGCTTCCGCTTTCCATATCTACTCACCAGACTTGTGGTTCTTTACCTCGTCGGCATCGAAAGTCTTTGACATTGTTAGTGCTAGAGTAGGCTAGAAGAGTTCAAGCTGTAAGTTGGTATTAATCTAGAATGGTGATCCTGATTTTACACTCTGTCAACATTCACGCGGGGAGAGGAACAACTACTAACTTGCTCATGCAGCCGGATGCGCGTATGAAAGCCGGTCCTAGAGCCAACCAGAACGCCCCGAATGCGCAGGAAGGAAAGTCGCGATTAATAATGATCAGTGCTCGCGTGGGGAGGGGGGGGGGAAAAGCTTAAGAAGAATCTCTCCGCCATCAGTGCCGCGGAGATTGTGTCCGAAGTAGGAGGAGTCGTAAAGCGCTTTTTCCAGAATTTTTGCGACGTTGACTGTCGCGCAAAAACGGGAGGGCTTTGCAGAAGTCACGACTGGCACGGCTCGGGTCGCAGAGCAATCGCTACCCACTAACACGGGTATGCTCCCATCACAGACTGCTCTCCGAACATCTTCACTGCTCTTCTCTTCAACATATCGCCCTTTCCTACGAGAACACGCATCCTTGATCAAGATGACAGTCGCACAGTACTCTTCAGCTCCTCCTCCCTCCGCCCCTACAAAGACAGCCCTGTTTGTGCTTCCAGAAGCACCCCTTCCCATAGATAGAAGCTCCTATTCCAAAGATGCTACGACAGCGGCGGCTACTCGTGATCTTCGGACCGACACCATCACGACCCCAACAGAAAGTATGCTTCAGGCGATGAGCTTGGCTGGGGGTGGTGACAATGTCTACTTGGAAGACATCACTTCGATTAGCTTTGAAGCAGATGTAGCTACTCTTTGTGGGAAAGAGGCAGGCTTATACGTTCCCAGTGGTACACTCTCCAATCAACTCTGCCTCCGAACCTGGCTTATGCAACCACCGTACACAGTCCTGTGCGACTCTAGAGCTCACATTCATCGCTACGAAGCAGGCGGTGTCTCTTATCATAGCGGCGCGGCGGTGGAGCTCATCGCACCGAGCAATGGCCGCTACCTGCGATGGGAAGAGGACATAAAGCCCAACCTGTCACTTGACTTTGACGACACCCACGCAGCGCCAACTGCCGTCGTGTCACTGGAGAACACACTCAACGGCACTATTTTCCCTCAGGAGGAGATCGTGAAGATCAAAGAAGGTCTCAAGCCATTGGACATCAAATTACACCTCGATGGGGCTCGACTGTGGAACGTATCTGCCAAGACAGGCACATCGATGGAAGAGCTCTGTCGCCCCTTTGACAGTGTTAGTCTTTGTTTCAGCAAGGGTCTCGGCGCACCGATTGGAAGGTGAGCATCCAATGCCCTCTGCGTGTCTAATGTACACCGCTCAGCTTGCCACACTCTTGCCCTCCTTCCCTTTCACTTCCTTCTCTCCATCCTCCTTCTCATTTCCCTTCCTTCTCTTCCCTTTTGCAGCATGATGATTGGGCCAAAGTCGTTCATTAAAAAGGCGACACACTTTCGAAAGATGTTCGGCGCTGGTCTGAGACAAGCCGGGATCCTGAGCTCTGCCGCTCGAGTCGCTTTGACGGAGAATTTTGGCAAGCTGCAGTACACCCACAATTTGGCTCAATGGCTCGCAGCAGAAGTAAAGGAGATTGGGTGTGCACTGCCCACTCCTGTAGACACAAGCATGGTGAGGCTTCTCGCATCAATCGGCCAGGTCTAGTCTCTTGCTGATTTTTCCCTTGCTCCTCTTCCATCTAATACCAGGTCTATATTGATGTGTCGCCGCTTGGATTCACTTCGGAGGAGTTGAAGAGGCGTGCTTCGCAATTGTCGCCGCCGATCAAATTAGGCGGACAGCGGGTCGTTATTCATCACCAAGTCACAGCGCAGACATTGGTCGACCTCGTCACCTTAATCAGAACGATGGCCAGTGAAAACCCTTCCAACGGGAAGGTACCCAATTCAGAGTCAAACTCCAAATCAATGTATTCTTCCAATCTTCAATAGACGGTCTCTCTCTCTCTCTCTCTCTTCACTTCTTGTTGTGCTCCTGCAGGCGATTTTGAACCCGGTCGAGAAAACCTTGTCTTTCCATATACCCTTTCATGCTACCAAGTCCACTACCGCCCCCCTTTGTCTGGGCTTCCATTTCATCCTTCTCTCTGTCGTTTCCATTGTCTTTGAACTTGTTCCAGTCCATCTTCGACTTTTCTAACGTGTTGATCTTGGTGGGTTTGTCTGCTGCTGCTGCCGCACTCATGGCCGCTAATGAGCTTTTCTTCTTTCGAGGTGGAGCCAGTGGTCGGTTTGTCGAAGATGAGAAAGAAGTCGAAGCAGAGGGCTTTGCTACGACATCACTGGTCCCCGGTGCCTTTATACTGGCCAAATAAGCAATCGCCTCTGGATGAGAAGCTGGCAGAAGCTTCTCTTCTTTCACTTCCTCTCCAGCAAAGCGATACGAGCTCTTGACAAGCACTAACTCCTCCTTCTCTGCTTGCGCTGAATTTTTGGCTGCTTGAGAGGGTGTCTGTGTCTTTAGGGCATTCCAAACATGCTCCGACTGGTCAGAGAGCTTTTCGCCTTTCTCAGATCTTTAGAGATAGGGGACTGAGCTCTTCATCCTCCTCTCACCGCCAGCTAAGGAGCTCTTCTAGCACTCACCCGCTCTCCCTTCCTTTCTCCTGCGATATGTTTGTCCGTCTGATACGCTTGCCTTCTCTAATATCCTCACCCAGATCTCTCTTGAGCGCCTCAGCCTCGTCTTCTTCCACTTCCCTCGCTCGCTTGCCTTCTTCTCCTGCCTCTTCATCTTCCGAATCACTGTCACTGGACTCGCTTCCTAATTCGTTGCCATCGTCTTCCCTCGGCTTGTCCTCATGGTCTTCTCCCAAGCTTTTGACCTGCTTCTCACCGATAGTCATTGGGTAGGAATTAGAGGTGAAGGAGGAAGAAATATACTTGGTGTGGTATTCACGCGTCAAAGGGGAAAAAGCCTGTTCCTTGTCTGATCGAGAGCAGAGTGTGGAGGCTTCCGAGGCAGCACACACCATGTCGTCTGCAGAAGGAAATGTGATCCGAGGTCATTGCGCTTGTGGCTCGCTACGATATACCATCGACGTCTCCAACATCGATAGAGATTTGAAGTTGTCGATGTATTGTCATTGCTCTCAGTGTCAAAGGCTGAACGGTGCACCTTTTGTGTGGTCGACGCATTGGTCTTACCCGTCGGTGACATGGGATCCACCCGCGCAAGGTCCTCCCCCTGGTGCACCCGTACCCGATTCTTCTTCTTCTTCTTCGTCATTCTTGCAACCATCATCCCCCTCGGGACATTTCAGTCCCAAAATGCAGACCTACGAGAACATGAAAGGCCGGAAGTGGAAGCTGAGATGTAAAGATTGTGGAAGTCCAATAGGAAGCTGGAATGCAGCAAAGTCGAAGTGAGTAGTATTTCTAATGTGCTGGTTGATTTCCGAAATTGCGATACAAGTTTCCTTCCCTCTCACACTTTCTGGTTGCTTGTCAAGATGGACAATTTGGGGCGTGACCCTCGAAAGAGAAGAAGCAAAGGGAGAAGACAAGGGGATTCTAGCGCAGGGTGAATACAACGTCCCACCAGATGTCATGACGAAGATCAAACCTGATCATCACCAGTTTTATGAGGCATGGAGGGCGATGGACATCAACGACAAACTCGAAAAGTGGACAGGGTACAGAGGTGAAAGCACACAGGTAGATGCGGAGGGTACGGTAATTCGATAGGATGAAGACTCCGGCTTCGCAATGTAAAGAGAACAGGTTATTTGCTATAAGCATGCACAGATTTACTACTAAGAATACGAGAGATATCTACGGCAAACGATCTGGAGACATACCCTCGTACTACTGCTCAGCAATTGGAGGGCTCGCCCAGCACCAGTTGAAAAGATTCCGCTCTTTCATATATTCCGTCACGAACCTCTCGTTCTCTTGCTGCTTCACATACTCCTTTTGTAATTTCTCCTTTGTAGACGGAGGCAAGTTGCACAAGGGCTCCACGGAAGGAATCAGCGGCGAGAAAGGGGTAATATGACTTGCGGTCTGCAACAGGGAAGGTGAAGTCATAGGTGATGACGACGAGAGCAGATGAGCGCCAGCTAGCATGACACGATACGCGTGGATGAGTTGATGAACTTCATCCACTGTGCTCAATCCCACAATCGTGCTCAAGATCGGCCTACGTCCACGAGACTCTCGTATTTCTGAGCCGCGAATGCCATACTGACCAGCCGTCTCCGCAAGACTTGATCCCCTACTTTTAAGTTGACGAGAAACTTCCTTGCAAGCATCTTTGAGTTCTTGCTTTGCTGGATGCCACGGAGGTGGATCACTATCTCGCAGGAGGCCCATACTGAACGGACTGGCGTTGATGAGTCTTGGTGCAAGCCATTCTTTGGTTGATCCTCTTGGCTTTGCTGCAAATCGCTTCTCTCTGTAGCCTAAGAGTAGGTCACAATGCAGATTATGATTCGAGTAGCTCAGAATAACGTCTAGTGGCTTGTAAGGTGGGGTAGTGGCCACCAGTCTACTTAGCCGTAGGAGAATTGGTAAGGGATACCCGCTGATGCCTACATTTCGCACCAGTCCTCTTTCTTTCAATTCAAACAGCTTCTGTACTGCCTTCAAGATGACCTCGTCATCTACATTTTCCACCTTTTGATGTGCCTCTGCATGGAGTTCTTCTTCTTCTTCCAGTTCGTTTTGAGCATGAAACCCTTCTTTACTAGCATTAGCACCTCCAGCAGACAAGAATTCAACATCGTGCATAAGAGCTACATCCAAGTAGTCTGTTCCTAGTCGCTCTAGGCTCTGCATGATACTCTTCTCTACTTGTTCTGGTGAGTAGTCGAAATCGGACTTGGCAGGTCCGTATCGACCGACTTTGGAGATAAGATAGTAACTCTCTCGAGGGTATTCCGGTTGCAGTGTGTGTAGAATTTGGCCGAGTGTGATCTCTGATGGATGGTAGTATGGTGAAGTGTCCATGGCGTTGATACCGTACTGAAGTGCGAGACGAACGACTCGATATGGTTCTTGACTCATCAAGTGCTCATCATCATTGTACATTTTGGAACCAAGCGTACCTCCGCCCAGCAGCAGAGGCGGACATCCAAGTAGGAAGGGCAAGAGAGGCTCGCTTACCTCATTCTTCCAGGGCGCTGGTCCGCCTTTACAATCTTCCGGCTCTAACGGGTCCAAAGTCCAGGTTGACGAGGAAGCCGACATCTTGCTTCCTTTCTCTCCACCTCCTTCTGCAATGGACTGGAAGTGCTGAGTGAGATACAAAGATGAAGAAAAATTCAGTCGAGGTTGAGCTATACTGAGAGAATTTGCATCTCCACTCGTCTTCTATTTGATAAGCGCAGGTGTTCCCACTGCAGAATGATACACTTTTGGGCTCTTCCTACCCCTCGAAAGGAGGCTTTAATCTTATATATTCGCGCTTGTATTTAGAATTCAGCTCGATGAGTCCGTGGAAGCTCTTCAGTCTCTATCTATTTCCTGTCGCTACATCAAGAGACGATCGGCACAACTCATTCGCAAACAAATTTAGCTACTTCTTGTACAAATTCGTGTGGCCTCTCAGCTTGCACCCAATGACCTGATTCGAGAGTGGCATGCTTCGCCTTGGGGAAGAAGGAATCACAAAGGGGAAGGTTCTTGCGGTTGAGATATCTGCTCAAGGTAGGATAAGGAAGAAAGGGGACGGAGAATCAGATCGGTCGTCCTTTTAAACGCTTCTGCATCACTCACTTGCTCTTCGCCCCTTTTATGAAGAGCGTCTTTCCATCCCATCTGCGTATTTCCCTGCCATCCTTTTGCAGACCTTGCTCATCATCGTAAGGAAAGTCACCAATCTGATCAAGGTTCTTCTTGATCATCTTGACGGGTATGCGGAATGTCCAATGATCCATCGAGGGCGGTCGATGCAGATTCGTTAGAAGGAATTGTCGTATGCTCAACTCTGGTTCTGTTTCCTTCAGTATGTCATCTGCTTGCTGACGAGTAGTACATCTGCTGTCTTCAATGGCTATCATCGCCTCGACGTATTGCTGGGAAACATAAGGAAAGAAGAGAGATATGATTTCAGCTCGAAGTCATCAATGAACAATTGTATGGCACGTTCGATCTCACTGCAAATTCCGTGCTGAGCGGTCCGCGTGCTGGCGACATGTCTACACTGACCAGATGACTCAGGTAGTCAGATGGGAGCTCTTTGGAAAGAGCCATACTTTGTACCGCCTTTCCTCCCATCGAATGACCGACAAGGACAGCATCGCGAATTTTGTGAGCGTCGAAGAAGCCCATCAAATCTTGCGCCATCTCGTCATACCGCATGCTGTCTATGTGGGGAGACGTTCCATGATTTCGGAGATCCTACCAAGCTCGAGGACGTGAGATTGGGCGATGGCGGACCCAAACCGCGTCACTCACCAAGGCATACACAGGGAGTGCAATTTGCTGCGCAAGCGACTTGGCCAACGACCTCCAATTCTGCTTAGATCCGCTGCAGTGTAGGTGGAGAGGATTCAGAAATCCTCACATGTCATCAGGCTTGCTTTTCTCTCGCAAAATCTAGTACTCACAAAAGGCCATGGCAGAGGACGATTGCCTGGGATGCAGTCTTTGCCTGCTTATCCTTCGGTGCCTTGTACGATTCATAATGAAGCTTGACCGTTTCCTGACACGGTGTTGTCGAGTGGATCGATCTGCATGATGGTCTGAGTATCGAAGCGTATCGTACACCCCGACGCACTGTGAACATGGCGCCAGCGGCAGCAATGTCTCGCAGATGAATAGATTCCCGGCTTTGGTGGGAGGAAGAAACGGACTTATCTATACTTTAATTTTGATTTTCTTGTGCCCTTCGCACGGACAGCCGCTATGGAAGTGCAAGACTTTACTTCTCCTCCACAGATCTTGAATTCTTCCAACCATTTCCCTCCCCACCCTTATTTACATCATGCCGTCCTTACCACCTGCGCTGAAATCGCTGCTGAAGCAACCGACATTTGCACCCAGACCATCTCTTCACCAGACAGGGGTCATTCTGCCCGCTGGAAGAGCTGCTGGTCCAATGACAGCGCCTTCACAGTCAACGTTGTACCAGACATTCGATAGACTGTCCGACGATGCAAAGGGCAAGGGGGTGGGTTGGGGTGAATGGCTCAGTCTGGCGGTGAGTATGCCGCTACGAATGACCCTACTTATCATAGCTGTCTCTGATAAGTATCCCCTCTTTCCTCCCCTTGCAGACAGCTACCCTCGTCACGCTGAACTCACCCGGATCCCTGCAAGCTCTTCACAAACACTCTGCTCCTACCTCTTTGGCGATAGATCAACGAGTGGAAAGAGCCTGTCTGATGCGGGAAGTCGGACTCAAATGTATCGGCTTTGTAGGCATCCCAAAGGTGATCAATCAACTTGCTGCCCTACGATCAGCAGTGGATGAGGATGAGGAGCTGGTTTCGGCCCTGCCAAAAGAACCCAGGAGGTGAGCTAAGAACCATGCTCTCATATCGCACTCGCTTACTCAAGCACATATCCACAGGAAAATCACTGCAAAGGAACTCGAGCCAGTGCAAAAAGCCGCCTACGATCTTTGGGATGACATCTATACGCCCTTGTCGGACAAGTTAATCCACATTCTGGGCAAGTCACATCCAGACCTGCCCGTCTTTATCGTCGATAGCGAGTACGGTCCTCTCTTTGCACCACCAAATACCTTCACTGCCATATCGTCTCCAAGTTGGGAAGTGAATCGCCTCCGAACGAGTCTTGTGGCTCTCAGTGGGCTGCGTAGCCAAGGAGGAGTTGGACCTCAAGTCACGAGTCATGTGTGGGGGCTTCTCAAGAGCAAGAAGAGCATTGCTGTGAATGATGAAAACAAGAAGGGCCTTGAGTGGCTCACTACTGAAGATGGCGCTTTGTGGGCTATCAGGACAATTGACAGTCTCTGCCTCGCCATCGAAGGGGCCGAGCAAGAAGAAGCCGTCAAGGTACAGCGAGAAAGCAAGCTATGAAGAGAGGGACAGCTTTGGGACCCCCCAACTTCCATGTTAATCACATATGCCAACGAGCGCCAATTGCTACTCGGTATGGCAAGATTGACGACAGTCTTGCATTCTTCTTTTGCATCTGAGTTGCGCCATGATTGTCTCACCCAATACTACACATAGTAATTCTTCCCAGCGTTAGAGTGAATAGTGCAGACTGGTGTGTGTGGAAGTGTGAAGCAAATGTGGGATGTGCATGTCTTTCGTACGTCTCGGGAGATCGTAGAATGACTACGCCATGTTCTTACTCATTTTCAGCTTAGCTTTTCGGCAATGCAAGAAAAGAAGGGCGGTACAATCATTCTATATTCGCTGCATGCATTGATATAATGGCCGTAATTGAGGTATTTCGAGTGTTTGACGGAGCGTTCATCAAGCCCACGATCGCTTTCCTGCCACGAGATGGGAAGCCAAGTCTCGCTTCTGGTTTCCTTGAGCATGGTTGTCCGGTACGAGGGTGTAATTTTTGGTCTTGAAACGGTCGAGCTTGTCAATCGTTGCATCCGTGAAGCCAAGATGTTGCTTCACAACGGCAGGAGGTGTCAGAGCAAGCCAATTCGACAGACTGACATCAGAGTATTTCGGCCCTGTGAACACTTCGAGGTACTTGACCGGCGTGGTTCCGATATTTTCGATGTAATGACCATTTGATTTGGTCAAGTAGCCGACGTCACCAGCTGCCACATTTTAAATTGTCCATCAGCACACGACCGTGGGGAATGCATTGTATGCGAGACTCACCTTGGAAATCATACGTGCGGGCGTTGGTGTTTCCGGCAAAGACGGTGATTCTGGCGTGTCCTGAGATGAAGTAGTCCCACTCATCACTCAAGGGGTGCCAGTGGAGCTCTCTCATGGCACCGGGTTCTGCAAGATTTTAAGAAAAAGATAAGGACGAATTGTAAGAAACAAGCCATCATCCACCTTCTCCAACCCACACGCACCAATAGTGACCTCAGCTGCGCAGATTGCGGTAGAGGCAGGGAAATTGGAACTGTCTACGATTTTCACACTTCCACCATTCAACTGGGTAGCTTCTTGCTCGCTGAACTTGTACGTGACGGAGCTATTCGTTTTTCCTTGAGGCGAGGCGACCTGTTGAGAGTCGTTTGCGGCAGGTGCTGTGCCGGGGAAGATATAAAGCTCGCTATTGGGTGCCTTGTCGAAATCGGCATTCACGAATCCAGGAAAGTTCTTGACGAGGACTTCCCTCGGTACGTGAGAGATAAAGTCGCTCAGTAGCAGCGTGTTATCCTCTGAGAAGGAGCCATCGTCGAAGACAAGCAGGAATTCACCGCCTCCCTTAGATGTAGACTGAATCGAGTGAGGTAGGCCGCTCTCGAAGAACCACAAGTCACCCGGGCCGAGGTCGGAGATGTCGTTCTGGCCAGCACTGTTCACCAAAGCTACTCTGAAGGTACCGTTTAGGATATAGGCCCACTCCGAAGTACTATGCCAGTGCATCTTGAGGAGAAGAGAAAAAAGGGGGAGTGAGCGATGATGTGCAGGTTAAACCACGTACTCGAGCCCTACTTACCTCACGGTACGCGCCTTCCTCCAGACGCATGTTGACTCCAGCCATGGCAGTCGCCACAGGGAGCACATCGACGTTTTGTTGCCTGAGGAGAAGTGGCCATGATTAGTGAACTTTCTTCACCCTACAATTTCCCGTATCACACAGCTGACTCACCTGGCCCATCCACCGTTCTGAAGTCGATTGTGGCTCAAGGAGAACGGCCACTTGCCCTGCGGCACAGTCCCACTGTCTGTGTTTGGTGGTGCATAGGTATCTGGATTTTGACGATCAAGAGGCACGTTTTCTGGTCCGATGCTTGTAGCTCCTGTCTTTCCATTGATGGGCTCTGGCAGTTTGCCTGTGTCTTGAAATTCCTCCCACATCGAGTAGTCGCTTACATTGGACAGGTAGTCGACTGGGTATTTGCTCGCCACACTTGCTATCGTTGATGCAAGCTGCTCGTCGAACTTTTGTTGAGCTCTGGCAAGATTTTTCGGTGTCTTGCTCTGTCTTCTTTGTGCAAGTCCATAAGGGCTACGCTCGGACTTTACAGGGACAAAGGCGGGAATAGCATCTGTCAAGACTACAATCGTCGACAGTAGCAGCGAGAGGTATGCAAGACGAGAGATCATCTTGTGCGGTATAAGAAGGAATGACTGGATACGGTATAGGGTGAGCGGGTTGTGGGAGGCAATGCTACAGATTCGAAAGCCCTACCGCACACCTTTGCTCTTTATATCTTCCTGCTCACACCAGTCTTCTGTGCATACAAATAGGACCTCTTGGCCGAGACCGTAAGGGAATCCGATGTTACATTATTCACGGGGAACCCTTTGCATCTGCGAGACAGCAACCCCCGCACACAAACGATGATATCAGATCGCTTTGAATAGTGAGAGCCCACTCCTCGAATCGGATGATACTATATGGAAACACTTCATCCAGCGGCTCATTTCAAGATTGTGAACGGCGGAGTGAGAAGAGACACTGCTATTCATTTTATTGCCCGAAGATTTTGACTGCCCGAAGAAGGCAAAAGTAGGGATCTGAGGTAGGGAGAGTACAAATGCTATGCTCTTCCTCCTCTGGTTTGTAGTGCTAAAAGGATAGAGAAGGGGAATAAAATTAGAATACGGCATTTGCGAAAAGGGCAGACCCTGACGAAGGACGTGACCGTCTCGAGTGAGTCTGTCCTCTTTGTTCCAATTTGACATTTTGTCTCACTTTTCCCTCTCGTATTACCGACTAAAGCCATACCAGTCCCGACGTAATAACACCTAATCGCCTGAACTTATTTTCCTTGATTTACGTGCAGGCATTCTCCGATCGAAGCTTGCCGAGACTCTTTTTGAAAGGAGATGGAAGAAGGTGACAAATTAGGAAAGGCACCATCACTAATGCCGGCTTCCCCATAGCAATCTTCATCTCCGTGGCGAAAGAGCTTTAGTACATGTGGAGGGAAGACGGCGGCGACTCGACTCCTGCACCAGAAAGAACAAGGGGCGCCCGAATAAAGCAACTCTATTCTGATACTAATGCCGACGCGGGGCTTAGCCTGTTCCTCCACAGCGCGGCCAGTAATCTGAGCCTTCGTCTCGCGTGTCTCTCATCTATTCGTGCTTCGCCAGACTCCGCAACGCGGTACACACTGTCGACGAGCAACACAAACACACACACACACCACCTCTCTCTATTGAATTCGTCGGAACCTGCAGGAAAGCAGGAAAGCGCAAAGTGTACCAGTGTTACTCTGCCTCATGTCGATCAACGTCGACGGTGTCCCAACCGCTGTCGCCTCCTTCCTTCGGCAGTTTTACAGCTTGAGCGACAGTCCAGCTGAGCACCAAGCGTATGTTGACCAATTCCAACTATCCAGCGATGGCTTCTTGCAGATTGGTCCCATGAAGCGGGCCACAAAAAGCGATGATATTCTCGCATGGAGACATAAGGCTTGGGAGTTGATCTCCACTCGGAAGCACACCGTCTACGGCGTCTTTTCCAAAACGGATGGCGACACGGGAACAGAGTACATGTTGCACGGCCGAGTGGACTATGAGAAGAAGGATGGAGAGAAGTCAGGGGCTACCTGGGCAGGAAGGATGGTTTTCGATGAGAACAGCATTCAGACAGGGCACCCAAAAATATCATTCTATCAAGTCTGGATAGTGAGTGTGCCAGCGATCGTGTTGTGTGAGAGAGAGAGAGCACCAGGAAGAGTGACACCTTTGCCCTATCCATCAGACTGTCGATTGACGAAGTGCAACATCGCGATACGATGTCATCTCATTCCAGCTGATCGCCTCTCTCGCCTCTGACACCTGCGCTAGCCTCTTTACTACGCTGCACACTGGCACACTTACTGTTGCTGGCTACTTTCTTGTCATGGCAGACGTGAAGAATATGCAATGCTATTTCATGATGTATACCATCTGACATTTGCTATACTAACTGAGCTCAAGACTGAAGAAGCCAATAGCCTCGACTGCAGCGTGATTCATAGCAGTGGCACTGTAAGGGTCTTCTCCATCTCCTTTGATCGACCAGCCATGACTGACTCGAGGATAATAGCTGAACTTTGTGAAGACGCCCTCCTTTGCAATCTTTTCACAGACCAATTTACTCTCCTCTTGCTTTTCTTTGGGAAATTGGGTGTCGACTTCACATGTCATGAACAAGCCTGGCTTTTCGACTTGCTCAAAATCACTTGCTTCAATGACACTGGGGTGAGCAAATGCAATGGCATCCACTTGACTTTCACCTGCTTTCTTATTCGAGAGATACAAGCAGCTTGTAGCACCCCAGCAGTAGCCGATCGCTCCGATCTTCTTGAGATTGGGATTGGCCTTTCGAATGTCCTTGACCGACTCGGCTACCCGTGGCCAGGCAGCCTCTCGAGGGTGGTACTGTGAGTGACAAGAAGGGGGGGAAAAAGGTTGTCAGTAGGACGGAGAGTAGACAAAGAGACTGCTAACACCAGACGCACATGCGGGAAGATGACACTCTGAAGAAGCTCCATGACTTCCTTGCCTGGCTCCTTCTCCTGCAAGGCCAACAGATCGTTTCCGTTGAAGTAGTCAGGAAGGTAGACGCTGTTCAGGCGCAGGGCAATGTCAGTCTATTAGCTTCCCAAGAGTGAATCACTTGTTCCTGATACTAACCGTGCACCAATGGCTTCGGCGTAGCGATCTGCCAACACTCTCGTGTTGTTGAGTTTCCAGCCATACACATCGGCCACCATCAGCAAGACCTTTCCAGAGCTTTCGGAGCCAGTGACATAGGTGTCGATGTTGCCGATCTTGGTTTCCGTTCCAACGGGAGTGCCTTTGTGGTAGTGTACCTTTACACAACAGTCGAATGATGGTGCCATGATAGTGATAGAGGGTGTCTCGCTGAGTTGTGAAAGTGTGAAGGGATGTTGTAAGGATCGAACAGTGTCTTTCGAGCGCTTCTTATTATATAGTATATGTCAAGAAGGAACGGACTTGTTCGGCTACGTAATGCTCGCGGTGTGGAGGTCCCAATCGGTGCATGAAAATGAAGATGTAGGAACAAAGCAACAATAATTCAATCACCTTCTTTCACTAGCAGTCCATTACTGTAGTACAGTACAGATATTCTACAAATGAAATCGACTTGCCTTCGTCTGTGCACCGAGATGGAGAACAGACAGACACTCAGTTCAGGTCGATTTCAAGCTAACGCATTAGACTTCCATTCCGCTTCGCCGGCATTTTGACCTTGGTACACTTCCTTTTTCCAGATGGGCACCTGTTTCTTGACCTGCTCTAATATCTCTTCGCAAACGTCGAACGCTTCCTTTCGATGTGCACTCGATACGCACACGAGTATGGACGATTCTGAGATGGGCACATGGCCCAATCTATGGGCTAGATAGATGCTTTTCAATTCCGAAGACGATGAGTGGGCCTTCTCCACAATAGCTTGCATCGTCTTTTTGGCCAGTGAACTGTAGGCGCTGTACTCCAGATGACCGACGATCTTGCCTGATTTGAAAGGGGAAAAGGTCGCAGAGCGTTTTCGCTCTAAGTGAAAAGACCTGCTTTAGTGGAACAAGTAAACTCACCCTTGAATTCATTGCGGGTCGTGCCTACAAAGAGGACACTTGCACCTGCTTCTGCCTTCCGCACATGTTGCAGTGCTTCCTTTTCGTCGAGGTAAGAATCAGTCAGGATGATTCTGTCACCATGTGCGAGTAGTGTCTCTGCGAAACAGGCAGGCTCTTCCAAGTCGTACATGTACTGCAGCCGATAAAGACCAGCAAAGGGAAGATTAGTGGAGAGGAAATAAAAGTTAAAATAAGAAGGAAGGCAAGGCCCATCTAAACGCGCGCATTCTCAACGTCGATAGTTGGTTATAGAGTTTTGATAGATCGATTACCTTGACTTCTCTCCTTGCCCCTCTCAGCCGAGGACACCGCCGCTGCAAGTCACCGCCTGACACTATTGCCAGCGAGCATGTCATCATGGTCAACCTTCTCATCACAGGTAAAGCGGAAGGAGCCTTCGTCTCGTCCAGGCGATCAATCAATACCAGAACTGCCTTTGAGATCGAAAGGAGGTACTCGGCAACTTGGCACCTCTTCGTCCTTTCTCGGTCTTAAGGCGGACATCAGTGAGCGTAAAGGCTACTCCGGAGAAGGTGGGAGTCGCTCTGATGCGGTGAGCAAGGGGAACAAAAAACTTCCGGCGTTCCTTCGACCGTCACCGGATGTAGTAGCAAGGAGTCTTAAGAATGATCGCAGACAGACGACATCCTCGTGGGCCAACACGCCGTCCTCTCAGCTGGATGCAGCAAGACAGGCTTTAGAAAAGAAAGTGGCCATGTATGAAAAGTTAAAGAGTGGTGCGACTGGTGGACTAGACGAGCAGTCGTTCAAGGATTCGCTCATCGATTGGGACAGGAAGGGGTATGAGAAGGATGATGCCGACTCTGATGTCAGCAGTGAAGAGGAAGACGAAGCAAGCGACGACGATAGAGCTGGTGACAGTGAAGAAGATCCAATGACGGAATATGAAGACGATCTCGGCAGAATGAGAAAGGTGCGTAGAAGTAGGGTGCCCCGATCAGCCTTACACGCGAGGCAGGAGAAGCAAGAAGGCATCAACGAAGACATGTCAATATACGGTCCCTCGACTAGTTTTCCGGTCTTTAAAAGGGAGTTCAAGGAGGAGGAAGAGAAGGGGTACAAGCGGAAGGGCGTGACACACTTTGATGCACAATTCGAAAAGAGGCACAGAGGAGCAGGCTTCTATCAATTCAGTCAAGATGAAGAGGTCCGAAGGAAGGAAATGGAAGCACTAAAGCTAGAAAGAGACGAAACAGAAAGGGAAAGAGCAAATCGAGGAGGTGATCAGGGTGATCAGGACGGCCTTTCAATCGGAGAGAGGAGGAGGGAGAAGAGAAGAAAGGTCGTGCAGAAGAAGATGCGAGAGATTGAAGCAAAGAGAAGCCGTTTGGCAGCAGCTCACGATAAAGCGAGGGAAGGAGCTTGAACAAGATCCCCTAGTTCAGGGATAGACATGGTAATAGTCCTGACCTCGCCTTCAGCTTCGACTGCAATAACGAGTGCCATGGGATTGGACCAACGATCTCCTTGAGCACAATCAGGAATCGACCTCTCCAAGACACGTGATCCGCTACATTTCTCTGCGCGGATTTTCTTCCTGCAACACAAAGGAGAAAATTGCATTAGGGCGTCCTTCTCTTCCCTTTCGTTCACCTCGAATGGATTGTCGTGAGTACCACTGTCGTGACAAGTCTGCTGCTCTTGAATGATTAAAAAAGGTTTCGACGCTGGAGTGTTTCGATGAAAGCGCATCCATCAATTATATATCTGAATCACCTGACAAGAGCAGCTCTTGACGCAGATCGGAAGACAAGGAAGCAGGGAGCAGTCCTTACTCACGCTTCTATACTTTCTTCTTCGTAGGTGTTGCAGATCACAGCGGGACTTTTGCTTCTTTCGGTGGAGGGAATGGAAGAGTGAGTTGTGTCTTCTGATCTGCTCTACGTTGGCCGGGGAAGTGCGGCCACGACTATGATGCCGATCTCTGAAAGATGGGATCGGAAGCAAACATACAAACTAGAGTCTCGCGTTCATGGTTCGCGTTAATGTGCACAACGGCTTCTGAGTCCAGGTCGAGGATGGAAGAGCAGAATACAAACTGATTCTTGTCTTTCGCTCTGTCTTTCTTATTCCACCAGGATTCCATCAACGATTTGGCAGCAATGTGAAATGTGAAACGTGAGTATAGCACGATTGAAATGGGAGTCGGGGTGGGCAAAGTAGCGATGATTATTTCAACGTCTCTTCGGAGCGCTGGAAATTACCGTCCGAGGGCAGTCACTCAAAAGAGGGCTGTTCACTAGCTGAGGACATTTAAAGGCTGATAAATGAGCACTTATTACAAGGGGATGACAGCATAGCAAGGAAAAGATTGTGAGCACAGTGCTGACAAGCTTTCCCTTCCTCGATTGTCTCGTTCGTATAGGTCTATTGCAGTTGGATTTACATGCCTTCTTCCGCTTTCTCTGTGAGTGCACATTTCGAAGATCTCCCACCCATCTCCAAATGATGAACACAATCACGACGGTCTGCTGAGAGGATTGACCTCAATGCTTAAAAGGCCCGAAACCCATTTTTAACGGGCAACCCTCCTGATTTACTTTGTGCTGCCTTTGATCTTTTTCGTCTGTGCGACATACTGACCAAGTAGATTTACCTCTTACAGATTCCCACCTACTCAATTGTACCATAACAAATCATTGCATTGTACTACTAGATCATTGTCTTCAATCTACATTTTTACCAGTTCTCTCTTGCTGCTGCTGCTGCTGCTCTGTCTTTCCTCCTTGCCTTTCCTTTTTGCCTTTCCCGGTAAGCCCTTCAGCTCGTCTTGCTCTTTCCCTTTCCTTTGGCGGCGCTTCCCTTGACAGCCTTGCCAGATGTCTTTGCTTCTATTGGCTTGACACTTTCAGGAACCCAGAAGCAAGGCTTTCCAGTCTCCTTTGTGATGGAAGTGATCACATCGTACACGAAATGACCATACAAGGCCAGACTCAGCCCCAAGATTGAATAAGCAGCCAACCGAACGCCAGCCAATGAATTTTGAATGACTGGCTCTTCCATATTTGCGTCCAGAGCACCCATGACTGCCCAAGCCAAAGCAACGTTTTTGAAGTACGGGAACGGAGCTTTTGTGACGTGGGCAACGATGAGCAATCCAACCGAGTAGGCAAACATGAGACCGAAAGCACAATAGAGCGCAACGAAAGACTGTCCGTCCGTCAAGATTTGCGCCTTGTTTCCGCTTGACCAGAATGCCAAAGAAGTGAGGAGGATGATCAACGGTAGAAGCCCAGCAAGTGGTGTGATGCTAGATTCCTTTCGAGCTCTCCTTGCTTTGGAAACGTTACCGTAACTTGCTAGCACGTTGGCACCCAAAGCAAATAGACCAAACGTCATGAATGTATCGTTCAAGGGAAGATTCCAATCTTTCAAATTCTTGACGACCCAGGGTAGCTTTTCAAGCCCAGTTACACTGAGGATACCTCGGTCCCAGAATTGACTACCGGAAGGTGACAGGGCAGTGATGAGATAGATGACACAGATCATCAATATACCCTCAACTGGTCCCGAGAAAGCCGAAAGGTACAGCGTTCCAGTGTGGAACTCCTCCCACGTAGTCAAGTAAAAGTTGGAGAGCGTGGCCATGAGGGTAGCAATGCTCCAGTACGATCGACCAACGTTCAAAGCAGCCGAGCAAAGCATGCATTCCAGCTAAAAGGGTTGGTTAAATGATCCACGCATCAGTGGAGAAGCCATCTCGCCTGTGTTCACATCACTCACTGTCGTATTGATTGCATCACATCCATGGTCAAATAGCTCTCCAAGTGGTCCAGCCATTCCCGTCCTTCTCGCTTGCTTTCCGTCGATGGCGTCAAGAGATTGGTAGGCGAATAAGCAAATAGCCCAGCTGTAAGAGCAAACAAGTCGAGGGAGTAAGCTTTCCCTTTATCAGGTGAATCAGGCTTATTGTAGACACACCTGAAAAAGACCCAAGGAGGCAGACAGAAGCTCTCGCTGCCTTCCTCCATATTGACATTTTTGGGGAATCCAAATCGAGGAAGAAGAGGTTTCGTCGCAAGAATATCATCAGGGCCTCTAGCATCATAGCCAGGTCGAAGCTTGCTTGCTGGACATTGTAGGCCTGGATCGAGAAGCAGCAAAGTAATGACGTTGAGACCGACCAAAGCCAAGCCGGAAAGGGTGATCGTATTTGGTGCTACCCAGGTTGGGAACAAGCTCACAAGCCAAGTCCAGTACGGCCCCAAGATGTATTTCGAGACGAGCGAGTCATCCGCTCCAGAGTATTTGTAGGTGTGCAAATTGCGAATCCGCGACTCAGGTATGTAGTAGCCCATCCCTTTTGCAAGACTGAGTGCACTAAAGTGGGGAGGATAAGGGAGGGAGAAGCTGGGGTAGGATCGTTGCGGGAAGAAAAGCGGTGAAGGTGAGGTCCCTCCTCCCCCCCCCTTAGCTCGTAACGTCATTGACGCGCCCGTGCCAGAATAATTTGAGCTCCTAAGCGTCGTTTGATAAAAAGGTCGATCTTCCTTCTCGCGAGTGTAGGCGTCCTGGAGAGCACTTTTGATAGCAGCTCATCCTCGCTTCAAGAATATGCTGCGAACGTTTGCCCTGCGGTCAGAAGTACGCAATGCCTCGCGCGGCAGACTGCTAGGGTCTTCGTTCGAGTCGTCTTCCGCTCGGGTGGGTTTCGCTATTACGACACCTACGCAGGCAACAACTTCTACAAGGTCATCCGCCGGTACTCTCACAGCGAAGAACATACGTCCCTTCAGCTCGTCAATACGCAAGTCAGTATCAAACAAGTCTTCCTCTCCAACCCCTTCCATACTAGCCTCCTACAATGCTCCTCTCTCAAAGACATTCTTTCGTCTGAAAACATTCTCCCTCGGCTCCTTGACGTTGGCTTCGGCACTATGTCCTGCTCTGCTCTTTGCACCTGGATCGATCAGCACGGCTGGTCGAATAGGTCTCTGCGTGACTGCTCTTGTTACTAGTGGAGGCAGTACTGGACTCATAGCTTGGATTGGCAAGCCGTACGTTACCGAAATGCAACTCCTTACCGGTGCAAGTAGTAAGCAGCAGATAGTAAGTGACCTACCAGAAGGTGACTCTGACCTGCGCAATGCAGCTTTGGCCAGGGATGAGGTGCCTGCTATTCAAGTGATCACGAGAAGCTGGAGGCTGCAGAAACTCAGGACCACGATTTACGAGCCCAGCCTTATTCGTCCTACAAAGCGACCTTTTGCGACGTGGGAACTGCCGACTACTCCTCCAAGTCTTTCCATGAGGAACGAAGAAAAGAGTGTACAATCGATTACGAAGTTGATTGCAGCAACTCGAGATGCAAAGACAGACAAGGTCGTGGGCAGATGGTGGGCACGTTGGACAAGAGACACACTGTCGAAAGATGGGAACGACTGGAAGAGTGACGGTCAATGCTCAGAAGAAGGAAAGGTGATTCGACACTTTTCCATTCACGAAGAACTCCTCGACGAAGACTGGCAGGTGCTGTAGTAAGAGACGATATGTATACATATGGAGGAGGATCACACAGCATTGTAATATAAACCTGACACGCCGTACAAAATTAAGGAGATGGTCTCCCCTATTTACCTTAGCAACGGCGCCGTCGTTTGCCGGGGCTTTATTTCTTTGGTCGTGATTACGCGGGTGGTCCAAGAGCAGCATGAGCTGATGAGAGCGGACTCTTGTTGGGTCCGTCACTAGCGACGCAATCTTTCACTGCCATCTTTGATCTTTTTCTGGTCGTGATAAGGTCCGTCACGATGAGATCTTTCCACCTCGTCGGAAATGGCCATCTTGCTAGCCTCTTCACTGCAGCACTCTTTCTTGCCAGTCAGAGCACAGCTGCTGATTCGCATTCAGCCCCCTTGACATCCCTCGTCCGAAGAGATGCGCAATCAATCAGTGCCGTGTCTTTGACTGACCCGGTAGGGGCTGCTCAACAAGTTCAGCAATTTCCCTTCTTAGCCAATAATGTGAGCGAGGTCGAGCTAGGGACGCTGTATCTTGTGATCTGAGGAACTGATGCTCTTCGATGCAGGCTTCCGCAGTCGTCGATTGGGCCAGTCAACTGGTTCAAGGCGATTCCGACGAAGCTCAATTGAGCTGGAACCAATTTGCACCTTTTGTTCAGACTCCCAATACGACGATCAGCGCCACGGGCGGCTGGCAGGCTGTCCCTGCCTTGCCTGGGTTCGACTTAAACAGGACGTGGGAAATCAAGCCAGGAGCAATCATGCCTTTCTACATCAAGTCTGGCTTGGATCCAGCGGCGGTGAAGCGAGCCATCGTCACCTACCCGGGAAAGCCGCGAGATGCCTGGAAGTATGCTAATCTGTATCGCAACGCCCTCGCTGTTGTAGAGGCAAATTCGTCCAGTGGGGTCGCAAACAACACCGTTCTCATCGTCGCACCTAGTGAGTCGCTTTCCCCTTATGCTGAAGACCTGATTGAATGCTAACGAGTGAGCTTGTTGGTTGCCTATTGTCAGTCTGGCTGAACAACTTGGATCAAGAGGCAGGTTCAGTGCAATCGAAGGAGATCTTTTTCAACGGCAGCGCTTGGCAATACGGAGGTAAAGCGATAGGGCCCACATCCGCCAACATATCCCTGTCAGCCTACGCAGTGATGGACAACTTCACCGACATGCTCTTTGATCGTGCCACTTACCCGAACCTGAATCAAGTCGTGTGAGTTTCTTCAGATTGAGAGAGCGTCGACTGTAAGCGTGTTGATGAAGTTGCCTTCGCCCCTTCAGCGTTGCCGGACACTCCATGGGCGGGCAGGCGTCTCACAGGTATGCCATTCTCAAGAAACAGAAGAGGTACGATGACAACATGTCGTTCTGGGTGGGCAATCCAGGGTAAGTCCCGATGCAGGTCCAGAAGGACGAGTGTCAGTCGAGCTCAGCTTCTGCTACTTCCACCCCTCTCTCTCTCTTTTTGCAATGCGACCACACAGCTCGTGGACCTTCCTATCGTCTGATCGGCCCTACTCAAACGACTCCTGCAAAGACACCTTTGATACATGGCGCTACGGCATCGGTCAGAACACCACCAAGATCGTCGACTATGCGCGAAAGGACGTCGTTGCTAATAAGGATGCAGTGGTGAAGCGATACTTGGCGAGAAAGGTGCACATGTCGTTGGGACTGCTCGACGTAGGTGCCGGTGATACACACTGTCAAGCAAGGTATCAAGGAGGTTCCCACTTAGATCGTGGCTCCCAGATGGTGCTGCACCTAGCCAAGGTCAACAACGGCACCTTCCCCGCTGCCCAAACAGTCCAATTTGTCGCCAATACCAGTCATCAAGATTACGCTATGATTTCGGCCAACAGTTCTCTTCAGTGGCTCTTCCTGAACGACTATAACGTCAGCTACCCTGATATTGTCCCCAGCAATCCCGGCGATCGTGACCACACAAAGACGTCTCGAAAGGACAAGTCTTTTGCGACGCATGGAAATTTGCTGCTGGCGTCGACTATGCTTGGCGGGTCACTGATACTCGTCTTTGCTTTCTTCACCATCCTGCCATTCCTCTTCACGGCGAACTGGGTAGAGGACTCTACGCCCTTCTATCCGGCATATCGTCAAGAGAAGGACAGCCCGCTTTCTCATCATCAAGAGTATCAGCAACAGCATCATCAACAGCATCTCCAGAACAGCTACTCCTTCTATTCTCCCAATCCTCGAGCGGCTTTCCATTCTCCGCCGTGCTCCAGTCCGATGAACCTCACGATAAGCTCACCGCAATTAAGGCACTCCACCTCCCTCTTGACGCTCCCGTTGTCGCACCAGGAGACAAAGCCGGTGCTTTGATACATTGCTGCGGCTTCTAATTCCACTCCGATTGACTATCGCTACATGCAACGCAATTCCCTGCCAATGCTATCATACATCAAAGAAGCCGACTTGATCTCTCTGCTTCGAGGGACTTTGCGTGCTCCCAATCTTGCCAACTCAACTGACGCTGGCCTCTTGAGATGCACAATAGCCTGGCAATGTGGATAGTCCGACTAAAGTCTTCCTGCGACTCCATTCCACTCGCCAATTTCCCACTGCGGCTTCCCTCACTCCCACCACCACTCTCCTTCTTTGCGTTTCGAACTTGGACAAAGTCGTTCTGGATCTTCTCCGAGATCTCGCTTGTTATGCTAAAATGCTTTGAAAGCGAGGATTGCGTTTGTACTGACGAGAGGTATTGTCGATAGTCGGAGACGGTGAACGCGGCTTGCTGACTGCTGCTGCTTGCCGTAGCACTTCTGCCGCCATGCTTGCTGCCACTCGGAGATTGCTGCGGTCGAAGGGGCAATTGTACGTCGAGAGGGAGGAAGCTTTTCCCCTGGCTCAATACCACGCAACTGATGTCCGTCTCCATCTCAAGATTGCTGAAGGGGAAAGTGTACGCCAGCTTACGGCTCGTCAATAGACTGGAAAGGCTTCGGATATTCTCAATGCCGACTTCCTTCAATTGGCCCTCTTGCATGGTATTCTCGTCAATGAAGAGGAGAGTGCCATCAACTAGCTGCAATCGACCAGCTTGAAGTCCGAACTCGTCGGCTTGACTTTTGGGCGCAAAAGACGTTCCTTTATCGTTGAGATGCTTCAAGTCTAGACTCTGATTGACTACCAAAGGCAAAATGTCGCTGAGCAGAGAAAGCAACGTCGGCCCTTCTGAGGACGCCCGGTAGGACGAGATGTTGAGCGAGAGTGGGCCTAGGATGTGCGAAGTTGTGCGGGTGTGTCTGAATCAATGCACGATGAAGGATGAGCAATCGCGTAGCACTCCAACTCAATGGCACAGAGGAAAATCACTCTCTACTCACATCTTCGCAATCAACGACAGCAACAGCCACTCGGCAGCGATGCGGTCCCCTTGCAGGCCCTGTGCTAGGTACTGTATGAGTGCGTCTCGGATCTCTGCCTCCTTTCCCTCATCGAGCGGATCAAACCAATGCATGTCCGCCCTTTGCATGGTGATGACGTGAAGAGCAGGATATAGATCGCCAGTCTCCCCACCACCTGCTACTGCTTCCCCCGACCAGTCAGTCGACGGAAGACTTGATTCGTCGAGTATACCAATCACGTCCACTGCTTGAGCGACCCGAACGCTCTCTGCCAAGTCTTCGTCGTATACCTTGAGCAGGACACCCGTCTCTGAACCGGTTGGCAGCTTCGACTTGAGCACGGTGCTCCCCTCCGTAGCAGCACGTTGGCTCGCTCCATTCAGATCCATTTTGCTGGCCAAATCTCCAGCCACAGATCCAACAAGATCGTCTTCCATCCTTTCAGACCACTTCGTTTGTCCAGGGAGAGATACAGCAAAGAGGGTGGTAAGTGAGCCAAGCTGATTCGGGCTCACATCTGGTTCACCGTCTATCTGATCATCGACGAGACTCGCCGCTCCAAAGAGCCCATTCTTCCAGCTTCCTTCTGGGGTCTTGAACCTCCTGGGCATCAGCTCGCTGCCCATACTCGTGTCTTGGATCATGCATCTCCACCGAACAAGACGACAGGCCTGTTTTGAGGGACCGGAATCGGCAGGAGGTGTGACGGACAGTAGGGAGCGGGTGAGAGGAGCGATCTTCGCCCTGGCCTCGCTATCAGAGAAGAGCGATCGAAAGTGTGTGCTGACGAGGGAGGAGAAGTTCGGCTTGTCTCCTTCTTTCTCTGCGGGGGGGTCGCGTTCATAAGGGAATGGAAAGGTCGTCAGCATGCAATTTAGTGTCGACGTTGCCGTCCTTGAGCAAGAAGCGCGAGCTAATACGCACCGTACAGCTCCTGAACGGCTTGAAGAGGATCACTAAGGGCCCGGTAGAAATCAGTAGCAGCAACGACCATGTCTGAGGGATGCGGGAGAGTGTCTAATTGGGGGTGGAGTGAGAGGAGAGCGTGAGGATGTGGTCAAAATGAATGCAATGCTCCCTTCTACAATTTTACAACGTACCTTGAATGCTCGCAGCGCACTTTACACGGTCGAACGCGTCGCGCGTCGCACATGTTGGCCAAAGAGGATCGTCTGGCCACGCGAGGGTACAGCCTCACGTGAGTAGAAGAAGGCATGTTCGACCATGGCGCCTTCTTGTTCTCCATCACAGTCTGTTTGACCATCCGTACCCTTCTTTCCCGCTGCTTGAATCACGTCGAGTACAGACATCATGGCGACAAATATCACATTCCACGAAGGACACGTCACCTACGACGAAAGGTGTTCTCTTCTCAATCAAAAGGGAGCAACTCTCTGGCTTACCGGGTTGTCTGCTTCTGGTAAATCGACGATTGCTACTGCCTTGGAGCAACACCTTCTACACCAAAACGTATCCGCATTCCGATTGGATGGGGACAATATCAGATTCGGTCTCAATAAGGATCTAGGATTCAGCCCCAAGGACCGCGAGGAGAACATCCGACGAATCGCAGAGGTGTGTACTGGGTGGAATGTGCCTTCTTCTGATTTCGACTCCGAAAAACAGCTTCTTACTCTTTCCTTTTTCGTGGTCTTGCCTCTTCCTCCTCTACTAAATTTACATCGCAGGTCTCTCTCCTTTTCTCTTCGTCGACAGCATTGACCATCACGTCGTTCATTTCGCCATACAAAGCAGACCGGGACCTTGCTAGAAAGCTGCACAACGATGCGAAGCCTTCGTTGCCTTTCATTGAAGTGTACATCGATGCAAGCGTCGAAGAGTGTGAGAAGCGAGATCCAAAGGGCCTTTACAAGAAAGCACGAGCAGGGGAAATCAAAGGTGAGTCTCCACTTCGTGCTTCCAGGTAAGGAATATTGATCCCCCTTCCTTACCTTTACCCCTCTTTCTAGAATTCACTGGTATCTCGGCACCTTATGAAGCCCCCGAAAAGGCAGAAATTCACATTGATGCTGGCAAAACATCAGTCGAAGAGAGCGTCAAGATCATCACAGAGTACTTGGTCCAGAAGGGCCTCGTCAATATCAAAGCGTAAAATGCTAATTAGCCACACGATGCAATAGAATGCACAATTACAAGCGGCTACCGCCTCTCCTTTCACTCTGCAGCCTCGCCTCCTCTGCCCTCACATCCTCTTCGTCGATCAGGGTCATCCCTACCGCCCTTTCCAGCTCTCTGATGGCAGGTAATGAAGATTGTGATCCAACACCTGCGAGCGAAGGACGCACCACAACCATCAGTGATTGCTATTCTCTCAAAGTCCTGCACCCAACTCACGAATAGTGTGAATGCCGATCGCTTGTGCTGCTTTGAGATTTCTGGCGAGAGAGTGTGTGTGGATGTGCGTGATCGCAGCGAGCCTCAGTCTGAGTACACGTGTGAACGGGCACCATTCTCATACTCACATGCCAATATCATCGAGGAACACCACCTCTTTCGGCTCTACCTTGAGCAAGTCGAGGGCATACCTGTAGAAGCCTTCTTCTGGTTTCCTCATACCAACAACGGCACTCTCTATATAATGATCAAACAAGTTTCGAATCGTTTGTGTTCCTTTTCCAAATCCTAGGTGCTCCAATTCTTCCTCCAGCGAAGGAGCCTTCTTTCCATCCTTTCCTGATCCCACTGTTTGCGGCGGTGAGAAATTATTCGTCAGGGCAGCCAGCTTGAACTTCCCGCTCGCTCGAAGTCGCTTGATGGCGTTCACAATCTTCCTGTCAGGTTGGATTGTTTGCTTCATCATCAGACCGAACAGCTGTGGAAGACAATTATTCAAGTGGAGGAATCTTAGTCAAAAGAGACCTACTGCATCCTGCTCCGTTCAGCTGCTCACTTCTCTTCCATCCACGCTGAGCGTAGTCGGTAGTCGCGGAACAGCTGACAGATGGTCGGTCATCAGCGAATGCCAGTCTCTACCAAGAGCTTTGCTACTCACTCTGGTTTCTAGATTTGCAAAACTTGGTGTAATATGCGTTGAGCTTGTCTACCTGACTCAATTCAGCACCGAAATCGTGGTAGAAGGTGTACATATCTATCTCCGACCTCTCCAGTCTCTATTATGAAGGACGACGGTCAGTCTTCCTTTACCTGTCAAGACCATTGTCCCCCCCTCCTCACCGGAAAGGCACCCCCTTTGCCAATGGAGGTGATGGCTACATTGATGTAGTTGAAGGGCAACTCCTTGCTCTTTTCGTATCTGTTGATGCTGTTAGCTGCATTGAACTTTCCTTCTCCCATCGACTCGCCCACTATACGCACTCGTTTATGCCGACCAGAGGTGAGCCTACGACGACGCCTCCCACGTCGAAGATGACTACCTTTGGCACCTCGCTCATTATTATATTACGGAGAGGGCGAAGTCCTGGTCCGAGCCACCGATCAGCCTTTAATTCGTTGGTTCTATGCATTGCACTATTCTAATGAGCGATGATTTATGTTGTTGAAGCTGTTATAAAAATTTCAAGATTTGTATCACCGGGTAGGGAAGTTGAAAGGCAACTTGGAACCTGTCGAATCTCTCTCTACCTGCAGATACAAAGCCCCCACAAAGAAAGACGACGCGTTAGTAATAATTCGGGCGCTTGTGCCTGTCTACATCCTTCTTTTTGGTGAAAAGATACAATCCCCGCAACTGTTCCATCTTACTTTTGAATTTCAGTACGGCATACTAAGGCAAATTTCACGACATGCTTTGTATTCGACGCCAGTGACCCCATAATCGTATTCGTCCCTGTACTTGATCAGAAAACATAAGCAGAGTTCTACCTTTCTCCAACGTCCACCCCCCCTTTGCTATTCCCGCCATCCCTCAGTGCGATACGCTCGCCGTCCCGACTGCTTTCTCCTCGCCTGGGAAATAAGCTGCTCATCACACTTCAACATTCCCTTTTCTTGTTCCTTTAAGAGCTCATCAAGCAAAGTTTACCGGCAAGTGTACAAAGCGAAAGAGATTCGGGAAAACAACAAACGACGAAAAGATAAAACAAAACCCCGCACCCACAATACGCGGACAACTATGACGGCGTCCATCAATCCTCTCTTGCTGGAATTGCCATTGCACTTGGCTGCATTAGGATTCGCTGCTGCCATGACGGGTCTAGCAGGCTCGCACATTCATCAAATGAGTTCTGTGATGGACAAGATGAACCATCAAAGCTCGTATCCAGGCTTTGTCAACCTGGAAGTGACTGATATGCTGAAAGTAGATCTTGCGATAGTGATCATCGGTGCTGTTCAATTTGCATTCAGTGGTTTTGCTCTACTCATGTCGTGTGAACAATTCAAGGCAAGACGAGGAGAATACAGTGGAAAGGGAACAGGTGCTTGGTTGGTCGTCGGACTGGGTCAATTTGTCCTCTTGGGCGCATGGACAGGTTCAGTAGCGGCATACACTGCCTTTGCCGTCATGAAGGAATGGTACTTCACAGAGGGATCCACTTATTCGCAACCCTTCGATCAGAATCACGCTATCTATCTGCGTCAAATTGCAACGTGAGTACAGGCAGAAGGAGGGGGGGTTTACACAGAGAGGGAGAGAGAAAAGGTGTTGACGAACCTTACTTGTTCGCAGCTTTATTACGCAGCAGACATCTCAGAATCTCCACATTGGCACTGGAAGTGGTGCGACGATCTTTGGCTTCGATTTGGGTGATTGGGACGTCTCTACCCTTGCACAGGCCAATGCCGTCGTCAACCAGACAAAGTACCTCGACATTTTCAGCTGGAAGGCTGCGGTTGCCGTTGGGTGGGTCCAGGTGGGCACTACATTCCTGGTCACCGTTGTGCACTTTGCCTTGCCATTTGGTGAGTGTGTTGTTCGTGCGAATTAATGCTTATTCCGCTGACATGTCCGCTCCTCTCCATTCGATGAACAGTGTGGAAAGCTCTCGGCCTTACTCGACAACCCCGCGAAAAGGGCACCACAAAGTACAACGACCTCATGTGATGAGCCAAAGACTATGCCTCTCCCTCTCTCTCTCTCATTGCTTGTGGCTCTTTTCAAGCTGATACCTCTCCTTTCGCTTCTACTGCTCCTCTTTCTCTCGTTGAACTCTATTCACGCTGTTGTACTATCTGCTGTTGCGGTCCTTGATCGCCCTATATCTTTCCCCCCTTTCCCAATAAAAGTCAAAGGGCAATACGTTGCCTCCTTCTGAACACGATGTTTACGCCCAAGAATCTAGCCCACCAGCCTCCTCGTTCTGAGCACCCTTTGGTAACAGATTGTTCTTTATCCTCCCTCGGTCACCCCATCCTCTCCTTGCCACCAATTCTCCCACCATCTCAGCTATGGCTAAGGACGAGGTAAGACCGGGCGATTCGATTCCGCAAAGGGTGATCATGCTAGCTGCTCCTGCCTTGTCTGTATTGCCTACAAAGATCTCTTCATGAGACTGTTTCAGGTTACTCCAATCAAAGGCTTCTTGCCAGACTGCCTGCGTGTGAAGATCTTTTGCTTGATGATACAAAACCCCAAAGTCTTTGAAGGATCCTCCTGGACCTGTCAACTTTGGACGGATTCCTGCGTAATCAGGTGACAGGCCTTCCAATTTCAGACCAGGCAAGAAAGATGTGACACTCTCATGCATCGCTTTCAATCTGTCTTCTTCGGGTGTTTGATTGAGTGTCAGAGGGCTTGGTGATAGTGCCGTTAGATTGTTCTTCAACCACCAGTCTGATTCGTTTTCAGCTGACTCTGGAGGAAAGAGCCAACCCGTATCTGGTCCAAATCGGATGTTGCCATCTAGTGATAGAGTCAAGTGCGTTCCGAGACCTTGATGTCCGTGGCCATCTTTCGATGAGCCCATATCCGGCAAAGGATAGATGAGTCGTTGGATGTTGCTGACTCCTCCTTTGGCTTTCGAGTAGCTAGCATAGTTGCCTTTGCTATACCAACAGCCTATGCCCTTGCCAGCGTCGCCTGTCCCAAAGAAACCGCCCTTTAGCAGGGTATTCAGGGTAGCAGGCCCATTCAGACCACTAGCATTGATGACATGTTTGGCCAGCAAGGAGTCGACCTCGCCTTCCGTTTCCGTCTCTACGATCCATCCTTGCACTCCCTTTGTAGACAGAGGCCGCAGACCCACCACCTTGGTATCGTAAACAATCTCTGCACTCTCGCTGTCCAGTGTTTGCCTTTCCAGCATCGCCATCAATTCATGGCTACTGACGATCCCTGTTCGGCTACTATCCAGCGTCCAGCCAACTTCCGATCCAAGATCTGGCTCAAGCTCCCTCGCTACATCGCCCGAGATCACTCGCACAGGCGGTGGCTTACGTTGCCCTGATATGAGAGCGCCCAGATTCTTTGAGGTGTCGTTCAGTGCTTGTAGATGGCTAATAATTCCCTCTAGATATTCTCTCGACGACTTGGTACCAACAACAAGCTTCCCAGTCTGCTCATATGGCACACCGTACTCTTCACAGTAGCTATACAGGAGCTCCCTCCCCCTAAGACATAAGTTCGTCTTGAGCGAATTGGGTGGGTAGTGAAGTCCTGCATGTATGACCTCTGAGTTACGAGAGGATGTCTCTTGTCCGGGATGTTTGTGACGCTCCACCACGAAGGTGGACTTGTCAGGGTGCTGATTTGCTAGCTGTCTTGCTATAGCAAGTCCCACCACTCCTCCTCCGATGATCAAATGATCCACCCGAGTGTCGGGTATTTGTGCTTGTGCCTCACTGCTTGACTCAGAGGAAGCTGCTGCCTTGTGATGGCGTGGCAGTGTCGGATAGTATGGAGGAATTGACGTCTCTGATCTCTTCACTGCCGAGGAAGAAGAGAACGTCCTCCGACTATTACGATGCACAATCGCACGCAGCATGTCTACCCTTCCCTTTTCCCTTGCCTACTGGAGGTCGACGTAACCTAGACTAGATGTGTTTGTATAACAAAAGAAGTACTGTACATCTTGCCCCCAGTCAGACAGATTGGCCTGCAAGACTCTCGCACGGTCGTCTGCCTTGCCGTCCACGCGCAAGCTTTTCCGACGTGCACCCCGATAGTCGGAACCGTCGCTCCCTCTTTCTTCCTTTTTCTCTCATACTGTTTGCTCGTCTCCCTCCGCCGTTCTCATTGGTGTCCCATCACCAATCTCTATTCCCCTTCTTAGTCTTCCTTCTTCTTCATTGCTCTCCGTTGCCTCTGCTCATTCTATAAAATGGCTGCTCACATTCTGGCACCCATTGCCCAGCTCAATACTGCCCTGCTCACGACACTGGTCCACCCGTCTTTCTTCCCCTATCCGCTCCTCTCCACCTTACATGCCGGAAGAGTATCGCTCGTGCACAGAGCACTGAGCAGATCAGCATACGACAAGCTCAAACTGAGTGAAAGAAAACAGATCACTTGGGCCTACGATCTTGCTGGCTTTCTCATAATGGTGAGAGTCTCAGACTTTTGTGGTGGAGAGCTGAGTATAAAGGGCTGACATTGATGCACAGGCCTGGGGAGGGGCATTCCTGACCAGCTTCATTCTAGGGCAGCCACCGATACAACTACTCTCGATACGACCACTTGTCAATTACGCCTCTGTTCACTACTTCCTCATGTTCGCTTTCCAGTTCATCTCACCACCTACCGCAAAGACAGTCGACACGACAATGGTACTGATTGACGGGGTCATGCGCATGCAGGCCGTCATAGGCAGTATCGGACTGGCAGTGAACAGCAGTCATGCAGCTATTCGCGGTAGTCTGCTCATTCAAGTACTCTTGGGAACAGTAGGAGCTACCGGAGGCGGTCAACTGGCTGGCTTTCTTGGCATTCATTCTCCTCTTGGATGGTCACTACAGACTCCACCGGTCCTCCGAGCAACTTCGATCGTAGAAGTCATTGACGTCTGGATGGCTTTCATCTGTTCGCTGTTGTATGGTGTCACGACACTATCTCATCCGTCCTACAGTCCAGCTCTTGCTGTATTTTATGACAACGGCGAGAAACCTCTCTTCTCTCCTCTAGGGGCGAGAGCTGCCTGCTCGCTCGTCTTCGCTGCCGGATTTGCCTACCGGGCGACCGTGCTACATTGGCTGTCTGGGACCAAAGTCGACACGAAAGTTAAAGTCAACGGAAATACCAAGAGTATTGCAGCTCGACGATGATCAAAATAAGGAGAAGAAAAAGAAAAGACCCGGTCCCCTCTGACATCAGGACTGCACTAAGAACACAAGAGCCGGATTGCGGGGTTTCAAGTCAGCACACGCATACAAATGCAGTCATGTTATTGTTATTCGAACTTAAAGCGTAGTCTCCCTCTAATTCGGTTTTCAAATCGAAGAAAGAACATCCCCACAATCGCGTTACAAATGCCTCAATAGAATTAAAAGCGACGGGCTTTCATAATTGATGTTTTCTTTTTCCCATCATAGCCCCATTTCCAAATTCACAAACCCACCAGCAATTCGTGGTGCGAACAGATCCTTTTTCTCCTTGAGCATCATTCCCTGATCGACTTTCATCATTTCGTGACTTCTTTGCCCGCTGCACCTTCCATTCAACTTACCTCAATCGCTCCCCGTGTTGCTAGTCCTCGTCAACAAGGCTCTTTCGCTCAAGCAGAAACTTCAATCTATCAGTCTTTGCTCTGCATTCACAGGCCTACGTCTTCATACATCTTCATACGTCTCTTGCAATGTTCTCCACTCTGATTGTGCGCGGAGTGCTTCTCTCCTTCTTGGCAGTGTCTGCGGTATTGGTGAGTACAGGCATGCTGGAGCAGTGAAGTCTAACGTGTGTACTGATCCCATCGACAATCCCCTCCCAGGCTCAAGTGACTCCTTCCATCTCGACTGATCCTCTCGCTGGTTCGACATTCACCACACCCTTCTATTCACCTTCGGCTACCTTCACATACACATCTACATTCCCAAGTGCAGCGTCTAAGACACTTGTGACGATATCAGGCACTGCAGGGCCTTCACCAGCGACAGGCTCTTATGCATTCACCTACAGCGCACCCGTCGTCTCACAGACAGCAACGCCACTCTCTAGCCTGTACAGTAGCTTGGCTGCAGCCGGAGAGCCCACAGCCTTCACCAGTGCGTTTCAACCAGATACTGGCAATGGCTTCCAGGTGAGTTGAAGACAATTGAGAGTGGGGAATCGCAACATGCTTGTTCACTGAGACGCCTTCACTCTTTGCCTCGTAGATTGTCGACAGTGCTTCCAGTATACAGCAATCACTCCAAGCTGTCGTCTTCACAGCGATATTCGGAGCAGTCGTAGGCGCCTTCTACCTCTGAGTACGGGAGGAGCATATACAAGAGCTCTGTCAAGCACACAGACTCTCACATCTTTGCTTCACACAAGTATCTATCTTATACAAAGAACAAAAGTGCGCTGCCATATACCAAAACACCGGAAGCACCTGAAGCACCTTACTATGGACACATTCGATTTCCCCCCTCACTGCCCAGCTGTTACAGTATACTATCTCTTTGCGCTTCTCGACTCCATCGGCACTTCAGACTACATCTCTGCCACTACCTGTGTACACAAATTGCAATCGATGCTTACTGTGGTCGCGATACTATACTTTAATTGAACCTTCTCGTCTCTCCTCAGTGTGGACGTGGACCATCGAGTCGAGGCGCAACGTTCCTCCAGGTCTCCTTTCCTTCACTTGCTCTTTTCAAAGCCTCTTCGAATCGCGGATCGTAGTGTTGCGACCTGTCTGGATACGCCTGGTGCAAGGCGCTTATTTCCCTCATCGCTCTCTGCGTTGCCTTAGTTTCCTGTTGCGGAAAAGAGTCGACGTACGGTAAAGTGATCAACACAACGTCGATGCACCGTTATTCAGAACGTGTCTCGTGTACTCACAGGGCTCGGCTCATAGTCACCTCCCACGCGGTGCACGCTTTGCACCCAGTCCTCAACCGTACCCGATGGTCCACGAGGTGCTTTCTGTCTGGCCACTCTAAGTGCAAAGGACGGTAGGGAGGGCGATTGTTATATGCCGGTATTGCGCTTCTCTTCCCATGTGTCGACTCACCTTCTCGTAGTAGACACGGGACTGCTGCATTCCGTTGACTTCGAATCACCACAAGGCAGGCCGTGGACTGAGCATGCCAGGAGAAAGAGACACAGTAATACCGTCCACGGCATAGATCCCGCCATATTCTCGGATGAAGGAGGGGAAAAGTTGATACGATGTACGTTGGGGAGCGTTGGGGGAAGGCATGTCTATATAACCGTTTCAATCGTAGGAAGCTTGTGCCACAGTCAAGTCTCTTTGATGATCGACACTGTCGGCGTAGTAGTTAGCCCGTCAGTATTGAGCCTCATCCCTGTTCGACACGTCAAAGACATAGCCAAGCACTTTCCCAAAGTATACCTGTGAGAGCGATTTCATCGAGGAGGTGAAGACGAGGGGATTAAACTCTGCAGCCGTCGTCTCTGTCTGTAGTCTGGCCGTCGACGGTCTCTTCTCGCAAGTCTGGCATCTGCTGTGCGCATAATTTACTACTGCTACTCTGCCTACGCCCATAGTGCACCTCATTGCTGTGTCTACCTTTACTCGTACAGCAGAGGGCGACCTGGAAGATACAAATGCGCCCGAGCAATCAGGCAGCTAAAGGTGTTTGCAGGGCGGTGCATGTGAGTCAAAACGCTTGGCACAGAGAGTAGATACTTTGCACCGAAGTGGTTTTGCGCGCATCCTCCTCGCTTCATTTAGCGAATCCGCGGTCTAACAATGCTCGAAAGTGGTCATGCTGTCCTCTTATTGCCCAAATGAAGACCTCGACCAGGATTTGCTCTTCCTCGTTTGCTCGTTCAGGCTCATGTGACACAGCCAGTGCCCAGGTCGAGATCCGATAACGAGAGAGGGCAGCGCCTAGGAAGACCTTATAAGAAGCGAGCATCTGGAGCGAGACAGTGGAATGTAGACCTTCTACCCTTTATCTTTCCACAGATGAGACTAGTTTATCTCGTTCTGATTTTTGCAGCAATCGCTGCTCACCACGTAGCCAACGGCGCTCCCGTGGGATGGAAGACGTCGTGGTTTTCTAAAAAAGGAAGCTCTTCACGGTGAGTCCTCGTATGCACCCACCCGTACGATGCCACGTAAGGGGCGCTGTAAACTGATCCAGTACTCATAATCTAGGAATGCAATCGAAGAGCCGCCCCCACAAGAGGAGGTGAGTGCGACATTTGCTGCCTGTGTACTTACGTGAGCGAAAAAGTGACTGACATAAAAATTCTTCATGTCAAGCCCCAGGTCGTCGAAGCACCCGTTCCTCCTGTAGCGAGAAGGCCACGTCGAACTATTATCGTAGCTCTGCCTCCAGAGGCGTCCGGACCGCAGCACAACAGAGCACTTGCCCCGACCTTGGAGACAACCATACCGCAAGGCAACAGACCATTCATGTCTGCAATGAGGCAGGCGCAGAGCGCTACCAATGAAGGACGTCAATCCGAATTTCAACAGCTCTATGATGAAGGGTTCTTCCGACGCAATGTTTTCGGAGTGTACGGATCTTCCGAAGTTCCGCGACAGTTTGCCATCAGATCTGGTGAGCCAATGATGGGAGCCCCGCTTGAAGCACCCAGACGACGAAGCAGGCAAGGCACGTCTAGAAGGCAAAGGAGACATCAAGGAGGGCAAGGTAGTGTTGAATTGAGGAACCCGATTACCAGAGAAGAGTTCGAGACTAACAATCCGGCGGGAGATTACCAACACTTTTCGGGAGAACGAGATTGGCTAGACGATTACGGCTATCCCTGACCATCGACAAGCGGCTCAAGCAGGTTTGTGAAATGTAGGGTGGATCTGTAATTCGACCGTCTCTCGAGAATCCCGGATGTGAGAAGCACGCCAAGACTAGCTCTTTGGCTTGTGTAAGACCGCCTTTTTCTTGATGGTGGGTAGATTCTTTTATAAAGCAGTGTGATTTCCGATCTTCTCTTGCTGATTCCGTTCCTCTATACACCCACGTCCTCTTCTGTTTCACTGTCTCTGCGCCTTCTCAAATGTCTAGCGGTGCAACCCGTAAGTCAGAGGGACTTCCTTTAATAGTCTTTCTTATTCCTCGACGTCAATAGGATGCTCTTCTTCAGTTTTTGACAAGTTGTAACACAGCTTTTGCGAGGGCGTCAGGATGGAAAGGAGAAATGCGCATGAAGGCCGAATCGTACAGCCAAGGATGAAACATTAGACGCAAGCAGTGAAAGGGGATAAAAAGGCGGATAGATTCGGACACTCTCCAGCTCCCATTTTTCATACCCTTCATCAAAGACCTGCCTAGACACAATGAGGAGTTTCCTGCTTATCATCATCCTTGTACTCTCCTATACTTGTCAAATGACAGACGGGACTCCTGTGGGATGGTTCACATCTCGACGAGCAAAACAAAGTAATCATCTACGGTGAGACCTTAGGAGAAGAATACATACAGGGCATGACCGACTGATGTTGCGATGACACATGCTATCCCGCTGCTGCAATGATGTAAGTAGAGAAAGCCATCACCAACATGATGTGAGTTGGAGCGCGGTGTCTACCAATTGACGGTAGCCTATATGTACTGACAAAGAGAGCTTATTCTAATTGCCACCCGTTGAGATGGCGACTTCTTCTTCCGGTCCAAGGTCTTCAGCGTCCACGTCTAGTAGTACGACAACGATCTACACTCTTCCCTCCACTCCAAGCTACTCGCACTTCGAATGGGCACTGAAGACGGCCGTTTCCCGAAAGGACTGGGACGTAACATTATCGAACCAGAGACGTTATGAAGAAATTGACGCTATGGAAAGACAAATGAAAGAGAAAGAATACTCAAGGAACGACCCTCACTACACTGGCGATCTTACACACTTAGCGCATCGTATCGAGGGTCTCAAAAGTAAAATCCAAGCCAAGGTGCTATTGCTACAGCATGAAAGAGAGCAGGCTCTCACGATGGAGAGGTGACAGATATTGGCAGAGGAGCAAGCGCGTGCCTTAGAAGAGGAGAATGAGCGAGCCATTCTAGAAGCGGAGAGGCAAGAATCGAGAGAACGAAGGCAGAGGGAGCGGAGGGAAAACAGAGAGAGGGTGCAAAGAGCAAGAGAATTGAGGAACAGAGAGGCAAGAACGGAGAGGCTGCATCGAGAAGCTTGGTCAAGATGGAAGGCCTCACATCCTATTCGAGACGAAGAATACAACATCGAGCTTGCAAGGAAGAATGAACGAAGGTTGCAGGTTTGGCGAAGAGATATTGGTCGCAGATACGGAGACGAGGAATGATCGACTCATAGGGCAAAAATGGCGTGCACAGCATACCCATTCGTGAAGATGATTGTGTTTCTAGCGCATGAGTTGCGACTCACTTCCTTCCAAGACTCCCCTCTGCCCATGAGGTGCAAGTGTTGTGATGACTTTCGTCACGAGTATTGCTGAATGAACAAGGGAAAGAATGGCTTGATACATTGCAGCCTTCTGATTGATGTTCGTAGCTCGGGGAGTGTATGATGGCGCGGAAAGCATCAAGTGTGCTGCAAATACAGAAGACTGACCGAGATAAGGGCGCTCTGAAGCCTTTCATTGGCCGACATCAGGCGAGGGAACGTTGCAGCAGGTCGATAGTACTGTTCACAAGACAACGATGAATAAGCATATATCTCTCGTTTCCTCGCTCTTTCACCCATTCGTCACTCTCCACACCCTACTATTCAGCCACTCGTCCCACTAGGATGAAGCACGTCAGCGCATTACTTTTGTTTGTCACTGCACTTGCTGTCGGGCATACTTCTCCAACTCCCACGACTCGAGGAGAAGGCAAAGGCACACCTCAAGAGGGAAAAATGACTGCAAGGTGAGGAAGTGGACATGTTTGCACTGCCTTTGGTAGATGCACTGTTGACGGCGTTCATTCCAAAAGCTCAAAGGCTGAAACTGCCAAGGAGCCAATTGTGTGAGTACCACATTGCACCGTTACATCCTCTTTGGTCGGTGAACTTAGCCACATCCCTTGTCCTCACCACCGCCATCTTAGCACCGCAAACATTTCAACAAAAGGCATGGAGAAAGTGCATCGATGGGTGCAGGAACCCTCTAAAGCAAAGACCTTTCTTGGTGTGGTGTATGAGAAGGCTCCCCACGGTCCAGTGAGTTCCCCCGAGAGGCGATTGGCAGATACAGAATTGAGGCACCGCGTGAGCTGACTACGTTGGTCGATCACCGCTACGATGGGAAGGAAAGCCCGTCAACGAGCTACCCCCGCAAACGAGAGAAGAAAGATCTCAAGCTCCAGCAGGACGACAAGATGCAAACATTGGAAGAGTTCAACAGGAATGCGCTGGCGGTAAAGAGTGAAGCTGACTTAAAGGTGAGTAGCATCCAAGTAATACTCCCTCTAGCGTTGACTGCCCTAAGACACTACGCAAGTCCTGTCAGGAATTGGTGAAGAAATGGCAAAAGGCAATGCCGGACAAATTCAATGACAGAAAATGAACTGTATGAGAAGGAAGCTGCACTAGACTCGACAAGCTTCTATGCCTTCCCGCTCGATAGACAGTCGTGTAACGTAAGAAGAAAGGAGACACAAGACCTGAATTACTTGTCAGAAAAGTTACGTTACAGCGCCGACTGAGGCTCCCCAAAGTAGCTTTCGTATGCCTTTCCAATCTCTTCGATAAGGTCGTGCGCCAGCATCGCTCTTCCATGTTTCTTGAAAGCTTCCCGAGAACATCTCCGTGTGACTGTGGACGCTCCGTACGCTGATAGCATGGGGATCTTGTCTTCTGCCACCTTCAGATTTCCCAACTCCTTTGTCGATTGAGCCCAAGCTAGGAAGGTAGAAGTGCTGCCTGAGAGAACGTCTCCCTGACCACCACATCGCTTCAGTCCGCCTGGCTCATCCACCACCATGAGTGTGTCGCCGTCTGTGATCCGATCCGTCTGTCCTTTGACTAGAAGAGTAGGACCATCAAGCGCCTTTGCTAGTGCTTTGACCGCCGCATCGCTGCCCTTCTCCTCCTTGATCGACAGCTTTTCACAGAGTCTGCCAAACTCGACAATGTTCGGCGTCAAGATGGCCTTCTTGTATCCTCGAATCAAGTCCGGCTCATTCTGAAGTAGCCACAATCCATCGGCGTCCACTACTAGCCATAACCCGTTTGCCTTTGCCACCTCCAAGGAAATCTTACCACACCTCTGCATATGCTCATCACGACCAAGACCGGGTCCAATGACCATTGAATGCAACCTTCCACATAGCTCTTGGACCTCTTGCTTGATCTCACCATAATCTCTTCCGATCTTGAACGTTCCATGAACAATGCAATCAGGACTGTATGTCTTGATCACTGCTCCAGCACTTGGTTCACACAGGTTGTGCGACATGTCGCTGCCCAGCCTCATGGAGGACATGGCGGAGAAGTAAGGCGCGCCGGTGTAGTCTAAGCAACCACCTACAACGGCCACTCGGCCAGCTTGACCTTTGTGCAGCTCCGCAGAAAGGGGAGGAATCAGTTGCTTGACCTCGGCGAGAATCGTGCGTGCTGTTGAAGAGGCCATCGTGCGGGTCGTTGAGGTGATGTCGTGCTAGCTCTTCGAGATATGAAATCAAAGTGTAAGGAGAAATGAAGTCAATGAATGTGGAGCTGTCCTTGTGGACCCTTTTGCTGACAAAGCTGAGGCGCGGGGGGGAAGACACAATTTCAATCTTCTTCTCGACGTCGCATCCAGCAACTCAACTCAATCACAGGAGAGGGGTATCTGGTGGCACACAGGGAGGTAGCGGACCTTTGGCAATCGTAGCTGCACATCCCTCGCACTTATACAGGGAGCTGGTCGAACGTCAATGCTCTATAGTATATCATATGCAATGCTAGTACATGTACATGCCATTCGGGCTCATCGCCGAGGGGTAGGTGTCCATGACTGTGGTGACCACTCTTCACCAGGACCAGCTGGCCTTCCAAATCGTGGTTGAAGCTGCTCTCGTGGTTGCTGTGGTGCCTCGTCTTCCTCGTAGGAAACATCGAAATCCTCCAATGGGCTCCGACTCATTGCTCTCTTTGCCCTCTCCCTCTCGCTGTCTTTGGCATTCAGCTCAGATCTTTTACTCGCCCTCCGAGAAGTAGCATCTTCCTGCTGTATGTTTTGCTGCTCTACTCTCTTCCGAGATGCTTCCCATACCTCCATGTCTACATTTCGCCTCGACTGGTGACCGTCCTGCTCGACTCCTGTTTCACTAACGGAGGCAGTCGGTACTGCAGTTGCTCGTGGTGACTGAACTCTTGATGTTTGAGCATTCTCAGTCGACGAAGAGGGCTCTAGGTACTGCCGTGCTTGGCGAGTCTCATCCGCTGCTCTCTGCTCAAGGTGTAGCCTTCTCTCTGCGTCTCTAGCTTCCAGAATTTTTGCATTGTGTCGGGTAGTCTCAATCCGCTGTATGTCCTGCACAAGTTCCTGTTACAATGATATAGTATGTATCGTCAGCACCTTCACTCATCGTCAACTTCAGCACGACCTCTCTCACCTCGATCGAGGGTGCACTCTTTCTAGTATGCCTTAACCACATCAGCCATTGTATCGGCAGAGCAGCTTGATCGTGCTCTCCCAACTCTTTGTGAATCTTGTACTTGATCACCCTCCTCGTCTTTCTTGGATCTAGACTGCCATCGAGAGAGGGGTACTCGTAGTAGAGGTTGCTGTCGAGGTCCTTTCCGATGAAGTACTGTTGCCTGCCAAAGCGGAAGGCCTTGGCTACCCGGGAGAAGAAAGACATGTGCTTTGCTTGAGGAAGGAGACAAAGTGAGTGTCTCTTAGCAAAAAGGAAATCACAAGCTTCACAGAAAAGCTTATTCTCTTTACCTGACCACACGCGTTGCCAAGGTACTACTGTATTCACATCAACACACAAGCGGGCAATCAATTCTCTAACCCAGCAATCAATTACCGTGTACCGACAAGAGCTTCATTTATCCTTCGAGCCTCCGTCGTACGGCAAGAGAATTTGCGCAAATTCAAGAGTCATCGGCGAAGCGGACTTTCTTCGCTTCGCCCTTGCCTTTACCTTTGGAGAACTGTTCAATCACGGTCCGTAAGACATTACCGCGTTCCTTCTTTGCCTGTTTGCCGCCGCTGCTGCTACTACTACCTCCATCACCCTTGCGGACTATGGAGCCGAGGCTGGAAGTGACTGTCGTATGAGATTGTTTTATGTGCTTCAAAATACTTTTCGATGGTCTTTCCGTATTCTGAAAGGGGAGAGAGAGAGCGCCACAGTGAGAAAGGGTACGCGATAGATAGATTGCGGTATCCTCTGTCTAAGCGGCTCACCATAGCATGCTCCCCGTGTACTACTCCATCGACATATTGCTGAGCATCGACTAGAAGAGACAGCTCGTACCTGTCGTCGATGAGATCTTTCATGCTCTTGCCGTGCATCTTCTCCTCAATACTGTCATCGGTCGATATCTCTATCAGCTTCCTGTTTGATGGGATCACGGAAGATGCATCAGAGCCGCCTTACCACTCACACGTTGTTCTTCTTGCCCATGATCCCTTTCGCCTTGTTGTACTCTTTCCTCTCCCGCGCACGAAAGCTCTTGCTATTGTCATATTTATCTCCAGGCAAGGAATGGACATACTGAAGTCCAAAGAACGCAACAAGGACGAGGAGATTGAGTAGCTTCATGTCGCTTTGATCCTTTTGCCGATGAGGATGAGGATAGATGTGGTGAGAAGAAAGAAAGAGGGAATACAGACGATCAAGGGAACGACGTAGATGTACACCTCTGAGAAGAGCGTTATATGCATAAGACTGCGTTGTATCTGTCACTGATACGAGGGCTGAGCGTGTGGCACGGTCGTAGACACCCTCTGCCCCAAGCTCGAATCGACCTACGCCAAGGAGTGTCAAGATGCGAAGTGAAGCCGAGATATATCTCTACGTTATGTGGCAGTCGTTGGTACTGTTGATGTAGTGCTTCGACAGCAGCCAGAGGCACTAGAGCTGTACGATTCAAAATTGCGGTACAGACTTTCGTTGCCTCTCGGTCAGAGCACTTCTTGGCACCACGACATATCAACAATTCGAATAGCAGCCTATGACTACCGATGCACGTACAGTAGCAGGAACATGAGTTACGATAAGTTGCGAATACATCAGCAGGCGTGCAGGGGACATTCCTATTCAAGAGGGCAATCAGTGAGCAGCTTTTCCCTTGAAGCAGTTGAACATGTCCCAGAAGCTTCCTCCTTTTTTGGGCTGGGGGGTGCGATGTCCGGCTTGGTACGTTGGCTGATTGCGAACAGGCGTGAGAAAGATTCACGAAGATATCTGGCTCGCATTTACTCTCCGTCACTCACTCTTGGATTCTCAAATTGCTCATAGTGCATGGGCTCATTACTGACGGGATAAGTTGTCGGTCCTGGGTAGTGGTCGTTCACGGCACTCAGAATAGAGTCCCCCACCTCACGACCGTACGAGGGAAACTGTTCACCAACGGACACACCTGTCGTAGAATCGTGCCTTGGACTGTTGTATTGCTGACCATCATAGCCCTGCACGTATCCGTCGTAACCATCATAGAAATTACGACCAGGGGTGGGCATGGAAGCCACAAAGCTTGCACAGATGCACACCGTGAGAGGAAGGGCAATGTTTGATTTCATCTTGACTGCCTGCAGAGAAGATGCTGAGGAATGGCAAGCGTAGATATTCTTTTCCCGGAAGAAGAACGCCAAAGAAGAGATGTAGCGTTTGCGGAGAAGTGAAAGCGAAAGTAGTGGTGGACGATGAATATCCGGCAAGATGACCGGTCTTTTAAGGTTTACACCTACACACGGGAGAGTCGAGCAGGCGGCGAATCTGATGAAGTAGAGGTCGACCGCCAAGCGAGGAGCACCCACCGGGCGCTGTGATCGACACTGCTTGTGCTCACAGCCACCAAGCAGTGTCAGCAGGAATTACAGTTTGCCAAGGGGTGGGCGTAGATGACTCCAGAAAGATTGTGCCCGTTTGAATAGAGCTGAAGAGAATGAACTGGCCGTATTCGTCCTTTCGGCAACGCTTTGGATGCTGCTGGCAACACCACCGCCACCGACACCCACATCAAGCGGCTACTCGCTAGGTGCAGAAGCTTTGGGCAGTGACAAGCATTCGAGTGACTACGCTCCTCGGCGGATCAATCAGGGAAGGTGGCTGCAATTTCAGTGTGAGCTCTAGTTTTCGACGCGGCGCAAATGCAGAGCCCAAAGAAGTAACGCGACGCAGGCGCTAGAGGAGGAGGGGAAGCGGTGATCGGGCGCAGCGGAAGGGGAGCTCGAGTCCAGCTTGAAACAATCACTTTGACGTGAATGCCATTGCACCGGCTCAAATTTTCGAGAGATACGTCCTCCCATTAATATTTTGGGCTATGACCGTGACCGCTCTGATATACACCCCGCTCGATTGGGTATGGGTCTCGTGTCATCGTACTACCGCCGGACTGCCCATTGTAGCCACTCTGAGAGAAGAGGGAGAGGCCCATTGGATGTTGATACGGTACCATTGGTTTGTGGTGATACTCTTGCTCCGGTGTATACAGAACATCGTAGGTGGGCACAATTTCATACGACAGCGCATATTCGTTTTGATGCAGTCGACTTGGGCGTCTTTGACAAACATTGCTACCGTGACTGCCGTTGAAATGATCGTGTACGACCATTGCTCGATCAGCACCATAGTGAACATGACACCGCCTCTTGAGCAATACACTCTCTTCTTCCCAAACGACCCTGCCCTGCTATATTGAGGATGGGCCGAGGTGGCACCACTACATTCTACGACAAGACTACAGCTTGTCTAGTCACGCTCATGTATCGTAACAGAGAAATTTACCGCAGAGACACTACTGGACTGAGTGTCAGTTGCAATCAGATGGGCTGAGATATGCGCAAAGCTCTCGTTAGACTGACTTCAGTGCCAAGAGTTTCATCGACGAGATAGATCTCTCGACAATAGCCAGCTGGCGTGCTCATAAGTCACAGCTGCAGCGTGAAGCGCACATCTCGAATGAATTGACATATGGGGAATGCTTTACGAACGACACATATCTCGAAGCTGCGATTTCAAGGTGATTTTGACCCCCAGTGATACCTATAAGACGAAGTGACGTAGGCTATTTTCCGGACTTCTTCTTGCCCGAGAGCTTTTGCATGAGACTTTGACTCTTTTTCCCCTTTCCCTTTGATCCGCCTCGCGTCGAGCTCATTTCACTCTAGTGAGGGAGAGTGGCTCACTTGACAATCAGTTCACTGCTTCTCTTCACGATAGTCACAAATACTTTTATACTCACTTCTGCATCAGACAAGTCAGACATGTAGCTGCTACCGGTACCTTCGCTGTCGTAGGAATACTCGCTAGGCGGAGGGCGAGCCAGGCCTCTCGTTTGTGCACCAGGAGGAGGTCGAGGTTGATTCATGCCCATGGGAGGTCGAGGCTGATTCATGCCCATGGCAGGTCGAGGCTGATTCATACCCCCCATAGGTGGCCCTCTAGGCGGTCCCATACCAGCGGGCCTCATCTGAGGTCTAGGAGGAGGGTACTGGCCACCGCCTTGCCCCATACCTGGCGGGCCTCCATAGCCTTGCATTTGAGGAGGTGGACGTTGCTGGAAGCCGCCAGGGATCTGCGGTGGTCCCATGAAGCCGCCACCTCCCTGTTGCGGGTGCGGATACTGTCCTTGATTGAAAGACGGCATTCGATAATTCAAGACCCACAAATTCTCGGTGATTCTAGGATCTTGAGAGAGCATGGTGCCAGGGTTGCCATCCATATTATTGAAGATGTCAGACCAGCTGTTCTGCGCTTCCGGTGGAGCGGGGACTTCGCCGAAATACATCCTGCCATTTGGTGCACTCATCGCATTGTCGTGTCCATTGTTGCCGTATGGAGTTATTTGTCCATAAGGGTTATAGTTGTTGTTCCCGCCTTGATTGTACATGGGTGTTGGTGATGAGAACACATACTGCGCACCAAGGACAAACGCAAGAAGAGTGGGGAAGTTCGACTTCATCTTGAGACTGCCAGCAGTAGAAGACGAATGTGGGAAGGGAATTACGTTGTGCGGGTGGAAAAGAAGGGGAGAAGGAGAGGGAACGAATGGAGAAGAAGGAAGAAGTGTGATGGAGAAGGGAAGGACGCTTTATATGTGTCACTTAGAGCTTCCTCTCGACTGTATTACTCTTTATTGATGGCCTTGCTACTACCCGAGACAAGTAGAAGACCATCGTCTGAGGTCATTTCAGACACAGCCGTATGTGAAAAGAGCCGACTATTCACCGAAGCTGCTTCAATAGTCGAGTTTGTGTGCGGCTGAAGGAGAGGGAGACAGGCTGAAGACATACGGCATGGCATTCCTGTGTACGACGCAGTGCACACTGTCGTTCATCACCGCGGTCTTCATGCGACGCCAAGTATCGAAGATTTTCTTTGAGTATCAGACTTGGGCGGTGCAAGTAATGTTAGCGTGTCAGCCGCTCTGTAGTAGTAGGTACACAGTGAAAGAAAAGCGCTTTAGCTCCTTGTCACCTCGCAGCAAGGCATCAGAAAGGTAGAGGAATGAAAGAAGGGGGGGGGACGGAGGGGCCAAGAGTAAAGAGTGACAATCTCTCGCACGCGTAGTCTTCATACAGCAACCGAAGGCTTACAGAATAAAGTATGGGAACATTTCACGGTGACTCTGAAGCTCCGAAGTAAGCCCACATCTGTCCATTACTTAGATGCTCCTCCCTCCCCTCTCGTTGCTTCCGCTCAATGATGTCTGCAGGAGTCTACTAGAAGTATTGGTGATGCGTATATGTATTGCCGTCAGATAGGATGAATAGAGAGACAAGGTACAAATAAACTATGACGACGCCCAGTGCTCAGCACAGTCTGCCCAGTCCACACATGCTATCACGCCGTCGTCTTTCCTCTGCATTGAAAGCAGCGATTCTTTCTGGACCCCAGTGATCATCGTCATCGCCACCAGCGCTCGACTTAATACTTTGAGCGAACCAAGAAAGATAAAGTGGAAAGTGAAAGAAGAATCAAGAGGCGGGCGAGAGGTGGTCAGCGGAAGGCGAACTTGGATACGCGCTGTTTCGTATAGGACATGTCAAGTACTCACCTCAGGTCTCTCGTTGCGATTCATGTGCATTCCTCCAGGAGGTGGGCCTTGGTGATATTGTCCCTGGGGAGGGTAGCCTTGGTAGCCTTGATGACCCTGAGGAGGGAAACCTTGATATCCCTGAGGAGGAAAGCCTTGAGGAGGGTAGCCACCTTGACCGCCGTACATGGCCGTAGGAGGTGCCATGATTTGTGGTGGGCCACCGTACATCTGGTGTCCACCGCCGTAAGGAATCTGTGGTGGACCACCTCCGTGTCGCATCATCTCTTCGATTTCTTGAGGCCCTTGACCAAACATCGGGAAGGTTTGTACGCTGGGAAGCGAGTTCTCTCGAATGTCGTAGTAATAGCCGACTCCTCCATTAAATGGCGCCGTTCGAAGCAAGCTAGGGTGAGGATGTTCTGGCTTATACTGAATACCACCGAAGTCTCCATGGTGGATCTCGTAGTGAGGCATACCATCCGAATCAGTATACACATGATGTGTACTTCTGTCTTTGACCCGATGCATTGGTGACGACAGGACGCATTGCACACTCATGACGGCAGCGAGGAGGATGGAAAAGGTCGTCTTCATCTTGGATGTACTGCCAGCAGTGCAAAGAGGAGGAAAGAGATGAGAGAATGTACGAAAAGAGCAGGGAGAAGGAGACACAAAGGCAGAGAGCGATAGTAGAGAAGGGAGAAATCAGGAAGAAAGAGTCTTCACAGTCGTTCTTTTATATGCGACACTGTTGAGGGAGTCCCTTCTGTGGGAAGGACCATCTTATCGCCCTCGATCGCCCTCGTCTTGTCTTGCACTGCCGCGGTCGAGTAGCTCTGCGATGATCAGGTTTCAAATCCATCCGAACATTGGCACAGCTCCAATAGCTCTATGTGTCTTTCCTATAATCGTTGTAGTGCGGTGTGAAGGGGTTAATGCGCCAAGATGCACAGCACAAATATACTCGGCATTCTTAGATTGACACAACACGTTCTTGCGCAAGGTCTTTGTGGAATATTCAGAACAAGGTCTGTTGTACCGCTTTACAGAGGTAATGCTGACTACCTGGCAGCCCGCTCATCCACAATGATAGCAGCAGGGTTGCAGAAGTTAGCGCGCTATTTGTGGGCTGACCGAGCGTACCGAGGGCGCGCCACCTGAATAATAGTTATAAAATCGCATGGCGTCAAATGCTAAAGCTGTATACTGTAGAAAGTGGCAGGGTTGAGAAATATTGAAATGATCCTGGCTGTAAATGAACAGTGCAAGGTCGACTGGTCCCAACCGCTTCCTCTTGCTATCCCTTTTCTACCTATGTTTTGCCAAGATACGGTGGTTCTTCTCCGTATATAGAGAGATACTGTGTAGCTGGTCCCATTCCTCGCCATCGTAATTGCGATTGCATCTGTTGCTGCCCTCAGAAAGACATCGAACCAAGGGTCTCAACTCATCTATGCCCCGTATGTGCGGTACTCGCTGCAGGAGAACGACGATGTCAATGTCATGGATCATCAACTTTTGCCCTGCTTCTCTCTTTGGAGAACATCATACTTCTGAGCCACACGTGGAAAAGAGAGGCGCAACTCTGAAGGGAAGATCTTGTCCAATGTGTCACAATAATTAACGTCACTCCATTTCGATCTTGTTTTATCGATCTGCACTTTCTGACGGTTCCTGCCCGATCGTTACGATAGCAACACGATTTTTGCGTAATGAGGACACAACTCCCCACATCTTATTCAAATGAAGGATCAAAGCATATACATTGGCACGACATATCAAAGTTGAGGACATCAAGACTTGAAGATGCCCTTAAAACCTTGCCACACTTTCTTCCCCTTTCCTCCTGATCGACTACCTTCCCCTCTTGATGCAGCAAATCTAGCTCTTCTCTCGACTTCTTCCGCTGTGTCTGGGTCTGTTCGAGATCGTGAAGAAGAACTTGCAAAGGCGGTGAATCCTCCTGCCTCTCTATTGACAGCGGCAATTTGTTCGGCAGTCCAGTAACCTTCGTCAGCTTGAGCTTGCATAGTAGGGTGCGCGTACATTGCAGAACCGAAGTCGGCGTGTCGATCATACATCTGTTGTGGACAGAGTCAAAGAGGACGTCATCAGTGTCACTTCCGCAAATGCGTCGCCATGTGACGCACGAACTCACATCGTTGGGTTGATGCCCTTGCAGATAAAGGCGATTACGATCTTGAATCTCTCGCTCTTGCTCTTCGAGACGGCGCAGGCGAGCTCTTTCGCGCCTTGCTTCAACTTCTTCTAGTCGCTGCAGCTCTATACGCTCTCTATTTCGAGTGTCGTTTATGTGCTTGTTGTAATCGACGAGTCTCGCATCGTCATTTGCAGGATGATCGAAGTACGTTCGACTGGAATGCCGATCCCTGTGAAGCTTCTTTACGTGACGATGATCTGGATGCTGGTTAATCCAATCTTCTACCCCATCATACACTTGGCTTGTCACTTGAGTGGGTACATGATAGTAGGTATCTTGGCCGTTGTGGTCCATAGGCAACGGAGCAGAGCGCACGCATTTCAGACTCAAGGTGATGACAGCAATTAGCAATGTTAGTACTGACTGCATCTTGACTGAAGAAGACGGGCTGTATGGAGAAGGGGGGAGCGATGGGGAGTGCACGCTTTTATGTTGCTCTTTATCCTACCAAGTTTAATACCTGCCATCGCTGCGTGGACAGTACGCAGTCGGCATTGCCCCATTAGTACAGCATCATCGCGTAGAGCACACCGCAGCGCCCGCGTAAGACCGACTCGACGCCGAAGCGGTACAACGTCGAGTCAGTAAGGCTGTTCAATCATCTATACATCTTCGCCTCGTAAGCAAATGGCGGTGATTGCACTGGTGAGCACTTATAGGATCGTGAAGGGCTCCTACCAGTAGGTATTATGCTCACTCTTCTATCGTCGCATTATACTCACTCTCCTCTTGCTCTGAAGAAAAGGTCGAGCGCCCAAGAGAGGGTTGGGCGTACTGTGTACAAGAGACATCAGTGTTGTGCTATGCTCTGTTCACATTTCTTCCAGATGTGTGCCTCTCCGACACTTTTCAACAGAAAGAAAGTCTCGATGAAGAGATTCTCCTTGTCTCTCATATATCCATCAAAAGTGATTGTAGGGTGGTGACTTCGCAAAACACTGGGACAGCGACTCCTTGCAAAAACACAATCTTGATGTAGAAGCATTATCATATTCGACGTATAGTCTTAAAATCATATAATAAGTCTAGTCTCAAAAAGGGCAGGGTACATCTGCCACTAAGACATTCTTAATGCTTCTTCTTTCCAAGTCCCAGATAACCACCTATGCCTTTGCCCTTGCTTTTGCTTTTGCCTCTGCTGCTACTCTCTTCTCTGTCCATTTGTGCGTTGGCTCGGGCTATCTTTCCTGCACTCCAAGTCTCCGAGGATACTGATTCCTCATCTGATTCCAGCTCAGCTTGAGGCGGCTGTAGAGGAAGTGAGCAGACGAGACGAGACGGCCATGGGTAAGTAGAGGAAAGCAAAGTAAGCATGTCTGTCTAACTCACTCCACGTTGACCTTGCATAGGGTTCATTCCCTGAGGTGGTCCACGCGGGTAGCCGGCTGGAGGACCCCTCATGGGAGGTCCCTGGCCACCTCCGTATCCCATCATTGGAGGTCGAGGACCTCCCATGCCAGGACCTCCCATGCCAGGGTATCCCATACTAGGACCGCCCATGCCAGGGTGTCCCATGCCCGGGTATCCCATGCCCTGTCCCATACCCTGTCCCATACCGTAGTTCATGCGTTGTTGTTCCATCGCCAACAATTGTTGCCTTCGATGTTCCTTAGCCATTTGTTCATTTTGGTACTGTTGCATATCGTGGGCATATTGTTGCGGAGCCATCTTACGACTGAGCTCTTTGACTCTTCCTTCTAAGTGCTGTCCTAGGATTTCGCCGAAGTCGATCTGTCTCGTAGCTGTCGCTGCATTAAAGAAATCCTCTGCGCACGATTGCTCTTGTCCTTGACCGTGACCTTGTCCGTAGCCTTGCATCTGCCCTTGACCTTGTCCGTAGCCTTGCATTTGACCATAACCTTGTCCGTAGCCTTGCATTTGGTTGGGGTTGTAGCCACCGCCGCCACCACCTCCGAACATAGGAAGGGGAGCAGAGAGTACAAACTGCGCGCTCATGACGGCGGCGAGGAGAATGGAGAAATTGGACTTCATCTTGATACTGCCAGCAGATGTAGACGAAGTAGGATCGAGGAGAGGAGAGAGAAAGGGGAGAAAAGTAAAGCTGAGGAGGTAGGAAAGTAGAACGGCAAAGTTGGGTGAAGAAGGAGAGGAGGAAAAGAGAAGGGGAAGGATGCAAGAAAAGATGATTCATTTATAGGAGTGGGTCTCCCTGCATTCGCTTCAGTATCCAACCATCTCTAACCGCTACAGTCGGGCTATGACCGAACATACTACCGAAGCGTAACTCGACAGCAGTCGGTCGAGTAAGAAGAGGACGAGCGACGAAGGAGTAGGTCGTGTCGATTTCAAAGGCAGTGCGTTGCTGTACGGTGTGCAGTGCTTGTGAACGTCTCTTGTGCTAAGCGATACCGTCATAGCCAGACATCACCCGCGTGCTTTGAGTGTTGCATGTCGATAGAGCGCTCCTCTTCCTAGATTTGAGACTGCGCCAAGACAGGATAAGATGAAGCGAGACACTTCTGCGCGTAAGAGTGAAGCGCCCTCGTTAGAAGAATCGGCACTGGGCGTACACCGAAAGACCGAGAGCAGCGGTTCATTCAGCGCTGCAGCATCTGTGTGCTGTGGTACAGCTTGGACGTCACCCTGATCAAGACAAGAAGGAGGCAATAGTGGATTATAGAGAGAGAGAAAAAGAGAGAGATGAGGAGCAGGCTGGTAGTCTTGACATCCGCGAACCGACACAGCTTCGTAGCGAATGTCGCGGAAATTATCACCCTATCGAATTCAGCCATGTACCCTCGACAATGGCTATGCGGGTTGCCTTTCGCCATGGTCGTCCTACAGGACGCAACTGTTGAGACACTCTTCCTTTCAGGGGTATAGATGTCCTCAGGGAGATGCACATAAAAGCGGGTCCTCTCGTGCTCGTCCGTTGCTCTTCTCCCCACCGAAAAGTCTCTCGCTGGATCTTTCTTTCTTTCTCGCAGCCTGCTCTTTCCACCCCCTTTTTTATTGCTCATCTCTCCTGCTCTTCTTGCGACTGTCAGATCTGCAGCCTTTGAAGATGAGGTCCATCTTTCTCTGTCTTCTCGCCACCGTCTTGAGCGTAGGGTATGTCTTATCTGCGCCGGCTCCAATGGAGTATTCAGGGGGCGATGATCCATATGGTGAGTTGCATCATGCTTTCGTCCTCCTCGTCACAATCAGCTGGCTGACAAGCATTTTTCCTCAGCAACACAGATGTACGCACGCCCGCAAAACCGACTGTATGGCCCTGGTTCGGCCAGGATGAGATATGGACCATCGGTGTACAGACCTGGCTACGACCCCCTCCACGACAACAATCATGAAAGTGCTGATTATGGCTTCCGAGGGACCGTAGGTAATGAGATTGTGGCGGCAACTCCTGTCCAACGGACACTCCCAACCCTAGCGCATGAGCTCAACATCCCCATGTCGGATGATCATTTCTCCCGACTGGTGAGACACCATGCTGTAAGTTGAGAAGTGAAGCTTTGAGGCGCCCGAAAAAAAAAGCTGTTTAGGTCTGATCGTTTTCACTTTTCTCACTTGATCTTCACTAGAAAAATGATCTTCCCTGGACGGAGGAGATGATCATCGAAGGAAACAGAAGATCTCTCAAAGAAGCGGAAAGTACTGCAAGCTCCAGCCGAGCGCCAAACCGTGATGGGACGAGGGGCAGCAGACGCAAGTTGGAACGATTGAATTCCTTTGATAAAGTCAAGAATTTTCTTTCCTGCAATCACAGCTGAAGATCATTCGAAGTCGATGTAGTCGAGACACGCTGAGTTGAGCTTCTCTCTGCTCTATCGATCGTGCGATCACACGCTCTGTGAAGTCCTTCCCTTAGTGATCATATGAATGTATTCACAGAGCGAAGTGTCTTTGCTGTCATGCTCGATTTATCGCTCGAAGGCTGTTGTGTGTCGTGCCATACTCGTCATTGTGTCTCTTCTCTACTTTAGATGGTCAAGATGACAGGCAACACTGAAGAGACCACGCTTGCCGGAGCTCATGCGTCGCTGTCTCGCGTAAGCGAAGTGAACTGATACAGTCTGGCAACAGTATCGCACAAGGCTGCAGAAGGTCTTCTCTTGCACTCTCGAATGAGGGGTACACGTCTTCTAAGAATTGCGTCTATCCTTCAAATACAGGCACATTTCCACATGTCGTTTGCATTGTTGTATCGAGGCATTCCCCTGCCGTCGTCCTTGTACACTTGTCGCCCCATTTGGAAGTTCTGTCTCAACTTTCCCTTCTACCAATCTTCCTTCGCATTGCCAAGCCGAAAGCGCTGATACTGCTGCGCCACTGCAGTACAGATCACACTCGGCGCAGTGACGCAGAAGTGAATCAGCTTGCACAGCTATAAGGCGTTGTCGCACCGCAGCACATTCTTTCACTGCTTTAAGTCCTACTGCTCACCTGTGTCGTATAAGTTCTCGTCCTTTTTTCTTCCCTCTTCTCTAACCCCCCTAACTCATATACTCTCGATCAACACGATGAAATCATCCTCCTTTATCCTCGCTTTGGGAAGTGTGTCCAGCGTCCTCTGTGCACCGATGAATTATGAGAGAGGTCGATCGGCAGGCGTACCCAGGCCCGATTCTCTAGTAAGAGCCTTTCGTCGAGATCATCTCAGTGATGCGTTCCGAGCACATCACTTGTCTCAATACCATGCGTCGTATCCTGAGGGCCAAATGCCGCTCCATCAGTACTTTGGAGGATCGAGCGGATCCTTATCGATTCCCCAGGAGGTCTTCTACAGCGATCCATCGACTCAGACTCTGCAGCTTGCTGTACCGACGCCGTTACATCCTCCCCCCGTGACACGAGTCCGACAGCCAACTCGTGCTCATGCACTTATTGCTCCTCCCGGGGTGAGTACGGAGCAGGCTTCCTCGACTTTAGAAACAAGCATCCGCACTTCTCTACTAATCAAGACCCCTCCTTGGCCCACTCTCTCCAGTATGAAGTGGTTCCATGGTCCGAAGCTGCACTGAATGAAGCCAACAGGCGAGCAGGGCATCGCGGATTGGTCAACAACATCAGGGACTTCTTCACCTGCAATCATAGTTGATCAGCAAGCGTCAACTGGATCGTGCGAAGCCTGAGATGGCCGCCCTTATTTGATGAGCCCGATGTAAGAATGCACGAAATATGTCTTACTCACCCATGGCCTGTTCTCCGTCTGTGCCGAGCTTCGCTGTCACTGAGTGAAGCGAACATCTTTGACATCGCCTGTCGCTGCATGTCGATGCAGCTCCTCTGTCCACATGGCCGCTAGTAGATGATCTCGGTGATTACGCAGCTTGCTCTAAAGGAACACCTTAAAATTTCATAAGTCCGTCACGTCCCCCTCCTGTGTGCGTTATGTGTATGCTTCTCACCTACACCTCCACTCCGCACTTACCTTGACACCTTGAACACACACGATGCCGATGCTACCGCCACTCAACTTCGACAAGTGGCTTGATGAGAATAGCCACCTTTTACAACCTCCAGTGGGCAACTACTGCCTGTACAAGACAAATGACTTCACTGTGAGTGCGAGCGAACTCGACACGTTGTGCTCAGATTCTCATACTCTAGCTATGCAATTTCTCTTTCCTTCTTGCAGGTCATGGCGGTCGGAGGACCTAATGCTCGCAGCGACTATCACTTCCAGCCCACCGAAGAGTGGTTCTACCAGAAGAAGGGAGCAATGCTGTTGAAGGTTATTGAAGATGGTCAATTCAAGGACATTCACATTGGAGAAGGGGAAATGTTCATGCTGCCAGGTGAGTCTTTCATCCGACCATTTTGCCGACTCGCTCTTGAGGCTGATGATGGCCTCTACTTTTTCCGCAGCCTACACACCCCACAGCCCTTGCCGATTCGAAAACACAATAGGAATTGTTGTCGAACGGACCCGACCAGACGACAAAGAAGGTGAGTCGCTCGACGTAGAGTCTTTAGCATCGTCACCTGTGAGGCGCGACCTAAAAGATGATAAAAACCTCACAGATGCTATGCGGTGGTACTGTCCCAACCTGTCTGCACACAACAACGAGCCTCACATCGTCAAGGAATCGAGGTTCCAGTGCACCGATCTCGGCACACAGTTGAAACCAGTGATCGACGAGTGGAAGGCAAACGAAAAAGGTCGCAAATGTGGTTCGTGTGGATATGAGCAGGGAGAGAGGGAGCTCATCGGAGGCCTATCCGTGAAGGCTTAAAACGAGGTTACTACTGCAGCATCACTACTGCTCCTCTTGTGTACAACATTTAGATCAACTTGACGCGGAGAAATATAATCATTTTGTCGAACTTTTTGTTTCTTGCTTACCAATACGCACGCCTCCACCGCAAGTTGAGAATGTCCCTTGCTTTGCTCTCTAGACGATAATCGACGTGCATTTCTTCCTGGTCCGTTTAGATACTTTCCCCATCGTTCTTCCGGGGGTTCCCTCAGCATGAGGATCTCGATACCCTCTATACCCACGAACGCTTCGCCGCGGATACCCATCGAGTACACGATTCAGGCGGCCACTGACCTCGTCTCAGAGCTTTTCACCTCTTCCAAAGGCAAGGTGCTGGTGATGACGGGTGCAGGTGTGAGCGTGGACAGTGGCATTGCACCTTATAGAGGCGCTGATGGACACTATACTGTGCACAAGACATACCGGCCCATCTTCTTCCACGAGTTTACCGACGAAAGTGAAAAGGGACACCTAGCACGACAACGATACTGGAGTAGATCCTTCCTCGGATACGTGCCTGTGTTGAATGCGAAACCGAACAAGACTCACTATTCCATTGCCGCTCTCCAAAGGATGGGCTATTTTGACAACTACATCACACAAAACGTCGACTCCCTACATCATGCTGCCACACCATCACCATCACTTGCTGCAAGCACAATACTAGAGTTACATGGGACACTTCAAAGCGTTGTTTGCGTCACTTCACCTACGCCATCAGACGCCAACGCAAAGAGAAAGCGACCTGTCGATCCAGCTCAATATGACCTCTTGTCCCAGTCACATCTGTCCGCCAGTCCAAGAAGACAAGCCACGCCAGTAGCACACAACACACCAACAGGAGAGGCATACCCGAAAGGGTGTGGATTTCGAGGAAGTAGAGCTATCTATCAGGAAGAACTGGGGCGAAAGAATCCAAGATGGAAAGAATTTGCACAGGAGATGAAGGAGAAAGGTACCGAGCCAAAGACGAATCCCGATGGCGATGTCGATCTGGGGAATGCAGATTATGCTTCTTTCAATTACGGAGCTTGTCCCAATTGCGGCGGAGCTTTGAAGCCGGCCGTGATATTCTTCGGAGAGAGTGTCCCAGACAAGCTACGAGATCATTCTTACAAGTTGATTGATGAGTGTGAATCAATGCTGATGATCGGAACTTCTCTGGCAACTTACTCAGCGTTTCGTCTAGTCAAGGCAGCACAAGAGCAGGGAAAGAGAACGATGATCATCAACAAGGGACCTACTCGAGCTGATCCCATCGTGCAGGACAAGATCGAGTTGGGAAGCAGTGAAGTGATGAATGCTGTGGCTAAGCATCTAGCTGGAGACCGGGCAAAGAAGGATCCTGTCCTGCATAGATTGCTGGAAAGTGGCAAAAAGGTCGCTTTGGAGCAGAGGAAAGGCGTGGTGAGCAGTTGATGGCGGAGGTAGAGAAAGTACAGCAAATCCATAGCACACACACATCATCAATCGTTGAACATAGACAATGCAATCTCTATCATAATGTACTTCTATACTCACACCACTGGCTACACTAGCCCCGCCGTCTTCATCCAACCTCGAAAGTTGTGAATGACGTCCTTGTCGATCTGCTCAAAGTAGCCCAGCTTCGACACGGGCTTGGGATCGAGGTCCACGAGGTGAAAGGATGGCGCGATGCTATCCGTGCCGCTGGATGATATGCATCGTACAAAGAGGGAACAATCCTTGTACATGGCCGACAGTAGCAACCTCACAATGGCTTGTCTTACTGTTATCTGTGAATGGGTCACCATATCGCTCCGTATTGCCTCTTGATACTCACCCAAGCTGACGGGTGGCTCCTTTGCATCGGTCAGACTGACACCGTATTCCGCGAGGTAAAGCGCCGAGACACCTTCCACATCCAAGTCATCGTACTTGTGCTGTAGATATGCGAGTCTCTCTAACAGCTTCTGACCTTCTTTGCTGGCGAGGTGAGAGGCTATCATGCCTTGCAATGAGGTACTTGCAAAGTGAGTTTTTGCCAGCTCATCCAGTTCCTCTACCTTGTCAGCTTCAGTCCGATCGCCGTTCACAAAGACTCGCAGATTGCCTGTACCTTTGAGCCAGTCGTTGTACAGGGCTTTTGCCGACTTCTCAATGCGCTTCTCATCGCCACTGTACAAGTCCAATGGCTCGTAGTACTGCTCGAATTCACCTAGCGTTGGTGGGCTTTCGCCTTTGAGCACACGAAGCATACGATACCTGGAGTATCGTCGCTTGATGCTCGAGGTCTCGTCGGACAACTTAGCCGAAGGTGACGGCAGAAACCCACACTTGGGCTTGACCTCGAAGCTGATAATCTGCTTGCCCTTTATGGCCGCACTGAGGTCTTCGGTCACTAAAACGCCCCCTTTACCAGATTCGTCCACCCCGCTCGCTCTTCTCCTCTCCATTGGTCTCATCACCTCTACCTTTGCTGCCATTTCCTTTAGAAATCGTCTTAGTGCGTAGTCATCCGATGCATCCTCCTCCAGCCTGAGGAGAGGGGAAAGCACACCAGGAATACCCAAGTCTGGCGCAAGAACGGTGTCCTTCCATTGTGCTGCTCCGATGTCGTCTACTGAATCTGATCCTCCACTGTCAATCTTTGAGCACCCAGCTCGGTCTATCTTAGACATACGCAAGGCCACTCTGCCCCCATCAGGTCCAACGAAAGGATACACAGACGGTCCTTCATAGCGCAGTAGCAGATTCTTTCCTCCCTCGGCCAAGTATGTCCAATGGCGAGAGTCGAGTGACTTGACCGAAAACGAGGCAGGCCACTGGGAAGGGCCCAAGCCATTGTGAGCGAGATGGTCTATGCAAGTGTTCTTCCTAGCCTGCCGCGAGCTAGAGATGCTTGACTTGAACGGAGTTGTATGCGTTGGATGAAACGGTGTGGGCGACATTTTTGCCTCCTATAGAAGAGATCGTGAGAAGCTTTGCCCATCGATCGGTGCTCACCGATGCTAGCTTACACGCTAATTATTCTCGGCGACTTTTTCTTCCCTTCCGACTCTTGTCGGCGCGTTTCATGCGCTCTCCACTCAATCAACTATACGCCCCGAAATGAATCGTTGATTTGCGAGCTGATCGATCAGGGGAGGAACTCGTCGCCGGCGATCGTTCCCTTTCCACCAACCCATCAACCACATCCCAAAAGACCATCGAACACACACGACAGGTAACGGTCAACATTCACAACGATGAACATGAGTGGAATGAGCGGGATGAGTGGGACGGACACGGATTCGGCGTCGACGGCGTGCACCATGAACATGCTGTGAGTGGCCAGAAAGAGCTTTAGAGGGCTGAAACCACTCATTTGACCATGCTGACACTCTCAAATGTGTCTTCAGCGGCAATTGGCAAGTAATCGGTTCCTGCTTCCTCACATCCTCCTGGCATATAAGCTCAACGGCTCAATTTGCGGGAACATGCGTCGGTGTGTTCTTGTTGGTCGTCTTGATCGAGTCGATAAGGCGGTGGGGTCGAGAATGGGATCGGTACATAGTCCGCAAAGCCATATCGGACGACTTATCCAGGAAAATCGAGGTGGCAGGCAACACAAGAAGCCGGAGCCAAGCACAGACAGTAGCATCATCACCGGAGCGAGAAAAGGTAAACGACTTCGAGTCGCAGGTCAGCGGGATCGAAGTGCTGCCACAATTCTCGAGCAACCAGCGTTCAAGAGCAACTCCAGCCCCTAGAGGTGCGGCAACTCTTCGCAAGATGGAAAGCGCCTTCTTTGGTCTTCCGAAAGGTAGCCCAGGCGCTCGAGCTCTTTCCAGCCGTCACTCGACATTTCGACCTACGATGTTCCAACAAGGCGTTCGAAGTGTAGTGTATGCTATCCAGTTTGCCGGCGCTGTGAGTGCCTGAACGTGACTGGAGTTGGAAGGCGGCAAGGATAGCACGAAGATCTGACTTTCATCCCATCTACAGTACATTGTCATGCTGATCGCCATGTCCTACAACGGCTACATCATTATTGCCATTGTCCTCGGCGGCTTGGTCGGTCACTTCTTCAGCACTTGGGACACTCTATCGATGCAGTCCGATACGGACGACGACGACACACAACTCATGGGACAGGACAGATCGACTGGTCAAAGGATGACAGGAGCACGTTCACAGGCTACTTACGGCAACGCGAGCGGTGCTTGTTGCGACTGAGCGTACTCCCTCCCTCCAGATCAGACCTGTAGCCACATCTGTACCTCACTACTTGTACACTACTCCCACAACGACGGACAGTTTTGAATCATAATCATGATGACCAGCATCATGTGCGAATCTCCAGCGGCTTCAGTACTAAGAATACAATCAATAGGACCTTCTCGGTGCAATGTGCAGCTTCGTATTACCAATGTCGTACGAGACCACGTAGGATCGTTGCCAGACTTCTCCGATCAACATTTCATCCTCTGACGCCTTTCCTCCTCTTGCAAAGGAAGAGAAGCAGACATCTTCGTACCCCTCGATACCGTTCAACGATCGCACAATCATGTCGCGAGAGTCCATTGGCATGACTTTACCACCAATTATGAAAGCGGCATAGGGAGCTTTTGCCTTGCAATCCACGGTAAAGTAGTCGAGAGTGGCGTTGTAGACTGCTGGTGGGTCGAAAAGAGCATTGAGCTTGTTGACGTGCTTTGTCGGCATGAAGTTGGGGCCTGTGCCTGAATCGACGAGAGACTGGAATTTGCCAGTAGTTGTAAGATTGGACTTGCTTGTTTTCCCGTACACGAATTCGTTCGAGATGGTGTAGAACTCCAGCTCTGTGTCATTTTGGAACTTTTCAATCGGTACTGTTGTGAATGGCCGCTTAAAGAGGTGCTCAGGCACAAGACCACCCAAGGCCAAGACACCCGCCTTAGCGCTCAAGGGTGTGTGTCGTGGCACTCGATCAAGCGCCAAAGTAAACACGGGCTTGGTGAGATTTTTCTTAAACATGGTAAAGAAGATCGGATCATACTCGATCGAGGAGCCATTCGATCGATATGTCGACGACGTGATGGATGGGAAGCCCAGACCAAGCAGACCGGAAGAGTGGTTGTCTCCTAGCCAAGCTGCATTGTCGACCAAAGCTACCTGTTGTTTCTTGACATGAATACCAGCGAGTTCCAGACTGTGGTATCCCATTGAACCGGACAGTGACTCCATTTCAGGAAAGTACGAGACTGAGAATTCCTGACTAGTAATATTCTTGAAGCCATGATCGTTCTTGAACAGCTTACCGAATCCGCATCCACTTTGCGGTAAAGGGTCGAGAGATGTGATGTTGACGCACTGGAAGTCTTTACCAATGACCCATGTGTCGGAGGAGCCTGTCAGGACGTAGATAGCGAGGAGCAGGGGCCGTGAGCTCGAGAATAGCTAATGGGATCGTACTGTGGACTCACCGGTGTCGACAAACGAAACAAAGGACTGCTTCGTACCGTTGGGAGCAACCCACGTCAGATTCACTGTTGGGTAGACGCCGGAGTAAATCGTGTTCACACCAGCCTTGTGCACTTTCTCTGTCTTGACCTTGCAAGTAGAGCGTGTTGTAAGATGGGTATCGCTACTGACACCCCTCCGACTGGATCTTCTAGCCTTGCGATGAGACGACTTAGCCAATGCCGTCTTGAGGCGTTTCTTCGCATCCAATCGTGACTTGAGAGGGGAAGACAGGTAGTTCGCATGTGGATTGCGGCCCAGAAGCAGATGATTCTCCTCTGAAGCAACGGAGGGAACAGTGCTAGCTTCACTGGCCAGAACGGAGCAGAGCGATGAAGCAAGGACGAGCAGCGAAGCCAGCACCCTACCTTGCTTTGTTGCAATCATTGTGCGCGAGTTGCTATCCTGAGCGAGGCGCGCAAAAGTGAAGTTAGGAGAAGAGACGAGGCGGACGAAGGAGCGTTTCAAAAATGAGAGTGGAAAAGGAGTGTTGCACAATAGGCAGAAATGAGGGAACTGGGGGGATGATAGGACTAGGATGGAAGTCGAAAAGGGGAACAGAGGAAGATAACGTTCTATGGAAGCGTGAATGAATAGTGTCCTTCTCCCACCACAAGAATCCGCGCGGTCGAAAGAGCAGATTAACCTTTCATTGATTGTTTTATTACTGCTTCCATTCTGTAGAAGCACTCCTTGCAGAACTGGAAAATAAGCGCATTTAAGGTCCTCTGCGTCCGACGCGCGCATTTTCAATCTTATTCTCCAGTTTGACAAGCGCCGTTCATATCATATGGTGCATTTAGGCTTTTCTCACTTTTGGCACCATTCCCAACGACTAGCAAGGCATTCGCACACAATCCTCCTTGTGCTCCCTGTACTTTAATCCTGTGCTCTGATTGATCGTCTGGGGTGGACTCGAAAGCACGGTGATTAAAAGCTCTTGGATGGATGACAACGTTGCTTGCCATCGTAAGGAGAATTACTTGTAGCTATCGTGGCTATCATGGTGCATGGTGGTTCATATGGCACACAATTTCCTCACGATTGTCGCTGCGAACCGCGACGTGATATGGAGTCTGGTCATGAAAGATGTGCAGACTTGGCTGGTCTGACCAGAAGAAGCGTCACAACCGACCTGACACTGATGCGGACTGTCTAGGCTTAGCATCGTCTTTGTTGTTCAATGATCACTTCATAGGGCATACCTAAGTACGATCCAGAAATCGTCTCAAGGCAGTAAGAGTAGCTAATTAGAGCGCTATCGCATCCTACTGTCATCATCCATCGAAATCTCTATGTATTTGTATTGCATTGAAAAGAAGTGGAGGAAGACCTATTCGTTTACGTCGACCATACTGTGTATGGAAGGGGAATCGTCAGCATACCTTCAGCATACAGTCAACGAGGATAGGAAGCGCAAGTACTCACTGATACGACGGAGCATTCAACTTGGACGCCCCATTGAGGAAGGGCAAGCCAACAACGAAGATGTACTCGACTGTCTTAGACCCTAGCTTTTCGACCAATTCTCCAGCGGCATGCGCTGAACCGCCAGTAGCAATCAGATCGTCAATGATCAGCACAGTCGAGCCTGGCTTGAGGGAGGAAGCTTGCATCTCAAATATGTCTTGACCATACTCTTTAGCATACGTTGCTTGGACACATTCGCCGGGAAGCTTTCCTTGCTTTCGGACGGCGACAAAAGCAGCGCCCAATCGCATGGCCACAATGGGTGCAAGTAAGAATCCTCTTGCATCTAGACCAACGACTGCATCGATCTTCTTCCCATTCGCTAGCTTCGGAATGGTGACATTGAAGATATGCGAGGTGATGTGGGAGATGAGAAGTTCGAATGCAAGGGGATCGCGAAGGACTGGCAAGATATCGACGAAGTTGACTCCTTTCTTTGGGTAGTCGGGGTAGAATTGAAAGTGTGATTTGAGCTGCTGGATGTCCAGAGCAGTGATTGTCGTCTGGTCGGACATGATGCTTGTGAGGTGCTGAGGAGAGGGCGGTCTCCTTGCATTCTATCCTGGACAAAATCTTCGCATGCCCATTAGGGTTTTGACAAGTGAAGTCTCTCTTCCCGGGTTCTCGTACGAGCCCACGTGGCTTGACCCTATGTTATCTTGGTCCTGGCGGCGATTGAGCTAGCGCGCTTCCAGTCTTTTCTCCAAGTCCTCAACCTGTCCGATCGGAAAGGCGAGAAGATTGATCAGGCTGCAGTCGTTGGACAGGGTGGAGACGCTTCAGACAAATTCACCTTCTGCACACCATCGCTCTCGAATCGAACAGTATGACGACCACAAAGCAGCCCAAACGTGAGTGAGACAAGGCGGTGCCATGGAGAAGGGGAGTCTCACAGTTTCCTTACCTCGGCTTCTCGCCTTTCTCTCTCTGACAGCGCTTCCTTTCTACTGCCAATTTACGGCTGGGGCCATCGCTGGTACGACGGAGCTCCTGTTGCTGTACCCCCTGGACACCGTCAAGACGAGATTGATGCTGCAGACCAAAGTCGATGTTCCAGGCGCAGAAAGATACAGTGGTATGATGGACGCATTTCGAAAGATCATTGCCTCGGAAGGGTGAGTGTTTTTGCATATGTCTCTGTCACTCTTTTTTTTTCTATCAAGCGCTAATGATCGATCCCAAATGCGCAGTGTGGGTCGTCTGTATCGAGGCTTGATCCCTCCCTTGATGCTGGAAGCACCAAAGAGGGCAGTCAAGTTCGCAGCCAATGACTTCTGGGGAAAGACTTGGCGGGGAGTGACGGGGTCGGACAAGATGAATCAATCACTGAGTGTTTTGACCGGTTGCAGTGCTGGTGCAACGGAGAGTGTGGTAGTTGTCCCTTTCGAGCTGGTCAAGATTCGTCTACAAGACAAGGCACAAGCACACCTTTACAAGGGTCCCATGGATGTTGTCAAGAAGATCATTGCAAAGGACGGACTATTAGGCATGTATGCCGGTCTCGAGAGTACGTTCTGGAGGCACGTCCTATGGAACGGGGGTTACTTTGGATGCATCTTCCAGGTTCGAGCTCTGATGCCCAAAGCAGAGAGCAAAGGCCAGGAGCTGAGGAACAACTTCATATCCGGTTCCATCGGTGGATTCGTGGGCACAGCTTTGAACACACCCACTGATGTCTTCAAGAGCAGAATTCGTGAGTTAGAGTAAAAGATCGTGTCAGGAAAAGACCTTCTCTGATCATGATACTCTCGCACAGAAAACACGACGTTCGAAAAGGGTCAAAAGAAGCCCTGGACATTCCCAGGTGTCTGGCAAATCGGTAAGACGGAAGGGATTGCCGGACTCTACAAAGGCTTCACCCCCAAGGTCCTTCGACTTGCGCCAGGAGGAGGTGTCTTGCTTCTCGTCGTCGAGGTAGTCTTGGAGCAATTCCGAAAGCAGCTCGGCCCTCCCTATATCTTGGATACTGAGTAGGCTGGATGCGCAAATTCCGTCACTTGTACCTAGTCACAACTCCTGCCCTCCTCTTTCCTGCGCATCCTCACTGCGACCTCTGACGCATCTTATTGAACATAGACATCTTGTTATCTTCAGCATTTACTTTATTGCATACAGGTTTGCGAGTCTTTCTCTGAATACAAGGCACAACGATGATCTGCTCTTTTGCCTGCGCGTCCTACTAGCTGTTTCCCCTTCGCACAGCTGGTCCTCCAGAAGCACCGGGCTGAGAGCCTCCTTCACCTTGACTGGTCGTCTGCTTGCTTTGCCCATTGCTTGCATTGTCTGAAGGCTCGCTTGATGCCGCCGATCTGTCCATATTGACAGGTTTCTAGAGAAGGAAGTAGCATGTCATGTCAGCACTGCAGTTCGTTATTCGACGTCCATACCATCAAATAGACCTTACCTCCTTCTCCATCTTGTTGGAAGTCTGCTGAGGTCTTGGCTTATCAGAATCGTATGCCGCGTCACTGCTAGCAATGTCGCCACCCTGAGGAAGAACATTTCACGTTAACATTAAGTATGCGTATATCATCAAACACATGCAAGCACCTGCTTCACTTACGCTTGCTTCTCCTGGCATGCTCTGCTCACTTCCACCTCGGTCACCGGGAGTAGGATCATTCTTTTCGCCTTTACATGCTACGCTGCTTGGTCGGAAGGCTGTCGAGAAGAAGGCAACATTTCGAGGGGCAACACTGCGCTGACTCCCGAGTACGGTGACTGCTTTTGCGGAAAGAGGCGTGCGGAGCGACGTGAACATACTGGAAAGTATCACTTGGAGTGAATGACGGTGAGAATAAAGAGAGCGACGGTGCGTGACCCAGTGTGGACCCTCTTTTGAGACAGACCCGTTCCCTGCTAGCTAGTGAAGTGGAGGATAATTTCAACTGCCAGACGCGAGAAGAACGCGGCCGTCATCAGCAGCACCGACTAGCTTCTCTGATCGATCTCGCCTCGACTTCCGACCCCCGATCGAATCACTGATCATTCAGTGGCATGCTGATCATTCCATCCCTAACAAGCCTACGACTACCCTTGCGAACGAATTACCCTTTTGTGCTCGCACGAATGGCTTCCTCTTCTCTGTCCTCGACGCTAGCCACTACCGCTTGTGAACCTTGCAGAGGCGACTCCCCATCCATCTCGCCCAGTGATTATCAATCCTACCTCTCTCAACTGTCTCCCCAATGGCGAATAGAACCATTTCAGAACAACTCTTCACCAGCACTGCAGCGGGACTTCCATTTTAAGAACTTTAAACAGGCTCTTCGATTTGGAAATGAGATAGGTGATATCGCTGAAACGCCAGGGGTGAAGCATCATCCTGCCATCGTCATCGAGTGGGGAAAGGTGACGTGCGCATGGTGGACGCATGCGATCAATGGAGTGAGCTAGCATGAGGCAAAGCTGTATGATATGCATTACGAAAAAGACTAAGCCCTTCTTCTCCTCTCCATCACAGCTGCATCAGAACGATTTTATATGCGCTGCAAAGACCGATGCAGCAGCCAAGCATGCAACAGGGATACTCGATCGGGAGACCTGACGATTGTTCGATTATATGTCGGTACTGTCCCTCTCATGTCGTCTCCCTGTACTTTTACCTCCTTAGAGATGACAATGCCATGTTCGTCGCTACAATAATGGTCAATCGAATACTATTGATTGAAGATTCTGCTTAGGTCTGTGCGCGCTCTTACATAAGCCAAATTTCCCCAACTTCCTCTCGATGTCCTGACATTTTTGCAGTAGGATTAATTTGGCTTCTCTTCTCAAATCGATCAACCATGGCGTCTACATCGGCGACACCTCTCAGTATCACCATTGAATTTGGGTAAGTGTCACTAAATCAATAAGATAAAGGTATGGAGCTCTGCTAAAACCGACTGATTCGTGTCTCCTTCTTTTCGACTCTTCGTAAATGAAGAGGCGGCACAGAATTCCTCACCTCTACTAAGAAGGTTAAGAAGCACGTTCTGCAAGTTCCGCGAACAATCAACGACAACGATAACAGCACAGCAGCAACTGCAGCAGGAACTGTGGTGGCACCCAAAGTCTCACTCGAAGCAACAGATGATGGGGCTGACGCAAAGACCCACGCAGCTACAATGAGGGATTTGGTGCAGGTTGTGCTGAAGGAGCTCATCACGGAGAGGCATAGCATGCTCGTCGAGCCAGACGGAAGCATGTGAGTAGAAGGGAAGAAGAAGGAAGATTGGGAACAGGAGAAGCCGTGTGCTGATATGAGGTGTTACGTCACTCCAGACGACCGGGCATCCTGATCTTGATCAATGAAGCAGATTGGGAATTGGAGGGCGAGATGGAATACGAATTGCAGGACAGGGATCACATCTGCTTCATTTCGACACTGCATGGTGAGTAGCACCAGACGCTCGTACTTAGAAGATACGTTGATTAGAGGAAACTCGTCCTCTCTTTACAGGGGGTTAAGCGTCTTTCTGCCAATCACTTTGATGTTTTTGTCGAGTGGGACAGTTCGGAAGGCAGGTAGAAATACAATTATTATGTGATCAGGACACTCTATGATGTAAGGAGAAGAGTGATTGAGCGCAATGCGTGTGTGCTTGGTAATACATCGTGGTACTGCAGATGGCAAAGTATGCTTACCTCTTGACAGCCACCTTTCTATTTGGCTCCTTGCTGGCTCCGAGTTTTGTGCCGAGGTAGAAGACGACGTAGAACACGCCGGCGACTTGGCAGAAACGCAGCAGAGGACTGGCCGTTTGTGCCTCATACTCTTCTCGACTAGCAAAGCCGCCGTTTGAGTTGGGATTGTTGGCAGCTCTCCTTGCATCACTCATTCTGGCTGACGCAGCTGCGTCCTTCTTCCTTTCTCTTTCCGCAAACCTCTCAAACATGGAGGAGCCACTTCCCGACGTCGAAGAGCTTGAGCTATTTCCTTGGCCGAATTCGTGGTAGGCTGACCTGGAAGAAGTCCCCGCCTGTTCTGGACGAGGATTTGCTCGTCGTCGCTGGTAGTCCCAAGCGTACGAAGCACTCGCTCGGCGTTGTACATTCTCGCTAGCATACCGATATTGACCTCGATTCACTCCACGAGTCGAGCCCAGACTTGCGTTGCTCAACTGCCGATCGTAGTCTTTCCTGTTCGTGGGGAAGAATATTATGAGAATCGAAGGTATGACATGCAGCCTTCTTTAAAGCCTATAGAACACACACCTGCTCTCTGCTTGTCCTAATGTCGAATAAGCCTCGCTGACCTCTTGAAATTTCTTGTTTGCATCGTCAGACTCAGAGTTCACGTCTGGATGCCACTTCTTGGAGAGCTATGTACATGTACAACATCATAGTCAACTACTGCGTCGAAGACCGTCTACCTTCTTGTGTAATGCTCACCTTATAGAACTGTGCTTTGATATCCTGCTGGGATGCACTTTTTGGCAGGTCTAGAGTCTGGTAGTGATCTTGTCTATCTGGAGAAGTATGGAAGGCCGCAACATGCTTCCGTCTACCGTCAACGACGTAGCTACAAGTCCCCCCAACCTGCGCCCGCCGAGGTATCCGTTGCATGAGCATGGCGGGCCAGGAGTCTTTCAATCCTGTCTCTAGAAACGTCAGACGTAGTAGGACAATGTTGTATAGGAAGATTGAGGAAGCAGCTTCCCAAGGGAAAAAGTCGTGCATGCAAGTTCATGTCATGGCCGTATCTGATTTACGCGTGGCTTCGTGCACTTTCTCCCCAGTGCTCCTCCACCTTCACAGGAGAGACACAGACCTGTGGCTCCAGAGAGATCGAGGTGGATTCGACAGGAGGTGACCTCACCGAAGAGCCTGCGGAGAGAGACAATTGCCATGAAGACGATCAGAACGGAGATCCGTGGGCGGGAAGTCCACCGGCTGGATCTGGTGATGCTCACAATATCACGCTTGTGTGATACTAAGCTGATTACTTATTAGAAGAACGGCGCCGACTCTCAGCAGCACGCATAACCCTTCCGTCCTCGAAGACTAGTCGACCGAGCTCACTCCGACGGCCGTTTTGAAGAGATGGCAGGAAGGACTCTATTTCCACTTCCTTGCCACCTGCTGTCATCTCGCTCACATTCTTACTTGATCCGTGGTCGCCATCATCCTTGCTCGGAGCTTTGAATATCAGCAATCTGACCATGACGTCGAGAATGGTGCTCCTACTCTATGCCTTCCTTGCAGCATCCTACAGCATTCATGCTCTCCCATTCGACGAGAAGTCTACTCCATCAAGGTGAGTGTCTGCAAACACAAGTTCGTAAGACAAACCATCGCTCACGAAGCTCTATCTTTCAGCCACACTAAAAGAGGCATCCCTCAGACGTCCACATTCTACCCTTCCTACATTCATCACAGGAAGAAGCAGCATACTCGCGCAGGGAAGAAGCGCGATGGAAAAAGGGTGAGTGTCTCCCGCTTGATCCTGAGTAGGTCTTTCTCGATGATCTTACTTCTTTCCGCGACTTCAACGGTAGGCGTCGAGCAATGTGAAGAAGGCGCAATCTCCAGCGAAGGATCCCATTTCAGCGGTCGTTGGGGAAGCAATCGCAGAGACCAAAAGCATAATGACTCGACTGAGACGGAACTGCCGTAATCTATTGAGAAAGCGTACGAGGTAGCTAGCGTCCAGCAACCTTCTGTCATATACGCCGATAATTCCGATAGACATCACATCGTTGAGAACAACGTTTCCTACAAGCACAGAACACCGAGGAGAGGGAGGATGAGGTGATGTGCGCAATGCTCAACCTTCCACTGAAAGCGACGGAAGAAATGCTTCATCTGTGCCTGTGCCAAGATTGCCGACTAGAAGCGCCAGTCTAGGGAAAAGGCGTAGAAGAAAGCATAACGCCGACCCTATCAGAGTATTACTATCGAACTAGTAGTTGTCTTGACTGTAGTCGATGTTGGGCGTTAGCTCTGCGTACAATCGCGATGAATGTCATCATAGGGAGGCCTTCGTGGCTGACGATGCGCTGTCTTGTTGGCGCCAGGGCGAGCGAGGAGATTGTTTGAATGAAAGGAGTACTGCGACTCAAGCAAGCCCACACGAAAGCTACATAAATAACGACAGGTACAGCAGTGGCTTACCGGTGATAGCGCTCTTCGCAACTATTCAACAAAGTGCTGGTCGCTTCTACTTTATCCGCCTCTTCTTGCCCTGTTCACCCTAGAAGATGAGGCCATCTCTTGCACTCTTGACAGTCCTGCTGAGCGGGTCCTTGGTGCTCGCCGCTCCTGCAACCAACGAATCGAAGCCGCCGTGAGTCAGACGGGTCTTACTTGAATCTATCTACTAACACGAACAAGCTGCAGACCCTTGTCTATCGAATCAAGTCATAGGCAAATGCACGTCACTTCGGCCGACCTTCAGCACCATCTCGAAAGTGGCTCTCACGTCTTCCTCGATCCCCAAACGGCGACAATAGGAGTAGGTATCGAATGTGGGACCAATGACCGGCTCCTTTTTTTCACATCATTCTCTCCTCTCTTTTCCCGTTAATTCCAAGGACCAGCATCATCAAGACGAGCTTCCGCTGAGCGACGAAGTCCTTCCGATGACAAAGGATAGCATACAAAGACTGTATGAAGACTACACACTTGAGTACAGGAAGGCCGCTCGTGAAAGTAACGAGCACAGAAAGACGGTCGCAAAAGCGTGGAAAGAATACCTGAAGAAGCAGTACCAGTTTCAAGGCGGAAAAGTGGAAGACCTGGTAAGTCTGCTCGTCACCGACATTGCTAGCGTCCTTTTACTAATGTTGCCTACTCCTCTGCAGTCCAGGGAGTCATCTCCATCCTCATCCCCTCAAAGGGGCGAAAGGGCTTCTCGATCTTCCCCTGATACCCATATAGTGGATACAGAGGTGAGGTGAAGTGTGGCGGAGGCAGAAGCACATCACCTGATCTCGTCTATTTTGCTTAAAGCTCGACTTGAGCGAGAGAAGCACCGCCAATAGAGATGTCGGCGTCCGCATGTCGATTCAAGACCTACAAAAGGAGTATACAGAAGCAGAAGAGAGCCTCTTCAACGCTCGAGCGATAAAAAGCGAAAAGTATATCGAAATTGCAGAATACTACAAGGACTACTTCAAAGAGCAGGCAGAGCAACAAGGCTACAAGCTGGATCTAATGGTGAGCACAGTCCCACCATCTTCATTGGCATCCTAGATGGCCCTGACTTATTCTTTCTTCTTCTCAATTTCACGGCGAACTTTCTATTGGAAGGGTAAATTTGTGTCTTTCAGTCAAGCTGCGATTCCTAGGAAAGTGAATCAGAAGATTAGAAGAACCAGCCCCTCCAAGACCAATGGCACAGAGTAATCGAAGCTTGCGAGGACGGAAGAGAAGACAGAAGGGACGCTCACCTTCACCCAGTACCTCGCTCTCTTCCTCTTCAGCGTGTAATTTGGAACTACGGTGATGATCCGAAGCCAATAGAGCATATAATTCATCAGTGGCAGATCGGCCCTTCGTCTTGTCATCCCACGGAATGTTATGATACGTTTGGTCTTTTGTGTGCACCTGAGCCGCTCTTCACCCGGAATTTAGCCCCACAGTGCCATATTTTATCTCTGCAATCCTACTCTATGCTTGCCACTTACGATCTTCCTGCTTCGAGTGCTCTTCTACTTACGCCCGAAGAACATCCTTTAGGCGATGCCCTATGAAATGACGACGGCGAGAGAGGACAGTCAGTTCAGAGTGATGCAGTGCAAGCACACGTCAGCGCCGAGAGTACACAGCATTGATACCACCATTTCCCTTCGATTGTCTTTGCTAAGAAATCGCATGCCTCAGATGTGCACGACAGGCGCAGCAATCAACACAGCCATTGAGACTGGGCAACGGGAGAAGATCACCCTCGTCTTGTGCAGTGCACCTTTACAGCTAGTGCGCATACACTCTGATACGCTCTTCCGGAAAATCCCACCAGTCCTTCGGCTGAAGAAGTCGTGTACCGCCTGCTTGGTCTGACAGCCGTGTTAGGTGTCACAGTTTTCATACTTGCTTCACGAATGTGTCAAGTAGAACCACGCAGAAGGTGCCTATCTTCACTCCCCACTCCATACTCATTCCCCATCAAGAGAATTAGGAAGTGCTAAACATGAAGTTTGCCGAATGGAGCTTGTGTTTTCTGAGTCTTTTGCCAGCGGTGTATTCCACGCCAGTGCCGGGTGGAGACAGGTGAGTTCTAGTCACCATATGGAGAATGGGTGGATGTCCTCAATTGACCATCGCTTCCAGTACAAGCTTTCGCATCGATGGTAGCAGAAGAGGACAGCTGCGCCTCGAGGCCCCCAACGAAAGCAAGTGAGTGCCTGTCTTTCTCTAATGGAATTTATGTTCATTTCTACATTTCTCTCCTAGAGCACCTCGGGTACCCAGTTTCAAGCATGCTGGCTCGGTATCACCGTTCGGCCTAGCTGATTACGTCGGCTCTGTAAGTTTAGCGACATCGCATCACCAGCATGCGTATTCTCAGCGTCGCACATACTCACCTCTCATTCACGTCTTCTCAGAACCTTCGATCTCGCAGGCCTGCGCCCATAGCACGTTATCCAGGCTATCGTTATGATAAGAAAGTGACCGATTCTAGGAGCAATTCGGAAACTCTTCGGCTGAAGTGGAAATCAGAGCCCTCCAGCAGTAGTAGTCAAGCGAGTAGTAGCATGATCGTACAAAAGAAAGCCGTTCAAAAGAATTTCTGGAGGGACGTGATCAAGAAATTGACCAGAAGAATGTTCTCTGGGAAGGGAAGCGACAGGAAGATGACCAAGACCGGCAGCGAGATCTCGACATCGCAGGGAAAGCCACTTGATAGGAAGAGCACGAGAGGTAGAAAGGATAAAGGTAAGGCTGTGCAAATGGCCGTGATAGAGGAAGAGACAGCCCTACTACAAAGCGACAAGGCAGTAGAGAAGAAGTATACAAAGGCAAGCACAGGAAAGCGTCCATCAAAAGTGACGAGAGGTCTCGTCTGAACTCGTACTATCCTACCAGAAGTGAAGAGCCTAGACTTGGAATGAGGAAATATTGACGGTTGGGTGTGCAAAACGTCCCATCGAGGATATCTAAGAAGGCCTCTCCTTTGTTTAAATCATTTCTCTGCTATACTCTGAAACATCGTAAACTCCTCTCAAAGATCATTCCAAGAAGTCTGTTGATCACCATTGACCGTACCCTGGCCCTTTGAAGTCACTTTGAAGTCACTAAGGCAGTTCTAGAAGGCGATATGGTACCCACACAGCTAGCCCTCCGAATGCAGTGTACACGCCCAAAAGCGGTGAAGTTAGAACGCCAAATAAAGCAGTAAGGAGCTAGGGCGATCAGGGAGTACTTCGCGATTTATACGCCTGAGAGGTCCTGGAAGTGCTAGCAAGTGTATCTATTCCAAGCTATAAGACTAAGATCTGACTTTCTTTTTATTACCCTCTTCTTCTCGAATGTTGTTCCTTTTGGTGGTGACGTTTATTGCCCGATCTAATTATGAAGAATAAAGATTTCTGTACAAATTCCGGGCCTCCACACACTCTTGCGCGACGATCTTCCTTTCTTCTCAGCTTACTTCAGCTACACACACTGTACTCACAGCCCTTTCTTGACGTGCGTCCCTCTTTTGACCGTGATCACCCCTTTGCAACAGACACGATGGTGGCATCCGTACGCTGGACCCCTAGTCAGAAGCACTTCCTCTCCATGTATAGAAAAGGTGTGCGCGCGATTCGAGTCAAGCCAGAGGTGAGTCGTGCGAAGTAGCTCTTGGGGCGCATGAGGACGTCTGAGGAAACACTTTCAGGGAGGAATTATATGTAGGGCGCCCTGCTAATCTATTCATTAACACTTGCAGATGAGGCAGCCGGAATTCTTCATCTTTCTTCGACAGCAGTTCAAAGCACCGTTCCAAGGAGGAACACGCATATCCAAAAGAGACTTTGCAATGATCGATTATCTGGGCAGGACGATCAGCAGAACGCTGGACAATTACTTCCTCGAGCCTTCAGTCAAGAGGGTCACGATGAGTCAAGCTGTCACTCCGGAAGAGCTGGGGAGCGCACGAACACTCAGAAGCGGTCAAAGGGTAGATGGGAGTGGGATCGCCGGGAGCTGAGGGGACGAGGAGAAGCAGACATAATAAAGGCAAGCCAAAGTGAGGGTCATTCAATCGCATGCAAAACTCATCAACTGTACAACACATCTTAAACATCAGCACACCAATATAGTAGAATGCGGGATCGAAGGGATGGACGCAGTGCTACTAGGTACAAAGGCACGAGCCCGAGTCAGGCCCCTTTCCGTCTCGACGAGCGACAGCGGCACAGCAGCCTCGAACCTCATATTGGCGACAAGAGGGTGTGTCGGGTCACCTCGCTGGAGACGGAAGAATATCAAATTTGAAGACTATCCAGTCTCCTGTCGAATGGTCTCAGAGCACATCTCACCAGGGTCACGGGAAAGAATGTCAGTCACAATGGTTCTTGCAGATAATAAATTGAAAGATATTTCAATAATCGTCTTACAAAACAAAGAAGAAACTTGCCACTCAGCGTCCGTGTTGTTGAAGAGCTTGGATGAAGTCGAGAAGGAACCAGTACCGACGATCCAGTCTTGCATTCATCCCCCTCAATCCGTCCAGTCTTCTACGTCGTAAGCTTGCTCAGAGCTTACTGAGGCTTGCTTGCCCCTTGAGGTTGACCGCCACGTCCACTACTACCACCTTGACTTTGGCCTGCGTTGGCATTTCGATCACCGGCTGATTGGGCTTTTGCGCCCCAAGATCCCTTCTCCACGCCACCTCCGTTCTTCGAAGCTTCGTTGCTCTGAATCACGGCAGCTCGGCCTTTGTCCATAGCGTTTGGCATTTCTCGTTGACGGTGAAAACAAAAATGGAGATCTGGCAGCTCGATGGGTACGATGTTCGTCTTCTAAAGATTTGTGTCGAAGTTGGAAGGTTTCTCGTCAGTCTGAAGTAGGGAAGAAGTTCTCTGCTGGAGGGAAAGCGACTTGTTTGGGAACGAGAGGGAATGCCCTTTTGTAGCTGCGCCAAGAAAAGATGCACCGTCGAATGTGATGGAAGACCAGGGGGGAGAGGGGTCAGGCACCTCGGCAGTCCCTCAAGCACGCCATCTCAGTGCAGCATACAGAGAGAGGGTACACCGAAGAGTGTGCTTCACTCTACCACGGCGCATTCAGTAGCAGCCACTCCTTCCTATTCTGGCGGCTGCAGCGAGTTCTTTCTCCGAAAAGCGGCAGAGAGGAAGGACAAAGGATTTTGCAGTAGGGCCGGGCAGACGTGCGCTGTAGAGCTGAAAGAAAAGCAGATCGGATCACACTATCAGATAGTACTCGTTTACTCTGCATCGTTCTCTTGGTAAGGATCGAGAGAGTATGGAAGTACCTCGCTATGTTGGACGTTCGAGTTTTGAGAGTGGACGGCGCCGAAGAGTAAAATGGATCAAGATTCGAAAGTCGCTTACATCGAGAGTGTCTTTTCGGTTCTCCCACTCGCGCCGGCTGCACCCGTCTGACCATCCCCTGCAGATACAAGAATATACGTTGTGACTCTGCTGCCACACTCGATGTTAGTCAGTGTCAACCTCCTGTCCCCTCTGTCGATAGTCGATTCGACCGTTCCACACCACTTCCCCGTAATTCCGCTTGTGGTCATCTCGTTCGTCATATGTGCCTACTCAAGAGTCCAATAACAACATACCGTTGGTGGCCTTTGCGGTCATCTTGTCTCTTCTTGGACCGGCATTACAGGCCTTCATCTTGCTCAGCAGATTTCAGGACCCTTGCTACGTCATTCAGGCTTCTGGCTTTTTCTGCCTGTTCTACAACGATTGCTCTCTCAGGTATCCTGGGATACGGAAAGCGTACCAAAATTACTGCTTTGTTTGTGGTGCAATCTCCTCTCTTCTCTTCGATACGATCGTCAATGTACTCCTTCAGGTAGGATGAGCCATGCTACTTCTCTTGGTCTTCATCTTTGCTTTTCAACATCATGATATCCTAAAGAGCAAACTAGCAAAGAATTCCAACCCGGAGCATTTGGCACAGCTGGTATGACCGTATCCTGATCCATCGACACAACGCTCGATGCTCGAAAGTTGGATGGCAATGAGATGGATCTCTCTCCTTCTCAGGCGGGGCGGATGTTGCAGTACGCCTCGCATTCCATTCCTGACCCCGCACATCAAATGTCTAATTATCACTTCACTGTCAACAATGACTACAGAAGGGCGATGCTCACTCGCCTCCATCTTTGTACTGGATCTGATAATTTCATTCCAAGCAAGTATGCCAGGACGAGAGAAGGTCGGTCGATCTTGGAAGTTTGACTGACGCGTAATTAACGCGAGTCTCTCTCTCTCTCTCTGCCTTTCGCGGTCCAACGCTTTCACTTCTTCCTCCTTCTCTTCTCCTGTACACACCAACACCTACTAAGCCATACAGCACTAGCCTGCAATGGAGCAGTGGGCCACTTCGTCTAATTCTGCGCTGCGTATTACTTTGCTTGACGCACCCAACCTAAAGTCGAACACCTTTCACCCTGCATTTACATATCCCATCTTTGGCGAAGCAGAGACGATCTATGGCTACTCCAATCTGCAACTGTCACTACACCTCAAGAGCGACACCCTACTGGCCGCTCTCGGAGTCAAGTATGATAAGAAGCTAGAAAGCAAGACGGCGAAGGTCGACGACCCCAGAGCTAGTCTGATGGAGTTTTTGCCGGCTGGGGATGTGATAAACAGCCTGGAGGAGCTTGAGGCGCGGGCAGGATCAAGTGGCAGTAGCAGCAGCTCAACCTTCAAGCCTCTAGGGCAGATGCTACACACGTACACAAGAGCAAAGGACACAAAGGGAAAAGGAAAGGGAAGGGCAGGAGGTCCTAGAGTAGACGTGGAAGCAGACGATGCGAATGCGAGACAATTTGAAGTGTATCATTGTGATTGGAATACTCCCGAATTCAGAGAGTACCACCGACGAATGCAGATCTTTACTCTCCTGTTCATCGAAGGAGCAAGCTACATCAAAGAGGACGAAGGTAATTGGGAATTTCTCGTCTTGTACGAAGTCAGTAAAGCGCCGCAAGAGGGAGTCCAGAAGTATCATTTTGTAGGATACACTAGCTTATACAACTACTGGTACTACCCCAACTTGACTCGACTACGACTGTCACAATTCATCGTCTTGCCTCCGTATCAAGGACAAGGACATGGAGCTGAGCTGTACAATCAGACTGTCAGATTGGCGCTAGAACGGGATAGTGTGACCGAGCTGACGATTGAAGATCCCTCAGAAGCATTCGATAAACTGCGAGATACAAATGACCTGAAGCGACTCCTCTCACCCGCTGATGGCTTCTTGAAGAGGGCAAAGGAGCATGTCAAGGGTGGAGCATTGAAGGCTCCAGTCGACAAGGTCTGGTCAGAAAAGGAGAGGAAGAATCATAAGATTGTAAAGAGACAATGGGATCGATTGCTGGAGATGACGCAGTTGATGATGCTTGACGAAGAAGACGTAGATCAGGTGAAAAGGTACAGACTGCAGGTGAGTAGCGCGACCTACTTTGTTGAGGATTATACTAAGCATGTCCTCTTGCTGACTTACCCGAACTTCTCTCTCCAGGTCAAAGCAAGACTCTATCGCTTCAATCGAGAAATACTCAACGAACTACCGCGTCATGAAAAGGTGGCTAAATTGCAGGAGACTTTCGAGAGTGTCTTGGACGAGTACAGTCTCTTGACGGGGGTGGAAGTGGACGGCATCATCGAAGCTGGCTTAGGCGAGCAGCTAGATGAGAGCCAGGATGATGCTGGACCGGCTCGAAAAGTGGCCAGACTAGACTAGGTCGTAGTGAAGAGGGGGGGAAGAAGTGGCAACCGATTGTGTATTCGTAGTACCATCTGTAGAACTCGATCACTTTCCACTGTTTCCAGCTGCCGGGCCTGAACCAATGGGCGCCTTGTTTTGTTCGTACATGAGCCTTTGCCTTTCTTCTAGCACCCTCCGCTTGTTGAAGTAGTCGATCTGCGTGCGGCGCGAGAGGAAAAGGGGGGGGAGGTAATTAAGAAGAGATGTAGCTGTCGAACCCAGTACTTAGGTAAGTTGATACTCACCCAACTTCTCGCGCAATGCTTTTCGTACTCTCGCCTAGAGTCCAAGCAAGGATCTGAAGCAAGATCCTCCTGTAGCCTCTTTGTCTTTTGTGCCTGTTTCGCAGTCTCTTCGGCGCTCTGCTTTCCTACCGGTCCTCTTCCATCATTCATGTCTGTGCCCGGTGGTACGATGATGCTCTTGGACGTCAAGCAGGCGTAATATCCATCTCTCCCACTCCAGCACGCCTGCCTCGATGAGCGTGTAGGTGCTTGCTGTTCCGGACTGCCTGAGCCGCTACTACTGCTGCTGCTGCTGTCTCCGAATAGCGCCATGTCTGTTGCTGTTGTTATTGTTGTGGTTGTTGTTGCTGTGGAATTATACAGTACGTGAGGCTGACTGTTTTGCCAAGCAAGGCCTCCACCGAATTAACTGTGAACAGGAAGAATGAATGCCTTTGGCCCAGTTGGGGATTTTCCCACCTGAGTCCTTCACACGTGCCCGCCAATTTTCCCGCTCACAGAAGACACAGACTCAATCTTGCACCTCTTTCTCTCTTTTTCTTTTCACCATACCCATTCGTCCAATGTGCGACTGACCTCAAGTAGCCGCAGATTGTAAAGCATCCATACGTTCTTCTTCTTTCATTCCAAACAGTACTTTGATGGCTCTCCGTGAGCTTCGGTATTGGATCGAAGAGACGGGAATGTCCTCAGTCTCTGTGCAACTCGAGGTCGGTCGTGCCTCCTCATACAACGTGCTTTCCTCTCCTGCGGTGGGGTCCTTGAAAAAGCCCCTACACACTACTCACTACTTGGAAAGGCATCTACTTTGGCGAGTGGAAAAAAGAAACTTGTAGGAAGGGTCACAAAACCATCGTCGAGAGGAATGCGGCTCTTTGAAGTCTGCTTCCCATGATGCGAGGATGACCGACGATCCCCATATTTGCTCTCTGAGTGCGGCGCGAAACGGAATGAAAAAGATGAAATAATTGCGGGAAGCTTCTTATTGATACAAAGACATAGATGCTGATATTGATAGATGGAGAAATGGGGAAGAGGGGGCGGGGGAGTGAAGGGAGAAGCTTGGAGAATGACATTGGTTCAGACGCCGTCCTTGAATGTACGATCAGACCTCCTCTCTGCGTTATGTCTGTACGCATACGACGTTGTCGTCTTGCGAGCACTTTGCAGGTGACACCCGTCCCTCATGTTGATGTGACAAGCTGTAGGGATTGGACTAGGCTCGTGTCCGATCAGCTTCTGCCAGACAGTCGCTATGCCAGTCCAGAGCTGAATTATATTAAGCAGTCCAGTGTGAGCTTTCATCTAGTCCTTGTACCCATCAGTCTACTACCCTATGCATGCTCACCTTTCTACCAATGGCCGGCTCGACCTTTTCGACGGTGTGTCTGATGATGCGGCCTGTATCAGGATCGAAGTCGTATCTGAATATCAGCGTATATGTGTGCTCTTGCCCTGTCATGCGAAGTTGTCCTGTAAAGTCAAATCTTAGATGAAGAACATCGTCCACTCTCGGCTGAGACGCTCTGCTTTCCATTCGAATCTTCTTCATTTCTACTCTTGGAGCGGAGAAGAGGATATTGAGGGTATGGCGGAGGACATGGGCGCTGGCAAAGTAGAGACTTCGACCGGAAAATGAAAGAGAAGCTGCCTCTTCTTCGGTCAAGTCTGGTTCTGTTGACGATGTTGCCGACGTAGACGAGGGAGGGGCAGGAGATATTCGAAATTGAATGGCGGAATCGTAGACTTGATCTGCCGTATTGCTTCTATGATCCGAGTCGCTGTAGTGTTCACCGGTGGTTTTCGCTCGAAGCGCTCGAAAGGTGAAAACATCAAGGAGAGTGAGCCCGCTGGACTGTGAAGCTTGACTGTGGTGATAGTCGACTAAGCCCGTTCTCATAAAGTCGGGCATAGTCGCTCGTAGCAAGTCGAATGCTCGGCCAACTCGAATGTTGTACTCTTGGTCCGATACTCTTTCATACTCTCGTTTGCCTTTGGGAGTTTGGGGACGATGATCTTGTGGCCCTGGGGAGCCCGACGGACTAGGCTGAGCAGAAGGTGTAAAGAAGCCGCCCGCATTAAAATGGCTGACGTGCGAATGCTTACTTTGACAAAAGTAAATTCGCTGCACAGGGATGGTTACCTTGCGTGTGGAGAGACTACTTCCAGCTCTTCGAATCATCTTCTCGTATTATCGTCCTTGAAATTGGCTACGAGCTGCAGAGACAGCAAAAAGTATACCCTGGCATTGTCCAGTGGAGGATGGTGGCGGAGGGAGAAGGAAATGAGGGACGTGCGACGCAGGCGCTCTTTAATGTTTGCAGGACCTCCCCTCGCTGCCCACCTCCTCGCGACCGTCTTGTGCGGCGTCGATTCGATGCCAATGAGAATAGATGCGCTGCATCGCCTTCGAGCCATGCCGAACGGCAATGAACAATATAGTCCTCTATGCAATTTCTCTCGATTGAGACTGACCGTGCCTCTACCTGGTGCCTGAAGCGCATCTGTCCATATCGAAGTGCTGTTTGCTCGTTGATATTTATTACTTTACAGATTGAAGGAAGAAGGTACTCCGAAGAGGTACAGAGGGGGGACAAAGGGCCTTAAGAACGACCAAAACATATCACCGGATACGTAGCCCACGAAGGTAGTAGCGCCAAAATAATACGCCTGCCACGGCACCACCAACATGGCCAGCAGAGTCGATGATACCTGACGAAAAGAAGGATGTTGCTTGTCCTGGCTTGGCGACAGCGGAGAAGAGGTCCCATGCAATAATGCCAGGCACAACAGCCCACGCTGGTGCGGGAATCACAACGAATAGCAGAAAGGTGGCTCGAGGTTGAACACATGCAAATGTCGTCAAGACGGCGTAAATGGAGCCTGGCAGGGGGCGCAGGGAGACGTGGTCAGCATCGAAACTCAAGATATCAGCAGCGATAGCTTCTGCTCACCACTGGCACCATGACTATACCCCGGGACACTCGATAGAGATTTCCCTGTTTTGTCTCGGGGTCCCATGTCGAAGTAGGGGTCGAGATACTTCTTCCAGCCAATCGAGATCGCACTGCTAATCAAGCCTGCTCCAAAGTACAACCCTAGGAAAGCAGCTGGCCCAACTAGCTGAATGATGGGCGGAGACATCAACGTGAAAGAGACCATGTTGACGGCAAAATGCCCAAAGCTGTCGTGACTAATGCACGAGGTGAGCAAGGTCCATGGTCTTCCCTGAAGCAGGTTTACCTCTCCAGATAAGAAGTTCTCATTCATCCACAGCCAAGGTCGAGGATCTTTGTGCTTTTCCCAAGCATTGATAGCATACTGCCATCCTACATAGACCAGTGCATTGACGCCGATGAGTGAATAGAGAAGAATGGTGTTCCAGTCAATCTGTCCGGGTTGCGGTCCTGACACTCCTCGCACAGGTGTCGGTGGATCAGGCGGCTTTTGAGCGTTTATAATACGTGGCTTGAGAGTGGGAGAAGCACTCCTGTTGTTACTAGACTCCGAAGTCTTGCGCCGGGGAGAGAGGCGACTTGCTGACACGACAGGGGCCGAGACCATGACCTGACTGGCCTTCTGGAAGATGTCTCGCATTGCGTCCACTGAATGATGGAGCGTCTGCCTCACAGTTCTTTCCCTTCCTCGCCCAATCGATTGAGCGGATGTAGTGGACACTACGTCTTCCCTTGCGGAGCATTTCAATTGCCCGATTGTCAACGGGTGAGCTTCCCACGTCCTTTGGGACCAAGGGAGATGTATTGCCTTCATGATTCTCGACGTGGAGGGAATCTGACTACTCTTTCCTACGTTTGCACTGGCAAGCCTCCATGCTGACAGTAGAGATGGCCCACAGCTCATCGATGCGAACACCGGATGGAGCTTCTTGAAGGGCAGACGTCGACACTTATCGATCCCAGGAGAGATTACACAACACCCAAGAAAAGAGAACGACACAATGATTTTTTTTGCAATTAAACATCTGGGACGTGCGCGAGCTTCTTCTTGCCTCGGCGTGGGTGTAGAGGGAGACATCTTCATCATGATAAAGAGTTGGGACGAGGATCATGTCCTTACTTCGACGAAAAATTCTTGCAGCTAATAAAGTCGCCCGGAGGTATTCTTGTTCATCCCCACTCTCATATTCAAGCATGGGCAAGCCACGAAAGACGCTGATCATCGGCGTAGGGGGTCCCACAAGCTCTGGAAAGACGACGTTGGCAAAGCATCTTTTTTCACTCCTGCCGTCGGGTAAATGCACGATGCTGCACCAGGATGACTTTGCACTCCCTGAAGAGCAACTTCCGTGGAATGAGGGACTACAAGCACGAGATTGGGACAGTCCCGTTGGTACGGTGAGTCAAATGATGAATCGTTGAGATGCTGTCACTCGCGAAAAAGTGATACTGCGATGCGGAAAGATATGCGAATCTTCTTTCGAGAGATGGAGGGCCTTTGACTTGTCTTCTTCGTACTGAGACAGCTGACCTGACGTGCCTGTCTATTCTCCTAGATTGACTATAGACGAATGGAGGAAGCATTGCGATACTTTCGAGAACATGGCGAGCTACCAGCCCACCATTCCTCGCATGACCACCTCAATGAAAATTCTAGTCTTCCGCTCGAAGCAGAGTCCACATCTCATTGGAAGAGCACTTTTCAAGAAGCGTTGAAGAAGGGAGACATCGAGAAAATCTTGATTGCAGACGGCTTCCTACTGTACTACGATGAAAGAGTGAGAAGGGAGCTAGACGTAAGATTGTTTCTGAGATGCAACAAGTCCACCTTGATCAAGCGAAGAGGATCTAGAGGTGGATATGCAACAGCCGAGGGAACAGTATGGCAGGTGAGCTCCGAGGGCAAGGCACTTCTTTATGTCGTCAATCTGCTGAAATGTACTTTTCTTACTGGGCAAAGGATCCTCCTGGCTACTTTGAACACATCATATGGCCAGGGTACGTTCAGGCACATAAGAATTTCTTTGAGGACGGAGACGTGGAGAAAGGACGGCTCGTAAAGCCATCGGAAGAGGTGACCGGCGATGGAGCGCCAGTCAAAGACTTGATCCTCTTTGAAGCAGAAAGCATGCCTCTCGAAGACATCGTCAACATCTCCAGCAAGGAATTGGAGAGAGGAGTAGCAAAGTAAACAACATATGCAAGCACGTCTCATGTACGCAATGCACTTCTTGGATATCTTTCGACAACATGGTATGTTATATTACGATGGTGTAGTAGTAAAGTAGAGTCGTCTGAGAGAGACAGAGAAAGTTATCAAATAAGTAGTACAACAAGTCGGAGAGCAAAGAGAAGGATATCGAGGAAGACATGGCAAAGCATATCTTCTTTTATGATCAGCAAGACCGATATCACAGGACCACAAGGGCACCTGCTATCAAGGCCACAAAGGCAACTGCAAACGTCCAGATCTGGTGAAAGCCAGAGTCGAGCTTGTAGGAAGCATCGGTCGTCCCGCCCCGCGATGTAGACGATGCGGCAGCGGGTGAAGTTCCTGCGATGACCGTACCGGTCAACGCAACCGAAGTGATTCCATCTGCTGCACCTCCTGCTCCTTGACCATTAGCGACCCGAGAGGAATAAGCGGCAGCGCCACCCGTTGCAGCCAGATTGGAAATATAAGCGGCGGACTCGGCGGAATTGGTGGGTGCTGCAACATTGACTGAAGATGCTTGCGAAGATATTGGCGCTTGCTGTGTCTCTGTAGTGGCAAATTCGCCCGACGTTGTACCTGAGGGGAGATGAGAAGCACATTGTCAGGGAAAGGCTTGGAACCAAATGTACGAAAAAATGCTCACAACTGCCAAATTGAATGCAAGCCGAGACTCCGTTGTTTGTCGTGATTGGTCCGACAACACCTTGCGCCACCACTGAGCTCGCCATGTAGCACACTGCCACAAGAGCTATTGACGTGATGCTGAATCGCATTGTAACTGTAGTGTAGAGTTGCTCTTTCAAAGTAGTAGATTAGATGCCGTCAGGATAGTCGTGGTCCGGAGTGGTAAAGAAAGTGGGGTCCGTTTCTTGCGACGGGAACGAGAGGCGTGAATGCGAGATTCTTACTGAGTGAAAGACGTCGATCCTCTGGCTGGGAACACGACGTGCGGCTGACCTTTTGAACGGGGGCGATTGAAGTACAAAGTGGGAATGATTGATCCGATCGGCCTGATGAGGATGGAGAGTGATGTAAGAGAGGTAGAAATCAGACCGGGATGGGCGATATTATTCGGTGTGGGATGAGGAAATTGCATGCACAGAACTTCGATTCTTTTTTTAAATTGAATTCACCGGGAAGTGTACAGTTGCGGAGACACGTCAAATACAAGAGACCTTGAGACAACCATTCTTTCAAATATTGTCCTGCGTGTTTTGTATTTATTTTGAAAGTGGGTGAAGCGGGGTATGTACTTCGATACACCAAAGAGAAGACATTCAATTCGAAAGAGCTCTCTGGGGGCGACCAAATGTGCGAGCTTTGAATGCCTTTCGGCCGAGCGAGTGATCATCACTATAAACTCGTCTTGACACCAACACTTTTTTGGCGCGTCTTTCCTGAGAACTAAGAAATAAGGTGTGCGACTCCATCACATCGTCTTCTCTCGCCTCCCTCCTCCCTGCTCCTTCTCTCTTTTATTGTCACAGGTGGCACTCGCAGTATCGTGCTTCACTTTAGAGCGGAAAGTAGGGCAAGATGGCAGCTAGCGTGGAACAGCCGCTGAGTACTTCGTCGTCGTTGGCAGGCAATCTGGCCAACGAGGGGCTCGATGGAGGAGCTAGACAGGAGTACGATGTCGAGCTGCTGCGGTCCTATCTGGAGCTGCTCTTACCAGTAGTCATGTCTGTTTCAGATCGGACGCTCACAAACACAATGTTCAACAGAGGCAGTCAGTGGAAGGAGACACTGCAAGCATTTGCTCTGGACCCGAGTGTGGCAGTGTTGTACGTCAATAAGGTTCGAGCGGAGGACGTTCAAGACGGGGCGAACAATGAAGGTGAGTGGTGCAGCTGCACATGACAAGACATGACACTGACAGAAAGTTATTTTGCAGCACTTTACATCTACAGTCTCGCCACGCAAGCCACTTACACACCTCTCTATGTCTCCAGCATTGCCCTCATCAAACGTGTTCCCAGCCTTGACAGCAGCCGAAGCCTGCCATCACAGCTCCACCTTCTTTCTCTCTTCGGGCCAGCCAGCACTTCGTCTGACACAATAGCAACGCTGAATGGCGATGGAGAGAGTAGGGAGGTGGCTGCCACTGTTCGGGAGAGCCCCTACGAAGCATTACACAGCGTCGTCCACAATGTGATGGCGCCTTGGTTCGATGCATATGTGATGAGTAAGGAAGGCAAAGAGAGAGCATCAACTTCGATCAAGAGCAAGGAGTCTGACGTGAAGATGGGTGGGTAGGGCACCGCTTTGTTCGGGGAGAGCTGCTCTAATACTGATCTTCTCCATCTCTCCGGTGCAGGCATACCTATGACGAAGAGGAAATTTGCCGAGCTCGAGCTGAGCTTGCTACATCTTCAGCAAAATGTAGAAATTCCAGAAATTCGGCTGCCCATTCATCCCATAGTACGAGCGACTGTGGAGAAGTGTCAGCAGGCAAATCAGCGGGTGACTGTGGATGAAGTGAAGCCAAGCTCGGTACTGCAAGACAGCACTTTTCTGAACAAATTGCAAGCCGATGTGAATGTATGGGTGAAGGAAGTGCAGACTGTGACGAAGCTCGATCGAGATGTCGCAGCGGGGACAGCATCACAGGAGATCAACTTTTGGCTCTCGATGGAGAAGGCGCACGAATCTATAGAGCAACAGCTTCGATCAGATCCCATCGTCCTCACCCTCGACATTCTCAAACACGCCAAGCGATTCCACGCCACAGTCTCCTTCTATGCAGACACTGGCCTGAAGGACTGTGCCGAAAAGATTCACAACTACAACCTGCTGATGAAGGACTTTCCACTCAACGAGCTCTTGTCTGCTACCGATCTCGAAAAGTGCTGCGATGCATTATCTGCCGTCTTTGGACATCTCAATAAGAAGCTCAAGATTAGTCCCTATCCAATTCGCCGAGCGCTGCCTCTTGTTGAAGCCATTTCGCGGGATCTCAATGAGACGCTTCTGAAGATTCTCTCTAGCCAGCGACTGATGTACCAAGAATTTCCACGATTCTGTGACACGATTGCCGGAGCAAGCGAAGTCTTTCAGGTCTGGGATGACTTAATGAAGGATTTCGTCAACATTGCTAGAGAGGTGACTCGAAAGAGAGTGGAGAAATTCCTGCCCATCAAGATCAATCCTGCTCACAGCAACCTGCGAGAAAGACTCAGCTACATCGGAGCCTTTCGAAAGACACACGAGCAACTACGAGTCATGGTGAGCTCGGGCAAGGGCATGGCGGCCATCATTCAGACGGAGAATTTGGCAGGAATGCAGATGAACGAGGAGATCACACTGGCCTACGAAATAGTCAAGGTGATTGATGTGCTCGACGTCACGCAGGAAGGAACGGAGATCTGGTCTACCGCCGAGAATGCATACAACGAGCGAGTCTCTCGAGTGGAGAACAGCCTGATCTCACGATTGCGAGACCTGCTCGGGCAAGCAAAGTCGGCTCGGGAGATGCTGCGAGTGCTGTCACAGTTCAACAGTCTATTTGTTCGTCCAAAAGTACGGGGTGCTGTGCAAGAGTATCAACAACAACTGCTACAGAGTGTAAAATTGGACATCCAAGGACTGCACGACAAGTTCAAAGCGCAGTATCGACCTTCCGAGGCCAATCACATGAGCCAATTGAGGGATCTTCCCGAGATTGCTGGTGCGATAATCTGGGCAAGGCAGATCGAGAGGCAATTGAATGTGTACATGAAGCAAGTCGAGGATGTCTTGGGAAAGGGGTGGGAGCTGTACGCCGAGGGACAGAAGCTCGCCAACGAAGGGGAAACTTTCCGAAAGAAGCTAGACACGAGACCACTGTTCGAGGGCTGGCTGGCCGATATCAATCGAAGGGAGTTGACCATACAGGGCAGGTTGTTCGAGATCACACGCAATCGGGCGACTAACTCATTCCTTCTCTCGGTAAACTTCGATGGACAGGTCATCGCGCTCTTTAAAGAGGTTCGAAATCTGATCTGGCTCAACTTCCAGATCCCTCACACGATCAGCAACCTGGCAAAGGAAGCCAAGCGAGTCTATCCGCATGCGGTGTCGCTGATGGAGACTGTGCGAACGTATACTCAGACGTGCAGTCAAGTAAAGGCCAATCCCGGGATCAGCTGTCTAGTGGCTCAGGCGCAGAGTGACGTCCAGTCAGTCATAGCGCAGGGCTTCTCGCTTCGTTGGGAGCATTTCGCCAACACATATGAGAGCCATCGAGCCATGACCTACCTACCCGGGACAGGAGGCGGTGTCACTAGCAACGACGTAAGGGAGAACAAGCAAGTCGTCTTTGTACGACAATTCGCAAGTCTAGTCAGTCTCTTTCAAGACAAGACAAACGACGTGATTGGGCTGCAGAGGGAGGTGTTGACGATTGTAGAAGAGCTAAGCGGCTGTGCGTATGCGACGGAAGAGTTTAGCGTAAGACTGCAGAAGATCCAAGCTACGATTGACAAGCTAAATTTGGAGGGATATCCGAACCTAGATGATTGGGTGGCTGCTCTGGATGGCAAGATCATGGACGTGTTCGAGCAGCGACTGCGCCTCATCAGTCACGTCTGGTGTGATGAATTTGCAAGGTTGTTTACGGGGAAGAGTAGCAAGAGCAACACTGTCAAGCACAAAGAAGCAGCCGCCGGAAATGCAGTCGACCTGGATCGGGACAACGTGCACCTAGCCCCGATCAGACATGAGATCCGCATTCAAAATCAGGTCATCTACCTCGATCCCCCAATGGAACAAGCCCGTGCTCGATGGTTCCGCCAGCTTCACGAGACGTTGGCAGTTGTCTGCGGCCTGACGAGGATCCAAAGTTCACGCTACGAGATTGGAATACAGATGAGGAAGAGCGTCAAGGTGGTCGATCAGACGTACACCTCTCTCCTGACGAGATTCCGGGGGGAGGATGAAACGCTTCGCAGACCGTTTGCGCTGATTGAAGGCAAGATCGGTGAAGTCAGTCGATACGTGGGCAAATGGCTGCAATTTCAGTCACTGTGGGACCTCGAATCGGATCATGTCTATGCGAGGTTAGGAGACTCACTCACCAACTGGCAGCAACTACTGTCTGAGATCCGAAAGACCCGGTCGACGTTTGACACCTCGGAAACGGAGAGATCGTTTGGAATCGCGATTGTTGACTACGATCAAGTTCAAAGCAGAGTCAATGCAAAGTACGATGCGTGGCAGAGGGATATTCTGAGCAAGTTCGGAAGCAAGCTCGGCAATGAGATGCGCGAGGTGTATGCTTCGATTCGACATGCCAGAACCGAGCTAGAGAATCACAGCATCGAAGGTGGCTCGACAGCGCAGACGGTCACCTTCATCACCTTTGTGCAGGATCTGAAACGCAAGGTGAAGATGTGGACTCCACTTCTGGAGATCTTTGGAACTGGTCAGAAGACGCTGGAGAGGCAACGATACATGTTCCCTCAGGACTGGCTGTACGTTGATCAGGTGGAAGGGGAATGGAGCGCTTTCAACGAGATACTCAGTCGCAAGAACGCCTCCATCCAAGAACAATTGGCAGGCCTGCAACTGAAGATCATCGCCGAAGACAAGATTGTATACGACAAGATCACGACGATCGTCACGGAATGGGAAGAGGGAAAACCTATCCAGGGCACGCTCAAAGCTGACGTCGCCGTGAACACGATCAACCTATTCGAAGGGCGAGTCAGTAAATTGAGCGAAGATCGAGCGTCACTGCTTCGAGCAAAGGAGGCAATCGATCTGGAGCACTCGGCTGACGAGCGACTGGAGCCGGTCTTTGAGGAGTTGCGAGACTTAAAGGCAGTCTGGACCGCCTTGTCAGGGACGTGGAGTCAGCTTGGAGAATTAAAGGAAAGCAACTGGAACAACGTGCAGCCTCGTAAAGTTCGGCAGCAACTAGACTTGCTTCTGAATCAAACAAAGGAGATGCCTAGCCGAATGAGGCAATATGCTGCGTTTGAGCATGTTCAAGACACTCTCCGCAGCCTGCTGAAGAGCAACTCGACTGTGGCTGACCTGAAATCGGAGGCCATGCGAGAACGACACTGGCGATCTCTTTTCAAGCAGCTCAAGATTCAGAGTCACTACACTCCCTCCTCGATGACGCTGGGGATGGTGTGGGATCTGGATCTGCGCAAGCACGAGAGTATCGTCAAGGCGGTAATTGTGACGGCGCAAGGCGAGTTGGCACTGGAAGAGTACCTGCGTCAAGTGCGAGAATCCTGGACGAGCTACACGTTGGATCTGATCAATTATCAGAACAAGTGCAAGCTGATTCGTGGCTGGGACAACCTCTTTCAACTGGCAGGCGACAATTTAAACGCACTTCGAGCGATGTCGATGAGCCCGCATTACAAGGTGTTCGAAGAAGAGGCTAGTATTTGGGAAGATCGACTCTCCAAAATCTCTGTCCTCTTTGATACGTGGATCGACGTGCAGAGGCAGTGGGTGTACCTGGAAGGGATCTTTACTGGTTCGGCTGAGATTCGTCACATTTTGCCGGTGGAAAGTTCACGATTCCAGAACATCAACAACGAATTCTTGACGGTGATGAAGAAGGTGCAAAAGTCGCCGTTTGTGCTTGATGTCCTGACCATACCCGGTGTTCAAAAGAGTCTGGAAAGACTGGCCGACTTGCTGTCCAAGATACAAAAGGCGCTGGGAGAGTATCTAGAGCGAGAAAGGGCCATGTTTCCCCGCTTCTACTTTGTCGGCGACGAGGATCTGCTGGAGATCATTGGAAACAGCAAGGACACGCTTCGCATCATGAAACATTTCAAGAAGATGTTTGCAGGTCTGGCCACCGTGACGCTAGATGAAGAGCAGACGACGCTACTAGGCATGGTCAGTCGTGAGGGTGAAGAAGTGCCCTTCAAAACGCCCATTGTTCTGAAAGACTATGCCAAGATCAACGAGTGGCTCACAAGGATGGAGACGGAGATGCGCATCACGCTAGCTTGCCTGCTGTCGGAAGCGCTGGCCGACTTGCAGACATTCTACACCGAAGGCTCGTTGCAGGTCGACCGATTGCTGGAGTGGATCGATCGGTATCCTGCTCAGCTGGTCATTGTCGCCATTCAAGTCATCTGGACGAGCTTGGTGGATGATGCGCTGGAAAGGGGCGATTCGCTCGAGAGGGTGTTGGGGTTCGTCATGCGTGGACTCGACGTGCTGGCTGACACGGTCTTGACGGACATTGAGACGATCAAAAGGAAGAAGTGTGAACACCTCATCACGGAGCTCGTCAATCAGAGAGACGTCATACGGGACCTGCTCGCTGAGAAAGTGCACTCCGTCAACGACTTTTCATGGCTGTATCAGATGCGCTTCTACCACGACAAGAGTGTAGAGAATCCGCTGAATCGGATTCGAGTGGAGATGGCGAATGCGTCCTTTGCGTATGGGTATGAGTATCTCGGCATCATTGAGAAGCTCGTCACGACACCGCTCACCCGCCGATGCTACCTCACACTCACGCAAGCGTTGCACTACAAGCTTGGAGGCGCGCCCGAAGGACCTGCAGGAACTGGCAAGACAGAGACTGTGAAAGCCTTGGGCGCTCAATTGGGCCAGATGGTCCTTGTCTTCTGCTGCGACGAGACATTCGACTTCCAAGCGATGGGCCGCATCTTTGTTGGACTGTGCAGAACGGGCGGGTGGGGATGTTTCGACGAGTTCAATCGGCTGGAAGAGAGGATCCTATCAGCTGTAAGTCAACAAATTCAGGCGATCCAGAACGGGCTCACCTTGACGACCAACGCTGCACCAAACACCACGGTCGAAATTGAGCTACTGGGCAAACAAGTGGCTGTGAACCCACGAACAACGATGGCCGTCACATCCAATCCCACCTATGCCGGTCGTTCGAAGCTGCCCGACAATCTCAAGAAGCTCTTCCGACCGGTCGTCATGTCACAGCCAGATCGAGAAATCATTGCGCAGGTGCTGCTGTACGCACAGGGATTTCGAAACGCAGAGAAGCTGTCGAGCAAGATTGTTCCCTTCTTCAACCTTTGTGCAGAACAATTAAGCGAGCAGCCTCATTACGACTTTGGACTGCGTGCTCTCAAGAGCGTGCTGGTCAGCGCTGGTCAGCTGAAGCGGCAACATCTGCGTTCCCAACCACAAGAGTCCATCGACTTGGACATTTCCGAGCAAGAGATACTGATTCAGAGCGTATCAGAAACGATTGTGCCGAAGTTGGTGGCAGAGGATGTCCCTCTCCTGTCCAGTTTGCTGTCCGATGTGTTTCCGGGCATAGAGTATAAGCCGGTGAACTTGCAGGAGCTGAAGAAGCATATCGAAGCTGTGTGTAGAGAGAGGCAGATGATTTGCGAGGACAATCTTTGGCTGGAAAAGGTGATTCAACTGTATCAAATTCAGAAGATCAGTCACGGTCTTATGATGGTGGGTCCTTCTGGAACAGGCAAATCGCAGGCTTGGCGGGTCCTGCTCGAGGCCCTCGAGAGATTAGAGGGTGTGGAAGGAGTTTCCTATGTCATTGATCCCAAGGCCGTCTCGAAGGAAGCGCTGTACGGCACGTTAGACCAGACGACTCGTGAGTGGAATGACGGTCTCTTCACGCACGTTCTGCGCAAGATCGTCGACAATGTACGTGGGGAGAGCAACAAGCGTCATTGGATCGTGTTTGATGGTGACGTAGATCCAGAGTGGGTCGAGAATCTTAACAGTGTCTTGGATGACAATAAACTTCTGACGCTACCCAACGGTGAACGACTGGGACTGCCACCAAACGTTCGGATCATGTTTGAAGTGGAGCACCTCAAGTATGCGACGCTGGCCACTGTTTCCCGGTGCGGTATGGTGTGGTTCAGTGACGACACTGTTCAGCCGGACATGCTCTATCGGAACTACCTCGGCACATTGCGCACAAGTCTCTTGGTGGGAGACGACGACGATGAGATGCCCAGTGTTGTTTCTACTCGAAGACTTGCCGCTGCATCATCAGGCAGTGGCAGTGGCAGTGGCAGCAGTACCAACCCCGTCGAATTGACGCCCGAGTTGCGTATACAGAACGTCATAGCGGACGCCATCGGGCCTCATTTTGAAGCAGATGGAATCGTCAACAAGGCACTGGATCACGCTTCCAAAGTCTGGCACATCATGGACTTTACCATCAGCAGAGCCCTCAACACGCTCTTTTCGCTCATCAACAAATCAGCGCGCAATGTTCTCGAGTACAACAATCAACACTCTGACTTTCCTCTTGACGATCGCGTGGTGGAAACGTATGTGACGAGAAGGTTGATGATCGCTCTAGTCTGGTCCTTCACCGGCGACTCGGAGATGGAAGTCCGAACCGAGATGGGCGAGTTCTTGCGCAACTACACCAGTGTAGAGCTTCCCAGCATCGAAGCAAACGGCAGCTTGATCGACTACGATGTGCAAGTGAAGGATGCCGAGTGGTTCAGCTGGACAAGTAGGGTGCCCACGATTGAGGTAGAGACCAATGCAGTCGCAAGTGCCGACGTCGTGATCCCTACCACGGACACGGTGCGTCACGAAGACGTCCTTTATAGTTGGCTGAGCGAGCACAAGCCTTTGATGCTGTGTGGACCGCCTGGTAGTGGAAAGACCATGACGCTGTTCAGTGCGCTTCGTAAGCTACCGGATCAAGAAGTGGTGGGACTGAACTTCTCAAGTGCCACCACGCCGGAGCTGATTCTCAAGACGTTCGAGCAGTACTGCGAATACCGAAAGACGCCAAACGGGATCATCCTATCACCAATTCAGATCGGGAAGTGGATCGTTCTATTCTGTGATGAGATCAACTTGCCAGCTTTGGACAAGTATGGGACACAGCGAGTTATCTCCTTTTTGAGACAACTAGTAGAGACGGGAGGGTTCTGGCGAACGTCGGACAAGAATTGGGTTCGACTGGAGAGGATCCAATTCGTAGGCGCCTGTAATCCACCCACCGATCCAGGGAGAGTGCCACTCAGCCATCGGTTCTTGCGACACGCTCCCCTCGTCATGGTAGGCTATCCAGCGTCTCAGTCTTTGATCCAGATCTACGGAACTTTCAATCGTGCCTTGTTGAAGGTGACGCCAAACTTACGCGGCTATTCTGATCCTCTAACGATTGCCATGGTGGAGTTCTATCTCGACACGCAGAGGAGATTCACTCCAGACAAGAGCCCTACCTATGTCTACAGCCCTCGAGAACTGACTAGGTGGATGAGAGGCATACTCGAGGTGATTGGGAAGCTGGACACGCTGTCAGTCGAAGGACTGGTGCGAGTGTGGGCGCATGAAGCACTCCGCATCTTTGCTGACCGCTTGATCGACGTCGAAGAAAGAGAGTGGACAGATGCCTCCATTGATAGTATTGCTCAGAAGCACTTTCCGACAATCGACCATGAGGAAGCGCTACTCCGACCGATCGTGTTCAGTAATTGGCTCAGTAAAGACACTAGGAGTGTAGAGATCGGCGCCTTGCGTAGCCACACAAAGGCCAGACTGCAGCAATACAGCGAGGAAGAATTAGACACCAAGCTGGTGCTCTTCGATAGTGTGCTACTATTGGCCACGGCTATCGATCGAGTGTTGCCCCAACGTCAGGGTCATTTGCTCTTGATCGGAGTGTCTGGGAGCGGTCGAACGACGATTGCACGCTTTGTCGCCTGGATGAATGGTCTGTCTACCTTTAGTATCTCGACCTCGCGCAAGTACAGCATGACAGACTTCGACGAAGACTTGCGGACTGTACTCAAGAGATCGGGATGCCAGGGTGAGAAGATCAGCTTCATCATTGACGAATCCCAAATAAAGGATCCAGCATTTTTGGAGAGGATGAATACCCTCCTTGCGAATAGCGAAGTGCCAGGCTTATTCGAAGGAGATGAGTACAGTCAGCTGATCACCGCTTGCAAGGAGGGTAGTACGCGAGACGGGCTGTTCTTGGATAGCAACGAAGAGCTGTTGAATTGGTTCAGTACGGAGATCAGCAAGAATTTGCACGTAATCTTCCTGATGAACCCGGTGGGAGATGGGATGGGCAGTCGAGCAGCAGCAAGTCCTGCCCTGTTCAATCGATGTGTGCTGCTCTTCTGCTTCGGCTGAGGCGGTGACGAATGGGCGGTAGACGGGAAAGATAATGGTGGTGGGTGGTGGACACATGTAATGAGGGATACAGTGATGAATGGGAATATTCCTGACTATCGTCATATTCAGCCTCGGTGATCGAGTGGAGAGTGTTTAGATGAGTGTGCAGATGCCCTCGAATAGGTTGGATTGTGTTCTGCCAGACTATCCATGCAAAGTATACATACACACAGCACCGCCTATCGCGACATCAGCGGGGATGTCGTTCTCTTTGAGAGATCTGAATGTTCTATCCTTGGCAAAGTGATTGACTCCTTTCCTCCCCTCTCTCGGGCGCCTGACTACAAGTATGCATTGACCGAGACTCACCACCTTGCTCCCAACGTGATGATCTGATCTTCAAGCGCAGAAGATCGACCGAAACCTGTCGAGTGAGAAGATCCCACAAGAGGGTATATAAATTAACATCCATTGACTTCGACCATTTCGTCTCTCCTCTCTTTGTCTTCCACGCACCACACAATTGATTCAAACAAAACGGGTAAGCCGATGAAGCCCTTCTCCAGCAAAACGAGCATTTTAATTGCACTGGTGCTTGTGATCGTTGGCTATGCACACTGCATGAATTTGAATGACGGAACCGCTTCGGGCTCTCGGTGAGTCCTCCTCCTCCGAGTGCGTTGCGCAGATATAAGCGTGAAACATGCTCAAAGCGTCTGCGTGGACTGTGTGACAGGTTGCGTCCAAGAAAGGCAAGAGCAAAGCGTGTCGATGGTCATCAATCGTCGCCCCTCCACGGTGATTATGGTTATCATCATCCGCAACACGACCAGTATCACTTTCAACACCGCCAAAGCTATCCCGACCCCTCATTTCAACATCCGTATGATCATCAAAGCAACAGCGAGTGCGTTCAGCGTACATTAATATGCGTTTCGCCACTGATCTTATTACACCTCTTTCTAGAAGCACAAACTACTATTCGATGGATGGAATAAGCAATTACGGCTCACCGGTGGAGGAACACTACAGTGGAGAGGATGAAAGGGTCGCCCCTACTCCTTTCACCACCAAGAGTTTCTTCGAGGCGATAGGTCATGCTGATACGTACGGCGGAGTGCAATGTAAGCTGTGAGTCTTTCTCTCTGTCTACATCTCTGCCATCCCTTCTCATGCTGTCATCTTTCTCCCCAGCATTCTTCCTGAGATCATGAAGCTGATCGATGGCGAAAACGAGGTCCCAGCATGGTTCATCGACGATTACGAGGTTGCAGTAAGTGACTTCAAAGATTTTTCCCGGGGAGACGATGTGGACTGATGGTTTTTAATCGCTATCACAGGAAGAGGAAGCCGCCTGGAACCACGGGCCATCTTCCATTTTGGGAGTGCTTGCCAGCAGAGTGGACGACCACAAAGAAATGCCTGGGCGCGAGAATCGATTGTATGGCCTGAGTCACTTGTGGCTGGCATCGTACTACAGAACCAAGCTTGACGTGGTCCGCAAGTACCTGGAAAGAATGGGTGTCGATGTGAGTGCACAAGGGCATGAACACACATGATCTGATGGACTGTATACTTCTCTGACCCTTCTTCCCATTGCAGCACGATGAGACAGAATGGAGAGACGGCGCACCTCGAAGTTCGTACAGACACTGGCTTTCCAAGAGTGTGCGACTAGCGAGGGGCGAGGCACAGGCCACACAAGGCTACGTCCAGCTGATGCATCTATGGACCGAAGCATACGATTACCGAAAAATGGAGACTATCGATCGCATTCATGCAGATCAGAAAGAGGCAGCAGAGGAAGCTGATAATGCAGCATTTGTAGCGGCAATGCAAAGCAACGCGCAAAGCAGTGTAAGTGCAGTAGCCGGGCGTTGATACCAGGGGAAAGCGCCGAATTACCAAGCTGACTCTCCCTCAACGTGATCGTGTAGGGCAAGAAAGAGATGACCAGATTGTTCGGAAGATTATCCTTTGGTGGAAAGAAGAGGGGCAAGAAGTCGAAAGAGATGGTCAACAGCGCACAGGATGATGCTTGAGGCACACCAATACAGGCGCAGAAGGCAAGAATCACTAAATAGATGCCCGTTACGACCGAGTATTGTGTACTTTGTAGATACTACTTCTTTCCAGTGCGATATTCATACTGTTCCAAAGTGCTTCTAGTCTCTGCGAGCAAGCAATCTTTGCTGTTCGCTCAGGAGGAGAGAACGGAAAATTGGCGAGATCTCTGCATATGACCGAGCTGACCAAGACCGCCCGAAGACCTGCGCATTTCGAAGGCGAAGAGGTACCGCCGAACATGACGCCCAATGCCTGGTTGAAGATATAAGAGCGCATCTCTTCAAATTGACCCCTTTCCCTCTTCCCTCTTCTCAACACTCCTTTGGCCTACCTCCTCCACGCACTATTGGCCCGCAGGCATTGTTAAGCAATGCTACTGAAGTCTGCCTTTGTCGTTACACTCGTGCTCGTGGCGCAGGTGCTGTGCATGAACATTAATGAAGCTAGTGAATCAGATGCAGGCTCACGGTAAGGACCAGAGAGGGGATAGGAGAAGAGAGTGCGCATCGTAGCATGAAAAGCTTATCTACAGTCCTTCTTATAGAATCCGACGAACACGACCTCGACGGCACGGTAAGAATCCTCAGCAATCCTTAGAGGAAGGCAGCTCCTACACTGCTCAGTCCGGGAACGAGCAAAGTCTAGAGCAAGGATACCGTAGTGAGGGAGTGTCGTCGTAAGTCGTCTTGTAAAAGACAGCAGCTGGTCGTAGAAGCACAGCGCTGATCTGCATCACTTCCCCCCAAGTAGCAGACGCAACACTCGAAACACAGAGGTACCCCCCTCTCCCAGAGTGAGGCCTAATCGAGACCAGAGGCAAGAGAATCATCAGGAAGCCGGCGCACACTTTGGACAAATTCTTAGTAATAATATGGATGATCCAAGTCTGACACAAAAGAGCTACGAGGAAGCAGTAGGTAACCGTGATAGCTTTCATGGGATAGGGCTTGATCAGTGAGCACAGGACTTGACACAGAGGTTGAATTCGCGTATGCATTGACGTCGTTCTTATCGCATATATTGATCATCACTACTAGGATCCTCCCCTTCCTGGTGAATTTCTTCTATGGAGGCAGTGCGATTCCAGCCTGGCAGATTAACGCTGCTCTAGTCGAGGTCAGTGAAAGCATGGGAGGGTATAGTTTTCTTTCTCACTCATAGCACCCAACATCCACAGGAAGAGGAAGCAGCGTACAATGACGGCCCTTATTCCATCCACGATCTATACACCAGGAAACTATCGAAAGACTTGAGTGTGATAACGAACAACCGTGTGATCGGAATTGGTCACAAATGGGCGGCTGCATATTACAGAAAGAAGCGTGATGCGCTGGAAGAACTCTTTCAAAAGAATGGTTTGAAGGTTAGTGTCTGTGGACTTGAGGGGAGGATTGTGCCACTGACTGATCTTGGTATCCACTCTTTCACTCAGTATACTGACACGGTCTGGAATTGGAATAAGCCACCTCGAAGCTTTCAACGTTGGCTCGACGACCAGTACAAATCTGCACTGAGTAAGGCAGAGCAAAGCCAAGGCTACGTCAAGTTGATGCACCAATGGACGGCAGAAGCAGACCGCAGTCGACTCGCCATCCTTCGTATCCTGCCACATGACCGCGCATCGGTGAGTCCATTTCCTCCTTCTCATTTGGTCGAGTGAAGAAGGCGCTTCTAAGAAAGTCGTCTTTCCCTCTCTCAGAAGAAGGGACCATCTGCATTCGAAGCGCTGTAAAGAACGATGCAGAGCAAGAAGAATTAAAAACAGCTTGCAAACGAGGAATTACGTACTGTCATGCAAATCGATGTGCCAGTTGTCTCTTTGTCTATGCTCATCTTCTCAAAAGTGTCTTAGCCAGCGTGGCGAATACAAGAAGTTTTAAGATCCTCATCGTGTCCTGCTGTGATATTGCTCAACCGTCAGATACACTCTTCTCTCCCTCTTCTCTTCTCGGGATATAAGACCGACCAAGAGCGAATTTACTAATCGTTGCAGCAAAGCATATCGTACTTTCAGTGACTGGAGCATACACAGAATGTTTCGGTAGAAATTGCCGAATACAGACCGAGGAAGTGAATTTATGCTTCATGCAGACTACAGCATCGACCAAGGAGAGTTGTAAGCAAAACCTGAACACTCTCCCCTTTTCTTTTTGAGTCCATCACCTCCTCTCACTCCCATATACCGTACTCCACTCAAAGCGCGCAAGAAGCAGACGAGCACAATGAATGCCTGCATCATGTCTGTTGTGGTGCTGGTCATTGCAGGGCGAGTTCTTTGCATGGACCCATACGTGGCAATCAATGTGGATTACGAGTGAGTAGCTTGGGCTGGTTCTGCAGTAGAATTCCCTCATACTACAAGAAGCGCTACTGTTTTGACAGACACAACCCTACAATCCATTATAACGAGCATCAACATTGGTCGGGAACTCTTCCCCACGCAAAATTTTCCCATCAGCAATGCTGTGACCGCAAAACGCCATCGTAAGTCTTGGATGGAGGAAGAGAAGGTTAGTAGGCAGCGACTCAACAAAATCTTCGGCAGCTCGCTTGGAGGGGCAAGTCATATGAGGGACTTGCGTAGCTTGCCAGAAGATGCACATCGTTCCAATGACTACAATTCGACAGCAGGGTCATCTTTGCGCCTACAGAGACACGATTCAGCACTCACCTTGGAGTCTCTCTACGACGTACTTGGTCTCCATAATCCACTATATGAGATCGGAGCAGATTTGTGAGTGTGTGTTGCGAGATCGAAATCTTGGACCTGAATCTAGATGTCTTATTCCTTGACAGCCTTGTGCCGGAGATAGAGAAGCTGTTGTACGGAAGGAAAGATGTTCTACCAGCATGGAAGGTCGACAAGGAGTATGTGAAGGTGAGCTAGACCACATGAAGCGTTGCATCTCATCGCTGAATGCTGAGTAAGGATTGGTATCATCCTCACCAATGAGTCGGAGGAAAGAGCATGGGCGACTGGGCCGCATTACATTTACATGTGGTACAGTGCAGAGATTGCTCTGCATCAAACGTGCGAGACTACTACGCATCTGGAGACTCTGTCCCGCCATTGGCTGGCCTCATACTACAAGACGAAGCTCTATCATCTCGAAGCTTACCTGAGTGAGAACGGTATCAGTGTTCGTAGCATGATCGACGGTCATTCCGGTGAAGAAACGTGCAGAGACTCACACATGATATACGCCCTTGCCTCTCTTCACAGCGGCACATCATAGTCTGGCGAAAGGGTCATCCTAAATTTACCTACCGGACATGGCTCTCCGAGGAAGCACATCAAGCAAAGGACAGTTCCTTCACCGAAGTCGGGTTTGCGAGGATGATGTATCTGTGGACAGAAGCTTATGATCGCAAAAAGATTGACATGCTCGAGAGCATTCACGCAAGCAAAAAGCGGCAGTTCATTCCTGTGCAGCAAATGGATCGCAATGCAGGAAAAGACAGGGCCACTGATGAAGTGGGGCGTGATCAAGTGAGTGCGTTTTCGAAGTGGACTGATTTGTGTCTCATCGCATCCTACTTTGGAAAGGGAAAGCTGGCATCAGAGCTCGCGTGAAGGCTGGCTTTGGCAGCCTATTTGGCAAAGGAAAGGGCAAAGCGCAGGATGCCAGAGAGGAAGAAGACTTGTATCCAGTTGCAGAGCATCTACAATGACGAAAGCGAAGAGTCTCACCCCACACAGGCAAGTATCGCCATCCCATCTGTGGCATGCGTAGATGGTACAAAGCGTACAAAGCGATGATGGCGATGACAAGAATTTCTATGCTGAAGGGCTGAGACCAGGGCGGGTTACCGACACGGCTGAATGTAGACAATAGGCGTGGATGAATGCGCATCAAAGCTGCGCGGCAAATTTTCGGTTTTGATCACACCGAGCAATAGCGAGCAAATGACCTCGAGATGCTGTGCACCAAAAGAGAGAGAAAAATTTGAGCTTCATTCGGCCTCTTGCTTTCTTCCCTTCTCATACGTCCTCCTGATTCATTATTCTCGACCGTTTAAGCGACCGCTATGCCTTTTCGAGCGGTCGGAATGAGGCTCTGTGCAATACTAGTCATCGTAGGCAGCGCTTTTTGCATGGAGACTTACAAGAACAAATTTTCAGGCCATGGGTGAGTTGAAATATCACCCTAAACGACATGTCATGCTACTCATCTCACTGTCTGCAGATACGAAGTAGAGGATCAGCAGTGGTCTGGGGGCGCCAGTTCCAGCCATGCTCATCACGGGCAAGTGCCACACGAACAGCATCCATACCCTACCGTGAGCAGGCTTGGGTGAGTCGTACAATCGACGAGAAAATGTGACCGTTCCTTTCACCCATAAGTGCTGAATTGCAGATACTTAGCTCACCACACGAGACCTTGCACCCGGTAAAGAGATATCGTTTGAGCAAGTATGACCCCGCCTTGACGACTGAAAGTCTGACTGACGCCTTAGGAACGTATGATACTGGGCATGGCATCGAGGCTTGGGTGTGAGTCTGTCATGGGTCGAATGATCTCTCTGCAAAACTTGTCTTTTCTCACGTCCTCAAGCCTAATACCTATTTATTCCTCTGACAGACTGATCCCAGAAATCGAAAGGCTCTTGAACAATGAAGAGGTCCTACCTCAGTGGAGGCTCAACTTGAATGATGTTGAAGTGAGTTCCTACACGGGGCAGTAGAGCGGTATCTCCTCTTTGACCCTACAAGCATTCCGTCTCTCAGGCAGAAGAATTAGCATACTTCCAAGGTCCAAGCCATATATACAAATTCTACACAGACAGAATGGCACAAAACTTGAACACTTTCCACCTTGATCGGCTGCAGGACCTCAGTCACATGTGGCTGTCCTCTTACTATAGAACCAAAATTGATATGCTCGAGAGATTCTTGAAGAGAGTCCGTCACAGGGTGAGTTCTAGTGTCAAAGAGCTAAAGTATCAAAACATGTCAGCTTACCCGCTGGGGTCTAGATCGACGAAAAATGTTGGCAAAAGGGTAATGTCCCACAATCCACCTACGAAGACTGGTTGAGGGATAAGAGACAATTGGCAGAAGATCTGTCTAAGCATACGCATGGTTACGCCAAATTGATGCAGCAATGGACCGATGCTTTTGATCAGAGGAAGCTTGCCTTGCTCGAGCAGGTCCACGATAGGAGAGAAGCTCGATACTACGAAACGAGAAGAAAAGAGGAGGCAGCGGAGCTTGCTGCACAGATTTCAGCAATGGAAATTGCGGCTCGGAAGAAGGTGGGTGTGTATGACAAGGGAGATTAGAGTAGATACTTTCCTGATTCTGCCTCAAATTTAGGAGAAGAAGTTCACAAATCGAGTGCGGAAAGGCTTTACTAAAATCATCGGCAAAGGTAAAGGCGCTGCCACAACGTCGTACACCAGGGAGGAAAAGAGCTGAAGCGCACCATCGCATTGGCTCACGAGGATGTGGTCGGACATCAGAGTATTCAAGTGGCCTCACCAGTAAAGAGATGGCTTCCCAAGCTTCCTAGTCGTTCCTTGTCAGTGTGGCCGCTGTCAGACTCTTTCAGAAGCAATCTTATGATTGACAAGATATGAAAAGAAATTTGAGCAGACCTACTACTAGCCTGCTCTCTATGACTTATGCGTGTAGTACCGAGTGACACCGGTGAAGGAGATGGCGTTGATGACGACAAAGACAAGGAAGATACTCCCCCCGTTGCTGCCATCCACGCTTGCTAACGTGTTCTTGAGCGGCAAGAATAGGGACGCAACTGTGATGTTCGAGAGCCAATTGAGAGAGAGGCCAAGACTAGCAGCAGCAGGAAGGGCCTAGTGGTGGAATCACGGTTCGTTGGCGTGAGAGAGAAATTTCAACGCAATACATTGATCAAATGAGAACTCACCTTTTTCGGCACCAATTCAGGCAGGATCAAGAAAGGAATGGGTCCCAGCCCTGTCGAGAAGCCCGCGACGAAGAAGACAATGCTGATTGCCGCTAGTATCGACCTTGAGGTGAGAAGTGCAAAGGAAAGGACAAGTGCAGATGTCGACATTGTGAAGGAGGAGAGTTGCAAGAGCTTCTTTCTGCCGAGGAGACTTTCTCGAATCAGTGGAATGGGTGGGAAAGTCATGAGGACGTTGACCAGTGTGATCCCTAGGCTGATCTGTTTAGCGATTGTGTCACTACCTTGTCCCCCTTGACCACCGTCCGATCCCTTAAATACGTCACTAAGGATGCCGGTGCTGAAGTAGAGGACAGCATTAACACCACTGAGCTGTTGAGCCATCTGGGTGAAGATGATCATCATCGTGCCCATTCGAATGTCACTGGCTTCCTTCGTTGATAGCTGGATCAGATCTGTTCTCCTCTGTCGTCTCACTACTACTGTCAAGAGTTCCGAGATCGTCAGTACGTTGCTGGCACTTGTGTGCAAGGAAGCGGTGGATTCGCTGCCAGTGTCTGCATCTGGTTCGTCGTGTTCCAAAAGCGCCTCTGATTCGTCCTCTCTTGTCCTTTCGTGTAAGTCAGTCCCTGTTGCTCCCCATAATCTTCTCTGTACTTTGTCTTTTGCTTCGCCGTGTAAGTCGCTTGGCGAATCGAGCGTGAAAGGTGCGAGAAGGATCTGTAGCAGTGCAAATGCAGCAGAAATCAACGGCACAAACCTCCAGAGTGCACCGTTGAAGTAAGCACCGTCGACGTTAGAAGATCGAGAAGGCGCTTGCCCTAAGGGTGACACTCCCATCGCCTGCGCAGTGAGAATGCCGACGACAATCGAGAGCTGATTCAGCACACCTATCGATCCTCGCAGATGGGCTGGTGAGATGTCGCTGTGTGCAGATGTCAACAATGTAAGTCAGGCACTGCACAGGTAAGTCGTCTAGCTAGACTCACTTCAAATAAGATGGCACTACTGCCACAGCCAAGCCACTTCCCAGACCCGTCAGCAGCCTCCCTAATCCTAGACTTGGCCACGTAGCTGCCATCATCTGCACCAGACCACCAAGAATGTTCCACACCGCAGCCAATATCAACACGTTTCGGCTCCGTCGCAACACTAGTAAACGACTCTTGAGAAATGACAGTGAGAGAGAGCTGATAAAGCCACCTATTGTGAAAAGTGCTGTGATGTAGCCGAACTGAGCAGACGTGAGAGCGATGCATGTTGGAAGAGACGATGGCAAGAATGCATCATCAGCTGCAGGACAGGAAAGGACATTCTGAAGCGGGTTGAGCTCTGAAGTACCGAATCCAAAATTGAAGGTCGACAAGACTGTCCAGAAGATGACGAAATAGAGGTATGGCGTCGTTCCTTTGCGCTGGACTTGCCTTTCGCGCGCATCTTCCTGGTTGACCATTATGGTGGTCGGTCGCTACCTCCTATTCGCCCAGGATATGCACACCTGCCGCCGCCCACTTGACAAAGGTGAGTGTATGTATGCACGGATCAAGTGAATCTCCTTTCTCAGGCGCGCTTTTGTCATCGCCGCCCCGTTATTACTGAACATGAAAGGACCCGCGGGTCAAAATTACGTTTTTCCCCCTCCCATTCTTCTCTTTCTCCAATTCATTTAGGAACAACTACTTTACCACTGCACAGTATTCCCATCCGCAGGCTTTCTTATCGTCATGTCTGCATCGTCATCGAATCTAATTCCCAAGATGGACAATCCAAAGTTCAAGTCTATAGTTGACTTCGTACGAGCTCAATCACCAGAGACGAAATATTCCTTTGATGGGGTACGGGGAAGCGCACAATCGAAATTATGCAAGCACCTAGACCGAGCTGGAGATCAGATGGAGTGTGTTGACATTGCGCTGGAAGGTGAGATATTGTCGCATACCGATTGAGCGATTCCGCATCAGTCATAAGTCCATGTCAGCACATACTCACCGTATATCTGCTACATTCACTCAACAATCTGACATCATACCAGCCACCGAACTGTTCGCTTGCATGCAGGTACGTCTTGTCGAATCTGAGTACTTTTCTGCACATCATGCTGATCTCCCTTTCGGCTTATGTCTCTACTACAAACACAGCGACTTAATTTCTTCTGCCAATTGCCACAGGACCCAACGAAGACACACATCACATGCGAGCGCATCCCACAATAATGAACAAATTTGACTCTCCACATTGATCACAATGATCAGCCTCACTCTGTTCTAGTACAGCTAGCTGCTCAGTCGATGACCGTAATGTAATGCCTGAAGTAAGTCCTTGGGGGGAACATTGTTGCTTTTTCCACACACACGAAAGCAAGAGTATCGCAGGTAAAGAGCGCAAGGCAATTGTATTGCACTGACTACAGTTACAACGATGGAAGGGAAATTTAGCATTCTCAGAGAAGACAAGAACGTGTGACATTTGAAGAGGAAAGAGGACGGCGGTTGCGAGCAGGAAAGGGAATCTGCGAGAGTGGAAGCATCGCTTTCGAGGCCTCTATTGGCCGAAGAGGTAGATGAAACTACCGGCCTTGCGTGGGGCAATGGGCAGTAACTCGTACTTCAGGCCTTCCATTTCTGTGCGGGAGGAATTAGTGGCGAAAGGAGGACAGTAATCAGTGAGGCGCCTTGCATTACTTCCCCATTTTTCCCCCCGACTACTCACGAGTGAAGAAGCCCCTGCGAATGAAAGGCGTGCAGAAGAGAGGTACAACGGCGAGGAAGAATGTGTGAAGCAAAAGAACGGCAGCCCACGTCGGAATTCGAGCGTTTGCTTCCGGATAAGTACGCTTGAACCAGGTGGAGATCACCGTGGCGAATCCATTGGCCAGGAAGAAGAGGAAATTTTTGCCGTCTGCGTAATCAAAGGTGAAGTAGGTGATGTGTTCATGAAAAAGACCACTCATGGCAAATGTAGCAATGGCAGCCGCTGCTTTGGGCAAAAAGGAAGACTTGCCCCTCGCTCTCATCTTCTTCTCCTTTTCGGCGGATGAGAGATCGCTTGCCTTCTTGCTGCCGCCGTTTGCTGCTGTACCATTTGACGGGGTCATCTTGAGATCCGAACGAGATCGACTTTTGCGAGCTTCGTCTTCATCGTCAGTCTTGCTAGACTCGTGCTCCGTCTCACTGAGGTGATCCAAATGTTGCCGCTTCTTGAGTGCTTCCAATCGCTTGCTGTTGCTGGGTGGCTTCGCTTCTTTCTTCGTTTCAACTTGGGCCTTTGACTTCGTGCGGCGACCTCCTCCAAACACTACACGATGAAGCACAGATGCGATGGCTCTGTTCCAATGCGACCAAAACAGTCGGATGTTGATCGTTCCCAAGGGGTTCTCGAACATGTCCTGCATCTCCACGTTGCACACCATACCGAAGACTTTCAGCAGACCGTCACCGAATAAGGCCAACGCCATCAAGATCTGCACATGAGTGGAAGAGAGCCATTGTCAGGATGCTACTCCGTTCTCTCGAAATGTACTCGTATTCGATCGTCTCGACTCACTGAGACTCCAAGCATGTCGCAGTAGCAGTGGTAGGCAAGCTGGCTCATGTTCTTTGTGAGCTCGTAAGTTGGGACAAAGTAGAGAGACAAGAGAAGTAGGACACCCTCTACGACAACTCTTGGCATTCCCTTCGCATTCTCCCAGACGGCATTTCTCTTGAAACCTTCCTTTTCTTCTCGTTCTGCAATCTCTTCTTCCTCTTTGGGGAAAGCCCAGAGATGGCAGTAGAAGCGAGGGATCGACCATGATTCGACTTCTTCTCTAGTTCGAATGTGGAAGATGTCCCAGACGAGCACTTGAAGCAACAGGTTTGTGGTGCAGATGTGAGCTACTTCTTCGACACTTTCATTCCGTTTCTATCTCTTCATCCTCATCACTCACAGCATGATCGGAATCCCAAGGCCGGTTTCCAGAAATCCAGCAGCATCACACCACTGGTTCCCGTCACAGCTGGCCATGCCATCAACATGCTGATCATAGCGCCTACCGAGGCCCACTTCAAGAGAGGCGTCTTGGCTACGTAGAAGTAGAGCATGTAGCAAACAAAGGTGGAGAAGATCATGAATGCGAGCAATTCATTACCGACCCTAAACATCTTCTCGACTGGGTCTGTGAGAATAATCAAGAAGCAGGAATAACATCGACAGGCAGTCACACTCAGCAGGGTACTGGCGCACACTTTGAGGCAAAGCACTTACAAACTGGCAAATCATACTCGACGACTTTGAAACCAAGGTAGCGAGCAGCCTCCAAGACGGGGTCCTTGTCTGCGAGAAGAGGGTCAAGAAGTTTCCTACGTGATGAGTAACCTTGCAGATGAACCATTCCGGCTGTATGGCGAGCTCACCTAGCAATCTGAAGCCGCCTACTTTGCTGTAGCTGTGGCGGTAAGCACCAAGCGAGCCTATGGAAAAGAAGAAGTCCTCCGCGTCAGTAGATAGCATTCGAAGCGAACACAGCACACATTCTTCTGCGCTTGCTTACTCACTGAAGATCTTATCCGACGCTTCTCGAACCAAGTCCATCGTGTATAGAGTGGTCCTACAGAGTGGAAGTCAGAATGTAGGGGTGCAAGAAGAACGTACGAACAGCGAGCACAAAACTTCTTGAGGCTGCGTACCCTGGATCGATACGTACGTACAGCCCTAAGCAAAGTGTGGAGTAAAATCCGCGATTAAAGATTGCCGCATCACACTACGATCTTCCCTCTCTCTCTCACTTCACCACTAGCCGGAAGCTCGAAACACGCTCTTTCAAACACCTTTTCACGATTCACAAGGGTACAATAAAAAATAACAAACACTTCTGTCGCCATTTAGCCTGCCCTCTCTATAAACTTCTGCGCTGAATTGCTATATCTCCACTACTTTCCCCACTTCCTTGTCCTCTCCCTGACTTACTACGAGTCGATTGTCTAATAAAAAGAAATTGACTTGTATTACGCACTCAGGAACCCGGGAATGGGACTCTTCCTCACACTATTAATCGGGGCCGTGCTTCCACAATCTTTGACCTTAGTTTGTATTTTAAGCAGGCCTCCAGACGTCATTGAATCGTCGCGAAAAAAGGTTCGTAAAATATAAGAGCTTCAGCATCAAGCTTTCGATCTTCAACTTTCGACGATGCTTCACAAAAAAAGGTTGCGCGTGCACTAAATACACGTGCGGGGCCCGTCCAGTTGCATCGCCTCGGCTATAAAAGCATACTCAGCATTCCGCCTTCACCACCCCTTTCTCCCCGGCCTTTTCACGCCTGCCGCCTTCTGTAGAGCAATTTGGACTCTTCATTAGCGGTCTGCGCCCACTTGGTACAAGTTTGAGCTCGGGCTCTATTTGTTGCTAGTACGCCGCTACGCCATCGGTCAAAAGATACTTTGTTTCTTTGAGTGAGGAGAGGGTGACGAAGGGGAGAGACTGGCAAAGAGAGCGACGAGGGAAAGAAGAGAGAATTCGTCCTTCCGCTTGAGTGTGTCAGCTCGAAGCCTGCACTGGTCGCCCTCGAAAAATTGCGCATTCGGTTCTAACGAATCATGAGCAACCGAGCAGTGGTGAGCGCTATAAGGCTACTTGCAAGTGATCTTTCGTAGGCATGGCAAATTGACTCTCTTCTTTTCCTCTTACCTACTCTTTGCGCTCTCCTTCTCGGCTCTGATTATTCTGCAGTCTACCACCTATCGAACTATCATCGATGACGTGATTTCAAATGTTCGTCAAGAGTTCGAGGACATGGGCATCGAGAAAGAGGTGTTAGAGGAGTTGCAGAGGGTGAGGAACAAAAAGAATTCCACCTCTTATGAGATTATGTTGCTGATGTATCTCACTTTCGATTGGATGATGTAAGTCTTGGGAGGCAAAGATTGTTGCGACGGGTGTAGCAGACTTTGAAGGAGCTGAACCAGTGGCACCTCGAAGTCGCAAAGAGTCCAAAGGGCAACCGAATGGTGCTAACGGGGGCCATGGAGAAGCCTCCTCTTCCTCTACGGTGATTAAAACGGAAGAGGGGGTCGATCCAGCGTCGCTGAGTGGCGGCAGTAGCAACAGCAGCAATAAGATTGCACGGACAAATGGAGCAAATGATGTTCGAGGCGGCGTTGCTAGCCAGACGAACGGTGGAAGTGGTCATCCTTCGACGAGCAGTAGTCAAGCATCCGGAGGGGGCGGTGCAATGCCAATCGAAGGTCTCCTTTCCAGCGGCGGTGGTGACACTTCCAGTGCAAACAAACGAAAGAGACCGACGAGCGATGAAAATGAAATTGGCTCAGACTTGGATGATTCAGATGAAGAAGAATTGGACGGAATGATTGACACCGATGGAAATGAAGATCTGATCTTGTGTCTGTACGACAAAGTTCAGCGAGTACGCAACAAGTGGAAGTGCGTTCTAAAAGATGGTGTCGCTTCTATTGATGGAAAGGACTACGTCTTCTCCAAGTTGGCTTCCGAATTGGAGTGGTGATTGTGTCATCATGTTAGCAACTCTATCTTGTTCTTACGGCCATTCTCTTCTTGGATCTTCCTCCATCTCATCTTTCCTCAGTGTCTAGCATTCATCTTCACTCTTCTCTCTTCACTCTTCACTCTTTTCATTCACCATTCACTAACCCACCATCGTTCGGCCTCTGTCTCTCTTCCATTATACTCTCAAATGAAACCCACTCATGCTTACAATCTGTACTCTAATCACTCCGATCAATCAATGAAACAGGCTCGAAATGCACATGTGCTGCTGAAGAACTTCAATGCTTTCTTGATAGTGATGATGATTTCTAGTACGCATTGTAAAAGTGATGTGGGACGCCCATCCGCTGAAGTGAGACGCGGAGTGAGCGGAGGCAAGAGGTGTGCATGAGGGTTAGGAAGAGAAGATCAAGAGGACAGTGCTACAGGAAAGGGTCATATTGGAACGATCTCTTTAATCCGAGGGCAGCTTTCACTCCAGCTTCTGTCGACAATAGTTGCAGAACCTGGACGGCAAAAAGGCGTATGAGCGATCAATAAGTGTACTTTCTCCTCTTATCGTCCGCAAAGCTCACCTTAGATTGCTGAACCTTTGACCAATCGCGTGCATGCAAGCATTGCAGAAGAGACCGCCACAGCCAGCGCAGTTCAGTCGCTTTTCGAACACGCCAAATTTCTTGTCACACTGCATGCAAACAGTAGAAAGATTGTGCGGTAATTCGACAGCTTGACCAGGCAAAGTCCAAAGGAACAACCGCCCAAGCTCGTCGCCTGTAATAAGCTTGTTCCTGAAGGAAAAAAGAGAAAGAAATCAAAAGACAAATGGTCAGCAGGCAACGTCTTCTTTTCAAAACCTTTGACACTCACTGTCTCGACTCAATAGCAGTGATGAGGGGTGTAGTTGCCGGCTGCAGGCGATCATGGTGTTCAAAGACATGCCGAGGCTCGAGCGACCACTGGATACAGCCATGTCTTTCGCTGATCTTTGAGACACAGGTCCAGGCGATGACCTTTCCCCGATGGCCAGTGAAGAGCATGCACAGCGTGTCTTGGGACTGCATGCCATCCTGACTATCGTTTGTACTTTGCTCTAAGAAAGCTAAGCTTGTCACATGATCCTTTGCACTTGTGGAGACAGTTGCTATCAGGTCACCGTTGATCGACCACAAGCGGACTACGGGTCCACTGGCCGTTGCAATTAAACCATTCGTAGTGCAGATGCTTACGATCTGGACAGGTGCGTCATGCTTCAGGGTCTTGAAGTACGTCCCCTGATTGTCCCAAATTATCGCCCTTCCGTCTTGAGAGCCAGAGACAGCCATGTTCCAAGCTTGACAATACTCCAAGCAAAGTATGACGTCTTCGTGACCTCGACAGGAGTACAAGAAGTTCAAGCTGCGACGAGGTCCGTCCACACTCCAAGCGGTCAAGTTTCCATCACGACCTGCAACGAGGATCTTGCTCTCTGACTGATCAGATGGATTACCTTGATGGCTACTAGCATCGACGATGGCCGATATCCGATCAGGCATCACTTGCTCGACGACGTTCCTCACTACGTTCATGTTCTCCTTGGCAAAGAAGCGTATGCTGCCATCCAAGTGACCGATAGAGAGTGACAAACCGAGGTGTGGTAGAATTAGGTAGTCTCTTGGTGAGGCAAAGGAGCGGACAGGGTCGGTAGCGTAGATGAAGTGAACAGAGGCGTGCAGGGTACGAATAGGTGCGATGCTCTCCATCAACATCTCCGGCGATCGTAGTAAAGTGAACTTCTCCTCACTGCTATCTTGCATCCTGCGTCGGCACGGGTGTGGATTGTTGAAGAGCTTGCGAGGGCAGACACCGAACATGTGAATCGTCTTGAGAACTGCCTGTTGCTCCAAGGAAGAGTCCAGTGTGTCCAGGTTGAGGCCGTCGTCGTATGACAGTTCATGGAAGCAATTGGTGGCTTCGATTGCTGCATCCCCTCGCTGCTTCGATCCAAAGATGAGATCGATCCAAGCATGCAAGTTCTTCGAAACGCTCTCACATTCCAGAGCCTCTCGGTGTAATTTGATGAACAGACGAGGATCACCTTTCGCCCAGGGTGGTAATTCTACGTCATCGACCTTGACACCATTCTGCGTCTTTCCAAACTCAAAATGGTTCGAGTTGGTGAGGAACTCGGGCAGGTAGTATGCTTCGGGGATCAGCTCTCGAACATCACCCAAGGAGCCCTCCGATGCCGAAGAGAAAGCTTGACCAAGCGAGCTGAACGTGCGATCTGCGAGGTCAAAGGTCCCACCCTGAAGCGCTTTCAGGACCTTATCAAAGGGTCTCAGTCGTATCAGGTAGCCACTGACGGTAGCCGCCGTACTGTAGTGTGTTCCATAGTGAAAAGGCTTAGTGGCGTCAGGGTCGATCTCTTCCAACTCTTGTAGTTGCATGTAGCGATCTCGGAACTGCTTTCTCCTCGTTTCTTCTTGTGCGCCCATGGGAAGCGATAGATCCCGAAAGGTGTTGGGGTCCTTCAAGTCTAGTTCGTCGCTCGAGTAGTCTCGCAGCACCCATGGCATGACTGGATACTGCGTGATGTCCTGGTACGTCCTTCCTGCCGCTGTGTTGAGACACATGAGATAGTCGAAGTTGCTCATCTTTTGGTCGATCCACTGCTGCGTAATACTCCCGATTCCTCTGCCCAAGACTGCACCGGCGAGACGAGAAAACCCGCCGCCATCACTGCTGCTTGCTTCTCGAAGACTGTCCGATAGTGACGCAAACGCTTGAGCGGCTCCTTTGTTCCGATCAGCGAGATTGCGGTAGACATTGTTTGCTTTGTCCGTCGTTGCCAATACTAGAAGACAGCTCCGCCCGTCTTTGAAGTGGATCTCGATCGCTGTCTTTCGATGGAGGAACGTCTTCAGGGCTATGAATTTGATCTCGGACCATGCCCACTTTCGAGTGTGCTGAGCGTTTCCTTCGAGTTGCTCGATCAGAGACTGTCGACCCTTGCCCTCACTGTCGAGTGTGCTCATGACAATGGTATCTCGCTCCTCCTCGGGTGCCTCCCACAGATTACAGAGCTCGCCATCTGGTCTTTGAAAGTAGTCGTCTATGATGTAGAAGCACTTCTTGCCAAAGATAAGAAGCGACGCTCGGCACTCGATGAACAGAACCCGCAGTGAGTTCTCGACTCCTTCAATGACATCGCCCTTCTCCAAGCTCCGTATCACTCTGCGGTATTTGTCATCGTGTGTGTCGACCGTCGTAAGTTCTTCCCTCGATGTTGTCGGTGCAGCCGGGCCGTCCTCTTTTGCTGCCAGGACCTCCCCTCCCGCTGAATCATGCTCCACCGACTCCAATGTGATGTCTCCGCTAGCCCACTCGTCGCCATGGCTCACCGGCATCAGTGTCATTTTTGCGTCCATCGGATCGTCTCGCGATCCCTGCTCTATCTTTGCTTTAGTCATCTCTTTCAGCTTTGGCCGCATCCTCATTGGTCCTTCCGTCGGGTCCAACTCGAATATTCTGCTTGCATCGGCGTCTTTCCCCAACACAGCCCTCTCCCTTTGCAATTCTGCTAGCATCTTATTCCACTCTCCCGCGCCAAATTTCAGGCTCTCTGTGGCATCCAAGCGTACTTTTACCAACTTGGTCTCTTCGCTCAATCGAACGCTGTCTTGCCAGGTCTTCATCTTCTTTTCGGTGTTGCTGATTGCCTTCTGCTTTTGGTCACTTGACAAGAGTGATTGGGTAACTCTTGACATTCGATCGAGATGAATCGCAGCTTTGAGACTGTCCCTGCTCTTTGTGAATCCTTGCCATTCTGCCGCAAAGGGAACCACACTCTCTCCCTGCCCCATCAGCAATTGAGCAGCAAGATTTACGTCACTCGCCTCTCGAAAGTCGCTCAACGTCTTCTCAGGCAGGATGATTGACTCGACTAATGCCGGCCTCGCACTAGAGAGTAAAATGAGAACGTTATAGCAGGCCATGCGAATACCTTCTTGATCTCCAACACCCGTCGGGAAGTCCACTCTACGATGGATGATGCTGAGCACGTTATACAGCAGGCACTGAAAAAAGGCAAGATCCTGGTTGGCTCCCATGAAAGTGACCTCCTGATGCTCAATGATCTCAAAGTACGTTTCAAAGGAACCCGCCGCGATTCGAAACAAGATGGTTCGATCCAGGCTGGTCAAGAGCGTCGCAATGATCGTGGTGGAAGGTCTGACCGTTGAGAAAGAGGTGAGAAGCTTCGCAATCAAGGACAGATTTTGCTTGTTCTGGACTTCGCCAGAGCACTGCTCTATAAAGTCGGACAACGCTATGCGACACTGATCGTCCAAGACGTCTCCCAGACCAGGCAGGATGACCTCCTCTATGGAAGAGGCAATCCGGTCGTAGAATGCCAAGCGGAATTTTGTGGCAGTCGATACATCGGAGTCTGGTGGAATGGACTCGATGGTCGCATTAACGGCACGGATGTTCCCCGATCTAGTGATGCTCTCCACGGCACAATTTGCCAGGACATTCAGCAGTCGATTGGCGAGTAGAGTAATGTCGGAATCCTGCAACGATCCTTGCACTTCGACAAAGGGCGTTATTGCCGACACTAGAAACCCGAGCAGCGGTGAGGCGAATAGCAAGTCACAGAACTTGATCGATCCCTGCGCATGCTCTTCAATCAAGCGTACATTATCCTTGAGCAGTACAAGTTCGCTCGTGACTTGAAATGCTTGGCCTAATTCGGTCGTATCAACATTCATGGACTGCGATCGTTTGCGACCGTGACGTGGGTTTGCTTTTGCTGGAATGTCAAGAAAGGCGCTGGGTCTTGCCCGTCTCGGCTCTTTCTTCAATTCAGACTTTTCCGCTGCCTGGAAACCTGCTCCTAAACAGGCGACGATGAACCTTAGCATGAGAGGGCACATGATCTTCTGCTTTTCCCTCGGCGCAAACTGATTGTAGAGAGTAACATTGCCAGGCTGTTCATCGATGTCGAACAGCGTAGACCAGCAACGACTGAATATTTTTGGATAATTCCAGAATTTGGGGAGCAATCTTTCGATGACTTTTACTCCACCCGATCTAGCTAGACGATCTGCGTAACGCTTGTCTCTAAGCAGCAGTGCGGTCATAATCTCCAGCGACAAAGAAGCTGACCTTTGGTCTGAAGTAGGACCGAAGAAGATCAATAGCCACTTGACGTTGACTGCTGAGCCTAATTTGAGCAGGAATGCCGGTCGTTCCAAGACCAAGTCAGTCACCATCTCAAAGACCCGGATAGCCGTCTCGATGCGAGTGGAAGAGGTTTGCGGGACTAGCGGCGACCTTGTCTCTTGTGAACTGGCGATGGTTGGGAAGGCGCCGTTCTCCACAGTTTGTTGACGTTTTGGCACTCGTCGCTTGCAGATGCTTGGTTCGGATGCCTCCGAGCTCGGCACTGGCACACAGAGCTGTGATGTCAGGTACGTCGATACGCTGCGGATGGCCCCCTCATTGAAGGATGAGATAAGTGCAATACGAAGTGAAGACAGTATTTGGTCGACCACTTTTTTTCCAAATTCTTCCTTGTCACTACTGTTGTTGTAGTCGTTCAGTTGCAACGCCTGCAGTAGCTTCTTCGCAATCTGCATCTTAGCCACTCGCTTTGCGTTAAATTTGCGGTACTTGGAAGTCTTGAGGAAGACGATGAATTGACTCAGATGAGCCGATTGGACTTGGCTACTGGTCTGAGCCCAAATGTTCATGTCGAGCATAATGGTCCGATACAGCAGTGGATTGAGTAGAGCCGCCTCGTTTGCTTGGTTTTCATGGTAGCCGACTGCCGAAGAGAAGATCTCCACCACTTTCGGGGTGAACAAGTGCGTTTTGGTTGTGAGTAGGTAGTTGAGGACCTCGTAGCCCTTTGACCTTTCCACATCCTCCGACAGCCTCCACGAACTTTGCAGAAGAACAAATAAAAAGGAAAGAGATTTCTCGAGCAGAGCACTAGACGTCGAAAGTTGCACGAAGCGAAGCAAAATAGCACATCCTCCCAGCTTCCAGACGGTATCTGCGAGAGATTGCGTCGGTGCCAAGACTGGTGATCCATACAGCTTTGCATAACCATACGAGGCCCCGATTGCATCTTTTGTAAGTGAAACAGCTTGATTGAGCAGCAGTTGAGGCTCTATCTTCTGTGTTCTGTCCACCGAAGAGCTATGAGCTGAAGTGGCTTTCTTTGGTATTCTGTCAAGGTCATACTGATTTGCCGAATTTAAGACGATGTAGAATTTGTCCTCGTTGAAGATGTTGCGAGCTGCCTCTGTGATTACTTGCACGAGTGGATGGGATGTCAACGTCTTTTCGGTCGCACCATTACTACGAGCCAGATCATCTAAGCGCAAGTTGATCTTGGTGCTGATCGAATAGGTCAAGAAGCGACCTAAGCTATCTTGAAAGTTTCCACAGTAGCCGGTCGAAGCCAATTCTGAAATGACGAGTGGCATCCCAGGAGCGAGTATATCGTCAAGGAGATAGGCCGGTCCCATTGACCATATCAATCGGTTTCTTCCTCTTTGCAGCGTCTCCAAGGGCGGTGTGCCGAACACTGCTCTCATGGCGCTCTCTTTGGGGGGAGTTGCCGGCCATACGGCTAGCTCTTCCTGAACAAAATCACCGTCAAGATATAGCTGAACAAGGGAGAATTTGTTCCCTCCCGTCGGCCTCAGATGCGTAAGACATATATGATGAAGTCGACCAGGGATAATACGAGACTTTTGGAACCGAATCGGCGGAGCATCCTTCGACGAGCTGTACGTGATCTGACCGGTGCCGGGCTCAATCTCGAGCTTGACTGAACACACTCGATGAGAGTCAAAAAGATGAAGCAGATCAAGTGTCAACGACGGCTCGATCTTCTCTATCATAACAGGAGCGAAGAAGGAGAATCCCTTCGATGCTGGACTGGGCGGGAAAGGTCGTGGTAGGCTGGACATTGCTACTGAGCAGTGAGAGTGCTGGGTCATGTCGAACGTGATAAGATTTGGCAATGATGACGGCCCTGCAACACCATGAAGAAAGTCGAGGTAGGGCCCAGAAATGTCGTCATTCAGTCGTCGAAGCACAGTCCGACAGTCATGATTGGAGATTCCGCGAAGATACAGTCTTTTCAGGATGCGATTAATGGCGTCCTCGTTCGTTGGTCCAGCTCTGGAATTGTAAAAAGTGAGCAGCACTTTGGCTGTGCCCGCCTTTGCCATTGCTACTTGATTCCATCTGTTTAATTTCGCAAGTCTTTCCAAAACGGTCAAGATCCGCAGATGAAGGGTTTCGGTAATAGGAGCATCTCTCAATATTGTAAGCAGTGTATTGACTGCACCAGGATGCTCGATTGATCCACTCCAGCTCTCAGCGATCCGTCGTGCTATTTGTCCCTCATCGCACGATTCTTCACTTTCGGCGTTGCCTGCGCTTAGCCTTCCCAGATTCGAAAGAACATCTCCTAACGCGAGTCCCAACAGACCTGCAAAGAAGCGCTCCGGCGAAGTCTGCAAAATGTTGGTCAGGAGGAGTACAGATGCAAGACCTGACCATCCCACTGTTCTTTGGAAAGCATGTGTATTCTTCGGATGCATGTGCATCGCTTCACCGATAATAGTCAAAGCCAATTTGTAGATCTCTACCCTCAGTCTCTCGTGGATGTCGTCCTGCTGGTCGTCTTTCTCTCCTCCTTCAGCATGATTGACACCAACTGTCTGGTCCATCGTAGACAGCATCTGAACGATAACCAAGAAGCCACCAGCTTCTCGAAAGTCATCCTTGATATGTGTGTCTGATGAGCCTTCAACGAGAAGCCTGTGTACTTGAGAGCCTAAATGCAGCTGATGAGAGTTCAGTCGGTCGGTAAGCAAGAAATGCTTCATATCATACCCCACAGCTGTCTCACCTTACTTGTCAAATCACTAGGATCGCACGACTGAAACGTCATGATCACTGACACGAGCTCGTCTCGCATCGAGTCTCCCTGTGGAATGTAGGGTGAGAGAGATCGATCTTTTAGAGGAGAATCGAGGGAAGTAAGACTGTCAGATTGTGGCATAGTACGCGATGGTCTTGCCGCAGGAGAAGGTCGAGCATGTGATGATGAGCTATCTATCATCGTAAGACTAGTATTTTTCTTGCCCTCGTCAGTACCAAGATGTGACGATTGGGTAGGTGAAGTCGATGACTGACCAGCAGTGTCCAACTTCGACATGCTCTCTTCTCGCCGCACTTGGCGCAACGAAGCGTCAAGTATTGATGTTGGCAAGTGATCTTTCAGGTAGAGAGTGCAATATCAAATGCTTAGAGGGCGAAGAGAAGAAGCGAAGCAAGGCAAAAGGAGGCCGGCCCCAGACCAGATGGAGCGAAGCAAAAGTGTGTCTCCGAAGAAATCGCATTTATACTTACACTGGTACCTTTTGGGCTCGGCACCAAAATACACACAGCATACGCACAGGCCACCTTTGCGGAAAGTATAATTTGACCGAGGAAAAGTTCTGGCTCCGTAGACTCCTCAGTCCAAACGACCATTCTGCTGAAGCTCACGTTCACCACTATTCGACCAGACTCTCTGACTACATGCCTGGCTTGACATGCCGCAGCTACTCAACACATTGGTGTCTAAAGCACAGGTAGAGACATCTTTCTCCCGTCAGGATGGTGTCCCTGCGGATCTGGAGGACGAGCTGCGAGTCTACGGTTGTCAACTCATTCAGCAGGCCGGCATTCTTCTAGAATTGTGAGTCAAGCGCATCGTCATCGTGCTCTCACTTTAGCCTTTCGCTTGAACTCAACGTCTTCTTTACTGCTTAAATGGTAGACCCCAGGTGACTATGGCGACGGCTCAAGTGCTCTTTCAGCGCTTCTGGTATGTCACTTCGATGAAACAATTCGGCATCAAGGTAAGTGTGTGGTGTGCCGCGAGACGGAGACCATCGAACACTAATCTTCGTCAGGATGCCTATTATTAGGACATCGCGATGGGTGTTCTGTTCCTCGCTTCCAAGCTTGAGGAATCGCCTGTGCGCCTTCGAGACCTCATCAACGTCTTTGACTATCTACTACAGCGTGGGTTGCATTACTCTCGCTACAATCCCGGGCCTCGAAGTGAGGAGCTGGAGAAGGCAAGGAAAAGTAGTAACAAAGTGAGGCAGCCATCACCGACGAAACGGCTGAGAGTGCGACAGGACCAAGATGCGATACCCCCTTTCGACTATACACCTCAGGCCTATTTCTCGCAGTCATTCTACGATACCAAGGACGCCCTTGTCATTTCCGAAATGCAGATCCTGAAGAGGCTTGGCTTTCAAGTTCAAGTTAACCTTCCATATGCGACCATGGTGAATTACCTGCAACTGCTTGGTTTGACCAAATCAGAATCGGGTATTGCACAACGAGCCTGGGCGATTCTCAATGATGCGTGAGTGGGGCAGGTACAACGTGCGCACAAATGACTGTCTTTGTTGACTCTCAGCTAATCATGTGCATCCACCTGCGTTTCCGAGTAGTCTACAAACACCAGTCTATGTCATGTTCCCCACCCACGTTCTAGCTGCCGCTTCCATCTACCTTATATCCGTCACTCTGGACGACTTTCCATCGTTGCCACTAACGCCAAAACCCTGGTGGACGCTCTTTGATGTGACGCGAGAAGAGCTACGAATCGTTGGCAGTCACATCATGAAGCTCTACGACACGGAAGAAGGTGGTCTCGCCGCAAGAGTGCGTGATGAATGGGGAGGCATGAGCGAATTCTGCGAAAAGATTGCAATTCGCGATTGGCTTAGTCGATTTGGAGAAGAGGTTCCAGTGTAGTCTCGATCAAGGCCATGATTCCTCGAAGCTTTTGTTAGTTCCCTCTTTGCAATGTACATCTACCTCAACAGTTCACAAAAAAGTCTCATTGATTGCATTCAAGCAGAAATCGTTGACTTTCTCTTCAATTCTTCCTGGATGAGTCGATACCTTCCAGATTGACTCGCTAGGGCCGTCCATCGAGGATCGTGATCCTCTGTTCGGATAACTGTTCCAATCGACCTGTCATAGAGTAGTACCGCATAGGTGAGAGTCGATTCATCTAAAAGTATGGCCATCTCGTAACTTACATGAAAAACCTATCGAGAAGAAGCAAGACCAACAAAATTCCAGTAAGTAAGTGACACAATCGAGAGCACGGTGTATATTCGCTTACCCGAAAGTGGCAGCAGACGTGCCCATAAATTGAGCCAGTGTCCCCATAGCCCCCCTTGGCCCTGGTCCGGCTCTGTGGCATGAAGGACAGGACGAAAAAAGTGACAATGAGATCTTGTGTGGTGTCATATTTCGAGATGCAAGTCCGAACTCACCTTAGGATCTGGACAGATGCACCTATAAATCCTATACATAGCCCCACACCTGTACCCATCATTGCCCCCATCGCCAGCTTTTGCAGAACAGATTGCTGTTGCGGAACATGGACTGTCGATACGGTGGCCATGATGAAGGTTGTATGCTTGAAATGGTAAGCCTTGGAGCGGACGCTTGCTCTGTAACCCTACTTCACATAAAAGACAGAGCAGAGCAACCAACCCCGCGTTGATGGAAACTCAGTGGGATTCGAGGCGGCTTCACGTGTCTTTCCCTCGATTAGAATTTTTCCTCCCTGGTCATGATTTTTGGACTTTCTCATTTTTTTGTTTAGATTCTTCTCACTCTCGGTCAAACCATCTCGCTCACCATGGCAGGAAAGAACAAGGCCGCAGACAAGAAGAGCACTTCGAAATCGAGGCCTAGCTCAACTTCACAGCTTTCGGTACCGCTCGACTCGACGAATGATATATCGCAAAATGTGCTATCCGCCTTTTCACCTTTCAACGAGTGGTTCGCATACCTGACACAGTCTATCGATCGACATCGTCTTCAGATTTACTCTTCCGAAAACAATGGTAGATTGTTGGCAGACTACATTATTCCGAACGCCAAGTGTGAACGTTTGGAATGGCTCAGACTACCATCACCGTCATCGGGCTCCGACTTGTCTACAAAGCAAAACGCAAAGAAAAGGAGGAAGCGCCAAAGCTTGGAGGATGGAGGTGGAGAGATTCAGGATCCAGACGCTCAAAGCTTACCATCACAGATTGTCATTGCTTTAGGTCTCTCTTCCGGATCGATACACCTGTTCAACCCACTTCAAGGCAAGATTGTACGAATTCTGGCGGATTCGATCACCTCAACATCTTCTGCGGCATCCAATGCCGTTTCATCCCTTGCCTTTGACGCTGAATCTTCCCTATATGCTTGCTTCGAGGACGGTGCAGTGTCATCATGGAATCTCAACGATGTGACACAGGCCTCCGCTGATGCTGCTGCAACTTCGCTTCTCCCTGTCGGCAAATACACAAACTTACATAGTTCAACTACGCCTTACCGTCAAATCCACTCCTTAGATGTTGATCGTGTCATCTTGGCACATCATTCAGTAGTTCTTTATTCGATTTCGAAGAAAGAAGTGATCGCTACATACACAGGGCATGCTTCGAATGTCACCCACTTGGTGTCTCTACCGGGCTCATCGACCAAATTCGTCAGTGCTGCAGAAGGCGACAGAGTAGTCAACGTTTGGTCAGTACCGGAAGATGGGCGAAAAAGTACTAGACCGCTTGCCACCCTTCCTCTGGATGCACCGGTCAGTCATCTGTGTAGTGTGTCTGGCGATGACGGTCGTGACGTCTTAGTTGTTGTCACGACGAAAGGGAGCGTTAGACTGTATGAAATACTGTCAGATCTGGGCGCTGCGTCTCCAGTCAAGGGCAAGAAGACTGGAGGAATTGCTACTTTACCGATGCTCACTCGAATCAGTTTGATCGCAAAAGAGGGAGACAGGGATGAGTTGCCTGCATTGAATGCTAAGCTGAGCCAGCAATACGAGGCCAAGGTGGCACGTATCGCCAAAGGAGCCAAAGTCACATTCGAGGCTGCAGCTGCTCAAGATGGAGCAGGCAAATTCAAGTCTGAAATTAAGGTCGTTCGAAGTAAGACCTCAGGCGACGGCGTCAACGGAGATCATCTTGGTGGATCCACATCTGCTCTACGGTATACAGAGGCTGGTACTTTGGTTGCACAGAGGAACGGTCAAATTGCTTCCATCGCAGGTGCAAATGGCCTGCTCACTGGACCAGACGATATGGGAACTTTGACAGACGATCAAGCAACGCTCGACGCCGGCATTGATGATCTAGAAGAGCCGAGTCTAGGGCAGAGGTTGAAAGGGCTCCGAGTTGGTGCGACAGCGGGTGGTGTTACCGAAGATTTCGTGGACGACAAGGAAGACGCCGAAGAAGAGGAGGAAGAGAATGGCGTGGTGGACGATCGAGCAATTCTGCCGATGGGCTCATTATCTTTAGGCCAAACACTGACTCAAGCGCTACACTCTAACGACACCGCCCTCCTGTCGAGTTGTCTTGCTCACTCCGATCCTGCCGTCGTTCGATCTAGTGTGGCCAAGTTGAGTGGGCCTTTAGCTGTGAAATTGCTGGAGCATTGCGTCGATCGTATGGGACGAGGAGGAAAGAAGAGCACAGGATCACTAGGAAGTGCCAGGACAAGAGGGATAATAGAATGGGTCCGTGCAACGTTGATTGCTCACACTGGCTACTTGATGTCGCTTCCCAATCTAGTCCATAGATTATCCATCCTACACTCGACTTTGTCCAGCCGACTTGCGAGTCACGAGAAGTTGCTTGCACTGAATGGGAGATTAGAGCTTGTCCTTGGGCAAATAGAGATGCGTGCTGCGTATACTGCCGAACAAGCCGTCAAAGTGCAGGGAATGAAGACGAAGGGGCTGCAGAGTAGTGGCGACGGTGGGGTTGATGAGGCCAGGAGGAGAAAGCAGGTCGAAGGAAAGCAATGGGTGGAAGAGAGTAGTGATGAGGAGGAAGGGATGGATGTTGATAATGGCGATGAAGACGAAGATGAAGAGGAGGAGGAGGAGGAGGATGGAGACGAAGATGAAGACGAAGAAATTGACGGACTGGTCGATGTTGTGCGGGGTGAAGAAGAAGGAGACATACAAGACATCGCTCTCGGTAACGGTACCATCGCGAACACTTCCGTTGACAGCGAAGAAGAGGGAGAAGACCAGGACGAAGAGATGAGCGAGGAAGGACAAGGAGGGGAAGAGGAAGACGACGACGAAGACGACGAGAGCAGCGAGGAGGAGGCCAGTGATGAGAGTGCTCTTGATGAGGAAGGTGACTCAGATGACATCGAAGACGAAGAAGATGATGAAGGGTCTGATGATGACGTCAGCAGAGGAGGTTTTCTAGATGTGGAAGCCGAAAGTACCGATGGAGAAGGAGAAGAAAGTGAAGAAAGTGAAGAATGATCCATCTACAGTAGCCTCACTTCCCTGTATTGCATTTGACATATGCAATCTCAATAACCCCACTAGACGGCGCTACGTCCGATAATATAATACTTGCATACATCTTCCTCCTCTCTGCTGCACCATGCCGTAGTAGCTCGTTCCGACTGATGTCGAGCAAACGGTCCTTTGGCGGAAGGCACGGCACGCTCCCAGTGAGAGGTGCGATGCGCCACGCTCGGTCCATTGTGGGCGGCGATGAGAATTGAATTCTTAGAAAAGGATCTAGTGAATTTAATTTTTCTCATTCTTCTGCCTTCATCAGCTTCAGCATGCTTTTGAGATTTCCAAATATGCGATCGTTGGCTTGTCCAGCGAAACTCCGGTTCGTAGGGGCATCCTCATCTCAAGTTGTCAATCTGAACCGGAGGATGGCAGTCGCTGCATTTTCGGCACTTCTGCCAAGGCCACTCTTACTTCCTCCTCAGCAACGTAGACTGTTCTCTTCTTCGATAGCACATAGTGAACAGCAGAAGCAGCCAGAAGCAGTGCCAAGTTCGACGATCGGTAAGATTGAACCAAAAATCTCCATGACATTTACTTGTACTGTAACGGACTGCAATCATCGCTCTACACACGAATTCACACGAAGGAGTTACGAGAAGGGTATAGTTCTGGTACAGTGTCCCGGATGTAAGAATAGGTAAGCGACCATATCTCCTTTAAGCTCGGCATCAAGCAGAATGAAAACTGGACTAACACTTCTATACGTTTCTCACAGGCATCTGATCGCGGACCATCTCTCGTGGTTCACGGAGAACGCTTCAGACCCGAAAACGATAGAGCAAATGGTCGAAGCCAAGGGTGGCAAAGTAAGAAGAGGCGTCAATTACGTAGATGGGAACGGATATGAGACTGTAGAGATGTATGACGACGACGACGACGACGACGATCCTAAGAAGGGCAACACCGCATAAGGAGAGAAGCAGCGCTCAAGATACTTTAACATTAATTCTATTGGAATCTTTTACACAGGAGGCGGTCTTCATGGCTCAGTGAGAGTGAAGCCGCCGTCGCATACGACGATCTGGCCATGCATATATTCACAAGCTGCTAAGAACTGGATCGTCTGGGCCTGAAAGAAGGAAAGAGAGAATATCTGTCAGCTTGGCTAGACTACTACTGTCATCGGATTCGTAGCAGGAACGCACCATGTCTTCTGCTTGACCAGGTCTATTTGCTGGAATGGACATCGTAGGAAGGGAGTCGCTCAGATCAGATTGATTCTTGTTGTCCCGACCTCCCCCAGTCATCTCCGAAGGAAATACGCCGGGTGCGACGGCATTCACTCGGACCTTGGCGTTGACAGTGGAAGTAAACTCAAAGGCTATGGACTCGGTCAGATGGTTCGCCGCTGCCTTTGCAGCATTGTAGGCTGGAAGCGCATGAAGGGAACAAGACACGTCAACGTCTGCTGTGGTCTTCACTCATCTGTCCCACCTACTCTCACCATAATGCATCTGTGCTTGCTTCACCATACCGCTGATACTGCCTGTTGTGATGAAGGTAGCCGTGTGAGGCCTCTTCTCCTTCTTTGCCTCCTCGCTTGCTTTTGCCATCAAAGGCAGAAACGACACGGCCATGAACAGAATGTGAGACGTGTTTATTTCAAACAAGTCGTTCCAATTTTGAAAGGTGTTCTTCTCCAAGATCTCCTTTTTGTACTCTTCCGGGCTCATCTGTTTCAGTCCTTTTCCCGGTGTGTTGCTTTGCGAAGGGAAGGAAGTGTCTGCGCCATGATGTGTCGGTCCAGATTTGCCAGCATTGGCCACTACGATGTCGACCTTTCCTTCCCTCTCTTCCATCTCCTTTACGATTCTCTCAATCTCGTCGACCTTTGTCACGTCTGCTTCTAACTTCCCCGCAAATCCCCATGACTCGACTGCGTTGTCCAACACGTCTCCTCGACGACCGACGATGTAGACCTTGCAACCGGCATCATGAAGGCCTCGAGCTTGCATCAATCCAATGCCGGTCGCCCCTCCTGTCAATACCGCAACCCGACCCTTGAGGTCGAATAGAGCTGATGGGGCAAGAGTAGATGGGATTGGCGTAGTCATGGTCCTTGTGTCCGTGGGGTGAAGATATTTGTGAAGATGAAGAGGAAAGAGGAAAAGGATTGATGGGGATTCCCTCCAATACTCTTCGCAGAAGTCTAGAAGACCCTGACGTCAGGAGTGGAGGCGCATCCATTGTAAGGTCCTCCTTTTCAGCGTTTTGATCTCTCGCGTGTCTTTTTAGAGGAGGGGAGCAAATGCAATAGAAACGTTATACCTGACCAACTAACTTATTAAGCTTCTGCGAAATTGCCTGCTCCCAGTATCGTTCTCTTCCCTGCGCAATACCGACGGACGGACGGAGGGACGGCGAGCTGTAGAATGTGCTGGAAATTCGGCAATATCTAGTAGAACATCAGAATAGCGAGATGCACCCTGTGAGCTCATTGACATGCTCTATTGCCCGAGCGATCTCTTTACTCACTCAAAATCATTTTCGACGCAACAGCATTTGGCAGACCAGAAGAAGCTTTGTGAGCGCTTGCAGAGCTTGACTTCTGTGGCAAACATCGGCGCACTGACTGACCTCTCTTTGACTTACTGTGTAGACTGTGGTGACCTCATCAGGGCGCTGACTGAGTGTCATGAATCAGGCTACATGAACAAATTGATGGGAACATGCAACGGAATAAAGCAAGATCTCAATATGTGTCTTCGAGAAGAGGTGAGTCGTTTCGCACTTGAATTCGCCGTCGTCATTCTGCCTCTCTTGTCCCTTCTGCTGCTCAAGCTTTCGTGCTCCCCTTGTCGCAGAGGCTAATCCGGACGGCGAAAAACAAGGAAGACAGCATGAAATTGAAAGAGAAGAAGATGAATGCGTGGAAGGCTATTGACGACGAAAGCTGAGGATAGGCTTCAACGACTCCATAGATGTATTTCTGCAACAAGCGGCTCACTATTGTGACCATCATCCGAAATATAATCACACTGCTCCTCACTGAAACAGCAAACGGTCCTCTTTTCTCTCGACGGTGCCAACTTCTGAATTTTCCATTCTACACGCCCCCTAGATCCTCCTTTCCTCCCCCCACCCCCCTTTAAAATCCTGCTCTATCCCCCCCCCCCCCCCCCCCACCCTGAGATATACGCTCTCTCCCAGTAAGCGAGATAAAGTCTCTGCGCTTGACAAGCTGACCTCTGCCGACGTACAAATGAGTGCACATGATGGGCGACCTGCGCTTCTCGTTGTCATGGTTAGTCGTGCCTCCGATGTCGTCTGTCAATAGCACTGCAATTTCTGACTTTGCTCCTTCCGATGTCTACTTTGGCAGGGCACCTCTGGTAGTGGAAAGTCGACGTTCGGCGCGGCCCTCGCACATTCGCTCTCTATACCATTTGTAGACGGAGATGATTTGCATCCCACTGCCAACGTGGAGAAGATGTCTCGAGGTGAAGCGTTGACAGATCAAGATCGGCTGCCATGGCTTGAAAGTATACGGGAAAAGGGAATACAACTGACACATCCAGTACTCCGCCAATCGGCCAGTCTTCGGGAAAGGAGCTCGCATGACGAGCCGCTGCACGCCGAGGAAAAGGTTCGAGAAATGGCAGAAGTGTTGGAGACGAGCAAGCAAGGCAGTCATCCTACGCAGGCTGGCCAAGATTCAGAAGGAGCAAGTCGACACTCGGAAGATGGCAGTGGGGAATTTGCCGATAGGAGGGGATCTGTTGCTCGAGCTTGTGTGATTGCATGCTCAGCGCTGAAGAGGTCGTATCGAGACTTGCTACGTGGGGACGAGGCCAAGGGCGACATCCATGTGATACACATATACCTGAGAGTGACAGAAGAGGAGCTGAAGAGGAGAATGCACCAACGCAAAGGCCACTTTATGAAGGAGTCGATGCTTGACTCTCAGCTGTCGACCTTGCAGGATCCGGAGGGTGAACCTGACACGGTGATCATCCAAGATGGACCACTGGAGGAAGAAGTGCAGAAGGCAAAGCAGCAATTACAAAAGATGTTACATTTACATACATGAAATTATACAGTAGTGAAAGTAGAGGTGGCTAGGGTGTGGCTGCCCCTCCTTCGTCTTCAAACTTCAAGTGTAAGGATCGGCTGTGATTTGAATAAAGGTAGTTCCACAGCCAGCCCATACATCGGTTGCACGGCTAGAAGTCTTGGATAGAGTGTCGCTTGTCGACGGCCAGATCTGCACCGGCTCTCTGCGATCCTCTTCATCATTCTGTGCCAGGTTACCATGCTCGTTCCAGCCCCATCCCCAGACTTGGCCTGTACTCGTGCTCTTCGTGTTGTATGAATCCAAAAGTATCATGACATGCTCACTCCCACAGACCAGTGATCTCACCATCAACTCCCCTCTTCCCGGCAAAGCTTCTGTGGCAAATCTTGCCATGACGATGCCGTCATGCTGCTTCTCTGGACTGCCGAGCTGACCTCGGGTGTTGTTGCCAGATCCTACGACCGTCTGCTTGCTTGTCCCCACCTCTTTCTGCAGTGCCAGTGTCGCATTCCAAGTGCAAGCTGCTAATAGTACTCGGTCTTTTACGACCCTCGAGACATCTCTCTGTCCCTGTCGATTAGATCCGATCATGCGTAGCGTGGATGTGTCGTCCCTGTAGTAGATGGAGTGCTCCTTGCCTGCACTGAGGATACTCTGACTGGCTTCAATCTGATCACACTGCCACTCATCTACCACACGAGCGTTCCAGTACACTGCAGTGGCTTTGTCTAATGCTTCGCAGTCTAGCTGGCCGTGTCTGGCTGCACCCCACCCTTGTATCATCACACGATGGCCTTTGCATTCCTTCTTCCACTCGCATCGCACGAGAGTGTGTCGAAGCCCACATGTGACGCCACTTATCCTGAGGGATCCTAGACCATGCCCTTGTCTTGCTTCGTGCAATTTCACTCTGCTCACTACACTCTCGTTGAGCTTACTCTGACCTATTCCAAGTTGGCCAAAGTCGTTGTCCCGCCCCAAGACAACGAGAGCGTCACTCGTCCTTGAATCACTATTCCTAAGTACGATGAAGGTCCAGTTCCATCCGCAAGCGACTTGAACAGGATACCATTGAGAATCGTTCTCGCCGATCTTTTCTGCAGGCAGTATGCCGCTGAGATCAAGATCCAGCTGCATATCAAGGCGTCGAAAGACTGTGCTGCTCATCATACGCTTGCCTAATTGCCCACTCTCGCCGTTCCCACTGACCCAGAGCTGAGACTCTACCAGATTATTTTTGTCGCTGTTGCCGACGCTAGGGCGTAGTATGGCGACGCAATGATTGGAACCTCCTGATAATTGCTGAATCGTGTAACCGCCTGGTGGGAATGCCCCTTGATCGCACTGGCTACTCTCCAGTGTATGCGCATCTACAGCATGCCCCAATCCCAGCTGACCCCCGGAGTTGGAGCCAGCACTGAGCAGAACGCTCCGGGCAGCCACTGCCATCAGACATAGAACGCAGTGCTTGCCTGGTCGATCAAGATGAAGACCAACACAAAATACTTTTTGTCGTATTTTAAAAGCCAAAAACAGGCAGCGTTGAACGCGAGGACATACTCCCAAAAAAAGCAAAAAAAAGCAAAAAAAAAAGGAAAAAAGGAGCAACTCGGAATCGAACCAAGGACCTTGAGGGATCAGATCGCAGGACCAAAGCGTCGATACAATTGCAACCACACGCTATGCCATTTAGCCATTGCTCCTGTGAGGGTAGGCCGCGACATTGGTAGGTATATATACTGCACATAACCGACAGGGCGGACACCGTCGTCAACACAGCACAGCTTCAAATTACTGCAGCTAGACCTATTTCTGTCGGATGCACGTCATGTCACTCTTGACTTATCACAGCTGGCAGGTAGCAGGTAGCAGCGTAATTGAGCTTGCAGCTTAGAATTGCCCTTACATTAGAGCCCGGCCGTCCTCACTGTCTGTCCTCAAGTTTCCGCGGACTCGCCCTTCGTTCGATCGCCAAATGCACGCAAACTTTAAATTTACTGCTCCCCGATCTCTCTTACCTCCTCCACCCCCAGCAGGCTGAAGGGGCAGAAAAAGGAGAGATTATGGACATCCATCTCGTCATCAATCCGGCCAGTGGAGCGAACCTCACCGAGAGTATCCTCGCGGAGGAGGTTCTCCCATTGATCGCACAGTATAAATTCCACAGGGTGCACGAGCATCGAACGAATTGCGCTGGTGATGGTCGTAGGATAGGCAAGGATCTCGTCGCAAGTGTCGCTTCGACGGGCACGACGCTGGTACTCGTCTTGCTGGGAGGAGATGGCACGACACACGAGGTACTCAACGGGATCGTCCGGGAAGTCGATGGCAAGAACGTTGTTCCTGTGAACGTCCGAATGGCGCTAGTACCGACAGGGACTGCCAACGCCCTCTACGCCTCGTTGTATCCCGGCCTCAAGATAGATGAAAAGGCAAACATGTTGAAGAGCCTCAAGGCACTCCTCTCCGACGAAGCGTCCGAATACCCTCTCGCACTCACCAATGTGACCTCTTTAGAAGCAACGACACAGTCGAACGCCTCGTCCACTATGATAGCCCACCTCATCACGTCGCATGCACTCCATGCTTCTATCCTTGCCGACTCAGAGGCACTACGCAGCACGCATCCCGGCATTGAGCGATTCAAGATAGTTTCTGCGCAGAACATCTCAAAGTGGACGAATGCGAAGATCCATCTGCAGGGAATGAAACGAAACGGGAGCGGAAAGGCAGTATCTCGGTATGATGCAGACGATTCACAGTTCGAAGAAATTCCCCTTTCAGAGGAAGACGTTGCAGGCCCGATCTTGTACTTTGTGTGCGTGACAACCGATCGACTGGAGCCTACGTTTGTTCCAGCACCGTTTTCAGGTCCTTCGTCATCCTCTCAGAATAATAGGTCACTACAAAGACCTAGTGATGCCGTTGATATCGTTATGATCCGACCGCTTCTCGATCCAGCACTGAAGGACTACCGAGACAAAGAAGAGTCCTTCTGGACGGGAGAGGAGAGCCGGTCCATCCGAGAGGACTATGCAGGGAGGAATGCACAGAACATATTCGGGGGAATGTATAACGAAGGACAGCACATCAAGTTGCGATACGGAGGAGACGGTCCGTACGTCTGTGAATACTTGCGATGTGCTGGTTATACGTGGACGCCGGTGAGTAATCCGCACCTCGCGGTCGGTTGAGACGTGGTGGGGCAGTGAAGAGAGTGTGCTGAAATCAACACGTTCTTACCCTGTCCAGCTGGAGGAAAAGGCGAAGAGGACATGTGTGGATGGAACAGTGTTTGAGGCAGAAGAGGTCGTGGTCAGTGTGCTCAGCAAAGAGCAAGGGGCAGGCAAGGTGGTCGTTTGCAAATAATTAAGATTATGATCCATTCAAAAACATGTAACATAGGACAAAGCGGGAAATGGAGTGTTCATATACAAGAAGGACGATATATACAGTATAAGACGAGGGAAGGGAAAGAGGAAAGACTAGCTCTGCTGGGGAAGCCAGACCTGGAAGCCTGCATCGGTGATCTCGGCTCGAAGTCCTTCTACGTTGACATTCTCTGGTAGTCGAATTGTCTTTGTGACGGGTGCCTTCTTTTCTGCTTGCTCGTCGGTCACTTCGGCGTCTTCTTTTACCATGTCGACATCTTCTGTCTCGGCAATCTCTTCTCCTGTCTTCTCATCGTAATCGCTGACTCGACTGTGCTTCGGAGAACGAGACCTCTTGCGTCCTCGGTGGGAGCTCTGACTTCCTTGATCACTCTTGGCAGTAGAGTTCCCAGCATCGCTTGTTGATTCGTCGTTGTGCCACAGTCCGCTCAATTGAATGGTTTGACTGGGTGCATCAAAGGAGACGTGGATATCCTCGGCGCGAATCTGAGATCGGACGCTTTTATCAGCGGGAAGAGGATAGGTGAAGAGGAGTCGATCTTGCGAACTCTTCCCCTCTACGCCACTGGAAGGCGTGTCTACATTGATGGGAGCATTGTCGTTGCTTGACGATGCATCTGTCGAAGAAGTAGACGGTGCATCCTCGTTTGCAGCTAATGGCTCGTTCACGTTTTCGGTAGATTTATTGGATGGAGCGACCTCCATCTCTTGATCGGATTTCGCCTGCTCAGCTGTCACTTCCTTCTTCTCGTTTGTTGGAGCAGTGACTTTGACTGCCTCTTCTCCACCCCCGAACAATTGCTTGGCCAAGCTGATCATTTCGAGCATCGAGTCACCAGCTAGATGTTCCACGTTGTTCTCTTGTCTGTGTGCAGCCCTTGCTTGCTCGGCGAGTGCATGCTGACGTCGTCGTTGCTGAATGGCAGCGGCTACGACTCTTTGTTGGTACGACTCAAATGCTACGGCTCTTCGTTGCTGTTCTTGTACCTGGCGTTGATGTTCTTGATACAAAGCCAAGCGTGCTAGGTGTTCTTTTTCTCGTTGAGCTTGCTCTCTAGCTCTTTGACGTCTTTGCTCGAGGAGTCGCTCTTGCTGTCGACGAGCGTGAAGCATTTGCTGACGACGTTGGATCTCTTGCAAGTATTCTTGTCGTCGGACTTGCTCAGCGTATTGCTGTCGATATTGCAACTGAATGAGGCCCAAATCTTCCTCTTCTTCCTCCTCTTCTTGGGCAAAGCCGTGACCGAGGAGAGCGCTCAAGAGAGAGCGTGGTATTGCATCGACCTGTGAAGGCACATCTGCACCGTAATAGGGAGAGGTCCTTCGCACGGCAGGTCCGCATCTGCCAAAGCTCGGTGAAGCGAAGTGATGATCGAAAGATTCAGTGGAAGGTACGATGTAGAAAGACATGGTGTCGATGAGAGTTTACTTGGGTAGTAAGAGCAAGTGCGATACTATGTTTGGAGTTGCAGAGCGATGTGTGAAAGTGGGGATGGAAAGCATCAAACTCTTCAACTGTCTTCCTTTTATCCCCGTTCGCTGCCCCCCTCCTTTCTGCATACACGACACCATTGCTCAGCATCGGACGCTTGGAGCAGTCGCTCGAAGGTCGGCGAAGTTGCTAGACGCGTCTACAATCTAATCTTTCCTTGGACTAAAATGTCAGTACGCCCAGAAAATCTACGGTAGGCCCGCGCTATGACTTCGAGAATCTTCATCGGGCAAGAGAGCAAGGGCGACACGTGTTTCGTTGTTTTTTGATGGCGCCGGTTCAGTTTCATTTTTGGTGGTCCGACATCATCTCTTGGTGTGCTAGAGTGGTCTCCTCGGACACACAAGCGACAGGTATGCCGGTTCCTACTTCGCTTGTCGAAGACCAAAGCGCCGTCGCCTCATCGTCTCAAAAGAACATCTGGGTAGCAGCAGGTGAAGGCGACATTGAAAGAGTCCGTCATCTGGTGGAAGTAGAAGGTCTCTCTCCCATCTCTCCCGATCAATGGACGTACACCCCTCTACACGCTGCCGCTTCTTATGGACAGATTGAGGTCTTGCGATACTTGCTGGGCCATAACAGTGCCCCAGCGAGTGCGATAGAGACTACTGATGAGGATGGGGATACGCCTTTGTTTGCTGTGGAAGATGTGGAGACGGCTCGAATCCTGGTGGAGGAGTTTGGAGCAGATGCCAAGAGAGAAAACAGCGCTGGAGATACCCCAGCAGCTAATGCAGAAGAGAACGAGAGACCGGAAGTAGCAGCATACTTCAGAAGTCTGACAGGCGAAGCGCCAATGTATGCATCTGGTACTGATGTAGAAGCTCAGGACGACGATCTAGCCATCAATCCCGCTCTAGACGGCGAGATAGATCAGAGAACGGATGTACTCATGGAGAGGGTGCAAGAGATTCTGTCAAGGGCCCAATCGAGAGGAGCCAATTCAGGAGAAGAACTCACAGAAGAGGAGGAGGAAGAGCTGAGGAGAGTGGTGGGGGAAAGTCTGTTTACCCAGATCCGAGAAGGGTGGAATTCATCGGCAGATGGAGAGGTGACGACGGGAGGCAGCGAAGGCGTTGCGGCAGTGACCTCAGAAAGCACAATAGAAGAAGGGTCAGAAGATGACAGCACACCCAATCCAATGCGGTAAAATAATCATGTACACTACTTTTAAGCGTTGTTATTAAATCTCCCTTCTCGGTGCGGGCCTTTACACTTGAAAACGGACGTGGTACACTTTAGAGTATCACACTCGCAAAGCTTCCTTCTCCCCTTGGATATGTCTTGTCACCAGTCGCATGCTTCCGATACGAGCCTGACAATCGCTTCTAGTCCCCGTACGTCTTCTTCATCAAATCCCTCGACTGCTTCACAGTCAATGTCGAGCACGCCAATGATGATGTTCTCTTGCTCGCCTCTCCCTTGCCACTCTCGATCTAGTGACGATCCACTTTCCTTGGCAAGTCTCTCTGCATCTACAAATGACTTTACCTTGTTCCTTGCGACAATAATCGGCACTACAATCTCAGATTGAGAGGCAGAGTCACACGCAATGTGACCTGGGTACTCCTCTGTGCGATCTACTCTTACTGTTCTCGGTGGAAGAAGAGCACTTGCATCAGCGCATACACCTTTCCCAGGAGAGCTCTGTATTGATTGACAGGCGGGAAGGCCATGAAATGGTCCTAGCAGGAGAGTTGGCCGCTTTACCGGCCCGCTGCCTGGGACAATTGGTGACAAGACGTAGAAGCCTGTGTGGGAAAATTCGAAGTGGTCAGCAGGAGTCTTTTGGGATGCCTGCAACATGTAGACCCACCCGCCCAATTGATTCGTTTGGAGGTGCTCCATGGTGGAAAGCTGTTCAAGGTGTGATAGATGAGCGAACTTGCGTTGGAGAGATTGCTGACCCACGATCGCTGACCATCTAATAAGCCGCCCAATTGAGAAGCTAGATGATCGTAGAGATCCGCCTTGCTCTTGATCTCCGACGGCAAGAGGGCAGCATCGGCGTGCACCATTTCCTGCCAAATGATATCCCTCTATTCGACGGAAGACAGAGAAGAAGGAGAAGAGAAGCACAGAGAGAGAGCCTCCGTGGCATCGCTTGTGTTCTTTCAACGATGAGAAGCTTAAATTTTCTTCTCGACCTTATTTTTCTTCCTCGCACGGATTATTTCTCTTCATCACGCAAGACGAGACGCGCTTACATAATGAGGACTGGTTCTGGAGTTCCTGACAGTTGACGTCACTAGTCATTCCGAAAGGCCTTGTCAAACTGAAGAGGCAAGGGTTTGCAGTGAAGAATTGCAGAGTCTTACTCCGTGCCATCATCGAAAGAATTCATAACCATGTCCGGCAATCTAGGAGGAGCCGATCCGTGAGTAACGTCAACGCTATCTTCTGCAGTCAAGGAGAAGTCTTGATGCCACTTCCGCGTTTAGGAGGGAAGAAGGCTGAATGCTGTGCAATTGAATCCTTCTTCAGTCATTTCGAAGGAGATGCATCGATCGCACCATTAGGAGTCAACAAAGGCCCTGAACCTACAGCAGAGAACCCTGGTGGTGTGCACCCACCTGGCGATATGGAGAGTGATCCTCATCCACCGAAACAGCAGGGCGCCTCTATATTCCACTCCATCGAGAATCCGTATGCCTTGCAGGAAGCCCTGAACAAATTGGAGAGCTCGTTGGATGAGATCATCAGTATGTTTCAAGGGGAGGGCAACACACTCGCCAAAGATGGTGATTTCTTGAAAGGAAAGGAAGGGTGAGCATGAGAGATCAAGGGTGCCGGTGTCTGACTTTATAAAGCTGATCATGATTACCACATTAGCATAAAATTATTCCAAGGCTGGAAGGACGAGCTAGAAAAGATCAAAACCAATCAGATCTAAACATACTATGGAGCTGTCCTCTAGCACTAAGCTCATCAGCTGCCGCTTTGCAATACATATAGTCGTAATCCTTGCTTCGCGCCTCGGCCTCTAATTCGCGATCTCTCTGGTGGCAGCACGGGGCATTCATGGTGATGTTCCTCCAGTAATATGACTAAGCAGGTATGGCTGTACTAAGATTACGTAAGAGGGAGTCGCGCTGCTCAGAAACGACCTTTTAAGCTTCTCTGTGTATTCTACAGGCAATATCTGCCCTTCACCCGCGATCACGCTTGAAAAGATAGGCAAGATGCTCAACTGGATAATGTGAGGGCTGTGATGTTGCCACGTCTGATGATCAAAGCTGCTGACTGATCATCCTCTCTTGCACCAATTATCAGTGGACTTGCTGTGCCAATCATTCTCGTCCTTGTAGTTCGAGCTCGAACACAAAAGGGAGGGTCTTCCAGCAAAGCGTACGATCCAAAGACTGGTCTGGGAAGGGGTGCTCCAGGCTTTCAAACAAATATAAAACGAATAGCTGTACCGCCAGAGATCATCGCTAGGATACGAGCCGGTGAAGAAGTGAGCGCAGATGAAATTACTGCAGCACAGGATAAGATGAGGCGAGACGAAGAAGAAAAGGAAAGACTAGCAATTCTGGAAGCAGCGTCAGGAGGAGGAACCAGCCCTAAGAAGAAGAAAAAGGGAACAAAAAAGTAGTGGTGAAGGTGGAGTGTAAAAGCTTGGCTAGTCAGTCTTCTCCCTTTCATGAGCTGCATTGAATGTAGATTGAATACCCTCTCAGAGAGATCGACTTCCAAAGTCGTTGCAAGTGAGAAAACATTACACTGCATGCGCATTGCTAATACTGTCCTGAGCTGTTGAAGCAACGCTTGAAGATTGCGGTCCTTGCCATGTCCATCTGATCATCGTCTGTGACTTGAAGATCCTTTCGAGGCCCTCTCCCCCCCCCTTGCACGGCATTCACGTGTATTGAGCTTCTCCGCTCTCGTTCTCGCGTGCTAGTGAGAAGCCAAAGGCCGGTCTAAGGATCTTCGGGAATAGAGCTTTACATTCTTCTTAAAAAAGCTCCATTCTCCCCCGGACCCCATCCCTTTTCTCTCCGCACAGTATCCGACGTCCCTTCCTCTTGTCATCTTTGGCCCCCCCTCCTTTCCCACTCTTCGCAACTGTGGAGCCCTGCATAGTCCACTGAGTCAGTAGTAATTCAAGAACATCCCTTAGCAATACCTTCGTTCAATAGTCAGTCCCTTCTCGCGCGTCATGACCCCACAGGCCGATACCCTCTCCCCGTCTGCCTACTTGGGACACCTCACCAATGGAGACCCAACAAAGGCTTCAGCGATATACAAACCTACCCATCCAGGTTTCTTCGAGGTTCAATTTCGAGATGGTGAATACAATAGCTGCCTGGTTGCTCTGAGGGTGCGTAGAGAAAGAAGGGTAGTCGGGGATAGGAAGTGAGGCGGGCAGAGCTGATCTCAAGTATTGCTATGACGACAGGAGTTCGCAAAAGGGGAAACAATCGCATTCATGAATCATGCTACACCCAGCAACGCCATTCGCTATTCGACAGTACAAGTTTCAGAGAATGATCACATTGAACTCAACAGCGAGTGAGTTGAAGAGAGAGATGGCTGAAAGCATTCCACCCTTGCCCAGTCATCTAATCAGCTCTGACTATATCCTCAGTCTATTATACTGCAACCACTCGTGCTCTCCCTCTGTTCGATTCAATATCTCATGTCCTCGCAACCAATGGAGGGCAGAGGCGCTTCGAGATATTCAAGCAGGAGACATTCTCGAATTCTTCTATCCCAGCACCGAGTGGAACATGTCGCAGCCTTTTGACTGTTCATGTGGGTCCAAGGTATGTTTTGCTTGAAAGGTGGCAGGGAAAACCAAGAAGATCGCTGCTGACCTTTACCACTGTCCTTCGTTGTAATAGAGCTGCCTGAAGCGGATCTCCGGTGCCAAGCACATTCCTGCCAACGTTCTTCGCACCTATGTCGTCAACGACCACATACGTAGGTTGAAGTCGGAGCAAGGTGAAGCTCTGTGAGGGACCAGCTCTACTCTAGTAGCCAGCCTTAGGCCAATTCTACCACCTGCCGAAGCAGCTCCACTGCATACTAAAACTTAGACGTGCAAAACACTTGCCATTTATCAAAATCTATTTGACCTCTGTTCCGTCAACGACGAGTCTGAGTCTTGCGTTTCCGGGTGTCCAAAGGCATGAGAGACCGCGTAGGTCTAGCTCTGGGATCGAGACAGGGTAGCTCCAGGCTACGTTTGTCAAGGCATCTTTAGTACTGCATAGATGAACGCTGTGATATCGGGCAACGCCTTTGTAGGGGCAAACAGTCTGCAGCCCGTCTTCTGGGAATGCCTCAACAGCGCATGCCGGTGCTGGAGTCATCTTTGCTTGATCCACCCCATTTACGAGAAAAGCGTCAGCGGGCAGATACCATCTAGTTGGTAGCCCTGTTTCAAAGATGGCCATAGTCCCGCCTTTGCTGCGACTTGTGTCCACAAGCAGCACATCCACGCCCGTTTCTGCGTGAGCGTATACTTGGATGTGTCGAGAGGAAGGTACAGCGTCGACGCGGTGATACAGATTTTTGACATGATCTAGTATCGGTGCATCCTCCTCCCAAGCAGAGGGGAATTTGGACGTCTGAAGGACAAAATACCGTTGACCTTCCTTGTTCTTGAGGTCGTTTTCATTCCTGTTCCTGACTGGCACAGATTTGCTGTATGACCAAGCGACACATTCGATGCGACTGCGGTCCGGCATGAGCAAGTCGTAGTATCGATCAGCAAGCTTCGAGGGGCCCGAACTCAGCTTCGATGCAACGAGGCCCGCTTTATTGGATGTTGTGTCGACCAATTCGATGTCGTCGTGGGAAAAGGCAAGAAGTGGTGACATGGAGGTGGACTCCCAGAGCAGGTACGCTGATCTGCTTTGCAGTAGAGGCTGACCTGTCTTTTCTTTCGTCGTGTAGAGGCGATAGTGTCGCGGCGTCGGCTCCACATAAAGCTGAGCCTCATTACTAGCAACCGACGAACGCCAGTTAGGAGTGCGGTCTATGGCTCCTTGCTCACTCATGCTGTCTCTCTTGGCTTGGGCGCTATGATGTGTAATTTCGCTAAGCATAAGGCCGTAGCGACTTTACAGCTGCTGAGTTGCGCTTCAAAGTCCCTACAGATATCCCCTTCACCTCGCCCAGGCGTAGATAGACCAGGTGTGGGTCTTCTTAGGAGCCTCTTAGCGCGTGTTCGCAAAACCTTGTGACTTCATAGCTGTGGTCTTTGCGTCTATTTTTAAGGCTCGAGTCGTGTTCTCACTGCTTATCGCCCTGCCTTCACATCCTGGTCCTCCTGTCAAGCGTCCCCTCTTCTCCTCGTGCTTCTATATCTCTCGCATACTTCCCTCCGTCTGTGTGACATCCTGCTGCACCATGTCTGCCAATCACTCCATCCATGGAAAGAACAAGACGCCAGTACCAGATGAATTGCAAGTTCACTCCTTTCCCTACGAAACTTTGATGGGTGATTGGATGATTGTTGGATCGTCTCTGAAGTTGTGGAAGAACAGGTCTGATGTTCTTTGCAAGTACACCCCTCATAGCGTTCCTACAGCTGCAGATCAGCTGAAATTGAAAGACGACGTCCAAGCTACAGCGGCTACGACGCAGAGTGTTAGCTTCTCAGACGAAATCTGGTGGGAGCAGCTAGATAAGAATGGAACGCATCAGAAAGGCAAAGGAGCCCCGAGAGATAAGCAGAGCATCGTTCGAGGTAGGAACAGGATCGATCCAAGTGGAGTCAATGGGTGGGTTGGAAAGGAGTTCATCGCTGTGTCCTTTGTGCCGTCACTGACTCTACCGAAATACTTTTCCTTGCAGTGGCTCTTATCTGTGGAGAGGTTACAATTTCTTGAAGCTCTTCACTTCCCACTGGCAAATCGTTGCGTACAGTCACAACTTTATAAACAAATCAAAGGCAGATTCGACTGAACCTCTCTGGATAGTGGTGAGCACTTGAAAAAGATCTGGGAAGTTGTGGGCCTACAGCTCACCACTGAATCACTCTTAGACCTACTTTACCGCGACTCTATTCACCGATGCTGGTATCGATCTTTACGTTAGAGGCACTCTCGGTGACGAAGAGTATGACAGGATACTGGAATCGCTTCAATCGCATCAAGGGGACACCGAGGCCGACAAGGAACTGCAGAAACTCGCAAAGGAGATGTTCAAGATACCCGTAGGCAATGTCTAACAGCGCTTTTCTTTACCCTGATCTCGGCTGAATTATTTGAGCATTTATTGTTACATGTAGTGTGATGTTATCATCGAATCAATTCAATCGACGACAATTTGGGCTTTCAGTATGCTGATGTCCTCTCTGGGCCTGATGGAGAGTGTCCACTGATCAGAATCTACTTCATTTCAGGATCATACACGGAGACTCACCGATCGTTTGCATCTACAGCTACCAGACCCATCCTCTGCACAGTGTTCATTCCATCACTGACCCTACCAAAGATGGTATGTTTCCGATCAAGGAAAGGCGTAGGTGCCAGTGTCACGAACTTTGATGAAAGGGGAGAGGGCGCAACGGTCCTTCAGTCTAGAGTTCGATTCTCTTCACACACGCTTGCTCATTCTTCTCACAAATTGGCTGCCATTCGTGTTTGTCCCACTGTTGGCCATGGCTAGTACACCAGCACCTACGAAGCGCAACTCTGGGGTGATCTCGTCCTTGAACTGGGCAAAGGGGCGTAGATTTAGATTAGTATGGCAGATTGACAAGAGGCGTGCACAATGCCTGACCATACACACCTTGTCACCGTATATGCTTGTGCCTCCCCTTCCCGTGCCTGTGGGATCACCTCCTTGTATCATAAAGTCCGGTATTCTGTTGCAGATTAAATCGTAATCGTGAGTACCTTGACTCTACTACTGAACACATGCCTCCTTACATTCTGTGAAAGGGAGTACCATTGTAGTATCCCTTGCTGGCGAGCTGAGAAAAGTTCTTGCACGTCATAGGAGCATGTTTCCAGTACAGTTCCAGCGTGATAGACCCCTGAGTCGTCTGTAGTCGCACATGGGAAGGTTGCTCGGCCGCCATCCTCGTCGAATGGGTACTGGTAGAGACCAAATCCACCGACGAGTAAGTAAAAGTTTAAAGCCCACGTCCGTGCGACAAGGTTGCCCAAGAGGAGAAAGTCACGGGGGAACAGAACGAAAAAGTCGAGAAGAAAGTGGAAGGACTGGGAAGCATAAAGCATAAATATTGCGTGCTCGATTAGTGCAGTGACGCAATTGCGTAACGGTTTTCCTACCTATTTTTGAATTCCTCGAATTTTGGCGGGAGGCCTGATAGGTGGTGTGCGTACCATAATTGCTCTGCACAGAATATCATGTTGAGTATCAAGGTGCAAAAATAGTTTCTTTCTCTTCAACACTTCATTTTGCCCCTCACCGTACAACCAAATTTACTTGAACAACATGCCAGGTACACTCAGACTAGGCTCTATTGCCCCCGATTTCACTGCTGAGACCACTCAGTGAGTAGACGTAGGAGGTGATGATTGGCTTTGCCCTTTTAAATGCCGGACTTACGCCTCTTTCTTCTTTGCCAGGGGTACGATCAAGTTCCACGACTGGATCGGTGACAGCTGGGCAATTCTGTTCTCTCACCCCGACGATTTCACCCCAGTGTGCACCACTGAGTTGGGCGCCGTAGCGAAGTTGGCACCAGACTTCAAGAGGCTCGGTGTCAAAATCATTGGTAAGTCGCCGCTAAGGAAGAAGGGATGTTGGTCCGGCTTTCTATCGGATCTGACGCCACGATAATATCCTTTTAGGCCTAAGTGCGAATGACATTGACTCGCATGACCGATGGATCAAGGACATCAACGAGATCGGCAACACCTCTGTCGACTTCCCCATCATTGGTGACAAGGACCGAAAGATTGCGTGAGTATCCATCTTTCTTTAGGTAGTGAGACCAAGGGAGCTAGTAATTTTGACGCCGCTTCCCACGCACCTCTTTGCAGCACTGAGTACGACATGCTTGACAACCTAGACTCGACCAACGTCGACAACAAAGGACTTCCCCTCACTGTGCGAACCGTCTTCATCATTGACCCAAAGAAGCAAATCCGAACAACGATTTCATACCCTGCTGCCGTCGGTCGATCCTTCAAGGAGATCTTCCGAGTCATCGAATCGCTTCAACGAGGAGAGAAGCACAAGTTCACCACCCCCGTCGACTGGCAAGTTGGTGACGATGTCATCATTCCCCCCTTCGTCAAGGGAGAAGAGAGAGCTAAGCTTTTCCCAGGTCAAAACAGAGAGGTTCGACCTTATCTCACTTTTGCCAAGGACCCTTCATCGAAGGCATAAATGGTGCTCTTGTCTTGAAGAATCTTTTCTGCTGTACACTTGAAAGACTTATATAATACAAGATGAAGAGTATGGAGAATATACTAGAAGGTCGTCATGAGAAGTTGTTTGTCATCTAAGCTCCCATCTTCAGTCGTCTGTCTTGTTCGTATTCCAGCCAGGCTTCTACTTCGAAGCCTTCGAAGACATTGCTGAGCTCACGTTTGGCGCTCTCTGGTGAATCTGAGATCGGCGACGGTCTCATGAGCGAAGTGTGACTTTTCTTTGCCGGAATCTCTTTCACATACCAGAGCCATGGAAGCCGTTCCTGGTGTCTCCAAGTCCGAATCTAGCACGCAAACCACCTGGCGATTCCCACTTCGCCCTTTGAATGCGATAGAGTCAGGAACGTCTGAATCACATTTAATCGGCTTGCATCAAAGTAGCTCACCGGTATGCCTTTGTGGGGCCGAGCATCTCTCTCCACTGCTTGATAGCATCTGGACCAGCCAGTGCAAGCGCTATTGATGGGCCACTGTAAAAATCGAAGGAGGAACAGAAGAAGGAAAAGTAGGAGGAGAATGAGAGCATATTTGTTAATGCTTGCGGAGGCAACTTCATCAGCCAGATCTGCATCTATCTCCTCACCTCGTCATTCCGCTTATCAATCGATCGTAGTAGAAGCGACCTTCGTGTTCTTTATAGAACTCCTCCGCTTCGCTTTGCTTCCAAAAGAGACGTTTCTGTCGCACAGCCTGAGTAGAGGGAGGGAGGGGAAAAAGGGGGGGGAGCAGTTGGGGCCAAGATCGTGAGTCCTAGTCCTCTACCGTCTTTACCTCCTCCTCCTTGCTTCAGGAGGCTGCTAACTAACAATTATGCCGGGTGTGTTCTTGATGATCCTGAGTATAGAGCTGACGTCCGGCTGGTATGAGCACACTGTCGGTTTGATCAGGGCCAGTGTCATCTGCAACTTGCTGCCCATGCCTGGATCACTACTCGCTTGGGAGGCGTACAAACAAGGCGAGGGTCCAAGCTCGATTCGGTCGTATCGGGATTTCCCATCGTACCGCAACAGATTTAATCTTGTGGACATTTTTATTTTCTGGATTTTTTTCCAGGCGATCACCAGACATCCATTTCTAAATTTCTCCTCTACCAATAACCCCTATACCCCTTTCATAGATCACCGTCAACATGCGAGAGACTGACCCACTACTTGGTCATAGGAATGGTGCTAACGGGGAGTCTTCTTCTTCCGCCTCGGCTCAAAGTCGTTGGACTCTATTCAAGAGTAAATTAGACGAAACGATCGACGTCGATAAATGCAATCCAATCTTGACGATTCAATGCTTCATAGCAGGAGCAGCCGATGCAGCTGCCTACGGTCAGACAAGCACATGGGCAGCCTTCATGGTGAGTCATCTCTGAGAACTTGGCGCACAGAATATTCTCAAAGTAGCGTAGCTAGAATTACTGAATGTCTCCATTGCCTTAGACAGGGAACATTACTCAATTGAGCATGTCAGCTGTCAATTTACTGTGCACGCATCCACTGCCAGCAGAAGCAGTCATGAGATTATCGCAATCATCCTCAGCAATCTTTGGTTTTATCACTGGTAGTTTTATTGCTTCTCTGATAGACAAGAGGTTCCACTCAAAACATAGAGGCAAAATGGCAGGCGCTTCTTTGGTACGATCGATTATCTTTGTCTTCGCAGCACTATTCATTGCTTTCTTTGGCTGGGATGGCTTCAAAGGAATGGGCTTGCTCTTTGTAGTGAGTGCAGGAGTTCAGTTTTTCAAAGAAAAGGTCTGTCGCCTAACACGAATTGCTTCTCTTTCCAGCTCGCCGCCTGCATGGGCACCATGGCTGTCAATTCCTCCCGCCTTAACACGCCGTACGCAACAAGCGTCGTCTTCACTGCATCACTGGCTTCCGTGTTCAGTGATCCGTCTCTACCATTCTCCTTTGGTTCAGCGTCAAAGACAAGGGGGATAAGCATCATCTCTCTTATCACAGGAGGTGCAAGTGCCCAGGCAGTGGGCATCTTGGTCACAAGAATGATGACTCCCGAGCATGCACTTTCCCTGAAAGCAGTCGCACCGATAGGATCAGCCGTTGCTATAGGGTTGGCTGCACTAGCCGACTTCATCTCTGCTTTCCTGTGGCTTCGAGCAAGCGTTGCACACGAGTAAACATACATAGATGCACAACATTCACAATGCAATAGATGTAAATTCCAAGGAAACGATGTCGCTGTGCCAGACGATCCACTTATGGACCTCGTCCTCGAGCACCCTTCTGAGCTTCATTCCCTCTCTTGCTGAGTTTGTCGCTCATGTCTTGCACTTCGTCAAGCTCAGCGTCAGTCGATCGGGTGGTGTAGCCCTGAGAGATAAGTAAGACGAAACCGTCAGTGCCAACATTTGCAATGGAGCAATCTCCGCCGCATCGCCTCGGAGCTCACCTTTGTCTCCAAGTCTCTCTCGATTGCAGAATCTGCTGAACGGGGTGGATCATTGATGTTTCCATCACTTCCATTGTGTTCTTTGAATAGCTGATCGTTGGTGTTGCCCACCAACTTATTGTTGTCTCCACCTCCGACTGTCTGAGTCGTCTTCTTGAACGTAGCGGCATCGGTAGTGTTTCCAGACATGTTGTGCTAAGAAGATTTTTCAGTGGTGGTATGATGACGCTGGAATCAGTCCTCCATCGTGTCCTCGTCCTATTTTCTGTCGGGCAGAGCGACACATCCTTACGTCACCCTTTGAGAAGATGCAGCCTGTCTGACTTAATCACAGACTCAAGCGCCAGTTCCAGTGGAAGAGTTCCTGCAGGCGTGGACCCTTGATCGAAAGTATTCAAGTCGCGTCCTTGTCCACCTGTTGGAACGACTTCCTTGAAGCGTGGACTTTGGGTTGAAGCAGGAGGAAAAAGAGTTAAATCGCGATGATTAGATCAGATTGCAAGGGCAGGGTGGGAAGATCTTCCTTGCTCGTTCAGGACAGTAGCAAGGCAGGTAGATACCAGAGACACCATCACCATGTCGGGATAAGTACAGTCCTTTTCGTGATATACAACAACCACCAATCCCACACCGTTCGTGCGATCTTGCATCATGACACCTTTACAGCAGCAGAGGCCAGACTCACCTCCTTACACGACTTCTGAGACGAACCAGTCCCTCGAGCTGTACCAGAAACGATTCTGGCAAAGACAGATGGCAAGGGTGGAGGAGCAGGTCTCGATTGGTGAAGAGATCGGGGCAGGAGCCAGTGGTAGTATGGGTAGCAGTAGTAGCGGTGGTGGTGGTGGTGGTGGTGTAAATGCCGCCGCGGCGGGCAACAAAGATTTGATGGACTTGTTCAAGCCGCAAGCAGGACAACTCCCCCTGGCGAGGATCAAGAAGGTCATGAAAGCTTCAGACGACAATGTCAAGGTGAGAAAGTATGCAAGCGAGTGATCGTGCCGTACAACAGCTGCTGACCAGTTCTGCTATCTCAATGTCAGATGATCTCCGCTGAGGCGCCTATTCTATTTGCTAGAGCTTGTGAAAGTGAGTATTTGAAGGAGGTCCTGACCGCTGCGTGATGGCATGACTTTACTCCTTGGTGACTTGTCAACAGTCTTCATTGCGGACCTCACAAGCCGATCATACATACACGCGACAGCAAACAGGAGGAGGACAGTGCAGAGATCTGATGTTGTGGCAGCCGTTGCAGGGTCTAACTTATTTGACTTTCTCGTTGATATTGTACCAAGAGGATACGAGGGTGGCAAGGGTGGCTCGAGGAAAGGATCCACAAAGGCAGGAGAAGACGAGGAAGTGGAGGGCGAAGGCGACGAAGAGATTGATGAGGGAGACGAGAGATCATGAGGGTGTGGTGGGAGCACAAAGATTTCTCCTGCTTGTAAAAGTACTATAGAACAGCATGTTCCTTTCATACAGCAATCTTTGTTCCAAATCTCAGTGGCAAAAGAAGAATACAATTAATCTAGAAAGTGAAAGTACAGAATGAATGTTGTACAGATGCAGGTTGGATGAAAGAAATGCTGTTTTGCGCTCTTTGCGCTATTGTACTGCCTCTTTGGACGAAGTACTGGCAATCGCCTCGGTGTCCCCTTTCGGGCTTGGTCGAGTACCCCATTGTAGTCTTGCACCTAGCCAGAGTGCCACATAGCTCAGTATCAACAACACAGGGACTTCCACCAACGGCCCAATCGTCGCTCCGAGGCATTCTTTGCTGTCGGCTCCATAGGTTGCTACTGCAATAGCAATTGCTAATTCGAAATTATTACTGCCACCTGTGAAGCTTTGAACGACAGCCATCTGGTAATCCCAGTTTGCATCACCATAACGGCGGCTGAGCCTCCATATCCCAAGGAATGTGAACGTCCACATGAGGAAAAAGTAAAGACAAAGAGGCACAAAGACTCGAAAGACGGGTCCTAAATTGTGCAAGATGTCCCGTGCTTGCGAGGCGAAGATGATGATGATGACGTAAAGAAGCGAGAGCAAGGACAGAGGTGCGAAGAAGGGCAGGAATCGAGTTTGAAAACGTTCCCTGCCTATCATAGCCATGACGCCGAATCGAGTAATGACACCCGCCACAAGAGGGATGCCCAAGTACTGCGTAGATGAAAAGGGGGGTCTTAGCCTTTGATAATGCTGTAGCACCTCTCTTCCCTACAGCTCACTCACGATAAGAACTGATATAGCGGTAGACCCGTATGACAATGCCACAGCATCACCATCAGAGATGACGTTGATGAAAAGAAGGCACATTGGAGCGTACAAGACGATCTGTAGGATCGAATTGATGATGACGATGCAAGCGCATATGTCACAGTCGCCCTTTGCTATGGAGACCCAAATCATGACCATAGCTATACATCTAGCAATTCCGACTAACAAGACTCCCGTTCGATAAGATGCCAGATCATCTTCTGGAAGCGTCGCCCATGCTAAGCCCAGCATGAGAAAAGGTCCAACGATCCAATTCAGAATGAGCGAGAAGAGAATTTGTGTCCAAAGTCGACGAGTTGTGAACAATGTTGGTAACCTCTCGAATTGAACTTTTGTCAATATCGGCCACATCATGACGATAAGACCGATTGCCAAGGGTGCTGAAACATTGTAGAGTTGCACCTGTTCTGTCAGTGCTGGTTTGATGTTGGGGACGAATTCTCCCAAGACGACACCGATGATCATAGAAGTGATGATCAGCAAAGGTAAGAGTCGATCAAGCCATGATAGTCCGGCCCAGATATCTGCGGAAGAAGCATCAGATAAGATGTGGCGTGTGAGCATGATCATGATCATCGACCTTTAACGAGAACTCGCGTTCACTCACCCTTGACCGAGACTGAAGGCACCGGTTCGTCGGCTGAGTTGACGACGACGCTTGAGAAATTTGCTCCCCTTTCATCCTTTACTGAGCTCTTGTCAGAGGAACTTTCTTCTTGCATGGTGATGGGTATGATTGAAAGTACGGGCAGAGGCAAGTTGTCCCGCCCCATTCACCCTTGCGTTATATAGCAATGCAGACCCGTCAAGGTCGAAATCCTCCTAAAAGGGAGGTGCCAATTTCAAATAAAGAGTGTTGCAAATTAGACGCGGCGCATTTCTTCTCCCCTCTCTTCCTGAGACGCGAATTTGCAATCTTAAGAGGAGATCTGGACAATTCCAAATGTTACTAATGTCCAATGAAGCCACTGTACGAGCCAACGGGTGCTGATTGATCTTACGACAAACGTCAAATTCCACGCATCGCCCTCACGAGATGTGTCGGACGACCAAGGTGATTATTCCCTCCGGCCGTATGTAGAAGATGCCAGTGGTGTGGGGAACAAGGTGTGAGAGATGCTTAGAACCGAGCGACGTTCACCACATCTCTGTGTGCGTCAAGTGTGATTTGCAGACCATACCCACTCCAGGGCGTATCGTTCTTTGTCACACCCTCGCCGAATAGTTCATATCCGGGCATGTATCTATTGCAAATTGATGTCAGCTTGATGGAAGAAGACACGTACGATCAGACAAAGGATCGCAGTACTCACCTAGCGACAAAGTCATGCACTTGCACGTCTGACATGCCGTCCTTTCCAGCATCTTTCATTGCATGTTCTGCCTGCAGTCTCCAAGCGAAGACATTCTGTAGGTTGTCCGGCTTAAGCTGGATAAATGCGTCGATGTAGTCATACCAGTCCAGATAAGAACGCAGTGAATTGTTGATCTGGAACAGGCTCTTTACCGAATGAGATGCAAAGTACGGTTGGACTGCTTCATCTTGCCAGACTTCTTCCTCTCCCCTGACTTTGTTGCAATCATGAATGCGCCTCTGAAGTTCCACTTCAGAAAGTGGATAGAAGCCCATACACCAGCCTTCGAAGATGACGACTTCTAGAGGCATCTCTACCTCGATTGTTTCCTCGCTTCGCTCTCCTTGTCCTTGAAATAGACTCTTATCGTAGACAGGCAGAGATACCTTTGTGCCGTCTGCAGAGTTTCTCAATTGCGAAAGGAGACGCCTACCCAGGTCCATGTCGTGTGTGCCAGGCTGACCCCGTCCTTGTAGGAGAGCATTGCTAGGATTATCGTGAGCTAGTTTCAGCATATCTTCGTGAGTCTTGTATAGATCTGTACGCCGATCAGGAAGTCATCGAAAAATCAGTCGACCCCAGTCACCCACTCTTTCGCGCTTCGGAAAGACGCACCATCCAAGCTGAAGACGGCTATCCTGCGTCCCTCCTTTAAAAGATCTTGCTTGACCCTCTCAGTCACTGTAGTCTTCCCACTGCCCTGAGGTCCTTGCATGCCAACAATCATGGGCCGCTTCCCTTTGAAAGTGGAGAGAGTATCTTTGACATGCTTTAAGATGATCCTCGCCTTGTAGGACGACATGCTCTCTCCCTTCTCCATGCTGCGAAATCGGGTGCGACAAAGATGGGCAATCGATGAAGGAGGATAATTATCCCCCACCTTGATCGAGCTTTGACAGTGCCCACGCGTAGATTCACTCAGACGAGAGGGAGAGGAAAAAACGTCGAAAATGGACAGGCGAATCTTCTACTCCTGCGTTTGAAGCATCCTCTCAGCCTACCTCGACTTTTGCCTTGTGCCTTTCCCCACGCCTTGCCATTAAAGCACGCTGTCTGCTGTCTTTTCTCAAGCTACACGCAAAGCACTCTCCCTGCGTACTCACCTGTTCTGTCCGCCTTCAATCACAATAAGGATGACCTCAACTGAAGCGAAGCGAGCCAAGCTCGATTCTGATACACTAATTGTAACACACAATGGAACACATCACGCTGACGAAGCTCTTGCCGTCCACCTGCTAAGGAAACTGCCTCAGTATGCATCTGCAAGGCTTCAGAGAAGCCGAGACAAGAGTGTCATCGATCAAGCAAGCATTGTAGTCGATGTAGGCGCAGAATATGACGCTGCTCGACATCGGTATGATCATCACCAACGTGGCTTCGAAGAAACTTTCGACAAAGACCACAAGATCAAATTGAGCAGTGCAGGTCTCGTCTGGAAGTAAGTAAAGAAGCATCGTTGCGTGCTTGATTCGATGTTAATGATCTTTCTGAAAATGCTCGTAGACACTTTGGACAAGACATCCTCGCCGCGCATCTGCAGATTTCCGCTTCTGACGAGCGGGTCAAGTTGCTTCGAGGCAAACTATATGATGACTTTGTTGAAGCAATAGACGGTATCGACAATGGAGTGCCCCTATTCCCGCCCTCTGCTGGATCTCCGGCGTACTCCTCCAAAACTGACCTGTCCTCTCGAATCGGACACCTAAATCCGAGGTGGAACGAAACACTACCCTCAAGTGCTGAAGAACGAGAAGCTGACGGTATGAGACGATTCGAGAAAGCAAGTCAATTGGCAGGTCAGGAGTTCTTTGATCGAGTGGACTACACCTGGGAAGCGTGGCTACCGGCAAGAAAGAGCATAGAGGACGCACTCCGAAGTAGGAAGCAGACCGAGGGAGGAGATGCAGAGGGAAGACTGCTCGTATTTGACGAATACGCTGCCTGGAAGGTGAGTTAAAGAGACAAGAAGGAGAAGAGAGAGATCGTCTAATAGTACCCTCTCATCAGAGCCACATCTTCGAGCTGGAAAAAGACCTTTCTATACCTGCAAACGAGCAAGTCCTCTACGTCATCTACCCAGATGAATCAAGCAAGTGGCGCATTCAGTGTGTGCCAGAGTCAGCAGATAGTTTCATCAGTCGAAAACCGCTTCCCGAGCCCTGGAGAGGTGTTCGAGATGAGCAACTGAGTGAATTGAGTGGCATCTCAGCTTGCTTGTTTGTACATGCAAGTGGCTTCATCGGAGGTAATGCGACAAAGCAGGGTGCTCTAGAGATGGCTCACGCCGCTCTAAAGATGTAGAGTCCGGTGGCCAGATCCAACTACTGTTGTCGTTGTACACATCTAGCTCAGACATAGAATGTAGAGATTTGACATACCATCGTGCTTTGCAGAATCATTCTACTAGCCGGGTGGCCATCGTTACAATTCCATCTCACTATCTGCACTGGTGCATCTCTCTTCCGATTTCCGACCACGAGGCTTGCGCTTGGGCCCTGTCTAGACAGCAAGGCGGCAGCAGCAGCAGCAGCACTGTCATTAAGGCTGTCACAATGTAGCTTCTTCGAGATCGTCGGCGTAATTACTTTTAGATATCGTGACAGAATGCTTTCGGTGTAAGGCAGTGCAGAGTGAAGACGACTGCGTTAGCTTTATAGATATTAATACTTCGTCGTGTCTAAGTAAGTGACTTGGCTAGCATCTAGCCTACGGACAGATGTGTAGTGCGCTGTCTGTCTTGCGGTACATAAGCGAGGCACGAGATCCGACGGGAAGAAATCGACGACGCCTCACACTTGTATCTAGCCCTTCTTAATGTGGCCTTTTCCGGCGCGTTCTTTTAAACATGCCAATTTTAAAGAAGAATTGAATTCTGTCGTCGTTCTCTCCTTTCGCTGCCGTCCGAGTGATCCTGTTCGCTTATTTCAATTCCGACCGTCCTTCGTTTCCATCCTCACCTCCGATCGATCTTCCATCTCGTTTGCACACATCTCGGTCTGGGCATCTATCTTTCGCTGAAGATGCCTTCGCATTCGCCCATTTACGACGCAACTGCCAAATTATTCGCACCCATCGCACCCTATGTTCCGGTAACAGTGCTTCGCTGGGAGCCAAATGTGACGCCTTTGAGCAACGCATACACTGCGGGTAGCTGCATCGCTGTCTACCTCCTGATCATCTTTTCGCTGCGTGCCTATTTGAGGAACATCAAAGCCAAAAGAAGCCCCTCCGAAAGAAAGGAAAAGAGTGTCGAAGTGGTGAAAGTCAAGGGAAAGAAGACGGCGAATGGACATGACGAGAAAGCTGTCTTGGTCAAGCCAAGGGAGAAGCCTGTGATTCCAGCAGCATACCTCAAGTATCCTTTCTTGATTCACAACATCCTTCTCAGTGCCGGAAGTGGCCTCTTATTGGCTTTGATGCTAGAAGAAGTCTATCCGATTTGGCGTAGGAATGGCGCCTTCTACTCGATCTGTGGAGAGGGCGCTTGGACGATGCGACTCGAAACATTCTACATCATCAATTACTACATGTAAGCTGAGATCAAGCTGGCTATATGTGCGGTAAGCCAAAGATCAATCGACTGACTTGTAACGTACTTCCCCCTTCTTCAGCAAATACTGGGAATTAGTTGACACACTCTTCCTCGTCCTGAAAGAGAAGCCGTTGGGTACGTCCTCTGCTCTGTTGCTTTGCTTGGGGGTGATACTGACTCAAGAATACTGCTATCCTCCTCAGCTTTCTTGCACGTCTACCATCATTCGGCTACTGCTCTTCTTTGCTTCACACAACTGCATGGTAAGACTTCGGTATCGTGGGTTGTCATCTCCCTCAATTTGGCAGTTCACGTCTTGATGTGTGAGTCAGCGAGAGCATGTGCCTACTTTGTTAGTCCCTGCCTCACGAAGCTTCATCTCCCCTACGTACAGATGCGTACTATGCCTTGACAAGTATGGGTATTCGAGTACCCTGGAAGAAGGCTGTGACGGTCGCTCAAATCACTCAATTCGTCATCGACCTATTTGTCGTCTTCTTTGCTTCTTATACTCACTGGGCCTACGGCAAGTGGAACATGAAGAGTTACACGAAAGGCGACTGCGCCGGAAAGGAGTACGCTGCTATCTCTGGGATGTGCGTGTTGAGTAGCTACCTCGTTCTCTTCATTTTGTGTGAGTAGAGACAGTGGGAGAGAAGCGTTGAAAATACCGGATGAAGAACTCACACACACGCCATCATTATTGCCCGTGCAGTCTACCAAAAGACGTATTTACAGAAGAAGGGAAGGCAATTGCAGGATGCAGTCACTGGATCCAAGACTGTCAAGGGAAAGTCCGAGTGAAGAAGGCGTAGTGTCGATAAAGGGAAAGATGTCCCCAGCAAGGAGTCAAGGACGAAGAGTATGGTGGGGGGAAATATTAAAACGGGATAGCGGCACGCACTGAGCAACAGCAAATGAAGATAGACACAAGCACAAGCACAACTTTCTCGATACTCCTCATCGTCATGTGTCTGATCGATCGATCGACGACGACAATTTCTCTATTTTTGTTAAGTCTGCAACATTGAATTGTTAGAAAGAGTCTGTGAGAAAAGATAATACAATTCCTCCTCTTTATTCATCATCGATGTTGTGTTGTTCAATCACGTCGTCAATCTTGAGGACTGCTCGAACCAATTGCGTGGCCAAGACCAATTGTTGCCTCTTCGATACGAGCGGGTCAAAGACTCTGCATCGCTTCATATCATTATCACCCGTGCCCATGCAATCAATTCCTAGTTTGGGATCGTTTTCGTTGATCTGTCGACTCTTGACTTCCGCCAATGTCTCGATTGGACTGTATCCTGAGTTCTCTGCTAACGCCAAAGGAATGGCATCTAGTGCAGAAGCGAAACTCCTCATCGCATACTGTTCCAGTGTAGCAATTTCATCAGCTGCTTTGGCGACGGCGACAGAAGCGACGATTTCGGCTGCTCCACCCCCGTACACGACTCGATTATCGACGACCAGATTACGGACAACGCAGATGGCATCGTGTAGTGCTCTCTTGGCTTCATCGATGATCATCTTGTTGGATCCACGGACAAAGACAGTGACCGCTCTTGTGTTTGCACATTCTTCAATGATCAGCATCTTGTCTCTTGTTGTTCCGAACCCGACTTCACGCACAAGGCCTGCTCTGCCCAGTTTGTCCGGACTAAGATCTTCGAATCGAGGAACTATCTTTCCATTCGTAGCAATTGCAATCAATTCAATCTCTGGCCCACCAACCCATCGAACAGCAGGCAAGTCATGTTGGAGCAGCAGATGATTGGCTTCGTCATCGAAACCCCATTGGCAAATGACGAGATTCGCTCCGCAATCCTTCACCCGTCGAATCATGTCTTCGAATGTCTTCTTCTCGTACTCTTGCAGCTTCTTGTATTCTTCGACCGAGGTGATGTCCAGCTTGTGCTTTGTCTTGGGTCTCGGTGGTTCGAATGGACAGGTCAAGATCGCAATCTTTGCATCTCTGACCACACGAGGCATTTGAGAGTGGGAAAAGTCCTTGTCAATGACCACTCCTTTCACCAAAGTCGTATCCTCCAACGACCCTCCCATCTTTCCATCCACCTTGATCAATTCGAAGTCTACATCTCGTCTTTCTAGGTCTGCCACTGAGAGGACTGCATCGACTGCAATTCGGGCAAATTGATCCGAAGCTTTGGAAACAATTTTGCTTCCAAGTGACGTCTTTGCTGTCTTCATCAATTCATCCTGTTCGTTGACTTCCTTGCCAAACTCTACCTTATCCGCCACCTTTTCTAGAGATTCTACAGCCACACTGCAAGCCCTCTCATATCCGTCTGCAATTCGAATGGGGTGAATGCCTCGATCTAAAAGCGATTCTGCTTGTTCCAACAGGGCACCAGCAAGAACCACAACGCCCGTCGTACCGTCTCCAATCTCATCATCCTGACTAGAAGAGAGCTGTACCATTAGACGAGCAATCTGACTCTCTAGTTCCATATTCTGCATGATCGTGGCACCATCATTGGTCACTTGAATATCTCCGTCTAAAATTTACTGGTACTGTCAGAAACTCAAAGCATCGCTAGTAGATCACACGCAACAAGCTTCCAAACGCACCTGGGCTAATCAAGATCTTGTCCAGTCCCCTCGGACCCAGCGATGTCCTCACAATCTGCGCCACTGTCCTCGCAGCCTGTCGGATAGGAAGAAGTAAGAAGAGAGGGAGGTAATTAGCATCTCATCCAAGGCAGCATCCCACCAATGTCTACGCACAGAGATATGATTTTTGAGAGCCTGTATGCCCTGTGCTCTTGTCTTCTTTCCCTGTTCTCTGACGACAATGAAGGGGTTGCCGTACTCATCCTGAGCATAGGCTACTTGTGGTTGAGCCATGATAGCACTATACCTTTCTTCGACGAAAAGAAGCAAGAAGAACCAAAAGAAAGTTATTGTGCTTTAGAGTCAGTCGCGCTTTAATTTCCCTCGATGGAAGGGCAACAGATTCCCCCACGTGGCCCGGGGCCCAAGGCGACCAAAGGGCTTCCTTCACGCACTTACCACACGTCACTGATCTCCCTGTACGAGCGACGCACTGTACAGTGAGTCTCTCAGACACAGAGACACCGACAGCCAGGCCCCTGCTCTCATCGACAGATCCAGAGAAGAGACAGATCGACCAGCATGTCACATTCCAATGTGATCATCATGTGAGTGTCTTCTTTGGAAGTAACAGCAGCAGCAGCAGCAGCAGCAGCAGCAGCAGCAGCAGCAGCAGCGTTGCAGGATTTCAGTCGTGGCAGAATGCTGAATACTCCCCCTCTCGTGCCTGCGGAACAGTGACAATGGTACCGGATATACGAAGGCAGGCTGGGCAGGCAATTCAGATCCCTCGTATGTATTTCCCACTGCCATAGCAACTAGAAGTTTAGCTGGTGGTAGTTCCAACGCCGGTGCAAGGCCAAGTGTGCCGTCGAAACCGGGTGGTCTTTCGACAGGCTCTAATCTAGCATCAAAGAGGGGAATCGAGGACTTGGATTTCTTCATTGGAGATGAAGCAATCGCCAACTCAAAGACGTATCAGGTCGAACAACCGATAAAGCATGGATTAGTAGAGAATTGGGATCTGATGGAAAGATTCTGGGAGCAGTGCTTCTTCAAATATTTGCGAGCCGAGCCAGAGGAGCACTATACGATGCTGGTGAGTCGGCTACTTTCACTTCCTGCCAAGATTGTGCTGACCACAATCTACTTTATAACAGACTGAGCCACCGCTTAATCCGCCGGAGAATCGAGAACAGACTGCCGAGATTATGTTCGAAAGTTTTAACGTGAAGGGGCTATACATTGCAGTCCAGGCGGTTCTTGCGCTGGCTGCCAGTTGGACAAGCAACAAGGTGACCGATAGAACATTGACAGGTACAGTCATTGACAGTGGAGATGGTGTCACACACGTTATCCCTGTCGCGGAAGGGTATGTCATTGCAAGCGCCATCAAGCATATCCCTCTGGCAGGCAGAGACATCACCTACTTTGTGCAACAACTACTACGTGATCGAAACGAGACAGCCAACATTCCCCCGGAAGATTCTAGAAAGGTGGCAGAACACATCAAGGAAAACTACGGATACACTTGCCAGTCTGTGCTGAAGGAATTTCGACGATATGATGCCGATCCTGTCAAATATTTCGAAAAGTACACTGGGACACACAGCGTGACTGGTAGGAAGTATGAAGTCGACATTGGGTACGAGCGTTTCTTGAGTGGAGAGTTGCTCTTTCAACCTGAACTCTTCTCGTCCGAATTCTTGACACCTCTGCCAGAAGTTGTCGACACAGTCATTCAACAGTCACCACTAGACGTCCGAAGAGGCTTGTATTCGAATATCGTCCTGTCTGGTGGATCGACGATGATGCCTCATTTCGGCCAAAGACTGCGAAAAGACCTTCGAGAGATTGTCGATCGTCGAATCGCAGCATCAGAAGCGGCTAGTGGAACGGGCACTCGATCGTCCGGTCTGGACGTCAATGTCATCAGTCATTCGAAGCAGAGATATGCCGTCTTCCATGGAGCAAGCCTGCTCGGTTCCCTCCCTACCTTTCCCTCCTTTTGCTTCTCAAAGGCCGACTACGAAGAGCATGGCCCAGGTATCGTTCGACGCTTCAGCGTGTTCGGTACTTCAAGCTGAGTGGTGCACTCCACCGATGTGCCATGTAGAACTTCAGATCTCGAGAGCAATACAATTATGGCTAAAAAGAGGAATATTGATTGCATATGGAAAAGAAGATAAGATGGGGAAGACGATAGTGCTCTCATGTGCATGTACTGATGAGAGAACGGGGGAGGAAAAGGGGGGGCGGGGGAGTGTGAGTAAGACTGCTATCGTCGATAGCAGATCTGCGTGGTGAATCCTCCGGAAGAATTTGAGAAGTGGTGGAGTGTCACGACGAGAGAACGAAGGTAGCAAGGGTGGTCTGGCGCTTCTTCGGTGCTAGGACCTTGAATCTCCTTTTCACTCGAACATTGTTCTCTGAACACGTTTGGGAACGTTCTAAGGTGAGGAAAGGGAGTCATCTCGTGTTAGAGGGAGCAGGCCGCCCTTTTGGTGCTGACGACTGAGTGTTGGACTTGCAAAGAGACCTTCTCAACGATCCCGCGCAAATAGCGGAGAAGGGTTCGAGTACGTTGAGTCTGGACTTGTGACTGCTGACAAGGTGCGTGATGCGGTTGCGAGGGAGGGTGGCAATATCCTTGTTGATACACTGCTTGGCGAGGCCGGACGACGCCAGATCGGAGGAGCAGGCAGCGGTGGAGGCGAAGCAGGGTAGGAAGAAAACAAGCGGGCCGGCGACAGGCTCTCTTCCTCCTTCAGCGCTTCAATCTCCGGTGGCGTCAATTTCTCCCACTTTCCATTCTGTCTCCTCCATGTCCTTTTTCTGCTCAACGGTGATCCGATCGTCGGTGCAGCAAGAGTATTTGACGCTCTCCGAGAATTGTCTGGGCGATGGACGCTCTTTGCAATCAGATTGTTCAGGGCAGAGTCGATTTCGGACTCCACGTCCCTCTTGCTGTCCCACCTCGCCTCCCCAATCGAACAGAGTGCTGATGCGAGGGAGTCGGATCGTGTGAAGTCTACAAAGACCTCCTCGACGACTTCTGCGACGTTTGCTTCCACCCCCCGTGGCTCCTCGATGTCAGTACACACCTTGTCGAGCCCATCCTTTCTCGTTCGAGTACGTGTCAGTGTTCGACTATCGACAGCAGGCGCAAAAGTCTTCTTCGGTTTGCCTTCGCCTTTCTTGTCGTCCTCCTCCTCCTCTCCAAAGTTGACCGCCGCAGTGTATTTTGTCGATCGAGAGCTCTTTGCACTTTGCGATCGCTGCGCTTTCTTTCGAGGCTGCGCTATTGGTGATCTACTATGCACCTCTATCGGACCTTCATGGCTGGGGGCACTCTTCGCTGCGGAGGACTTGTTTCTTCGAACGGCATTGTCTCCGTGATCTGCTGCATTCCTGCTAGGCATTGATGGAGTGCGAGACGTCCTCTTTGTCGGCGATGTCACCTCCATACCCTCTCCATCACTCATTTCGTCCTCATCATTGTCGACTGTCCCCGTCGACCGGTGAGTCGCATACTGCACAAAGGAAGTACTGTCGTTCTCACGAAGCGTCTGATCTGTGTCCAAGTCCTCCTTGCGAGAAGACAGTGTTCGAGCTCGAATGGCTGGACTGTCTCCCAGAGATGACGGTTGCCGAAACGACAGAATGGACGGTGGAGCATGCCGAGGGGTGGAGCACAAAGGAGAATCACTTTCATCGACAGCAACTTCTTCATCAACAAGGGTGTACTTCTTTCCCACCACCGAGGAAGGGGGAAGGTATTGGGGCTCGTCAAGAGAGCACTTTGTACCATCACTATGAACGTGTCCTGTGTATGCATAGTCGTTCACCTTCTTCTCTTCCCGCTCCCCTAACTCGCCTTGCAGCCTCTCGTGCTCTTCTCTCTCAGCTCCATCCGCTAAGCTGTAGCTGCTCTTTCCTCTGAATGATGTGAAGATGTCCTTGACACTGTTCAACGCTGTTTTGCTCGCAGAAGAGGAGAGCACTTTGATGCTATTGGGAGGGGCTTTTAGTGCTGGGGGACTATCACAGTCTCCTTCTCCCTGCTGTCGTCGACTAGAGACCGGCACCTTACTCTTGCGAAGAGCAGAACGGGGCTCAATGATGAGAGCTCCTTCTGACTCTAGTTGTGGTGGAAGCAAGAGACCCGACGGAGTGTGTGACAAAGCGTTGCTCGAGATTGGCATGCGAGTCCATAGGTTGCGGCTGGAGGCTCCTGCTATCATTTGTCGACGCTGCTGTACATTCGGGGTAGAGCCGTCATAACCCCAGCCCACATTTCCCTGCAACAGTGATCACGATGAACAGGATCAGCTTCACTTACTCTCCACTAAATGATGGGGACTACTACGACACTCACAGTGATGCGTGACTTGACCCTGTCCCATGTTCCTCGCAACGTTGCCCTCATCCAAGGATCGTCCCCCACATTATCGGGAGTACCCAGATCGACCGGAGGGACCACAGGAGTCGACTCAGGCTCAGCATTGTTCCCCTGCTGGTACTTTCTCCTCAACTTCACCCTCAGCCAGTGATTGGCTTTCACCTTGACACTGTACCTCGACTGCTCGATTCGACTGGACGGCGGTACTGACCTACCCTTTTCAACGCCCGCCAGATGGATTCCTATGTATTGTAGCGGTCCCTTGAATTCATCCTCCGACTCTGTCTCCAAGTCGTCGCTGTCATTTCGTCTTTCGCTAGATATAATTCTTTGCTTTTCGAAACTAGCATCAAAGCTGACATTCTCGCCCCATCCATTCTGCTCCCATTGTCGTCTGATCTCTTCGATCCTCTGTTCCTTCTGCTCTCGAATGAGCTGTCTTTCCTGCCTTGTTCGACGTCGCAAAGCTCGCTCTTTCGAGTAGGTGATTCTGCCCCAAATCTTTCCGCCGACTGCCAGTAACAGCACCAAGCCGACGACGACAAAGAGGGGGATGAGATACGTGATGTGGAAGTGCATACCCCCATTGCTCTCGGTGACGCTTTCGGATGTTGGTAGGACAATTGTTGGAGATGCTGCAGAAGAAGATGTCCCAGCAACACTTGCCAGAGTCGTTTCAGACATCGCTGGAGTCATCATGATAGAGCTACTGGTTGATGAAACAATCGCTGCAGTGGCCGTGTCGAGGTCCTCCACTATAAGCGAACTCGCATCGAGGCTGGAGTAAATCTGACCTGCTTCGTCCACAGCCGAAACACTCGCTTTTACCGGGTTGTACAAGCCGTCGTCGTAGCCCATGCTATCGAGTCCGACGGTGCTACTACTCGGCAGTTGCCGTCGTTGTCTCGCTGCTGACTTTACTACATAATCATCGACTTTTCTGACAGTAGGAGCCGCTGCTGCTGCTGTCGCCTTGCCGACGTGCATGGCTGTCGTGTAGTGTTCACTTGGGGTGTGTGTGAGATTAATCCTCTCTGCGTCTTCTCCTCGTCGTGCCCTCGTTAGAATATAGTACTAGTATTGATTTACTACAGACGCTGAAGTAATTCCTGCGAATAAAAGCAGTCAGCGAGAGCAGATGAGCTTGCAAATGGGTGGAAAGTGATCAAGACAAGTCATGAGGCTCGATTTGATCCTTTTCCTCTGCCCGTCAGACACATTCGCTTCTCAGAAAGGAGTCACCACCCGTTTCGGTGGTCTGCATTATGACATGTGCTATATTCTCCTAATTCCCTTACCTTTCTCTGTGCAAAGCTGCATTCGAGCATGTTTATCGTGAGCCTGTTAGATCACACTCGAGGCAGCACATTCCATTGCGCAGGCTCGCTCGCTTAAATTAGATCCTGCTGTTGACCACCACATCGTTTGCTATCGGCGGGAAGCGAGAATGCAACTGCAGGCCCAAGCGCGAGTGCGCGTCTACGATGGAAGACCGACCGAAGGTCCTGGCACGTCTGTCAAAAGAGGTTGTGATTGGAGGTTGTGCTATAGGTACAAATGGAATGGCAGTGCTTCGAGTCCTCTCCGCTCAATGCCTTCTGCCTCGACCGGCTTCCGAGATGAGAAAAATTAGGTGGTCAGCTATCGAGCATGCCTGACACTATCAAGGGGGTTCACGATTCACTCACCTCGTCTACGTCCTCCTCGAGCCTGTCCTCCCCCACCAAAGCTGCCGGTATTGTTGGGAGGACCCGCTTTGCTAAAGTCATACAAGGGCAGATTCGATCGAAGTAAGGATTCGATGATGTCCTCTGCTGGAAAGCGAGGGCCATCAAACGAGGCAGTACTAGGCAGGCAATCCAAGAAGTACATGACGCCATCAGGAATCTCGATGTATGCTGGCGGGGGTGGGGCCTGGTTGATGGGCGGTGCAGAGGGCGGTGGCTCTCCTCTCGGTGGTGGGACGAATCGAGCAGGTGGACTGACACTTCTCTTCACTCCTCTTGGTGGAGGCACTGTTCTAGGACCAGACGGGATAGGCGATGCTGCATCTCGACCACCAAATCGAGCCCTCTTGATGGGAGGCTGCTGATCTTCTTCTCCCATTCCCGCCTGATTGTTGGTCTGGTTGAAAGCAGGGAAGGATCTTCCAGAAGGGCCGGTGGGAACATTTGCCATGGACGAGCCAGCCGCTTCTTCGGCAATCTCCCTCGAGGCTGCTACTGCTCTTTCTGCTGCACTTGCACCTCCGATCACAGTTCGAAGTCCCAAGTCTCGCGGTCCTACGACGTCAAGATCCATGTAGCTATTCCTATCGACGAGTCGCTTCACCGGTGTTTCGGTCGGATATACTTGAGACAACCTTTCATCGATCTTGGCGATAGAAGCTCCATCTCCAAAGCTGTACTCGTACTCTGACCACCGATCCCAAATCGGTCTTGCACGTTCAGGAGTGAAGGTGTTGACCGTCCTTTCGAACAAAGCCCTAGCGTTGTTGTCGTCATTGATGCTCAGTAAGAATTCAAGGTATCGAACAACAAAAGCCTCATCGTCCCCATAGTTTTTCAGGGCCAATTCAAACACCTTTGTAGCCACTGCGACCTCCTTGGAACAGTGATACTCCATCAGAGCATTCGCTTCAAATATTTGCCAAGTGCAGTGTTTGCTCTTTCTTGCTCTGGCAAAGATTGCTCTAGACGGCCTCTGGCCCTCTTGCCTTCGAGTGAAGTGCATATATTTGATCCAGACAAGGCTTGCATGCTCCTTCATCTCCTCCACCTTCGGTCGAACTTTTTCTCTTTCCAGCTCTCTCCGGCTCTCCCATTCTTCCTCCATCTTTCGCAGCTCTTCTCTCTCCTCCCCGACTACTACATCTGCTGCCCCTTCATCCCTCCTCCTTGCCGACGCCTCTGCTTTGATCTGCTCTCCCTCTTCGTCGATGACCCGAATGGCTTCGTCCAGATTGACGTTCATCGCATCGATCTGAGAGTAGGCCCAGTCGACCAATGCATTGAACACTTCAGCACAGTCCTTTACCTCCGAGCGGGCTTCAGCTTGCTCAATGTACGCAAAATGAAGTAGGAAGCTGCCAGTACATGCGTCCATGCCGTTCTTCAACCAGATAGCGGCTTCTTCCAGCCTAGCGGATCGCTTACAGTAGCTCGCAGCCATGTACCAAATTTCTGGAAAGAAACGAAGATGCATGGTAGCCTTCCGGTACGCCATCGTGATACGACTCTGAAGGATCTGCGCGTCTTCCAATTGAAGCGGGTCGCTCTCTTCCCACAAGAGATACTTCTTCCACGCTTCGACTTGACTGCGATCTCTTGCAATCGTTAGAGGAGACAGAATTGGTGAAAGACTAGGAGGCGCCGCCCAAGAGGGGACTTTCGGAACCAGCGGTCGATACAATCCATCCGTGAGCGTCTTCATCTCTCTGAATACTGTCCTGGCCGTCATGTATGCCGGTGAGCGCTCAGCGAGGAACTTCTTTGCAGTAACACGATTCAGGCCATTCTCGTACGCATCGTACTCCCTCCAAATAAATTCAATATTCGCCAAAGGAACAGTGACAGCTCGCTGGTAAGCTCTGCGGATGTCATCCATCTTTTGACCTGCTTGCCATTGATTGTTCGTCTCTCTTTCCTTGAGAAGGGCAAGGTACTCCTTCCAGACTTCCCCGGCATCTCGGCTTTGGCCAATGAAACGTAGCGCAAAATCATACGCTCCTTCGATCAGCTTACGGACCTTTTCCCTTTCGCTGTCTTCTCCGTTGACCGGACCTTTGGAAAGAGGAGGCAGGGGATTCACTCGGCGTGTGTAAGACAAGTAGAAGCGCCACAGCTCAGTCGAAGGGGTCGATCGCAGACATCGTGTAAAGATAGACTCGACGTTTTGGAACTCGGAATTAGCCAATTCTATAGCGGCGTAGTCTTGCCATTGTCGAGCCTGGATCGACGAGAGAGAGAAGAAAGGTATGTTAGCGCCTATCTGGGCGTCTCACGACATCGCCGCATAGCCTTGCTCTTCCTTACCGCATTGGGAAAGACTTTGAAGAAGTCCTCGTAGACCAGTCTTATTTCCTGTAGATCCGCTCGGATGCTGGTGTCATTGATCAGAGCAAGCCATGCCTCTCCGTCTCGTCTATCCGTCTCTATCCGTCTTTTGAGAGAATTACGATACTCTTCAGGGTCGTACACGTTTGCTTTCGATTGCGCAGAACCGCTACTCTTCGAGAAAGAGTCAAATGTCTGTTTGAGAAAGGTTGTCGCTGCCTCGTCGTTGGTGGCATTGGAAGATGGCGCAATAGGAGGAGCGGCAGGTGCTTCTGCAGGGGCAGGAATTATGCTTTCCGACTTGATCGCAGTCGTGCCTGTTACTGATTCAAGATGATCGACTGGTGGTGTGGCAAAATCGTCGCTTTCTTCGTTCATGTCTACCTCTCCATCGTCAGCCAGCTGCTCCGTCTTGATTTGCGATAATGTAGATTGATTATCGTCCGCTGTCGAATGAATCTCCTCGAGCGGTACGTTTGTCGTTTCGACGATGGTGGATATAGAGGCTGGCTCTGACACTGTATGCGCCTCTATCAAAGCCGGTTCGACGATATGCGCTGGTTCAGGTTCAGATTCAGGTGCAGAAGTGGGGACAACCTCCTCGTCTGCGACAATCCCTTGTACCTGTTCGTCTGCGGTGGCTTCATCTATCGCGCTCGTAACTACACTCTCGGGATCAATCACTGTGACAGGGACAGAGGATATCTGCCCCTCGGTCTGTATCTCGGCAGGTGATGCATCTATGATCGCTTTCCCTGCTCCTTCTTCTGCTGTAATGCTAGTAGAAGGGGCGGCATCCATCACGCTTTCTCTTGCTTCAACATTCAACAATTCATTGCCATTTGAAAGGGGAGCATCTACTGCCGAAGCATCGATCTCCATGTTGAACTGAAACGAGTCAAAAGGAGAACCAGAGAAAGGTAGGCTGCTCGCAGAGTAACGCAACACCTCTGATTTAAGATACGAGAAGAAAGCGGTGGACGTTCAATGCATCGTGTCCAACAAGAACGATCTCTTCTTTCTGTTGAAGAACTTTGACAACAGGGGATGGACAGGTGCGCGCCACGTGACATTTCTATGCCCACGCCCACCTGCCGTACCACCTCGACCCTGTACCAGCATTCCAGCGCTGAAGAGATGCACAGACTCTACACGGTACCTTTGCAGCACAACCGAGAGTCTACATCCTCGTCTCGACCGTCGTAAAGTTTGCTAACACTGACTTTATCGATCTTGTTCCTTAAGACATTCACTTGAATGCGTAGGCAGATCCGTGACTAAAGGCGGTGTGTAGGTCGAGAAGTGTTAGTATGCAAACCTTTTGTTCCTGCTTTTCGATCGCATCTGATGAAAGAAAGTACTCTTGTGTCGTAAAACAGAGAAGAAGGGTGGTACCCTGTCTCACGATGAAGCAGATTAAGTCCTGCTCTGGCGCCCTTCTAACCTAAAATTGATCTCGGAAGATGTATCCACCTGCACCGCATGAGCATCTGCAGTATCTGAAGAATTTTATGTCTGTAGATTTCGGCTTCCAGATAAGGTTCTGCCCTTTCGCTTGATTAGCTCTTTGATAACAACGAGCTTAAGCAGTGCGGGAGCAGTGAAAGAAACAAGGCTATCTGCGGTTTTGGGGGGAAAGAAGCAGGGGAGATCCGTAGACAATAATCAAACATCTACCCGTCATCAAGAAGTGTGATGCTATGGAAGCGCCAAGGAAGTGGGTCTTTCCTCTCCCATGCCCAGACTTGCGGTAGATGAGACGAAAGATATAAAGTTTCTGATGGCTCCAGTATACAGTCGCCTAGTATACAGCACGAACACGGCTGTCGTTAACAAAAATAAAATTGGTTCCCAGTACAGCGGGCCCTAGCATCGGCGATCAAAATCCCCCTCTCCGGTAAAGAGGTAGCAAGAGTAGTCTGTGCTGAGTCGCGGGAGTGTATTACTATCTTCAGACTGGAAGGGACTATACCAGACTGCAATAGAAAGAATCGTTGAGCTGTGATCCCGCTGCTAGTCCCGCACTTGAGATGGAGAGATGATGCAAAATAGCATGTGCGTAGCGGGAGAACTGAGTGGCCCATAGCAGAAGAGCAAGCGAAGGAGAGGAAAGATATTGTCTCCCCCGTGGGAACACCGAGCTTGATGCTCATATACAGTAAAAAGCATAATCCTGTGACGGAAGTGAGGTGACGTAACAAGTAAACCTTGCACCATCAGAATGAACAACAAAATAAAAGCACAGGGGAAGAGGGAAGGTAGCCTCTAAAAGTCATGACCGAGAGCAAGAGCGATGATCGTGGGCGCGGCACGGAAGCACGTTGATCCACGGCAGAACGGACCTTACTCCTCCCAGCCGACGTACAGACAAAGTCTTCAAGGCAGGGAACCGACAATGGCGTAAGCGGTCGGGTGCGGCTGTAGTACTCTCTAATGTTCTCGTTCTTACTCTGAGCGGGTGCGTCGATGTCCGCTTGACAAGTTGAGCAGAAAAGCAGTCGACTTTGTCCTCAAGAAAGAGTCTGCTTCTCTTGGAGGGGCCGGCTGCTGGTAGGAGAAGGAGAATGACTCAAAAGGGCAGATAAGTCTCGCCGTGTTGCCATGGTGCCTCTCCGTCTCGCCTCCTCCTCTCCAGCCCGAATCCTCTTCTACGATCAAGTGTAATGGTCACAGATGTTCGGCTTATTTGAGGTCATCCCCCTAGGGCATTTGCCCAAACATTCCGTCGTGGCGAGCTCTCGTCAGCGACTCTTCTCCTCTGCGACTTCGTCTCCCTTCACGTTTGGCCACCACATGAACTTCTCGAATGACAACCACTCCAGACAATTCTCAAGGACTAGTAGCGTTCATCCTTTCATGGCAACGGGGCTCATTTCCCTCGCTATGCTCATTCTCCTCTGTACACTGCTCTCAAACGACTCAAATCAGGTATTGAAATGGCGGAAGAAACGACTAACGGCAAGCAGATTGAGCGACTCGAATGTGAGCATTGCGCTTACTTGTTTAAGGAAACAGTCCGTATCAACGTGGACCTGCAAGGGAGCTTACCTTGTTTTCTTCTCTCCCTATCTCCTTCTCTCAATAGAGTAGATCACCTACCCCTCCCATCGTATACATCCCCAGGGAGATCCAATTCTCAGAAGCCGGTCACGATGCATACAATGAAGCATTAGACAGGTACGGTGATGTCGTCATCATCCCACGCCATGGTCGAATGGAGTACGTTGTAGATCACATCCACGTCAAAGACGTCTTGACAGACGCTACCAATTATTCCTTCGAAAAGGCAGTAACAAAGATGCTTCACATGGAATTCATGCTTTGGTTTAAAGGTGGTACTTTTGTTCAGGAAATGGACTCTCTCGTGCAAGATGGTGTCACGCCTCGTCTCCGTTCGGTCGTCGAGAGGATCTTACCGATCTTTGCCAAAGAGTCGGACACGCTGTGGATCAAAACAGCTGACGGCAAGGTGATGGAGATTGCAGACATGTACGAGTGGGTCCATTATGCTATCGCTCAAGCTATGGTCGTTCTCATCCTTGGTGAGCCGTATCGAAACGCGAACATGACGAGAAACTTTATGGAGATCGTCGTAGCGATAGCTCATCTTTCCGGTATCTATGAGAATACCCAAGGATGGAGGTATTTTCCCAGCCTATGGTCCTTCAAGACAACTATGGTGGCTATTTTTGGAACGATCATCCCGCGCTTCTTCTTTGGCATCCTGCCACAGCTTTGGAGGAACAGAGACATGCATCTCAATCAAGGAGCCGACACGGCAGACTCTACCGAGTATGCTCCCTTCCTCGACTTACTGACAGTCAAGTACCGAAACAGCAAGACTGGCCAGATCAGTCTTCTCAACTTTATATGGTGCGCAATCATCTGCCTAGGCGTCATCTTTGCCAGCATCCATCAGACTGCCGTAGTAGCCGTCTGGTGCATCTTCAACCTGGCCAAACGTCAAGATGAATACTTGGGCGATATTCGGGCGGAGATGAAGCAACATCTTGAATCAGATGCAGAAGGGAATACCGATCTCTCCATGGAATCACTTCGGAACTTGACCAAACTAGACTCATTCATACGTGAAGTCATGAGAATAAAGGGCGATACGTTCGCTCCTGTTCGGTATACTACAAAGGATGTCCAAGTCGGCCAATACATCATCCCTCAGGATTCCCTTTGTGCCCCCTATGTCAAGCGAGCACACGAGCGAGCAGGTAGATCCTTCCGCGGATTTCAGTGGCACGAAAAGGAAAGACCCGCCGTACAAGGAAACGTCGACTTTATTAGCTTCGGACTAGGTCGTTGGGCATGTCCGGGGAGACACTTGGCCATCTCGGAGATCAAAATCATCATGATCACCTTGTTCGAAAGATTTGATGTTCGACTGGCGAACGGGGACTTCTCCACTTCTGATCCTATGAACGCCACCAGTGTAGCGCCAGAGGCAGTCGTCCTTGTGTCGCGGAGACAGACTTGAGTGGGCATACTAAATGCTTGCATTGATCTCCCTCTTCTTTATTGTTGTAAGATGTGCTGCCCTGTTGTTTACTGTTCACTTTTCGTCTCGAGTTTGCGGAATGACGTGCCTGATAAGGTTGATGATGATGTTCTATGTATATAATACTAATGAAAGGGAAAATATACCTCCTAAGCTTCACCTCGCAACTTTCATGGCCGCCGCCGCCCTTCGACTGGCTTTCTCTTGCTCTTTCCGACGAAGTGCTTCTTCTTCTCTCTTATCCTCCATCCTGGCGATTCGAGCGCTCCTCTCCTCTTCTCTTCGAACGCTCTCCATGTCTGCTTCCATGTCGTCGTCACTTTCGATGTCTCGAGCGATGTACTCTTTTCTATCTCGTCTATTGAACATCTTCCAGATCTCGTCTCGCACGCTGGAGTGGTTGTGACCTAGCTCCTCTTCCTCTTCGCTATCATCGCTTTCGTAGTCTTCTTTGTCCTCGCTATCATCGTTCTCATCTTCGTCACTCTCCTCGTACCTGGTGGATGATGTAGACTTCTCTTGCCGTCGCTTTCTCTCCGCTTCCTCACGCAAGAATCTTTCCCTCGGTGTGTCCTTCTTTGATTGAGCATTGATCTCCATCTTCTTGTCGAACGACCCACTCTGCTTTGCTTCTGATCGTGAAGCTACTTTGTCAGTTGTTGAAGAAGAGGGCTTCGCTCGAATAGGAGCACCAGGAAGAAAGTCTGCGGGATTGAGACCGAACGAGGTCCTAGCATTGACTCTTACCGGTGAATGACTACTTCGTTTACCTCTGGTGTACTTCTCTCGCTCATGGTCTGCTTCTTCCTCACTCCTTGATGAGTTCCCCTTCACATAAGACCTTGCTCCACTTTCCTCTCCCTTCCTCTTCTCTTCCATTGCTCTTTTCCTTCTACGTTCCCACTCGCTTCTTTCAGCCTCTCCCACCCGAGTTCTTTGATCGTCTAGGCTGAATTTCGCCTTCCCAGGTGCCTTTGAGTCGCCCTCTAATGCATCGACGCTGCGAACGCCACTCTCCTTCTTCCCCAGTACGATCAGATCCCCTACAGACGCTACATTCGTCTTGTGATGCTGAGAAGATGAAGATGTGGGCGCCCTCCGTTTGGTGGAATTTGACAGACCGAGCATGACCGCTTCTTTCTTTTTCCTCTTTTCCTCTCTTGTCAGCGTACTATACTCTCTCATGTGAGGTGGCGGTGACACCGAATCTTCACGACCTTTCCTCTTTCCGTTCGAAGGCCTTTTTACTTTGGCACTTCCTCCAGCTCGAACGATGGCTTTCATTTTGGCCTTGTGAAATTTAGACATGTCCAGCATGTCGATTTCCTTTTCATTCTCCAGCCTTTTCTTCGCCCTTGCAGCACTTGCTTTTGCTCTCTCTATTTCTTGCAGCTTGCTCTTCTCTGCCTCTTCCTTCCTCTTCATCTCTCTAGCTATCAACGTCTGTCTCTCCTTTTGAAGGTCTAGCTTTGCTTTGTTCTCCAAGGCAAGCCTCCTTGCCTGGTCTGCAGCCTCTCGAGTAGCTCTTTCACTTGCCAGCTTCTCTTGAGAGGCTTTCGATCTTGCTGCTGCTAGCGCTTGAAGGTCCTGGAACTACAAGGGGTTATTTTTCCGTACAGGAAGGAGAGAATGTGAGCGGCGGCGGCATCATTCTAAGAGGGTGATGAGACGTCTCTTCCACGATTGCACTCACGCCTGCCATTGTTGCCAGCACGGAAGGATGGCCCGAATCGCGATGTTGAGTGCCGAAGCAGACGAGCGGCAACGTCTCGCTCGCTCAAAAGGAGCTCGGCAGGAGAGGGAGCAGATCGAGCAGGACAGGATTATTACTCCGAATGACAGGAAAGAAACACAAGCACACAAACGCAACCTTGCATATCAGAACACGTCACCGAGGTCGGATCAGCGCTTGGCGTGGAGGTCGTCGAGCCTTTTCTATTTTGTTCATTGCTTCGAGGTACACACACATTGAGAGACAGTATGTAGAAGAAGGAGGAGAGGAGGAGAAGGAGGAGGAGGGAAAAAGGAGAGAGAACGGAATCCGCGGGAAGAGAAGGACTACAAGGCGCCAAAAAGCGTCTCTGGGTCTTGGCAGACACTCAAGGCTCTTCGCAAATGCAGAGGGAGGAAGGTGAGGCCGACTTGGAAAGAGCTGTTGGTCCAGCCGAATCCCTCCTTGACGACGTATTTGAAGTCCACGCCTTGGTTTCCATACTCTGCATCGACCAGGTGAGAAAGTTTCACAGCATCAAATTTCTCCGGTACACAGCCGTTGAAGTCGACGACGGCTACGGTGATCATGTAGCACCATCGATAGGCCAGGCGGCGAGCTTCTTCGATATAGCCGTACCTCTCCAAACCCACCCAAGCCAACATTTGATGAGGTGGCCAAGCAAAGGGATAGTCCCATTGACGATTGGGTCGATCGAGACTGACTTTCCCTCTCGAGTCTTCCGTGCCGGGCACCAATCCCCCAATGACTTCAAACTTCTTCAGACTATTGTGCACCATTCGAGCGGCTTGGTGTTCCGAGGCAAGACCTGACCAGAGTGCCCAGAAGGAAGTCACGGTCTCGTACACACTCTGCTCTTCCATGACCGTATCGTAGTCGTAGTACAGGGAATGGCCTTCGTTCCAGCAATACTTGTCCACCTGCCTTTTACGGTAAGCTGCTCGTGCAAACCATTCCTTGGACGATTGAGGCGTCTTCAAGGAGTTGGAGGGCACGCTCGGCTCTAAGTCCTTGAGCGTGTCAGGCAAAGGTGCAGCCATGGTAAAGTCGTCTAGAAGCTCGAGGTGATCGTCGAATAGTTCCTTGATCGCGGTTCCGATATCCACTTCGTACTTGTACAGTAGCGCATTCAAGTCGATGGTGGCCAGATTGGCGCACCTCTTCTCAAATCGATACGTGGTATCGTGACCACTTTCTCGAACAGCCCGATCGTGCATAAAGTACTCATCCAAGTCGGCGTCTTGCACCTCACCGTAATTGTACTTGCGAGTGAATTCATTCACACTGCAACCATACTTCTCGGCATACGGTCGAAGGACATGTGTGAAGTGACTTGCTTCCGTTTCTGGCGGCACTCCTCTACCCTCTGGTCGATAGCGACTCAAGCCTGTTTTTCGGTCCAGTCGAGGTTCAGCCACCCAGACAGTATGGTACTCCTTGATAGCCGCTCGAATGACTCCTCGAAGCCACTCCTTATTCTCTTCTTCTTTGTCCTCGTCCAGCCGAGAGTAGACCTGTAGAGCCATGTCAGTCAAAAAGGGAGGTTGAGATCGCATGAGGTAGTAGGATCGGTTCCCGTTCAGTACTTTGTTGTAATGCTTGATATTGAAGACAAAGTGTTCACAGATTCCCTTGGCCATCTCGACCCAGCCGTCTACTACGAGACCCAGAGAGATAAAGTAGCTGTCCCAGTTGTATAATTCGTTGAATCTAGCCCCAGGCACAATGAAAGGGATGCCCTTGAGTACTTCCACTCCCTTGTCGTCCTTTTCTTTCCTCATCGCCAGTGCCAGTAAGCCGGGCTTTTCATTCAGATCCCGGCAGTAGTCTGCTGTCAACACCGGTGGCAGGGATTCGACGGAGAGATTCATGTTCGGTCTTTCGCTGGCCACCTTTTGATAGTAGGCGAGCATCTCCTTTTCCGCTGCTGGAACATAAATGCGTGGATTCTTTGACTTGGATCTGTTCTTCGGATCTGCCAGGATAGCCTCCAGACCATCGGCATCGATTCTTCGCGTCAAATTATGCCAGAAGGTCTGCGATATCATCCTCGAGAGTCGATCGACCGGATTTTCGGACAAGCGTGACTCATCCAATACGATACGCTTACGACCATGCTCTCGTGCAATAGCCAGTTCTTGAAGCAGATTCGACAGCATGTAAGTACCTCGAATATCTACACCTTTGTATCCATTACTAGTTGCTGTGCCTAGGCTTAGCACTTTGGGCCCGCTGTCAGTGATGCTGATTTGGAAGTTCCCGTCGGTGTCCTCCTGCTCTAGCACAAGACGCATTGTCTCTTCTACGTCAACGATGAAGCGCCTTGGAGCCTCTTGCACGGCGTCTGATGCACAGGACAAGATAAGACGTGTCAGCCTATGGGGGTGTTTTTCATCAGCCTGATTGCTTCAGCATACTCACCGTGGCTCAGTCGCCTTTGACGTATGATTCTGTCGTCGTTCATGATGACTGGTCGTCTTTTCTGTTGCGCCATACTGTACGTTCTCACCAAGCCTCGACTGCGTCCTGTTCCCTTTGCATTGGAAGTATCGGAGCTTTCACTTCGAACGGCATTGGCACTCACGCCTTCAGCGCTTGGCTCCTTCGAGTAGAGCTTGTCTGCATCTTGCATACCATCGATACTGATGCGCCTCTGGCTACCGCCTGCTGGACGGAGTGTGGGTCGAAAGGGAAGACCTTCCGGAACCTTTGCACTGGCAGGTGCACCACTAGCTTTCTCGAATACTCCAGTTCCAGCTCCTTGGGCAGATCCTAATTTGGTCGTCTCTGGATCAGGTGCACCACTTCGAAAGGGTACAGGCTCGATCTCCTCATCATCATTCTCTTCGATAGTGTCCGAATTATTGGACCCGATTGACGCATTCCGAAATCGCGAGATAAGAGAAGAGGAGCTTGGGAGTGATCCCACCGTAGGGGAACTGCCAAAGTCTCGCTCATCTTGGTTGCGAGTGAAAGGATTTGAGGGACGACGTGCCGATATCGATTTGGGAGATGCGGAGTTGTTCCCACTCATGGTTGCCGATGATGGTAATTCTTGATAGGGATAAGGGACGGCTTATCGTCTGGGATCTGCATCCGTGCTGCGTTCCTTCCCTTGGCACCAGCACCACCAACACTTTACAACAAATGGCACAACGAGAAGCGCGTGGCACTCAGAAGGGACTTTAAGCTTTTCGACCGTGCATGATTAAATTATTTCGAAGCTGTAGAGAGAGCACAATCTTCTCATTCTTGTCACCTCCGCCACTTCCACTACGTTGGGAGGGTAAGGACGATCATGAGCAAGGAAGAGACGCCGGTCTTTCAAAGCAGCATCTACCCTCCTTCTTCACTGAAGCCATCGTCCCTCCTTGCTCTCTCGGTTCTCCTGCAATCTTTCATCGATGAGCAATGCAGAGAGCATTTGCAAGGTTACATCTGGCAACGGGAAGCGCCCAAGGTAATCGTCGACAATACCTTGAAAAGGGATGACTTACCACGACTGCTCGTATCGATGAGGCATGGTGGTAGTGTTGAGGATGAATGGTTAGCTGTACACTTACTTCTGCTTGCTAGTGCGAATCCTCGCTTTACCGAGGGAGCATTGCTGAAGGTCTTGGAAGATCGTCAAGAGGAAATCGCAAATGACACAGGCCTCATCATTGATGTGAGGGACGAGGACGGCCAATTCCTCCTCATCGAAGCAGCCGACTTTCTCCCTCAGTGGGTGCAACCAGACAATGCCGATGGCAGACTGTGGATGTACCAAGGGCAATTTCACCTCATCCAACCCGAAATTCACAAGGGAAACTTGGCCAAGCCTTCCAACGACGATGCCTTTGACCATTCCGATGTCAAATCGCTCGATCCTAGTACGGCAGTGCGATTGATTTATAGCTCGCATAATACTGTTGCGCCACAGTCCTTCACAGATGCGATCATGAAGCAACGATTACCTTCTTATCCCGAACTATCCTGGGCGAACTACAATCAACACACTACCTTGGTTTATCTTCCTTCAAAGGCAGCTCACGCTCTTTTGACTTATCCGCAGCTCATCTCTAGTGCTGCAGAAGCTTTCGATGGGAGGGAAGGTCCCATCGACGCTCGATGTCTTAGGGATATGAAGGTATTCGGACCGTCTTCTAGCGCCGCATCTTCCGGCGATGTGAAAGAAAAGCAAGCCACCATCTTGGTCAAGGTGAAATTACCTCGAAGACTATATGCCACCCTACTTTCTCAGCGATATCTTCCCCCTGTCGCATTTGGCGAGGACTGGAGAAGAGCAGTCTCGACTTACTGGCAGGCTTTAGAGCTGGCGAGCAGAGGGGAGGCTAGCGTAGGGGGCAAGGACGAGAAGGAGAGAAGTGATGGTAGACGTCGCGACCTTGGATGCAAGATCACTTGCGGCTTGGAATTGGCCTATGCCAATGTCAAAGAAAGGCTTCGAAGCAAGCAGACAGATCTTTTCGGTACTGACAGCGAGGACAGCCAAAGATCGCTACCCTTTTATGAATCTTTCATTGCCTCTCTCAACAACATTGGCTTCTTTGGGGAGAACATTAGTCACAGCAAAGAGTGGAGTGTAAAAGAGAAGGAAGCTCTAGCTCTGTGGCGACAGTCGCATTCGACTCCTTCCAAGATGAATGATGAGCATATCTCTAACGACTTGCAATATTTGGTGAACGTGATGGCCGAAGAGCAGAAGAGCATCTCAACCAGCCTGCACTTTGATGCAACGCTGCCTGATCATGTCTTGTCCTTGGAGGAGGACCCAGATGGCTTTCTGTATGACGTTCCAGAGCAATCGAATGCAAAGGGAGAAGCAAGTGGTCAGGAAGGCGACTCATTGGATGAAGGGGAGACAGAGGAAGAGAGAGCGGCAATGAGCCAGGTCAATGCTTTCGCAAGTAAATTGCAAGGTTTTGTGGATGGGAAAGGTGACGAAAGTGGTGCTCTTTTCGAAGACGAGGCTATGGAAAGCGACGAAGAAAGTGAAGAAGGGCACGACGCTACAACAAAGAAGCGTGTAGAAGATTTGTGTCAGGCTGAACGAGACGAAGCGATGAAAGACATTGTTCCACAACTTCCAGCAGAGGAATGGGGTGCTAAGTCTAGACTTCCTTCCAAAGGGCTTTCTGCAAAGATGGCGCAGGTCGAAAATGAGTCTGCACTCGGGAAGAAGGAGAAAGTGACAGCAAGCGGCTCCAGCGGTGTCGCGACCGGCTTTTCTCGACGAGTGCGATACGATGGAGCATCTGATTCAGAGGAGTCCGTCGACGACGAAATTTTACGAGCTGGAGACACTGAAGAAGATCGCACAAATCGAGCAAAATGGCTGGGTATGGAAAAGGAGCTTGAAGAAGATGAAGCGAAAAGGAGGAAGGAAAAGGAGGATGGCGATCAGGTCGCAGCAGATGGCGAATACATGGATGCAGAAGAAGACGGAGAAGTAAAGCTAGGTGACAGTGACTTGCTCAACTTTATCGAATTTACACGCAAAGAATTGGGGCTTTCCACTGAGCAGTACGAGAATATTCTCCAACAAAGGAGAGAAAGAGGTGCATACGTTCCTGTCTTGAAGAGCAAGGGGGAAGCAAAGAATGATGGTAGCACGTTCCTGGGTCAGCAGGCTCGAAAAGTAGACTTTGAAGTCCCACCAAGCGAGCAGCAACCTGGTATCATGGAGGATGTTCAGCACAAAAGTGGACGAAAGGTTCAGGCTGAAAAGCGAGAGGAGAAAGAAAAGTCATTGCGGAACCAGAGGACCACAAAGGAGGAAAAGAAAGAGGCGAGAGAAAGAGCGCAGAGGGTCGTGGAAGAAGTAGAAGCCGGCGCAGGCAATCGAACAATGAAGCAAGAAGATGTCACTGACGATCCATTTGAGAAGCTGATGAGGGCAATGGACGAAGAGTTGCTCAAGCACAAAGGGTTGGGTGCTACAGGTCAAGGCCAAGAAGCACAAGTAGGAAACAGCACTCCAAGCGAAGAAGAAGAAAGTGAAAGCGACGAAAACATGACGGACGAGATGTCGGCAGAAGACGCTGAACTGCTCGAAAAGATGCTACACAGTGAGCCGCCTTCCTCTCTTCGAGCTTTGCTGGAGAAGCGTAACAAGCAGGGAGACTCCAACACTCTGTCAGCGGTAGAAGAAGAAGTGATGCATAGTATGTTAGCTAGTTATCAAGCTCAAATGGGCGGTGCTGGTCCCGTTGGTACGTTGGCCGGTCGACTTGGTGTTGGTCTTCTCCCCTCTGAATGAAGAACGATGATGTATACGATAATTTGTATGATCAATGCCTGGAACTTGTATCATAGCAACGACTGCCATATTTATGTACCATCATCGTCGATGTGTCTGCTTCGTTAGAAGAGTAGCTGAAGATTTGATTATACAGTGAGGGAGTGACAATACAACCAGTGCATGGTGCGGCATGGAGGGAGAAAGGAGAGGGCGAGGGAGCGAGAGATAGTGCATACAAAGTCGTGGCAATGCAAGGAGGAAGGAGACGAGGATGGGGTAGAGGAGGAAGGTTGATCATCATGAGGATGGCGAAATTCTCAACCAACTGGATAGATGTCATTCTATCCAAGGGTATACAGTGGTCGTGGGATCATGATAGGCGTGAAGAAGGTTGAATAGTATGCAGAAGCAACACCTAGTCGAGACTCAACCTTGGGTTATGCGATGGTCTGTCAAGTTGTAGACTAGAAGCGCTTTGAAGTGGAAGCATTCCTTTACTCGACCCACGAAGATGTCTCGGATGGAAGTAGGTGGGTGTGCCATGCTGATGATAAGGTGAAGAGATGTCCATCGAATTCGAATTGGAAAGTCCTTCTTTAGCCAATTTTCGCTCCTCCGCTGTACGAGCCATGGCACCCTTGAGACCCATGTCAAAATTCATGAGGCAGCGGACAGACATGATAAAGGTAGCCACGAGTAGTCCAAGCGATAGAACAGTGAATACTGTCAAGCTCTTGTAGACTTCTTTGTAGGTCGTTGTCCTCTCTGACCAAATCTTGAAAGTCTTGTAGACAAAGTAACCGGCTCCCCCAACCAAGCCCGCCATAAAGACAGCCATTCCCCACTTCATCTCCCTTCTCACAGAGTACCAAGCAAAGATCAGCAAGAGCAGGGCCACGGGAGCAGCAAAGATCGTCACCCATCGCTCTGCTGCGTCTTTCTTGAGAACAATGAGAACGAGTTGGAGACAGTAGGCGATGAAGACGAAGAAGTCGAATTCTGCCATTGCAGCAGATGAAGAGCAAGAGTCAGTCTTCGATAAGACGTCTGTGGCCAGATAGACACTACAGGAGCGACTCACTTAGAAGACAGACGAATATTTGAAAGTGCATGTGTGCTTTCTTCAGCCTTCGATCTGCTCCAATGACCTTGTAGATTTGCCAACCGAAGTCCTTGTAGATGAACCAGCTCAAGGTAGCAAACACAAGCGTTGAAGCACCGATGATCACCGGGATAGCGCCAGTAAGAACCTGCACAGGAACAGATTGCGAGGTCCCCGATACTACTCCGTCACCGAGTACGTCACGGATTTCTGTGATTTGTATCAGAGCATAGACGAGGCTGTCGTGGAAAAGGAAGAAGAGAACGTATCAGATATCGCCTTCCGATGCTCCTCAAGCCGCCAAGTACCGGACTTACAATGCAGTGTTGAAGATGACGAGGCCAAACACCAAGATGGAATTTCTGTTGATGACCGAATCGACTGCTAAAAGGCATTGATAGACATGAGCCATACCAAACACCATGACAAAGACGGGAAGTGCGCTGAAATTCCCTTGCCCGTCCGTAATGGAACCTGCCAGATGTTGATAGCGCGTAAAGAGAACAGACTCTATGGACACATCGGCCGCTGCTTCTGACAGAGTCACAAGCAGAAAGAGTCGAGTAGCCCAAGTACGTGGCAACCAGCTGTATTGATCTGCAGCTGGTGACGATAGAGGTATCGTCCGCCTTGATATGCTTGCAGTGCCAGCTGCGTGCCTTGACTTGTAATCGCTCTGTGAGTCATTTAGAGCACTCTTTGATGACCACCACTTTCCCCACCGGGAGGACGAAGTCATATCAGATTGTTCAGAAGATGCGTTTCGTTGCAGCTCTTCATGCCGGCGAGCTTGCTGATTGTAGTAAGATGATTTGGGTGGTATAGGTGGTAGAGTCGGCGTCGCGTAGTGGCCATATATGTCGTCGTAGTCGTCCTCGCCTTCCAAAGTAGTGTCCCTCTTGGACTTGTCGTGTTCTTCGAAAGTTTCATCTTCTTCCTCACTCTGAGCGCCTACCATGTCAAGGGTGTGAGGAGCAGCGCCTCGTATGAAGGCACCGCTGCTCTGACTAGCCATCGCAGCGGCTCTACCATCTGGTCGGTACTTGCTCCCAGCATTGGCACCTGAACCAGCGCTAGGACCGCGACGATGGAGATTGGGGTAGTGGCTGGAAGACAGCTTGAAGTAGGAAAGACGTGTAGATGGGAGACTTTTCCACTATTGAGCAAGTGAGATGGCCAGATGGTGAGACAGTCTATCGCTTGGACGAGGCAGAAATTAAAGCGTCTCTGTCGAAGAGTTGATTTAAAATTCGCTCAGTAGACAAGGAGTCTTCTCTTGTGACTTTTGTCGAAAATTTTGAAACGTTAAAGATGATGACAACGAGAACGCTGCACAAAGACGGTCTCGCGTCGAAGAAGTTGCGAGGACAGGCTTTCAGAAACGGAGAGGGGGGGGGGGCGGGGCAAAGGTAGCATGCATAACTTGGCTGATGATTAGGCTCGATACCAAAAATAAGGTCCATCTCGCGCCGCGTGTTCAGAAGGGGTTTCCCGCCGCTTGGGCCAATGTGTCTGATCAGATTGTTTCGATCAAGTCATCTTCCTGTACTGTCCCAAGTCCTGATGAGCAATTTTGGCCACAATCACCTCCAAGAATGGACACTGTAGTACCGGGAGCACTGGCGGCTTTTGTAGTGGACTGCAGTATATTTCCACTCGACACTATCAAGTCACGCATACAGGCTGTCGACTACCAAGAGAGATTTCCTCAAGGTAGAGGATTATATGCCGGATTATGGCAAGGTTTTGGACCTGTGGTGTTAGCCACTCTCCCCAGTGCCGCCTTGTTCTTCACCACATACGAGCATGCCAAGTCTATTCTCACTTCTCCCACCACGCCCTATATTGGAGAGTATGTGGCATCCGACCCTAGAGCTTTGGCTCTGGCACACACGACTAGTAGCGCAATCGCTGAATTGGCCTCCTGTCTCATTCTGACTCCTGCCGAAACTATCAAGCAACAAATGCAAGTGGCCACAGCAGCTAAGAAAAGAGAAGTTTCCTCTGCTCCGCTGTCTGTCAGATCTGTCTGGAGGGGATACTGGGCTTTGGCAGGTCGAAATCTACCGTTTACCGCCATACAATTCCCACTCTATGAATACTTTCGTACTGGACTAGCCAAGAGAGTCGGATTGCGAGAGAGGAAGAGCGGATCTGTGAGTCGAGCTGGTCACCAAGGTGTACCAGAACATCGAAAAGACGTCATGGTGGGCGACGAAGCAAGGAAGCAAGCATATGAGACAATCCACCGCCCTTCCACCTCGTCTTCCAAGCATGGCACACAACCCTATCAGCATTACCTTCAAGCAGGGCTTGTTAGTGGAGCAAGTGCTGCTTGTGCTGGTGCCATCTCCGCCCTTATAACAACTCCGTTGGATCTACTAAAGACAAGAGTCATGCTTCAGACCGCCCCAGAGAAAGGCTCCCCTCCATCTATGCGAGCCATTATGGTAGACATCTGGAAGCGGGAGGGATTTGTCGGACTGATGAGAGGTGGAACATTGAGGTGTGCTTGGACAGCTCTTGGTGCAGGGATATACTTGGGCGCATACGAATCAGGAAGAGAATGGTGGAATGATGCTGGTAAAGAGCAAGCCAAAGAAGTCGTTGATCGCGCCGGTGAGCTGGTCGAGGAGGTCAAGAGGGCATGAGCGTCTCAAAGCACCATCTTCTTCATTTGTAATATTCTTTCCAACCATGCTGCAAAACGTAGAGTCGAGTAGAGAGGATGCAAGCGTGTGCGACAAGAGAGGGAGAGACCCGTGTGTGTGTGTGTGAGAGAGACCGACGCTACCTGCAAAAGCTGGAGGAGCTGCAGCGAACGTCCAAAAGACAGAAACCTGGAGAAAGTGATGTCAAACTTTTAGCGCGTCTTTTCAATATCCGGTTCCGTTTTACAATTGAAATGAACTCTCCCCCACAAAACAGAGGCCGATTCTGTATTGTTTTTACCGGTTTCACCTCCTTCCCATTGAATCATTTCCCTGCTTTGACAGAATTCCCTCTGCTTGGAGTTTTCTTACTCGTCCCACTTCTCTTCGAGGACGCCTCTTTTCCATCCCCTTTGCACCTCTGCCCCGTACATTCTCGTTGCGTTCCTTCCCGTGGGCAAAGTCAAGTAGTGCACCTTGCTTCGCTTAGACTGCTTCACGACCCGTCACTCATTCTCAGCTACTATTGAAAGAGACAAACTTACACCATCGCCACCCGAGCTTCTCTTTGTCAGAATCATCGAAAATGAAACTGGTGGAATCGGTTCTCTGCCTCGCCTTGGGCGCTCTCTCTGTCCATGCTCAAGGTAGATAAACATGTGTCGAAAGGCTCATGTAAAGATGGTGTGCTGACAATATTCTTTTTACGATTGTCAGCCTCAGCTAGTCCATCAACAGCAAGCACCAGCATCCAGGTCACGGCCACGTCTGCTGGAACGACCTACGCCTTCAACTCGGCATCCACTCAAATATTCGTCTCCACTGCTTCCCCTCAGACGAGCAATGTCTATTCTGCTTCAGGAACAATACAGTCCAGTGCCTCTGCGCCTGCATACTACAACGTGTCATCAGCATCAGCGGCCTCACTACCCACCGACACGCGCACTGCTTCCTCCAACTTCACGTTACCCTCCGCGACGGCTACTGCAACATGGCCTGCCAGCTTCGTGATACAGAGTAGCAACCCGTATGCGGTGATGGACATCGACATTAGCAATCTGCCAACGGTATCATACAATCTGCTTAACGAAAGTGCAAGCAGCCGAGAAGTGATTTGCTCACAACAGACAAAGTTCTGTAGTACAGCAGGTTGCGCAGACCCTAGTGCAACGGTCAGTGTCAACTTTTGCAACCCTGACACGATGGGAACCAGGTGTTCCTGCGACAAAGGATCCTCGAACCTGCAGCAATGGAAGTGGCCCGTTCAATTGTCGGATTGCTTGAACAGAGGAAATGCCTGCAGCACCGCATGTCTTATTCCAGGCGGATCTACTGCTCAAAGGACAGCGTGCAAAGATGCCTGCAACAATCAGCTCAGCACGACGTGTGGTTTCCCGGGACAATACTCTGCCAATTATGCTGTCAGTAAGGAGAACCAGAAGCCGTCCTTAGCCATGATTCAAGGTGGGACAGCTGGGGACGGTGCCTTGACTATCAAGGCTGTGACAGGAGCGTTGGCTGTAGTAGTCGCATGTGCCCTCTCTTTCGTTCTTCTCTAGATGGACTTTTATTTTTCTGCGTGGAGAGGTCAGCAAGTATATACCAGTTGTTGGTCCCCCCCCGCCTCCCCCGCTTTCCTCCCCTTCTTCTTCTAATACAACACACCCCCTTTCACTGCAGCCCCTCCCTTTTCGTTCACTTGCCCAAAGTACGTATGCTTATGCTTGTGCACGATGCTGAATAATCGATATCATTGCTACACGGAACAGCATCAAGCTGTAGTGATGTTACAGAGTGCAGAACCGGCAGAGTGCAATGCGATGAGAGCGGATGTGAAGAGTGAAGAGAATACGATTATGTCACCTTCTTCTTCATCACGGCGGTCGCTCGCGGTGAGAATGACGAGCTCGGTGTCGATCACTCTCCCCTCGCTCTTCCTGCTTGTGCCAATGCGAACTCTCGTCTTTGCTCCTCTCCCTTCGGGTCTCGGTCTTTGTGCGACCGGCTTTTGCAGCCATCTCGTCTCTGATTTTCTGTGCTCTGCTCTCCGCTAGTGCCATTGCTTCGGACTCTGAGCGAGCTTTGCTATGTGAAGAGAAACTGGGTGATGAAGTCTTTGCACTGCCAATGAAGTCGATGTTGTCCCTTCGATTCTTCCTCTTCCTTTCATCTGATTCCTCTTGTCTTCTCTTCTGCAGTGTTGCTGGTCAGGAGTAATGCGAGACGGAATTTAGTACAAAATCTACCTTCTCACACGGACGTCATCGTCTTCACACACCTATGACCTCCCTTCCGCCTTGAAGCTTTAGTTCTTCTCTGGCCTTCCTGCTACTCATCCAGATATCGTCCGCTTTCTCCTTTTCTTTCCCCTTCCGTTTGATCATGTCACCATATCCACTTGCAGTCTCTTCCACTTCTACCCATTGAACTAACTTGTCGTATATGTGAGGATTTCGGAACGATCGATTCTTGGCCAACGATTGATTAAAATGAGTGCCTTGCTCTTCCTTGAGTGTCTGGAAATTGCTCAATTTGGCGAATAGGGCTTCATTTATATGCCCGCTCGGCGGCCTTTCGACACCGAGTCCCCATTCAGGATCAAGAAGAACATTACGATTGATGTTGCTGTCGCTGTTACTAGAAGATGATCCGTCATTTGTGAATTTGGTGATCTTTGGTGTCGGCGCAAGCCAATGCAAATCAGTACGATCTACAGTACTGGACAACGGCGTCGAAGCCTCGATCATATCTTGATCCTTGGCGTTGCCGCTACCAGCAACGTTCGATTCCGTCTCTTTAGCCTCAAGCTGGCTCTTCCCTGCTACGATTGTGTCTAGGACAGCTTCCCCTGCATCCTTAACGACCTGCCTTTCCCCGGCACTGGATGCTGCTGCTGTTGCTTCTTCTTCATCATCGCTGTAAGCAGCTAGCTCTACATTATTCCGATAATGCAAGATTCGTATTGGTTCAGTATGTCCTGACTACCGACCCCTCCACAGTGCTACTCACGGTCCATCCACCTCAAGCGAGAGGTACCGTCCCAGCTCCAAAGGCAGCTCAAGGGTATGGCGAAAGGGAGAGGATCAAGTTTGAATTAACCAATCTCGGAATTCGGCGCGAAAATATTCAATTCTCTTACGCCCCTTCTCCCCAAACTCGCTGCTCTTTGCCGTTCCATCCTCCACCTAAACGACAAGACAGATCACAATTCCGGCTCTAAGCAAAAGTCGCCTACTACGTACAAGAATTTACCCCGCTTTACTTAGAAGCCGTCTCCTGCCTGTTCGTCCTTCAGAGAGAACAGGAAAGACATCGACAGCAAAGGACTACTACTACGGACCAAAATCTTGCCCCGCTTTACTTCATAAGGTGTCCTCCTTCCTTCCGTCCATCACACAGACAAAGAAAAGACATTGACGACGACTATGGTCTCCGACGCTCTCGATTCAGCAAGCCCATGCAATCCTCATGCATGCTCTATACAGGTGAGCAAAGACGCAAATCAAGGGAACGCCTTGTCATTCTTACATATGCTTCATCCAGGCGTGCATGCAGAAGACGTGGGATCAGAACAAGTGCGAACACTTGATCGATGACCTTTATCGGTGCTGTGCTAAATTTTACAACGCAAAGGGGCCAAGAGCAGAGACGGAAAGCTGCCCTATTCAAGCAGTCGTATTCCGGAGACTGAAGAAGATGGGTGAAGAAGAGCTGCTGAGTAGCCGTGGTGGTGGTAAAGAGCAGTAAAGCGTACATACATCCATTCCCTGAGGACACAGCAGAAAGAGAACGATAATAATCATGTGAGTGACAATGGTAGAATGCATGTATGGATGCCGGGCTGATCTTACAATTTTGCCGAAAGGTAATATACAAGGCTAAATCTAATGCACACCACTCTACTACAAATATAGTCTGCGGTCCGCAATCCTCGACTGTCTCAGCTGTTGAATAGCCTCGAGTGGAGCTGATCATGTCTAGCTTGGATCAGGTCACCGAGGGGCCAGGTCATTCTTGGAGTGTGTGTTGAATTCTGCTGCTGATCGTCGGTAACGCAGGAATTCTCCTCCCATGTCCACTTCCAACCGCCTTCCTCGTCTTCATCGACCATCACGGCTGCCGTCTTCTTCGCAACATTCGATCCTACTACCGAGTCATTCACCACCTTCAAAGTCTCATCGATGATCTCCCTGGCATTGAAGGCAAGAAGTCGGTGGGCGAGGTAAGGTCCCACGATATTGAGTCTTATGGCGCTCGATATTATGGCTCTGACTTGAAGAAAGAGGTGAACTTGCAGGGAGCGCTGAGCATTAATACCTAAACACGCGGTAAAGGCAGCCCAGCAGATGGGTAGATGACCATGGCTTGCGTCTGCCCGAATGTCGGCTTTGAGCTGCCGTATTATCTGACTGCACTCTGGTCCATGAAGGGTGTTGCTTGTTGCAGTGGTAGAGAATGATTTAGTGAAGAGGGTGAGCAGGGCGATTCCCTGTGCTTTACTAGCCCTTTGCGCAACGTGATTCAGCGTCATTGAATGGTAGTGCTCATCTAGCTGGCAGATGTCATCGAGTAAGGCCTGCCTTCGTTGCGCAACCAGTTCTGCGTCGTGTGACTTGTCGAAATTGGAAACATGAGAAGCGATCAGACGATGTGTACCAAGTAAGAATGCTGCCGAATTGTTGGAGTATGTCTCAAGCGTGAGCCTGATGAACTGTAACAGCCCCTCTACTCCAGGGCGTAGCAGACCGTGAGCGTAGTATGACTCAAGACCAGAGGAAGCAACAAAGCCGCCCGTTGGTAAGTTTGAGTCGGTCAAGAGAAGTATGAGGTACTCTGCTTCCGAGTCTTTCATCGTGTCAACCTCTTCGACCGACATGGCCAGTGCTCACCGCGAGCTGCGATGGGCCGACGAGCGATCCCAGATGTGGAGCAACTTAGCGCTCTTTCCCCTCCCCTTTCGCCCCTCTAGACGGAAGCAGGACGCGCAAGGCACGTGTTCGAGAAGCTTCCTAAAGCTTCGGCCAAAGTTGACCTTCAGTCTCAGTTGCACTTGTCAAGCAAGAGTTTATTACGGAGAAGCGTGAAGCATCTCTTCTTCCTCCGGACCTCACACTTACATCCTTTGTCCTATCGAATAAAGATGTCGACAACCGCTTCCGCACCCGCAAATAAGGCATCTGCCATCGCTGGAACGGGTGCTGCTGCACCTGAGATCCTTTGGGCTCAGCGATCTTCAGAGGATGAACCAGAGAAGGTGGGTAGCCCTTGGCATTCGCATCCCTTCTAAGTGCTTTTTTACTTACAATCTTTCGAAATTTTACCCTCTTGCGAACGATACAGAACATTGTGATGATCACAATCAATGTCCCTAATCTTCCTCCCGCGCCAGCTACGACGCTCGACTTGACTGAAAAGGGATTCACATTCCACACCAAAGTGGGAGACAAAGCAAAGGGCATCGCCGAAAAAGAGTATGCGTTCCACTTGGATGTCTTTGACGAGATTGACCCAAAGGTGTGTAGCATTGACGGCAACCTTGTGTCGCCTTTCCTTCTGATGCAGTGTGTAGAAAATTAACGTCGTTTGTCCCGCTCTTACCCCACAGGAATCCAAAGTCACACAGAACTCAAAGGCAATGCACCTAATTCTAAGGAAGAAACAGGTACAATTGGAGTACTGGCCCCGCATCAGTAAGGAGAAGATCAGACTGCACAACGTCAAGACTGACTTTGACAAGGTGGGTGGGCGGGCAGACAGTGTGCGTACACGCAAAGTCGCTGGTGCTTACGTTACTTTCTCCTTCTCCTTTCCTTTTGCCAGTGGGTGGACGAAGATGAACAGTCGGGCAACCTGGAAGACTTTGGTGGCATGGGCGACGGTGGAATGGGTGGTATGGACCCATCACTTGCGGGAATGGGCGGTGGTGGTGGTATGCCTGGAATGGGGGGAATGGGTGGCATGGGTGGTATGGGCGGTATGGGCGGTGGAGCCGGCGGTATGGATATCCAAGCAATGCTCGCACAGATGCAAGCAGGCGGTGGCATGGGTGGTATGGGCGGTGCTGGTGGCATGCCCGACTTTGGTGCCATGGCTGGCGGTGGTGAAGATGACGAAGACAGTGACGAGGGTGAAGATGCCGTGGCTGCACCCGGAGATGCAGATCTCGTCGGTGGTGATGTTCAAGAGATCAAGACCGAAGGTGTCGCCGCTTCAGCAAAGGACGTGGAGAATGTCGACTAGAAAGTGCGGCGCTATCTTGGCGAGACATAACACTTCAGAAACAGAAAGACCGGCGAGAAGAGGAGCAGCTCTCCTTACATGTATACTTTATGCAATAATGTCATTCGTATTCAATCAAGGCGACCTTGGAAGCGTGTGCCTTTGTACGAGCGAGAATCAGGATTAAGCAAGGATTAGTGCTTGCAGCCTCGCCAAGAGAAGGTAGGGGTAGATCGAGATAGTTCATCGAACTGTCAGACACAAAGCAGAAGAGATAGAGAGAAATCGAATTGATGGCACAGTGTGGAAATATGACAAGGGAAAAAAGGGTGTGCGCTTCCACACTCCTGCTGGTAAGTGGGTTTTGCTAGTGTGCAATGAGATATTGAAACCTTTACTTCTTTTCCTCCGACTCGAGCTCGACGGCTGTGATAGCGGATCTGATCAGGGTCACGAAAAGAAACCCAAAAGGAGGTTTAGTAAACATCGTTCCTTCTATCAGATAAAGGCAGAGAACAGCAATTGCTTTGACTCACCTCTTCTCGGCCAATCGGTCGGCTCTTCGTGCTCGCATGTTCTTGTTTCGCAAACGACGGGCCTCCATCTGGTCAGAAATGTGCTTCGATCGAGCCTTCTCTGCCTTTGCCTTGTGAATGAATTCCATGAGGACTCGCTTGTTCTTGAAAACGTTTCCCTTTGACTTCATGTAAAGGTCGTGGTAGCTGCGCGCAAACAAGAGTAAGGTAAGAAACCATGCCTTTTCCCTCTTTACATTCAACGTCTCAAGCCTGACTCACAGGTGCTTGTCAATCTTTCCAGCTTCACGGTACTTTCGCAGCATTCGTCGCAAGACTCGTTGACGTCGCATCCACATAACCTTTGTTGGCATTCGTGCTTCGTTACTACCCTTTCTCTTACCGGTACCAGTGTGACGTCCGAGTCGCTTGGCGGCATGTGCTTCACGAGTTCGAGCTCTGGAGTGACCAACGACTGGCTTTCGGATGATTTGTCCGTCCTTGATGAGCTTTCGAATGTTGGCTCGAGAGTTGGCGTTACCGATATCGTTTTGTTCTGCTGGGTCGAGCCATACCTTTCTCTGACCTACTCCCATGACGGAAGCGGCCAATCGCTTTTGAGTGCGGAGATTGACCATACTGAATGAGAGCAAGAGGTAAAGGAAAGGCAGGACATTCGTCAGCAATGTAGTCCCTTCTTCGTCGGATTCGCCATGCCAATCCATCAAGTCCCTCTGTGCTTGACAAAGGTGCGCTCCTCCTATCATTCTGTCCCCTGATATATGCTTTGCCCATCCCCCTTCCACCCTCCCCTTCCATACCACTCAGCTTGAGGCGTCCCAAAGCATCCTCTTCCGCGACTTACATTGACGACTCTTGTAAGGGTTGACGGTAGATACGATACAAAAGATCGCACTTGGCTCTGCTGAAATTGTCCTCTCTCAGCCTCTTGCCTGCACTTGCATCTCCAATGCTGCCAATCCGCTTGCCTCCTTGAAAAAATTAAGTAACAAGCGAATTGACTAAGTCGCGTGCGCATTACTTATTCTATTAGCGCCGCAGTCGTGATAGTGTCTACTATGATCGATTTTGTATATCTCTCGCTTACAGACCAGTTTTCCTCGTGCTTTTGTAGACTTCCCTTTGCTTGAGTAAAAAATCCCCCCATTGGCTGCGCGACGCTTTCGACTTCGAGATTGCAATTTGGCAGATTGAGACTGCGAATTTTCTCACCTCACTCAACCACATCCATACTTCAAGATGGTGAGTACTTTTTGCATCGTGAGGGGCGCAGGCAGACGAATAGGCAGTGATGGAAGCACGGAGCAGGGCAAAATAGCGAAGGCTTTGATAAGAATCATTATGAACAGAACTCGGGGGAAGCGTTCTGCTCAAGTATCGAATCGGTGGCGATGACGAATCTCTCTTGAAAGACGGAATGTGTATCTTTCGATGTTATAGCTTCACAGTCCAACGCTCGTTTTTTACACCAAGTTTCGACGGCTGCTGACACATCTGCCTATCTCTCTGCAGACTCTTGCCATTGACTTGCTGAATCCCAGCGCTGAAAACCAACTACGAAGCCACAAGCTCAAGAGGTTGGTCCAGAACCCAAACTCCTTCTTCATGGATGTCAAGTGCCCTGGATGCTTTGCCATTACCACCGTTTTCTCGCACGCTCAAACAGTTGTCGTCTGCTCGTCCTGCGCTCAAGTCCTTTGTCAGCCAACTGGAGGAAAGGGAAGACTCACAGAAGGTGCGTCGTAGATCTCCGTACGCTCTTGGGGAGTAAGTAGTATGATGAAGCTGATCCTCTCTCTTCTCGATCTTCCTTTTTTTTAGGATGCTCATTCCGACGCAAGACATAAGCAAGTGCGCAACGACATGATCATTCAATATTTCCTTTTGTCTTTTTTTCCGTCTCGACCATTCACACCATGTTTCCATTAACAAGTCTTGTCATCCAACAAAATTAAATAGTATGGGCATTTAGCGAGGACGGCAGACTCAACGTACGGGTGGCCTTTGTTGACCAACGATGAGCTGTGTAGATTTGGGGAGGAGGTTAACATGAGCCAGGTCTCGAAAGGGATTTCGGTGAAATGTAGGTCTTTCTGGGAAAGGTGCTCAAAAGGGCAGTGCGAAGAAGGTCAATGTTCCTTCTAGCCTGTCGTCTCTCCGTTGGCGTGTCTACACGAAGGATCACGAAGTACATTCAGTCACCTCTCTTCCCTTCTGATTTGACCCCACCCACTCCCCAAGTGATTTTCCATTTTCCTTCTCAGCCCCAGTTCCTTACAATTCTCCTTCTCTTGCCTGGTCTCAGAATGGTCCGAATGTCCCAATCTGCTGAAGGCAGCGATTTTGATGCGTCTCTCAACAGTACACTACTGTTTTCACCTTTGTCTCGTACGCAACGATGGCGACTTTTCACGCCGTGGGTGGTGAGAGTGCTGCTTGCAGTAAAGAGAATAGAGGGAGGCGTAGCTTGTTTGCACGTGGCAAAGTCGGCGCACCCCACGGCTTCTCGGGCTTTTCTTCCATGTCGCTAAAACGCGCCTGGCTTCGAAGGAAAGGTTCTCTACCTACGCCTACCAGATACGGTACATGCCGTAGCAATTAGAAGATGAGAATACTATTGATCTTCTAATGCTAATAAAAATATTCCTCTCTTAGAAGAGCGAGCGGTACGACACGGAGCTCCTTGGCGGGCGGCGGGGTGGTGTGATTGCACTACGCTCTCTGAGGGTATTGATGGACTTTCCGTGCCCTCCCTCAACAGCTGTGTTCAGACTCGCAAAATTTGACCTCGGCGTATCGTTCTCTTAATTCCCCTTTCATATTGTATTCTGGCAGCTAAGGGTCTCGACTTACGCGGTCTTCAGTCCACTCATTCGAAATTCCTCAGGCGCGCTTGGTGCCTCTCTCCAGCTCTATTTGCGGTATCAAATTCCTCCCTTAGACGTGATTATTTCTAGTTTAACCTTTCATTACAGAGGAGAGAAATTTCGTGATTAAAAAGTTGGCGGTCAATGTAAAAAGAATTAGAGTAGCGTGTTGAGAATAATCTGATCATTTTTGGCAAGAGAGAAAGACAGAGAGAGAGAGAGCAAACAATGCAAGCACGAAAAACGAATGACTTGCCGCGACAATCTGGCAGCTACCGTTTCCTAGTGAATTATTACTCGCTCTCTTCCTTTCTGTCCAACGTCTCCGTGGTTCCCCTCGCTCTTGTACCTTCCACAACCAGCACAGCGTCGAGGTCTTCCTTGCTCACCACCGCAAGCAGACTCTCGTCCGTTCTCACACCACAACAGTCATTAAGAGTATATAGAATCGCCGGATATTTTTCTTATCAGGCGCACCCCTTTTTTCTTTCCTATCGTAATTTCTTGGATCCTCGTCATCGCTTGTGGCGTCTTACGTACATCAGCATCTTCAAGACACCTATAATACACCGACAAATATGGACGTCATCCTCAGATACGCAGACGACTACGTTCTGGACAGCGTTTGGGCTTGGGCCTTGCCTGCCATTCCCCACTCGGCCTCTGACTCAACCGTAGGCTCCTTCAGGGATGCAGCTTTGGGCGCCTCGTCCAAGATTGCATCGCCTTCCTCAAGTGCCATCTCGAACTTGACCGCTTCCTTGGCAAGTGTGTGGTCGAAAGGAAATGCAGCGGCAGCAGCGGCTGGTTCTTCTGACTCTATGGCCGGACAGGTCATGGATGCAGCAGCAGATTGGGAGTCTCTCAAGGGCGTCAGTGCTTGGGGCAGAGATCACTTCATCAGACAATCCGTCTCTCTCTACGCCATCACTCTCGTCGGCATCATGGTCCTCTACTTTGGATTTGCTTCGCTTTCTTACTACTGCTTCTTCAATCACGAGATGAAGAAGCACCCGCGTTTTCTCAAGAATCAGGTGGCGCTCGAGATCAAGACATCCTTGGACGCTTTCCTTCCCTTAGATGCCTTGACTCTTCCCTGGTTCTTGGCAGAGGTACGCGGTCATTCTTTGCTGTACGACAAGATCTCCGATTACGGATTGACGTACGCTATCTTGAGTGTGCCCTTCTTTCTCGTCTTTACCGACTTTTGCATATATTGGATTCACAGGATAGAGCATCACCCTCGACTGTACAAGCATATCCACAAGCCCCACCACAAGTGGCTCGGTGAGTTTATCTCTACTGCATATAGTATTCACTGTCTGTGGCGGAAGCTGACGTCCATTTTTTCCTCTCTCTCTCTTCGTCGTTGCAGTACCTACACCGTTTGCGTCGCATGCTTTCCACCCCATTGATGGATATGCCCAATCGTTGCCCTACCACATCTTCGTCTTCATCTTCCCACTCCACAGGGCCATCTACATGGGATTGTTCGTCTTTGTCAACTGTTGGTCAATCCTGATTCACGACAGCGATATGATTTGCAATTCTCCCTTGGAGAAGATCATCAACGGACCTTCGCATCACACCCTGCATCACCTTTACTTCAACGTCAATTACGGTCAATACTTTACAGGATGCGATCGAATGGGTGGAAGTTATCGAGCTCCCAAGGCAGAGGACGACCCTCTTTTAGACGTATCAAAGTCGGCAAAGAAGATGCTATAGATGGGTTATCTTGCGATACTCCAACGTGCGCCGAGCATGACCTTATACCCAGTCTTCGCAGTCCTCTGCCCGTTCCCTCAGCTGGCAAGTGGCATCACTTTTGCCTTGCGCTGTCTTCTTTTACTACACTATCTTCTTCCCTGTCTGTACTGCACAGTACGACTCCACCTACAATCATTGGACTATAATCCTGCCCTGTCTCTTCTTCCTTTTTCCGTTTGCTGTACAATCATCTAACATCGTTCCGCGAACCTCTCACATGTGACAGATTCTCCCTAAACAATACATTCCCACCAGCACTCAAGAGTCCACCAACCGGGAGGCATGATATCTCTACAGGGATTTCTAGTACTCCTGCCGTTCCCGCGAGATAAACGCATCCGCGATATCAACAGGCCTTGCGCATCAGTTCCGTACGGTCGAGATCTAGATAGTTTCTTGCAACGAGATCTTCGGGAAAGTCCCTGGCTCATGCGTGGCCGTCTTCCTGCCTCAGACTAAGCTCTCCCGCGTCTCCTCCCTGAAGGGATCAGATCTCATCAGATTAGGGACACCAGGGCAACAACAATCTAAAGATTCGATCTTGAGGATATTGCCCATCAGCGGGATAGTGAGGATCAGTAAGCCTCACATCGCTTGAGCAGACCGTCAGATGAGAAAGTCCAGCCCGATTTACATTCAGCGCCGTCAAAAGCGACAAAAGACACGACTTGCTCTCTTTGCCGCTCCTCGTTCTGCGCCGATTGACATGATTCGAGACCGTATGCAAGTGGCGATGTAGAGATTGACGTAGAGATCAAGAACAACGAAGGGCCGCAGGAGGATTTCTGTTCCCCTCGTGGTCACGATAGATGATCAGGGGGCAATGCAGGAATAGTAAGACAGGGGGAGAGATGCAGGGAATTGTGTGACCCTTGTGTGATCGATGCTCGTTCTATTCAAGCGGCACGAGTGGGACAACATGTCTTTATCTTGTCTCTCAGCTTAGGGAAATATCTGCGTTCATTGAGTGAATAGACGAGAACGATCGCTGCGGCGAAAGGACGAGATCAAATGCTTTAAACTACAAAGCGAACATCCGTCGTCCAATCATCAGGTACCTCGCCGCCCACCTCGAGCTCCCCTTTGACTGCCTTCGTTGCCGCTATAGACACCACCTTGTCGTTTGTAAAATCCTTCTCGTCTTCAGGGTCCAGGGTCAACATCGCTTCGTCGTTTTTTGCTAGAATTGTGCCCATACTCTTGACAGGTCGTGCAATACCTTCTTTTGCCAAAAAATAATCCTTGTTCTGATGAATGATGTTGTCGTAAGCATGATCGATGCGGAAGTTCTCCACTTCTGGGGAAATATAAGTTTGGGAAATGGATCTACGATTCGCTTGAAATGCTTTGAAGCTACTTTGCACACTGTGATCCGGAATCGAAACAAATCCCCATGATTTCATTACTGTCTGTATGATAAACATCGCCACACGAACAAATCAAAGTCCCTCCCTTTCTCCAGAGTACGAGCTTACCGCCAGCATCACAATCGATGGTGGTTTCTCCTCGAGCTTGACAGTGACGACTGAAGGCATGAAAGACTTGACAGGCCACCTGATGTGGGACAGGGGCGGAAAGTTTGCCGGATAAGATGACGTGCTTAGACAGAACTCCGAGTAACCCTTGCGGTACTCTCCTGCCGCTCACAAGTAACTTGATGATGTGCTCAGACTTCTCGTCAATATGTCTTCCATCTTTGTTGTTCTGTCATCTTCGATCAAGATCATGAAGGGTAGTATCTGCTCTATCAGATACGCTAGCTGACCATCGTGAACTTGGAAACAGATGTCGGTGCAAAATTCGGATCGTTGGCAGGCTCTGGTGCTCTCATCCGTGGAATCATCTTTACGATATGATGTGTCATTTCAATGATGCTATCTTTGCTTCTTGATCACGGAGAATTCATCACATAGCGAAGCGCATTCGACCGCCACTATTTCGCCAAGCTTATTTAAAACTGCGTCTGGGACATTCTGCGAAATGAATTTGTATGAAGCGGGATCCAGGAAGCTTTCACCGTGAGTCTATCGACCCTGTCATCACTTTTCATGGTCATGTAGGATGTTCCTTCCTGCTACACGCTGCACAATCCTCGGTGGTGCCTCCAAGTAGGGCAAGTGCTGCATGGGCAAGAGTGTTGATGAGAGAGGACAAATTCAAACTAAAACGAATGAAGGAGAGATATGGAAAAGAAAGAAGTACTTTGTCGGGAAGACTGTAATACACATCCCTGTTTCTGCCCTCGCCCGTAAGGTCAGATCTGATAGACGGCCTTTTCCACACAAGGGAACGCTTCTTGCTCTCGTTTGTATTCATGGCTCCGCTCTGCCGCCATCGGCTCCACCTCTCCACGCCACGAAGCAAGGTTGGTTGTGACGGTAAAACTCTATGGTCACCGTCACCAGGTGACGGTGACCATAGAGTTTTACCCGGCACATACAAATCTGGTTCGTGGCGTAGAGAGGTGACTGGCATGGCGGTGGAACGGGGACGGCCTCTGAGTATGCCGCGGACATGGATACTTCCTTAGCGGGCTTTTAGGACAAGGGTCGCGCCTTGAATCGCATTGGAGCGCCGTACGCGTCGATCCGATTCCCATTCGTTTGTGCCTAAGGTCAGTGCCGAGGTCGGGCTGCGGAGTAGCCACATGCGTTCTGATCACCTGACTTGCTGGAAAAATCGACAGAATCACATTTCCAGAAAATATATAAAGGGAACGATTACGGGCATCCATTCTTACTTTTCTCTTCATACTTACCTTGCGCGGATTGTCCTTATCATGCATTGGGAAATCGATTTGCGGACTTGATCATTGCACGGCGACACACTTGTCCTCAGTCTTGTCTGCTCATCTTCAATGTGCTCTGCACTTTGAACGTGTTCCATATTTTGCTTGGCCTCTCTTCCGCTTCGGCGGAGGGGAGGCCTTTTTTGCGTTAGGTCAATCTCTCTCCTCCTGTATAGGTACTGACTAGCTGTGAGTCGAGTACTGTGCTGAGCTAGTGTCTGGCCAAGCCAGGTACTTGTTGCAATACAATCCGTTTCCTTGCCCCTCTTAGCCTTTGTCTTACTGCTTCGCCTCATTGCGGAGAAGGGAGTGGCTGTCAGCCCGGGCAGTAGACTAAGACGGCAGTGCTAGGGTGGGGGTGTAGAGCCAGCATCAAATAAGATTGAGGCGCTGCCGGTTTGAGCGTCCCTCGTATTGGAGATTAATGGGCGAATCGATCTCTTGGAGGATTTGAACGAGAAAAGGGCAGCTCTCCCTTGTCGTGATGCGCAAAGGGGTATGAATCCAGTGGACATCACTGTACAAACAAGCACGAGACTAAGACAGACTGAGAGGAGATGGAGACTCACGCAAAGAAAGATGTGACTATGCCGAGCAGCGGTCGAGGTTGTCCACCAGTATCGCTGCGAGTGGACTGACTTGGAACATGGTCTCATCCTTACATCCTTTCCGCTGCGATCTTTTGCTCCTTCTGCTCTTAATTATGCATGGCAAGGTCTTTTTCCCCTCAGACACACTGGCAATTTTGCTGGTCTCCCCATCTCGATCCTCATCAACCTGTCTCTCGAGCTGTAGAAGAACAGCGCGTCACTTTGCCGTTACACGCGTTTGCAAGGGTGTGCTTGCTCCTCCGGAATCCTATGTATAAATTTGGGCCTCGGATCCAACTGTTCACTGCCACTTTGGAGACCAAATCCGGCCCACGTCTTGTCATCAGCCGTCGAAACAACTCTCACTTTTCTCTCTCTTCTCATTCCTAGCATCGTATGATTCGCCTGTGAAAGACGACACAGATCAGCTTCTCTCTTTGAAGGGGGCCTCCCAGAGACACAGCATTTGCAGGGACAGAAATGGCACAGGGGGAATCCGGTGTGGAGGCGCGGGACGAGGAGAGGAAGGATGTAGGTCTCCCTACGCCGGTGCAGGAGACTGTCGAGGGAGCGGGCGATGGCAGCAGCTCGAAATCTGCCTTTTCAGCACCCAAACCCTCCTCGCTCGCAGCCAGTCTCGCCGTACTTGTCATCGGCACACTATTCCGCACAGGATGGACAAATGTCTTGCTGGTCTTGCTATGCTCAACGTGAGGACAAGTAGTGGCAGTGTGCGTCCAGCGGCTGCGTCGACTGATTACCCCATTCCCTTCCCTTCCTGCTCGTCACAGCCTTCTCCTTCTGAACCCCTGGGTGAGGACGTTTCTGGAATTAAGATCAATATCGGATCCGTCATCAACGAAAACATCGAACCTCTCGGCGTACGACCCTGCTCGCTTTCTTCTCTCTTTGTATCCCACTGAAGTCGCAGGGGAGGATGCAAAAGGGGAGGAGAAGCAGGCCGATTCAGGACCTGCAGCTACAAAGCCGCACAGTAAGACTGCACCCCTGGAACAGTCTGAATCGTATGCAGCCTTACGTCGCATGCCTGCCCACCTACGAAGTCCAATAGCCGATCTGGAAGAGTTGATGATCAGGGACTACATCAGCACTTGGTACGACTATCACAGCTTCGGCGACCAGTCCCTTCCCAATCAAGCTCGATACAGCATCGATCATGCGGTGGGGAGTGTATATGCAGCGATGGAAGATGTTCGAAATGTCGATGTGACCTCCGAATTGATCCTCACAGCCTCATCTGTTCTCCTGACCACACTTCGAACTCGACGTCTTTATCCTGGGCGAAAGCCAATCTTCACCTCGAACACGTCCAGAATTGCCGCACTTCGAGATGCTTTGGATCGCATGTTCACAAGGCACCTCAAGAAACAGGATGCCCAATGCGATCTGCTCAAGATCCTGATGAGAGAGATACTCTGCAAACAAATCTGGAACGCTATCGAAGGGATTGGCAACCCTGACTTCATCAATAGCAAGATTGTCGAATGGGGGGAAAGTCAGAGGGAAACAGAGGAGCAATCAACTTGGTCAGAAGAGCCGGCGCCATACCAGCATCGAGGCAGTACGGCACGAAGTGTGAATACCTCTGTGCAACACGGTGCCTCTTCTGCTGGTGGTGCAGAGAATGCCACAGAAAGTGTGCCCTCGTCTCCGATGATACCTCGAGCACTCGCTTCTCCGTCGATGGACGGCCATACTTTCACCACGAAGCCCCCTCTCAGTCCATCAAACTTGACCCCGCCAAAACCATCGGCAGCCTCTTCAGAGCCGCTGACAAGCCAACCGCGAGCGATGACGATGCCGAGTCCTAGTCCGCTGGGGAAGTCGCCAGTAGCGGTCTCAGTGCCTCCCTCTCCACGATTGCACGCTCCCCCTTTACCAAGACGACCACTCTCTGTCGGTCGCAACAACAACAACATTGGAAGTTCGAGAAGTCCAAGCAACGAGAATAACACCGGATCGCCACAGCCGCCGGCGCTTCCTCTTCGAAAAAACACCACGAACAGGGAGACTTTGACGAATCATGAGGATCGTGCAGTGCCAGATCTCATGTCCAATGTCCCCCTCGAAGCGAACAAAGGAATGGTCCTCCCCGACAGCTTGCAGAACAGTCTCAAGCTCAGCACCTCCTCCACTGCACAAACGTCGGACAATGTCGAAGGGTATCGATTGTCCACCGACAGCAATCACAGTCGCAGCTTATCAGAGCACGATCAAAACCACGACTACGAAGGAGATCGCACTAGCTACGATCGACAGTATGCCAAGAACAGTCGACAAGGCAATTCATCTACCGATTCTTCGTACTATGCTGCTCGATCAAAGCCTTCGTCAAGGCCAGCCAGCTCTGCCTCGGGAGGTATACCACCTGCTCCAGATCTCGCTGAAGTTCTCTCTGGCGGTACCTCTGCTGGCCTCTCCGCCTTGCGAGACGCTTTTGAAGCATTCCTACATCGTGGAGGAGCAGCAAGTCGAAGTCTCTTCTTCAGCCCTCCATCCGCTGCAACTGTCTCGTCAGGAGAAGGCGAGACACTGCTGAAGTTACACGTCGGTCTCGCTACGATTGCGAGATTAGTTCCGACCGAACACAGCAATGAAGGGGAAGTCTATCGCCAAGATGCGTACAGTATCATTTTGAAAGCATTACATAGCCTTAATCAAGCAGATGACAGTATCGCAGGTAGACCAGTGAGGGAGGCCTGCTTGGTAGCAGCTCAAAGACTAGACGTAGTGGATGACGGTAGAGTGAGGGAAGTGACGAGACCAGTAGAACTGGCCCTCTGGACTCGATTGCATGGCTTGTACGAGCACTTCTGGAAAGAGACGTGCACCCGACCAGCCGGTGGTCGACCCACCGTCAGTAGTCCGACGTTCAATAGCAGTGGAAGAAGTTCATTCAGCGCCTCGAGGCCGTCGGAAGAACGATCTAGGCCGAGTATGGATCAATTGCACTATCAACCTAGAAAGAAGGGTTCAACAGCAAATGCGCAAAGCTCTGTTGTACCGGCTGGTAGTCAAGATTCGCATGTCCCACCCTTCATGGCACGTCCACAATCTACACCACCTAAAGGACCGGCTGCGGGAACGGATAGGACTGTGAGCAGCGAAAGAGCAAATAGCCGACAGGAAGAGGCTCAGCAACCTTTGAGCATGACTCAAGCACCTCCCAACGCACCCTCTTACAAAGATGACATTGTCACTCGGCCAGTGGCAAGACGAGGCGAGATTCAGCCCTCGAGTGAAGATGAGGAGGACACGAAGGAAGAGGCGACGGCTTCCCTTTCCTCCTCGCAGAGTGCAATGTATGCGGGCAACACTGTTCCCTCGATTGATATCGCAGTGACGGATGTGTCGCCCAACGCAGATCGACCTGCGATGACTGTCGACATTCGCACCTACGAGGCAATGATAGCTGTCGAAGGGCTAGTCTCTGGCGGGGGTGGGTTTGTGCTACTACGGCAGTGGAAGGACTTTCAGCAACTAGACGAGCAATTGAACAAGCTGTCTAATCTCCCAGATCTGCCTGTCCGATTGCCTACAATCAAGGGACAGACGAGCTTGACGCTGACGAGAGAAATCGAGCACTACCTCGCTCAGATCCTGTCGAGCTCAGCGCACGTCGGTACAGAAGCTGTGCAGTACTTTATCGACAAGACACGAGCAGGTGAGCCGAGCAGCAACAAGAGCAGTCTCCTGATGGACAGTCTGCGAAGTAGCAGTAAAGGTGGCCTGGATCTAGGGAAGAGTCTCGCCAATGGAGTAGGTGGACTCGGCAAGAATGCTATCAGCACTCTACAGATGATGCCTGGTAGTGTGGTCAATCTGCGAACAGCGACGAAGAATAGTACTCTGGATCCTCCTGCGAACTCGCCAGAACGGGCAGCCAGTAGACCTCTCCCCGAAGAGAGGCGAGCGGTTGCTCGGGAGAGAGAGGTGCCGTTGCCAAGGGAGATCAGCAGGGTTCCCGTACGAGCTGCATCCCCGCTTCCACAGCCACAGCCACCACCACCGCCACCGCCATCGTCCACCGCACCAGCACGACCACAGGAAGGCAGCAGCATCAACAACAGCAACAACAACAACAACAGAAGTAGTAACAACAACGACAACAACAACAACGCAGCGTCATATGCATCCGAGCTGTCCCCTCAAGACCTCGACAATCTCTTGTCCTGTGCCTTTGCCATTGCGGATGAAGCGTTCAATCTGAGTGGTGGATGGACCCTACGACGAGGCCTGTTACGGGTGTTGGAGCAAGTCGTGCGAACGCAGTACTGGTCTAGCATCATGGGCATGTTCCACAACTTATCGCACAGCTTGAATGAGGAGCAGATTGGTACCTGGCTCGACCAATTAAAGGACAAGTTCTGGCCCGATGAGAAGAAAGGGAAGAGCACTGTTCCTCTTTACACAAGTAGCAGTAATAATGGTGGCAACACGAACGGCAGCACAATTGCAGAGGGAAAGGCGGACGGAGTTGGTCCGCATGATGCCGCCCACCTCGTCGAAGCAGTGGAAGAGACAAAGGAACGGAGTGTTGAAGAGAAGCAAGCTTGTCACCTCAAGGCTAAGAGTATCGTCGTGGCTCAGACTCCCTCTGGATCGGCTTTCTTTTTAGGTCCTGGTGGAAAGCAGTCTTGTGAGAAAGCGCTGAATCTGTTGCATGAAGAGATCTGCAATCCAGAAACAAGCTTGGATCTGGTTCTGACCCTGGTTCTCAAGCTGTGTGACATAGTTGCGAGATGAGCGGGAAGGCAGAAGAGAGACAGAGAGAGTCACACAGAGCAGTGGGGTGGTGGCGCATCACGATTGTGTACTGAGGGATGTATATCACAGACGGAATTTGTTTTCTTCTGAAGTATATAGAATCAAATCATTGCTCCAGACGAAGTAGTGCCGGTGTTGTCCCTTACCCACCTGTCCCTTTCTAATTATCGTATCATCTTCATCGCGATGCCGCCTATTCGAGAGTGACTGAGCAAAGCTTAACAAGGGACGATGAAAAACTGCTCACCATGAAATGACATTAGCAGACAACTACACTAACTTCTTCAAAGAAGGTCGTTTCGAATGCAGACAGATGTCGGAAAGCAATGGTAGAAATTTACGTGAAATAGAAAGAGGGGAGATAGATGGAGAGGAAGATGGAGAGGAAGATGAAGAGGTAAAGAGACATACGTGAGATCACTTTGAACGTGTCAAGGCGACAGCAGCCAAGACGGCAACACCCAAGAAGCCAACGGCAGCAGGCAGGGCCAAGTCCTTTGGCAGGAATCCAAACAACAGCTCCTCTTCTGATGGTGATGACGATGACGATGATGGTGATGCTGCTGATGATTTCGATGTGCCTGCTTTCTTCTTATTCGACGAAGCATTCTTACTTGATTCCTGCTCCTCTTCATGCTCCTTTTCCTCTTCCTCCTGAACACTCTGCAATTGCTTGTCAATGCTCTCCTTTTGCTTCTTTCGGGTAGACTTGTCCAAATTTTGCTGCCTTCCCATTGCTTCTTCCCAGCCTCGTCCACCCTGCAACAGAAGGACCACGCGATCCTTACCCTGCTTTCGGACCACCTTGACCGAATCTTGGACGTCAGAGTCGGCAGTCATCAAGACCAGATCGTCATCGTCGTCCGTGTAGGCCAGATTGAAGTCGTTGGGATTGGGAGCGGCAGCGGCTCCTGCTGCCCCTTCCTCACCCTCTCCGCTCGGAGTGGGCAAAGGAGCGTCAAAGAAGGGATCGCCAGCCAATTTGATGCAAACAATCTCCCGAATCGTCTCAAAGGTGTCATACCGTGCTTGGAAGCGATGCGTCCTGCCACTTGGGGTGACAAACTTAAAGAGGTACGTGCCGTCGTCCACTTCGGCAGGAGCGACAGCAAGTCCGACACCGGATGCTCCATCGTCACCGTGCGCTACTGCACTTGCACTATCGTTTGGATGCAAGTCTGAGCTGAGATCCGCTTGGGAATATCGATTGGGTGTCTCAGGTCCAGCTTGCGCGAGACTGGGTTGTTGGCTTCCACTGACGGCACTTTCGTTGTCGTCGCCTGCCCCGGTCCCTCCGCCTACGCTTCCGTTCGTCTGACCAAACGAGTTCCAGAATCGATTCCACATCGGTCCGCCTCCGCCTTCTTCACTGTTTGTTCCATCGTTCATGCTGTTGATCTGTTCTAGCGTCGCATAGGTCAACTTCAGGACATCGACTACGCCAACCAGACGACCGTCTACATCGACCACTGGAAGATTGAGGTATCGTCCATCGTGCATCTTTCGCAGAGCCTCTTGAATACTCAGCGAGGGATCGGCGGTGTCGGGATGTGGTGTCATGACTCGAACAACGCTGCAAGTCTTTGGGTCTAGACCTGCTGCAATGACACGCAATACGACGTCCTTACTGGTAAAGATACCAGCAATCTTGCCCGTTGCGCCACCAGTTCCCCCTTCCATGACACAGACGGCAGTCGTGTGGTGCTCCTTCATCATCTTTGCTGCATCGCAAACAGTTGTTCTGACGCCAACAGTGCACGGTAATGTCCTACTGTCCAGGATTGTCGTCAAATCGGGTAAGCTCATCTTTTGTCGCAGTGCTTCAACGTAGGCAATCATGGTGTTTTGACCTTGTCCGGATGAGGCTTGGGGTCCCCATTCATTCTGAACCCCTTCCAAGGCTGTGTATAGCTTCTGGCTTGATCCATGTGCTCTTTCCAGCTTCTCCAAGGCCTCGTAAAAGACTTTGGCAATATCGAGTAGTCCGACAACGTCACCTTCGTCGTTGCAAACGGGAAGATGTCGGAAACCTCTGGTGACCATCGTGTTCAACGCTTCGGTCGCAGAGGTTGAGTCTCGAGTGACCATAGGATTACGTGTCATAATCGCACTGACGGGTGTTTGGCGAGCATCACTACCAGCAGCGACGACCTGGACAAGGAAGCTCACTCCGTCAGTGTGTGTCACTCTTCCTCTCTACATCATCTCTCCCAGAGCACTCACTCGGAAGGCCAAATCCTTGGCAGTAAAGATACCGGCTAGATGCTCGTCGTCATCGACTACCAAGACGCAATCTGTCCTCTTGGCTGCACAAAGTTGACTAGCATCTGCTACACTGATGTTTTGAGGTACAGTCAATGCAGGCAAGGGCCTGAGAGCGCTGACAGTCCCTGCAATGATTTGCTTTCCTCCGCTGCGATGACGATTGCCACGTCGGCCTCCTGCTCCTCCTCCTCCGGCTCCTCCAGCGCTGCCATTTGGAGGTGCACCTATCTTGCCAGTCTTCAGATTGAGTTGGGATTCAATCTTTTTCCTGATCGCTTCATCTCTGCGGCTTTGACGCTTTCGTGTGTCAAAGGCGTCGCTTCCTGCTGGACTTGCCGTTACGCCTCCACCACCCCCTCCGCCTCCACGATAAGAAGTCTGACTCATGTTGCTTTGATCGTAGCCAGTATTGACGGTGTTCTGATTCGTCGTAAGAACAGGAATTCGACTTGACATTGACGTGGGGTCAAAGCAAAGGTATACAATGTTGAGGGGCGAGAGTGAGTGTGCAGTCTCTCCTCCCTTCTCTTTGCCGGTCCGAGTCCTGGGCTCGATTCAAAACAACAACAGACCTTGCAGAGCAACCCTCCGCTATTGCTGACTCGCGCTCCATTTCAGTCCACGTGGACAGAGACCAACACCGCGCGTGATTTAATATTTATCGTCGAGTGGGCCATTGAAGACGTGGCGAATTGATTGCTCTTGGTCTTGAAAAGCTTAAAGTTAGTCTCTCGAGGCGCAGAAATTTGACGGCTTTTTCAAGCCCGATCCTGAAGGTTCTGGTACTTTCTGCACGGACCTAGAACTCCGTCCAGAACGGAAGAAGGCTGGGCGGTCTAAAGCTACCGCCTGTGTACATATATAGAAGGTGTCATTGACGACAAGAAAGAAGGAGTCTCCTCAACTTTTTACCCTACACACACATCACACACAACCACACACAACCACACACATACGCATGAGTGCCGAATACACTGATCGCGCTCAACAGGCCATATCCGCCAGTGTAGAACTGGCAAAGAATTATTCGCATGCATACCTCTATCCCTCTCATCTTGCCCTCGCCCTGCTCACAGAGGGCGCAGGAACGGAGACGCCCGCCTCCAACTCTCGACCTGGCACACCTGCACAACCCTCTTCTAGCTCGCAGTCCCTCTTTCGAAGCGTGCTATCGAAGGCAGGCGCTGATCCCAGCAAGGTCGAAGCAGGACTCCGTGAAGCTCTCCGCAAAACACCCTCTCAATCACCACCACCAGATGATGTCAGCATTGGGCCTACTACTCTGAAGGTGCTCAAGAAAGCCGACGAGCTGAAGAAAGTCCAACATGACACTTACGTAGCTCAAGACCACATCTTACTCGCATTGATGGAGGATCCCAGCATCAAGGCTATTTTAAAAGCAGGAGGTTTGGCCAACGACCAACTACTACAGTCTGCCATCACACAGTCTAGAGGTCAGCGTCGAATTGACAGCAAGAGCGCCGAAGCAGGATTTGAAGCCTTGACAAAGTATTGCATCGATCTGACGGCGCAGGCAGCGGAAGGAAAGCTGGATCCCGTGATTGGTAGAGATGCGGAGATCAGAAGAGTCATTCGAGTACTCAGTCGAAGGAGAAAGAATTGCGCCTGCTTGGTTGGTGAAGCCGGTGTTGGTAAGACTGCCATAGCCGAAGGTCTCGCCCAGCGTATCATAGCACGAGATTGCCCTCCCAGTCTGATTGGATCGCTGCTCTCACTCGACATGGGCGCCCTTATGGCAGGAGCATCGTACAAGGGAGAATACGAAGAGAGAGTCAAGTCTGTCATCAACGAGTTGGAAAAGGCGGCAGAGGATGGGAACAACGTCATCCTCTTCATCGACGAGATGCACCTGATCGTGGCGGGCAAAGATCAATCTTCCGGCATGGATGCTGCCAACCTCTTCAAGCCCGCTTTGGCCCGAGGGAAGATCAAGGTTATCGGAGCGACCACTCTGGCAGAATACAAAATGGCCATCGAGAAGGATGCAGCGCTAGATCGAAGATTCCAGAGCGTCTATGTCAACGAGCCGGATGAAAAGGCAACTTTGGCTATCCTGCGAGGAGTTCGAGAAAAGTACGAAGTCCATGCGGGCGTCCGTATCCTGGACGCCAGTCTGGTGTCCGCAGTGCAACTGGCCAAGAGATACCTGCCCTACCGAAGAGCACCTGACAGCTCGTTGGACATCATTGACGAGGCGGCAGCTGAAGTAGCCACCAATCGAGACACGCTGCCCGAAGACTTGGACAAATTGCAGCGTCAGAAGATGCAGCTGGAGATTGCCATTCACGCTCTCGAACGGGAGAAAGACGAAGCAAGCAGAGAGAGTCTAGCCACGACTCGGAAGGAATTGGCAAGTATCGAAGATGAATTGGGACCAAAGATGGCGGAGCATGAAGCGGAGAAGCAGAAGCACGACGAGCTGTCCGAAGCAAGGAAGCGACTGGACGAATTAAAGGCAAAGGCAAACGCAGCAGAAAGAAGGTACGATCTGCAGGCATCTGCTGATCTGCGCTACTATGCCATCCCCGACTTGGAACTTAGAATCACACAATTGGAAGAAGAGGAAAGATCCAGGGTGGAGACAGGAGTAGTGGACACCAAGAACACAGTCACGCCGGAAAATGTAGCGACGATTGTAGCCAGGTGGACGGGTGTACCGGTCAAGTCGATGCTGGAGAGTGAGAAGCAGCGCATTCTCAAGTTGCCCAAGCTACTCAGCAGAGACGTGGTGGGACAGCCAGAAGCCGTGAATGCCATTGCCAAGTCGATCCAAATGTCTCGCGCAGGGCTGCAAAACCCCAATCAACCTGCCAGTTTCCTCTTCCTCGGCTCGAGTGGCAGTGGAAAGACGTTGTGTGCAAAGACGTTGGCCAAGGTGCTCTTCGACGATGAAAAGGCCATGGTACGAATTGACGCAAGTGAATACAGTGAAAGTCACAGTGTCAGTCGACTCTTTGGATCGCCACCTGGATACGTAGGACATGGAGAGCCGGGTGCATTGGAGAAGGTCCGACAGCGACCTTATAGTATCATCCTCGTTGATGAAGTCGAGAAGGCGGCTCGTTCTTTTATTCTGTCTTGGCTTCAAATTCTAGATGATGGTCGAGCTTCTGATGGCCAAGGCAGGTTGATCGACTTTAGCCAGTCCATCATCATTTTCACCTCGAATCTGGGATCGCAGTACCTGAACGACAGTCAAGACGACGAGTTGACGCCTGCGACGCGCAAATTAATCGACGCAAGCGTAGCCCAGTCTCTACCCCCGGAGTTCCGAAATCGACTTGGATCGACGGTCATCTTCCGCAAACTATCTCAAAAGGACATTCTGGCCATCGTCGATCTGCGAATCAGGGAAATCGAAGACCGGGCCAAGAAGAACGGCAAGAAGATCAAATTCCAACTAAATGCGAATGCAAAGGAGTACCTGGCAGAGAGAGGCTATTCGTCGTCGATGGGTGCACGACCCTTGATGAGAGTGATCAACGATCAAATCTTGAGTCCTCTGTCCATTCTTTTACTGGCTGGACAGATTCGCAGTGGGGAGACCGTTCAGGTGGACTTTGATCCGGTCAAACAAACGATTGTCGTCAAAGCGAACCATGCAGTCGACCCGACGTTGCTCGATGGCGAGGGCGACGAGGATGAAGTGATGAGCATCGACAGTGACGATGACGACTTCATCGAATCAGAGGCTCTGGATTGAAAGAGGGGGTTTGGGGGAAACAAAAGCAGGTGAAAAAGGATCTCATCATGTGTGTAAATAGTGTCTCATTTCAGAATTCATGTCATTTAATCAGTTCAACAGTCATATCTGCGATTGTGTGTGTGTGTATGTGTGTGTGAGAAGCGGTCACCGATATTCCATTGATTTTGTTGCGGATTGCAGTAAATGCGATTATAAAAGTACAGCAAGAAGGGGGAGTGGGGAGAGTAGAGACGAGGAGATGGACTAACTAGCCGTAGCGTATCCTGCCCCCTTGATTTGACGAGGGTAGCTGAGCATGGTAAGGGCCGCCTTGATTCTGGCTCTGCTGCTGATTCTGCTGTTGCTGATGATAGCCGTCCTCTTGGCCACCACGAGGACTGGTCGCACCGGCAGCACCGCCCACAGGAGATCCATACATTCTCGCCGTACTGACTGGCAGCATCCTTCCATTTGCAACGCCGCCGACGCCAGCATTGATGCTATTCTGGTATTGCATCGGTTGTAGAGTCGGCATCAACTGAGCAATGTCAGAATTGTAGGGGTCAAATGAAGCGAGGGATGGGTTGCTGTTCGTCACAGCATTGACAGGCTGATAGCGATTACTGGCACTGCTACTAGGACTAGTGTACCCAAGGGATGGCGCTACAGCCTGTTGCTGAGTGGCAGTAAGACCTCTGGCAGGGGAGCCAAGTTGATGCTGAAGGCTCTCGTGCGATCCACCCATCTGTTGCTGTTGTTGTTGTTGTTGTTGTTGTTGTTGTTGTTGATGCTGCTGAGGGTCGACAATCACACTGAACGATTGAGGCGAATTATGAGCGTGATTGGCGGACGAGGACGGAGAGGTGGCAAGTCGATTCAGCGCCGAGTAAGAACGAGCATTCGGAACTTGAGACCACTGTTGTGTGGACGGCGTCGAGTAAGTAGACGGGACAGAATCTGCTTGTTGCTGAAGGACGTCCAAGTGTTGATAATCGTTGCGCTGCTGCTGATTTTGCCGATTGCTGCCTTGCAAGGCTGGATTGATCTGGCCTTGCTGCTGCTGCTGCTGTTGTTGTCCACCGTTCTGATGTCGCCTCTCCCACTCTCTCATCGACTCTTCTCGATTCTTGACTGGGGTCATGGAAAGCCCTGTTTCGATCCCCATCTTTGCCATCTGACTAGGCACCAGGTCCATTCGTGTCATTGTGTTGCTTCGACTGCGACTATAAGGGATCGCACTAGACGCTGCCGCACCTTGCTGAGCACCGTATGGAGGAGAGATGACTGTTTGAGCTTGAGCGGCGTGGGCTTGTGCGTGAGCTTGTGCCTGCGCTTGAGCATGGGCATGTGCATGTGCATGTGCTTGCGCTTGTGCCTGTGCATGAGCCTGTGCTTGTACTTGCGCTTGTTGGACCTGCGCTTGCGTCTTTGCTGCAGCTGCGGCGGCGGCGTGTGCTCTTTCATTACGATCGTCTTGAGCATATGGATTGTTCGTCACGGGCGCCTGATTCTGGCGAGCTTGATGAGCCGAATTGTACGCCTGCTGTTGTGTAAGATGCTGATTGTAGGCTGCGGCGTCATGATACACCTTCCCAGACGATCGTGATGGCGTTTGAGGCAATCCTCCGTAGGGATGCTTTGCCACGTCTGTACTTGACGTAGAGTTTCCCTTTGATTTGATCAAATTGTCGACCGGTGACTGAGGAGGCTTGAATGGCTGAGTTAGCTTCTCACCGGTAATGAAGGGATGCAACTTCGCCTGCTGCGGTGTCCATCGTTTTGCAGGGTCCATCTGAAGTAGGCCTGACACAAAGTCGACGAAGGAATTCCGATTCGACATCTCCTTTGTGACGTCTCCGGGCTTTCCGCTCTTTCTTGCCAAGGGGTACGTCTTGATGATGTCCGGCAAGGTCGTTGCTTGGAAGTACCGCTTAGACGGTTGTTCATCCACGTTGTGCTCTTTGGAATACTGCTGCAAGCTCTTCAACTTGTAGCTGCGCCTATTGTACTCGTCGGTGTAGACGGAGAAGAATTCGCCCGTCTGCTTGCCCGTCTCGAGCATATACGCAGGTGGCAAGCCCAGCATCTCGACGATTCGACACACTTGATTGTACTCGGACGTTCCAGGATAGAGGGGCAGTCCGAGGAACAGCTCCACAGCGATGCATCCCAACGACCACATATCAATCGAAGCATTGTACGGCAAACCCAACAACACCTCCGGCGAACGATAGAACCGACTCTGGATATACGTGTAGACTGTCTGCCTTTCATGACAAGCACTTCCAAAGTCGACCAACTTGATGCTAGGCGTTTGCAGCGTTTTCAAGAGAATGTTCTCTGGTTTGAGGTCGCAGTGGATGAGTCTAGCATCGTGCAGTACAGTCAAAGCATCCAGCAATTGAGTCGTAAAGACCCTGACCAGACTCGTGCTTAGACCTCGGAAAGAGTTCTGTTTGATCAGCTCGTACAGATTCGACGAGAGTAGCTCAAACACCAAGCAAAGATGTTTGGCGTGTATGAAGGTGTCTCTCAGTCGGAGGATGTGATGCTCATCGTGTGGATCCCAATTCCCGTTCAACATCTCCAGAATGGTCACTTCCATCATACTTTGATCAAAGTAGGCCGGTTTGTTCTTGATCACCTTCACTGCCACAATCTCCCTCGTCTTCATATTTTGACACTTGACCACTTGTCCAAATGTTCCTTGCCCTAGGACGTCCAAGATGAGATATCGATTACCCTCCTCTGCGCCCAACCAGTCGTTGACGTACAAGATGTAGTCGCTGTCTTCGTTGTCATGTCCGTCGTTGTGCATAGGTCTACTGGGTTTGGTGAGCACCCTTCTGGGATTGAACGACAGCTCATAGAAGAATGCCGGATTGACGAGATGATACGTATGATGCAAGTAGGCGGTCATCGCCTTCAGAGGACTAACGTAGCCACCGGATGGATCTGCCCTCCTTCCTGTTCCTGCTATGGCCGGCTCGTTGACTGCCTTCAAGTCCGACATATCTCGCACTCGTTTGAATCCCTCTTGAACCCTCGGCGCTTGCGGTAGGTTTTGCTGTATTTCCGCTGCTGCTGCTGCTGCCATCCGCTGTTGCCGATCCCATTTGGCAAATTCGCCTACTTTCACGCCCTTGACGTCTGCACTTGTCACTGTCCCCCTTCTCTCTCGGTGGGGGAGCGTGCTTGTTGGTTCTCCAGTCTCCATGCCCATCCCATATCCTCCTCCTCCGCCGCCGCCGGCAGTCATTCTTGGTGGTGCACCAACATACTGACTAGACGAAGAGGGACCATAAGGGGAAGAAATATTTCCCAATGCCGCTGAAGGATTGGGAGCAGAAGGGTTGCTGTACAGGGGTAACGAATCACCATGAGGTTGGGAAGAGTTGACCAGCATCGTTCCCATCCCCGCTGAAAGGCCATCAGACCCTCGAATATGTTGACTCGGCTCCATCCTCTGTAGTGATGCACCACCCGGAGAAGCTCGATGAGGAGACTCCAAGGGTCTTTCCTTTGAGTGATAATTGCTCCTTTGTGAGGGAGATGAAGACTGCTGTAGACCATAACTCGAATCGTACATACTCATTGGTCTATTGCTGAGGCTCAGATTTGCAGAATAAGGTGATCCTACTCCTGGCTGCCGAGTGCTAGGCGACTTTGGTGGTCCAGAAGCAATGTTGTAGCTCGGCGTATCCAAAGCCATCGAATGCCTTACATTGGAATTGTAATGCGGGCTCATCAGTGAAGAGTTCGGAGGAATGTGCGTGTTGATGGTCGGCAATAAGGCACCACCTGCATTTCCTTCAGAGTATGAGGGTTGAGTTGAATCTCGACTCCGGTAAACGGAGGAATCACTGGGCGGTTGCTGGGGATATAGGGAAGACGACGATGATGGTGCGTAGCCCTGCTGGCCAGAAGCTTGCATTTGTTGGTAGGCTGCGTGGCCTAATGATTGACTTCTTCCTAGCTGTGAAGTTGATGCAGCTGAGTTGGACGTCGGAGATAGTGTTGTCAAAGGAGGTGAGGTGTACGTCTGGCCTACATTCTGAATCGGCGACAAGGGCGCATAGATTGATTGATGGAGTCGAGGGGATCGTTGGGAAGATCCAGGTCGAAATGCACCTGGTAGATGATTGCTGCTACTACCACCACTACTCCCAATATAACCTAAGCTGCTGCTGGGTTGCGTGGCAGACTGCTGACCTTGATGAGTAGAAGTATTACCACTTCCAACGATACTCGTCGTCACTGGGCCTGAATCTAGTCCCGTCATGTTGATGACATGCTGCTGCTGCTGTGACGACATGATTGCCGTACTTGCTCTATGCCTTATCGCACAAGGTCTAGCTTGTGGGATTCGGGCCTTCTTCTTCTGGAAGAACAGGCAAAAATAGGTACGCGGGAGATGACTGTCTCGGCGCGCGCTGGCCTCTGAACCAGTCGAGCTCTTCCCGTCGTTGCGCTGTTGTTGATGACGATTGACAAGACCTGGTACGGAGGGGATGCTATGACGAAGTAGAAGAGTGTGGAGTGGGAGGCCTTGTAAAGAGCAACGCTACTCCTCCATCCAGTAGACAGTGGCAGGCCAATGTGTTCGTCGCAGCAAGTGTTGGATTGAGGATGGGATACGTCCGTTGCTTGTGTGATGAAGATTTTGATTTAAAATCCTCGTCACCAATTGCTATTTCAGATTGGCGATGTTTCATTGACATTTAATACGAAGTGGTCCTTTAATTACAACAAAAAGAGGACATGGACTTGGCAGCCGAATGGGCGCTAATAAAGGTCCAGTATAAGGTAGGTAGGCGTGTACCTCTCAAACAGACAAGCATGTCTACATTTGGGAGAAGGAACGAGCTTTCAGCAAATACTAGGTGAAGGCGGGAGAAAGAGCCTCGCTAGTGATGATGGAGGAGGAGGAAGGTGCAGTCGAGCATCGGGTCATCCAGGTGAGGACGGAATGAGACAAGAGCGATGAGTAAGGGACGACAAAGTTCTCAACCCTCCCCACCTTTGACCTCGTCATACAATTGCAGCGTCTGCCAGAGCATGTCGTCAATAAAATAGCAGCGGGAGAGATCATCCATCGCCCTTCAAATGCCCTCAAGGAGATGATGGAGAACAGTCTCGACGCTGGTGCCACAATGATACGCATACAACTCAAGGATGGAGGTCTCAAGATGCTTCAGATCCAAGACGATGGAAGCGGGGTAGCTGTGCGTGTACAGTTGCGTGCCACACATTGAAGAGCGAGCAAACACGGAAAGCTGATCGACGTTACTCTCGTATGCTCTTCTTCTATACAGCCTTCCGATATGCCTCTTTTGTGTGAGAGGTTCGCAACGTCCAAATTACGAGATTTTTCCGACTTGAGTAAGATGACCACATTTGGATTCCGAGGGGAAGCACTCGCAAGCATCAGCTACGTCAGCGCAAGTATGAACGTCCTCAGCAAGACGCACGACAGTGAAGTCGCCTACAAGTGAGTGCGAAGATCACCGGGAGGCCAAAGACTGTTTTGAGTATGTTTCGCTCATGCAGAGTTGGAAGAGCTTGCTATTCGTCAGGCAGGCTGGTCCCACCCAAGCCAGGACAGTCGTCTGCCCCGAGGCCGAGTGCTGGCTCACAGGGAACGACTATCACGATCGAGGATCTCTTCTACAACATACCTCAGCGCAGAAGAGCACTAAAGAGTGCAGCAGAAGAATACAACATGGCGCTGGACGTTGTGTCAAAGTACGCAGTTCACTATGGTGGTCGTGGCATTGGTTTTACCTGCAAGAAAGCTTCGGCCAATGCCGTCGATCTCAGCGTGCCGAGTTCCCCTCAAACGAAGACGATAGATGCGATAGGTTCAATCTACGGAAGCAGTGTAGCGAAAGAGTTGCAGCAACTCTCCCAGAAGGAGTACCCTGCACTTGGCTGCTCGGTGCAGGGTTGGGTCAGTGGTGCGAATTGGAGTGCAAAGCGTGTTCAATTCTTGTGCTTTATCAATAATCGATTGGTAGATTGCCCGGCACTGAAGCGATCCCTTGTAGCGCTCTACTCAACACTGCTACCTCGAGGAGGTCACCCGTGGATCTACCTCAGTCTAATCTTGGCTCCAGAAAAGGTCGATGTGAACGTACACCCCACAAAGCGAGAGGTACACTTTCTCGACGAAGAAGAGATCGTGGAAGTGATTTGCTCGCAAGTGCAAGATCTCCTCGCGAACGCAAACACAAGTCGAAGTTTCAATCTGACCCAAGCAATCTTGAGTAATGTCATCCAGCCGTCCGGTCAGGGTAAGAGGTTGACGGACTCACCCGGGGTAGCAGTGCAACCTTCGTCTAGACCAGGATACCCTCAACACACGGTTCGAGTGGACGGAAAGTCAAGGACTTTGGATGCAATGGCAGGATTCGAGTCTCAGTCGGCCAGATCGACGAATAGCGAGGCGTCGTCTCGTAGCAAGGTGCGCGGAGAAGAGCAGGGTTGGACGGTGGAGACGCAGACTTCACCAAGTGCCACACTACCCCCCAAGATAGAAGAGAGCAAGACAACCCTTCGAAGCGTCTACGAGCTGCGAGAAGAAGTGAAATCGAAGCGGCATCACGGTCTCAGCAGTCTGTTTCAAGATTATACCCTTGTCGGCGTAGCTGATACAACAAAGTTCCTTGCTCTTCTTCAACACGGCACCAAACTCTACCTCGTACAGTATGGCAACCTCATGCAAGAAGCCGCTTACCAGACTCTGCTGAGACAGTTTGGGTCATTGCCACCCATACGGCTGTCACCCGCTCCACTTCTAAGCGACCTGATTGAAGCTGCTCTCACGCTGGAGTACGACTCTCAAGACGAGCGACGAGAGCTCGGTCTTTCGGAGGAAGGGATCATCGACAAGGTCTGTAGTCGCCTCTGTCTCCACGCTGCCATGCTCAAAGAGTACTTCTCCCTCGAGATTGATGTCTCGACTGGGAGCGTCATCGCTATTCCTAGCATCCTCCCTTCCCGGGTGATCTTCAACTTGGAACGTCTGCCAACCTTGCTACTGCGCTTGGCCACTCAGGTAGACTGGACAGACGAAGTGACATGTTTCAAGATCATCATGCAGGAGTTGGCCTTCGCTCATGTTCCGTGTGCCGCCATACAAGAAGCAGAAGAAGCAAACACAAAAGAACAAGTAGAGAAAGACTGGCTGGCCGGCTGGAATAATCTATTGAGAGTGATGGTACCTACGACTACCTTATTGGCAGAGAAGAACGTCACAGAAGTGGCAAGTCTGCCTTCCTTGTATTCTGTATTTGAGCGATGTTGAGGGGGGATTGTTGGATAACAAGCTACTCAATTGTTATACCGAAAAGGAACAGGTCTACGGAACGCAGGGTGACGAATACGTAGTAGGGTTGGAATTGGTGAATTTTATATACACAGAGCAAGAACACGTTCGTCCAGTGTGAGAATGTCACGAGAGGTGGTCCTGCCGCTCCGGTCTGTCTTGTTCTTCGACTTCCTTCAGCAGTGTCTCAATGCAATCACTCTTGTACTCAAACATGTTCTTCCAAAGATCGGACTTCCTCTTGTCCTTCAAGTCTACGTGTCTCCATCTGGTCGGAAGTGGATGGAATTGTGACTTGATGATAGGGCTCAAGCTTGCTCGGAACCTCTGCTCATAGAATGCGTGTAGGCCTTTCGCAAGCTCTGGGTTAAGATAATTCAATGCCTCCGACTTCAACGAATTACTTGCCTTTCCTAGCTGGTGCATCTTCCCTCGATAGGACTCTTTCGGCTCCATGTCGCTTCCGTATGCCTCTTGCATATGCCAGTACTTCTTGGCATCGAACGGGGGTATGTTGTATCCCTCCGGAGTGACCGTATATGGGCGATCATATTCGTGTTCCTCTTCATCATCATGTCCGGTAGACGTTTCGTCTAACCACGGTTTTGGATTCATCTTGTTGATCTCTGACGCCTTCTCTTCTTCGCTGTATTCACTCTGCAGTTGCTTCTTGAGGGCTGCGAATTTGCCCTTCCTTCCTGCAAAGTCTAGTGATCTATCGTGTGCGATGCTATTCAGATGCACTTGGAATTCCCAGGCTGACATGTTCCGTGGTTCGATCTTCTTGCCAGCTTTTTCTTTCTTTGCAGATTCAGAGTCGGTCTCCTGAAGTGTCAAGGAATGCATGTCGACATCGCTGGCACCAGTCTGTGGTGACTTGCCCTTACTACGTTGAGGGAACATTGCAGGACTGCGGTACTTTTCGGGAGGATTGACCACTGGCGCTCTCTTGTGTAGTTGTCGAGAGCTTTGTGATTCTTTATGAAAGCTCTCGATCCTTGCCTCAATAGCAGATGCATTGTGCGAGGCTATCAGACTAGCAGAAAAAGGGGCAACGGCCGTCAGTATTCACCTCGCATCTCCTTCCACAGCGGAGCCACTCACTATAGCAGCGCAACAAGAGGGGCACCGGCCAATGCCTTCATAATGGAATCCCTCTACGCGGTTGGACGGCTTTCCTCAGATGAACGCAGCAGCTCACGGCAAGACCGGCTCGGGAGAACGAGTGAGAAGTGTGTGTGTGTGTGTGTGTGTGTGAGAAAAGGAGGGGTCTGAAGGAGAACGTGTATATGTCTAAGATATACCACAAGTGTGGAAAGCTGCATGGCTGAAGAGGTGCATTGCCACAGACGCCCAGGCAGCGCCCAAGTGTACAGCCAGTCGTTCGAAAGCTCAGACACTCCATTCCCACCTTTTCAGACAAGTAGCGGATTGCATGAGCCGACAAAGTAGGATCAGTGAAGAAAGAAAGAAGCGTGCACCGGGGACACCGAGACTTGGAAATAGTGTGCTGTTCAGGCAACTCTCTGCACTTTGTCACGGTTAACTTTGTCCCAAAAGACGAACTTGTCATGGTCGATCGAAGTCGCTCCTTTGCGCTGGAAGGGCTTCAACCTGGAAATGACAGACTGCGGTATGGAGTGCATTGTATTGATGTGCCTACTCCCGTAGTGATCTCGTATGTCCTTTGCCGGTCGAGGGTCCATTTTGAGAAGCGCTTGCCACTTGTACCGGTTGCTCGCTCTGGCCAATTCGTGCATCTGGTTTTGGTAGAGATGTTCAGCATCCAGGTTCGCAATTCCAGCACTGAAATGCCAATTGGAATGCAGTCGAGCTTCTTCTGCGTCGACAAAATACCCATCGGGATTGGTTTTCCAAGAATGCACCTTGCTCGGCTTTGACCATTTCTGTGGCTCGTAACCGTGCTTCGTTCTCATCTGTGCTTTAATGGCAGCCAATCGATCTTTGTAGCCTGCAGGATTCACTTCAGCAGCGTTCTCGAGCTGTACAATATGATCTGTAAAGTGCATGAGAGACCCCTCCCACGGATACTGATGAGCTTCTGCTTTATTTGCCACCTCTCTCCCTTTATCGCCACCGCTCCCACTACTGCTCGATGCTTCGGTCTTTCTCTTCTTGCCTCGGTCCCCTCGAGGAGCCTTTCTTGACCGTGAAGATTGGCCCTCCACCGGCGCTCTTTTGCGGAGGCGGGCAGGCCACTGAAATGCTGGAGACGAAAAATCTTGCGACTGTGTCACAGAACCGTCTCTGTGCTTGATCCCTCGCACTGTGTCTCTCATCTCTGAGGCAAGCGCTCCTGCCAAACTTATGGCGAGGGAGGAAAAGGAAGCGAGGAAATCAAATATGTGAAGCGCTGCAAAGACGGATTTTCACACTCACAGACTCAGCAATGCTGCAAGTGACACATGCATTGTGGCAAAAGACTAGGTCGGCAAAAGGCTGGGATGAGCGCGGAAGTAGTGATGGTGGCAAGTGTTGATTGGATTGACAGGAAGAAAGAGACTTTGAACCCCAGAGACCAGACTTTTTTAAAAATTCTGTCGCTCCGTTCTTTCGGTTAAGGGGTGGGCGTAAAGACTTTATCTTGCACCGCCAGAAGCAATGCCTTGCGCCTTCATGTGCATCACTGACGATGGACAATACGCATATAGCCTTCGGTGATGCGTGATAGATGCCTCATTAACAAACAAAATGTGTGAAAGCGAACTTCTCCATCAGATTCAATGCTTACTAAGAACGTGGACGTGCGAAAGAAATCTATAGCTGATCCCTTGTCAGAAATGAATGACCTTATATGTCCAGCTGATGACCTCGTCAAAAGGCACGTCTCTCTACTTCCTGTACGTCTGACTTTTGCTTGGCGACTTGGTTCCAAAACAGATACTTTTCGTAGTTTTCTCCCTTGCTAGGTGTGCGTCTTACATGGGGTCGCTGAGCTGTGATTATCGTTTGCTTGATCAGAGATCCCAACTCTTCAGCGTGTTTCTGCCAATAGTAATCTTGTAAGTCATACGCTGGCCGAGGATTCTGGTCGCTCAAGGCTCTGTTCTTGTACTCTTTATCCACACTAGCGAAGTGATGTATCTGGCCTTTGACAATCTCGCCCTTGGCTTCAGCTCTGGATTGCTGCAATCGGTGCCACCGTATCTTTTTGATTTCTTCGGGTAGGTGAAGTGAGTACACTCCATCCACTCTGTCACGGTACTTTGCCTCTCGCCAAGGCTTGGCGATTGGAGTTTCCGGTACCCAGCCTGTGCTCTTCATGTCAGCTTTGAACGCTGCCAGTCGACGCTTGTGATCTTCAGGGTGGTAGTACGATTGTATCGTCAGTTCCTCCAAATGTTTTTTGAAGAGGTCCTTCGAGTGCTTGGTACGTGAATCACTTTCCGTATCAGAAGAGTCTTCTTGGACCGCTTTCTGTTTTCCCTTTCTACGAGTGCGATCAGTCTTGCTAGTGCTCCGATCGTGATCGTGATCGTCGCTGGATCTGTATCTTTCTTCGTAGAAATCCTGGCTACTGTAGTCCTCCGCAACACTTTTGCCTTTATTTGAAGCCGAAGCACCTCGACCGGGCGCTCTTTTGTGCAAAGAAGAAAAGTACTCCTCAGGATCAGACTTGTCATGAGTAATGGAACCATCCGATGATCCTACCGTAGACGCTGAATTATCAAAGACGTCATCTGGTAGCTTGGGGGTAGAAATCTTGTCTATTGAAGTCTGCGTTTTGGCGGTAGACACAAGGGTGAGACTGATGAAGAGTATTTCAGTCCCCCTTCATAGTAAGTCCACAGTCACTAATAGAATCCCTTCACCTACCACAACAGAAAGAAAGCAACGCCATATCGTCCTAGGAACATCTTGAGATTTGCTATGGAACGAGCGAGGGCACGTATGAGGCCAGCTCAGATGTCGTTTGAAGGGAGTGTCGCGCCACAATGTCGTCCTCTATCTAGATTATGAGTTTGCCTCGTCCCACAATGAGTCTGCTCAAGCTACATTAGGGCTGAGCTTGCTGCACCTATTGAGTCAAACGATTCTGCATGCGCCCGAATTAATAACTACCGAGCTCCTCCGGCTTATATGCCGAATGCAAAAAGTTTGACCAGGAAGTAGAGAAAAGGCAGCCTGTGTTTCGCAACCTATATTTTAGTGAGCTGGGAAGAAAGGATATGATACAGGAAACTCAGTATCTCTTACACCCTACGCCTCTCATCCTTTCATCCCAAGATCACTCACTACGTCGTCCAATGTACTGCTACTGCTATCGAAGAGACACTTTGCAAATTTGGGCTCCCCTCAATTATACCGTGATGCTCTCTATCTATGTATATTTCAAATCAGCAACTTCCCTTCTCTTGGAAGTGGCGCATTTGTCAGATATTATTGGGCGTATGGAAATATCTCACTTTTTGTTCCTGCCTAGCACCTGGGCAGGAAGTTCGTGGCAGAATTACGCCATGTCGTGCCAACGTATCGTACTGAACGCCGCCACCGCAAAAGCATGCACTTCTGCCTAGGATCAGTGACGAGAGCCTGTGCTATCTTGCAGCGTCTTTTTCCCTTTGCAGCATAGAAAAGTCACAACCTTGCGGAGAAGTGCTTGTCCTCTTTTAGCCTACTTTCATTCTTCAGAGTGCGCATCGACATAGTCCTGTGCAGACCATCGATTAGACTGGCATTACAGGAACAGAAGATGAAGCAAACCTCAACCGCTCTTGTCGCTTCCATGGCTTGGTGAGTACGTCGAAGCGCCGGGTACCGTACTTACTCCAAGCATCTTATACTCCTTCGAACTGCAGCCTACTGTCCGTGTCAGCCTTGGTTAGAGTACTCAGCGAGGTAAGCAAGAGGTCTCTAGCAGCGCCTAAACTGAAACCCACCGTAGAAGGCTCGACTATTGTCACGCCCTTCACGGAGAACAACGACGTCCAGTCTGGCTCGCTCGTTGTTCATCGTTCTGAATATATGGAACATCATAGTTCATCACAGAGTCATGAGCTGCGCAAGAGGTCACCGATGTTCAAGACTCGCACCAAAGTCGTGCTGGACACTCTATTCAAGCCGGCGCAAGAGAGCGCTCCCAAGCCAACAGAGGAAACGAGTACTTCTGGGAAGCCCTATCCATCTTTCAAGAACTCCTACTTCTACTATGCAGACGAAGCTCACTTTCAGAAGAAAGCTGACTATTACGCCTCTAGATCGAAAAGGATTCAGACGAAGGCAAGTGAAGAGTCGGCAAACAGGAAAGCGTTGCAGGAGACAGTGGAAATAAATCGAAGAAAATCGGACAAAGCCTCTCATCGAGTCAGAGTCTTACAGACGTCTAGTCCCTTTCCATCTTTCAATGAGAGGAACAGCTATAGAAATGCTATGACGGGTATGAAAGCACCAGGAAGATCTCTTCGAGCGCAGGATGATTACAAGGCAAGACTTGAAGATCTCAAGAAGAAATTTGTCTTTTGGGATGTGGAGACAGAGAGGAAGGTCATGAATCAAGTAGAGCTTTTGGAGCGTGAGACAGGTAGCTTGGGTTCCTCTCTTGACACTTCCCCCTCGAAAAGTCAGCACCTCTATGATCAAAAGTTGTTGCGGGAAGAGATCAAAATGCTTCTGCAAAGGGCAGATGAGTATGAGAGGGACAACGATGGACATAGAGCAGCCGTCTATAGAGTTGCTAGTAAATACAAGGAAAGAAAGTTGGCAGCCTTGAGCAGTGCAAGTCTTTCTGAAATCGAACGAGATCACTACGCACACAAGTCAGCGTATGCTTCTATGCAGCGAAATAAGGCAGAAAAGGACGGTTCAGAGGAAGGGACGGCTTACTGGAGGTCAAAACAGGCTGAAAATGCCAAGAGACGTGATTTCTGGAAGGCAAAGCATGCTTCTCAAGTGGAGACTCGTAGTGCGACGTGAAGTGTACACGGTGATGTTCGCCACGGTTTACTTATGGCGCACAAGGAGATACGAGCGTGAATCGGCGAAAGAGCTTGCATTGCCCTCGCGGTGCCAGCACATATGGGAGAGAAGAAAACGTGTCTCTCGGCTGCCTTTCGAATGTCCACGCAAGACTTCTAATCAGTGTCCATGCAGTTCCTGCTGTTGGCCTTCTGCTGATACGCCTCGCGACGGCCGTTCTCGAGCATCTTCCAGTATCTAGCTTTCGCCGCATACGCATTCTTCTTTTCCTTCAGTGATGCCAATTGCGGATCATTGGGTGCATATCGATGTTCACTATTGATCAGTTCAAACATCTTTTGCGAATAATGAACGGCCATAGCATCTGCTGGTCCAGGAACCTGACTTCGGAATGCATGCAACTTTTGACGATTGTGAAGGTTCTTGTAGTAGTGGTAATTCTTCAACTGACCTTCGGGAGAGGCTTCCGCAGCATAAAAGAAGTCTGAGAACTTTTCTCCGTGTTGTACTTCCTTGTGATGCCAGTTGAGGATGTTGGGCGAGTACGAATTCGCATCACTAGCCTCACTACTGCCATCACTAGCCACTTTGGATGACTTGTTGCGCCCTTGTAGGCCGTGCAAAGTTGCCTGCTCCTGAGGGTAGTTGGTGAAGGAAGGAGGTGACCCGGTACGAAGATGCTTCTTGTTCCGGCGACGAGGGGTGGGAGGGGGTGTGTCGCTGAACATTGGAGATCTTTTGTGCAATTGTATGGTCGATGGTACGCCAGGCATCTCTTCGAGCGGGTAAGCACGGGCGGACAGCACTGTGAGAAGGCTGTTAGGACGGATGAATGGTGAGCGCTATTCTACATTGCACGATTGCAGACGTGGCACTTACTATGAAAAGATCAGAGTAAGGATCAACTTCAGGGCCCGCATTGTTCGCGCTAAATCACAAGAAGATCAACCGTAGCGAGGGACTGGATCTGGCTGCTGAAGGAGGCTGAGAGCTCAGAAGGAGGGGGGTGCAAGATGAACAGACAATTCGATAAAATAGACGTCTTCTTCTTCTTTACATTCGATTCGGTCGAGTGAAAAATAGGAGGCAGGGACGGAACATAGTTGAGCCGCACAAACGCTGAGGATTCTGGTGCAGATTCTGACTCGACCGAAGGTCGACCGCATTGGGGCGAGTGGTTCCAATATCTAACACCTTAGAAACAAAAGAGCGGTGCAAACACAGCATCCCATCCGAACTATCTCCCTCGTTGCTCTTCTCGCTGTGGTCCAGGACGAGGCTGTTCCCTTTATGCTCTGGACGACGAGGGGGCGGCTTCCACTTGGGAGGACAGGTCTTCTGACAAGGTTGGGATGCCCTTCAGGATGCACATCTCTCGTAGGTAGCGCCTCCATGCTTTCACTTCCAGATTCTCATCGACGACGTTTGCTGCCCGCTGCATTCCTCCCGACAAAGACGCTTTCAGGTCTCGAATGATCCGCACGATCAAGGTTGGACGCTTCGACTCGAACGCAACTTCCATCTTTGCAATCATTTCGGCCTTCCTGGAGAGCGAACGGTCACTCAGATCAGCGGAGTGAGCCAGCCAATGCAGATGTCTTGAAGTGGCAAGCCTTTCTCCGTCGATGACACCGTTCACGACATAAGAGTACTTCACGGCTTCGTCCTTCTTCCTTTCTATGTCTTCGATGGTGTCTGCTTCGACCACCGGTGCAGTACCCATACCGTGCTTCTCCTCTTCTTGGACTTGACCGGATCGTGTCGTTCCTGGTGGCGGCAAGGTGAGGCCATGGTGAAAGCCTTGCAATTCAATCTCCTCTAAAATGTTCGGCGTAGCATGTAACGTCTTCCCTAGGGCTCCCTGCAAAAACGGCCAGTAGGGCGCCCTCTTGTACAGGTGGGGAGCTCGACGTGCGGCCATCTCGCCATTGACAAAAGGCGGAGAGGGTGGCGACAAGCTGTGCGCAAAGAGTAAGGCATCGTCAAAGCAGGAGATTCCACCATCTCGCGACTCAGGAGTGTCGATCTTGCCCGTCGGAACAGAAGCAAGCATCGGGGACGTGCTCCCACTGAAGGGTAGAGTCAAAATGTCACCTACAATGTTCGACTCTGTACACCCTCCTCGGTCTCTCGCACTTACCACCAAGCCAAGTTAAAGAGGATCACAGTGACAAGGAGCCGCATCGTGAGCTGGAGAAGGGATGATGAAGCGATCAGTGGGAAGTGGATGTAGGTGGCAAAAGCTCGAGCAGATTCGTCTCCTTCCCTCTATCCTTCAGACAGGAGACAATTGAGCTGAAACGGTGGAAACAGTGGAAAGGAGAAAGAGAGAGGAAGAAAAAAGGTGGAAAGAAGGGCAATAAAGTGCTTTCTGACATCCTCTTATCTGATTACTCACGCTGACTTCACTTGAGAAGTGCAAAATGTAAGCTGCCAACTGAGAAGGTCGCCTTTCCTTGAACAGCTCGCACTAGCCTGGTATCACTCTTCTGCACAAGTGGGCGCAGTGAAGATGGCCGTGCTCCGAACCTGGAGCGAGGGCACATTCACGCGCGCCACACTCGCCTCCCTTCACACTGGTCGCCCCCCTTTCTCTTTCTCTCATCGACGAGATAGATTCTCCTTTGCATGGAATGGATTCAGATGCAGTGTGTTAATACAAGTGCCCGTACTACTCTACTAGAAGGCCTGTGTTCCGCTTGACCGATCTGAGTTTGAGAGGAGAAAAGAGAGAGGAAGAAGGGAAAGGAGGGAAAGGAGAGGCGATGTGAGACACGATCAGACAAACAGCACGACACCTCGGCACCCCTCGCCGCACACACTCACTTGTCCATCAAGATTGCCACGTCTCTCAACACGAATCGCAAGACGACGTTGGTGAAAAATTCGCTGAACCTCTTTAGCTTCACTTCGATCTTGCTCTTTAATTCTGCGGGCAGCGTCGCATAGCTATCGATGCTGATCCTGTCCCATTCTGTGTCCCTCGTGCTGGGTATGGGGCTGTAGAGATCGTCCTTGCATCTCTTGGATCGGTACAGCGTACTGAGATGATCGCCCAGCACTTGAGCCCGTACAAACAGTTGCGACAGTCCATCCACGTACGTGGCTGAAGTCTCGACGTTCTTTGAATTGTTCGTCATCCTGTCCAGTGACCGCGAGAACCTACTCCCCAACGACCCAAACGAGCTGCCCGCCTTTTTGCCCGCCACCGTTTCCAGGAATCCCAGCTTTTTTGCCAGCGTATTCTGCACCTCGACCAGCAGAGTCTCAAACTCTTCCAGCACCTTTAAGAATTTGGCAGCGTTGATGGCATTGAGGCCAGGCTGTTCGGAGTAGGTGGTGTGGAGCAAGAAGTGACCGGCCTGGTCGATACCGTCGATTGCACTGCTGACAGACTCCATCATCCGTACTTTGCTGTCAATGGCCAGCAGTCGACTTCCCTGTTGCTGCCACAGGTCTTGTGGTATGTACAATCGCTTGGTGACGTACGAGCCGCGTTCGATGCTGGCGTAGAGCAGCTTCATCATGTGAAAGGGTCGAAGATTTTTCTGTGTAGGCGGCAAGGTCAGTGAATTGGAGTCTGGCAGAGAGTTCGTTATGCCCATCCACGGTAAGGTGGTAGGCTGGCTGTTCGACAGAAAGGAGGGGACCACACCCATCTGCATCGAGGGTAGCGGAGTAGAGAAGAGGTCAGACAGGATGCTACCTGTCTCTTCACCGTTTGCAGCTCCACCTGCACTGTGTCCGCTCCACGAGTACGTCGGGTAGGTCGTCGTTGGTGTGCCCAGTGCATGGTAGCCGGACGAAGTGGAAAAGGCTGGACTGGGAAAGCGGAAGGCAGCCGTGGTAGTGCTCTGTCCAGCGGGATTGGCTCGGACTGTGCCTTGAGGCGGATTGCCACCCTGTTGCAGGATGAGCATGGGTGAGAGCGGCATGGACGACTTCCTCTTGATTCGAGGCACGGGAGGCGGTCCCAAGGGAGATCCAGGCAAATTCTGCGCACCCAGCATGAAGCTAGCAGGAATACTAGGTCGTCGACTGCCCGGTTGAGAAATTGCCCTCTTTCGTCCAACGGCGCTGCTTTCAAATGAACCGGTGTGGTCGTCACCCAAGAGAAGAGCACCAGAAGAGACACCATCTTCCGCCCCTGCGCTCTTGACGTTTGTTGGATCTCGACCCTTTTCGTCGTCGCTGCCCCCTTGTCCTTTCATCGCCTTGTTGTTTCCGCTACCACCTGCCCCCTTCCTGCGCTGGCTGATGGTGCCTTTGGAGACATTATCGCTGACCAGATTCCTGACATACTCGGTCGGTCTGTTGCCGTCCACGGTCGTCATTGCACGAGGTCGCGCAATCGTATTCGAGAGTGTCTGTCGGAGGGTGCTGTTCGAGACATTGCTGCTTGTCCCGTTGCGTTCTATGTCTCTTTTCGTTGCAGCCTTAACGACCTCGGACGACTCTTGTGCAGCGGAGGCAGATGACGACTGGAAGTGGTCCTGTAGATGCGCATCCGAGCCTAGGCTCAAATATCGTCGTGAAGACTGCGTAGGCGGTCGGTTCCCATTCGCTTTGATACTGTTGGCGGTGGGAACGTCGTCCAGTGAGGAGAAACCCGCGTGATTGCGATCTTGAGGAAGGGCTATTGGTCGCGATGCCGATAAAGCTTTGGAAGAGGATGTCGTCAAAGGTAGTTGTGCTTGTGTTTGTGGTGGTGATGACGACGACGATTGCGCTGAGACTTGCCGTTGCATGGCTCCAGGCACTTCTTCTCCTTCATCTTCACGGCGAACATACATGCCGGCAGAGTCTTCTCCAGCACCGATCAGATGAGGATCAGCGTCAAAGAATGGCGTAGAAGGAGTGACCAATCCGTCATCTCCATTGCCAGCCCCTCCTCCTCCTCCGCCGCCGCCGCCGCCCACCCCGACGTGCAACAAATTCGATGAAGGCAGTCGAGATCGTCCATTGGATGACTGCACGCCAGACTGTGTAGCAGACTTACTAGCAGCAGCAGGCAATTGCGCAGATCGATACGAACTATCACTGTCGGATCGCTGTAAGGATGTTCCTCTTGCTTTCCGTTCGACGATCTCGTTCTGTAGAAGCTCCTCCTCGTCGTCTTGCATGGCCGCCGATACCCCCGGTCGTCTCATCTTGCTTTGGTATGTTATCGGGGATATTGAGGAAGGCTCGGCTGAGATCGCTATCACTGGCATGTTCCGGTCCTGTTCCTGCTCTCCAGATCTCTGCACGGTTCTTGCTTCATTTGCATGTAATGTCCCTGAATCAATCGACACGCTCCGTCGACTGGAGAATGAATCTTGCCCTGCGCTGCTCTCATCGTGTTCTGCATCGCCTCCCGCCGGAGAATGGATCATGCTCAGCAGTCGAATTCGATCAGCGTACGTGTCGTGCTGTAGGAAAATGGTGTCAGCCTGCAGCGCCAAAGCTCTCTCTCTCTCTCTCTCTCTCTCTCTCTCTCTCTCTCTCTCTCTCTCTCTCTCTCTCTCTCTCTCTCTCTCTCTCTCTCTCTCTCTCTCTCTCTCTCTCTCTCTCTCTCTCTCTCTCTCTCTCTCTCTCTCTCTCTCTCTCTCTCTCTCTCTCTCTCTCTCTCTCTCTCTCTCTCTCTCTCTCTCTCTCTCTCTCTCTCTCTCTTCGCCCCTTCCTCTACCACCGATCGCAGAACTCACAATCACTTTCAGACGCCTCCTCTCTTCTTCTCGACCGTTTTTGCGGCTCGATCCTGTAGATTTGTTCGGACTGACTCTCTCCATCACCTCTTCCAGCAGTCGAACTGCTTGTCTGTACGCCATAATGGCATCAGGAACGTTATTCGAACTATCGAGTAGGACGGCATTTTGAGCTTTCTGCAGTGCAATCGTCAGAACAGTCTTGCTGCTCAACGACTGTCCTTTGGAAGGACCAAGGGACGATCGTGTGTCTTGGCCTGGAATGGCTCCCAGCTGCATAATCGCCTCGTCGGACAGTTGACCGAGCCTGGCACTACCTTGCCGAGATGCAAACTTATTCCTGTCCCCTCGGTTCTCTCGCGTGTACGCCGTCGTCTGTCTACTCGCTGGTGACGACGACGACGACGGAATGTACTTGTTGAGCACAGAGGCCGATTCGTCGTGTATGCTTTGCCATGTCCCCTCCGTCATGGCAGGACTGGCAGTTGTACTTTGTGAGGGTGTCTTTTGATGATGGTGAGCATACTCGGCGGGATGAACTCCTCCTCCTTCCTCTCTGCTCTCTTGTGCACCATTGATCCCGCTACTATTCATGTTTTGAGCATTGTAAGATCTTCTTCGATCGCCCCTTTTCATGAATGACTCTGTCGGAGATGTCACTGCACCTTGCACTGCACTCCTCATCTCGTTGAGAGCAGGCAGATACAATTCTCTTCTGTCGCCCGACCTACTAGAAGAGCGACTGGATGGGTCATTTCCCGATGAAGGCTGCGTCGCTGCAAGTTCCTGCGCATTGCTTGAAATCGGGCTATGTGAGTTATGCTGTGGTTTCCTTCTTTCATCATCAACAGACTCTCCCGCTCTATAGTCTGCCAACATGTTTGAATTGCTCCCTCGTCCCTGCAGGAGAGCCCTTCTGCTCTGCTCATACACACCCCTCCCTGACACATTAGACGTGTTCCACCCGGGTCCGGTCGAGTTGGCGATTGCATCTCCTCTGCTGTACTGTAATTGGCTCAGTCTTCCGACTCGGGAGGACAAATTTGTCGCAGTTACTGACGATGCAGCCTTTTCCAGCTGCCGAGCGCGAGATGAAGAGGAAGAAAAGACAGTAGTAGCCGTGGCAGCAACAGCAACATCATCGTCATTGTCGCTATACGACGAAGCCCCACTCAGTTTCGTGCCCCCGTTGCGAAACAGTGAAGCCGATGACGTGGAAGTGATCGACTCTTTTCCAGCACCTCGATAATGGTCGCTTTCCGCTTGACGTCGTCTAGAGGAGGCAGAGAGGGACAAGGGATTCCTTTGTGAAAACGCCTCGTCTTGATAAAGTCCTGCCCTCCTTTCCTCGGCTTCCAGCTTCGCAAGGGACTCTCGATTTGATCTCACCGATGACCCTGCAATGTTGTCCCACCTAGCAGTCAAGGAAGCGACACCATTCGGACTACTGCCGTTGAATTGCTTCTGAGATGACTCTCGCGACCCAGAAGACGACTGATGTTGCAGCAAAGGTTTCATGCGTGTATTCTGGCCGGTCAGACTCATGTCTCCTTTCTTCGTGGGGGTGGTGTACTTGCTAGAGTATAGTCCAGTGTTGTTGCCGGCCGGTTTCGATGTCGCTGCTGTCTCTACTGGGATCTTCTCGTTGGGGTTGCTGGCTGTATACGATTGATTTGAGGGTGTACGTCCCATTTGAATCCCTAACCTAGTCCCTCTTGAATTGGCTGATCCAACCTCGCCAACGCTAGGACCTCCCTCTGATTCTTCGTCACTTTCTTCCTCCCCGGCGTTACCTACATTGAGCCCAAGGCGAGAGGCCAAGGGACTCGTCATAGAGAAGAAACTACTGTCTGCATCAAATTGGTTGGTTTTGGATGCACTAGCTCTTGATCTTGACGTTGTCGCTCTGTTGAAAGACCCTGACGTTGGACTGTCCGACCTCGAGGCAGAATACGACGTAGATGCAAACGTATCGACGACTGGCGACGATTCTCCACTGAGAACGAGAAACGACTTTTGTGGATCGCTAGTGCTTGCATTACTCGAAGATGTCTTGTGGTATGACGACTGCTTCTGCACACTTGCTTTGTTGGGTCTGACTGGTGTCTGTGATGTGATCGGTGCATAGAGGGCAGATCCAGCACTATACTCCGTCCAAGCCTGGTCCGACGCCATTCTCTCAAGCTTTTAGCGCAACTGAAGACGTTTTAATGATCGCGATTGACTGAGTCGAGCAGGACACGGAAAGGAGCGGTGTTGAAGGTGGTCGAGGGGGGACACGACAGGGCGGATGCCGAGAAAGGGTGTTCCGGCTCAATCCTTTACCATCATGAGAGCGAGGAGTACTGTGCGAAAGATGCCCGGCTTTTCTACGACACCACGATCTCAAGTAAAGGTTGAGATCGATTGCCTCGCCAGATCAATACAGAGCGACGAAGCTGTACTGCACTCGGTCGTAATGAGATGGCGGAAGCTGTAAAGAAGGGAGGATCGAGATGCCAGGGAAGCTAGCGGTAGTGTGAGCTTGACACAAAGGTAAGTCCTGTAGCACATTGAGTTACAGGATCTGATTTGTATCTTGTTGCTTTCGTACGACTCTATTCAAATTGTATCTCGTCGCCCTTTTAAGTTCGCGCGCACCATTTCTTACGGAGAGCACTTCAATCAAGAACGCGCTAGTCCAATAAAAGGAGAAAACAAAAAAACAAAAAATAACTTGAGGCCGTCTAGCGCCCTTTAGAACACTCCCTTGGCCAGACACAGATGAGGATGGTGGCCCCCCGTCTACGCGCGTGAGAGCGCAAGAACCTCCACCGTAGGAATCGAGCCTTGGTGCCGTCTGGACGATCGTCCTGCATTATCATCTTCTCTGCGTGGACAGTGTGAGCTGTTAATATCTAGCAGATGCCTCTACTTGGCTTTGCGTAGGAGATACTGCATGAATGGCCATGGAAGATGGGTACACTGGCGAGTACAGGGTAGGAAAAGCGTGAGCAGGTCCTCCTCCGAGAGCAATCGCCGTGCTTCTCTAGCAAAGCACTCATCTCGAGCATGCAGTCTTGTTACTTTGTCTTGCGCTCCAAGGAATTAGTAATCTTCCACGTTGTGAGGTCTTCAATGAAGGCAGGAGGATGGACTGAAACCGATCGCCTCTTCCTGCCTTCCTTGCCGTGGGAAAGTACGTCGCTCCTCGAAGACTATAGTTTCGGCCCGCACACGTACTCGGCTGAAGCTCGGGCGTGGAAATCATGCCAATATCTATTCTACACAGTAAATCAGACCCCTACACGATACTCGACAATCGCCCTCCTTTTCTCTCCTTCAACCAGTTACCGCTTTCGTGCATAACACGTCCTGAGCCGAGGGAAGCCTGGCTTCACGATTGCGCCCAAGGACATTGTTTGTTTGACAGGGAAAATTCCCACCCTATCGAAAGTGCGTCGTTCCCTACTTCTCTCTCTGTAGGCTGATCTTCTGGTTGGCAGCGTCTGGAACTCTCCTCGACCCCCTCTCGCTCCCCTCAGCCAAAGGAAGCGCGAGAGGGAAAGGGAAGTAGATCTCGATGAGATTCGTGACACACAGCACGTCATCAGAGAAGGTCGAGAAAGACTGGTCGTGTAGAGAAGTCTTGCCCTCACGCATATAAGCACGCCCATCGCAGCACAGTCTTCTTCCCCTCTCTGTCAATCTTCTCAATCCACCTCGGGCCCTCTTCCCTTCGTCCTACTGTGCTGGAGCAACATCCTCTTACTACTACTACTTGAGAGCCTGTCGCTATTCTCCCTCCCCCGCTTGCCTCCATCTGCTTAAGCTCTCCACTCTGTCACTGACGAGGTCTCCATTATCCATCACTACGTGAGTGGTCCACTATGGGCACCGAGAATGCTGTCTCACATCCGTCTCTCATCTGCCAGCCCTCCTTCTTGCTCGATACTTTCACACAAGACACTTTGCTAATTTACCCAAAACTTCTCGAACGATGATGATGGAAAGTTCTGCATTTCTGTCGAATTACTATCAAGAGAAGCAACGAATGGCAATGGACACCGGCATGAAGCTCAACCTGACCGGCTTATCTTGGTATGCCACTCCACCCGCTTCTGCTTTTTCTACCAGCACTTCCTTTGAATGCTCCCCTTCTTCGCTCGACTTTAGCCGTTGTGGCTCATTCTCTGACGTGAGCTGGACTTCTGATCAAGACGGAGGCTTCTCTCACCATACGCCCCACCAGTCGTCTTCCATCGCTTCCTTTCCTGCTTCACATGATTACTACGCTGCGTCTTCTGTTGGGCAGGATTTTTCGACTGCTTCTGCCCCCTATTCTTCACCCCTCGATCAGAGCGATTTTCGTTGCAAGGCGAAACAGTACGGTCAAGCGTGCAACAGCACGCTTGATCACACCACGACAAGAACATTTACTCCCCCGACTGCCAATCTTGATCAATTACTAGATCGCTTTGCTCGAGAGCGTGTGCCATGGTCTGGCTTACTCACAACCCAGCATGAATGGTATCCGATCAATGACGTTCAGGTTCAACAAGGAGCTCCCATGCCTCCTCAGCTCTCAAAAAAAGCAGGGAGCGAGTTTTCTAGTAGTGTCGCTCGAAAACACAGTGAGCTCCGTGGGAACGGGTAAAATGCGAGGTGATCTTTGTTGTTAATCTCAAATCATTACTCTCTTCGCAGTCAAGGGAGAAAAGTACAAGACAGAGCTTTGTCGTTCTTGGGAAGAGCAGGGGACATGTAGATACAACTCGTGAGTTGACAAGAGAACAGAAGTCAGCTGGAGACCTTGATGGCAAGTTTCCTGCTCACTCTGTCTCTTTTTGTCATGAGCAGCAAGTGCCAATTTGCTCACGGGCAAGAGGAGCTACACGATGTAGAACGGCATCCCAAGTATAAGACTGAGGTGAGCATTTTCACAATTTGTGCACTGCTGCGATCGGAGGAACTGATGAACAACTAACTCTCACCCTCAGATGTGCCGCTCTTTCTATCAATCAGGGTCTTGTCCATACGCAAAGAGATGTGTCTTTCTTCACTCTCTCCCCCTCGGGATAGAGAACGGAGGAGATCGATGACGAGTACAAGAAGAATCCTTTGGTCTCTCATTTTGGCCGATCTATCGCTTTCGAATGTCCACACACTCTGAGGGGCTTCATGTGCTGCTCTTGAGACCTGCCTGCACCACCGGAAGTTTGTAGCACTTTATAGTCAAGGACGTGCAATGAATATAGCTTCTTCTTGTCGGACAATGATAACCGTACAAAGTTGAAAAAGGAAGCCTCGACGGTTGTGATATAATCATGAGAAGCCACACCACTTCAGACTAGAGTGTGGTAAGAATTGAGTCAATTTTTGATGATGCATGCGAGTTTACTGTAGTGTACAAATGGGAGTTGTGACGATCATTGTCGTCGGTTCACACTCCGACCTCAACCATGGCGACTTTGCCGTTTCCTTGCCTCTTCTCTTCTTCTACCATCTCCATTGCCTCTGTGCTTCCAGGAACCAAATGCGGCACATGTTCGCCTAGGAATAGTTCGCTCGTTAGGGATGGCTGTAGTCGAAAGGAATTCGTCAGAGAGGTATGCGACGACATGACCAACTCAACGAGGCCTGCTAATTGCTCTCGTAGATCACTGGTGGAAGCAGTGATAGCCAAAGAGGCAGTCTCGACAATACCTGTCTCTTTGTCAAAGTGCACCTTCAGCGCCATTCGCTCGGGTGTGCCCTTGAATTGATCTAGGAAGTCGACTACTTTTGTGATCTCTTCTTGCCCTTCCTCTACTTCCTCTTTACCAGCAGCAGCAATGACACCTTCCTTGTTGTCTCTGCTGTCGGCGGGACCTACCATAGCAGTGTCTTCGTCTACTTCCTCCTGCTTGATGACCACGTTGCTCAGCGCTTCTTTCTCTTCCTCTGCTTGGTCTTGTTGCGCATCCCCTCCAATCATGACCTCTTCGACGTTTCCAAATCTCGCTTCGAGGAAGGCGGCCAATTGCTCTGTCCTGGCCAGGCCGTCGTCGTCTCGCTTTCCTCTAGCTACCGAATGCCCATTTTTTCCGTTTCCCACCGCCTTATCAATGTGTTCGCCTTCATGGTCATGCTTGTGTTGTGCTCCTGTTGTGATACGAACACTGGCCGGCATGGCCTCGATTCCCAGTAGAAGAGCTAGACAACTATCGGCTACCATGTCGTTGGCCACTCCGCTCTTCCACTCGAGCAAGAACTCGAAAGCGCTCTCCTTGCTTTGCTTGAGATCCAACACGTCCATGATTCGACTTGTTCTCTTCCCTTCCAAATCGACGCCTTCCAGCACCTTGCCAAACATACCTTTCAGGTGATACAGCATCAATGACCACGTCACATGTAGTTGTATCCTCTGTCGTTGAATGATCGTACTAGTGCGCAGCCCTGTAAAGTCATGCAAGTCTTCCGGATTCAAGATGGTGTAGGCAAAGTCCTTTGAGATCAGCAGGCCAGATATAATGTCATCTTGCTTCGGAGGCTTCTTTGCAATCGAACCAATCGCTTTGGCCATTCTCTCCCCTCGAAATTTGATCTTCAATGGCTCGCAATTCTTAGGTGTGTGGATCTTGATGTCTTCTGCTCGGTCGGAGAACTTGGCCTGCAAAGCTGCCTTTAGTCGATTCATATTGTTCTGCTCTCCGTGAACGAGTACGATGTGTTGCGCCTTGATCTCATCGATGAACTTGCTGTTCTGTGCGTAGTCGACGTGCGCGGAGAAGGAGATGTAATCCACCGACATTAAGAGTGGGATCCTCTGCCCGCTCAAGGCGGTAATGTCGTCTGGTACTTTGAGGATGTTGCGTGCCATCGTTCCCTCGACCGAATACCCGGTGACGATCAGACCGTTTCGACGATCTGGCGCCCATCTCTCCAGCAACTCTCTCGACACTCCACTCTGCATGAAACCAGGACTGGCCATCATCACACAAGGTCCCTTATCCTCGAATTTGTCTAGACTCCTCAGATTGCTAACGTGCTTAAAGACGAAGGGATTGTCTCTTCGGTTGAAGCGAGATCGAATGTTGTCGTTCATCGTGTGAATGTATGTTTGATAGATGCTGATGCACTTTCGAGCAAGTGAGGAGGCGTAGTAGATGGGAATCGACTGCAACTCGGGATGCTGGGCCCAATATTCGTCAAGAAGAAGCAGTAGTTCTTGTGCTCGTCCTAGCACGAATACGGGAAGTAAGACTCTGCCCCCTCGTTGCACAATCGTCTTTACTTGTTCAGTAAAGCGCTCTTCCTTTTCCAGTCGAGGCTCTAAGCTCTGCACTCCGTAGGTACTCTCGCTTATCAGCACATCTGGACGTACAGGAGGAATCTCTGCTTGAACGAGATGTCGATCTTCCTCTCTGCTGAAGTCTCCGGTGTAGAGTATCCGCAGGCCTGCAATTTCGATCATAAACATACATGCTCCAAGAACATGACCTGCATGGTAGGGAGTAAAGCGGAGACCACCACTGATGGCCACATCTTGATGGTAGTCGATCGCCTCGATCTGCCTCCATGAAGCGAGCATCTCTTCTTCGTCGAATAGATTGTCGTCTGATCCTGCATTCGACATGCGTACAAAGTCAGACATGAGGAATCGATAGACGGCTTTCGTGGGATGCGTCATGTACACTTTGCCCTTTCCATCCTTAAAGTTCGTCTTCTCCATCACATAAGTGAGTGCTGCTGCGTGGTCGAGATGAAAATGCGTGATGAGTAACGCATCGACTGTACTCCAGTCCAGTTCGTCGATGAAAGGCAGCGCAGCAATTCCCTGAAAAGCGGGATGAACGCCCGCATCGCACACGACTGTCTTGCCCTTGTACGTCAAGACGCAGCAGCTCCTGCCGACTTCCTGCCCGGCACCAAGCATCTCGATCCGCAATTCATCTGAACTGTCGCTACCAGCTGCCGCCACTGCTGCCATGACGAAAAATCGGCTGCTTTACACCTTTGGATATTCAAGAGATGATCAGATCAAAACGAGAGCGGTGGATAGAGTGAATGGGAAAGGAAAAGGTCTAAGGCTTGGGAAGGAAGCGCTTATGTCAGCAGCTCAACGCGATCCCGACACTTGCAACCAACTCTCAGCCAACCCTTGGGAGGCGTCGACCTCAAATCTTAAATTTTTGTAGTATAACTTGACGTTCCTGCAACTGCACACTCTATCATCCGGGCCAGTAGAGTTCCATTGGGATCACCCAGAGCGAGACAAGCCTCGCTCTCCCTCCTCCAGTAGTAGCACGATGATTTGCGCATAGGACTAGAGCTACTTGCAATCGCCCTCTTCTCCGGGGCAACATTTAGCATCCCCAGTCACGTCGGTGCACCGGCCGTCATGGAGAGTCATCCTCTTTCTCTGGGAGACTCGCCCTCAGCGGCAGGTTCGTCCGCAGTGACTGACTCGTATCTTGCTCCTCCCACGTTTGTGTCAAGAAACGATACGATTCGAGGAGCATCCTCTTCGTCACAGGCCCGTCCAGGATACTTTGACCTGCAGAGGCTAGCAGCAGCCCACGCAGAAGCCACGAATGCCGTCAGTAGGGACCGAAAGTCCTCTGCATCGTACACCGCATCGGTATTTGCTTCATCCTCTATCGCCCCTAGCTCACAAGACAGTGAAGACGGAATGGAAGAGCTGGATGATAGCATAGATGGGGAATCGGACGAGGAGGAGGAAATACCTCGATGGCTACAGAACGCCAATAGTACTATAACGGACAGGAGGCCTGCTTCACGCAACTCTGTAGTATCGAATTATCCTAAAACAGGCAGCAAAAGGGTTTCTGTCAACGGCACCATCGCTCGCGGAAACGATGCCTCTTCTTCTCGAAATAGTAGGCGGTCTCCAGCCCCGTCCAGTCCAGCATACAAAAAATCGACACCACAAACACATGAGACAGCTTCTTCCCTGTTCCCCCCCGGTGATTTCGAAGGGCAGGAAGCGTCCGAAGCGGTTCAGGGCGACAGTAAGCCCAGCCAGCAATTCTTGTCGTCACTGTACCTCATGACAGACGAAGAGCTGGACAGGCATCTTGGCATCATACCTAGCACTTCTTCTCGACCCAAGACAGCTCCTTTGCAGTCTCAGACGTCGAAGAAGTCAGGAGACATTGAGACGATGGCAACGAGAAGCATATCTGGTGATCATCTGACTGTCTCTCCAACATCCTACAGCGGCCGCTCATCCTCTGCTAGCGTCGCGGATCCGGAGGCACAAGCAGCAATGGTCGGTGATAAATCTCCTTCACGAGCTCAACATAAGCTCCTTCGAGATTTGTCTGAACGATTTGGATCAATCATAAAAGACCAAGACCTTTCTAGACGTGCTTTTGAGAAAGAAAGGGAGCGACTGCTGATGACGTTGAATGCTCAAAAGAAAGAATCCGAGGCAAGAGAGCTAGCTCTTCGAGAGATCTTATTGACGATGGGAGTCTCCAAAGCTAGGCTAGACAGAGCAATCGTACAGGCAACATCAGAAGCGCACATTCCAGTGATCAACGTAGACGAGCAGCTGTCTGAGCATCTTCGTCGATCTGATCTAGTGGCAGCAGGACGCTTGGCTCAAACAAAAGCAACAAATGACGAATTACTTCCTGCATCTTTACGAGAAGCTATGCTGGAAGCGGCAGATAATACGAGTCCACTCTTTGGTCGAGATTCGTTTGAGAGCGTTCGAAGGCCTCTAGCAAGACGTGCGACGACGCTTGCGTCACATGAGGCAGAAGAAGGTCAAACGCCCGTCCGATCAAGTTCACCAGATCTGAGCCTTCCACTGACTACGACCATTCCATCGATTATATCGACACCGACTGCCCGTTCTGCCTGGGGAAGTGGCCTAGTGCCCTGGGTAGGGACGACTGGGGGAAGTAGAAAGGCAAGAGCAAGCATCCAAGCCACTAGTCCGGCTGCTGTAGAGGCGGATGGCTATTTTTCAGATGGACCTGGCAAGGATGTCTCTCATCACTCCCCCTCTCCAACGCCAAAGCAGCGTCAAGCTCGATCGAACTCCATCTCTGCAGTCATGTCTCAATTGGAAGATGGAAGCGAGGATGAAGACGAGAGACGAGGCTGGGCAGATGCTGCAACAAGAAGTGCTTTTGGAATCCTCGGCACTTTGGCGTGGAGGCGCAAGAAGCCTGATCGACCAAGTATAGCGGGCAAGAAGAAAGCGTCACATGCATCCAAGTCGCAGTCTCCGCAGAACTCGCTCTACGGTGAGAGAGCCATACGACAAAGGGATGACGCTAATGAGGATACTGTCAGTGTTCGCAGCTCTCGCACAGGAAGAAGTTCGTTAAGCTCGAAGCTGATCGACATTGGCGGCGAGAACGAGGGAAACGAAGACACCATCCGCGCCAAGAATGGTCTATTACGACCTCCTGTGCAACACACACTTTCTGGTCGAGACGTGGTATCCGCCATTTACGAAGCCATTGGATCTGCACCGGCATCGCCAGAGAACGAAAAGAAACATCCGTTTGCCAATGAACCCCCCAAGCCAAGTCATTTCAAGGCGATCTGTCTAGCGACGAGGATCATGACTTCTGATCCAGGTAGTGTACTCTTGAACAGCGGAAGGAAGACGTCACCAGTCGTCAAAAGCATGGCAATGGCCGTGGTGGAAAGAGCAAGAGAGGAAGGGAAGATGGTGAGAAACATCACCACAGCAAGGAGTAGCAGACGGTCATCGACTCTTTTTGTGACGCCTGCCAGAGAGAGATCGGCTAAGGACGGCAGGGACGCTCGTGCAACACCGCCAATCAGTACGACGACATCGAGTCACTCCAGCTCAACAGCCACATTGAGTAGAGCCTTAGGGAGTCATAAGGAGAGATCAGCGTCTAAAGTGACGGAGCCGAATGTGACTAGACTGCCTCAACTATTCGGATTCGGAGTGTCGATACCTGCCTCACCAAGGTCGATGGAGATTGAATCGTCTAAAGGGAAGACTGTCAAAGATGCAAAGGACGCTGCGGTTGCATCAGAGGCTACTCCCATGGTCACTGAGCTGGAGCCAATCCTAGCGCACGACGTCAAACCACCGACGTTGGCCTTACTAGCTCGGAGGTCGACGATCACACCGCAACCACTTCGACGTCGAAAGAGGCAAGGGACGATCGATAGTTTGGACAAGGTATCTGAGGATGAGGAATCCTCTGGCGACGAATTCGAAGTGTATGGAGGCAAGAACCTTCAAATCACCCCAATGTCAGAACAGTCGTTGCATCGTGTCAACAGAGCAGAAGGGGATGAAGCGCTCTTGACGGATCGGTATGGATTCGTCTACGATGCCACACCTGCCGACGTCCGATTGCTGAGAAGAGCAAGGAAGGAGGCGACACATGCACCTGCTTGCCTTACCGGTATTCGAGTCGGTGTTCGAGCAAGGGGCGGGTCCGACAGCCAAAGCGACGATGACAAGGACGATGTTGATCTGGAAGGGCCGGATTCTGAGATTGACGACGAGGAAGAAGCAGAGAAGACGAAGGATGAATCTAGCAATCACGTTGGCAACGACTCTGATGCCGCTTCACAACACACTGTTTCCTCGCACAAGACAGCGGGGACCGGTGGCGCAAGCGCTAGCAACAACGTCAGTCTTCTGTCTGTGAAGCCTTCTAAAGCGGTAGCCGAAGCGTCGATTCTGAGTGCAGCTTCCTTCACATCCTCATCGCCTGGTCCAACGTGTCCCACGCAGGAAAAGATACACTTTGAAGGGCAACAGTCGAGTTCGACACCTTCATCTATGGCCGCTGCGAAACGACCTCCTAGCACTTCACAGACTGTCAAGCGACTGTTGGGACAGTTGCAGGTCATGCATCAGGACCAACAAACCAGTCAACAGACTGAATGGGATAACTTTCTCCAAAGAAGAAGAGCGGGCGCTAGTGGGGCGAGAGAGAAGGTTGAAGCGGTACCCTCTCCTTCTGCAGCAACGCAAACACGGTCTTCGTCCATCACGGACGTGGTGCGTAAGAGTGGTGATGCGTTGGGTATCACATCCAAGACGGCCGGTCCTTTGTTTTCAAAAATAGATTCAGCGGCTCTTTCGGAGGAAGAATGGCATCTAGGCGGACTCGTAGGGCTGAGTCGAATGGGCACAGAGACAAAGGATTATCAGGATTTTGCAAAGCTGATTCGGAAAGGTGTGCCCTTGATCTACCGGTCGAAGATCTGGTACGAGTGCAGTGGTGCAATGGAGCTGAATGAGCCGGGAAAGTACCAGGAACTCTTGCTTGATCATGAGAATGAAGAGAATCCATGCACTCATCAGATCGACTTGGACATCGGTAGGACTATGCCGACGAACATCTACTTTGCCGGCGATGGACCTGGTGTGATTAAGCTGCGGCGCTTGCTGGTCGCTTTCTCGTGGTACAATCCAAAGTGTGGCTACTGTCAAGGAATGAACAATTTAGCAGCCACTCTCTTGCTCACCCACGCCACCGAAGAAGAGGCCTTTTGGGTGCTTGTGAGCATCATCGAGAAGATCTTGCCGGAAGAGTACTATACGTCGCACCTTCTCGTCTCTCAGGCGGATCAAAGAGTCCTGATGGACCTGATGGACGAGGTGCTGCCGGCTCTGTCCGCTCATATCCGTGACCTGGGTGTGGATCTACCTGCCGTCACCTTTGCTTGGTTTCTTTCACTCTACACGGACTGTCTCCCTGTGGAAACGCTGTTTCGGGTCTGGGATGTCATGTTTGTCGAAGGTATGATCATCCTCTTCCGCATTGCGATTGCCATCTTCATCGTCAATGAAAAGGAACTTCTGGAGACTTCATCTCCCTCGGCTTTCTATAGTTTCGTACACGGTATGACGTCGCATCTCTTCTCCGTAGACCGATTGATCAAGGTGAGTCAGTAGGAGTTCACGAGTCAGCTTCTCCATGCTGATGCAGACCTCTTCCTCTTCTGCGCGACTACAGCTCGCTTGTGAAGACCTGAAGTCTACCGTTCGGAAGGAAATGATTCTTGAGAGGAGGGAGAAGCACGTTCAAGATCTCACCATTGAGCTCGGTCTAGATACAGCCGCACCAGTATAGAAGATGCTCATTTCAAGCAACACACAACAGAAAGGATACCTTCTTTCCGTCTTCCAGGGCAAGTCACTGTATTTCTACACTCCTACCCCGCATCTTCATTGTTTAAGAAGGCGTGAGGCGTTACTGTATTCCTAGTGTAATCTATCTCACGCACTCGCGGGCCGGACCACCACAATGATGACCGTTTTTGCGACAGGTGAGACCCCATGGTCTGACGAGCAGCCCGAAGTGGGAAAGGGGAGGCGCTCGTAGCATTTTGTTCTCATCCCAGCATGTCTGGCACACCGACGAGATCTGGTCGGATTGCGCAAGTACATTTGACCGAGCAGTGGCCGATCTTGGAAGACGGCGCCAGATGCTGTGCTCTTCTACCTGGCTTTGGGTATACGCCATTGATGAACGCACACAGCAGACAGTCCTAATTCATGCTTTGAATCCTTGCTTCGTTAAACATCCTACTATCTGGCCTTCTCTCGCCTTCAAAATCGTTGCCACTACCAGAATGCGCGAGTCTGTTGTCTTCCTTGTCGCTTTGCTACTCTGGTAAGTCGCTGCCTTATCTTGTCAACACGTTGCGCTGCATCTCACTGGAAAAATTTTACACTTCCAGCATAGCTTCTGCGTCTTCGTCTGAGCTCATTGAGTCTGATATTAGGGAAGGAAAGCAAGAGAATTTTATTGCTGATCTCGCCGACACAGAACGGTATAATCATCGCATCTCAACATCAAAGGTGCCCTACTTGAACAAGATTGCGGAAGCAGAACGAGCTACGCCCCTAGAAGTTGGACATCTCGAGAAGAGAGCACCTTTGCCTCTGCCTGGTGGATCCTGCACCAAGACAGGAGTAGAGACAGGAGCAGCGGCAAGTGGAAGTGGAAGCGGAGGTGAAAGACCGCCTCAGAGGCCACGGCATAAGCTTCCAGGTGCAGGTGACCATTTGACGGATCGCATCAATAGTAGTGTAGCCGTCGAAAAGCAGCTCAAGGCGATGAGAGTTCGTCTAAGAGAATTGGACCTTCTGAGGAGAAACGAGAACATTACAAATGACCAATTGGAGGAGAGAAAAGGACTCATAACGGAGATTGCTGAGCTGACCAAAGAACGCGATGCTATGGTACCCAAGAATCCAAGAGGGTTTTGACGAGCAGCAGTCTACAAGGTAGTGCATCTCTCTGTTTCCTCCACCGTTTGCCAGTATGTACCCTTTAGATCAATATAGCTGCAAAATCACCTGCGACGACAAGCAGATAGATAAATTTGTCTAGAGCGAGGCAGTGCGGACAGCACGGAGAATTGGCAGGCGGTCATGATCACACTAGATCAAGGTGGCGAATGGGCCAGGGTCTCGGACAACAATACTAAGAACGATCTGCTTTCCTGATAGAAGTGGTGCGGATGTCGCCGGACGTGGTATGGTCTGGTCGTCATCTGCAAAGGAATCTCTAAGACCAGATGAAGGCGTTGGCGAAGGCCCTGTGGGCGTATGATGCTGTCCTGGGGCAGAGCCTCCGCCAATCGCGCATGAAGAGTAGTGAAGCGCAACATACTGCCTCCTTTAATTATGTGGCGGCTAGTGAGTCAAGCATGGAGGGTTTTGTAGGATGGTGTCTATCAGTCTGTCTCCTCATTCTCTCCCCCTTCTACTTATCTACAGATCAGCAAATTGTAAAGTCTTCGCTGACAATGCTTTCTTGGAGACCTGCTGCTGTTGCTACTTGGATCTTATTGTGAGTGTACGCTGTCCGCTCTTACATTAGATTTGAACTCACTGCCATCTCTCTATAGCTTGGCTCCAGGATCAATTCTGGTTCATGGCTCTGCCAAGTCTGGAAACCGACATACAAGTCAAGCGCTGAGCGTTGATAATCTGAGCTTTTCTTACTTCTATGGACGAGATCAAAATCTCAACCTTGTGAAGAGATCCCCAGTACCGGTGCCTGGTAACGCTTGCATGAAAGAACCATCAACTTCTTCAAGTGAGCCCGTTCGAGATCGAAGAAAGGGTAAGGAAGTCGCGGTAGACGGTGAAGTAGGGGAGAGACGTAACAATTCTGAAGTGCAGTACAGCCACATCGACCAAGTATTTGCGGATTCTAGGAAACCACACGAGCATTTGACTCAAATCAAGGATGAATTGAAGGAGATGATCGACAAGAGGGTGTTCGCACACGGGAATAGCTGGCCCAATTCTGAGACCAAAGCAAGATACGACCTACTGCATCAAGAAAAGACATACTATCGGAAGATCATCATAGACATCTGGAAGAAATATGAGATGTCTCAGGGCATTCATCGTTCCGCTGGATACTACGAGGAGCGTGTGTAGCGTGGAGGGGACCATCATGATCTTTTCTTGGAACTCTCGTCAGGCCGGCGTCCGACTGTGTGCCCGACTGCATGACAATGACTGCTTTTCGCCATCTTTGTACTTTCCCTACTCGCGTTTACTGAAAACCCCCTCTCCTCATCCCATCCACCTCGATGCAACCAACCTCCTTGACTGAAAATGCGATACATCACATCTCTTCTCGAGCACTAACGTGGGCTCCGTGGCGAATTATTTCCGCCTACAAGCTGCGACGACAGTGTTTGGCATAAGGTTGTCATGACCTTGTACTGATCAAGGGAGGGGAGAGCCTAACGAGGGATGGATATGTAGCCTTCTCACCTTGCCAATTAAAGTACTGTCCGACGCGATCCCACGCGTTTCAAGGTGGGGGACTACACAATTTCAAGATCCGCTTGGACTGGGCTTTCCGAAATACTATATGTGTTACTTCACTTTCTTGTACGTCTTCCTATACCATCCCATCTCGTCCCATCTCATCCCATCTCTCATAACATGGGAAATGAGGACGATGAGTTTGATGATGAATTCGATGATCTCCCTGTGGACATCCTCGAAGAGAGCCTGGCTCGATTAGAGGAGTCTTTCAACAGTCAGCAAGGACCTCATCCTAGCATGTCTCGACTGGTGGGGAATGGTGTAATGGGTACAGCTTCAAAGCAGCCGGGGAGAGGTGAGCGGAATACAGCACTGCGAACAGCAGCCAGAAGTCCTGGAGTGGATGACTACCGAGTCTCGCATCAAGGTCAAGTACAGGGAGGTAGTATTTTACCTGCAGGAGATGATGAATTTGATGATGATGGTGGAATGTGGCGCAACATGGACCTCGATCGGATTGACAATGAAGCCATCGAGTTGAGTCAGAAGTCACAAAATGGGAGTATCGGAGCGATGGGGAGAAAGATCGAGCTGCCGAAGCGATATTCAGTCGAGCGAAGTGCGCAAAGGGTAGACAGACCAGCTAAAAGGGCGAGGGAGGATGAGCATGGTCCGGCTGTCAAGAACATCACGCAGAAAGGTAGGGAAGAGAACTTCGGAGGTGAGCTCGCTCAAGACAGGAAGCGGATCGCAGAGCTAGAGGAGCAATTAGCAAGGAAAGAAGAGGAAATTGCCAGGTTCAAGAAGGAAAATCGAACAAAAGTCGGCGAAGTGTCTGTCCTAAGAGCCAATATGAACAAGGTGAGCAAAGCAAAGAGCAAGATGCGCTGATTCTGGCTTACCTCATGCGATGTCATGTCATCTTTTGAAAGACTGTGGCCGACTTCAGCAGCGTGTTGAAAGAAAAGGAGGAGGCGATAGCAAAGCAAAAGTTGCTCAACAATGAAATGAAAATGATGCATGAAGAGCAGCTAGCACGCAACGAGACCATCAATGCGTTCAGGGTGAGTCGAAGCCTGGCGACTGGCGAGAGAAGGACAGAAAGGTAGAGGAGAAACTCACATTTTACTCTCACATGCAGCACACTGAACTTGCGACGACGGCTCGTTGGAGTAGTATCACTGCTTCTGTGGCCAGGCGAAGAGGAGGGCCAGGGGCACACTCCAGCCAACGTAACTACTCGCAATCACATTCTCAAGTAGCTGCAGCTGCTGTTGGCTTAACCACACCGACGAGAAAAAAGCGAGGTTCCCATCGTAATCTAGGGAGTGGAGGCGGAGGCAGTGGTGGTAGTGGTGGTGAGACTGGAAGGAAGGCTACTGCGGAAGGAGAAGAAAGTCCGTCTTCAAGGAGAGGTCAAATGAGGCAGCTCCGTCAAGTAGTCTTGGATAGCGCATTGAAGACTAAGCCAAGGACTCCCGCTTTTCCTGGCTTCGTCAATTCATTTGCTAAATCAAATGAGAAGAAGCCTCGTTCAGCATCGAAAGGTCAGCAGCATCAAGATACAAATCGTTCAAAGCCGGAGGAGGAAAATGGGACGCATGCTCCTGATAGCGACGACGTAGTCTTCCAGGATTTGAACCCACTACAGCCCCGCACCGAAACAGCTGAGAGAAATGATTCGGCCCACCTGCCTTTTCGGCTTAGTCTACACGAAGAGACTGTGTCCAAGGAAGAAAGTTCTACTGGATGGTCACATCCTCCCTATCGCTACCTTTGGGCCGTCTCGACTTACTCCAAACGACTCAACTTCCTGTCGTCGCTCATCCTGAGTCACACCTCTTCACCTTGTCCTTCAGTATCACCACACGCAATCACTCACTCTTCCACCCTGTACCGGCTGCTGAACGCTTCCCTGCCACCTCAAACACCTGTAGCACTGCAAGAGCAGTACGTCATCGCTACACACGTCCTACTCAACATGCTATCGCAAGGAGCAGCAGCTGATGCAGAAGATCGCTTCACCTATCTCCTTGATAGGTTCTCCTATGAAGAGAACAAGGAACTCGAAAGGGAAGAAAGATTGAGTCAAGATGAAGAAGAATATTGGGCTTGTCAGATGCTCATGGAAGAAGGGTTGAACGATGTTCTGATTGGGATCTCCTCTGTTTTGTGTACCATGATGTCGATCTCGTTTCAAACGTACATGGTAGAGAGATTGTACGATGTCCTTACACTGATGAGGAATATCTGCATTCATCAACCTTGGATGATACACGCCATACTGTCCACCTCCTCGTCACTCGATAGCCTGCCGCCCTCTTCTACCGCCGCCGCTTCTGCTGCTGCTCAACTCACGGATGATGTGGCAGGTTCGGAAGCAAACCACTTTGAAGTGGAGCTGGAAAAGGTCATTATCGCTTGCGTGCAGAGACTGTCTGCTAGTGAGGAAAAGGATGCTGGTGGCGAGAGTGAAGTATGGCCCATGAAAGCAGCGACCTCGGAAAGCCTCCTTCAGGTGATGGTTGGTATTATGGAAATTATGTCGTACGAGGTGCGAGACAATGACAACTACTCGTGAGTGTAGATGATGGTTCGTGGAAGGCACGGTCCTGGGGCTGTAAGGCTGAGGCTCTTTCCCTTTTTTGGCATCTTGATAGTCTAACTTGCATGCACAAGTTGAAGCGCATCATCGATGAACCAGGCATCGTAGCTTCTCTTCTCAACATCAATCGACGCGACTCCATCACTATCCGCCAGACGATCTCACTCTTGATCAAGTTGAGTCAGCATTCGACACTGTGGCGAAACGTTATAGCTTGTAAGATTGTCAAGAATCCTGATCCACAACGTCGAGCAAATCCTCTTTTATCGAAATCAGAGACGCCGTTGCTGGAGATGCTAGCAAGGGTGCTCGTCGATGGCAGAGCGAAGACCAGTGCAGCAGAAGGACATGACATCCATTGCGATATAGTCACTCTCCTCTCACAGCTAGTGGTCCAGCATTCCGATGCACTTGTACTTGTGGCAGAGTCGAATTCAATCCTGGCCGCCATCATCAAGTGCTTGCAGATTGACACTGGACTGATCTGGAATGATGATGGAGAGGAGGTCCGAGATCAGGAGGATGTCAAGGTGATCAAGTGAGTGAAGGGTCGTGCTTGACAGAGTGGTGGCATCTCGTAGCCCTTTCTCACTCCTTCTTTGCCATCTCGATCAGTATTGTGGAGCGGATCTGCATGGACGTAAGACTGATGTCGCACCTTTACATCTACCCCAAGAGACCGACGAATATCGCAAAGAAGTTGCAGAGTCACGAGAGTCATTTGCTCTTGAACGGTATCAAGCATTGCTTCATCTCGTCGATGAGCAGAGTCGCCTTTGCCGTAGAGCCTGATTGGTTCGACGTGTCTTCCGGCCATCTGTTGGGAACAGTCAATGAAAGCGCATCTAACCTGCTGGAATTGATCCTGTCGCCAGAAGAGATGGAGAGCGCTTGGGAGATGCTCAATGAGGAGGACGAGGAGGAGGACGAGGAGAGGGAGGAGGAGAGGGAGGAGGAAGAAGAGCAGCACGGATATGAAGAGGAGGAGGATGTTGAAAGTCAGACTCAGATCGATCAAGAAAGCGGTCGTGAAGTGATTGTGATCTCGTAAGAACTATAAAGCCATGAACAAGGAACATCTACCATCCAGAGGTCCTGATAACATAAACGCATTGTACTAATAGACTGTCAACTCATCGTTTTGCATTTCTCTCAATGTCCGTTTCTCACAAGCATAGGTGCCATTGCCCGTTAGATCTTCTCCTTCGTTCGAGACGCGACAAGGATTCTTGAGGCGAGGGAAGAAGTGAACGATCGAGAAACCTGTGCTATTCCTTAATCTATTCCAAGCGCTTGCCTTTGACGTCTTGTCTCCCTGTCACTTCGTCGAGTTCCGCCTCATCTTCCGCGCTCGATCTTCTGCTTTTCAGAGTCCTCGGCTTGAATTGGGGAGCCAGGGCAATGCTCTTTTGCCTCTGCGTCTAATGCGGTGGGGTGGGTCATGCAAGTCAATCGAGCATGTGAAAGGTGTGCAAGGAGGAAAGCCAGGTGTGATGGCTACGAACCTTGCCGACGTTGCACTACCTCCAATAGTTCATGTGTCTATTCAACTGCAAGGAAGAGGGGTCCGAAGCGAAAAGCAAGAACGACTGAATCGTTCGCACCATTAAATTTGTCTTCCATCGGCAAGGAGGACGAACCTGTCTCTAGCATCGATTCCCTCATACCGGAAGTGCTGCGAGATCACCTTTTGGATCTGTGTCAAGCTTTTGTCACCCTGTCATGGCCCATCGTCTATGCACCCAGTCTTCCATCTCTCTCTTCACTACATGAAAGAAGGCCAGTCCTTTACAGTGCTCTATTACTTTCCTGCACTGCTATCACATTTGATGGTACAGAGCAATCCTCCCCTCCCTCAACCGACGTCAAGCAAACAAGAGAACGACTGCTTCGCAACTTCGAGGCTCATTTGGAAGCTTTTGGCGGTCTTCGTTGCACAGAGCCAAGTCTAGCAGTCATACAAGCACTACTTTTTGTGACGAGCTACTACGTGGGGGCAGGCAAGATCACCATCGCATGGAATCACTGTGGCCTGGCTTGCAGGATGGCACTTAGCATGTCACTTCATCAATGTTCTCGCACTTCCGGTAAGAAGCAAAAAAGTCGTATGGAAGAACAAGAAGAGAGAAGGACATTCTGGGGTCTGTACATAATGGAGGTTGTGGTGGCCTATCTTCTACGACTGCCGCCTCTACTCAGAGCAGAAGATGCGGATCGAGAATTGCCAGATCTAGATGAGAGGGACGAGTATGAGATATGGTTGAACGATCGCACTCGCAAATTTGTCAGTGTCCCTCAAGCTGAAGCGATGACGGGTGTTCGCACGCATGCCATCTCCTCTTTCTTGGCCTGGGTACAAGTCATGAAGGAGCACGAAAGTATTCGCAAGGACCTTCGAAGAGATCTACCCAGCGGAACAGGCGTCTTTGAGAGGATGTATCGGCAAAGAAGTCAACGGTTGCAAGCCTTTAAAGATCAATTGCCTCAGCACCTACAATGGTACAGCCCCTTTGTCGACCCTGAGGCGGCAAATTTTACCAATCTCGCTGAGTATGACATAAAGTACTACTTAGCAATGGATAGTCATGGCGGCGTGACACCTCAGGTGCTTCTCATGCGTGCATGGTACAGTGAATGCTGCATGCTGTTGCACCGTCCGTGTGTTGGTGAAGGTCAGCAAGGTTCAGAATCCGCTCGACTGTGTCTCTGTGCCGCTACCGAAGTCTGCGCCATCGTCAGTGCTTACGAACGATCGTTTGGAATCAATCTGATGCAATCCGGATTCATACACATCATCTTTCAGAGTGCCACTCTCCTAGCAGCCATGGAAAGTGTGTACCAAATCTATGGACATAGCTTTTGGAATCCGCCCCTACCAACTTTCCCAATAGCAAGTCTGTTCGACCAGTGCTTTGCTTGGCTGGAAAAGTTGTCAACTCGATATCCTTTTGCAAATCACTACCTCTCGATTCTTGCGTCTCTCAGTAAAGCGCATGCACAAAGCTGGTCGGGATCCACCACACAGATGCAAAGAGGAGCAATCGAGTCAGATGCCACAGTGACGATGCCGATCGGACCCACTCCATCCTCATCAACCACGCAAATGCAGCAGCAGCAACAACAGCCCGAGCTCGATCATACAAGCACGTCTTTGACACCTCTGATAGAGCAAAATCCTATTCAGCTTCCGGAAGACTTCTGGGACATCGTTCCCTTCGATGGAGAGAACCTCAATGAATGGCTAAGCGGAATCGAATCATTCGTCCCGATGTAGTTTGCTGGACCCGTTATACCCTGCTGTACTGTTCTCATGCTACCCTTATTTCGTGCACCCATATCAGATCTCGTGTTAAATGCTTGGGCTTTGAAATTGAGGGTCTTTCAGAGCAATTTGTCTACTAGGCTGTCTCCTTGTTCAGTGTATCAATCATCGCCCTCACCGCCCTGACATTCTCCTCCGCCCCTTCCATGTCACTGTGCAGACAGACTGAGAAGTATTTCCTCTCTTTAAAGTGTGCAGTGAGGGGGTCCGAATCGGTCAGAACATGCTTCACTCGTTCGGCACATTCCGTAGGAGTTGCCTTTTTCGACTTGGACGGTGGCAGGAGTTGACCTTCTGCGGTGTAGCTGTGCAAGTTGGCGACATCACCCAGCTCAGCCACCGTTCTCCGCCAACGCTTACGCCTCTTTTTTGCCCGTTCACACTCACTCAATGTCGGCAAAGAACTCTGGCACAAACGGTACATTGAGCTCTTTTGCAATCTCCTCGTGAAGCGTGTTTGGGAGTCCATCTGCGTAGGATCTGTGAGTCTCTTTATTTTAGTCTTCGTCAATCGAAGGCGTCACTCACAGAAGGGAACTCCGAATGTTTTGATGGCACGGATCGCAGCCTGGCAGACCTCTTTGCTACTAAGTAGGTAGAAGTAAAGCGCACCATGAGGCTTCACATGACTCAGCTTCACTCCTTCCGCTTGGCAGAACGCCCACACTGCACCCGTTTGATACAGTATGATATCATGAACTTCCTCTGCCGACAGCTGCATTGGTCTACGACCGAATCCTACCAGATCTGGGAAGCCGGGATGCGCTCCTACCATTACGCTGTGCTGCTTGGCAAGCTTGACAGTCTTGTGAATGGTCGTAGGATCAGAGGCGTGAAAGCCGGCAGCTACATTGGCAGCATCTATGAACGGCATGATCCCTTCATCATCGGCCAGCTTCCACCGCCCCAGCGATTCTCCCATCTGTGAAGTGAAAGAGTAAGACATACTCAGCATTTGCTAAATAGACACTGACTTCTGAAAGCTCACATCGCAGTTCAACTCTATCCTCTTCTGACTGGACATCTTCCTGGTAGGTGGTAGGTGCCAGTTCCACCGAGTGTCTATATACTCTGTGTGCTGCTCTATATATGACACGACCCCGTACGGCGTTTAGCCTGTTCTCCAAATTATCTCTTGTGGGTTGGGTACGTCGCCTTGCCTGGCCTGTGCGAGCGTGTTATATTTATTGAGAGATAAGAAAGACGACTTTTTGTGGAGAAAGAGAGTTGGAAAGTGAAATTCAATTATGAAGGAAGTTGGTTCCTCAGGAGCGACATTTGTGGGGGTGCCTCCTGCTTCTCTTCTTTGCTCCTTGCCCTCATTTATTTGTGTCGTCGTTAGGAAAGGCCTTCAATGAGCCAAAGTCATGGCTTCACAGCAAGTAGAGGCGTCTTCACCCCAACTGAGCTCAAGACGGTACTCATTGCTAATCGAGGCGAAATTGCATTAAGATTACTTCGTTGCTGCCAGGCCTTGTCCCTCCAAACAGTAGTAGTCTATACAAACGAAGATGCTGGTGCTCCGCATGCAGGTCAAGGGACACATTCTGTACTACTGCAAGGCAAAGAGTCGGAAGGAAAGGGCTACCTCGACAAGGAGGCGATCATCAACGCAGCAAAGCAGTACAATGCGCAAGTGATTCTTCCGGGCTATGGCTTCTTATCGGAGAATGAAGAATTTGCAAAGATGGTGGAAGATAGTGGAGTGGTATTCGCTGGACCAAAGAGTGACACGATCCGAGAGCTGGGGCTAAAGCATAGATGTCGAGAACTTGCCAAAGATGCAAGTGTCCCTTGTGTACCTGGATCCGATCTGCTGAGCAATAAGGAAGAGGCCCTGAATGCTGCCGAAGAGATAGGCTATCCGGTCATGCTCAAAGCTAGTGCAGGCGGTGGCGGTCTTGGACTGCAGGTATGCCATGATGCAGAAGAGCTACGATCAGCTTTCGACACGGTTTCAGCTCGATCGAAGAGTCTCTTTGGAAGTACTATCTGTTTTCTGGAGAAGTTCGTACAACGAGGGCACCATATTGAAGTGCAGATCTTTGGAAATGGGATGGGCGACGTGGTTCACTTTGGAGAGAGGGAGTGCTCCATCCAAAGAAGGCATCAAAAGGTGATCGAAGAAGCGCCCAGCTCGTTTGTGCAGGGAAGGAGTGATCATTTTCGTGAACAGATCACCGAGTGTGCAACGAGATTTGCTAGTCAAGCAAAGTACAAATCAGCGGGAACATTGGAGTTCCTCGTCGATGACGACACGGCCAATTTCTACTTTCTCGAGTGCAACACTCGTTTGCAAGTCGAGCATTGTGTAACAGAGATGGTGTGGGATATCGATCTGGTGTCGCTGATGCTGAGACAGGCCGAATTTGAAGTGATGGGTAAAGGTGGGATCCCTGCGTCTGAACTTCTAGCACTTCAAAGAAGTCAGCCAAAAGGGTGGGCAATCGAAGCAAGATGCTACTGTGAGAATCCTTTACGAAACTACAATCCCAGTCCCGGTCTTTTGCAGTCAGTAGACTGGTCGTTGACAGAGAATGACCGAGTTGACGGCTGGGTGTCTACCGGAACTGTAGTCACACCTACTTATGATCCTTTACTGGCCAAAGTCATCAGCAAAGGAAATAACCGAAGTGAGGCTGTCCGCAACCTGACTCGACTTTTGCGGCAGTCGACTGTCTACGGACCGACAAACAAAGACTTTCTCGCAGCCATATTGGACTCTGCAGCGTTTCAGAATGGACCTACACTCACCAACTTCCTAACAGACTCGAGCTTCAAATACGAACCAATTGCGATCGAAGTTCTGGAGGGCGGTATTTCGACCTCCATACAGGACTTACCAGCCAGGAATAAGACCGGCCATGGTATCCCTATCTCTGGTCCGATGGATCCCATGCACTTCCGTCTTGCCAATGTTATTGTGGGCAACGAAGAGACGACCGAGGCCCTGGAGATCACCTTCAAGGGGCCTACTCTGAAATTTCACGCTCCCTGTCTTGTCTGTCTAGCAGGCGCCGAGATGGACTTCTTTGTTGATGATGAGACCGTCGCCATGTTCAGTGTAATTCAGGTGAAAAGAGGTAGTGTCGTTCGCATTGGGACAGCTGTGAAAGGAGGTTGTAGAGCGTACCTGGCCGTCCTGGGAGGCTTTCCTGCTGTGCCTCTCTACCTCAATAGCCGCTCCACTACCAGCTTGATTGCACTAGGAGGTCATCAAGGTCGCGATTTGAAGAGTGGTGACATACTGCAGATCACAAGTACCGATACGTCGCTCTCGACGTCGTCTATCTTCACTTTGCCTGAAGCTGTCCGGTTCAACCAGTTCCAAAAGGAGGTCTCCCTGTATTGCATGCGAGGTCCATTCGACGATGAGGGGTACATCACTGAAGCCGGTCTTGAAACATTGTACGGCAAGTTTATGACAGTCGGACACAACATAGCCAGAACAGGCTTGCGGCTAGAGTCCGATCGAATGCAATGGGCGCGCAGTGATGGTGGCGAAGGAGGCTCCCATCCAAGTAATGTGCTGGAAATTGGCTATTCTCTCGGCGGACTGAATTGGAATGGGGACACGCCGGTGATTCTTGGACCAGATGGACCAGATCTTGGCGGTCTGCTGATCAGTAGCACGCTCGTCTCTTGCGAGTATCGAGCTGGGCAATTGACACCTGGTACAAAGGTCAAGTGGGTGCCGATCTCGTTTGCTCAAGCGAGGATACTAAGCAGGGAACAGGACGATTACCTTTCGTCGGTCAGTGCGGCGCGAAAAGGAAAAGCAGAAGTCAAGTCTATTAAACCGCTCCGAATGCTTGTGGACAATCTTGTGGGCTACCGAGAATGCCCTACTTCTATTCTCGACATTATTCCCGCCAGCGAAGAGCGAGCTCAAGTCACCATACGAGCGGCAGGTGATCGGAATGTGCTGTTGGAAATCGGGAAGATGAAGGCTGACATCGTAAACCGTTGTCGACTCGAACTGATCTTGCGTAAGCTGAACGACCTGCAGCAATCAGGCATTCTCTATTGCGATCCTAACATTCGTTCGCTTACCATTCGATTTGATCCCAACATCATAAGCCAAGGTGAGATCGTGAGGATCGTACTGGACGTAGAGGCCAACATTCCCAATGCAAGCTCGACAAAGATACCCAGCAGAGAATGGAACCTGCCGGTCTGTTTGGATCATCCAGAGGTAGGGAAAAGCGTCGACAGATATCGCAACATGATACGAAGCAAGGCAGTCTGGATAGATGACCAACCGGGAAGCGATAATAAAGGCTATCTCGCTCGTGCCAACGGCTTGTCAAGTGTGAAGGAGGTGGAAGACGCAATCCTAGAGACCAAGATGCTGACTGTTGCCAACGGTTTCTGGCTAGGCACTCCCATCTTACTACCGCAAGATCAAAGGAAGCGACTGAGATGCATGAAGTATAATCCTACCCGCTTGCAGACGCCAGAAGGGGCATTGGGTATTGGAGGCTGTATGGGTGCCATCTACGGCTGTGAAAGTGCAGGTGGATACCAACTCGTCGGAAGGACGATCCCCGGCTGGTCCACCTTTGGCACTCTTCCCGGCTTCACTGCTCAACGGCCTTGGTTGTTTGAGCCGTTCGATGTGCTCAACTTCTATCAGGTGAATGCTCAGGTGTACGATGAGATGTTGGCAAAATTCAAGGCAGGGAGGTGGGAGTGGGACGTAGAGGACATCGTGTACGATGTAGCAAAGCAAGTCGAATTCGAGATAAGCATCGAGGGTGAAGTGGAGGAATTCAAAGCCCGTCAGCAAAAGGCACTCTTGGAAGTGGAAGAGGAGGAGAAGAGGCTGTTCGAGGAGTGGACAGAGGAGAAGAAGGAAAAAGCGCAAAAGAAAAGTAAAGGAAGCGATGGAGAGGGGGACTGGGACTGGGAGAGTGATACGCAAGCCGTCGTCGTCAGGGCAGAGCTGAGTGGCGTCGTATGGAAGACGGTGACCGAAATAGGGAAGAAGTACGGAAAGGGGGAAGTGATTACGGTTCTGGAAGCCATGAAGATGGAGATCCCGTGCAAGGCGCCAGAGAGCTTCATCGTCAAGGCGATTCCAAGACAGCAAGGAGATCAGGTCGAGGCAGGTGATGTAGTTGCTGCTGGTTTGCCATCGTCGTGAGATGCGACGTCTGAGTGTATGTAGTAGTAATGATCATCTTACTTTCAGCCGCACAAAGGTCGGTGCAATATGAGAGACTTCGACGTGTGTCTCTGTGAATGAATCGCTCACCCCGCGCTTCTGTTCGGAAATTCGACCGATTGCGCGTTTGTCCTGCTATCGGACAAACCCAGATGCCGTTTGTCCGATGGTTTGCACGTCCCTTTTCTCAAGTTTCTCCGCTCCTCCTTGTATGATTTATGTCAATATTTAGGAAGAACTCTGGACGCTTGGATTTGCATAAAGTGTGATGGTGGTATGGTGGACGATGAAGGGCTTACTGGCCCCATCCAAACCACCTTTCATCTACCACTCTTCTACCTGACATGTCCTTCAACAAAGCCAACTTCCTCGACGAGATCCGCGATATCGCATCTGCCTCGACTAGTGGGCCGCTGAGTCAAGATGTGGCACAAGCATTGGATCATAAGGACCCACTGGCACCGCTGCGATCCGGCTACATTCTGCCCACGATGAGGGACGCAAATGTCGTCGATGCCGCTGGTGAGTTGGCGATGAAACGCTGGAGTGAGGGGAAAGGGCGCTGACACATGAAATTCACGCAGATCCAGACAAGACAGCGCTCTACTTTTGTGGAAACAGCTTGGGTCCACTGACGGCAAAGTCGAAGCAATATCTTCATGAGCAAGCAGACACATGGGGAAGGAAAGGCGTACTTGGACATTGGGACAGCCCCTATGGAAGACCGTGGACAAAGGCAGAGGAGAAGGTGTCGACGTTGATGAGCGACATGGTCGGTGCAAAGCCGAGTGAGGTGACGACCATGTCCACCTTGACTGCCAATCTGCACACCATGCTGAACACCTTCTATCGGCCACAAACCACCATCACCAGTCGAGAAGGTGGGCCCGTTCGACACAAGATCATCTACGAAGCCAAGGCCTTTCCGTCTGATCAGTATGCACTCGCGTCTGCTGTCACTCTGGCTGGCTTTGACCCTGCCACTAGTCTGGTCAGAGTGGCACCCCGAAGGGGGAATCGAACAATCCATGTGGAAGACATCTTGGATACCCTCGAGCGTGAAGCCAAGACAGGCGAACTGGCCATGATCATGTTGGCAGGCATCCAATACTTGAGTGGTCAGTTCTTCGACATGGCAAGAATCACCAAACGGGCAAAGGAACTGGACATCATCGTCGGCTGGGATCTTGCTCATGCATTTGCAAATGTACCTCTCTCATTGCACGATTGGGGCGTCGACTTTGCAGTGTGGTGTACGTACAAGTATGGATGCTCCGGCCCAGGAGGAATAGCTGGCCTGTTTGTACACGAAAGGTGGTCAAACATGGGTATGACTACAAATATGAATGATGAGATGACGGGACAATCGAGCACAGAAGGGCTTGTTCGACCTGCAGGCTGGTGGGGTCACGTCAAGTCGACTCGCTTTGCGATGCCTGACTCGTTCGAGGCAATGAAAGGTGCAGCTGGCTGGCAACTCAGCAATCCTTCACAACTGGATCTAGCTGCTCTGTTGGGATCACTAGAGACACTCTCTGGTGCATACAAACTCGCCCATCCCGATGCAACGCTGAACATTGGATCGGAGGAACATGCTGCACAGGTCAATTCATCGAGTAAGGTGGGAAGCGGACTAATCCTACCCGTCCTACGAGCCAAATCACAGCGACTGACATCGTACCTTGAGATGCTTCTGCTCTCCGAATCTATCATCCCCAAAGAAGCAAAAGTGACCATTGTCACGCCCGAGGATCCAGAAGCGCGAGGAAGCCAATTGTCGATTTGCATTCCGAATCAAGAAAGGAAAAGTGAGAGCACAAGCGCCCTTGCATCTCCAGCTGCTCCCACCACCAATCACAGCTCCGACGTGCCGATCTCTGTCTCTTTGACGACGCGAGTGGGAAGGCTTCACAAGAACCTCGAGACAAAGCAAGGCGTGATCTGCGACGTCAGAAATCCAGACATGCTGCGACTCGCTCCTTTGGCACACTTTTCGACCTATCAAGACGTGTGGGATCTGGCTCACGCTCTTCGAAAGGCGCTGCTAGAGGATATGGAGGGGTAGTGCTCGTCTTTGAGAGAACGTATCGAGACGAAAGTATTGTACATCATCTCCTCACGATAGAATGAAAGAGATTGAAAGCGAAGAGCCTTGCATCGCTGGTTGATATTACACATTGATGAGAGGAATATTGAAGACGTAAAGTCACTGGTGGTGAGCCGAATCGATGCCGTCAGGAGTGGGCGGGAGTGCGATGTCCTTTCGCAGCTCCTTCTTGTAGGCACTGTCCACTCCGTACTTTGAGTCACGCTCTTGCACCTTCGACGAGCTCATTTGTGAATCTTGCGTGACTGACATCATCAATTGAGGTGCACCATAGGGCAACTCATCGCCGCGATCGACTTGCCAGAAGTGATACGTCTTTCCTACCCAATTCACCAATTCTTCCATTTCTTTCGTCTCAGCTGCATCCCACACGCTGCTCGGTAGTCCGACCGGTTTCGGCATGATCAGAAGACCCGATTGAACTTCATTGAAGTGACTGTGCCAGTATTTCTTCTCTTCTTCTGGCAACGACTTGAAACGTGCAATGGGGATCATGTATTCTACACCGATCAGTCGTGCATCCTTCTCATTAGAGTCGTAGAGCAAGCACTGACGCAAATCCTTCTGTGGATGAGCGCAGAAATGCGTTGTTTCTACCGTTCGAGTAAGATCGTTTGCGTAGTTGTGGAACCCATTCAGTGCAGCACAGATAGATTGGAGGGGTGCAAAGGATTGCGTTGTTCCTGCTGCTGTTTCGAGAACCTTTTCCGTTAGGCTTGACATGTTCCTCTCGCTACTCTGTACCCCCTTTTCTGTTGTGAGCAGGGCAGAGATGGCAGATCTTGTCGTGGTGACCGATGATGGGCACGGCACTAAGGAGCACATAAAAGGTGCTTGACCAAATCGAGGTCCCTTCCTCAGCCTCCACACGCAGAGACGCGGGCACGGCCTTTCCTTTCTCGAGATCCTTCAGGGCGGGGGGGAGAAGGCCCGTCATCAAGTGATATTTCCCGTCAACACTGAGCACCCCCCGCCTTCTGCACATGCTCCGACAAACAAGTCAACGAATACGGTCATCTCTCACATTCCATTTCAACGCAGCCAGCACCGTACCCTCGCGAGCCATGCACATCCATCCAGTACCCGTCCGAGACGACAATTACAGCTACGTCATCATCGATCCAAATCACCCCAAGAAGGCCGTCTTTGTTGATCCGTACAGTGTTTCAGCATGTCAGGCTGTAGCCAAGAAATTAGGTGTTGAAGAAGTAATTGCCAACATAACGACCCATCATCACCACGATCACAGTGGAGGGAATGAAGAATTCCGTAAGGCGTATCCAGACGCTAAAGTATATGGGGGCAGCAAGCAAGTTCCAGCCCTGACTCATCCAGTGAAAGACGGTGATCACTTTCCTCTCTTTGAAGGAAGCTCAATCAAGGTCACAACAAAACACACACCTTGCCACACACAAGACAGTACTGCCTTTTTCCTCGAGGATGAGAATCAGAGCGTCACCAAGGGCAGTGATTACGCGAGAGGTGTCTTTACCGGCGACACACTTTTCATCTCAGGGTGCGGTCGATTCTTTGAAGGTGAGTAGCGGAGGAAAGGGCTTGGTGTGCTAGAAGGGACGATCAATTGACTGACGCTTCGATGACAAATGTCACAGGTACACCTGAAGAGATGCACAACGCTCTCAACAACATTCTCGCTTCCCTACCTGGTGACACGGTCGTCTTCTGTGGGCATGAGTACACAAAATCAAACGTCGCATTCTCTCAAGGTGTTTTGCCCAATCGACCTGCCATTCAGTCCCTCGTCGACTTTGTTCGACAGAAGAAGAATAACGGTGTCACTACTGGCGTCTTCACCATCGATGATGAGAAGAAACACAACGTCTTCATGCTTGTAGACGATCCTGAAGTGCAAGAGTCGATGGGGCTAAAGGGAAAGGGACCCATCGAAGTCATGGCCGCTCTACGAGAAGCGAAGAATTCCGGTAAGATGATGTCAAAGGTGTAGGCTGCAATGCAATCATCATTCCAAATTTAACTTTGATTGACTGTTCGAATGGAGGAGTCGTCGGCGCATTGCAATGAAAGGTCTTTTGGGGGAAAGGGGGTCGGTACAGAAAGGGCTGCTTAGAGGCTAGTGGGATGCCCAGCAGCAATGTTGACAGTGTCTACGAGCAGGCCATGATAGCGTTAATCAAGTCGCCGTTGCTCTCCTTGAGTGCTTTGACAGCCTTGCGTCGTGAGCATGATACCTGTGTAGGAAAGTGTGAGTGAGTGTTTCCGCTCACTTCTTTCCAGCCGACCTTCAAGCGGTATAGACTACTCACCTGCTGCATGACCAAGTCAATGTCCTTTGCATCCACACCTTCCTCATCGATAGGTGAATCGTCCACCTCTTCCTCTTCCTCCTCTTTCTTCTTGTCTGCATTTCCTCCTGCACCCCCCTGAGACAGTTGACTGAATTGATCGGTAAGCAGTCGCTCTTGTTGCTCTGCTTGTGCCATTTGTTGCGCTTGGGCAGCTTGTGCTTGAGCCGAAGTGTCCTCCGTCTTTAGTTCACCAAAGACGACGTAGCAGTCAGAGATCGAAGACTTGTATACTTCTGGGTTAGTCACCACAAGAAGGTGCTGTGAGGACAAACGATAACAGAATGAGCATCCCATGAGCTACAGCAACCTCTTCCCTTCCAATTCCAGGTTCGCCAGTAATCACACCATACAACCTATCTTCCATACTCACTCCTCGGGGTCGTCTCATCGTCACTCTGTTCACACCGGCCACCTTCTTAAGACCAATACCCTGGAATGATTTTCGTGATTTTCTCTCCGCTTTGCTTTGAATAGCATCAGAGATGGCAACGTCACCACCACCATCGTCTTCTTCGCCTTCCTCCTCATCGACCTCTTGGATCTTAGGCTATTTCAAGAGCAGAAACAAGGACGTCAGCATTCTCTTGTCCTCTCTGTCTCTTTCCCCTCCCCTGAATGCCATATTCTGGGTGCTCAGCTTACGTCTTGGATGTCGTCGGTGATCTCTTCAATGGAAGTCATGTTTGCCGCTGTTAGAGTGTCTGCTGATGGGACGTCTTTTGTTGAGTGATGTGATGGAGAAATCTGGCTCACCTCACAACGAATACGACTTGCCAATTCTTCTTTCTCCAACACTCGATCCACGCTCAGGCCCGCGCAACTCGGCACTTCCAAATCATTTCCCAATCCACTATCGTCCATAGTCGTATAGCGGCGCATCACATACAGTCGCCTAGAAGAGGCAAAAGCAGGGCTTGTCAATGCCACGCGAAAATTACCGCAGCCTAATAATATACATATTAGAATTGACGCGTCTGCCTTGTTCTTCCGGGTCCCCAGAGCCATACCGGGCAAGGGTATAGTATACCTCTCGACGGCACGAATATGATGAGCAAGATGGGACAGTCTTAGAGATCATTTGAGAGAGGAGTAAAGGGTGAGACAAGTGTCAAAATGATGATGGTGGTGATTTGAGATTGCACGACACTACAAAGGACTGGATGTGAAAATGAAAGTATAGCAATGAGTAAGGACGGTTAAGGAGAGAGAGAGAGAGTCCTTCAAGTGCGCTTCTTGGCACCCTTTGCCTTGACGACTTTGAAGCCTCCGAATCCATCGTTGGATGGGACAGATGACTTCAGGACATCACTGGCACTCCGCAGGGGAGAAGCAAGTGCTTGACCATTGCTGAAAGGGGTAGCACTGGAATTCCTTGCCGACAAAGACGAATAGCCCGCATTTGCTCGATTTTGAGAGGCATCCAGCTTGCGTTTGGCGACAAAGTCAGAAGCAAATCTTCTGCCGTCTAGAGTGCTACTGGAAGCATACACGCTTTCCGCAATGATTTCCACCACGTCTGATGATGGATCCAAAGGAAAAGATAGTAGCATGTCGATGAAGTCGTCCACTTTGACATTCAGACCTTTCAGCTGCTCTTTGCAGTGTCGAACAAATTCAGGACTGGGAGCGGGAGTGGAGCCTTCGGAAGAGCTCACCAATTGCTTTGCTGCTTGTTTGGTCGCACTACTTTTGGTAGGCGTGCCATTTCCTGCAGCACCAGCTCCCGCACCATTGTTCCAGATCTGACTCCCTTGAGTGGGAGTATTACTGCTGCTCCCCTGAGCCATAGGAGAGCTGCCAGGCTTAGCAGCATTCCGGCCAAGGATCGCGGTAGGTCCTACGACCGTCGTTGGAGGAGTTGGTTTTCCACTTGCACCTACTACACTCCAACTGCTATTGCCAGGAGGTGTAGAGGAGCTGATGGCGTTGTTGCTTCCTTGAACCTTACTTGCAGAGTCAGCGTATCCCTTGCTTTTGGTCAAGATTTGCAATGATTGTGCTTCCTTTGTCTTAACCGCCCTCTTCCGCTCTTCCTCTTGTATTTCCATCAGAGTCTTCTTCGGGGCTTGACGAGCGTTCCAAGCTGGTGCAGCGGCAACATTGCCTACTGAGCTCGATCCTTCCCTTCCGTTGTTTGAACTAGCAAGTCCCCAGCTCATAGTCGTCGGCAGACTCGAGTCGCCACTGGAGGGAACAAGATTGGTGGTTGCACTCATTTGTTGTAGCTGTAGACGACTGGCTTTGCGTGCCTCCGCTTGACGACCTTCCGCTTCTTGAATCTCTCGCAAGCTAAGACCACTGCCGCCACCGTTAGCACCCTCTTGCTGACTGTTGGCCCACGGTGCTGCTTTGATGGAAGTGCCGCCGTTGGCTGTACCTGGCAGCCAGGTAGACAAAGGCGCGGGCGAACCAGAGGAGACTGCTTCTTTGCCACTTGCCTGACTGCGACGGAATTGCTCTTCTCCCATCGTTCTCACTGTTCCCGATGCATACCCGACCGATGCACTTCGAGAAGTCACATCTTTAGCGTCATCGTCTACCTTTTGCTTTGCTCTGTCTCTCCTAGACTTTTTGCCTCTGCTGGGTGATTCTCCCTTTGCCCACTGCTCATCCGTCATGAGCGGTTCAGAAGCAAATTCAACCGCGGTGGGGCTCTGAGGCCATGCTTCCTCTGGCGCCTGTTCTTCTTCCTCTTCCGCTACTTCCTCCACCTGATGCTGATCTTCTTCCTCTGGAGCTGGGAGCTCCTCTCCCGTGACAGGAATTCCTTCCTCTGCCCCTTCTGATGCTGGCATTTCCCCTGAAAGCCCCTGATTTAGATGCTTGTCTCCTTCAGGGTCCACCTGAAGGGCAGTAGCATCTTCCCTCGGAGACTTCTCTGGAAGGTCGTCATGCTGCAGCTGATTGACGGCATCTTCCTTGTCAGAGGCTCTGTGGGAGGCCAAGAGCTGAGACCCCTCGTATTGCTCTCGTTGCAAGAGATCAGAAGGCTGCTGATTACTTTCGCCCTCTTGGAAACCTGGATTAGAAGCCCTTTGATGCTGTGGTTCCCACGTTGTCTGAAACTGGGGTCCAAATGCATCACTTTGTTGTTGCTGTTGTTGCAAATACTGCTGTTGTGATCGATAGAGCTCTCCATATTGATCCTGTAATTGATTCTGATGATGATTCCACTCATTGCCCATCATCGCCCCTGCTCCCCACATTCCCAAAGCTGCAGAATCTCGACCTTGAGCTTGAGCCATGGTAATGCTAGCCATTTGAGCTGCTCTTTGTTCTTGGTAAGCTCGTTGATCGGCGAATTCCTTTTGACGAATCATCTCGACGTACTGCTCTTGCTGCGTTCGTGGTCGTAGTCGCTGTCCTCCGTCAAGCTCTGCAAACTGGCCTTGTGGTGTTGCAAAGGGAGAGTTCTGTGTAGAGTTCACGCCGGAGCCAAAGTAGTGCTGCATAACGTCACGGTTGCCAGGCCATCCCAGCGGGTTTGCTGCATTGCTCTCAAACGACTGCGGCTGCTCTTGTCTCAATTGAAGGCCAGCAGAGTCTAGAAAGCCACCGGGAGAAGACTGCTCGTACGCCACGTCGTGCTTGTTGGTCAATGCTCTTCTCGCATAGGCCGTCGGGGGAGTCAGGAAAGGTGTACTGGCGTTCCCGATCTCCAGCAACTTTTCGCCCAACGCTTGAAATTCAACATCTTCAGCCCTTCGAACAAGCAGGTCGTTTGAAAAGTAATTTCCAGCAAACCAGTCTTGCATCAGATTGGCCTTGAAAGGTCCTTGCACTTGACCAGACAGATCACGATACCACCAGTCCTGGTTCTCGGGTGACCAGTCAACAGATGTAGGCTGGAAGCTCATCTGTTGTTCGATTGCTGCTCTATCTCTTGACACTCGATCCATGCCTCCTTCCTCTTCGTCATCGTCGTCATCAAGTCGAAGCGAGTCAAGGACATAGGTGGCATGCTTTGACAAATCTACATCGCTACTTCCCTGACCAGCGTCTCGCAACGAGTGTTCATCATCCTGCCTTCTCGGCTTGCTTTCATTCAGGTCAAAGAATCGCTTGCTGAATCCGCTCGCTTGTCGATCGCGCTGTTGCATTCAGAGGAAAGTGTCAGTCGACCGCGACGATCCTCGTCACCTGTCACCTCATCACATCTCTGCACTTACCTTACGGTCGTAGCCAGAGAACTTGGCAAAGCCCCCACTGTGATCTGCTGGAGGTCCGATTGGTCCTTCACCAGGTGCTCTCTCCCTTCGACCGCCAAACTTAGACCACGTTTCTATCATCTCGCCGTTAGACCCCACTCCGGATCCTACCGTCAGTCCCGCACTTCCTGCGCCATCTTCGTGCACTGTTCGATTGTTCCGATTACGGGCAGACGTGAAAGCATCGTTAGTTTTGCGCTGATCCCATTGACTTTCTTCATAGGGTGTGCGCGGAGATCGAAGAGAGTCTGATGGTAGGACAGAGACTTGATGATCAAAACCCGCTTTCCAGACCACTTTCACGTCACGCTGTAGACTCACCTGCACCCACTTCGCTTTCCTTTCGTCTTCGAGCAGCTGGCAGAGTGGCCACAGAAGAAAGCACGCCGCCTTGTATGCCTGTTCCCAGTCGATCCCGCTCTCGTGATGATTGAAAATGTGTAGGAGAGAGAGCAGTCGTAGGGACGTTGTTCGCGCTACTGCCTCTCTGAAACAAGCCAGGTTTCTGAGCGCCTGGCTTTTCATTTGAGACGCCTACACTCCTTGCATTCAATCCTCGTGGCTCTCCATTGGGCGAATGAGATCTAGGCTGGCCGCCAAAGCTTTCTACGCTTGCGCTGACGGAGCGACGAGAGTCTCGATCCGAGCTGCTTGCCACTCCCACGCTTGTCGAAGACGACTGCAAAAAAGTCATTGAAGTGAATTGGAGTAAGCATGCAAGTCTTTCACAAGTTCATTCGCTGCTCTTCTTTTCGTCTCACCTTTTTGGCTTGACCCGCCCTAGGGCTAGTCGGGACCTGTGCCTCTTGTGCAGTCGGCGAAGATGCCTTGCCACCTCGCTCTGAGCTGTAAAGACTTAGCAACCTCTTCGAATAGCGCACAGAGTCGCCCTCTCCACCATGTGGCAACGCAGATGATGAAGACGAAGAAGAGGGCGTCGTCAGGTTCGGACCGCCTCCACCACTCAAGACTGAACCACCTTGGGCCGCTGCTGCAAAGGAGAAAGCACCAGGAGAAGGTGTCGTTACAGACGAGGCTAGAGAAAGTGCACCACCTGAATTGGCAGCGGAAAGGTTGCCTAGACTGGGATGTCTTCGACTGTTCCCCAATGCAGCGGCGCCTTTGCTAGTCGTCGTGTTCGTGGTGGTAGGATTAGTTGCTGGAGGCTGATCTTGAACAAGATTGGATACGTCGCTTGCAACAGCAGCTCCTTGCCCGTTGTTTCCCTTACCAGGTCCTTTTCTCATCCATTCTGGGCCAAATTGAAGGTGAGCTGACATGTTGCAATCGGACCAAAGTGACGTTAAGAAGAAGAGAAGGGTATTCAATGGGAGGGAGCCTAAGTATATATTGTAATGAGAGTAAGGTGAAGATTAGTTTGTGGTGTCGAAAACTGTGCTAGAATTATGTGAGAGCTTTTGAAATGCCTGGTCAGAGGGAAACGATGAATATGTGCAGATTGATGAAGAGCTGGGCGGAAGCAGAAGGGTGGACAAGAGAAAAAATTAGTGTAAAAGTGGGCGAGAAGAGGTCAGACGGGACACCAGGCAAAAGACAAAAGAGAAGACTGAAGCTTTTTCCACTCACGTGGCCTGTCGCGTAGTGTCAGGCTGCAAGAATGGGCGTTGGACGCATTCTCTTGTTGTCGCTAAATCGACGACTACACAGGTCACTGTCCTACGAAGCTCAGACTTGGGCATGCTAGCCTATGGCATCGGAAAGGCAGAAGTGGAGGCTAAACTCTTTCGTCGGCAAGATCGTGCCTGTGCTACTGCTAGTCTACTTCGTGTGCGTTCGGACTGGCCTGTCTGTAGGTGTCTAGCCAGTGAGCTCTTTTACTTAATTTTGGTACGCACCTTCTAATCAGCCTGGCATACAAGCTTCTGATCATCGATTACTCATGTGCGTGAAGGCAAACCGAACTCGAATCGCGACATCACCGTTCTGACGTTAATTTTGAGCTCTAGATTACATTTACGCTGAACGTCCCGGCGAGAGGGAGAATGCCGTCCTGCGTCTGCTAATTGTCCATGCGATCCTCCTTCCCGCCTTTTGGGCCTATCTACGCATTTACTTAGCTCGATCAGTGGTGTGGAGAGAACGACGGTATGACTCGAGGCCGAGCTTGCTTGAAGGGGCATCCCTCTCTCGACCACCTGGTGATCCACCGCAGGAGATCCGCGATAGAGCCATCTTGTTCGAGTGCGACGCTCAAGGTGATCCCCTCCGATGTCATCGTGACAATTGTGGCGGAAGATGGAAGCCGGCTCGGTGAGTGGTGCTGTGGCCTCTGATATCAGAGACGCTGACACGCTGATGGAGGAACAGTTCACGACATTGCGGTGACTGTCGAGAATGTAGAGTTGCACTCGATCACCACTGTCCGTGGTTTGATGCCGATATAAGTGCTCCGCAAACGATGCTGCCCTTTCTCGGCTTTCTTGGCGCCATTCCTCCGCTACTGTCTATCGCTTTCTATCCGATCTTTAGCATATCATGGCAATCTCTACGCTTCATCTGGAGGTTTGCAAGAAGGAGTGACCATGTCGATATCATTTGGTGGTCTCGAAAAAGGTCATGGCTCGGCGGGCCAATGTATCGGTGGATGGTGGGATTCTGGCTTGGTGAGTGCTGATCTGATGGAAGCGTGTGTCTTCACGTATGAGTCACACAGCTCATCGGATCCTCTATATTGCTAAGGCTCAAGAGAGTGTTGTCAGCAAGTCGACAACTACTACGAATCGCCGAACTTATATGTCATCGTGATGCTCATTTTGGCTATTGCTCTCATCTTTGTCTCCTCTTTCCTTCTCATATCAACTTTGCTGCAGCTCAGTCGAGGTGATTTGACCATCGATGTGGAGATCAGGAAATCCGTACGGCGCCAGAATGTCAAAGGAGGAAAGGTGAGAGCTCAACGGTACTTTTGGATACCGCCATCAGAGGGCCGCTCTAGAGGGTCAATTGTGCCTCTCGAGCCACAGGAGCAACCGTATGATCTTGGCAATTGGATCGAGAATCTACGAGTCTCCTTATGGTGAGCTTAAAAGGGACCAAGTTTCTAATAGGCGTCCCTTTCTGAATCTGAGGTTTATGTGTGCAGCCTTCCGCCTTACACGATGCAGCAACTACAGCTTCAGTGGCCTGTGTCAAAGGCATTCCACTCTCGCATGCTCGCAATGGCCGAAAGTCAAGCTCACAAAGACCAATAAGAGGCGAGAGAAGAAAGCTCTATGTGATTGGGATTGCAAATTCTAGCGATACTTTGTAGTCTATGATGATGTTGTGTATTCTATGGTGCTTCGACTAAGGATCAGGCTCGTCCAACCAATCGACGATGCCCTTCATTAGGTCCCCACCAGCCATGAGGACCTCTCCATGCGCAGCTTGAGGTATGTAGTGCAGGCTAGGTTGTTGCCCTTTTGGCCGGGCGTCTGACGCTTCTTTCAGTCCCGCTTGCCTCAAGTACTTTCTCGTTTCCGGCCCATTGACGATTGAGTCTTCTTCTGCCAAGTAGAATTGGCAAGCATGAGGATCACGCAAGTTGGGAACATCATCTTGAGGCCAGAGTAAGCATGAAGACCAATCGAAATGTCGAAAGAGCATGTTAGCCGTTCCCAGCTCACTTGCGACAAAGTACGAGATCAGCTTCATCACGCCAGTCTTTGGGCGAATATAGAGAAAGTTGCCGACGATGTGAGGAACCCACAATTGCAGACACACTGGATCAACGAAACAGCTCCTCTTGATAAATTCACCGGCCGATTTGAGTAGCCAGCTGTGGAGTAAAGTACCGTTGGAGTGCGACAAGACAGTGACTCCACTTTGAGTCCAGCCTTCTCGTCGAAAGACTCTTCGGAATAGTGCGGTGAATTCGTGATGCTGAAAAGGCTGCAGGTGATTAGAAGGATCGAAGATGGCTTGCGATATGTGGGGTTGAAGGGGAATCAAGAGTGGATGAGTTCGGGTGAGTGGCGTTTTTCGCAGGTATCGGATGAGTGATCCATACTGGCCAAGCCCAATACCAAGACCATGAAGGAAAACAATAGGTCGATACAGGGACGGGTGCTCTTTTGCCTTTTCCTTTGACCAATTCGGGGGTCTATAGATCAGGTACTTGATTCTACCCTGTCGTTCCAAGGAGAAGCCATCCCACTGAGCATGCAGGAGAGTGACCATGGACACAGCATTGACGGCCAGGTACAGCAGCAGCGGTCTTGACGTCACCTTGACAGGATCTAGCGTCAATCGCATACACGGTACAGGTGTCCAGTTTGGTGGTGACTCGTCATAGGCAAATCCCTGACGAGCTTCGATCAACTCGCGACAATAGTAGATGAACTCCAATCGACTGCCCTGAATCGGATCAGCGTCCCACTCTCCATCTACCGCCCTTGCCCCTTGTCTGTCCTCCTTTTCGTAATCTATAGTATCACTGTCTCCGTCGTCTTCTTCTTCGTCTGACTCGACGCTGTTCATCCGACGAGCAAACGATCCTTGGGATGCCGGTGTTGGACTTGATGGGGGCAGTGGGGGTTCGGTGGTCAGAGGCTGCTGCTCCATCTTTGTCTCGGCAGGGCTTGTGGCGTTGTTCGAAGAACCAAAACTGGCCTCTTCGCGAGGTTTTGTCTCGTGAAGCTCTCTTTCTATATCACTCAATTCAGCGCCATACAACGACCATGAAAGCCACCGTTCTATGTCCTTGCGTGTCAGATCCTCTACCTGCGATCCGGGGAACCACATAGCTTGTTGCTGCGTGGGTCTTGCATAATCAGCCCCTCTCTACTTGAAATCACCAGAATCTTCTCACCCCGACTCACCTTTGCAAAAGACTTCGCTCGTGGATCATCTCTGTGCAAGGGTTCCTTGTCTACAAAGCGAGGTACGAAGCTAGCTGCCCGAAGTCTCTTTGTTGCCAAGGACGGGCTTGCAAGCTTGGCCCCTTCATAATCGCGATTCCGCCTCTTCCGGATGTCATGATTGCCATTGACGTTCTCTGCATTACCTTTACCGTTGTACACACCGTCATCATCGTCCATTCCACTCTCTAGAGCTCGACTGAAGACCCGCCTAAGGAAGCGTCGGCCATACATTGGAGCGGGACCTCTCTGCTGCACTCTTCGGGCTAAGTACGCATAGTATATGCTGAAGACACTTTCGACCATGCTCCAAGTGAATAGTATAGGATGAAGTATCTCTGACCTCCACCATTGTGGAAGGGGAAGCAGAGGAAGCGTGGGCAATGAAACACAGAACGATAACAAGGTCAGGAAGAAGTAAATCCACGAGATTGGTGTAATTGCCCAGATGCTGATCACGAGTGTGTCTACTGTGAGACTGCCCAGATCTAGCATCGACGAAAGTCCTGGCATCGTTCCACCGGCTCCACACAGAGGCTGGCCGAGAAAAGGGTGAGCTGCTGACAGGAGTAGAGGACCAGAGAGAAGATGGCAAGGAGGCGTGTTGGGACTGCACCACCAAAATCTTTTATTCTGATTTTTGGGAACAGGATAATTTAAAATCAAATGTCGGATACATTTCTTTCCTTCGTACAGTATGAATATTTAGGCACCTTAATCGCCGCGAAAAATAAGCTTCGACACGGCACAGGGCTGGAAAGGGCGTCGGTCCGTCGTCCTGCAGCGTCATCGACTTATCTACGAAATCTTAGTAGGGAGCAAAGATAGACGCCAATTCATCATTCGATCTCACAGGGACGGCAAGCGCTGCTTGGGGATGATGCTCCTCTGCCTGTTCCGCTGCCAATCTTGCAGCTCTTTCAGCCGCTTTCTCCGCTCTGTACTTCGCAGAGCTTGTCTCTTGCCAAGCATGGTAGTGGTGCCACTTGCCTTGCCTTAAATATGTCCTCGCCTCTGCGTCCGAGAGCTTGTGACTGTCCGATGCGTAAGCTTGCAGTCTTCTCGACCAGACTTTTGCCTTGTCCTTTACCAGATTACGCTTCCTCCCTTGTTCCAAGACTTGCAGCATCTGCGCTTCATCCTCTCTACTGTGGGAAGCGACACCTTCGAGTCTGCTCCAACTCTCGGGATTGTACGTTTCATACTTCTCCAGTAAGACGTCAGGGTGTATGTCCCTGTTATTGATACTTCGGCCGCCAGGTGCCCTTTTGCATAGCCGCAAATGAGATGGATCAAGTTCAGCAAAGCCGAGCGTATCATCTCGATGCGCATCCTGTCCAAGTGCTTCCGTTGGAACGGACTCCGCAGCTTTTATGCCTTGAAAAAAGACACAGAGGACGGCCAAACTGTCGCAAAAAAGTTCATCAAAATTAATGCAAACTTCCAGTCGTCCCCGAAAGACTTACACCGACACTTTATCAAAGGCAAGTATCTTCAGCTGCATCTTCTTCGGTCAATGGATAGCGAGGTCGACTTTGTGACAGGTAAGATGTGAGACTAGGATATATCTCATGGCGGTCGTCCTTACACGAGGAAGCAGGCAAAGGAGACACCTTTGCGTTCGCCCATTCGGCGTACCGCAGGGAAGTGCGCCCAAGATCACGCACGACAAATGCGGTGTTCCTTTCCACAAATATTGCCATTCAGCGATGAGATCGAGCTACTCTGCTCCATACATACCTGGAGGACACTTTCAGTCCACCATTGACGCAGACGCTTCCAGCGATTCAAAAGAACGGCGACCAGCAACACCACCTATAAACGTCCAATCTATACATAAAGATTGCCTTACCTCTGATGGCAGCTTCATCTTTGGGCGCAGCAGCAAGCCGTACCTTGTCTCTAGTCTCGCATGCACACTCTAGATCCAGCTAGTGTCCCAGTTCTCAGCGGATCGAAGCAAAATTTGGCTGAGTGTCAAAAGGACAAATAGAGATGACTGGAGCAACGTTCGCTTCTAAGCAGGGGGATGGGGATAAATCTCAACATAAGTGGGGTGGGGGAGGGGAGTGATTTTTTATCTTAGCGTTAACCTTCCCTGAGCGCGTCATTATTATCAGACCTCCACTGGATTTCGGCAGTGTCGAAGCCGCGCCTTTGAGGACGGGATTGCGAAGGAGTTTCTGCCATCATCTCTCCCCCTTTTTGTCCTTGTCTCGACCTACGTTCTACGTGACAATCTCCTGGAAAAATGGGCAATCCTCTGCCTGTAAATTTAGCTCAGGAATGTAGAAAGGCGCACAAGGTCAGCACTTGCGTCTCTCCCTCCCTTACTTGAACGCACGAGAGAGGTTGGAAAAAGAAGGCTACGATGCATGACTAACGCTTTTCTCTCTTCCTCTTCTCCTTTTCTTTTCTTTTCTCGCTTCAGATCCTCACCGAGTTTGTCGATCCTGCACATGGCGGACTAGATAGGGTGATTCCTGTCTCCGTTCTCAAGAAAGCGCAGGGATTCGCCATTTTTTCAGTTGCTCGTCTAGGTTTCCTCGTCTCTGCTCGAGCTGGATCAGGCGTGGTCATTGCTCGACTACCTGACAATTCGTGGTCAGCTCCCTCTGCTCTAGGTCTTGGCGGTCTGGGCGGTGGATTCAACGTCGGACTGGATGTGACTGATTTCCTGATCATATTGAACAGCTCAAAGGCTGTGCGAAGCTTCATGGCGACGGGAAGTCTTCAGCTTGGTGGCAATCTTTCCGTAGCTGTGGGACCACTAGGACGAGCAGCTGAAGCCTCTGGTGCTGTGAATTCATCGGGAAACCTGGCCGCCATGTATTCCTACTCCAAAAGCAAAGGCCTGTATGGAGGAGTGTCAGTGGAGGGGACGATCTTGGTGGATCGAAGTGATGCCAATTCCAAGGCTTACGATCGTACCATCACGGCTAAGCAGATCCTCTCTGGTGGCGTAGAGGCACCTGCTTTTGCGCAGCCACTGATCTCCACAATCGAAAAGTTCACCTTCACCGGCGAGATTCAGTACAGTATTGATAATGCTCGCAGTGGTGAAGATGAAAAGTTTGACTTCGACGACGACGGATACGAAGAAGATATAAATGCCCTGAATCATGACATGGCGAGTGGGCGTATTGCATCACCGAACGCATCTCGCAAGAAAAACCAATTTGTCGATGATTACGAGTCACGGAGGCCTGGTGATTATGCCTTTGGGAACAGCTCAGGAGCATCACATACCAATTCGCCGACTCAGACCCGCAGATCTTTCTTGGGTGGAGCATACGGTAGTGGGACCCGGGGGAGTGACTATGCCAATTTGGACAACAACTACAGCGACAGGAATGGAAACGAGTCTCCGATATCCTCTAGTAGGATCAAGATACCCTTTGTAAGGAGTCGCTCTTCAACAGGCGGTAGTGGGTCTATCTTTGGTGATGAAGGCGGCTCTTACACTACTACTGGGCAGAAGATTCGCAGAGACGCTCCCACTCCCCCGACGTATAAATCAGAGGCTTCCAATGGGAGAGGTAGTAGAACTCATCGAGCAACTTCTTCGTTCCCCACGCAGTTCAGCAACAGTGGTTACGAAGACGAAGATGCCTTTGAGAGTAATCAGACGATGGAGAGGTCAAGTCGGATAAGTGAGGAGGAGCCGCAAGCCCCTTCGAGAGATAGCTGGGATGATGAAGCGCTGCGTCGAAAGCCACACGCTGCTTTCTCTCGAGCGGCCAGTAATGACTTGCTTGACTTTGAGCTAGACCGCAGTGCAGTGACGCAAAGACAAGCACCAAGGCCTAGCGAGAAGAATCTAATTGATTTCGGGGAGGCTGATGCAAGAAACTACAGTAGCGTCGGGGAGAGTAATGGCAGTCGAAGAAAGACGTACGGAATGGACGAACTTGACAAGGAGCTCCAAGCTCGAACGTCCATGTCTTCCCTGGATGACTCTCTTCCTCCCCTGACAAATGGACACGGCAGCTCGTCAAGAAATGGGAGTGGAGGAGGAGGAGGAGGAGGAGGAGGAGGGTGGAGGTCTGACTATGGTCTACCAGCTGAATCTTCCTCATCCTCGCCTAGACCAAAGATGCACACGAGAACAAGCAGCACACAGAAGATCTTCAACCGACTGCGTGGCAACAGTCAGAGCAGCAAGAACGCGTTTGTCAACATGGAGACGTGGGATCAAAAGTATACCTCACCTTCGCAGAGAGGGACGCCTTCCCCTGGTCCTGATCGAAGCTTCGGATCAGCGACACCACCTGCTTTCAAGGCTTCCACACCGACTGGATTCAAGACAACCACACCGACTGGCTTCAAGAGCACCCCACCAATGAGCACGAGCAGTAGTAGCAGTGGTGGGTTGTACAGGAAGGCTACTACGCCTACTGGGTTCAGAAGAAGTAGCAACACGGGAAGCAATCTGGAAGGAATCGTTGACAGCGACTCCATGCTGGTCATTGCCACTTTCCAATTCGATGGGCAGGAAGAGGACGATTTGTCGTTTAAGAGAGGCGACATCATCGAAGTGGTGAAGAGGACGGTCAATCGAGATGATTGGTGGCAGGGCAGGAACGGTGATGCGCTGGGGAATTTTCCTGCCAACTACACTGAGGACGTCTGATCTGCACACACGCTGCAGTGGGTGTTGTGTTTTTTTTGGATTGTTTCAAGAGCGAATTACACACGGAGGAGAGAAGTCAGACTTAGACGGGGGGAAAGGGAAAGGGGGTAGCAGCACCCACCGAGGGGCATAAAATATACAGTACTATATAATACAGGAAGAGCACGGAAAGCACACACTACGACTCGCTGATCTTGCGCACGGTTCGACGATCACCGTGGCCAGCCATCTTGAGGACGCCGTTTGCCTCTAGTGCTTGCAACGTGCTCCAGAGATCACTTGCATCCACCGGCATGGTACTCTGCTCGTTGAGCTTCTTGGCCAAATCACTGTATCGAACGGATTTCCCACCGAGACTCAATTGATCGACTAACAGCTCGATCTCTCGCTGTAGGTCACCGGCCATCTTCCGTTGATATTGTCCCTTTCCTGTATTGATCAGATCCAAGTCGATCAGACCGGTCAGAGGATCTGTTGCACTACTTTTGGCTGCTTCGCGAATCAATCGAAATGCTTCATCCACGTCTGCCACAGTCACCTTGTCGCTGAACCTCATCCTGGCGTGTGCTTCCGAAAGTCGAATACCACTCTCTAGCTGTCTGGTGGTGGCGGTGATTCGCTTTTCCGAGCTCCGCGGATCTTCTGAACCGGCTTTTCTGAGATTGACATACTCTCGTGCTAAGGCTTCCCCTGCCTCTGCTGTGATCTCGGGATTGATGTGGTTCCTTGCAAAGCTGATGTAGGCCGTCAACGTCTCGATCGGCAGGATGTCGACTCCTCCAGTCGTCGGGGCATCCTCCAGGTACAGCGACACCAAATGGCGCGCTAGTCGACGGTCTGAGAATTCGTCCACTTTGTCCAGCACGAGGTAGACCAGGTCGAATCGCGAAATCAGGGTAGAGGGCAAGTCGATGTTCTTGGTGATGGGCAGCTTGATGTTGTACCTTGATCCGACGGGATTGGCAGCTGCCAAGACAGACGTTCGCGCATTCAGCGTCGTAATGATGCCTGCTTTGGCGATCGACACGGTCTGCTGCTCCATGACCTCGTGCAAGACGCTTCGAGTGCTTTCGTTCATCTTGTCGAATTCGTCGATGCAGCAGACGCCTCCATCAGACAGCACGAGCGCTCCACTCTCCAGTACCAGCTGCTTCGTGTCGGGGTCTCGTGTCACGTAGGCGGTCAGACCGACGGCACTGCTGCCCTTGCCACTTGCATACACGCCTCGAGGGGCAATCTTGTGCACGTACGTCAGAATCTGCGACTTGGACGTACCGGGGTCTCCCACCATGAGCACGTTGATGTCCCCACGATAGCGCGGTCCTCCACCACCGCCTGCTGTGGCAATAGTCTTATTCGTGCCGCCAAACATCTGAAGCAGGATGCCCTTCTTGACGTCGTCCATCTCGTAAATGCTCGGCGCCAGACTGCGGGACAGCACTTCATACACGTCCGGTCGATCAGCAATACTGGCCAGCTTCTCCTGAAGAGACTTGTTGGCGGCGGTCGAATTTGGCTCGTCTGCATCGCCCGTCGTGCCCATACGAACGTCGAGATCCTCGTCGTCGTCTTCGCCTCCTACTCCCATCGCCTGCATTCCTCTGCCTGCGTTCTGGTCCTTTTCTTCTCTCGTAGACAGGTCCACGCCCAATTGGCGAGTATTTCCCCTCTTGATGTGGACAACGTCGAGGAACGTCTTGTACAGGCTCTTTTGCGACCTTTGACGCGGATTCACTCGCACTGGTTGGCCTCGGTACAGCCCTGTAATCTCGATTCGGTCACCTGGCTTGGTTAGATCCACCATGTCGTCGTACGCACACAGAGTGACCGAGTGAGGCGTCTGGCCGTCCGGCACGACATCCGGTGTTTCCTGCAGTCGGATAATCTGTCGGTCGTTGAATTCGCATCGATTGTGAATGATCGCCATGGTCCCCAACGAGTTACAAGACGGCTTCACGCATCGATTCGGTTCCTCGATTCGCCCCTTGTCGATTCCCCGGACGACTGCCTGATTGCACACCATGCAGCGAAAAAAGGCACTCTGCATGTCCGGGATCAGCGCAGTCGAACGAATCACCAGACCACGGACGGTGATCAACTTGTCCAAGTCATTCGGATTCAAGTTGCGCATGTTGACAGCTTCCAAGCCAAACGGTCGCACCTTGTACACCATCGACGCAGTTGCTTTGCGATCACTCTCTGATGCGAGACCTTCCGCTTGCAACCTCGAGACCATGTCGACCATGACATCCTTGAGAATGTGGTCCATGACGGGAATGATCTCACTCGGGTACTTTACCAACCAGTAGGCAAACTTCTTCGACGGCCCAAAGCAGGCCAGGTCGGTGATTCTGACGTTGAGAGCCGTCTGGTCCGTGTCGAACATCGTCTTCATGTACTGCTCGTAGAGACGGTGCTCTCCTTCGGCCTTGGTACGACGGGGCACATCGAGACCTTGCGCTTTCAACGCAGCCCAGCGGTATTTGATTCGAAAGCCCAGAAGAAAGTCCTTGAAGGCAGTCATGGCTTCTACTGTGCCGACTTCCGTACCCCACAGGACTTTATGGTATGTTTCCTGCGGTCTAGTCGGGTCTGTAGTGGGAGCATCCTGAGAGAAGCTGAAGTCGCTGCTGGCGTGATCATTCGTGTTGAGTGTACGTCGTGCAGCAGGCGAGGAGAAGCTGTGCTGAAAAGAGGGGCGAAGTTCACCTCGTGTGGTGGTAGGCGCAGCAGGCGTGCGAGGAGTCGAGTTCACCGAGCTGGTCGGGAAGAAGAGAGGCTGTCCGTCGCCATCTTCGCTGTGCATGGCGCTCGACGGCATTCCACGTCGTGTGGCAGCGTTGAGAGTACGTGCGTTTGGTGTTCGGGAGGGGGAAGAGGAGCTAGGGAAGTGCAAGGGAGTCGACTGGCCATCTGTATGTATTTCGATGATAGTGTAGGGTAAATCAGTCAGTCAGTAGTGCATACATGGTCACCTTCATTGATCTCCCCTTCTCACCTCGCAACGCCTGACGACGATCAGATCCGGCCACACTCTTGACGGGACTGCTAGACGGAAAAAGAAGCTGATCAGAGGCAGGAGAATCCTGCATCATGGCATCAGAAGGGCCACCGGGTGTCGACATCTTTGAGAGGGGGATCGGTGGGATCAGGGGAGGGGGGGACTGAATGAGGAAGCAAGGCACAAAGAGAAGGGACACTGAACTCCTCACACAAGTCTATCAGCTCCCCCCCTTACCAGAATAAACACGCGTGTTGCTTCAGTCTATAGCGCGTAAATGGACGTGTCGAGGCTCGTCTACGCGTCTGGCCATGTGGCGTCGGGCGCCCAGAAATCACATCTGCACAAGGTTGAGACATAAATTTTTGGCCACCTTCTCCACTCGTCGATGGAATTCTTCCGACAAATCGAACATATACGACCACGGAATTGGCAGGCGATCGTAATTCCTTCTCCCATCAAAACGTACACGCAAGATGAGCGCTCCACCACCACGAACCCCCGATGACCTACTGAAGTGGTCGATAGCCGCTCAGAACGCCGATGGTCTAGCAAACGGCGAACAGAACATGCATGAAATAGCAGATGAAGTGGCGCAGGGGAAGCGACCAGATCTAGCAGATCCAGCACTATACGATGCACTTATGGGAAAGAGTGAGGCAACAATGATGAAGGAGGAACTCGCAGTAGCCATGGATCTCAACCGCAACGAAAAGGACAGAGTTCAAGCGTTGGACAACTTTGAAATGGTGGGTGGCGAGCTCTGACATGCATGTGACGTGAATTTCTTTCCCTTATATCTGACAAAATTCTACCGTCGTTGGCAGCTGATCGAATCGATTGACAATGCAAACAATATCAAGAGCATGAAGCTATGGGAGCCGATCATTTCCCTCCTCACACATCCACAATCGACACCGCCGATCCAACACGCTACGCTATGGATCATTGGCACTGCCGTTCAAAACAACGACAAGGCACAGATGTCTATCCTAGATTTTGAGCCGCTTGCACCTTTACTTGATTTGTTGAAAAGCAGCAGTGATGGCGAAGTAAGGAGCAAGGCCATGTATGCGATCAGTGGTATATTGAAGCACAATCCGAAAGCGGTAGATCTGTTTGGAAAGTCGGATGGATGGGTTGTGCTCAAAGGTGCTCTGTTGGACTCCAACGTCTCGCTGAGGAGGAAAGCGGCGTTCTTGGTGAATTCGCTGCTGCTGCAGGACGATACTGGTGAGGAGAAGGAGAGCAGCGCTCCAGTTGACACCCCTGCGACTGGCTCGACTGCCATTGCACCTGTCGACACGCCGCCTGCGTCTACACTTCCTACCGCTCCACTGGAACAGCTTCCTGCCACACTTACTAGCGGTGTGCTTCATCCCAGTATTCCACCACTTCTTGTGTCTTCAAGTCTGCTCGATGCTCTCATTCTTTCGCTCCTTCCTGCGTCTCTTCAAAGCACCATACCAGCCTCTGTGTTGGACAAGATCGAGACGATTTCGACTGTGGGAGGACCAGACGGAGACATCGAACTTCGCGAAGACCTCGACTTTTCCGAAAAGGGCGTCCGAACTTGTCTGACGTTTGTCGAAAAGGTGAAGGAGCATGGTGGATCTGCCACATTTGATGACAAGAAGGGCCTAGCCCAGGCAAGGAGTCTCCTGAAAGTCTTAGCACAAGAGCTGAACGGGAAAGCGATAGAGAGCGAAGAAGGAATAGAGTTCAGATGGCAAGAGCTGGGATTGAGTAGCGGGGAACTAGAGGCGTTTGTCGAGTCGGTCGGGGCCCTGTGATCGGCATCCGTTCTTTCGTATGTTGTACCAACAGTAGAGGGGAAGGAGGGAGGGGACTATGTAATGAATACAATACCACCATACATTTTCAGACTGTCTCCTTCGTATGTGTTACATTGCTATTCAGTCGACTACATCGTGTCAGATCCTTGGTTTATATACAAAATCCTCGTCATAGCTTGCTCCCTTCCGACTGTGCTGGTGCCTCCTTTTCGCACACCTCTCTCAAGTATTGCAACGACTCCACGATAGCCTTCGCCAGTGTGTTTGTAGGGTGCGTCCCTGATTCACCTTGTCCCTCAGGCGGTGGATGCTTACTCTCGATTCCAAACTTCAGGAGGTTCGCCCCCGCCAGATAGTTGATTCCGTATCCATCCAAGAAACCAGACCCGAATCCAGTCCCTGCCAGTTTGTCACCTGCACTCAGCCCACTCGTACTCAATTTCCAACTCTGCGATTCACCCAGGAGTTCATCGCCTAATAGCAGCCTAGCCCCTGCCCAGAATTCTTCCTTTGCACCGGCACTACCTTCGGCCGGAAGCTTCCCGTCTTCTTGCGCATCATAGACTAGTCGTAGTCCCGTCAAGTGTCGATCCACTCCTCTCCCAAAGGAAGACGCTTTCGTTTGATTGTTGTGTGCAGTAGTTGCGGAGGACAGCAATTCATACACCTTGGAAGCCGGCTCTCCGTCTCGTACTGCTTTGACGAATTGGTAACTGTCGTTGGAAAAGCTTCGAATGACTTCCGTTCTTCCATGCTTGAATAGCCGAGTACTAGCAGTCTCGTATGTAGGCACCTGATATCCCTTGACCTTGTAGAAGGCCAATTGCAGCACCTGTTGAATGAAGGCATCGGGACTCTGCTTTGCTACCTTCTTGATCCAAGTGGTACCGAAATCATCGAACCAGAGCTCTCCAATGTCGCTCTCTGTGCTGATGCTCCTAGCGACCTCGAACGCAGATCGGAGATTTGCTTCAGTTCTCGCATCGAGCACCCAGTGTAATTTTTGGTGCAATGGTGCAGCTCCGGAAGTCGCCGTAGAGACGCCGGAGAGCGAGCCAGTAGAAGAAAAGCTTTGACCTGGCGGTGGAGCAGGTTCCCCAAGGGCATACTCTACCACGATACTTGGAATCAGCGCGTCGCATGGTGAGTGCTCACCCATCAGACCGGCCCTGCCATTTGGTTCGACGATGATGCTGATAGCTTTGTCAAACCATCGATTCAGCCCTGCTCGACCAGCTCCTGAAACATTTCGAGCGTGTGCGTCGACAGATGAAGGTGTGCAGGGGTGAGCGACGGGAGCATGTGCTGATGATAGCGGCAAAACAGAGGAGTCAAGACAGACGGAGAAGAGCGAATCCTCGATAGAATTGATCGTCTTTCGATTCTGAGGTGATACCGACAGAAGCTGTTCCCTCGCCCGGGTCCACTCATCCCTGCCGTCGGCCGTCATCACTCCGACTGCTGCACCGTCTCCTTTCTTTGCATCTGCAACAATGTCAGTCAATGCACTTTCGATCTCTTCAAGAGGCACGATGGTGCCGTCTTCATTCAGAACGTTCAGCTCGTAGAAGTTGTTTCTGGCTATGATGGTCAGGTGTCGAGCCGTGGTAGGATGAGGCGTGGAAGTGTTGTAGTCGTGAGGAATGGAAGGAATGCGAGTGATTCCAAAGACTTTCGTGTATTGATGCATACAGAAAGCTCCTGCTCTTGATGCATCAGGCATGATATCCTCCGTATCAAGTCGTATCTTGAAATGCAGTAGCCTATAGATCAGCCATGTAGCCCTTCGAATGCCCCACTCGGCATTGGACCAGTCATTTGTACCCAACACAACGGCCATGTCATCACTGTATCGCGACTTCCCACTCTTGTCTGCCTTTGTGGATGGATCCTCCAGTTGGGCAGCCGGTGTGTTTGGGTCTGCTCGCATCATAAGCCACCAATTTGAGTTCACCAGTAGAGGGACCCGCCATTCATGATATGCTTTTTGTAGCCAGAAGCGATCGTCAAGCCAGTTGTTGGGCGAGGTTCTGTCGACATCTGTCATGGAGCCGAGGGGGGTAGATCATGTGTATCTGGAGGTCAGCGGACAGCCGTTACATTTCAAGACCACACGGGGGGAAAGAAAGCGATCAACTCACCTATCAGCCTCTGTTGCAGCTTGTTCATCAGCGTCCCTTCTTTCACTGCCTCCTCTGCCCATGCCTTCCTTTTCTCAAGCTCACTACTTGCTGATTGACGAGCCTCGAGAGTGTCGAATTCCTCTGCTTGAAGTAGGATAGGTCTCAATGAATCAATATACCTTGCAAGAGTGTCCTCAAGAGCAGGAATCGGTAGCCTTTTCAAGCTAGACTGCCTCGAGAAAGTCTTTGGTTGATCGGCCAGATTCCCACGATACTTGCTTAGTGCAAACATGGATGCTGTCGAGGTGGAGAAGTATGCTGGGGCGGCAGAAAGCGAGGGTAGCAGCCTGGTAGTAGATATACGAGTCGGTCTGATCGAGATCAAGCTGCTGTACATTGCAATGTCGAGGGGGAAAGAAGGAGCAGAGAGAGACGCTGAGAAAAGAGGAGGAAGGGTTCTAGTCGAATTCGAGGGGCTCCAACGCAACGAAGACGATAATGCTGCCTCTGCTCGACGTCTTTGCTGCTAGTGCCGCGGCGTCGACGAAATGAGGGCGGGGAAAATAGATGGACAATCGCGGAAGAGTCTTAAATTGTACCGCTCTGTTCTTCCCTCCTCCCTAACCTCCTCCCTAACAAACACTTTCAATTTCCTGAAAAGACGCCTCGTTCTCGTCGGTCGCGCGCTTTTCCCGGTTACCGGTCGCGGGGTAAGAGGAGGCTTTGCACGTGGCGGAAAGAGGGGTCTCAGCCACCAATTTTGGAAAAATTGGGCGCTTGACGCCTTGCCACTTTTTTCTCGCAATAATTTGAGTCAGATCTAGAGGAGAGAGAATTGATTTTTTTTGAGCAGCTGTGACTCACTAATTGTTTCATAGCATGGCTGCGCTATTTTCACCCTCCGAGGGCAGCTTTTCCACGTCAGAGCTGATAGCCAGGAAGGCAAAGGAGGCTTTCAATGAGGCATCGCTAAACCTCCCTTCGGGCGCCAAGGGAGACGAGATTCGTCGCAATCTTCTTTCTCGTCTCCGTCAGCTGTTAGAGTCTGCCAAGGAGGAAGTCCGGATCGCCAATGAGGCCGACGTCAGCAAGGCCCAAGCGGCTAATATGTCCTCCTCGCTCATCTCTCGACTGGATCTGTTCTCGAAGGAGGGAAAGTGGCAGGGCATGTTGGAAGGTATCGATCAGGTAGCTTCCTTACCGAGTCCTCTCGAGGAGTGTACTTTTGCGAAACGACTAGCAGACGTCGATGGAGGCAAGTTTGGCGAATTAGACTTGTACAGGATCACCTGCCCTATTGGTGTACTTTTGTGCATATTTGAAGCTCGGCCAGAGGTGATCATCAACATTGCCAGTCTATCGATTAAGTCGGGCAACGCCGCAATCCTGAAAGGCGGGAAGGAGTCTATTCAAACAGCTCAAGTCTTCTCAAGATTACTCAGAAAGGCACTAGAAGAGACCAAGGAGCTTCCCAGCGACCTGATACAGACTGTAGAAACCAGAGAAGATGTGGCGCAATTACTCAAGCTAGATGAATATATTGATCTGGTCATTCCAAGAGGCAGCAACGAGCTAGTGAAGAACATCCAGAGGCAAGCAAGTATTCCTGTGATGGGCCATGCAGATGGGCTATGCTGTGCGTATCTTCACGAAGACGCCGAGGCTTCTTCGGCTATCGCCAACATCGTTGACTCGAAGACCGATTATCCTGCTGCATGTAACGCAGTGGAGACCATCTTGGTACACTCGTCGTTACTCAAGCAATCGATATTCCGAAGCTTGATTGCAGGACTCCATGCTGCCAACGTCACTACACACCTCGACGAGGCATGCTTTAATGCCCTTGACTTGCAAGCAAAATCACCGAACATGACCAAGAAGGCCATGCCAGAAGACTTCACTACCGAATGGCTCAGCTTGGATGTTACCGTTAAAGCGGTTGCATCACTGGATGAAGCCGTGAAGCACATCAACACCTACGGATCCCACCACACCGACGTTCTCTACACTTCTGCCACGGAAGATGGTAATCCTACAGCAGCGAGATTTGTTCGTTCCGTCGATAGCGCCAACGTCTACATCAACGCAAGCACCCGATTTGCTGATGGCTTTCGATACGGGTTCGGGACGGAAGTTGGCATTTCGACTGGGAAGATACACGCGAGAGGTCCTGTAGGCTTAGAGGGTCTTGTGACATACAAGTACGTACTCCGAGGCAAAGGAGACGGGAAGCACATCGTCGGTGACTTCTCCAGAGGCCAGAGAAAATGGTCGCACGTCGACATCAAACGGGAGTATCCTAGAGTATAGAGAGCAGGGGTGAAGAAGCTTTGCATTGTAATACTACCATCATATCGTTTCAATTGAATCATCGACCCTTTTCCCGTTTAGATTGTTAGTACAAAACTGGATCAGAGGAAGTCACAAAGGGCGGTGGGCCGTACGGGACGGAAGGAAACGGTTGCGGCGACGGAAGAGACGGGTGGACTAGTGTGACCGCCTGATGATCCGTTGTCTTCGCCTTGACATTGACATAAATCAGATAAAGTCACATTTACAAATAAGAGAGGGGCACTCCGCAGTGTATAAAGGGCCGAACGGACGGTAGAGACTCGAGTCGGCCTCTTTCTTGCATCGTTCCCCCAAAGAGGCTGTCGCATTTGCCTACAAATTTCGACGCACCCTTGACTCGACTCACTGCGCCTCCATGGTGTCAATCGCATCGCTCCATCTCACACTTCTTACCAGTCTGATGCACTGTCTAATGATGTATCTAGTGGGTGCTATGGAAGACGACCATGGCAATGACTGCAAGATCATCAGTGACGTGATGATGCGAGAATATTTGGCTAGCACAAAACAAGGTTCACTGCTCTACGCTGCAGTCCCACCCAAGCATCCTTCCAAGGGTAAAGTCTGGCAAGCTACGTTCAAAGAAAACAATTTGGACTTCAATGGCAACATCACAATAAGCACAGATGCGAGAAAGTATTACCAGCACCTCGACTTCAATACCTTCTCCGTCCACTTCCAGGTGCAGAATCCCGCCTCTGGTTTCGTCTTTGTTGCAGCCACATTTCCAGAAGAGCCAAGTCCGGTCATCTATGCCACTTTGGGAGCTGTCGGTTGCAACATCCGGCACGCAAAACCTCTCTACCCAACCTTCACGTATGCTCTCGGCAAGGCGTAGGTCGAGACGGCGAGATCATGCTGTGCTACTGGATAGAGAAAGGGATAGGGAAAAATGGTAATGGACTTACACAGATGAGGGGGAAAAAGGAACTTCACCCTGAGCCGCCCTGCCTGCCTTCTTCTCCCGGTGATCTTGTAGTAAATGCACCTGCTCAATAGAGTTCACTCACACCCTGTCGTCACAGTTGAAGATGTGCGAATAACGCTGTTAGCGGGGGACGGATTTGCAGTCAGTGGCGGAACGAGGTTGTGGCTTCGTAAGTCCCGCAAGAGCCAGCCACAAATGAACAAGGGAGCATGTGCTGCTACTTGGTACCTGGTGCCTCATTTGGATCGTAGCAAGGACTTGTGTCGTAGGTGTGATGCCATCACCCCTGCAATACCGGCTTGACTAGTCCTCCTTCTGCCTCATCCCATAACATACATAAAGGCATGTCTATGGACGTTTTCTTGGCTCTCACTCATCTTCTCGTACAGTCCATATTCATATCGCTAATAGGGAAGATAGAGCTTCTCACTGCAACAGATGGCACGCACACACTTCTTTCGCCTCTCGACGTACCTTTTTCTGCTATGCCTCCTCATCCTGTCCGCATCCGCTGAAGAGAAAGACAGCTCCACTTGCTACCAGTACACCGATGCAACATTCAAGCGATACCTCATCGACACGGAGCAAGAAAAGGGCCTCTTATTCACCACCCTCCATCAACGATCATATTCTGCGGGACATGTCTGGCAAGGTGACATCGGTGTCAACAACTTTTCGTTCACTGGCACGATCACGATCTCGACCGACGCTAGATCAGGATTCGGCAATGCTCTCGACAATGTGTTCTCTGTTCAGTACCACCGTGTCCATCGCCCTGCAAATGGCTGGGCGTTCCTCAGAGTCAGTGGACTAGAAAAGGGTGTCCCACCAGTGATCTACATGACAAGGGGAGCTGTTGGCTGCAACATCAAGCATCCTAAGCCGCATCTGCCGACCTTTGAGTACGCCTTTGGAAAGGACCAGGAACAGGAACTCACACACTTGTAATGACTGCTTTCTTGCTTGAGAGAGGGACAAGCTTGAGTGTAATTTCAAATGACGTCCTCATCTTAATTAGTCCCTGTCTGCTGGGTAGGGAGGCCAACACACTCGCTTCTACGGGGAGTCGATGCGGGAGAGCGCGTTGAGGCGCCCGAGCAGGCATAGGTAGGTAGGTACGTACGTATACTATTATTAGCAAGTTTCTCCAAGATATTAAACAAAGATGAGCAATGTGACAGTGACGAATGGATACGGTCTAGCATGTAAAGTCGAAAGGTAGTGTGCGAGCTTGGTGACCGCCTTCAATTGGTCGCCGTAATTGTGACTGGTCCCCTGTACAATGAGCCGCCGTGTCTATCGAGGGAAGGAAAAAGGAAAAAGAAAAGGTTAGCAAAGGACATAGGAGTCATCTATGCTGATAGTCTACTTACCGGAAGATGCACTGGGCACTCAATTCCGTAGCGGACAGTCTCATGGCCAGCGATACATCCGCGCGAAGGAACTCCTTCCCATCGGCAGACTTGCATCGTTGAAGGAGAGCGTGGAAAGGTTGCATGTCGATGGTAAAGGTGGCTAATTGCTCGAATCCAGGCTCGTCGACAAACTCTGGTTGATCCTCGTCCCCACGATAGACGTACAAGGCGATACTGGCGGTGCATGGTACACTTGGCACCCAGGTCAAGACAAATGGCGCGACGTGCTCTTCATCGTCCCGACCGCTCTCTCCCTTCTTCAGGATACCACCAAAAGCGTCTGGTAGATGTCGAACACCGTCTACACCTCCGTACGCCTTGTTAGAACGAGCGAGGTGCTTGGCTTCAATCGTACGATACACCGTACTACACTTGATCCCGAAGGAGTGTCGACTAACTCTTGATCCCACTACACCGTCGATCACCCAAACCAAAGCCCCTGATGCTACTGCCTTGGCCGTTGACTCGTCCGGCTTGCACAGCTGTACAAGATCGCCTAGTCGGTGTTGCAGCTCTCCCCGAAAGTAGAGACTCTCGCTGAAACCACCAACCATGGCCACCGTAGTCGCTGATCCTGCGGTACTTTTGACTCGCTGCCTGATACTTTCAGCAGTAGCGGCGATGGATGGCTCGAAGCTGCATTTTTGTATTATAGCATGACAATAGTCAGTCTCTCGTAGAACGTGACTCTCTCCGTTCCCATGATCACTCACAAGTTGGCAATCTCCTTCCCAGTGAAGATCAGCTTTCCTCTTCGCAGTCCAATGACGGGATCGTTCTCGGAAGAGGAGCCGACAGGGAGCAGAATCTGCTCCTGCTGACTGTTGGTGAAGGTTTCCTTGATGTTGGTAGCGAAGGTCTGACGTAGATTCTTCAAGTCCTCTTCGTTGTCCCACCGTGTGTTCTTCAGTCGCTCTCGTAAGTAAAGCATGGCTCTGTGATCTACAGTAGCGCTTCCTCCGAGAATACAGTCAGAAACACCGTTCTCTTTGACTTCGATGGCAGGATATGTACTGGTCACTTCGTACGTCGATATATCGATCGTACCACCTCCTGCGTCACAGACAATCAAGTGCTGCCCAGTCTTATCTAGCCAATCGCCTGTCGCTGAGGGGTTCATTGCGCAGAAATTGATACTTGCCTCTGCTTCTGTGACAAAACGAATAGAGTCGCCGCGATCGGGTGTGACGAGCTGAGCAGCGATGCAAGCCTGTCGAAGCAGTTGCTGCTGTGCAATTTCCCACCCATTGGGGACTGTAACAATGTAGGAAGTGTTTTGACCCAAGGTCATCAAGATTTCGTGGCCATTAGACAGTCTCGAGTAGATGAATGTACCTGTATTGTGATGTTGGAGACTCGTCAGGACCTCACATGCTGCAGAACGTAGAGCACACCGTGCCTACACTTACCAATACATCGTACCATGTATGCCAAGAAGCCAGCGCACACCTGTTCTGCGCTCACACCATCCGGAAGAGCGTCGAGGTTGATGTCTGTGTCGCTCTCTCCATCCATCTTGATCACATGCAGGTGGTCTGGCTTCAAATGCAGCTTCCACCATCTGATCTGGTGTCCACCTTCATCGAGCAAATTCTCTGCTTCGTTGCCCTCTGCTTCAGCTCCAAAGTAGCGAGGAACTCGATTCGTGTCGTATGTGACTACCGACGGCACCTTAGAAAGATGACTTGGCTGTCCTGGCCAGGCTCGGACATCTTCAATTTTCGGTCGTTTGCCTGGTTCAAGGATACAATAACTAGCTCCGCTGAATGTCGTGCCCAAGTCAATAGCGATGATCAACTGTCTCTGACCCGTGTAAGGCAGCCATTCCTTGCCTACTCTCTTTTGTTGCTTGTTGGGTGTTTCGACTCCACTGCCATTCACGAGGTACTGTGAGTACGGGTCACCAGCTTGATGACTGGAAGAGCCATTAACAGCTCCGTTCCTCTGATACATGCTCTATGTTTTGTGCTTTCCGAGTGTCGGAGAAGGAGAGGCAGTCACAGTGGGTGTTGAACAGACTCCTTGTTCACTATACTCGATGCGTGTATGTCTATTGGCAGGCGGTGAAAAGTGGTGTCAATGATGTCGAAGTAGGGAAAAAGAGGTTCGCACAATTGCGATCGACGAGGGACGGGAGAAGGCCAGATATATGAGAATGCAAGCAGACCAGCGGGCAGGCACGAGCTAAGCGGGATAGAGGGCCGAGCAGATTGAGAATATCGATGGAGTAGCTCAAGGAGAGCTCGAGGCCTGCCTTTCTAGCTTTCAGTCGAGCTTCAGTAAAAGATGGGTGAGGAGGGCAAAGCAAGACTTGCGGCGCAATCGACTTTACGAGGTCGAGAGGAGACGATGCTTTCGCTTGTGGTTGTGGTCGCAGAAGCGGACGACGATTAGGGAGGATACGACAGGAAGATCACTTTGCAGTCAAGGCTTAATACTCTTATATTCACACCGCCTTCATTGATTTCATTTCTAGTACGCCGCCCCCGGAGCTTTCTACCTAGCAAGCGTACGGAACAGAGCTTCGGACTAGGAGCAAAGTGAAACTATGCAGTGATTCAAATTTGAGACAGTTGCGTGGATGAACGAGGAATAGCATATAGTGGATATAAGTGAATGGTGTAGGAAATACAAGAGGATAAACTGGAGCACAGAATACAAAGAGTATTACAAGGACGCGGTGCCGTAATCATTTAATATGTACGTCTTTCTTCGATCTTTCAGTTCGCCCTTCTGTCTTGGATGTCCTTTACTTTCCCTCGAATAGGAAAGAGCAACCGGTGATTGAAGTGCTGCATTACCATGGGTAACGCCACGTGAGACTCGAATGAGAATATTAATCGTAGATCGTCGGTATCTAGATAGGGTTTTTCTGTACAGTATAGGAGATGCAACCCGACAAGAGGTGCTTTTCCGAATTAGGCTCTCTGCGCACAGATTCGCATAAGATATGCAAGGGCGGTCGTAGCTGTCTTGGATATAGCCCGCTCGCTTTTCTGACATTCTTCCGCCGTGTCTGTGTCGAGGCCGACTGATGTCTAGATCAGCGACATCATCTGAAGATCACTCGATCCCTCTCTGATCTGCAGCCGGAACAGAAATACCCACCTTCACTCGATTGCCTCGGATTGCTCTCTTTTACCACCTCACCTCTATACTTCACACGCACAAATTTCCCCACACCAGATCTCTACAATCATACCGCTGGTGGCTTTGTCCTCCCCTGGGCGTTTGTCGCAGCTTGCTCAGCACCTCAATAAGACAATGGCAGTCTCTACTTCGACAGAGTCCATTTCAAGTGGACCACTGGGCCCGGTCTTTCAGATTATTCCGGGAGTACAATCCTATGACTGGGGAAAATTGGCAAGAGATGGCTCCCTCGTTGCGCAATTTGCAGAAGCCACTGAAGGACTAGACTTCCATAAAGAGGATGATAAACCATATGCAGAGGTTCGTATTGTACACCAAGTAATGATGTAGTAGCTCACACTGACGGGCTCTTTCCTCGCTCTTTTCCTCTTCAGCTTTGGATGGGCACGCATCCTACCTTACCCAGCACAATTTCAGTGCCCTCATCTTCTAAACTATCCAGCACTACGACAAATGAATCTCAGAGACTCATCAACCTCTCCTCCTACCTGGAAGAGTATCCAAGTCTAGTGGGGAAACAGGTCCAAGATCACTTCTTCAACGGAAAGGCTAATCTTCCCTTTTTGTTCAAGGTCTTAAGTATCGGAAAGGCACTGAGCATTCAAGCTCATCCGGACAAAACACTAGCGAGGAAGCTTCATAAAGAAAAGCCGAAGATGTACAGGGACGACAATCACAAGCCAGAGATGGCCATTGCGTTGACCGCTTTCAAGGGATTCTGCGGCTTCAGACCACTGAAGGAGATTGCTCACTATCTTTCCGTCGTACCTGAGTTTCAAGCTGTCGTCAAACCAAGCAAAGAGCTCATGAATAAGCTCACAAAGTACGTCAGTGGCGGTGACATCGATGAGAGTGAAAAGAAGAAAACCCTGCGACAGATCTTTTCCCAGCTCATGGAAGCAGATTCCAGCGAAGTCGAGAAGTCAGTGCATGCCATCTCGAAGCGATACAATGAACAGCTGGAAGGAGGCAGTAAAGAAGCGATTGAAGTGGATGAAACCTTGGCCAAGCTAGTTTGCAAACTCAACGACCAATTCCCTGGCGATATAGGTGTTTTTTGCTCCTTCCTCCTCAACGTCGTGGAATTGCAGGAAGGACAATCGATGTTCTTGATGGCGAATGAGCCACATGCATACCTAGAGGGCGAAATTATCGAATGTATGGCAGCAAGCGACAACGTGGTGCGAGCAGGTCTCACACCAAAGGAGAGAGACGTGAAAGTTCTCGTTGACATGCTGACCTACACCGACGACCCAAGCTACAAAAAATTGATGAAAGCGAAAGCATTTCTTCCTGATGAAAGCAGTGAGAATCTCACGCTGTATCAAAATGTGAACGACAACGGAAAGGTACCAACACTGCTATACAACCCTCCGATTGAAGAATTTGCTGTCTTGATGAGTCGCCTTAGCAAGGAGCAGCCTTCTGAATTACAGAGAGCGCTTCAAGGACCATCCGTCCTTCTCCTCACAAGTGGGAGCGGGAAGTTGATCAGTCACTCGGGATCAGATGGTACTGGATCAGAGCACAGGACATTCGATTTAAGCAAGCCAGGACAGGTCTTTTTCGTGGGAGCACAGACGAAGATTGAATTACAAGCAACCGATAGCGATTTTGTCGTCTTTCGAGCCTTTGTCGAAATACCATAGAGCCGGGAGGGAGCAAGATCAGCTGGTTGAAATGAAAGGAGAAGGCAGTGAAGTGATGATTTTGGTGGCTTTGTTCGTAATCTTTTAGTCTAGCCCTGCTTCTAGCATGGTGCCAATTACTTGTACTTTTCTGCCTGCTACCCTTGCCATGGTGGCTCCTCCACCCCGTATCACCCTACATAGAGTATCACCCTTTCCCTCTACATCAATCCGATTTGATCGTCTTTGGTTCATTTATCCCTCCTCGTGTGATTCCAGTGTATCGCCTCACTAGCCGAAGCAGCAGCAAAGGGTCTCCTCGGCCAGTCGCACGTTTGAAGAGCAGCAACAAGAGACTCAAGACAACGGTGACACTTGTCAAATCCAGTGCTAGTCGAAGTGACGTGTTGGTGATCGCACCGAGTAACCGCAAGACAGTCGACCAGCCTGACCTGTTCCGCCTTGGATCATCTCCCGATCCTCTATCGCCCTTGCCTTGTCTGCTTTTGCTGTTGGTGCTCTGACCAGCCACTGACTCCACCCGAGATTTATCCCGTATCTTGGTAGATATTCCATAGCTCGAAGGAGCTGCACCCCCAGTCTGACCTCCTACACCATTCCTGGCCATACCCATCAGCAGCGCAATGTCATGAAAAGCATTCGCTAAAGCCTGATAGCCCACTCCAAGAAGACTGTTAGAGCCAAGAATGTTCGATGCAGACGCAACCCTCTGTGACTCGACTTGATTCAGTCGTTCGTGTACCGCTTGGAGACTAGCTTGAATGCTCTGTAGTGCCATCTCAATCTCTGGTCTTACGGCTTTCACGCTGGCTGCTCCGCCTCCTCCAGGATTGGATCGACCACCGATCGAAGAAGCCGCGTAAGCACGAGATACATTGCCTGCTCCTTCCCCTCCATGATGATGATAGTAATGCTGCTCAGAAGGGGTAGGCCTGGAAGGGGCAATGGCAGAGTACAAAGAGGCGCCTGCTCCACCTGTTTGGTATGCCCCTCCTGCAACGGAATCGCTGCGAGGTGGAAGTGGGTATCTCTGCGCATTTGCTGGAGCATAGAACCGACCTTCTTGGTGTGATGAGTTCGGCCCTCCTCTTGTGTACTGGCTTTGAGGTCCGCGAACTGTGGTGACAAGCCTTGGTTGTGCGAGATGCTGTGATGTTTGGCTAGGTAGATTGCCTTGTCTCGGTGGTAGATCCTCGTCAGTATCTGAATTTTCGACCATTCGACTTTGTGGTCCACCGCCTCGCACAGCCATCGCACTCCCTCCTTCGACCGACAGGGGAGTTTGTGCTCCGCCAGTGCCCCTGGAGTGAGGCAAGGAAGGTCCCGTTCCTGCTCGAAAAGCTTGAGACGACGAAGGTCTAGACGACATTGTTGGTCTGGGAGGCAGTTGTGCGACGAGATCCCTCTCATCTTCCTCCTCCTCACTGTCGATGTACCCCTTCCCTGTCGTCTTGTTATGATGTGCGATTCGAGGGGATATAGAGCCAGACGAAGCGTCAGATTCTGATCCAGCGCGGGCAAGAGACGCTATCGTGTAGGTGAGAAAGAGGGGTGTCAACTTGGACTACTCACTCGCCCACAAGTGCTTGAGCTTACATACCACTCATAACCCTCTCAGCGACATCTCCGCTAAAGCTCTCCAGCTCCTCAATGAGAGCAATAGCTTGAGGCCGATCGCTGAACCTTCGCAGCGTCTGACAAGATCGACAAGGTCAGCAAAGAGTAAGTCTATAGCAATGTCGCCTGTCCTCTTCTCACCTTTAAAAGGCTTTCAACGTAAAGCTGCTTTGCGTCCTGACTTGCATACCCTTTTCTTTTAGCCCATGCATCCCTAATACACAGCCTTGGGTGTCAGCTTAGTCCATACAACTTTTGTCTACCGAGCCACTCACCACTTCGCCCTGCCCAACATGTCCAGCATTCCCGGTCTCTTTACTTTCACATCTCCATCGGTGGCTTGTTTATACAAGCTTCATTAGGATAGATTAAGTTCGAGGGATTCTTGTCAGATCTTCCACGTCAATTACCGCTTAGTCTCAAGGGGATCCCCTCACTCACCTGTAGAGTGCCAACTTTTCCTCATAGGATGTTTGGATTGGGCCGGTCTTTGGCAGACTCTGTACGATGTCGATTGTCCGCTCAAAGAGACTTCACGAGAGACGCTTCCTCTGTCATTATCCTGCCACTCGTTTTACAATTCAACGCTTTGACATTTCACTCACGCATCGATCACCTCGGCGCTGCTCATGGTGGGTATATCTACTGTAGCGGGCTCGTGTGATTAAGGGTGCGTGCGGCCGGCCTTTTTAAATACCGAGGACGAGGTTGTGATCGCCAGATGATCTAATATAAAGCCAGGACAGAATCGCTCGGCCTCCAGCTCCTCCTTCGTGAATGTACTGGAGTGCGGCAGACTATGAGAGTGTGGCCAGGAGGTAATGAAGGAGCTAAGACGGTGGAAAGCGCAGAGAGAGAGAGAGTATGTGTGAGAAGGTGGAAGTAGTGTTCGATGCGCCTACCGGTACAGTCAATTCCTGAAAATGACAAACCAGCCCATCAATAGATGCAATTTAATTCTTTAAACGACGCGTCTGTCATCGACACAGACGCTAGAGGTTTGATGCGGCGTGGGGATCTCTACCATGAGGCTTGAAAGTGATCCCCGCATGGCTCTATATACGAGTCCTTGGACACACGTTATGACATTGCATCATGTTGATATTGCAAGCGAAACGAGTACGGGTGCATCGAAAGATGCTTCATCTCAAGATCACCTTCCAGAGGCCCCAATTTCCCTCTAGGGCGGTCTGCTTTCCTTCTAATTTAGACGGCACAAGGCTACAATCTTTCATCACGGACCATAGTCCTTCCTCGTCTATGTGTCGATGCTTCTTCGCTAATAGGCAGCAAGCAGTCTGTTCTCCTGCCTTGAGGAGTGACTGAATAGTTCTACACAGCGGTTGAAAATATGTAGGATTGTAAGTGCAGTCGGAGACAATGAGGATTTGGACTCCTGTCAGATCACTCTCCTGGGACCAATCCAACGGACGACAATCAACTCGAATGCCAGTTCCCGATAACAGCCGCTTGTTGAGCTCGATATTGCTTTCCAAGAGAGGTATTGCGGAAGCTTCATTTGGAAGATTAGTAAGTATCGTGAGTCTCACGAAAGCAAGACAATAAGATACACTCACGAAGATCAGTGGCGGTCAGATGAACATTGGCCGTGCCTTCGCCGTCGCGGTCACGATCTATATATTGCTGTGAAAGCATCGCCGACAGAAGCAATGTCACAAGTCCAGTCCCTGATCCTGTCCCGATCGAGAGGTAAAATTGAGCCAGCGTTCCTCGACGGATTACCTTTTCTCACGTAGTACATACCTAATTCGACGATCCGCAGCCCGCCCGAGAGATTCTTCAGAAATGAGATCGGCGAGTCCGTTTCGTTGTGAGACTGGAAGATGAAACGGCTGAGATGCCTTGAGACATGAAGTGATGCATCCCAGATGTGCTGAGGAGAAGGCAGGGGAGAATTAGGAAGAGAAATGCTCTTTCACTAGAGTCTACCCTCGCCATCTTCCTTACCTTGTCCAATTCGTACCCCGCTTCTTCGCAGATCTCCACTGTATCACCGTCTCTTCCAACTCGAAACAGTCGACTCGTCCCTGAAGTTTTCTCGGCTCCAAATTTGGCGGCGGCTGTCGTCTTGCGATGAATCTGAATGGGAGCCGAGAGAACTGGAACGAACATTACTGCCTCTTTCTGTAAAGAAAAGGAGCTGTCGAGGTCAAAAATCCAGTCTTGGCAATCAGATTTCTCTATCCTCCTTCTCTTTTCGGTCCTTGTCGTCAGTGGGTGGGCTTCACTAGCCCATAAAGCCAGCCTGATCGTATTGAAACCTCTCAGTAGCTCAGCATCTGGTACCTTGACGGGACATGCCTTATAGGAGCTTGAAATCCCTTCCCAATTGATCTTTGCAGCAGATTCTATCAATCTCCATTGGTCCTCATGTTTGGACACCCAAGCAAGATTGAGAGTGAGTGGGCTGCTCTGACGATCTGGTTGATAGACCTCGTCTCGCAAATCATTGGCAATGCATGGAGACACTGAAATTGTTTCGTCTACAAGAGCGTTGCAAGGAGGTGCCCTCTGAAACGTCAGGTAATAAATTCCCATGTCCCCACGACTAGCAGCGTACGATTTGTCTTATCGCTCCTTATCCGTGGCTAGCCATTGAGCATGGTACACTTTTGTGCAAGGAAATCGATGTTGAGTGGTAATGCCTTTCAAAGCTACGCGAGCTTCGCCTAAATTTGGCCGAATACCTGTACGATGCGAGCCGTAGGGGTCCAAGCAACACCAAGCAGAGCTATGATCTCCCACAGCAGCTTGGAATGTGTGCTTTTGTGTCTTATAGATTTGGCTGGTCGAGCTAGCTTCTTGTGGATGGTATATAGAAGCTGGACAGCTCCTCACCACTGCACCGATGTTCTTGGTATACAACCCATACTTGGCTTGCTCCTTGGAAAACTTCGTCGCGCTCCGAGACGAAATTTGGAGCTCGAGTTCCTTAAAGTGACACACGTGACGTATTCCCTTTGGCGCGCCGCGTTCTGGCGGCTGGTTGAAACCAACACTTTAAAGCTTTCCACCTTCGTGCCCACATCTCCCACTGGGTCAAAATGCCGATACTAGAGCGGACGCCACCCAGGAAACGAATTCAGCCAGCGGAAGATAGTGTGGGCATTCCTTCTTCGCCTAGTCAATTCAGGATAGCACCATCACCAAGGCTACAGACGACTTATGATGCGGATAATTACGTCTTTCCCTCCTTAGAAGCCTTGGCGGTGCCTGTCAGGGAGAAGAATGCGGCAATGAACACAAAGCGAACCTCAGCGTCATTCAGTGTCAGCCCCTACCCGAAGTCTCCGAGTAATAAGGAGCTGAATAGTGGCTCGAGAGCTGATTCGAGCTACAAATCCGGCCGTACCGTGGGAGGACCAGCTGGCCGGAATGGTCCTACCTTGACGATGAATGCCGCCAACTTATATCCAGCGATTGGAGCTCGAGACAGCGTTTCTCCTCGTATTGGACTAAGGTCACCACTGTCGATCGCAAAGCAAGTTCGGTCCGCGGACGATACCTTGCGTTTGGAAAGCCCTTCTACTTCCAAAAAAGGACTGGACCATGCACAGCTCTATCCTGACTTACCACCTCATGCTCCAGTCGACGAAGTTCTAGTTGGGAGCCGAAGCAAGCGTGAGTCTTCAACGATTCTCCCCAATACAAACACGTTCGAGGCCCAGATGGAGAGAGCATTGGCGTCAGGAGCAAATCCATTTCAAGACCGGAAGCGGAACCAGATGAGAGATGAAAGCAGACTGCAAGGAGGAGACGAACTAAACGACACAATCGAAGCGCCCCATGTACCCTCACCAACTTTACTCCGTTCGCCCTTGCTATCGTCAAGCGCCATATCTTCAACCTGCTCCTCACCACAAATCCATACTGTGAACGGTGTGATTCGGCCTACTACTTCCACAAAGTCGGCTTCGGCTAGACCGACCACACCTTCTCCGACTCCTTTGTCACCTCTTCCTCGTGGTAAGGCTCCTGCCGGTCTGGCAAGGGCCGCGAGCCCTTCTCGAGATGATGTACTGAGACTTCAACTACAATTGAAAGAGGAGAAGGCTAAATTGCAAGAAGCCAAAAATGGGTGGGAAAGAATAGTGAAAGAATTGCGCCAAAGGAAGAAAGAAAGCGACATACAAGTCGTACACATCAAAGATCTGAAAGGGAAGGTAGCAGAGTGGAAGGAAAAGGCAAAAAGAGCAGAAGCTGTGCAATCGATTCCATCGGCACATGCTTGGGAACTGGTTCGAGCGAGACTAAAGGATGCTGTCGCAAGGGCAGAAGAGTCGATGGAAAGAGATGCTGAGGCGATTATTGGTAGAAACGAAGTAAGCTACATGGATGCAAGAAGAGCAGAAGGGGAGTTGGATTTAAGAGTCTCTCACCTTGAGCTGGAAGAGATGCAGAGCAGGTTGCGAGAGGCGAACGATCAGATCAAATCGTTAGAAAGCGATCTGCAACTAGAAAAGGCGAGCGCCGAAGATGTCAGGGTGCAGTACAGCGCTCTCGTTTCACAAGAAAGTCTCGTGATGGAAGCTCTGAAGGAAACGCAAAGCAAGTACTCGCTTCTTCAGGGCGAGCTCAAAGACATGACAAAGAAGGTGAGCTGGCTTCTGATTTGATACATTAAGAAGGTGAGGAATGAACCTTGAGATCTTACACTTCACGATCTTGCAGCTTGCCGAAGAAAGGAGCACACTGCAGAGATGGAAGCAGGCTCACACGAGTTCTCCCAATCGAATGGCTCTTCTCGCGAAAACACGAATGAATTGCCCGGTTGGAGAATCCAGGAGACGTGACGTCCGCTTGACACCTGGTAGAGTGGTGAGAACGGCGGAAACAGGTCGACAGTCTCCTCGCCAAAAGATCACCGCGACAACATCAAGAGCAAAAAGTAGTCTTGATGCAGCACTTCACTTGGCGCCCGCTGCGACGGCTGTCTCGAATGAAGGTGCGTTTGACGAGGAGAATGTGGAAGATGCAGGGGAAGAATTTGCAGAAACGAGAGAGACGGTCATCGCTGCCAATCACACAGCAGCAATGATCGTGAAGGAGGTGTCAAAAGAACCATTTCTTGACACTCCTGTAGAGCAAGAGGGAGACGGGAGGGGCAAGTTGGAGCAACCGTTATTGAAAAGGAAAGCAGGTATTCTCAATCGAGCCAAGAAGATGGCTGGTGTGACTTCAGCAAAACCGGAGGGGAACAGTAAGATGGAAGGAGAAGAAGTGAAGCGGAAAAACGACACCTTAGCAGACGTGCAAAAAACGCCACTGGTACCGGCAAAGAAGAGACAGGCAAGGGCAGATCTCGTTGTGGAAGCAGAAGACGAAGAAGATAAAGAGGACGAAGACGCTCGAGACACCGACACGGAAGCCACACCCATCGTGCCCACCAAGAGATTCACTGCTACTACAAAGAACACGACAAAGACAAAGAAGCAACCAAAGTCAACAGAGGATGAGATGACAGTCTCCAAGACACCTCTTGTACGCAAGAAACGGAGTCTTGCCGAGAGTGTATACTATCAAGACGAAAAAGCTGCTGCTGCAGGTGTAGCTTCGGGCAGCAAGACAGGCAAAGGAAAGCAAGTATCAGCGGGAACAGTGACAACAGTAGTGGAGAAGAAGAAGAAAAGGAGGCTGTTGAAGCCTAACAGTAATGTTGCCAACAATTTCATGAATTGCAATGGAGATACGTCGGGAGATCTCAATCCAGGTCTCAATTTGCCCTTGCAGCTCTCTCCGATCAAAGGGGATCCACTTTCTAGCTCATCAAACAAAAAATCCGCAATAGGCAGCAAGAGTGCCACGGCAGCCAGCCGAGTCTTTGGGTAAGAGAAGCCCTCGCATCCTCTCTTTCTTGTACTTGTATCTCAATCATCACACACACATACACACATCTGAGCACTGTCATAATACCATTTACCACCCACACCCTGGTACAACTATAGAGATATATTGGCATGAGAGAGGCAAGCTCTCGAATCGGGTAAGATGGAGCGCAGACTCGAAAAGGGGAGGGAAAGACTGGAGACGATGTATTAATGTTAGCGATGATGATGATGATGGTGATGGTGATGGTGGTGGTGATGCGCTGCCTCTTTTTCAGACTACTGATCGAGAAAGTGTGCATGTCGGTCTAGCCTGTCTCTTTCTCTAGACTTTCTCGAAGCTGTGTAGAGACCCTGCAAGGATGACTTGACACCGTCCAAGGCTTTGGATTGCAGAGCATGTTGGAAGCTCTGAGCGAATTTCTGCTTTTCCGAAATCGGCACAGAGGACGTTGACAGATTCTCGGTGGCCACCTGGACCCAATGCAACAACGATTCGCTGCTGAAATTGACCGCCATGACTCGGAAGATGACCAAGACGGTGGGAATAGTATCAGGATCGAAGCTGGAGACCATGCCTAGCAACAGAGCGGACGTCGTTGGCATACCCTGCTCCTCCACGACGGTTCGTATCAATTGAGCATAGTGCGTCATCTCCTGTCGATGTACGTCTGAGTAGGCGGGACCGGTAGGCAGCCCATCAGTCGTTCTATTGGGCGCACCAGGAGGTGGAAGTGCAAGGGAGTCGTGTCCGACGACCTCCCGAAGGAAGTCGAGGGCGGCCGCTACGATGTTGCTTTGATACAGATGTAGGGCGGTCAAGGCAACTCGGTATGCATGTTGGAAGACTGGCGATGACAGAAAGTGGGAAGGCATCGTCATAATCATGGCTGAAGACGTGTGAATGTAGTCGTCCAGGACGTCAGGAATGTCGTTTGGTGGATTTGTTTCGAGGAGGGAGAATACTTTGGCGCTGACTTGCTGATACGCTCTATGTAACGACTCCGCTAGCTCCCCCTGCGCTTCCTTTCCAAAGCGGTCAATACACTTTCCTATGATCCAGATGTAAGCAGGGAAGGCAGTCTTGTCGAAGTTCTCAGACAGTCGAGAGAGAAGGGATGGAATGGTGGGTAGAGCCAGGGGTCCAAAGAAGACAAGAGCCCTCCTCAGGAGTGCGCACGCTCGCTCTGAAACAAAGTACGTTGATCCGTGTTGGGCCAGCAGTGCGTCGATGATGTTGTAGGCGTCTTGACAGGTCTTTGCGCAGCTGTCTGGCAAGACCGGTGTGGAAGCATTGGTATAGATGTGGAGGAACCGCTCAATCTGCTCCATTCGGTCTGCTGCTTTTCGCAATTCGTCCTTACTTAGGTTTGTGCTTGAAGCAAGGGAGTGTAGTGTGAGGAGGAATGGTTGAGTGAATTGCATCAAGGGTTCTGGCGCCTCGTGAGGTGGTAATGCCGCAATAATGTAGGCCACTGCCTCCGACAGACTCATCAGGTCATCTGGCTCCAGGCGATCAGTGATGGTCTGGAAAAATTCGTAGAGTTGCGACAAGAAAGGTGTCAATTCTTGGCTGCAGTCTTGACATAGGAAATTGAGTGCTTGAGCAGCGGCTGCAGCCACGTCGCTGTCTCCGGCAGTGAAGCCAGCGGAGATGTAGCTGAGAATGCTTGGTATTCTGTCTGGATGAAATTTGATCCACTCTGTGTACCGCGAAATCACCAAGAGAGCGGCGTAATTCAGCTTGGGATGGTTTGGTAACGATGGGATAATGTCGATGATCTGCGGTATTACTTCATCGTCATGCTTGTTGGCTTCTGCTCCCATCGCCCTCATCGAGAAGAGAGGTCCTTCCACATCCTGCCACTGTACCGCCGCCACTGCTCCTCCTACCTCCACGTTGGCCGCATTGCCTTTTGACAAAACTTCTTGGATCATCGATAAGCTCCTAGCTAGACACGCCTGTGAGCCCAGAACATGACAACAATCCTTCAATGTATCGCCCATGTAGTGCCTAAAGCTTCTAAAATCGTCTCGCTGTTGGCCAGTCCAGTGGTCCAAGTCATCTGGAAATCGTAGATGCTTGACAATGACATCCAACAGCCTCCTATACAATTCCAGAAAGGCGCCTACTGAGGGGTCCTGTCGGTTCTTATTGACATCAGTCGAGAGCAAGTACCAGAATCGAAAAGTTATTTGGACGATGTCTAGATCCGGATACGACGAGCATTCCGAGATAGCTTCCACGATAGGAAAGAAGACCTCTTTGTGTCGTAAAATCAGGCGATAGTACGTCTCTCCTGCTTGTGCAAATACTCTACACAGACCCCTTACCTTTTCATCGTCACCTTCAGCAATCGCCTTTTGCAGGTCACCACGAAGCGGGAGTAGCCGTGGCACGATGAGTTCAATGGCAGCTGCATTATTTTCCACCTCTTGTGTTTCGTGTATGATGTCGCAGACGGCGTCAACACCTACGTCGAATAACTCCTCGTTTGAAAGACTTTCAAAGCTCAGGGGAAAGAGAGGTCCTGAAATGAGAGAATCAATGCCGATCTCGCCTAGTTTGAGCCAACTGTTCAAACATTGAATCACAGCAATCTGGATCTGTGACGTAATACCTGAGCGGACACGACAAAAGGATTGTCAAAGTAAGCATGCCGTTGTCTCGAGATCGAAGAAAACTACGACAACTCACCTGGAGCTTGAATGTACATCGTCAACACCTGCAAGACGTCGGCGACCGAAGATGCCAAGACAGCTTGACTTCGTTGGCTATAGTGTTCGCTCTTAGAAGATCGGATAATTTCAGCCGTCATTCGATCACAGGGTAGATGGTGGAATAGAGTGACGGACCCACTCCTGTTCCATTACCATAAAGACTCACATCTACTGGTATCCTATGATTCGTCACTATCTCTTCCGGCAGGACCTGCAAAAACTCCAATAAAGTTCCCACATCTTTTGAATCTTTCCCGAACCTATCAATCATCCACGCTACCACATTGTCCCCCCATTCTGGATCCTCGCCATCTTTCAGTTGCAAGGCTAAAGCGGACAACGTCAGACAAAGTTGTGTTTGAACCACTCTAGGACCTTGACTGTACGCTTGCAGAGCTGTCAGCAGCGTCGTTCGGAGTGACGTAAGTGCTGTGCGAGGTAGTTGATCCAAATCGAAGACAGTCTGAAGTGCAAGAGAGTAAGCGGAACTCGATCAAGCAAGTGACAATCTTTACCGACATTCCTCGCTCACCTTATTGCGAAAAGTTTGGGCAGCGAACAATCTTGGCTCTAGCGGTAGGTTTTGCGCAAGGAGGAGAGCATTTGCTGTTTCCCAAGCTTCGGGCTGTACATCACATACACAAGCTCATCAGTCGGTAGTCCCTTGAAAAGCGTGACACCGACAAGGACTCACAGTCTTCTGAAAGTCTTGCAGCCAGGTATTCGCCTCGTCTTTTGCCTGCTTTTCTGGTTTGTTGTATAGAGCATCCAGCGCAGAGAGTACAGCTTGTACAGCTGGTGACTCTTGCGAAGTGGCCATTCGTCACCACACCCTATCCAAACGGGCTGTACAAGGACTTCGAGGCTCGAGCACTGCTTGTTGCTCTGTCCGGGCAAAGGAGGCAATCCTGAGCTGTATGACAGATTGGTCGCTAGCTTTTAGGAGGTCGACACTGTTCGAGATTGTCAAGTTGTAGGGTACACCGACTTCTGAAGCTGCAAGTCGAAAAGCAACACTTGGCCACGTGAGCCGTCACCAGAGCGTTCGAACACTTCCTGCAACGAAGCACGGAGGTGCGCGCTACGAAGAGCTTAGATAGAGATATGTGTCACTAAAATACAGTAGTCGATGAAATGATCCTTTGACTTTGAATAAAAGAAATCTCGATTTAGCTTCCAGTAGACACGGATACACACGCATTTCCCGTTGTGACTTACCGCCCATCAAGCACGGCATCACTCCTCGTAGATCACAGCTCGCCAAGGATGAATTACATTCGTGAGTGATCAAGTTGTGCTTCAGTGATAGTCAGTAGATGTGGAGACTGACGAGACACCTTCGCACCAACTCTGGGCAGAGTTGGAGAAGCTTGGTGCGTCGTTGCCTTTAGAGTCCGCGTCGGCCTTCAACACTGACTTTATGTTTCGCAGGGGAGGGAACATATGCTACTGTGTACAAGGTGAGCATCTTTCGATGAAGCATCTGCAGGAAAGGTCGACTGCTTAACCACTCCTCTGTACATGACAGGGTCGTTCGCGTATGTCTAACGAGACGGTCGCCCTCAAGGAGATCCACCTGGATGCCGAAGAGGGGACACCATCCACTGCGATTCGAGAAATCTCCCTGATGAAAGAATTGAGACACACCAACATCGTACGACTTCACGACGTCATACACACAGAGTCAAGGCTACTGCTCGTCTTCGAGTTTATGGAACAAGATTTGAAGAAATACATGGACAACCATGGTGTGAAAGGTGCCTTGGACCCAGCGACGATTCGAAGCTTCATGTTTCAACTACTGAAAGGCACGGCCTTTTGTCACGAAAATAGAGTCTTGCACAGAGACTTGAAGCCGCAGAATCTTTTAATAAACAGGAGGGTGAGTCGGAAGGTATCGACAGATTCTTTCCTTTTCAAAGCTCATAGATATTGTTCTCACTACTTGCAGGGAGAGCTGAAATTGGCGGATTTCGGTCTAGCGAGAGCCTTTGGAATTCCGGTCAACACATTCTCAAACGAGGTAGTCACACTATGGTACCGAGCACCAGATGTCTTGCTGGGTAGTCGAACATACAGCACTAGTATCGATGTGTGGAGTGCTGGCTGTATCATGGCAGAGATGATAAGTGGAGTGCCTCTGTTCCGAGGAAGGGATAACAATGATCAGTTGAACCAGATCTTGAGGGTGTTGGGGACACCCGACGAAGCAACCGTTGAGCGGCTCAGAAAAGATTCCGTGAGTGATTGAAAGATGTCAGGATTTGACCAGCTGAATGCACACTTACTCCTCTAATTCGGTTGCTCGGAATCCTCTCCTGCGTTAGCCTGAGATTCAACCAAGGCAATTCCCACGAATGCCTAAAGTACCATTTCAGCATCTGTATCCCAAAGCGCATCCTCTAGGTCAGTTCAAGAGCGCATTGAGTAGAGGGGGCGGGGGCTGACGTGGCCACTTTTCCCTCCCTTTTTTTTACACTAGCGATCGACTTGTTGGAGAAGCTGCTCAAATTTGATCCTGCGCAACGAATCAGTGCTGATGAGGCGCTCAGACACCCGTACTTTACTACAAGCCACGCACTACAACCGACCGGCGGTGGCCAAAGTGCCTCAAACCAAGCTAATCTACAAGCACAGCAACAAGCAGCAGCCATGGCTCAGCAACAGTCTGCTACCAACATGGCAAACCAGCAGGGCGTGTACATGCAGCAGTGATTCCATACGCTAGGTGGACCTCCGTTCACCACTCCACTTCTTTTTTCTTCGTTTATACTTACCACCTCCTTCGACTTCTGACGCTTCCCGATGTACTTCATCTAATCAATCTACGACATGAACGAGAAACAGCAGCATGTACTGCCAGTGAAGGGCTCTGGCTTTCCGATGGAAGGGCTGATCTTGAGGGCAGGTATCCAAAACTTTGGCTGACTTGAGGCGACGACGTGGAATTTCTACATAATTCTTATTTCTGTGCCTATTCTTTACAAGCATGCATGAAACTGGAAAGAAGAAGTAGGAGGGGACAATGACGAGAGTTGGTCGATGGAGTGGTGTAGTAAGCTTGACCAAAGAATTGAGGGCTGTGAAAAGATTGAGAGGTTGAGAGATTAAGGAATTGGGTATCGGGGATGCAAGAGCAATTCTAGATTACAAGGGAAGGGGCCCAAAATTAAGAAGGAACTGGATAGAGAGCGCAACGGAGGAGGTAGATTCTGTACTTGCGTGTGTGAGTGACAGGACGGAGTAGATTGAGAATGTCTGATAGGGTCATGGTGGGAGCGCAAAGAAAAGAAGGAGTCATGGTGGGAGGGAGCGCAAAGAAAGGGTGGATGCATGCGTGAGCAGCTCGCGATGGCAGACCTAGTGTGTACTATCTATCGGCTATCGCTGCTGCACTGAGGAGAGCTTCGATACCCATGGCCAGGGTGCTACCGTTGTTGCTCGTCAGAACGGCATCCTGCATCTCTGCATCATCATCTTCTCCATTTTCTCGCTTTCTTTCCCCTCTTTCCTCCTCATCCTCCTCTTCTTCTTTACGAGAAAGTGTCTTCATGGATGCCGATTTTCGCGGTTTGCGAGTGTTGATAGACAATGACCTCCTGGAAGAAGAGGAAGGAGCATTCAGGATCGTCGCTGGATTTCCTGGTCTTTTTCGCCCACTAGTCCTCCCGAGCGAAGCAGGTTGAGTTCCATAAGGAAGAGATGAGTGTTTGTTTTGGAAGGTAGGAGAGGTGGCGCTGGTACTGGCAACAGAATGTGACCTGCCACCTACAAGCACATTCGCGGAGCTATAGTCTCGTCTTTCATTCTTCGCAGCGAGTCGCTCCTTCACTTTGCGCTGAAGACGAGCCATGACTTCCTCATGACTGATGGGCTGAGAGGAAGACGCAGAGAGCCCACCAGAATCTTCTGGAATAGTGAATGGTGACGTGACTCGCTTAATAGATTGACCGAGCACTTCGGCACTAGCACGTCTGGAGACTGTCGAGTAGTCATCAAACGTATTCGAATCGTTCTCAGGCGTATATCGTTGTCTCCTCAGTGGCGCAGGACCAGGTCGAAGATGTTGAGATGCTGTGGAAGGGTGTGCGGTATACGATCTTCGATCTTCTTCTGTTTCCATTCCGTCACTTTCTTCCAGCTTCGGAGAGTCGATGAACGGACTACGAGAAGCTTGTCTGGATGTGGAAGAGTGCTTGCCAGGTGAAGAGAATGTTCCATGAATGCTTCTTCGAACGGGTGCATTTGCGCCTTTACGCATTTGTGGGCTCGTGACGACTGCTTCCTGTTCTTGAGTGGTATAATCGTCCATCGAACGATACGAACGGTCGGGTAGTGCAACAGGCCGAGAGCTAGCAGAAGTCTGGCAAGTGTGCGTGTAGTAGGGCGACACGCTTGTGTTCAGGTAGAGGTGTCGGTTTGAGTTTGCCCTGGAATTTTCGAAAGCAAATGTCGATGAAAATGGAGGCAGTGCCATGCGATTGTTCGTCGACGTCAGCGACTCGAGAGCAGCTCGAGGTGATGGAATGCGAGCAGATCGATCCCATAGATCTAGACTGTCGTATGGAGGAGGTGAAGAAAGAGGGCCTGATCGTGAGTGGGTGGGAGACAGCACTGCCGGGGGATTGCTTTGTAGATCAAAGCTACTTCGTGGCAGATCTGCTCGATGTTGCGCTGATCGAAAGTAGTGAATCTGTGTTATCCTATCCTCCTCATTCTGCATGGCTTCCACCACGTTGTAGTATCGTTCCTTCCCCATGCTCTCCATCCATTCCTCCTGTACTCCCGGCACGCCTGGCTCCTGTGCCTCCTTGATCATATGTTGTTCCACTCGTCGAACGTCATCGACTGACAATTGCAAGTTGCTTGCAATCCTTCGAAGAGTAGACTCCGACACTGCTCCTGCTCTTCGGCTCTCATCCTCCTGTAGTGAAGAATAGGTGTGCTGCTGTATAGTCCGCGTACTGGAGATGGAATTTTGTGAGGGTTCGTTCTCATTGAAGGGAGAGCGTAGTGGTCCATCGCTGAAGCTGGAGTTGGACAGACTCAAGCTTGGTACGTCGCTTGTACCTGGCGTACCTGTGCCACTCTCGCCTTGCCTTTTCGACAATCGTGGTAGCGAACCAAAGTGATGAAGATGAGTCGCGGCCAATTCAGGTGAATTGGTGGGGGAATCTGTAATTTGAAGGGCACTTTCGCCAAAGTAGGAGCTAGCCGTCGATGCCGCTTGTGATTGCTGTTGGTAATGGTATGGATATTGCTGCGCTTGGTGATGCTGGAGAGACGCATTCCTTTGATTGCTCCCTTCCTCTACCTCGGCATGACTGGTTAGCGATCGAAGGGCGGCACGAGCCACTTCCTGTCTTGACATGGCGGACTTCTCTCGAGGGTCCTCAATGACCCTTCCCTTTGCTGCTCGTGATGAATTCTATGATACCAAGGTCATCAAAGCATTATACATGCGACACCAAGATGGAGGCAGAGGCAGAGATCGGAGGGGAAGCGCAGTGGTGCTGTCGGTACTAGTAAGAAGGCAAAGTAGTTTGGGCAGGCAAAAAAGAGAGCGTAAGAGTGGTCAATCAAAAATAGGTCCCTCCTTCGGCGAGTCTCTCTGCCCTCTCCTCACTGCACCCACTGTATCCTTCTGAATCCTTTTTTCTTATTTTTATTTCTATTTCTATTTCCATTTCTATTTTTATTTTTAGCTATGAAACACCAAGGCGCTGTTAATATCGTTTGTCTTGGCTTGTTTGGGGTCCTGGCCAGGGTGTGTTGTGCGCGAGTCGTCTGCCGCCGTGCTGATTCTACGGTGCTCTCCATCTTGTATACAGGGCAATCTATTTATAAGTGCTGCAGAGACCTGAGTGGGATTTCTATACGATCTTGTTAAACCCGGCAAAATAGCGAAAAGGTGTCAAAATTGTTAAGAAAGGAACGATCGAATACTAGAGTTTGTAAGAACCCGGGACGGATATACCTGTGTAGGACTTATGCGCTAAAGCACAGCATGCATTTACATGCATGCATACCGAAATAAATCTGAACCTGCCCAAACATGAAAATGACAATGTGTAGCAAGAACGGCGGCGAGGAAGATTTCACACATGAAAAGGGACAAAAGGCAGAGAAGAGAGACACGGAGACAAAACGAGACACGAAATTCGACGACCATGAGGTACTTTGAGAGGGCGGAGAGGAGCGCTCAGACTCTCAAGATGCCTGTGGGACCGCGTCGGATAATCTTTCGCTGCCTTCAGGATCACTGAACTTGTGTGAAGGTTTCCAATTTCTACCGGCAACGACGAGTGATCCCTGCCTAATCATATCTCGATGTGCCGCAAAAGGATCGTGTGCCGTACAAGGACCGATGAAACGTGCAGGAGACGAAATGATGCCGCAACGAAGAGCCTGAAGTAGCAGGTGGTAACAGTAGGAGAGTCATTTGACACATGTCACTATTCAGGGGGAGAGCGGAGAAGAGCAGAGTAAGGTGTGCCAGAACGGCTAGACATGGATTTGGTCCCAGTCTCACCACCTCCTTCTCGATCTCTGGTGGATCGGATCGTTGCGTAGGGTGCTCTATCTCTTTACATGTGTGGTCCAAACATGAAAGAAAGGGCTAGACGAAAGAACGCCAAGACTTCGTCGAGCTCGCGCCCATCTAGCCTCTTTTCATGCACGTACGCCCCTACCTACAATCTTACACCCTCGGACCCAGGGCAGGGGAAGGGGGAAGGGGGAAAGGGGGAAGGGGAGGGGCTGGGAAAGGCAAACGTCTCCTTTGTCGGCTGTCTTTGCGACAACATAGAGCCATAGATTGCCTTTCCCTTCATTACTCCTCGCCGCTGTTGCAAGACCTGCGCGGTCCCTCTACCGGCGCACAGCTCTTGCCCGCAATCTTGCGCCACAAAAGATTTGATAATTTGATCAGCGATCTTGGTAGCATCAGAAGAGAGCGGCGTCACTTGTTCTTCCTGCTGTCATTCTAGAGCTCTGTCCTTTGCGACAGAGACGCTGGAGTGTCCGTCTTCGAGCCATCTTAACAACCATGTCCTTTCGTCGAAAGCCGTCCTATCGACGTCAGCAGGCTCGAGCTCCTCCCCTTGCCTCTATCGACTCACACCAGAACGACGACATCGAGAATCCCAATGCATACGGTCTCTTTGGCCATCACGCCGCCCCAGCTGTTGTTCAGACAGATGAAGACGGCAACGAGTTGCAAGGTCAACAGAGTAGAGCTGTTCAGCATCATCAAAGCACGCATCATGCCCAATCCGCTGCTTGGCATACAGAACGACAAGAACCGGATCCCAACGCTTCGTACGCTGGCCCTCTGCACCATCATCACCATCATCCAATTTCTACGCATCATGAGGAAGACAATGCACACCAGTATGGGACCTCGGATTCTTATGGCTACGTAGGCCCCTCAGAAAGCGAAGGTCATGCGCCCCTTGTGAGCTCTCAGCAGCGCTTCACAGAGAGCCATTCGCAAGTGGACCTGCATTCACCTTCAAATAGTCCAGACGTCAATGAGAGTGTCACTGGGAAGAATGCTGGTGCAAGTGACTTTGACTTGGTTCATAGTGCAAAAGGCGGTCACCTGGAAGACTACTCCGCTGACTTGCCGATCAAGATGCGACATCTATTCAAGCGGCCAGTGATTCGACAATGGGTCTTGCAAGACAAGCTGTATCGAGAGATTGACGATCGTGAGCCATCACAGTTTGAGCTCTTTTTCGATTTGGTCATGGTTGGGATCATACACAAGCTGGCAGACGGAGCTGCGGAGGCAGCCACCGGTCTCAACGTAGCTAAGTTTATTCTTGTCTTTTATCCCGCTTGGAGTATCTGGACCGACGTGCGAGGCTACATCAACGTTTCGGGAACAGACGATGTTACCCAAAGGCTATACATTCTCTTGACTATGATGCTCTTGGTGGGGTATGCCGCCAATGCAACTGGCATCATCATAGGAGAGCCGGTCGAGGACAATGTTGTTGGCAGTGAAGCGGCCCTGGCGACTGCTGCTGGGCACGGCGAAGGCCTTACCTTGCATGAAAGGGCAGCAGTAATGATCGTCGGTGCAGTGGGGAGTCACCTTGTCAAACGAGCCGGATCGAGCGAATCAGAAGTGGAGCCAATCTTTGTACTCGAGATTGGCCATACTGGTTTCTGGCTAGCGAGTGGATGGCATGGAGCGATTGCAAGCGCCGTTGGCTTTTATCTTGTGGCCAAGTTCTGTCGGCTCCTTCTCTTCTTCATCTATGGTTTGCTGCTGCCAAAGTTCCGCAAAGCACTCTGGCTCAACATGATCTCACTCATCTGCATCTCTTGCGTCTACCTGCCCGTCATCTTCATCGACTCACCAGGCATAATCGTCATCCTCGTAGTGTCGGGTATCGCTCTGGAACTTTCTTCTCGATTCATCGTTGCTGCGGCCATACAAGTCTTGCATGGTCGAGCCAAGCACAAAGGACACAAAACGTACATGCCAGCTTACTCACTACCTCACCTCATGGAGCGAATGACACAATTCACCATCTTGGTCGTGGGAGAGTCCATCATGAACGCTACCTTTGTCGCATATTCTGGTGAATATGGGCCTCAGAAGATGTACTGGAGGGCCTGCCTTGGTCTCATCATTCCCTTTTTGCTCATCTGGCTCTACTTTGACAATGACAGCTCTAGAACTTTCGTCCATGGCTTAAAGCGGCACTGGTTCACGAGCATCTCTTTCACTCATCTCCACTTCCCGCTCTGTGCAAGTCTGATCCTCATGTCGTCTTCTCTCGTCAAGTTGATCAAAGAGGAGGCTGTAGAGACGGGGTACCTCTGGTTCTTCTCTGCTAGCATCGCTTCGGCTCTAGCTTGTATTGGCTTGCTGGGCACACTTCACAAATCGCTGGACGTCTGGGGCAGCTCCTTCATTCCCAAATCAGCTCGGATAGGCGTCCGCCTGATTGTTGCGGTCATTTTCAGTATCATGCCACTACTCCATCATTGGACGAGCATTGAATTTCTGGGAGCTCATGCCGGTCTTCTTGGTCTTTGCGTGCTCTTTGAAACGTTTGGCAAGTTGGGCTCTTATGGACGCCGATACGATCCCATCCGAGCGGAGGAACTACGACGAAGGCGAAAGGAGCCTTCGGGTCAACCTGATAGCATAAACGATAACATTCCCATGTCGATGATGCAGGCAGTGCCAAACGCTTCTTCTCAAGCGGAAAAGAGGCAAAGACGACAAAGCGGAAGGCTATCGCATTCAGCAAGCGAATTGCTGGGCACTGCCACACGTAAATTTCACAAGGATTTCAATGTGAAAGGACCTTCGAGAAGAGCAAGTTGGCACGAGTACGACGACTTGACAGGTGCAGAACGTGGAGAAGAAGATGTAGGCGAAGAGGGCGAGATTGGTCAGATTGAAAGCAAGGAGGTCTCCTCGAGCCAGAGGTGGGCTTATGTTGCGACGTAGTGGTCGCTCCAACGAACATTCGTCCCACTCATTGCTATTCTCCGCTTGGCCGTTTCATTTTATTTTGGTATTCACTACACGAGAATCTTGATTCTTTGACTCTCTCCACCTTTTGATCACGCACACACACCCACCGTCAAGTATGCCGTCTTCTTTTGTACATCTACCCTTTTGATAGCATCATTCCATTGTGTCAACATCCTTTATGGCGATCGATTGACGTGCGCCGAGAACTGACCCTACCCAGGTAGTGGGGAGGAGGAAAGGGCGTAAAAAGAAAAGGGGGTGGGGCGAATGTGGTGGATTTACCGTGCGGCTGCGACGCCCAGCTGATTCTATGGAGCCACACTCAAGCAGGTACGTCCTTTCTCTCTGATCTTTTTAGACGCCATTGGGCGGTTGTTTTGCCTTTGCAGAAGGAGAGCCCAGTCAGCCTTACACGACAACCGCTACACATATCCCAGCATCATCAAAAAAGGGTCGCATTCTGTTCAAATATATCAAGGAAAGACGCTGCATTCCGCTTGTCCTTCCCTTCGTGCTCACTTCCGTCCCTTCTCCTCCCCTTCTTTCCCTACACTCTTTACCCTTCCGTTGCTAGCGACGACCCCCTCTTGTTGGCCGCTCTGCGCGCGTTGCCCAACATTCCCCCCACGACACTTCAAGTCTTCGACCGCTGGCGGTCCTCAACACCTTCACTTTCCACTCCAATACTCTTCGAAATGTGTGACAGAGTTGACGAGCGAGACAGCCAAGAATCTGCTGGTAATACACACGACAACGAAGTCGACCAAAATGGAGACAATAGCCGCATCAATCTGACAGTGACTCAGGCTAGAAACTTTGAGGCTGACGGCGGTGCTTGGCAAGGCGGCAACTACCTGGACTATCTGCTGGACGACACTTGCGATTCTTCGATTCAGGCTTGGTCGGAGGACGGTCATAAGGACTACATCGGCAACAGAAAGAAAGCGCAGAGGAAAGAATCGCAAAAGAGGAAGAGACAATCGACGACGGTTGTACACGGCACTCTAATCCCCCAAAATACGAAGCTGGATCACGTCACTATGATTGCTGGTCGTGAAAAGAATGTCAAGTCCTTCCTTGGACCTGCCTTGAGCGCTCAGAGTCCAGGACAAATTAGTGATGCCTACTCTAGTCCTTTCACTTCGCCATTAGAAGCGTTTCCCTGTGCCCCAGAAAGGGCTTCATCGGGCAAATTGATCTCGAAAAGCACGTCAATCTATTCACCTGTCACGCCCAAAGGCTTTCTACAGCATCCACATCGGCCACCTCAGCATGATCGATTGGTGATCAAGAATTACGCTCCTTTGGGACGCCAGCTGTCGCAAAGCAAAGTAGATCACAGCCCATTAGACGGCCAGGCAGTGCTGACGTCGGGATGGACTGTGGAGCCCCTCGCGAAAGATAGAGGGGAGGAACAGAACGATGCTTGGCCGAGTATTAGCCCCTCTGTGATGATCGACAATCTCATGCAAGGTGTTCAAGAAGGCATGTTCGCTAATCGTATCGTCGTTTCGCCTGACAATGTGACAACACCAAGCAGCGCACACAGCGGTTGGGAGACGGATGATTGCGAGATGACGCCACGCCTGCGAGCAAAGTGGGAAGAGACCAGCCCTGCTACGCCGCAGATGCCAAAGAGGCCAGATCAGGACTGCAGGATTCAAGTCAATCGAAGTGACAGCAGACGTTCCCTCAACAGCACGACTCCGAATGGCCGTCAACTTTCTTTCATCAGGGTCCCTTCTGCCATTTTTCCTCACACGCCAGCAGCGCTGAAGCAGCAGCAGCGCCATTCCGTCCTTTCAGCAAAGCGAGCCTCGATTTCTTCCATCTCCTCTACTTCTTCACGCACATCCAAGAAGTCAAAGACAGATCGCGATTCTCTACGATCCTCCTGCTCTACTTCAAGGCGGGCGGGACGACGTCGATCTGCTCATGTTGTTCCTACCCCTCGCCCCTTAGCTCGCAAATCAAGGTACTACTCGAAGCCACCTCAGCCTGGTGTGATGCCGTCCGTGATACAGCAGCATCTTCAAGGTGCTAGGGGAAAGTACTGGAGTCCAATGAACAGCTTCCAGGCTCCCAAGATTGCGGCTGTCGCAGGGGTGCGTTGCAACGTGAATAAGTCGTCGAGGTACTCCAGACGGAGTGGACAAGATTGGATCCGACCTAGAAACTTTGAAGGGGGTGATCACTTTCGTGTGACTGTATATCCTCCTCAAGTAGACAGCTTCCACAGCGAAAAGGATACTGTAGATGCAGCGGAGGGGAAAGACATCGATAAGACGCCCACTCAAGCTGACTTCAACAGGAAAGCTACCCCAACGCCAAGACCTACTTCGAGATGTTCGAAGTCTTCTTCTTCTCGTGGCCCTGCCCCTCGCCCACCGCCTTCCACCTCACTGCCACCTGTGCCTCTTCTAAGCTACACACAAAAGAACAAGAAAAGTTTCCGGTCCAGTAAGAGCATACGACTGCAGGTATCAGAGTCGGAGAATACCTGCTCAACTTGTCGATCCCATCCATGCGCCTGTTTGCAATCATCTGCCGGGAGAAGTGCTTCTAGCTCTTGCTGCCGGTCTTACTCCGACGTTGAGACTTGCAGTTGTGCCGACTACGAGACCTGCACCTGCACAAGATCGTCCCAATATGGAACAGAGGTTGAGTACGTTTGCCCTTCCGAGTCGCTCAGTCACCGCCCAGACGCTTCAAATGGCAAATCGAAGAAGGCCAGCCAAGTTCCTGGGCTTCCTCGATCCGCTCCGCTCGTCATTTCTGTTCCAAGGGAGATCACACAATCACAAGCTACACCTCGATCTGCCCCTCACTATTCGTCTCAGCATCCGCCCGTTCTTGATCCTATACCTCGACTCTCACCCTTTCACGTCAACTTTGATCACATCTTCGGGTATGGGAGGAGAAGTAGCAAAGCTTACAAGAATAGCGTGTATGCAAGGACTTCGACCGGCTTCTACACGGAGACATCTTACAGCGAGTGTCCAACGTGCTGCAATCAGACAGACTGTCAAAGCTGTACCACTCAAAGTCAACGGGGTGGCTGCAGTAGTACGGAATCTGCATCGTATGATTTCACAATCGAATCGTCGTCGCCTTCCTGTTCTTCATCTTCTTCTGCACTAGGCAATGATGAAGACAGTTATGATTCTGATTCGGGAAGAGAGAGCGACGACATGCCCCTTACACCTCCTCGATCAGAGTACCAGAGCAGCCTCGGCTACCTTGAATCACCGGGCTATCGAGTCTCTTGCATCGTCAGTCCGATGCCTCGATCGGGGAGAAGGGAGTCACAGATGCAAGATCTCCTGGACAGAGAAAGCCCCACCAGTCAAGTATTTGAGTATCAGAGAAGTGTAAAGGGTCGCAGCGAGGGAGACGGTTCCATCTCTCAAATGAAGCACTGCACCTTTACCACTTCGTCGTCGTCTAATCTTACCTTTTCACCGAATGGGACGCATTATCAACCTCGATCCATCCTCAAGGTTTCTACGTGCTCTCAAAAGTGTTCTAGTACCACAACTACCACTATTCACTCTTCACAAGCGGCAGGCCTACAGAGAAGGCCAACGATATCCATGGCTGCTAACACAATCTCCAACAGCCAGTCGGCATTCTCAAGCAAAGCATCTAGTGCTTCTCAACGTGCAACCTTGGCTACATCTACTCTGACGAAGTATGATTTAGAAGGACGCATCCAGAGAGAAGAGCAAAGAAGGAGGCGGAACGAGTCTAGATTGCTTGCTTTGGAGAAGCTAGAGGGCAAGACGAAGAAGTCAAGTTTGTTCTATTCTCTACTGTCCAACTCGACGAACAGTAGCAGTGGATTTGTTGCCAGTAGTGCTGGGGCGAGGAAGAACAAGGACAGGCGGGGAGAAGATGAGGAGGAGGAGGAGGAGGCTTCAGTGCCCCAGACTCCTTTGACGCCGAGCAAAGAGCACCTGAAGGAGCTGCAGATCGAGTTGGAGAACCGTCAAAAGATCACACAGTTTCAGAACAACAAAGCCGTCAGCTTCACTGACGTCATCGGCTTTGACTTGGGCACCTACCCCAAGATCTGCAGTAGAAAGAGTCGGACTGGGTCGGACAGTGAAGGGTCATCGGCCGAAAAGGATGACATCTTCAAGAATCAAATCAAGAAGCTCAGCACCGCCATCGAAGCAAGGCAGCGCGCAAAGGACAAGTGTCTCGACAACTGATTGCCATCTTCGCGCCCGCCTACTTCACTCTAAATAGTCTTTGACGTAATCGCGATCACACCTCCTCACTGTTTCTGTTGTACCTAATCGACTCTTGAGAAGATCTATAATTGCTTCAAAATAAATGTTACAGCTTTTCACTCATCTTCGCCGGCCCCCTTCAGGACGAACCACGCATCACGAGTCTCTACTGCCTCCAGTCGGACGCTCCTCTTCGCATCGTCCACTCCTGTACCCTTTTCACCCAATACTTTCAGAACAACGGTCTTGTACGGGTGAAGTGTGGGATAGTCGATCGACTTTGCCTGCATCGCCAAACACCTCAACGCGGCAATCTTTGATCCTTCTGCGCTTTTCTCCTCACCAAGGCTACTACTGCTCTTGCTTGTCAGAATGGCCAGCAGTCTTTTGATGATGGCAGAGACTTGGTCTTTCACCAGATCCAACGAATTGCGCTTCTCCTTGATCGAAATAGTCTCGTCACTGGTATAGTGCCCTTTGTGCAAGGCTTGCGCGTTCGACGTGCTGATCGTCTCATCTCGCTCCCTCTTTCCGACAGCAGTGGCCAGAGTCAGGACGTTGGCTGCGCTGCTCTTGACGCTTTCGTCGTCCTGCAAATCAAGAGCTAAGATCAGCAGTGGGAATATCTCCGTCAGCTTCTCCAAGAGCGTCGCCTTTGGCAAGGACGGCAAAAGGGAGCAGATAGCAATCAAATGTATACTACTGCTCGAAGACGAGGATGCGGACGACGTTGGTGACGTAACACTTGTCGAGGAGCGAGTATGGTGGAAGCCTTCGAGGAGCTTAGGCAGGACGTACGTGACGAATCGCTGCTTGTACAGCAGTCGGATCACTGATCCATTCTCCTTGCAGAGCACCTCATCTTCGGCCGTCACTTTGCCCAGTCCTCGTGCGGCTTCCTTGATGACGGCGTTGGGTAAGGTAGTGGCACCTCGAAGCAGTGATAAGATGCTGTCCATCATCGTCAAGCCAGTCGGGCTGTTCCTGACCAATAATCCTCGAGCCATGGTGAGCCACAGCCGCACTGCTCGCTTTTGTCTGTGGACCACCTTGCCGCTGACGCCGTCCACTTGCATCTCATCACGGTCTATTTCGTCCGTCCACATGCTGTGCAGCATGGCTTCAAAGGAGCTCGAGATTGGCTCTGCAATGTATTTGTTGATACTGTTGGCTAGCAAAGCACTTCCGGCTCGTTCTTGCAGGTGCGTCTGGGAAGCAAGCGTCCATTGCAGTACCCTTGAAATAAAGCCTGGCATGTCCTCACTCGGACCAGGTACTTCTTTCTTCAGAGCCACTAGAGCAGAGACAAGGGTGTGCAGTGTATCCCTCTGAGCGCTTGTGACGTCAGCAGAGAAAAGGTCCAAGTGAGAGATGCTGGAGGATGAAAGAAAGCGCGAGAGGATAGAGGATTGCTGGGACAAGAAGCTCAGGTCGCCATTCATCAGGAACGAGTACAGACCCAGCGACATCTCCCTTTGCTTTGTCACATCCAAGCATCGAGTGAGTAAAGTGACGAGACTTCCAATGTCCTGAATGACAAATCGATCTACTGCCACAGCCAAACGATCTTTCGTTGAACGCAGAGACGCTTCCACTACGTTTCCGATCAAGCGAGGGATCAGGGACCCATATCGGGCTGTATCTCGATCCTTTCGCTTCATCTTCTCTTCCAAAACAATTCGAATCGTGTTGACGATGCCCCGAGCATAGCCGATGTTTGACTCCCTCTCCTCGGCGGATGCACAGACTAAGTCCAACTTTGTACTGAGACGCACGATCATCATGTCAAAGAGCTCCGTTGAGTCGCACAGTCGAGCCAAGCCGCCCAATGACCTTCGAATGTCTCCCTTGACCTTGTCATTCCCTTGTCCCGCGATCCGGTCTGGCAAGAGTCCAAACAATAGCGGAAGGGTACTCTCTTCAATGACCTTCTTGTTTCCTAGTTCACGAAGCCCCTCCAGTGTCTGAACGCGTACCTGCTCTGCGTCAGGATCGATGAGCAGCTCATTCACACTGTCACACAGATGCCTCAATTCCGAGGGGTCGAGAAAGTCAATGTGACTCAAGGTAACGAACAGGCCAATCGAAGCCACTCTGGTCGAACTAGTCTTCAGTCCATGAGCCAGAGTACTCAAGAGAACGTCTCGGAAAGTATCCAAAGGCCGATGGTCACCCTCATATGTCCGTTTCCCACTTCCCTCAACCTTCTTCTTACTGACGACCGTCGCACTAGATGGTTTGTCAAACGTGAAGCGACCTTCATCTTTCACCTCTGCTTCTTCCCGCCTTTCTCCTTCCTCCATGTCTGACGGTCCTTGATATGTTTCCTGAATTGCTTTTATGATTGTGGTGATGTGATCCAAGATGGGACCGCGAACACTCGGCTCCTCCGGGTCCTTGTACATTGTGAACAATTGATCGAGTGTTGCAAAGATGGCTAATTTCGAGGTAGCCGAGGTCGCCCGAATCATGGTGGCTAAGATTGCAGCAGCAGGCTTTGCTTGTTGCTTTGAGGGTTCCTCTAGTTCGTCCAACATGTCCGCCACCATCTCTGTGGCCACTCCCTGTGCTTCCTCTTCTCCCACGTACAAGACAAAGAGCAATGATTCGAGTGCCTTTGTCGAGCATATTGCTGTTGCATCGTCCGTGGCATGCATGATCTCAATCTTGAAGCCTTCCCACAGATCTTTGATGTGTGCGAGTGCAGCTGATCGACCAAAGATGGGCAGAACTTCCTCTAGCGTCTCCAGAGTATCTCTTTTTGCATTTCCACCACTGGCTTGCATCTTTTCAATCAACAATGGCAATGCATGGGGAGCCAGAAGCGGACTGGAGGTCAGCGCTTTCCGGAGTGCCAAGCGAAGCGTATTTGTGCTGATCCCATACGGATCGTCTGGTGGTGGTCGGAAAGTGATGGGGAAATAGCAATAGGTAACGTCGAAGAAGGCTTCTATCATTTCCTTGTCCATCTCCCACTCCACCAGCAACACCCGGTCCATTGCAAAGATGTAGACCAAATTCCTTGGATCCTTTTCACCTTCGACTAATTCAATGTATCCAGTCAGGAATGGTGAACCCATAGACTTGAGCGCTTGACGATGCCGCGAGAGCAGCGTGTCCATGAGTAGGTAGATGAGAAAGCGAACGGCCTGGGGATGTAATCGGGGGTTGGAATGGGCAAGCAGGCTGCAGGAATGATCGATCAGCACGACATCTCACTCTATAGTCTATCCGTCCATACATCGTCTTAGGCTCACCTCTCGGTCGTCACCTTCGCTGCTTCACTAGCAAACTTCTCCAATTTCGCCAGTGCTGTCAGTGCCCGAATGGAGGTGACTAGCATCTCTGTTCCAGGTGGGTACTTCTTCCTTCTCGCTTCTGGTGCACTCCCCGGAACGATCTCTGTAATCGCATTCGTCGTCTTTGCAATGCTATCAGCTACAACATTTCCATCCTCCAGCTTCGACGCAAAGAATTTAGCTAAGGTCGTTGTTGCTTGCTTGTCAAACAGTACCGACGAAGAGGAAGAATGCTCCGAAACCAGTGTCGTCACAAGCAGAGAGAGCAAGACTACTGCCCTTGATCTCTCCATCTCATCTTCTGCTGTGAAGGAAGAGCCTAGGTTCTTGATCAAGTCGACGAGGCGTAAGGATGGAGGGTTGGCAATGAAAGGGCTGAGAATTGCAGGCGGTAGAGTCACCTCGACCAAGGAAACCTTCTCGTCCTCGTAAGCGCCTGCGAGAAATGCAGTGATCGCTTGGCCCACTTCAGCAGACAGCACCGACGAAGAGGCAAGGCTAGACGCCATCTGTAGAGGAAATCCTTTTTCTGTGAGCAGGCGGGAGGGATGAGCTCGACCAGTGTTTAATTCGGACGTCTTGAAAAAAAAAATAAGAGATGATGGAAATTACCTTAGCGCCCAGGAAGATTCTTATCTCGACACGGCTTTCCGATCGCAGGTGCTGAAGAGGATTAGGTGGAGGATAGTATATTTAGTATACATGATGCGACTTGGAAGAAAAGATGTGTGCTGGTATCGATACAAGACAGTCCAGGCTTATTATAGATGTGCTATGCAGGGGAGAGGGGACGAAGCGAGGGGAGAGAAAGGTTGAAGGAAAGGACGAAGCGAGGGGAGAGAAAGGTTGAAGGAAAGGGAAAGGGGAGAGACGCGAAGAGAGGGGGTGGAGAATAGGGAGAGATTACTTGTCGTTCTTCCTTCCAAAGCCAAAGGTCTTGCTGAGCGTGCTCCGCCTTCGAGAGACTGGGGACGGCTCGACGTGAGGATCAGCAGTGGTTGGTCGTCGAATCGACAATCTCCTTCCGACAGCGGCTGCACCATTCGCTTGTCCATCTCCCGCGGACATAGGATTGGACAGCGGTGGTGCACCTAGGCCCAGGTGTGTCTGATGTACGTTGGAAGGAGGAGCAGGAGAGACTTGAACTTGACTTGTGTGCAAGGGAAGGGTGGGTGCCACTGTAAGGCTGCTTCTTCGACTCTGCTTTGCAATCTTATCCTGTTCTTTCTTGCTCAGAGCCCGATCTGCTGGTGCAAACGATGCGCCCTGCTGCTGCTGCTGCTGCTGCGGTGACGACCAGAATGATTTACTCAAGCCATTGCTTTTGATGGGAGAAGGGTGGTTCGAAGCAGGAATCGGATATGGTGGTTCTAACAGTGCAGGCGCAGTAGCGTTGCCGTCATAGCTACTTGTCGTTGCTGCTACACCTCCCACCGACGGTTGAGATGCGTCTGCGTTGGGAACGTAATGACTGATTGGGGCCTGCCGAGATGAGCTGCTGGAAGAGAAGGTAGAAGCAGTCTCTGCATCATCGATGTTCTCTGGTGCGACTACACTCGATCTGAATGGAACAGGAGGACTAGCACCTGTACTAGTCGGTGGGCTTCCCACTGACAAGAAGTTCATCGACGATGGTTTGCGCGCGTTTCCTGGTCTCAATGAACTGAACCACGAGCTCGATTTGCCCTCCTGCTGCTGATCATGTGCTGAAGCTTGTGAAGCAGGCAGATTTGGCAGCGTGTTCTGACCTCCTCGCTTGAAGAATGCAGAGGTGGAAGTAGAAGAGGGTAGGCCAGACGACGAAAGAGAGGCAGCCATGTTGGACGACTTCAGGTCACTTGCAAACGCATCAGAAGAAGTGGGTGCAATCGGCGTGGGAGAGGCGACGAACACGGGTGGCACCTTTCTGGTGTCGTCCTTTGCACCCGCTCCGTCGACTCCGTTTGCAGGGAACGCCATCCTGCGAGCGCTATACTGCTCCCAGATGTCCCTCTCCATCATCTCTTTTGCTCGCTGCTTCTCTGCCCGCGTGTCTACCAAGCCTAAGCTCTGCAAATTCAGCTCCACAGCTTGGTAGAAGAGTACGTACGCACTACCGGCGCCCGGCGTGTCGCCAAAATAGCGACAAATGTCCGCTTCATCGATGATGTTGATTGTCTCGTCGTCGAAAACAAACCAGCGACTGCCCACTTTGACAATCGCGATGTAGTGTCCATGATGAGGTCCCATTCCTATGTGGACAATTATAGCAAACAGCTCGTAAAGCTTGTCTGGATCCTTGGCGTCGTCCGATGTGTTGAAGAGTCGTAACTCAAAGGGAAAGACGACTCGGTAGGCAAGCTTGACATACCTTTGAACACTCTCCTCATATTTGAAGCGCTTCAAATGAAGAGCCAGAACGTTGGGCAGCCTCTTCACCTTCATCCTCTTTTCCGCTTCTTGCAGACCTGAACATGTGTCACAGAAGAATTTGTTCCTGGCACAAAGCATTTCACTAGCACTGAACTGTCGCAGACAGGACGTCACGCTGGAGTTACGCTCGATATCGATGGAAAGATCCAAGAACGACTCATCCCTCGAGGTCACGGTCTCGCACGTCAGACATCGTGTTTCGTTGGTCAAAGTCCCTTCAAACACCCGATGCACCCACGTCCTTGAACCTTTGTCCACATCCATGACGCTGACCGGGCTCACTTCTGGCTCTCTCTTGTTGCCACAGACTTTGATGCTATCCTGCCGCGCTTTTCCATCTTCAACAACATCTTCGCCGATTCTGTTTAGAACAAAATTAAGCAATTCGTGTGCATCTTGATGGGCGGTCGAGTCGAAGAGGATGTTGCTCTTCTTGAGTGTTGTTAGGAACTGCTTTATGTCGTCGTCTTCTACGACAACGTTGGAACATGTGTTGATCACCTTGTTCGCACCCGTCGTAGAAGCAAGAGACGTCGGCAGCGCGCCAGGAAAACCAGACGGCATCATTGCGCTTGGCATGGAAGCAGAGGCTGAAATACTCGACTTCGCATTGCTGACTGTTGCTTTTGTCGTGCCCTTTCTGGAGAGGCCCGTTGCCAGATAAGAGGTGGATGCAGGTGGATTCGAAGGCATCACAGGCTCAGCAAGAGTGGGCAAGACTTTTGCTGTGACCATCTGAGAGAAAAGCGTTTGAAGAGCATTGAAGAATGTAATTTCCGCAATCTGGTTCTTTTGCTTCTGACTCTCAATGACCACCTCTTTCGAAAGCAGAGGTGGTGAGCCGAGCCTGCTGTTGAAAGATTGGCCCTTGATACCTTCCCCTTGGGTGATGGTTGGTGCTTGAAGTGAGGATGTGTAGGCCAACAGTGATTCTCTAAACGGCCTGCAATAGTAGAGAGCCTGTATGACAGAATTGACATAGCTAGACAGACAGACGGAAGCTTTGTCAGAAACTTCATGCCTCTTCTTTCAAAGGCATACTCCCTCTTCTCTCTCACCAAGTATTGCCAAACTACGAATCAGGAGAGGCGGTGGGAGCATGAGGTGTCAGTTGAGTTCGCCGTCGTCCAAATTCCGACAAATGTGCTATTTCAAACTCACATTACGCATGCCCAGCATATTGGGCTGATCGTCTGTCTCTTCCAGCTCCCACTGAAAGTCCTTCTCATCCCAGCCATTAATGTCAGCAAAGGGATCATTCGAATTATGTTGACCAGCCGGAAGGGCACTTCCTGATGATCCTGCTGAATTGCTGGGCCCTCCCGAACCTCCAACTCCCAAGAGACCTTTCCAAGAGAAGGACATGGCTGAGTCGTACAGTGTGAGTGCTGAGGCCTTTTCGCTCCCACTCGAATTCGACAGAGATTGCCCTGTCTATATTGTAATTTCGCTTCTTCTTTATCTATTCTCTTTCATCTACGTCGTGGTGAGATTTTACGAAACTGGCTTTCGTGATGTAGTCCTTGGCATTGACAGGCCAGCTGAGAGATCGAGAGAGGATACGATGAGAATCACGCCTGCGAGGTGATGTGGTAAATCGAGAGAGAGAGAGAGAGTCCTCAAGTACGATGCGTTTCCAGTCGCAATTGAAACAGGTGGGGGCGACAAAGCGACAATGGGGATATAGGTTTAAGAAGAACTTTTATGCCTCCGGAATCCTGCAACTGAAGGTAGTGCGGAGCTGCAAGATTTCGTAAGTCGTAGTCGTCTTACTACACAAAGAATGCAAAGTGTCAGTGTGGGAAACCTTGTGACCAGGGCACTGGTCAATGAACCTTGTAATGATCTCAAAAGTGCGTGCGGTCCCTGGCGATAATAAACGAGAGGTGGTACGCTCAGACGTCAAATGCAGCATTACCTTTTTTAAGTTACGCCTAAAATTACATTCTATTAGTACAAATTCTCTTTTTCGTGACAAGACCTTCCTTGACAGATAAATGGACTTGCGTTTTTGGGGAAGGATCCCGCGACACGTGTGGCGTGACCACGTGATGCGCGTCCGTTGTTTGCCGATCGCTCTGAACATCGATCGACACCATCGCACAAGCGTTGTACTAAAACTGTGTTCTTTTTCTCGTTTAGTCTGCATCAATACACCCTTTCCGACTCGTTCACCATGCTCTTCAGATCACTGCGGGCTAGTGGCACGCTACGATCAGCCGCCCGAAATATTCACACGTCGTCACCACGCCTTGACACCGCGACAAGCGCAAAGAAGGCAGCCGAAGGAGCGAAAGATGCAGCAGGAGGGGTAGGCAAGCAAATCAGTAATTTGGCAGCTCGAGCACAGACGCTTGGAAAACCACTGGCGGATCGGGCAAGCTCCATGACTGGAGGTGAGTGACCGATCGCAGGTCGACAAATGTCGTATCTCTTTACTTATGGGCAAAAATACATGGGCAGTCAATGTGTCGTCTCTTACGGAGACAGTGCAGTACCAATTGCGAGTGGCCGGTTCGTTGTTCAAGCAAGTGTATATTGCAGAAGGGCTAGCACCACCAAAAACATTCAAGACCTTTTCAGATGCTTACAAGACAATGTACGAACGAACAATTGATCCTAATTTTTGGACAAAGTTGTACAATAGCGGAGACTGGAAGAAGTTTGCCATCTATTCCTTGGAAGTTTACGGCATCTTCACCATTGGCGAGATGGTGAGGCGCAGGGGTGATCTTGGCTGTTCGCGAAAGAGATACATAGACTAAGACATCACGTTCTGCCCCTTTGCCAGATCGGACGAAGACATCTCGTCGGATACAAGATTAAGAAGTCGGCTCATCCCTCTCATGAAGAACACCACTAAAAGCAGCGTCGACTCGCCGTTCACAGGGGCAATCAGTCAGTCATGTACCAGCAACGGCTTCTGCGTATTTGCATCTTCTCAATTGTTGATATCACACGACCGTGCATCATCATCATCATCATCATCTTCATCATGATTGTAAGTGAGGGCTATGACTCTTCTGACTTCAAAGAGCCGTACAGGTGGGGTTTCCCAAACTTAGTACGCAGGTCTTGATCCCATTTCAATATCGCCGATACGCTCGTCCTCTCCTCTTCTGCCACGCACGTTGAGGGCGGTGATCCGAGTGGACGGAGTGCCATGTCGAGGAGGAGAAGAGGCTACGACGTCATTCAGTTTTGATCGCTCTAGGGGTGGAAGCGGTTGCATATCTCTGCGAGAGTGTTCCTTTTCCTCTGCGCTTGTCTGACTTTGGCCTTCGAAGCGTCTCAGTTCTTGCTGATCACACTCATCCATGAGTACGTATGATGATGCTCTGGTGCTTTTCTCCTCTCTTGTGTCTCTCTCTAGAGCAGTCTCAGAAGCGTGTCCCGGTCCAAAGATTTTCGACTGACTCATGAGCTCTTTCAGTCGAACTATCCACTTGTTTCTCCTTTTCGCTCGTAGATGATCGTTCTGCCAATTTGACTTGAACCGAATGTCCAACGTCAAATTGAGATTACTTTGATCACCGAGTGAATCGATTCTGACGTCCAGACCCGGCAGGTAATCTTTACCTTGACTTTGAAGCCAAAACATCATGTCCTTTCTCAAGTCCTCGATCTGTTCAAAAGTAGTGTCATAGCTCACACTTACCGTGAAGTTTTCAAAGATCGGCCCTGATCTTCTAACATTCACGACTGGCATTTGCGCTAGTTGAGAATTGCTCACTTGAACGTACTTTCCCGTCGTCGTCTTGAGGACAGTGGATAAGAGCAGGATCTCCTCGACATAGAAGATAGCGTCCCTTGTACCGTTGGTGATGGCGAGTAAGGCAGGCACTTCAATTGCATCACCTACATCAATGGGATGCTTGCAAAACACCCACACAATCGAAGCCAGCGATTCCTGTGCAGTCGAACCTACTAACCAGGAAAGGCCTAGCAAGATCGTTCCGAGGGAGGCGACCAGAGTGGAGAATTTCGTTGACAGCAGAGCAGCGATGATGACGCAACTAATGGCCAAGTACAGACTCATGAAGATGTGATCTAGCTTAAGGACTGCCGAATCCACATCGTGCAAGGAAGCTAGTAGGCACATCCGCTCTTGATGCATCCCTAACAACGCCTGTTCCATTTCCTCCAAGGTGATGCTGCCGCCATTGTCCCCGTCAAAAACCAGGAAGGCCAAGTGTGCTTCTTCTTTACTCTTGTAATACTTGGCAATGTCGGCTTCTTCAAAGACCCGCTGACCAGTCTTGACATCTTTGCTCGTTGCAAATGCGTAGAAGAGTCTCCTGGCAAGCATCTGAGCTTGACTAGTGCTCTCCAAGGAGGCCTCCACAACAGATTGGGGAGAGAAGGGCGACGAGAGGGCAGTCCCGAAAGTCAAGTCTGCGATCTTCAGAGGACCCGAACTTTCACCATTGTGCCTCTGAATCTTATACTTCTGAGCCCTTGCAAAGATAGAAGATGCCACGTAAGAGGGGGCCTTCCTTGGTTGATCGTCCTGTGAGTGTTCGGCGGTCAAAGTTGTGTCTTGACCAAGAGACTTGCCTTTTGGTGGTGCGTGAGATAGTAAGTTGGTGAGGATCGACATGTGAAAGTTTGATTCATTGATGCGATCACTGTAAGTCACCCGATGAAAAGATGTAGCAACAGACTGGATCACCACTTTCTCGGCCAAGAGGACTGCGCTGCATATCATCAGTCCGAAGAAGAACCGACTAAAGCTGACCATCCAAGCTGCATCAGAATTCTGCATCACCGTGGAAGTGGGGAAAGTCGAGGCTTCTGCAGTGAACGCGAATAGCAGAGAGCTTGTCGAGGAAGCAGAAGATGGCGACGTCGAATTTGTCGACGAATTGGACGCTGCTAAAGGGTCTACAAGGCTCGAGTCGATAGCGTTGTGACCCGGAAAATGCGACCAAACTGTGGACAGAAAGGTCACATAAACTAGGATGGACCAAAAGAAGAACGCAACGTAGTTCCTTGTAGCTACTGCATAATCGAGAGGTGTCTTGAAGGCGACTGCGACGACACCAAGCGCTTTACGAATCGCGATGGGAAGAAAGGTAGCAACAAGATTGCTAATCCAGATGCCAACCCAGATGACAGAAAGCCAGATACTCCACCAAAAGAGTCCAGTCATGAGAAATTGAGGCCGATCGTAGTCGTTCGACGCCGATGCATTGTACACTATCAGTGCGATCAGACCGGGAATCCAGAGGAGGAAGCCGACGGAGGCGATGTATACCAGCTGTCTTAAAAAGCCTAATGAAACCAAACTTGCACCGATCTGTCTAGTGGCGCTGGGAGGGCTGGAAATTCCTTGCTTCTGAGGACTCGAGGCTGGTCTATCTCCCGAGAGGACCGCTTTCAGTGTCCTTCTCGGTCTCTCAGTATTCGCAAACGTGCCTGCTCCCCCGTACCTTTGGTGTCTTGCGCTGCTCCCTCTTCCATCTTCCTCTTCAGATTCTTCTTCTGCTTCTTCCTCTCCTTCTTCTTTCTCTCCTTTGCTGTTGTACGGAGAAGGATGTCGGCTATAGTTCAAGCCTTGCGTCTCTTCGTAAGGTGAGGGTATCGTGTCTCGAGGGTAGTCATCGTCTTCCGTCTTGCAGGACGTTGAGAGTGATTCGCTTGACTGGGTATACATCATATGACCTTTATGTTGATGTTGAGAAGACCGTCGTATGTCGTTAGATTGTCGTTGATTTAAGTCTTTCGGATGAGGCGCAACTGAGCCAGTCATGATGTGTTGCTGCTCGTTCCAGGGGTCTTGAGAAGGTAGGTGGGATGAAGAGGTGAGAGAGAGGGGCGGTCTAGGAGGCATACTTGAAGCTTCGTCAGAGATCCATCATCAAGCCAGCCCCTCGTCTTTGGCATGCAAGAGAGGGGGCCCTGCTAGTGTGGCTAATAGATGACTGCACATGATCCTAGAACAGCGCTGTGCGAGGAAAGTTGTCTGGTAGATCCGCATGATCCACACAAGCATGAACTCCTATCCCAGATGAAGCCAAGCGCGCTAAGGGATCTGCTAAGGGATCTGGGGTGTAGGGGGGTTACACCTCTGAAATGAGAGATGAAAAGTGTTGCTCTCGCACGTAGTCAAAAATGCTGCAGTGCCAAAAAGGAAAAAAAAATCTAAGCGCGGGGCGCATTTGAAGATAAGATGCAGCCTGTGCTTGTTGCATTTGACAGACAGTCTCCCCGCTTCCTGTAGTTGAAATCATCTTCGCACACGCAATTTCATCTTTTTGTATGTCTGCCCCCTTGTCCGTCCAGTGGGAGACACAACGGTCCCTGCATCATTGTCACAAGTGTTGCATCTGCGGCACCATGCCCAAAGGCGTGTGGACCATTGTGTATCTCTCTCGCCTGGAGCTGGAAGATGCCATCGCTCATACAAATTCTCAAAGGTTTCGACACAGGGAGACACCCCTCGTCCAAGCAATGTGTAGATGTGTAACAATTGTGATGAAGATCATGCAGCGGATATTGAAATGTAGAAATGAGCCAGGCGATGGGAAGGAGGTAGGGGAAAAGGAACGAGAAGTGGGAAGTGAAGGAGAGAAAGTGTGTTTTTTTCAAAAATGCTGTCGCTGATATTTGCTGGGTGATGCTGTAATTGCTGGAGGTTGATTGTCGTTGTGGTGTCTTTGTCGGGGGTATGATGATGATTGTTGCGAAGAACTCACATCAGGAGAAGGAGTCACGTTCTCTGTCCTACTTACTCGAAGAGATAGGCATCACCTTAGCCACAAACTTGGTTGAAACCTGGGAAAGAAAGGTCTGCCATCGGGAGGCAGGAACACGAATGTATAAAGCGACATTCGGCTCTATGCTCGTCCGAAGTGTTACTCACAGACAAGGCCCTAGAAATCTCTTCAGTGGGTACTCCCCTGTCTCTTAGCTCTGCTCTTTCTTTTTAAGCACGTCGCGTAGACTGGGAAACCGGCTGAAGGGCGACTCATAGAGAGGTACTGATGGTTGCTGTAGGGGGGGGGCCAAGGAAGGAATTGTGACCAACACTTTCACCGTTTAATTTCCTAGAAAGACGCACCTCTTCTGTCAAGGTCTCCTCCGTTGTTGAACGCGTTGTCGCAAGCGAATCCTGTACAACAAAACACAGAGAAGAAGGAGTGGTCAACACGAGAGGACATCTCAATTGAAGCTTTAGCCCTCAATCGGTGGCACACAAGTCAATCGAATGGACCCACGAGATTGCCGGCATTCACTGCTTCCTTTCGAACTACTTCCTTCAGTATACCGTCATGAATTATAGCAGCGGCAAGCGGATCGTCTCCTTTGGTAACACCTTCTACGACGCTCAGAGCTGCACTGGCTAATACTCGGGAGTCCGTGGGGGCTTGACCTCGTTTCCTCTCTAACTCTTGAATCTTTGCCATCATTTCTCGAATCTCCTGTTCTTTTTTGGTAAGTGATTGATTCGCTTCACTCGCGCTACTTGTATTTGGTGAGTCGTGTCTACTCCTCTCGTTGCTTCGCATCTGTTCCTCTCTGGAGTGCGGCACGGAGGAAGCCTTGCCCCCATCATCGGCTTCAGATCCCATCATCTTCTTCCAGATCCATGCGAGGAATGCGGTACTTTCTTGCCGAATCTGTCGATGGGCCATTGGGCTCTTCTCCTGTTCCTCTCCTTCCGTCTCGTCATCTGAACAATCGACAATGATCTTTTGCCAAGGAGCGGTCGGCAAAAATTCTTTGCGTGGAAGAGTAATAGAGTAGGACGTTCCACTGGCATCCAACAAGTCTGCCGCTACTGGCCTTCTCTTGAATCTTCTTGGCGCTTCAAGTGGTGTGGTCTCTCTGCTCATCGCCTTTGCAAAGGGGACAGAAAGGCTGGGCAAAGGCGCCTCCAAGTCCACTTCGCCTACAGGAGCGTCCATTTGCCACGAATAGTCATCGACGTACGACACTTTCGGTCGTTTTGCTTGGCGTGGATCAGATGTCGCAAATTGTATTGACTGCTCCTCCTCGTCCTCCTCTGACCTCAACTCATCCTCCTCCTCTTCTTCCTTTATCGTAACAGCTTGCTCATGAGGTGCGTCGATGTCGTGGTAGACGGGTTTCGGTTTTACCATCGCTGCCCTCGGTCCTCTTGGAGCGTTGAGAGGCGCACCTTCTGCCGTCGTGCTGAGTCGAAATAACGTAGAATTGCTTTCAGGGCCAGGAGGTATCGTAGTATGCCGCTGTGTTTGAAGATTGAAGGTACTGCTACTTGTGGGAAGCATAGAGTGGCGGCGTTCACTCTCGCTTGCTTCGAAATGTTTACGCTTCATGCTCGCCAACGCAGCTTGTCTCATTGATTCCATTGCTGAAGATTTGTCGACTTGATTGGGCTCAGAGCCAGGTCCATTTGGCAGAGCAGAGGCAGTAGACGGTGCTGATGATGGGGACGTTTCGACTGTCGATGCGGTTTCCTCTTGCAGCATTGGCACATTCCAGGAAGTCGAATTAGTGAAAGCGCTCTTTGAGGTGCTATTGTCAATAGGGGCAAGCGCAATCGGAGCATGACTCCCTGACGTGCGCTGTACTTCTGCCAAACCCTCTAAAGTCTCTGACCGCGCTACAGTACTCTCGAACCTGTCCTTCTTTCTCGCCTTCTTTTGCGGTCGTCCACTACCATTCACTGTCGCGGATATCTCCACGGCAGCTGGCTTTGCCGGCAGACTCAACCGACCGCCTTGCACTTCCTTCTTCTTCTTCGCTTGCTTTTGTTGATCTTCTCGAGCATTCTTGTTTGTTTCTGATCTTACTGAATTACTCACTGATAGCGTCTTTGGCACCTGTGGGACGATGGGTAGGCCAGCATTGCCGCTGTTGCCGCCGCCGCTATCGACGGCTGATGTCGACGCTTGATTCACCGAGAAAGGTATGTTCAATTCTCGACAGCAAAAAGCTACAATATCCGAGCGAATCCCGGCCTCGACCAACTGAGCAGGGTCTAGACCTAACGAGGTGATTTCCTTGATCAATTTCATCGCTTCCTCCTTCTCCCCATTTGTCCCTGGTAACATCGGAAAGAGATGCAAGACCTGGTCAGTACGAACGCTATGGTGTGAATCTTTTTTTCCTTCCACACATCTTAAGAACGCACACAATTGCTTCGGAGTAGTGGGAAGAGATGGAAAGTGGTTGTTTGCTAAGCCGCCACGAGCCGCTGTACTGCTTGAGTTTGCAGCACCACCTTTCTTCCTCCTAAAAGACATCTCTATATTCTCGCGGGATTGTACTGGCAATGGCAAAGGCAAGTTTGAATGCGATGACGAAGATGGAGGTGATGCACCAATGCCCTTGGCGAGTTGCCGTGATGTCGCTGATCCAGGATGACCCATTGTCGTCTTTGTCGGCTTATGAGGCTTCGTTTTTGACGCCAACACGCGGTGCTTCACATCTTCTTCCCTCTTTCGATCATCTGCGGTGACCAACTGTCCTTCTTCGATGTCGGAAGACGACGACACGCCCTCGTCATCACTGTTCTCCTTTCTACGAGGTAGAGGAGGGTAATTGTTCATGGCGATGTTGATCTGCGGCGGCCTCGTGGCAGCTGCAGATGGTGGTAGGAAGGATCCTAAATGCAGTGCGAAGGTGAATAATTGTTGTAGAGAGCCAGAAGAGACGGAAGACGCGCGCCTAACGAGGTCCAAGCTGCCCCGAGTCTGCTTTCAATCATACATTCCCATTCGATCAACTGACACATGCAAGGAGAGAGAGAAAGTTACAAGTAGAAAACGAAGAGGGCAGAGAGACATGGGAGAGGGAGAGAGGGAGGGAGGTAACATCGAGTCGATGCGTATGATATAGACCGGGATCAAGGCCGGTTGGGGAAGCTTACAAGGCCGAGCGAGGGCGTCAAGAGAGGAAAGGGGATGTGGGAAGGGGGAAAAGGGGGGTAACATATAGAGTCCATTTATTGTTCATTGTTCGTGTTGTTGGCTTGTCCATTCTTCGTCCGTTCATACTGCTTTTTTTTTGCATTTTTTCATCTCGCTGTTGTCGTCTAGCCTCGGTCGCCAGCGAGCTTAATCCAGATCAACCCTGGTCGACTCCTCTCTCTCATGATCATCCAAGGGGAATTTTGTACCTCGGTGCTGGAGGATGGTGTGGCAGGAAGCGCTTGTATGGGACGAGTGAGTCCACCGGTATCGGCGGTGTTCATCATCTTGTTAGCTGCCGTTACATCTCCCATGACAGTAGCCAGTAAGGCAGCTTTGGCTTGAGGGGTTGCGTTGGGACCGGCACATCGGGAAATGAGCGACTTCGCATGTTCAGCTGTTCCCTCTGTCTCGATGACAATCCTACCTGACCATCCTTCATCCACTACTTCGAGTCCCCTACTCATCTTACTGATGATCTGTCCAGTGGTTACGTTGGCCGCAGATCGGTAGAGCCATTTGGCGATACGATAACGCTGACCAGTGGCGCTGTAACTTTCCACATGATCTTGCACCAATCGTAGGCTGCTCAAGATCTGATCTTTCCAGGGTGAAATGTCAAAGTAGATGATAGGTCGAGGCGAAGAGGACTTGATGATGTTGTGCCAGTACGAAGGACTGTAGATGACACAGTTCAGCCAACTTGGCAAGTGTCCTGCATCGTCATGAGCGTAACTTAGGTCTCGAAGGTAGTGTCCGTCAAAGATGTACTTTCCTTCGTTTAACCTATCGCCCACCGCCGTGTTCCACACCACGTCTCCTCTCTTCAAGAAGTTCCACACTCCAGCCTTGAAGAGTTGAGCTTCACACTGCGATAATTCTGCATCTGTCAACCAACCGTTTGGATCTGAAGCAGGCACCCAAACTCGATAGTATGCTGCTCTACCTGGCTTCCAAGGGCTTATCAAGCGCGGCTGCGTCTCGCCTGGCATGACACTGCTTGAAAGAGTCGTTGGCGACGAGCCAACTTGGAGGGTGGGCGACAAGGCGACAAAAGAGGGCGTGTTTGCCTCCTGGGGCAATCGTGTGTCTACCATCAAGTTGTGAGAGGGAATGGAAGCCAACGGCGAAGGAGTGATGATCATTTCTGAAGTCGCCTTTGCGAGTGGGTAGTAGCTGTTGTGCTTTACCATACTTGGAACGACTTCCATCGTGCTAGCAGACTTGTTGACGCTCCCATCGGAGCTGCTGTTGTTACTTCGCACAGTTTTGATCAGACTGACAGCTGATGTCGACGCCGGATCGGCAAGCTTAAAGACTGGCTGCAAGCGTAGTCGAGTCAAGACACGACTGTACGCTCTTGTGCTGGCTTGAGCCAAACGAGCCATTCGAGGATCCATCTGGTCAGGATCCCTAGCAAAGTCTTTTCCTACTGCCCCGTATTCGGGTAGCAGATCTTGACTGATCAGGAATGCCTCACAGTCGTTGAAAGAGACAGGACAGGGGTCTCGCGTGGCATTGTTTCCAGCCACTCGAACGCCGTTGCGATAGACTGGGCCGGAGCTCTTTGCATACGTCCAAGGTCGATATCCAACAGAAGACAGGAATCGATCCAAGATCATCTCTCGGTTGTCACTGACATTCAGTGTGAAGCGGATCGAGTGAGATGTCTGACGCAAAGCTTTGAGATCGTCCATGTCCAAGTGAGAGATGAGGCGCTTCAGGACGTCGGGAGTGGTGGACGTCCATAGCACTTCAAACAAATCGCTGTAGCGTACCTTGATCTGCTCCTCTTGATACTCGATGCTTGGCTCTTTCGGCTTCGTCTCCTTCACCTTGTGACTGTCCTCGCTGCTGCTACTCTCCTCCTCCGCTTTCTCCTCCTCTTTTTCCTCCTCCGCCTGGACAAGACGGGGAACAAGAGTCGTCTCCACAACAAAGCGCTCATGCATCTTTGGCACGTCCACGTCACCAACACCAAGACATCTCCAGCCAACTCCTTCGACAATCATTTCCGGCCGAACGACGAGTTTTCGCTTGGGTACGGGTACTGCTTCTCGAGCTCGTCTGATAGGTTGAGGCGGTGGAGGAGCTGGTCGAGCGCTGTAGACTTTTCCATTGTCCAAGTAATGCTGTCTTTGGGCTTCGAATCGTGCCTTTGTTGCTCTCGCTTCCTTTTCTTCTGCTTCCTGTTTCGAGGTGGTGGCCGCTCGATCGGCTGCTCGATCCGCCGCTCCACCAGGTCGACTTCCCATGAGCAGTTGGCTGAATCGCCGTTGTCTATCCTGTGGGTCTTTCTGATCATGAGCTTCATCTGCGTCAGACTCCCCATTCGAATCCAGATCAAGGGCCATGGACATTCTGCTCTGCGTCTTTTCTTCTCGTTCTTCGTCTCGTCTGGGCCGCGTCCTTGGCATGATGCCTTGACTTGCGTCGACGAATCGATCATGATCGTCGTTGTTCGACAGCGGTGAATCAGGTGAGCTACCTTCAAAGCTCGTGCTAGATTCTATGCTTGTCGTCGCATCGGCAGTGGAAGAAGTTCCGTACCCATCTGAAGATGATTCGCGAGTAGGCTTGATGCCTACTCCACGAGGTGAGCTCATGATCGGTCCACTTTCTTCAAATGTACCTCTAGTCTGCTGAGGCGGTGAATCTGTCATCTTTCCACCGAACTTGCTCATCTTATTGTCGCTACTAGACAGCTTCTCCGGTGCGATAGTCTTTCCACGACTGACAACGGGACGAGCAACACCATCAGCAGCTGGAATAGCCGACTGTGATCGCGCAACTGGTGGATGTTGTGCAGATGTGGGGAACTGGAAAGATCGAACATTGCTCGCCTGCACATCCCTTGTTGCTTTGTTGTTGTTGTTGGCAGATCTTTGTTGTGGTAGAATGGCAGGAGCAACGTTCGAAGCTGTGGGCCTCTTCGCGCCGTTTTGCGGTGCTGGAGGTGGTTTGTGTGAGGGGGGTGCATTGGGAGGTCGACCGCCAGTCAAAGCTGCACTATTAGGGGCAGCCCTAGTATTCGAGGGGGCAGACGATGTAGTTGGTGAAGTTGGTTTTGGTCGAGAAGACGGAATCACGCCTTCACGCTGCCCCGATCGGTGTGAGGACGGAGGAGCATTCGCAGGTATACATTGAACTGGTGCTTGTGATTGCGATTGCTTCGATGAGGCATCTCTCATCTTCAAGTCTGACTTGCTGACCCTACGAGACAGCTCCTTCTCTCTCTTTGCCGCCTCCTTGACTCCCTTTGCTGCCTCCTTTGAGCGTTCCTTTTCTCTCAAAGCTCTCTCTTTCTCTTCCTTTTTCACATCCTTCTTTGACTTGGCCGTCTCTGGGAAGAGCGGACTTGCCAGTGGACTTGATGACTTTTGATGAGACTGCACCTGTTGTTGTTGTTGCTGCTGCTTCGTCGGCGCCTTGACTGGCACGTCTAAATTCATAGCTTCGGTTGCGCTCGCAATGAGCTTCTTTCTGTCCTGCTCTGGAGTTTTGCTGGAGAAGGTGCTGTAGTGTAGTGACGAGTTATCGGGCTTGCTTCGGCTGGATTCGACGAGGCTTGTCATTGATGAAGCCTTGCTGCTATCCAAACCTAGTCGAGGAATCTGTAATTCTTCGCTTGACAGAGACGCTTTGCCATTCATGAAGCCGAGGAAGCCGAGCTTACTCTTACGGTTCTCTTCGGGTTGAAGAAAGCTGCTTGGTCGTGAATCTGAGCCTCGAATATTGCTTAGATCGACATTCAGGTCCAGTTTCGAGAAGCGCAAGTCGGGCATCTCAATGACGCCCAGCTTGCCTCCACGCAATGGATCCTTCTCTCCCCTTGCAAACGCTGGCATTGGCGGCGCATTAAGATCGGCTCCACTCTTGTTGGAAGGAGGACCGTTATTGACTGACTTCCTCCTCTTGTTCATGAACGACTTCATGCTGGACAACGCTATAGACGTGGCTTCGTTGCGGGAAGATGTCGCCTGCCGTGTATCGATTTGGTGGGTTCAAAGGAGGTCGTGGTGCTGAGGCATGAAAGTGTGGACGAGAGGCGAATGTGTGCAATGCCACGAAGCTTGTCTCGTTGGAGAACAGAAATGCCACGGATCAGTTCGCAGCACAACAAGCAGGGTAGAATGTCAGGGCAAGAAGCTACCCGAGAACGATCACCACAATACAAGCCAGGCAGCGAGTTTTCAAAGAGAAAAAAGCGAAGGGGAAAAAGTGTATCAGCGCCGGGTTACGATCACCCTGGAAGAGTCGACGACCGTGCCTCGACCCTGCCTTGCCCTGCACTTCGTTCGCAATGTAATCGCGGAGGCAAGTAACGAGCGAATTACCACAAGTCCAATCGAAGATGCAAGAATAATTTCCTAGTCCCATCATGCATGTCCCTAACCTTCTAGGCAGAAAGAGCTAAAGAATGTGACCAGAAAAAAAAAGAGAAATAAAAGAAGTTTGGGCAGCAAGGAATAGCACTGCTTTACTGTCTCGCACGTACATCAGAATGGAAGAAGGTATGGGGGCGCGGAGTCAGGCGCAACGTCAGAACTGCATTCTCGTCGTGGAATTCCTTCTTTACTCTCATTTGTTCTATGTACTGGATTAGCTTATTCCGTCGAGTTTTGTATTTGTTTTACATTATCTTCCTTCTGGACTCGCTATTTGTAGTAGAACTGAATTTTCGTCTAGAGAATGAGCTGCGCGTCGTCGGACTAAGAATACCGTCGACGTTGTTTGTTGTATATCTTGAAGTTCGACTATTCGATTATTTCAGGATACACACGCACATCTTCGACCAGGCGCTGTTGTTTGGAAGGGAAAGCTATCTTAACCCTAGTCAAGCTTTCGTCTCACTTGTCGACCAGAGAATGCACCATGTGAAGTAAAATGGAAGCGGCGCACGATCATGAAGTAGGCAGAGAGAGAGAGGAGCAATGCGCTCGAAGCCTGGCTTGGTCAGTTGCATGTACAGTATAGCTTTTTCAACTGTGGGCGAGAAAAGAAATAGGCCTAGGTCGTAACGGTGAGGGCGGCGGAATCACTCTCTTGACGCGCACCGCCCTCCGCACCCCGTAAAGTGGGCAATTTGGAATCCTCTTTTTTTTGTCCTTTAATTTCATTTACTGCCCATTTGCAAGCTAGCTCCAGCGTAGAGGCCGCAAGAGATATTGGCAATATTCGATATTCAGGGTCTACTAATCTCCCCCTCGCTCAGGTACAGTACAGTGACCAAGTGTTAAAGCAATCATTTGCTTTCTTATGATGATATGGTTTTCACCGTCCAATTTCAATTCAATTACTGTGAGTGTGAGAATTCGCGTCAGTCCCATGTGGAAAGGAGGATCGCCGTTACAAAGTAAGACATACGCCATTAATGATCTGCAGAGATCGCCAATTAACGATTTTGTATTCTGCACTTGTTTGCGGTCAACATTGCAGATCAAACTTCTGTCTACCTGGACCCTGACTTTAAGATGATCTTCACACTTGCCGGTAGCAGTGTACTCGAGGATGGCACAAATTCAGATTTGAAAGGAGAATATATTCTGCGGAACAACGATCATGTGTACCAGCTGGGAGTGGGCCAGCCGTCTTGTCTTGGTCCGAGAAGAGCGAATCGACCGACTTCTGCTCGCTTGTGAGCGATCGGATCGTGTAATGTGTGCGTTCTCAAGTCTCGATAAGCAACGTCAAATCTGCCCTTGATACTTCGTGCGCCTTGTAGTTCATACACTTTGCTGGTCACTTCCAAGCCGAAATCAGTAATGTTCACTTTTGCAGCAGCGATTCGAACGGCTAAATTCGCACGTTGCTCCGCAGTCACACTCTGTCTCGGTTCAGTGTGCAAGATGTCACTGGCTTGTTGCACCACTTGATCAACTTGCGCCTCACTCGCCCACAGTCGAGCTTGAAGAGTGCCGTATCCATCTACAGTATCCCCCGGGGATTGCGTTTATACTGATCAGCCAACGTTAAACATGAAAGATCGAACGACCAGCACAGCTTACCTTGAATGTAAAATTCATCCGTGCCCCGGTTCACAGGTGAGGGTGTGTAAGGCCAACCTCGTGTGTTTGCCTTTGTATACTCCAGACCTCTAGCCAGAGCACCCTGAGCAATGCCTAGATAGAAGGAAGTAAAGACAAGCTGGATCGCGGGTAAATTGAGCGTGTTGTACGGTCCAAGAGGAAGAAAAGCTCCATTCTCAAAACCAAGAGCATCTTGCCAATCGACTTCGACTTTGTTGACAGTGACTCCACCGGATTGCGTCCCCCTCATACCCAAAACGTCAACCCACTCATCGCCATAGATGATGCCTGCTTGCTTACTTAGCACAGGTGCAAAGATGTGTGGGATGTTGGGGTCTACTACACCATCAGGACCGACGAAAGTACCTTCCAAAATAGTGACATCGCTGACTTTACTACCGGTACTGAAGGTTTTCCTACCGTCGTAGACAAGCTTAGAGGGGTTTGAGGGGTGTTTCGTGACAAGTAGATCGTCGTCTCTTGGATTGACAGCACCTCCGATGAAGTACTTGTTCACTGTCAACCAGTAATCGAGTCTTTCTTTCTGTTCCTCGGTTCCAACCAAGGTAGCTGCCCAGAACCAAATGTAATGGTAGCCCAACAGTTGACCTAGACTTCCGTCACCTTGAGAAACAAGTCGTATTACTTTGTAGGCTTCCTTCCAAGTCTTACCTGCTCCCCCAGCTGCCTTTGGTCCGAGCAAAGTCACGAGACCAGCGTCCTTGAGTAGTTGAACCTGACGATAAGGTACTACATTACCCCGATCTCGAAGAGATTCATCGGCGTGCAAGAGTGAAGCTACTTGTTCTGCTCTTGCGAAGAATTGCTCGTCAGAGATAGGATCTGAGGAGAAGACGGGATATTTTACTGCTTGAGGATCGTCCTGGATGCGGTTCGATCCTTTGACAGGTGCAATAGGAGCAGCATTGGTAGGAACAGAAGACGTTGCAGCGGCAGCAGCAGCAGCAGCAATGGGTGCCATGACAGAAGAGTAAGGAGGCCGGGGTGGGGGAAAGGAGCGACGATCATCAAGTATGTTGGTCCACCTTTATGCGTGTGAAGATGTGAAGCGGTTTGGCCCCACTCCTGTAGCTATGGCACCATAGATCAAAAGTCATGGGATGCATCTTTCCTATCAGCCTTAATCACAGATTGTCAATTCTCCGTCTGGGACTGTCTGATAGCGCGCACGAAGGTGCACAATTTTAGCGCGCTGAAGGCGACTTAGCCTTCAATTATCTTGCGTGCTTGCCCTTGATGGCGTGCTCCTCTAACGATTATCTTGATCGCTCAAGCTTGAGTTTTTTTCGCTACGGGCTGCTGTACTAATGTGGAGACTGGGGTGGATCAATGAGCCCCATTCTGGGACAGGCTGTCGAGAGCTCTAAGGGAAGAGCGAGAAGAAGAAATGCTGGACGCAAAGAAACTTGGCTTGGGAGGAATTTTTACTTCAGCGCCACGATACTACAATGCTGTCTGTCTCACCGCCTAGTTCTTCCACCTTGGACGACCTCTACTTTCAAGCGAGTCAGGATGTCGTAGATAGTAGCAGCATATACGGAAAGGAGGCCGAAGATGCTGTTCTCGGACCCGGATGGGATATATCGCCGGCCCCCTCTTCCTCCCTTTCTTTTAAATCTTCGCCCTCCTCTTCTACCCCCTCTCCAGCCTCTGAGAACATGTATGCCTCATCTCAAAGCTCTACATCAACTTCTTCTGGTCTGCTTATCCGATCGAAGTATCAAGGGTGGGAGAGAAGCTTTGAATTGCATCACGATTGGCCTGTTCCTACAATTGAGAATAGTGACGAGATCCTTATAAAAAATATCGCAGTCGGTCTCAATCCAGTCGACTTCAAAAGGTAAGGAAAGCCGATACGAGAGAGGAAAGGGGATAGCATCGCTGATCAAGTTATCTTACATTTGTTACAGTATCTTATATAATTTTGGCATTGAAGGTACGCCATGGATCTTGGGGAGGGATATTGCGGGAAGCGTGGAACAAGTCGGAGCGGATGTTCATGACATCACGCCGGGACAAAGAGTCTGGCTCTGCGCAGATTCGAGAGACGTTCGATCAGGTGCTTACCAGGCATACAGTATAGCGAGAAGAGCTCACGTAGGCAAGATCAGCGAAGAAGTGACAGACGAAGAAGCAGCAACGTTGGGCACCGGTCTCGTCACTGCCGCCATTGCTGCTTATTGGTTCTTCAACTGGAACCGTGCGTTGTCATTGGGAGGAGGTGCCATGCCGAGAGCGTCGCTGTCCAGTCCATCGAGAACGGAAGCAGAAGTAGTAGGTAAAGAGTACGTGCTGTGAGTGACCGACCAAGGAAATTCATTGACTTGCCTAAATTCCAAGCTGACCTCTTCTCCGTTTACTTGCACCTGCAAGAATATACGGCGGGGGCTCCATCACTGGGATTTATCTCACACAATTAGCGAGGCTGTCTGGCCTCCGGGTCATCTCTATTGCCTCCCCGAGTAACTTCGAATATCTCACTTCGTTAGGCGCAACTCACTGTGTTGATCGATATCTAGATCCAGAAGAACTTCAAGAGCAAGTTCTGTACTTTGCGGGTGAGCAAGGTATCGCATATTGTATTGATACGGTCGGATCGACGACTTCCACCATTTGCCTTGGCATTTTGCACTCCAAGGGTGCTGATGTAGGTGAACTGATCTGTTTGGCCGGTGATCCAAAAATGGCAAAGCACAACCATACGGAAGCCGTAGAACCTGCGAGGAAGCTGCGCAAAGACTTGTCTGGCAAGAAAGTTCCGACTCAAAGAGGTGATAGAGCTGTCAAGATTCATAAGATCAGCTTTTCGACCACATTCTACGGAGATGATACTTTTGCGATGGGGGTGATGAGCACTTTGTCTGCGCTAATCGATAGGAAAGAGCTGCACACAGCAAGACCGGAAGTATACCCAGATGGTCTGGCAGGTATCAGGAGGGGTCTGGAAGCATTGCGAGACAATCAAGCACCGAGCGCCAAGAAGATTGTGGTTAATGTCTTGAGGGACACTCCACACTCCGACTTTACGAATTTGGGCGTGCGGACAGAGAGTAGTTGGAACGGCGTCGTCTGACGTTCTCTTCATGTAGAACTTTACAGAGTTGCAATAGACCCTAATACCATTTGAAAGATGTTTTCGTTCGCATTAGCAGTCAGTGCTCGAGGAGGAGAATCTGAGACCATCACAAGAGCTGACTGACTTCTCGCGGGAGACAATGCTCAATTGTCGCGTTTAGAAGATCTGGGGTCTGGGAGGGAAGGACATTTTCGTGGCGTTTGTATGGAGGAGTGCGCGCGCGGTCCGTGCAGGATGGACACGTGGGCTTCTTTATCCTGGTGTCCCTCTTCCCCATTTTCGAGGTCAGGATCGCCTCACTTGTACATGTCAGATTCGACGCCAAAAACTCGCACGGAAAGAGGAGAGTCCAAAAAGGAACCTCACTTTGGTGACTTTCAATATCGTGGACTTTGGTACCTTGGCTAGAGATAATCCTCGCACATGGGGCCGCAGGAAGAAGTGCCTTTGCAAGACGCCGACAATGATGCACACTCTACACCGGACGATCAACGGCAGCCGGAACTGACGGCAGATGAAGGCAAAGTTGCTGCAACATCACCACTACTGCCTCCTCCTTTGCCTCAAACGCCATCATCACCATTTCCCTTGCCATACACAGGCGAGACGAGCGCATTCGACGATGTGACTTCGAAGGAAAGGTTGGTGGAAGGTTTGCAGGAAGTGGAAGGCAACGCAAGCATCCCACCAGAAGAGGATGTGCCGTCTTTGAGAGGCGATGTGGATGAAATTACAAGAGAGGGCGTTCAAGATCTTCTAGGGGCAATGAACGAACAAGAGAAGTCGGTATCTTTCGCAGCACCACTTACCCAGGAGAGCCCACCAGCATCTACAAATGACCTCGAAAAGGAGACCAACGATGCAAAGGAGGTAGAGAATGGCGAAGAAAAGATTAGTGAAGAGACAACGAATGTGCAAATAGCTGATTTGAGTACGACCGCATCGGAGCCAGGGCAGACGACTGATGTCACTATCTTGGCAGACCAGAAGATAGATGTGCTGCAGCAGTCAGAATCTTCACAATACATGGAAGGTGGACCCGAAGCGGGAGCACAGAAGGGTATGGATGCATCGGCTGACGCACCAATCACTCTGCCCGAATATGAGGGGGGGAGTACAGAAGATAATATACCGGACCTTGCCCCTGTATTTGCCATAGAAGTGGAAACGGCGGAGGAAGAAAGAGAGGCTGAGTCGGATGGCGGTGTAGAGCAGAAAGATAGCGAAAATGCTGGCCTGCCTCTTGCAACCACAGACGACGTCCCCATTTCGGACGGTCGAGCGTCAAATTTTTCAGAGAATCTTGACCGTGGAAGTGACGCCAAATCTGCATTGAGCGATCGGGAGGAGGATCTCGATATATCGGCGGACAAGGCGATGGAGGCAGAGAATCCAGAGAGGGTATCGGGAGAAGTGATGGAAAGCACAGATCATCTAGAGACGATAGCGGATGGAGCATTGCAGATGGATGTTTTAGAGACGAAAGCGGACGAATCGAAGACACTCGAAGCAACGACGGAAGGCCAGAAGGAAAATCCAGAGTCAATAGCAGCAAATGCCGTTTCTTCCATCGACTTTGCAGTCAGTGGAGAGGAAAACAGGAATATCGAAACGCCGTCGCTCGAAACTTCCGTCGACAGACTGGATCCTGCACCAATCAAGGAAGCCGGTGAAGAGCTCTTAGAATCTGCAGCAGAGCCTGCAATCACTGAAAAGGAAAGACTTACACTGGCTGCTGCGTCTTCTGGGATCGATGCTCCTGCACTAGTCTCATCATCCGAATACAGTACTGCTCCTCTTGTGCAGCCGGCAAACGAGTCCATCGAATCCGTCGTGGAAGCTACCTCGACGAGCGCTGAAGCGACAAGGCCAGAAGATCCGATTGGCTACATGACGACAGAGGCTGAACCGAACAGCGAAAGCACCACTGCAAAAGCCTCTACAGCGGCCAATGATTCAGTCACACCGAGCAAGAATAATTCTGGTGTCGTTGTCGCTCCTTTGGAGTCTCTTAGTGGAGCGACACAGCCCAGGCCAGGCCAGTTTGCTCCTCTCGTTACCGACGAAAGCACTGTCGACTCCAACTCAAGTCCTGCGATCGGCAGTGCCCCGACTGCTACGGAGGATGAAGTTGAAAAGTCTGCTTCTGAGCAAATCGCAATGGTGCCACTCGTATTAAAGATCAACAAGGAGCTCATCCGACTATGCGTAGATCTACAAGAGAAAGAACTGGGATCCGATGCGCTGTTCAAGGATGCAGCCCTTCGATTGCAATCCAATTTGGCCTTTCTTGCGAGTATCGCTGATCGATCGTCAAAGAATGTCTCCACCTTGAAGGACGCAAATGCTACCACCCTGAATGATGTTGTGTTCTTGCCTACTCATCACGCCCCCGACTCGATGCTGCCGAGACTATACCAGCTCCTGCAGTCATATAGAGGACAAAATCAATCGTCTCCTCTGAGCGTGGAAGCACAAGGGACAAAGAGGCAAAAGAAAGATACACAGGACGGCAAACGCAAGAGGAGCAAAGACCACCACCACCAACAACAACAACAACAACAACAACAACAACAACAACAACAACAACAACAACAACAACAACAACAACAACAACAAACAACAACAACAACAACAACAACAACAACAACAACAACAACAACAACAACAACAGGTGGGCCACGATTCGAGTAGCACATCGAGCACCCTGTCTGCCAAGCAATCACCACTGCGACAGTTCGACACTGTCTTGCCCGCTACTCTTGCTGTTGCACCTTCGGCCAACATGCCATCCCGGCAGATCACATCGGATGGCGACGTCGCCATGAGCAACTACGCAGGACAGCAAGGAAACGTTGCGGCTGTCGCAAACGGCATGCCTGGCAATCCACAACAAGCGCAGAATCTGACTCAAGCTTTCGGACAGAATGCGATCATGAATCTCAACGCGCTACAGGCTCACTATCGAGGACAACCTCAAGCGGTGGTTTCCTACATGGAAGCGAACATTCCAGGGTTCCGTACACTGCCAATTCAAATGCAACTGCAACAAATGACCAACGTTCAAACTGCAGCTTTGCAACGACAAAGGCAACGGCAAACACCGCCACAACAGCAACAGCAACAGCAGCAACAGGCAATACAGACCCAACAAAGTCAGCAGCAGAACCACCTTCGACGTTCCTCCGCTGCTCAAAGTCCAGTCAATGCCGAATCACCAAATGCTCGAATGGGCAACCGCAAAGCGCAAAGTCCAATGTCAATGGCCTCTGCTTCACCCGGTACTCCTTTCCAACAGCAAGGAGGTAGACCTGGCACGCCTGCCTCTGCTACTTCCTTTCTTCCCCTCAATTCACCCGTCGCTTCTAATGCTTCTCCGGCTCATCATCTCATGCATGCTTCTGGCGGGCTATCTTATCCGTCCCCTTCTAATAGCGCGTCGTCCTTTGCAATGCCTGCTTCCGCGATGCAATCAGCAGCACCAATGATGAACAACATACCGGCTCATCTTCAACAGCAATTCCTCCAGCAAATGCAGCAGCAGCAGCAGCAGCAGCAACAGCGTCAACAGCAGCAAGTATACTCTAGCCCTCAAATACAACCGAACGGCAACCCATGGCAACAACAACAACCACCACCACCTCCAGCTTCAGGCTAAGACTTTTCCTCGCACTTTGTATTGATAGTAATAGAATAATGAAAATTGTGCATTAGCGATCAGGTCCACAACATAATGAAATCTAGATGTGGGATGGTGGCAGAAAAAAGACAGCAAAGGTCAGTCACCCATCTCACAGTAGCACAAGAACTTGGGTGAACGGGTCAGTATTGCAGAATTGTGTCGTTCATGTCATGATCCGACTGTTGAGCTTGAACTTGTAATGTATCGGGTGATCATCTTACTGGAATGCGTTGTCTCGTTTACTCACTCTTTTATGACTGTGCTTCGTGGTGAGATTGAAGTGGGATACTACACTTTCGATTCGCTCCTAGCCATCTCGCGATTTTGTTTGTCACAGAAATGGGGTCGGTCGATCGCGCACTTCTTGGCGACACGTGCACGCTCCATTGAATATCAATCATTCTCAATACAGTGATACGATTCTCGCGTTTTAGGTTTCATCTTGTATCATTTCACAGCTGCGGCGGCTCGCGTGGTTCCTGTATCCGGGTAGGAAATCAGCAAATACAGTCCGTAGGCAGCAACCGCGACTCAGAAGCAAGCAGTACTTGTCATTAGTCGATTCGAATCTTTCTCTTGACCCGATCATCACTCCATTATTCATTCGTCATGGGTAGGGTCATCAGATCACAACGTAAGAGCGGTGGTATTTTCAAGGCGCACACCCACCTCAACAAAGCACCTGCCAAGCTCCGACCTCTAGATTACGCGGAGAGGAATGGATACATTCGAGGAGTCGTAAAGGAGATCATCCACGACGCTGGACGGTTAGTATTTGGCGCTGGAGGAAGAGGGTAGATGGGAGAGAAGAGAGGAAGGGGAGGAAGGGGCCAATGACTTTGGTGATGACGATGGATATGTTTGGATTAGGTGCCGCCGTATGATTCTAGCTTACTGACGACTATTTTATTCTTCCTTTACTTTCAGTGGTGCTCCTCTCGCTCGAATTGCCTTCCGAGACCCCTACCGCTTCAAGCTCAGAATGGAGACGTTCATTGCAACCGAGGGAATGTCTACCGGTCAATTTGTATACTGTGGAAAGAAGGCTGTTGTCAACGTAGGCAACGTCTTGCCCTTGAGTTCGTTGCCCGAAGGATCCATTGTTTGCTCAGTGGAAGAAAAGGCCGGCGACCGCGGTACTTTGGCCAGAACCTCTGGAAATTACGCCACCATCATTGGACACGACCTCGACGGAAAGAACACACGAATCCGTTTGCCATCTGGTGCCAAGAAGACTATCTCTTCGACAAGTCGTGCTACCGTCGGAATTGTCGCGGGAGGTGGTAGAATCGACAAGCCTCTTCTTAAGGCTGGTCGTGCTCACCACAAGTTCAAGGTCAAGAGAAACAGCTGGCCCAAGACTCGTGGTGTTGCCATGAACCCCGTCGATCACCCTCACGGTGGTGGTAACCATCAACATATCGGTAAAGCATCGACTGTTCCTCGATTTGCACCTCCTGGTCAAAAGGCTGGTCTTATTGCCGCCCGAAGAAGTAAGTCTTTCCTGCTTACTCTTCTTGATTATGACGTTATAGTTGCTCACCGTCTTCTTGGCCTTTCCTCCTACAGCTGGTCTTATCCGTGGTACCGTGTTCAAGAAGGGAGACGCATAAATCAACTCGGTTCTTTTCTGGTTCTCTTCTCCTTCTTTTTGTACTTTTCACTCTTTACAAGACGAAAGCTATGCATTCAACCGTGCCTACCATTCAATTTACACTATGAATTCTGTCCCTTCGAAGAGACGTCATGTTATGAGCTTTGAGCAGCAGCATTTTTCTTGTAGCTGATGTCGAGAACAGTGCTCGTATTGACACCCACTGATCTCGGCAATGACCTTGTCGATCTCACGTCGCTCTTCACGTGACTACGCCTGGACGCCTGCCAAGGTGTTGGTTGTACTGTACCATTTTAGAGTCCTCTAAACTTTCGCTGAGAAATTGGCCCTCATTATAAGAAGTTGGGCTCTGATTGATGATTCTGGTTCCACTTTAGGTTTTTGCGCGTTAAAGTGCGTGCGCGTCTGTCTCTCACTGTAGCATTCTGGACAGATTGACATTTTGGGGGGAACAGAAGTGAGAGGCGACGGCTGAGCTTGTACAGGAGCTGGTGTTCACAACCACCTTCACCACTCGTCGGTCAAGCTGACAGACTAGAGGAGTAGGAGTCATGCCAGATGAAGTCAAGAAAGGTGCTTCCTTTGCGGATGCAATCGACCTCGATGCAAGCAGCGGCTCGGATAACGAGGTGGTCGAGTTGAATGCGATCTGGCCGCCTACTCGAGGCGGTGCGACCGCCACGCCGCTGCAAGGACAGGTGAATACCGAGTAAGGAGTAGATTGTTGCAAAGATACGGGACGATACTGACGCTTGTTAGTGAACGTAGAATGTCTACAGGGATACTACCAGAGACATGTCTGAGTCACCGCCGCTCATCGTTGGCAGTAATATGCGTCCGTTTGATTTGAATCGTACGACTCCAGCCTCAGATCGAGCAAGGAGAGGAAGAACACAAGCGACTCTTGCATTTCGACGTCAACCAGGCACTAGAGAGAGACTGCTGGAAGCTGTGCGACCGCTTCCAGATACAGAAGCAGCAGGTGCTGCTGCCGCTTCTACTTCTTCTTCGAGAGCGCTCGCCTTGGCTTCTGCTCCTAGTCAGCGTCCTCTAGTTCCAGCGGTGAGTAGTCGCCACAATAATCGCGCTTCAGCTCGAGCGTTTCATCCAGGTGGCCAACGTCCAACACCGCAAGCTTCGGTAGCTTCTGCATCTCCTTCCTCGCTCCTCGCTATGGCGAACACCGCCAATCACGCGGCCGGCATGGTCGGAGCTTTTCCCTCGTCTTCCTTCAGTACTCTTCCGTCTGGTAATGCGATTCCGTCGTCTGTCGACTTTCCCAACAATCTATCCAGAAACGCTTCTCATCTCTCTACTCACAATCATAACAGTCTGCCTGGCTCGACAGGAAGCATGCCTCATCAAGAGACTCAATACCAAGCAATTTTGAATCAACTTCAGAATTACATGAGTGAGGCTGCTGTAGCTCGTCATTCAAGCGGCCTACCAGAGTCAACGATCCGTAAGCTGATCAACAGAGGTGGCGAATATGCACGTTTAGGCGCTCAAATGATTGGTATGGGTCCTAATCAAAAAGTCGAACAAAACGGTTCTCCAGCTAGCAATTCATCAACTGGACCCTCCGTTTTGTTAGGTACCGCTCCCAACACTGCTCTCCCCCATCACAACACTGGAACGCTGGGAGACGGTAGTCGCACATCCTGGCCAGGAATGTACTCTGCCTATCCGGGATTTCAAGGCTATGCCGGTTACGGTGGCGCCCTCCCTGCTGACATCAGTGAAATCTTGGATGACAAAGACCTCCTTGCCAGTGTCCTTGACCCGAATTTTGACGATGACCTCAGGGACGAAGAGGATGAACCAATTGATGCCGACATGCAGGAGATTTTGAACAATATGGCAGACGGGACCTTTCACGGTAGCGACGCCTTGGCATCTTTATACGGTGATAAAGGTATCGATGTTGCCAAGCTGCCTCTCTATTCTGCCACAGAATCGCTCTTTCGACGAGGTCTAAAGACCTCTCTTCACACCCATCAACTGCAAGGATTGCTGTGGATGATCAAAGCTGAACATCGAAGAGTGTCCACAACAGAAGGTAAACAAAGAGGTTTGTGGGTCACAAGAAAAGATCGAAATGGTAGGGTTTTCTACTTCAATGTAGCTTCGAGAAAGACGAAACGAATCGCTCCAATACTCCCTCGCGGCGGTATCAACTCTGATTCGATGGGACTAGGAAAGACTATACAGATAATTGCAACCTGTCTGGCAGATAGAAACACTGTGCCGGTAGGTACTAAGCCGGTGGAGGCTGATCACTCCAAGAGTATAAGCGAAGGACAAGCGGGATCAAGTAGCACGACAAAGCAAGTGCAAGCAAAGGCCAATGAAGAAGACGATGACGCCGACTCGGAGGAAGACTACGTGTCTTCGATGTCGGAAGAGAACGACGACGAGGAAGGAGAGGAAGAAGAGAGCCGAACTTCCGACTCGAGCGTCACAGAAGATGACAGCGACTTTGCTCAAAGCCCTGTAAAGAAGATCCGCAAGACCTTCCATCGACCAACTGACAGTCAAGGCATGGCTGTCAAAAGCGAGTCAGCCAGTGGAAGTGATTCAGACAGTGACGAAAAAGTCAACGTGGGCAAGTCAGCCAAGCGACAGAAGAAAGCCATGGCCGTCAAGCCGGAGGACGAGCAAGACAGTGATTACGATGACAAGAAGAAGAAGAGCATGCCAAAGAAGCGAAAGAGAACCAAGAAGGTAGCCGAGACAAAGGGTGGTAGTGCGTCCCTCAAAGATACGGCAAAAGGCAAGGAAAAGAGCAATGCAAATGCTAAAGATGCTTCGAAAGTCAAGTACAATGAGACGACGCTTGTGATCTGTCCTCTGAGCGTATTACAGAATTGGACGAGTCAAGTTGATCAACATTGCGACAGGAGGAAGGTACACTACTACACCTACCACGGCGAATTGGCAAAGAACGTTCGCAAGAAATCTGACTTTGAAGGCTTCTTTAGCAAGCACAACTTCATCTTTACAACGTACGACACTGTTCGAACGGAATTTCTGGTGATCAGGAAGAGACGCGAAGCAGGAATGCTAAGATTGAAAGAGATAGAAGAGAGACGCCTGAGGAGGGAATTGAAGGAGCAGAGTGGGGGTGCAAGTGGAGCAACGCTCACTCCTAGCGATAATGAAGATGAGGATCTGAAGAAGCCGCAACTCATCATGAAAGAGGATAGAGAAGAGGAAGAAGAGGACAGCAAGGCAAAGAATAGCCTGAGCAGCAGGAAAGGGAAAGGACGAGATGATTCAACGGGAAAGGGAAAGAGTGAGACTTGGTACGATTCAGACGACAGCTTTGTCGCTACCGATGATGAAGAGATGGATGATCTTCCAAAGGTCAAAAAGGACGATCCTCGCGATCATCCACTCTTTGAGGTGAACTGGAGAAGGATTGTCCTCGACGAAGCACATACATGTCGCAATCCAAGAACCACACTTTACAACAGCATTTGTGAGCTCAAGAGCGAAAGGCGCTGGGCAGTGACGGGTACACCTATAGTCAATTCAACAAAAGATTTAGGAGCATTAGCTGCTTGGTGTGGCCTGCAACCGTTCTCGCAAAATCTGAAGGACTGGTCTCTTCTGATCGAAAGACCGCTCAAGAAAGAGAACACGAGTGAGCGAGCAGCCGCTCTGTTGAGAAAGGTAGTGACGAGCATCTGTTTACGTCGACATAAGTCAATGAAGAATGCTCAAGGCGAGCCGATAGTCAAGCTGCCAGAGATCAAGTTCTACAAGCATTCGATTCCTCTTACTCCTTCCGATAGAGACTATTACACAAAGTGTGAAATGGCTTGTCGAGAACATTTGGAGCGATGGATGAGACAAGGTGACGTCAACGAGCATCGAAGCGCAATCTTGGTTTTCTTGCTTCGATTGAGACAGATGAGCTGCCATCGACGGTTGATTGGCAACACGCTGCTGGAAGAGATTCAAAACAAGGATTGGGATAGCGTTGATCGTTCAAAGGAACTCTCTTCTATCAAATTGACCAAAGAGGACATCCTCCAATTGCAAGAGAAGCTCAAGACCCACGTGGAAATGAACGACGATTGTCCGATCTGTATGGAGGCTCTCCTAGGAAAGGAGCCGATGATCACTCCTTGTGGACATCCGTTCTGTAAGTCTTGTCTTGGTGCTCTTGTCAATCCTTCTAACTTCAGCAACGTGGCAACGTGCCCAATGGATCGCAAGCCATTGCCTGGGATCGACAAGATGATAGAGCTGCCAATCGAATCCACCGTGGAAGAGGATGGAGAAGATGGTAATGATGAAGAGTTCTACGAATCGACGTCGGCCAAGGTCGGCGAAGCACTCAAGATCGTCAGAGGGACACTGAAGCGAGATCCGACTGAGAAGATCTTAATCTTTTCTAACTTTGTAAAGTTCCTTAACATTGTCGGAGAAGAGCTAAAGGAGTCGAAGATCAGTCACGCTCGCTTCAATGGAGAGCTGAATGTGCACAGAAGGGTGGCAGTCCTTGAATCCTTTTGTACGCCGGTCAGTGCACGTCAAAGCGGTCTGATTAGTAGAAACATCAACAGACTTGAAGAGCAGATACAGAAGGAACGGGCAATACAAAGGGCAAAAGCAAAGGCGGCAGCAGCAGAGTCGGAAGAAAAGGAAGCATCAGCGAGTGCGACGGTAAGGAAGGACAAAAGCCAGGATGGTAGCGATCCCTCCTCTGATGCTGTCTCCGTGAAGTCTTCTTCTTCCCTCATGGAAAGCTTGCGACGAATCGATCAAGTCGGAGAGAAAAGCAAAGTCGATGCAAAGGGGAAAGGCAAGCAGAAGTCTGGTCGAGAAGAAGACGTCTTTGGCGAGAACCCAAGCGTGCTGTTGATTTCGATGGGCTGCGGTGCCTTAGGACTCAATCTAACTGTCGCATCCACTGTCATACTCATGGATCCATGGTGGCAAAGCTCGGCTGAAGCACAAGCTATCGATCGGACTCATCGGATCGGTCAGACAAGAGACGTGAAGGTGTTTCAAATTATCAGCGACCAAACTGTGGAAGCGAGAGTACTAGAAATCCAGCAGACAAAGGAAGGATTGGCAGAGACGGCTTTCAGTGGTTTGAGAGCCACAGGATCGAATCCTGACAAACGAGAGAAGTTGGAGACTTCCATGAAAGATCTTGGTCGATTGTTTGGTATGTCAGAAGCGCAGATCAGCCACCAGATAAGGAGCACAGGAAGCAGTCGTTCTTAAAAGATACTGGTGAAGATAAATTTCTCGGGAAAAGAAAAGGATAGAGGAGAAGACGTAGTAAAGGAAGAAGAGGAGGTTACAGAAGAGGAGGAGAATAGAAGAGTAGAAGAGTAGAAGAGTAGAAGAGCAGAAGAGTAGAAGAGTAGAAGAGTAGAAGAGTAAAAGAGCAGAAGATTAGAAGAAACAGAGACATGAACGAGGTCCCGTTTCAGTCCTGTACTGAACGGGAGGAACAGACATCACCACATCATAATACCCCTCTTCCATCACAGCACTTGTTCCCCAGCCGGAGCATAGATCATCCATTTGTATATTCATCCTTCAAACCCTGAGATTAAAATAGCATATGATACGTTTCGTGACCCAAGAGAGGAGAGATATTCGCTGCGAACAAGGGACGCGTATCTATACTGCTTAAATCAAGCGAAAGACACCGCGTGGCAAATAGGAAAATAAATTTCGGCTTTAGTGAAGATGTTAGATTGAGCTTGGGGTGGCAGGCATGGGCGGAGTCGAGCGACCCGATTCCCCCAGGGGTATGAGATCATTACGCTTGGTCTGGCTTCTCTTTGAAGAAAGCCGATCTAGTCGATATTGAGAGAGCCCACAAAAAGCGGGAAAGGGCAGCACCAATCCGGGGTCCATCCTTATCACCGTATCATCTTTGCTACTCTTCTGCCCGCCCCCTTTCCTTCTCGTGACAGCCTCCGATGGATCGCGATAATTCTTCTCGGGGTCACCTCATACTGAAGTCACGCAGGCCGCTTCCTCGATTTGCTTGTGCGATACCGGTGCCTCATCCAGACACGTCCATCCACCAACTGAGATCGACCATCGTCGCCATCCTTACCGGTCAAGTGTCAGCTCGCCCGACATCAGGTAGTGTCACGAACGGCAATGGTTCAACAAACAAGTCGGATGGTTCCGCGTTGAGCTATTCAGAGCATGTAAAGCAGGTCACAATACACGAATGGAGGATGAAGAGTTTGGTATTGGAATTGCGACAGAATGCTCTCATTGCTCCCGAGACACGGAACGCAGTCGACGAGGAGGACGAAGAGGACAAAGATGCAGAAGCGATGAGTGGATTTGAGTTGCAGGATGACCATGAATGTGCCTTACTGGAACATGGTGACGAAGTAAGGTGAGAAGTTTGTTTCAGTATGAAGAAAATGCGGCGGTGAAATTGATCCATTTTTTCTTCCTCCTCTAACTTGTCCCTATCAAAGCATCTGGCTAAGACCGGGTCAGGATATAGAATCGCTTCGACTACCCAAGCTTTCGTCGAAGCATCTATACGGCTTGCCCAACCAACCTTCCTTGGATCGTACTAATACCCTCCTTGGCAATCCGCCCGTCTATTCTCAAGTTGCACCAGATTTCGCATTCACACCCTCTTCGCCATCTGTTCGAGAGCCAGCGGAGCCCTCGTCCCATTCTTCCAGTGTTTCCGCTCATCCGGACGTCCAATTTGAGACGCAAAACCGTCATTGGGCCCCTCCGAATCACCATCGAGTCTTTCTTGTAGGTGGAAGCAGCAACGAGAATGGGGTTTTATCTTCACCCAACCATCTGAGTAACAGCAATAGTAATGGCGTCAAAAAGGTAAAGAAGGAGAAACCAAAGCGACTCAATTCGACGGGATACTTTTCACCTCAACTGATGGAACAGAAAAAGACTGAAAAGGAAAGGCCCGTACAGTCTCGAAGTCAATCCGGACCGCTCAAAGTCGCTGCTTCTCCTTTACCACCAACACCGCAAGGATACGACGCATCAGCTTTTCCAGCTCCCAATGCTTCGACCGCACCGCTCATTTCTCAACCATCTATCCTTCCTACAGCCATGACATCCAGTCCGCCATCGTCGCCCATCGTTCCTACACCTTCGTCTGACGCTGTGGCAGCACAGCTTCGAGCCCGACAAGCCTCCTTCTCCAGAGCAGAAATGGCTGAAAAGGAAAAGGCAAGAAGATCAGGCACGAAGAAGATGCCTTCGGATGCGCTTATTGTTGGACCAGGAGTGCAAGGCAAGTTCGGTAGAAATACCTCGTACGATGGCAGAGCCGAGAAAGGAGGGGGTGGAGGAGTGGCTGCAAGAGGAGACGGCGTGGCCCATGGAACAGACGCACACGGTAACTTCGATGCCTTTGTTTCATTTACAGCAGCTAGCTCAGAGGTACAGCCTCCATCTAGACCGCAAGCAAGTCGTACCCGGAGATCGTCGAATCGATCAGGACATTCCGATAACAAAAATGGTGTCGAAGTCCGACGACCGAGTCAAGGCCGCGCATCCTCCTCTGCAAAGATGATCGAAAGGAAAGCCAGTCTGGCTACCCTGAGCATTGCAGAAGGGTCTCACGCCCCGACAAGTCCGGCAACGGAATTGCTACCACCCATGCCCTTGCCTAGACCATACTACAGCTCACAGGACTCTTCAGCACACCAATCCCCTAATCTAAACATACCTACGGCTCTGACGCCAGTCTTGCCCATCTTGGAAGGAGCCGAACCACCTGCTGCCGATCCTTCCGAATCAAATGCCAGCAGCAGTGAAGCTCCCCCCGTCAAAGTATTGACAAGGGCTGAAAGGCGGTACCTCGACGTGATGAAAGACCTCGACGCAGAAAAGGAAAAGCAAAGTCAGAGAGAACAGCAGCGAAGGGAGGCCACCATCAAGAGAGAAGCCGAGAAGCTCAAAGCTGTTGCCAAGTACGAAGAGGAACAGAACCAGAAGAAAAAGCAGCTGAAATGGGAAATATGGCAGGAAGTTCGAGCTCGTCAAGCAAAGGAGAAGACGACAAAATGAGCAAACCTACAGCCACTACCTCGTCGTAAATACCTGCCAATGTGTACATTCTGCACGCTCTGCATCCTAAACGCCCTTTCCCCCCCCCCCTTTGTTCGAGTCCCAAATCCTCACATCATTATCAATCTTGTATTTGTTTCTTCCACACCCACATTTCCATTGCACACATTGCCCTTGCAGCTGCCGCTCGATGCACTTACGCCTTCTTCCCGTAAACTTAATTCGGTGCAGATTGAGGACAGCGTACAGCCCTCCCATGAGCAGTCTCGCTCCCCGCCTTCTTCTCTTCTCGAATCCTTCTGACCCTTTTTCCCTCTTTCGCCTTCCTACCTTCCCTCTCTGCTCTCCAATTCCTGCAATGTCGCCCTCCTACTCTTCCTACTCTAACTTCCTAACGGATCTACCGCTTCCGGATTGCCCTCGTTGGGATTCAGTACTTGCCACTACACGATCAACGACCACTACTTTTGATGAGGCTTACGAGACGTTTGACACCAACGGAGGCCCTTTTCCCTCTTATGACACCGCAATGTCGACGTTAGATGGCGGGGACCCAATAGGAACGTCACACTATCGACAAGATGCTGCAATCTTTCAACAGCAAGATTCTGTGGAAATTCCGTCGTCCACCACTTCTTTCCAGCAGTTCTACGCTCCACCCTTCGACGAAGAAAGCAAGATAATGACGCCTAAGGCACGGCAATCATTGTATGTCGCCATTGATCATACTCACTCTTCTGAATACTACTCCTTATCGCCAAACTTGTACACAGCAGTACCAGCCCCGGAGAAGCCAGTGCGGAGAGGCGCCGCATGGAGAAGAAGGAGGCGAGAGAGCAAGACAAAGCAGCGGAGGGATGAGGCGACCTCAGTACATCGATCCCAGTCAATCACCGCGAGACAGGCGATGGTTCCAATAGTACAAGGCGTACTTCCAGGAGCTCCCCGTAAAAGCCGCTCAGAGTCAGTGGAAAAGAGTTCTTCTGTCATTGGACCAGCTATGCGAGCAGACGAGATGAAGTGCTGGCAGCAGAGTGTGCAGGATTGGACGTGCTCACTCAGCGAGGCTGGTACGTGGAGCGGTACATTGACAGCCGCAACGACGACAACAAGCAATCGTAGTACACACCCTCTTCCTGATCCTATGCATACATGGCCTTTACCGCTTTCTCCGTCCGTGCAGTTCCCAGCTCCGCGCCTTCAACGCAACGTTCTCTACGACTCACACGACTCAAGGATTATCGCTGACCCAAAGGTGGGCTTCTGTGGCATATCGCAGCTCTTCCGGCCTTCATTCGGCAGATCAAGAAGTCAAGACCATCTTTCGGCGACAATCAGGACAATCGACCGGTCTCCCTCCGTGGGCTACAATGACCTGCTTTCGATCACCAATGCTCTCTTGACAACAGACCCCCCGAACTCGAACGTGCGGTACCTCGTTTGCGCATCCGCCAACATTTTGCCGTGACACTCTTCAAGTGTTGGTCAAGAGGGCCTCTCCGTGGAAAGAAGTACTCGTCACCACTGAAGAGCGTCTTCTACTCCGTGATGCTGAACAGCACCGGCTTGAGCAGTGATGGATACAATGCGCATGTGATTTCATCCACGTCCCTCGTTCTCTCCCGTCTCTATCTACTCGAGCTCACAATCGGCCTCAAGAGACTCGATTGTCACAAGCGTACTTCATCGGTGTCATCGTGGGTACGTGAAGGAGGGGCAGAGGCCGGACAAATGGTCACAGCGTGCAAGCAACTGATGCCCAGTCTACATTCTTCCCACTCGCAAGGGCTTCTCTCTCTTTGGATGTTTGGTCGATCGCTTCAGTATGGCGAGCGGATGTCCTCTTTACTATCCTACTTTTACTGGTGAGTATCCATCTCAGCACTGGTGCAAGTGGAGCCTCAGTACAATGCATGATCTGGGTGCTGATCATAGGGCGTGGGATCGTAGGCATTGGGTGTGGTGGAGAGTATAGCACCTGTCGAGCGAGCATCACTGAAGCTTTCACCGGCTAACCTACGCTGAGCCACGACAAAGGTATGACTTTGTAGCATGTCCAGCAGGCCTTTCAGCCGCGCCTACCATCGATGCTTTAAGCGGAGGTCCAGCGGTCACTCATACACAGCGTTGGCTTCGGAGCACTTACAAAGCCTTTTACCCTACCCGGCTGTCTCCTCGGTGCATGAGGTGCGAGGCCAGCAAGTAGTGTTCTACGTCGCTCGCAGCTTCAGCGTACTGGGTACTGTGATCACGTACTTTCTCATTCCTGCAATGTCCACAGATCTAGACGTGGAAGATCAAGCATTCGAAGACTGGCTCGCTAGTAACGGTATTACTTCGTCGACGAATGTTCCAGTCCTGCTACCGGTGTCAAGCGATATCGCGCTTAGAAAGAGCGAATGACAGAGATGGCATCTCATGCTCCAGCAAAGAAGATGACGACTTCGCTCAAAAGTTCGAGCGTTCTAGCGCATGAGAATGTCAAGATCTATTGATCGGATGCTGTTAAGTACAATGAAGATATGTGTGTGCAGAATGTAGTAATATGAAGGCGAGAGGACCGAGAAAATGATTACGTACTTGATTCTAGAATGTTAACAAGAAAGGGACTGAATTTCATGAAGAAGGAGAAAAGAGAACTAGAGCCAAAGACAAAGGAGTAGGCACGATAGAAGGCCTGACGTGCCTGCCTGCATCGGGTGTGCTCTGGAAGAAGATGCTAAAGATGCCTTGCCAAGGAATACCGTCGTCGTCGTCACTAGAGCACGTAATTGGGACTCCTCGGGGCTAGCCAGGGTGCATTCCTTCTGCTTAACAAGTCGGAGGTGTTCGGGCTAGTCACTTCAATGGAGGGCATCTTGTCGAGGCTAGATGTTTCCGTCAAGTGAAGGGCGTTGTGGTGGTCGAGACGGCCCACATTGGTGTTCAACGAGCCGAGCACAGCTACGTTGTTTCCCTTGCCAGACTTCCTCGTCGCTTCTGCCTCGACTGCTCCGCTCCACTCCCGCAAAGGTCGTACGATCTGCAGATTCAGGATTGCCCGTTTCTCAGCGCTACGGATTCTCGGCATTTGCAATGTATTCCGAAGCCATTCGGTATCGTCTGATCTTTCCCCCAACTTTGTCTTGACTTTGCATCGCCCAGCTCCGAATTTCATCCAAGTCAGTAGGACTCTCGTCAGAACCTTGAGACTCTCGCTTGTGACATTCTCATTAGCGGTGTCATCACTGCCATTACGAGAAGCAATGAAGACTGTGCCCTGCTTAGGTTGTGGCGCCTGAGGGTCTGTTTGAAGTGGCCACGTATACAGTGTCGCGGTGGGCAGGTGATAGAGTGCGACCAAGACCATGCCGGATGCATTCCGGACACGCTCAATCGACAGTAAAGACCAGTCGTGATTGCTAGGGATTGGGTCTTCTTGCGTGCTCAATTCTGCCAGACTCGATCGGGAGGATGCAGCCAAAGGGACCGATCGAATGTCTGGTGAAGCTGATGAGCGCTGTGAGTCTACACTACTGTCCAAGGTGCTAGTGCTGCCTCGATTGCGCGAGGCAGATGGTAGACTGTAGAGGTGCGTTCCTTGTCGTTCCATGCCAGGTCGATTGGGCGAAGAGCTTTGAGAACGCATGATGGAGCAGATAGGAAACAGCTACGTGTAGGAAGGAGTAGCAGAAGAAGGAGAAGAAGTAGAACGAGAAGAAGGAGAAGAAGTAGAACGAGAAGAAGGGATATGGCAGTGAAGTTTCTGGCAACACAGTCCGGTCTTGGCAATGTCTGAGTTTAGTCGGAATTTGGCACTGAGCGTTGCGTGTCGTGCCCTCTCTTGTTGGAGGTCCAGGAGTAACTTTAGATGGCGACTTCCCAAAATACTACCTCTCCCTCACTTCTAGCGGAGAATATACCCAATACAACCTCACTACGGCAGACGACAAGCCTCCGATAGACACAGCCGACTCTGTGAAATTTTCGGGCCAAGGGGGGGGGAGATTATGCTGAGGTGGGAAATATGTGGCTTGGACCTGCAAACCGATCCAAGCCCAAGAAATTCCTCCTTGACTTCTCCTAAGGAAACTTTGAAGCCGGTGGGAGCAAAAGTAACACAAACATCAGGGTTCCCCTTTGAACTTTAGGTGGACCCCCCTTTTTCTTAGGTTTCCCCCCTTTATTTAAGATTTGCACTGAATTATTTCGCCGATGCTCACGTGTGTGGCACGTCGAGTGCCAGATACAACCCAAGCCATCAGCCGGTCGACATCGATTTCCCCTTGTAGATCTAAACTCTGAAACGGTGCCCCGACGCACAATTTAATTACTTGACCTTATGAAAGTAACAACGATCATTGATCACCCAATCTCGGCCGCGGCTCCACCCCTTCAGCAGCATCGCACACCACACGACAGCTCAAGATCCAATTGACGTCACTTTGAGTGTCTACGAGACGAGTCTGACTTCAGTCTGCGAAGACTGGGCGTGGAGAATTAGGCTACATACCGGGTAGTGGGAAAGGAGTGGGCAAGAGAGGTTCTAAATCCCGTGCGAGTGGCTGAGAAGCACCATCATCCCAAAAGAGGAAACGCCTTGAGCAGGAGTGCAACACAAATAACACGAACAGGCGTCGAAATATTTAAACGAACAGTGGTATGCAGTAGGAGACGGAAGCACATCGAAAGGTAACGTAGAAGAGATAGCATCAGAGGATTGTTGTTTCTCATCAACGTGCCATCATGTATCACACGGAATTTGGTCGACGTCAGTCGTCTTCAGGAGCATCAACATCTCGTTCGCAGTCGCATGAGTCGCTTCGCTTAGCTTCTTCGATCGATCGAATGGGCAGCAGGAGGGGCAGCAACAGTGCAGGGAATACACTTCGAGGGCTGCGCTCCAGTACAGATCTATCGGCATCATTTCGTTCTGGTCCCTCTGCAGCATCAATGTCTGATCTAGACGAGGATCCATTCAGGGATGATGATGGAGCTAGTGGGAGCAGGCCTCGAGCTTCCAGACTGCTGGAAAGACCTCGCACGCCTGGTAGAGGGAGAGCGGGACTGCAGGGTGATCGGTGAGTCTGTCTAAAGGAGATGCAGATTAATTGTTTGCTGGAATTTTGAACATCCTATTCGTTGTCGTACAGTTTCATACCAAATCGAGATGGCTCAGATATCCAGTCCACGTTTCAGCTCAAATCAAACGAACCTCTCACTCCAAATAAGCACAAGAGGAAGATGTCTGCAGCGGACAGTGACGTTCAGAAAGGTGAGACAAACACAGCCCAAGCATGTTCGACAAATCCACACGTATGCTGATTTGACTCCTTTCTTCATATAACAGAAGAAGCAAGTCAAACTTTCGCCACTCTCCTCTCATCGGAGATATTTGGGGCAAATACAGGGGCCTTTGCGGCTGCAGTGAATACGAGCGGAGCATCTAGAGGGGTCAGCTCCTCGCCGAGCGGTGCGTCTTCTAGCAGATATACACTTGCCAACGTGTCCCAGCCTTCGACTCCGACAAAACGAAACATCTACCAATACAACAGTCGAAGTCCTTCGTCTTCTTCACATTCTAGATCAAAGAGTACCGGTCTCCTTACACCGGGCAGAGCAGTAGGACTGTTCGGCAGTTACACCTCGGAGAATTCCAACGAATCGCTCGACTCTCCTGATCACAGTATCTACAACCTCAGTCCTGTCAAGCTGGAAACGCAGCGAGTTCTGCAGAGCCCTAGGAAGTCGCACCGCACTTTGAGTCGAGTACCCTATAAAGTCTTGGATGCCCCTGATCTAGCTGATGACTTCTACCTGAACCTGGTGGACTGGTCCTCCAACGATGTCATGGGGGTCGGTCTGGGTCAGAGTGTCTACCTTTGGTCGGCAAAAACGTCCGAAGTGACGACCTTGTGTGATCTGGGAAAGACTAGTGATAAAGTGACGGGCATCAATTGGGCACCCAGAGGAAATCACCTAGCTATCGGCACCAATGACGGACTCGTACAAATCTGGGATGCGGAGCACTTGAAACTGATCAGAACGATGCGAGGACACGTCAATCGAGTCGGTGCCCTGGCTTGGAATGAGCACATCCTCAGCACTGCTTCTCGAGATCGTAGCATTCTACATCGCGACGTTCGAGTTCCTGCTCAATCGATCGCTGAGCTGAAGGGTCATAAGCAAGAAGTTTGCGGGCTAAAGTGGAACTCCATCACGAATCAATTAGCTAGTGGAGGCAACGACAATACCCTGTTTGTCTGGGATGGACTGACTACCGTTCCACTCTATCGTTTCACTCAACACAAAGCTGCCATCAAAGCTCTGGCTTGGAGTCCTCACCAGAACGGTCTACTGGCAACGGGAGCGGGAACGCAAGATATGCACATCCGTTTCTTTAACACCATTACTGGTAGCTTGTTATCCGAAGTAGACACCGGCAGTCAGGTCTGCAACTTAGCGTGGTCCATGATCAACAATGAACTGATCAGCACTCATGGATTCAGTGGTGGAAAGGTGTCGAACCAGGTCCAAGTATGGAAGTACCCCGATATGAGTCAGGTGGCCACTCTGATGGGTCACACCAAGCGAGTGCTATACCTGGCAATGAGCCCAGATGGAGAAAGTTTTGTCAGCGGTGCTGGGGACGAGACGCTTCGATTCTGGGACATTGGTAACTCCCCTCGGACGCTTCCGCGACGTCTGTTGACGAATTCTCATCGCTTGCGGTGATGCATGCTGGACGAGAAGTGCCCGTGCAACTATATCTATGTACTATTAGGATAAACCATGTATGAGAAGTGACCCTAGCAGATTATCATATACAGAGGAGGAATCATGCCCTCCTTTCTTGGCGGATAGGGACATTTCCTACAGCGTCTGAGGGAGTAGAAGGCCGAGCAGTCGTGCGACAAAGCTCGTCACTGCATTGGCAAACTTGACGAGAGAAGGTAGAAAGATGCCCACGAGCACCCGAAGAGCATTGGCATTGATGTCTGGTGCCTGATCCCGGGCCAAGTAGGCGATCATGCCGTCATGCCAGATGCTGAAGGAAACGAGGTCTCAGTCTCCATCACACGCAGCACAAATGCCCCCCCTCTCCTTGTCCACGTTAGATGCACTCACGTTCCCCAGCCAGGTGCTGCCAATTGTAACGGAATCCAAGCAGCAAAGCCACTGCCTTTGACTTTGTACTTTCGAGGGCTGCTTCGAACATCTTCATCAGGAACACTTTCATCAAGGATAGTATGGGGTAAAGCTGGAAATACACACGCCGGTCTGCCTATTCCTACCAGATCTGCTCGACCTTGCTTGATGGCGTCAGACATTCCCTTGCGAGTTCGTAAGCCACCAGTGAGGATGAGGACCATCTTGCTCGAAGCTGCATCGACCGAATCTCGAGCTTTCTTGGCAAAATCTTGAAAGAACGCTTCCCTCGCCATCGTCCGAATGGATGGCGGCGCAGCTAAAGGTACAATTGTGCTCGTCGTGTTTCTTCTTGCAGGAACAGTACCGCTCATCTTCATCCTCTCCTTGTCTGAGTCGAAATTGTCGGTCAGAAATGCTGTAGAGCGAGTTGGTCAGAGACTTCGAGAGCACGCCCGAGGATACGCCATGTCGCACGAAGCTCTCACCTGCATTCTCATAATTTCCTCCCGAGATCTCTACAAAGTCAACAGCACCACTTTCAGCCAACCACTGTACGTTCAAGAGAGCGTCATCTTCTGTGAGCCCTCCTCGAACGTAGTCACACGAATTGAGCTTCACACCGACGATGAAGTCTGAGGGTACCCTCTTTCGAACGGCTTGAACCACCTCGAGAAGAAGTCTAGCCCGTCCTCTCCCATTCTGACCGTACTCGTCCATTCGTGTATTCGTCCTGGGACTCAAAAAAGCAGCAAGCTGATAGCCATGGCTTGCGTGCAGTTCTATCCCATCAAAGCCGGTCTCGCTGCACAATTCAGCAGCTGCAGCAAATTGCGCGATAAGATGGCCGATCTCTTCCTTTGTCATTGCAGCCGGTGTACCCCAAAGAACGTAGTCCAAGGCCTTTCCTACCATGCCGAGCGAAGAAGAAGGGGTCATAGCGACGGCTGAGGGCGCTAGAGCTGCTTTCCACGGAGCTCGACCGGCGCCTCGCATTGATTGACGTCCTGCGTGAACCAGTTGAACGACGACAAGAGGAGGCGCTTTTACAGGAGGGATCTGATCCAGTCCCTTGGCAGCCCTTGCATAAGCTTTGAAGCTTTCCCTCACTTCTTTGGAGCTGTACGGTATCTTGGGTAGGGTAATGTCGAAGGGAGTGCCCAAATGGGTGCAGTCGATGGCCACATTGCCTGTCTCGCCCGTCAGTTGTCTCTCTCTCTTCTTTGACTCTCAACATTGTCACTTGCTCACCAGTGATGAGCAGACCCCAGCCCCCTCGAGCCCAGTGTCTATACAAGGTAAGGTGAGCATCATTAGGCAAACCTCCTCCGGCCTTCCCTAGCATTTCCTCCATGGGAGCCTGTGGGAAAGGTACTCCAGTCAGATCAGGATCCTGTGCACAAGACTTTCATTGTCCGCCTTACCTTTGCCAGTCTGTTAGTCGCAAGCTTTCCGCAGGGGAACATAACATGCTCCGAAAGCAAAGTCGCTGCCTCTGACGTGCCAGCAAATTCTGTCATGCTGTAAGAATAGACGAAGCTGGACGAGACCAACAACGACGACGTGCCCGCCTTTGAAGCTTTACCTTTCACCCAAATCCAAGCGCCGATTGTCGAGCTTCGAGACGAGGAAAAGAGCAAGTCGCTTAGTCTGAGCTGGATCGACTGTAGACAGGTGAGGGGGCAGCCCAGCTTCTTCACTCGAGCAGCTACTCCTCTTGTGGTGCGATCATATGAGTGTTGGGAAGATCTTCTAGAGATTTCGAAGGCGTGTAAATGTGTACTGTAAGGCGTTCTATCTAAGACACTCTAATTAGAAAAAGGGCCTGCAGCAGTGCTTAATCAGACTCCACCTTCCTTAGCGCGCTAACGGCGGTGTAGAGGTAGAGATTTTACAAGCACCCAAGGGAAGTCGTAATTCGGTACTGGGCCTTCCTTCATCGACGCTGCGTTTCATCATACATCATGTCGTTGTGGAAAGGCCAACAGGCTGCTCCGGTCGCATTTGCATCCATCGCTGGTCTGCTCATCCTGGCTGTGACTCGAGCTCGGCTCCATACCTCGGCTCACAGATTACTGGAAGCTCCAGAACCGACGGAAAGGGAGCCATACCCTTGGAATCTCTACGAGGGAGGAGCGTAAGTCTCTGTCCGGTGAGGAGTCCCCGCTTAACACGCCTTTGCTGACAGCTCCACTCATAACTCACCTTGAAAGGACTTTGGAGACACCGTATGGAAAACTTCGGTGTGTTCATCTTCCTGATAAGAATACGGGCGAGAGCAGTCTCTGACTGACACACTTGCAATCTGACTGCAGCCTGTATGAGATGGGGCCCAAGGAAGGCAAAAAGGTGCTTCTCATTCATGGCATCAGCCAACCTTGTCCGACCTGGAGATTGATCGTACCGAAGCTCATCGAGTCCGGCCATCGGATCTTATGCTATGTGAGAGAAGTATCGGTACGGGGTTAAAAGAATGATCAAAACTTACAGGCACTGATCCTGCTCATCCCTTGCATGCAGGATCTTATAGGAAGGGGCTACAGTGACGGCATCAGCCACTTGGACAACGACATTTCGCTTTTCATAAGTCAATTGTGCTTTCTGCTGACCTCACTGCCGGATTGGAGTGGGAGCTTCAATTTGGTCGGTTACAGCCTGGGAGGCAGTATTGCGACCGCTTTTGCCAATTACTTCCCACACCGGATCGACAACATACTGTTAATCGCACCAGGCGGTCTGATGAGATCTTCCACATTACCCTGGCTACCTCGATTGTACCTCTCTGGCTTAATTCCACTGTCTGTTGTGCGAACGCTCATCTTTACGGGCTTAACTCCAATCAAATTTTTGAAAGTCACCAATCTGGTAGACTGGCAAATCAAGCATCACCAAGGGTACAGCCACTCATATACTGTATGTATGAGTAATCGCGAAGGGCCGCACTACCACACATCAGCTTACTCTCTGTGATCTCTTTACAGTCCACTCTCATCTCGGGGAGTCTAGCTGATCTCAAGGACAGATTTGAAGAGGTCCAAGAGCAATTTGGAGATCGAATGCAAGCTATTGTAAGTAGGGCCTTCTTTTCTGAGAGAGTAATGGCACTGAGTAGCTCACTCACACTCTCCTCATACCCAATAGTGGGGCGATGAAGATCCAGTGTGCCCTTTGAGCAGTGCAAAAGGTAAGCAAGACGATGTACTACCACACACTTACGCCTCTTTCTCCTTCTAAATCTCTACACTATTTTCCCTTCTCCTTCAGCCATTCCCAGCCTTACGGTGCACGTTATTAAGGGAGGTGCACATGATATGCTTGTACAGTCTCAATTCACGGATCAGATTGTTGAACTTATGGACACCTTCTTGTCGTCGTCCTTGTCGTAGACATCATCCCAGAAAGGTAGATCAAGCTTTGACACAAGTCGTAGCTCAGGACTCAAGATGATGTGTATTGATTGAGGAGAACTACATCTCTTGCTTTCAATACACTCTGGTATGATCCCATCGCTATTGTAATTCTATCTCTTGAAAGTAAAAGATTACACGTGAGGAAATTTATTTGTAATCACTCAGTGGAATGACCAGCGATTTGATTAGAGTATCTCATCAGAGGAACAATACAACGACTATCGGCAAAGGGAGAAAGGGGAATATTATAGAATATCAAAGACCTTTTCTACAAAGGAGATTTTGCTAAACACTTATTCAAATGGGCGGCGGTCGGGCACGCCAATCTTTTGATTCTCCTCCATCTGGCTAACCATCACTAAAGAAAGGACAAGAAGGGCAGAGCGGCTTTTCTTTCTTCCTCACCTTTCATTGAGCGGCTCTTCTTCCTTCTGGTCACACTCGATTGGAGTGCTGCCGTTTATTTCCATCAGAAGCACTCGCAAAGGTTCTCATACGTGACATCCGTACAATCTCTCGCCACAATTTCATCTACCAACATCTCCGCCCCTTAAAGCAGTCTTTCTCGTGAGTGTAGAAGAGGGAGGGGAAACTAGTGGTGTCGCAAATGCATTCGGAAGATTGTTTCAAAGAGCAATACAGATGCGAGCGTGCAAATGGCGAGTCTCGAGTACCCAGCATCGGGCTTTCGTGATGTGCACTTGTAGTCCGTCCGCTGCTTTGTTTTTTGTGTTGTTGGCTGTACTGCGGAGTTAAGTCCTTCTCTTGCGAGACGAGCACTGCCTCATTGCTTTTGCTGGTGCTCTAGTAGACATTTCAGATTGCTGATCCGTTTTATATCCACCAGAAGATGGCTGTGAAGAGAATCAACAAGGTAGGTCACAACTTTTGAGCGCTATGGTACCCTAAAGGTACTGACACTTATTCTTGGCTTGTCGATCACTTACGCAGGAATTGGCAGACTTGGCTCGGGATCCTCCCACGACATGTAGTGCTGGTCCAACAGGTGATAACATGTTCCAGGTGAGTTTCTCCTATCGCATGCGAAATTTTCACAGAGGTATCTTTAATTGACAGCACCGTCACCACTCTCTTTCCCTCGCTTACTCTTTTCCAGTGGCAAGCGACAATCATGGGACCTGTGAGTAGCTGCTTTGCTAGATATTTTTTGGAATCAAAAGGGACCGACTTTCTCTTCCCCTCTGCTTCCTTGCTTCAGGGTGACTCGCCATACTCTGGCGGTGTCTTTTTCCTTACTATTACTTTCCCGACCGATTACCCATTCAAACCCCCGAAAGTGGCATTCTCCACAAAGATCTACCACCCAAACATCAACTCGAATGGAAGTATCTGCCTTGACATTCTTCGTGATCAATGGAGTCCAGCCTTGACGATTTCAAAGGGTAAGCCTGCAATTGACGGAGTCTGCCCTGGGACTTCCAAGACCCCCTTCTGACCTCTGTTGCATCTTTTGTCTTCTTCAAGTGCTCTTGTCTATTTGCTCAATGTTGACCGGTAAGCTTCTCTCGTGGTCAAGTGCTAGACATGGTAAAAAAACAATTGACTCACCCTGCTCAATTCCTTCCAACACCTAGATCCGAACCCTGATGACCCGCTCGTACCAGAGATAGCTCATCGTGAGTCTTGCAGCCTCTTGCGCGCTTTTTCAATCAGTCTCTGATCACTGATACGATTGCTTTTATGACACGCAGTCTACAAGACCGATAGAGCTCGCTACGAAAGCACCGCTAGAGAATGGTGTCGAAAGTGAGCCTATAAGAACATGATAGGACCCGTCGAGCATGACAACATCTCGATGCTGACCTCGCTCTCGTTCGCAGATACGCCATGTGAAAGGATACGTGAAGAGTGATTCGTTTTCCCTTCCTGTAAGGGTGAGGGATCTTGACCGTGTCAGCTAGTGTGGGGAACAGCTGGTCATTCTTATGGTGATGTGGAACAAACGAGTGTACATTTTGCAATGGAATCCCACCCTCTTTACTTTTCTTCCTCGGTATCTTTACCTTGGTTCTTTTATCTTTTATGCCACATGTGTGTGCTTTCATCTCTCCTTCCCGTTCCTTCAAGCATGTCTGAATTCACCAATTGTTCTTCTCTGCGCACACAAGAAGACATCCTTGTAGAGGATGACCTCAAAGAGAGCCTCATCACGCGACCGTGTCATGGCACTGCTCTGCTTTCCGCCCCGTGATTTGACGAGAGTGGTGGACCTCAATCCCATCTCCTGCAGCCTTTAGCTTCTCGAGGACCGCCGTCTGTGACAGGGAAACGTACGCCTCAAGCGTCTCAATGCACCCTCACCCGTGCAACGTCCCATGTGAAGGATGAAGGCGCTGGCCAGCCATGAGGGAGAAAGCCCATTTTAAATCCGGTGTCTAATTTATCAGCCGTACTCAACGCGCCAAAATGGCAGCAAAGTGACTCATTTCCCGCCCTTCCTTTCCACACACGAAATTCTCGTTCCCCCACCCACTCCTCTGCCTTCCCCCACTGCCATTTTTTTAAGACAAGTTTTCCCTCCAAAACGACCCCCTCTCCTCTTCTCCCTCTCCCTCCATGTCCTCCAAAATTCACTGTCTATAACTTCAGCATCACTCCCTCTCTCTGGAAGAGAAAAGCTCCAGCAAATTCCTTCACTACATTTGGCCACGGTTTATCGCTTCGTGTTAGACACAGACGACATGGAACCAACCGCACACAGGGCACCATTCTACTCCAACATAGAAGTACAAAGTAGAGACACACAATGCAGCCACTCAAACACTTCAGAGCAATCCTCTAGAACTATGGCGGAGCAAGAGATGGACGGGGCTGACGAGAAAGCTTCTCGGAAACGGCACTTCAGGGACGTGGAGTCAGGCCTGAAGGAAACACGGACACGACCTGGCATGAGCGACCTTGGATTGGCACAAACGAAAAGTGAAGGAGGAGCGATCTACATTGAATTTGCACCGGATGACAAGGAAAACCCTTTCAATTGGCCTAGCAGTGAGTGGATTAATCGTGCCTCTTGTTGACGCCATCGAAGTACGGAAGGTGGAAAAGTGTTCTAACGAGTCGTCTCTTGATGACAGGGCGAAAGGCAACTATAGCCCTTGTTGCCTTCCTCTTCTCTGCGTCTACAGCAATCACAGGAACGGGCTACAATTCACTTCAGAACGGTGTGATGGAGGATCTCGGGTGCTCATCCACCATATTTCTTTTTGGCAACACGCTTTATTTGAGTGTCGGTATAGCATTCACGCCATTGCTGTTGGCACCTCTCTCAGAGATGTTTGGCAGATTTCCCATCTTCCTCGTCTCATCTCTCTTCTTTGGACTATTCTTCATTCCTTTGGCACTCACACGACACACTAGTGGACTTTTGTTGGCTAGATTGCTGCAAGGGTGTGTGGGTTCGGTGGGCAATTCACTTGTCGGAGGCACAGTTTCCGATTTGTACGAGACAAAACATCGAGGATTTGCCATGAGCTTGTATGCGCTTGCCATCTACTGTGGTCAAGCCATTGGACCTATGACGGCTAGCTACACGCTTGTCAACCCCAACTTAGGCTGGAGATGGTGCTTTGGATGGCAGGGAATTTTGGCAGCACTCGTCTTCATTCTACTAGCTATCTTTCTTCGAGAAACGAGAGGATCCGTCATTCTTAGTCGTAGAGCTGTTGCTATGACAAAAATGGATCCAAATGGGCGAGTCTACAAGTGCAGCGCTGATGATGACCATCTAGGATTCTGGTCTGCTGTCAAAGTAAGCCTTTCCCGGCCAGCATGGTGGTTGATCAGTGAACCGATCGTAACTTGCTTTTCACTCTGGATTGGCTTCCTTTGGGGAACGATCTTCTTGTTGCTCGAGAGCGTTCCCATCGTGTTCGACGCTTACAATTGGACGGATCCTCAAAAGTCGTTGGTGCTCCTCTGTTTGGGTGTAGGTGCTGTGATAGGGTGGGCATTCAACTTCCATCAAGAGAAGCTTTACGCCAGAGCGGCAGCGAAAGCAGCACCCAAGAAGCCACCCCCAGAAGCACGATTGTATTGGGCGTGCGTAGGCGGTGTCTTGACTCCAATTGGCTTCTTCATCTTTGCTTGGACAGGTCGAGCTGGCACCACGCCGGTCGCACCGATCATTGGTCTGGTCGTCTTCTGTGCCGCTACCTTTTGGATCTATCTGGCCGTCTTTACCTACATCGCAGAGGTGTACGAGATGGTGAGTGACGCATGAGAGAGTCTAGTAGAGTAGAAGGCTTGGGAGACTGACATTTGCCCCGAATTCAGTACGCAAGCTCAGGTCTTGCCGCTCAGTCATGGTTGCGTAACGTTCTGGCAGGCGTCTTTCCGCTCTTTGCACCTGCCATGTATCACAATCTACGGCCTCCAATTGCTTCGACGATCTTGGGCATCATTGCCGCTGTTCTTGGCGTTTGTCCTTTCATCCTCTTCTTTTACGGAGAGCGGATCAGACAGAGAAGTAAAGTCGCAAAAGCCTTGGCCGCTCACGAACAAGAGATCGTCGAACGAATGCAATTAGAGAGGGAGAAGAACGAGAGGAGGAAGAAAAAAATGGAAGGCAAAGGGGAGAGGTCATACGCCTAGCTCAATTTCACTACATCATTCCATTACCGTTGCCATCTTTAAAAGCCATCAACATTGTCATCATATCCACATCAGCATGTACACCTCTTCATCTCAGCCCGCATTATCTCATACGCATTTAAATCTTGTCATTGGGTAATGATTGATCGGTGTCAACGTATCTTTGGAAAATGTAAAGACAGGTCAATTAAGGTGAACGATGCTACAGTTTGCTCTGAATTTTCTCGAGCAAAGAGGCCTGTCGTGGCAGGACGTCTTCCTGTAGCCATCTCATGATGCTGTTCGAAGCTACCTCTGGATACTCTAGAAGTACCCAATGACCACAATTCTTGACACTTTCTACTCGATAGACGCCTCCCTTCGAAACAAATGTGCCAGCCTTTTCTGTCAAGAACATGGGTGCGGTGGGATCGAGATCAGGCACAAGCATCTTATACGGTAGCGGTGGCAGCTTTCGATCTTTCAAAGCTGCGTCGAAGAATGAATGTGGCGCGAGGAGAATAGAGTCAACAGAGGTCAGCCTTGATGCCTATACTGCCATCCCCTGGAACCCTCAAACACCCACCTTGATCTTCTTCGTGATTGACCCTTCTAGTCCTGTACCAATTCAGGGGTCCGTCCATTCCCCCACCCTTATTCTCATCAAAGAGAAGATGCAACATTTGGAGATCGTCTGAGTCTAGCGGTGCGACCTTGGCTAGCAAGGAAAGATCTGTGCTTCCTTCCTCGAGACTCTTCTCCAGTAGACCTGCTTGAACGAAGCCCATCTTCCTAGCCAGCTGCGGAGCAGCTTTGACGAGACTGGGTGAGGCATAAATGCGATAGAGGAAGGAGTCGAGCTGACAAGGGATGTAAATTCAGTATCAGCAGGAGGACGGGACGACCAGTCTCCCGTGAGACACGCACATTCTTCTGTATTATAGATGTAGAACGAGCATCCTCAAAGAAGCTGACGAGGGACAGTGTCGTCAGTGCATGCCAAATTTTGGTGTATAAAGCTACCTACGTCTGATACTCGTACGGAGGGAGCATTTTGGCAAGGTCCTGCACCGAGACATACTTGCTCGAAGGGGCAGCATATGGTATACATATCCCTGTTGTGAGAAAATAGTTCAGTCTTGTCAGGGGAGAGGAAACAGGCAAGTCCTTTCACACTCTGCACACTCCTCACCATGCACACCCAAGAGCCGCTCTGGTATCCAATTAGCCAGCTTCCACGACAGCCAGCTTCCCCAGTCGTGTCCGACAACCGCAAATCTAGCCTCGTCTGACCCCATTGCAAAGGTCATCAACCCGGCCAGATCAAGAGCTTGTGAGTGGGCACCGTACCCTTCCAATCGTAGAGGCTTCGTGGTTCTACCGTATCCTACCAAGTCTGGTACAATGCAACGATATCCAGATAACGAAAGAGGGGAGAGTACGTTACGCCATCCGTAAGAAGAGTCCGGAAAACCGTGCAGTAGGAGAAGAGTAATTTTGACGGGGACCGATGGTGGTGGTCTGACGTCAAGGAAGTAGTATCGCCTCTGAGAGGGAGGAAGGTGAGGAGCGCTGGGCGGGCTGGTCAACGGCGTGGTGTAGTAATTATGGGGAAATCGGCTTGCATGTTCCGACTGCACCTTATACGCCGACGACAATTTGCTCGACGAAGAAGTCATGGTCTGTGTGGAGCAGGAGAAGTCCAAGACAAAAAGCGGGGGTGGAGCGAACCTTTTATCCTCCCGTCTTAGACAAGGTCCGACGCTGCTCAGGAGCTGACGCGCTGCTGCTCTTTCGCGATCTTCTTTTCCCCCCTTCCCCCTTGCTCTATACTTGTTCAGGGTTCCAGCCATCCTTCGCAGCGGTACAGGGTGGCGAGGGCAGAAAGGGAAGGTCTTTTGCAGATGGACCGACAGGCAGGGAAGGGCAAGGAGGTTGCTCGGTTAGAAGAGATCATCTTTGACGCCTTGATGGGAGGAGTGCCTTCACAATCGCTTGATGTAGAGGTGCTGACACAAGCCACAGAATATATCCTCGATGAAATCCAAGACTTGGACCTGAAGTTGGGAGATGACGAGAAAAGCAAGAAGGAGATACTTTCGACAGGAAGCCTGTCGATCGATTCCATCGAGAATCTTCCTCTTCATGGCATTGTTCAACAGGCGTGTCGAGAGATGCTAGGTATAGAGGACAAGGCAGCCGTCATGATCACCAGCGAGATCTTGGACAACTTTCATGCACCTGATAATCTCGAAGAAGCCGAGATTGACGAAGGCAACACGAGGCAGAGAAGGGGCAACTTGGGAAATTGCGAGATGTGTGAAAGGTGTATGATGCTTACAGAACAGTGAGTGGAGCCCAAAACACTATGATGAACGACAGGTAACAAGCCGGAGTTGACATTCCTATCCTTTTCTCCCCCCTTACGAAAGCCACCTCATTCCTCGGTCGACTCACTCTGCCATGCTGCAAAGGGGTCTCTTCACGAAGAAGGAGATGCAAAGCAGGCTTGCGATGCTTTGCCGACCCTGTCATAGCTTTGTTCATCACATACCATTACTAGATCTAGCCCAAAAGTACAATACTATCGATCTGCTCTTGGAAAGGCCTGAGATCTACAAGTGGGCCAAGTATGCCAGCAAACTCAAAGAAAGGGATCCAACGTGGGGAGTGACGAGGACACTCAAGAACAAGCGATGATGCGAAAGGAATGCGTGGGAGAAGCAGACTGCTCGACGCTCACACCATGGAGACCCGCCCCCCCCCACCTCTATCTCTACATTTACGTTTCGCGAATTTAGCGAAATTGCACTAAGGTTCAGGTCGGCGTGGGGGGGAACAGACCGGAGCTAAAAGTCGCCATTCCCGCTTAGTGCGCTCAGGAACTGGGTTCACAGGAAGACGAGTCATTCATCATCTTCCTCCTATTTAGTGCACATAGAGACACACCTGCATGTATCTTACGACTCCTATGTACTATTATATCTGAAGCACTCGTCACCTTATCTCATGCCCTTTCTTCCCCGTAGCCTTCTCTTTTATTTTTCACATCTGCACCATGTCGGCGTCGACCACTGGCCCTGTCCCATCGCCTCTTGATCTACCATCTCTGCCAATCGCGACGGAGAAGGTGGGAAAGATTCTTCCAGATGCCTTTCATAGAAGCTCGATCACAGACATCGAGTCGAATACAGTTACCGCTAAGCTGGACATCGAACATCAGCCAGTCACCGACGATCCCCGTCTCTGGAGCTCTGCATTCAAATGGTGAGTGGGGAGAAGGTAGTCTATATGCTCATTCACACTGCGCTGATCACCGCGATGATCAGGACTCTGGTCGCCATCCTCAGTGCTGGTGCGCTAATTCCAACCATGGCAGCCAACATCTGTGAGTGACGATTTTGTCCACGGAGACACTGAAGCATACATCCCACTGACTCAAGCTTCCCGACCTCTCCTGTCCTTGTAGTCTTTCCCGTTATCAATGACCTGAAAGCCGACCTCCATGCAAGTAATAGCTCTGTCGCCCTCAGCATATCCCTGTATATCCTTGCTCAAGGAGGCCTTCCCCTGGTGTGGTCGCCAATCTCTGAGATCATCGGAAGGAAGAAGTGCTTCTTGGCGGCAACAGCAATCTTCACAGTCAGCATGATCATCATAGCAGCTGCCACACAAAACGTCGGCATGCTCATAGCTTTCCGTGTCATTGGAGCAGGAGGAAGTTCGGCAATGCTGGCAATCGCAGCAGGCACCCTGGCAGATCTCTACGAGCCCGCAGAAAGAGGAGTTAAGGTAAGTACATTCTCTCTCAAGCGGGTTGGTTTAATCTCTGCTCATCTTCAGAGTCTGCTTCGACAGGTCGGCATATACTACAGTTGTCCGCTCATCGGTCCGGCTCTTGGAGTGAGTGCTGGTTGCTGATGATATGCGATTCCTATTGGGGTAAGTCTGAAACTGACACTTAGACTTCCTTTTGTAGCCCATCTTCGGCGGTGCTTTTGGTGGAACGGGACGGGGAGCATGGCGATTGACGTTTTATTTCATGGGGGCTTGTGGTGCTGCGTCGTTTGTGTCCTTCATCTTCTTCAAGGAGACCTTTCGAACGGAGCGCAGTCTAGCGTGGCAAAAGGCCAGAGTAGGAGCTTTGGAGAGAGCGGCCGTGGTAGAGATCAACGAGTCTGACAATCGGCCAAGTCACGGGGTCAGAGGCATGTTCTCTAGATGGGAGCATACTCTCAGTGTTCAATTACACGATGGCGGTCAGAAAATTGCCAAGCTCTTGTATTGGAGATCGTCTGGTGTAGAACAGAGCACAGAAGCAGGCAATGCGGCGAAAAGACAGGTGGATGCACTCACCTCCTCCAATGCAGCCTTCCTTCCGCCTCTTTACCAAGACTCGAATCACGCTGTCCAGCGGACATCTTCTGCGCCCGTTGGTCTACTGTCGAAGAAGCAAAGTCACTTGAATCGATCAAGAACGGATCGCTCAGCCAGAGTTCAGGAGAAGCCTTCACTGACACGCAAAGTGACGACAAGAGGAAGCATCAATCGTATCATTACGAATGAGGGAAGAGAGATCAAGGTGAGTGGGATTGCGCACGTTATCAAGTGAGAATATCCAGGAGGCTCTACTGAGGCTCTGCTCTTTCACTCTATCTCTCCTCTTTTGTTCTCGTTGATGACTGGCAGTTCCGGCCAAAGCTGTCCGATGTTTCTCCTTTGGGATCAGCCATGGCCGTCGTCAAACAGCCGCACAATCTAGCAGCTCTCTTTTATTCCGGCGTAAGTCTTTGGGTACCCATGCGATTCTCAACCTTCAGCCAATGCCGCTTACCGTCGTGAATCTTCCCCCTCCCCTTACCTTCTCCGCTCTGTCTCAGCTCGCTTTCGCTTCACAGTACTCCCTTTCATACACAGCGTCCAGGACGTTCTCGGCTGCTCCTTACAACTTCAGCCCAATCCTGATCGGCGTGGTTCTTTTGGCTTTGGGAATCGGCGGTATGGTTGGCTCTGTTCTTGGTGGAAGGCTCTCCGATCGAGCATTGCGAATCGGGTCGGAGAAACTGAACGGTCAGAGAGCTGCGCCTGAACTACGTATCATGAGCGTTCGCTTGCCGATGCTTCTATGTCCTGCCACCTTTGTCGGTTACGCGTGGTCGGCGCATTACAAGATCAACATTGCCGTGCCAGTCGTATGCTTGGTGTTACTTGGCTTTTCCTTGTTTTGGATCTATTCTGCGGCTCTGACATACTTGGTGGACAGCAACACAGGCAGATCATCCGGTGCAGTAGCTTGTAATAGTGCTCTACGTGGCTTGTTCGCCTTCATTGCAAGTGAAGTAGCAGGTCCCATTCAAGATGCAGTAGGCGATGGTCCACTCTATACCGGCTGGGCTATTTTGCTCTGCATCGGTCAACTCGGACTCCTCACAGTCGCTTACAAAGGTCAGGCGTGGCGAGATCCAGACTGGAAGTGGCCGCGCCTACCGTTAAAACGACGTTGCAATAGATTACAAGAAACAGACGTTGCCACAGACGTGCTCGAGCAGTCCCATTCTGGCTCTGACTCTGCAGCTATGCATGGCTCGCGCAAGGAGGTGTCCAAGCAAGAAAAACAGGTCCTCTAGAGACAACGAAACGAGAAGGACCACCTTCTCAATTGTATTATCAAGCAGCTGTAGTACATATTAGACTCTTCACCTCACACATACCAATTCGCAGCTGCAAATTCTCTCAAATCCTCTGCTAGTACCTTTGGCGCTTCTCTGAAAATTAGAAGAAGGAAAGGGAGGGGAGGATGCAGCGGTAAGCACTCTCACCGATCGTCAATTGCTCCTCACCTCTCTGACCAAACTCCACTCACAAAGCCGCAAAATGACCGCCGTAATCATGCCGTTTGTAGTAGACAAAATTGACATTCAGTCGAGGAACCCAAGCTTTGGGTCCTGCAGCCAGCTCCCACGGAAAGGCCGAGTCTGATCGTGGCAGATATATATGACGAGAAGGAGGAAAATGTCTTCTAATAAGACTCTGCGCAGTCTCGCCTTGGCCACTACTCGCCCACTTACATCCAAATGGTTTGTGTGCTGCCGGCTTGGTCAAAGCCTTATCTTTGCAGAGCTTGTCGAAGCTTGTCGAGGACTCGTAGTAAGGAAGGAAAGCTGGGCAAGTGTAAAGTCTAATCAGAACAAATCCCCCAGACGTGGCGTTCCATCACCATCGCAGACCCGCTCACACGTGTGGCTGAACGTAGAAATACGAAGTTGCTGTCAGCGTGGTCATCACATCTTCTCTGGCAGTTCTGCCTCATAGTATCATCGCCACCTGCTCACATAGTCTTTGTCAGGTAGTAAAGCATTACATTGATTCTGGTACCGTTCGCATCTTCAGTCAATGCAAGCGCCTAATTTTCCTCGTTGCTCTTCTCCTTTGTACTCACAGTATACCTTCATCAGATACTCCACTGTCCTTGTTGCCTTCCCCAGGCGGCTGGAATGCAGGTGATTTCGGATCGGTCCATGTTTCGAACTTATCCAAAAAGTAGGACAAAATCGCTGCCGGATTTTGATACATCCCATAGCCAATGGTTGAGGGCTTCGTGGAGTTGATCATGTAGTAAGCGTTCCCGGTTGTTAGATACTCCATTGCTCTTTTAAGACCTCGAATCTCGAAAGCGTCATACAGATACGGAAGAATCCGATCACCTATCGAGTCGAATCCGGTCTTGTAGAGAGCAAGGACGGGCAAGGCATATGGTGGAATGTTTGGGACGTGGAAGTTGGTGTGGTAGATCTTGCAGCTCTCGTGCAGGGAAAGATAACGAGTCACCTGTCATCAGAAAAGAGCCGTGTCAGTCGTCAATCAGCTACTCGTTCTAGCGTTCTTCCTTCGTCGTGGACTGTATCCATTACTCACGACATGACCCCAGTCTCCTCCATGAGCTACATATCCGTCTCCGTAGCCTAGCACCTTGGTCATAAGAGCGTCGAAGAGCCGGGCAGTGTCTTGCAGTGTCCAGCCTTTCTTTGGCGGAGGGCCGGAAAACCCATAGCCAACCAAGGAAGGGACTACAACGTGAAAAGATGGGCCTTTTCGGCCACTCTGGATCAATTCGTCGGCGAGGAGATCAGCTTCAAAGAATGACTGCAAACAGACGCGGAGGAGCGCGGTCAGACGCTCTCAGATATACAATTCGCCTCTCGAAATTTAGCCACTCACACCTGGCCAACCGTGACTGCAGGAGCGGCATGAGAGGGGTCTCAGCTAGTCGAATCTAGTAGCATTGCACTCAGCACAGCCTACCTAAAAATGAGTGGGATTGCATTCGGATCCTCTGATTTTATGTACTGGTAGTGCAGATCGACTCCCTCGATGTTCACCATGTAGTGAGGATGCCTGAGAAAAGTAAGTCAACATGGTCCAGTATGAGGGAGAGGAGGGAAGTAAAGAAACATGTCGTACTTACCTGTTCAATCTAGCTTCCACACCTCTCCACCATGAGGTCACGCCATTCGCGGATGAGACAGGCTTTCCAGCGCTATCGCGAGGACATCCATTCTTCCAGTCTTTCACCAACTGCGTCAACTTGGTCAAGTCGGTGCCGTAGTCCCACTTTGCGTCTGGCACAATGTCATCATCGGGAAGCTCAGTGTCGTTCAACCTGTCTTGCAGCCTCTGTAATACTTCATCAGAGAATGCAATCTTGAAGTCTCTTGGCTTGCCAACAGGCGTCATCTTTCCGTTCCCTTTCGCTGGTTATTCGCAGTAGGACGTAGCTGAGCGCCAGTCGTGTGGAGGAGGAAGGGACAGGAAGGAGGGGGTACTTATTCAAGTTCCACTAGCTTGTTTAGTCGATCGGCGCTGTGGCCCGTGCACGAAGAAGAAGAAGAAGATTTCCTTTGCGGTCAGCATTCTATCTATAAATACTGCCTCCCGATCAACAGCGAGGATTAAAGTTAGATCGAGAGGAGGATTGGGGCCATGCTCTGTAGACTCTTTTATTACTTTTGCAGGTCTTTTACCGCACTCGCTCGCTTGGGCGTAAGATGGCTTGAGCGGGCAATCCTTGCGCGACGATCAAAACGGCGCACAATCACTTCCAATGCCGTTGTGATGATACCAGCGATACACATGATCAAAATTGATCATTTGGCGATCTAGCTCAAATTCACTTTCCGCTTGGGACACAGTACAAGTCATTTCCCCACTCAGTGCATTGTCTTGCAAGCTTGCCTTCTGTCATCTTACGACACCGTGTCTTGGCCCAAAGCAGTTTCGGTCGTAGATTGCCAGAGTCAGCTCAGACCTACACTTTGCGTTCTTCATTGCCATATCGGTGATGTGTTGGTTGTATTCGGTAAAGTGGGGCCACATCATCATAGGTCTTGGCTTCCGCATCGTACTTGCAAAGTGGTGATGCGGTGTGATTGGATATATCATTCAACGGGGGCCGGAGGGGCAGACCGACGCTTTTGGTTAGGCTTCTCTACTGCTCCTTTTTTGAAAGCCGCATTTACGCGAGCATTCCAACCGTAGCGCAAGACACAGCGGACGATCCATATCCCGGCCCTGACCTTTGAAATTGACCCAGCGTTCGCGCTATGTTGATGTAAGATAGAAGTGTAAGTTTAAAATCTGCATCTAGAGACACGTCCCTGTCACTATTCTTCTTCTAACTTTAGCTTACCCTTACATTCTGATATTCAATCTGGAATACGCATTTGCGGGATGTATACCCCATTTCCGAAAGAGCATAATACGGCAACGGCGAAAAAGAACAAACATTAAGAGACTATATTTGGCCCCATCTTCATCGCTCATTCTTGGACAGGTTTCCCAATCAAAGGGGAAGGGGGCAGACAGTAAAGTGTGGCCAGGATGTTCTCCCACATAAAGTTCGAAGTCTATCCTGGGCAGTAGAGACCGCTTTCGGCAATGCTATACTGTAGTGAATGGAATAACAATCACAGACCTATACGAAAATCCCGTTCGTGCTAGTACTTTACTGGTGTGTGCTAAGCATAGAAGTGTAGCAAACGAAAGGGAACAGAATGTGACTGGACGCTTGCGTAGCTTACATGGCAGGAAGCATGATACATATAAGGGTGCTCATTGCCACTGCATCAGCCTTGGCGGACCACTGACACTTCACACTTTACCCCCTCCCCTCTACACCCGCCTTCCTCTCCCTCTACAGCGCCAACACCACCACACTCGACTCTCCATCATGCAATTCTTCGAGCATTCCCTCTTGGCATTGTTGGCCATCTCGACTACTACATCTGTTCTTGCTGCGCCAGCCACAACCAAGGAACCTATCGAGATTGCCATCACCAAGAAGAGAGATGTATTCTCACACCCCAATAGCAATAGGGTCGACTACGCCAAAGTGACCAAGCATATGGACCACCTCAAAGCAAAGTACGCATCTTCGCTTCAAGCATACGAAGTAAACACTGGCAACAAACATCCGCTGAACATTTTGGAAGACGTCGTCCCTGCTCAAAAGAGAGCGAAGAGCTCGTTGTCACTAACGGCAGAAGGACAAAGTCTATGGCGTGGTGCTATAACCATAGGTACAAACACATCTCAGTGCGACTTCGACACAGGTAGTGCAGACATCATCATCCAAAAGAGTGGATACAAGCCAGGCAAGTCTTCCAAGAACACCGGAAAGACATTCACAGCCGAGTACGGTGATGGCACAGTGAGTCTTCCATGTGCAAGCGGGCGCACGAAGAAGAATGTGCGTGCTGACTCGATCCTCCTCCTTCTTCTTCCTCCTCCTTTTGCCAACAGACGGCTTCCGGTACTGTGAGTATGAGTAGCGTACAAAAAGACAATAGAACACCCTGCTCACTGCGCTATTTCATCCCTACAACAGGTCTACACAGACACGGTGACGGTAGGAAAATTGACTGCTGGCGGCGTCAGCATCGGACGATCGACTGCAACATTTCTCGATGCGAGCGAAGGTATCAGCGGTATCTGTGGCATGTCATATCCTTCTCTTTCTGTCTTGGGATGTGAGTCGCGATCTCAGCTTGTGGGCACGCAAGGCTCTGCATTGCCCCCATTACTTATACTCTCTTTTTCCCACCTTCCTAGCCGGCTCCACACCCTTCTTTGACGCTATGATCAATGCCAAAGTCGTTACGAGCAGCATCTTCACCTTCACGTTGAGCACTGGAGCTTCCCACCTCTACCTGGGTGGTGTGAGCCCCAAGGTTGTTTCGCCGACTTATGTCAACATCGACACGAACCCAGGCTATTGGTTGGTCAGCTCAACGACCCTCGGAGGCGTCAGCACGGCCTCGATTGTAGACACTGGAACGTCGGTCATCGTTGCACCCATGAGCACTGCTCAAGCATTCTTTAAAGCAGTTGGCGCTTCCACATTCACTGAAGATGACACTCTTTATGGAACCTACCCTTGTAAATCACCTCCTTCCTTCACCTACAACTTCGGCTCCTTCTCGACCAAGCTATCAGCCAGCACTATCTCGATAGGTACGGCCGACGATGGCTCTTGCGTTCTTTCCGTGATTGGTCAAGATACCGGAGTGAATGCCGTCATTGCCGGTGACTCATTCCTGCAGAATGTCTACGCCGTCTTTGATCGAAGCAGCAACCGCATTGGATTCTCCTCTCAACCTTGAAAAGAGACTTGAAAAGATGCTGTCGTCTTCTCCCCGGGAGAGGGCCTACTGTACAGCTGGCCCATTATCCCCACACATACTCTGTCTCTCTCTTTCCCGTTACCTTTGCCCAACTCGTTCAAATTACCAGGTCCTTGTCGTGTAGAACAATCTCGCTGCCGATTGCAACATCATATACCGAGCATGCTGAATAATCACAATTGCAATTTCCGTTTATACGTGTGTCGCAATGAGTCATGAGGTACATAGATGGAGTCAAGAGCGGTTTGCTGCTATCTCTTGGAGTATTGTGACTCATTTTTCGTACTCGAGTTAGCATGACATTGCCTCGGAGTCAGGATTCTTAGTGTATGCGCTTTGCTGTCCGTGGAAAGAAGCGACTGTCTCTCTCCTCCTTAAAGGCAGAGGGACCCCCACCTATTTTTATCTTTCTTGACTGCACCATGTCGTCTTCTGACACCACGACTACCACCCACATCGTCCGCGTGACTACGATCAAGACCACGACGATCACAACCACGACCACCGAACCGGTCAAAAAGTGACGTACTAGGCGGATGCCCCTTCCAGAGTCTTAGACTTGTCTTACCTGTAGCGTCGCGTCAGTAGCCTCTGCAAGAGAACAACACCTGCCTGCGAGCTGGGAGGCGTGAAACCTTCCGGTGGGCGTCCTTGTGCGGAGCGTCGTGCACACATCATACCTTCTCCCCTTTCCCTGCTTCGCGCCATCAGCCTACACAACGCCATCATCAAGGGCAGTAGCTTCCACCTCGGATAAGCTACTGTGATGTCGGCTGCCAGTATTCCGGCAGGGAAGGCGTCGTGTCAGCCAATCAAGAGACGGTTTACCTCCCACTCCGTACATAAAATTCCTTCTGCAGGCCTAGTATTAAAGCCCTCGACGCTCTCAAATACCACTACGATATCAGAATCTTCGCCTTGTCGAGCGAACTCTAACTCTCCATCTGGGCAAGAGACTGGAAGAAGCAGAACATCTCTCGACGAGAGGTCCACATCCCTCACGACGGTAGGAAGGAAAAAGGTAGTCACGACAGATCAAACAGAGAGTAGTAATGCTCCTCCGAAGAGCCGAACATTAGCCAATGTCAAAGCTCTGAAGCAAGCAAATGCCCCTTCAGCACCTAGGTCCATGAGGAGCAGCCTAAGTAGAAAGAGCTTACCTTCTAGTCGTCCGGCGACATCTAATGCTCCTCTTCGTACGAACGGAAAGAACTTGCAAATGGCTGCACTTCCCTCGAAGTTCGTGCCATCTCTTCGCAGATCAAATCTACCGCTACCTAGCACTGATGCATCTGTTGTACCTGCAAAATCAGCTCAGGGTCGAGGTCAAAGTCAGCGACCGCTAATCGGCGGCCTCTTTCGAGGGGGAGAAAACAAGAAGCCCTCAGATGTCGTCAAGATCGTTTCGGCACCTACGTCTTCAGATGGAAACCCCCCCTCAAAGATACCTGCGACAACAAGGCTTGTTCCCAAGGAGTCCTCTTCATCTTCGCCAAGTCTTCATGCTCTGGGAGCGGCATCATCAAGTGACTTCCATGGTAGAATTGGGACAGTGAGGGGCGTGACGAGCGCGACTACATCTTCCATGTCGACACAAATTAAGCGACCTTCTCTGAGACTGCAAAGATCAAAAGTATTGCAATCAAATTCAAGCAAAGGAGCGCTCTCAAGCCGGATCGCCACACGCGGAAACGGAACGAATGATCAGGCAAGGCAGGCCTTACTTGTGAGGAAAGACAAAATGATGCAGCCCTCCCCTCATGATAATCATCGAGCTGTCAAAGCGACGATCGCTGGACCGTCTCGAGGCCAAAGAAGAGAGAAAGAGAGTACAGACGCGGAAGAAGAAGAGGAGGTCGACAGCACGGTGGGAGCAGCAATTGAGTCTTTCGAACTCGGGGACACTTCTAATGCTTCACTACTGATTGAAGACGAAATGCTGGGTGCAGAAGTGCGAATTCTAGAGCCAGATGAAGGCATCACGGAGCTATATGATCCTCTCTTGGCGGACGGAGTCCTCATCAGGGCAAGAATGAGTAGTACAGCCGGCGATACAGAGCAGGGAGAGCAGCAAGGAGCTACAACGACACTAGTATACTCCGAAGCGGAAGTAGAATCTGTGCAAGCAAAGGGGGAAGACTGCTACACACGAGAGGGAGCCGTGAATGAAGCTCTTGCAATCGTTAAGACGCTCGCACTCGAAAGAATCACGCACGAGTGGAGGACCGTCGACCATCTCGCCAGTGGGCAGATTGATCAACTGCAGACCCAATCAGAGCTTTGCCAATACTTTCTCAAGCAGCTCGACGCCTTTCAACAGATTATCCCGTCCTTGTCACTGTCAGTGTATTCGAGCAGATGAAATTTTTAGTAAAAGAGACGTGCGTTTATGTTATATTACAGACGTGCGAATGTGTTTGCTTGCAATTGATGCGAGTGAAGAAAAGGCGTGATGAAGAGTGAGTGACTAGTGGGGTGAATTCATGGGATCGCGACGTTGAGAGAACAGGGATTGGTTTGGGGGTGGCAGATTCGGAGGAGGAGGTGGAAGAGGAGAGAGGGAACGGATGGAAGTCGTCGACATGTGACCACTTGAATGAGGTCGCTCGTAAGGTGATCTCGCAGACGGCGATAGAGTATGATAAGACGAGAGACCGGCTCCTGTTGACGTAGAGGGTCGAAGAGGGAAAGGCGAGCGAGAGGACTCCTTACGAGCTTGGCTGTGCGATGAGTGTAAATCATGAGGCGAATTTATCTGTGGGGTGGGTGGGAAAGAGACTGGCCAGGATGCATGGCGGTATTGCCCATGTTGACCAGGCGATAAGGAGGAAGAAGGCGTGACGGAAGGTTGCCAAGCACGGAGCTCTTCTTGCTGTCCTTCAAAACTCAGTCGGCGACTCTGATTAGCGCTGTAAGGATCCCTTTCTTGAGAATAGCGTGAATGACTCTGCGTGCGCGAGAGCGATGGATGGAACGTATTGCTTGGTGATCGCTGACCATCACCACCGACAGAAGAATTGCGTTGACTGGGAAGTTGAAAACGACTCGTGTGAATAAAGGCAGAGGGAGGTGGCATGGACGATAAGACAGAGGGTGACTGTTGATGATACTGATTCAGATACTGTGACGATGGCACAGAAGGTCGTCGATAAGACTGTTGATCTCCCACACGATTATTTTGTCGTCCGGAAGAGTCGTATCGTAGTTCATCGGCACCTTCAAAGTAGTCTTTTGACTCTCTTTGCCCCGTTTGACTGCCTTCTTGATCCTGCTCTTCGTCTTCGGTGTCATCGTTACTGTCTTGCGCCTTTCCTTCCTTTCCGAACCAGTCTTGCAAAGAAGCACCTCTGCTCATACCTTCGCCAGAAGGAGCATCTTCGTTCAAGAGACTGTTGATGTTCAATCCTCGACGAGTAGATGCCATTCCTGCTCCTGCTCCTGCTCCTCCTTCTTCGTCGCCTCCTTCCTCTTCTAGCGCTGCATCGACCATCATGGAAGGAAAATACCCAGACTGTGGCAGGCTATTTTGCGCGTTCTTTTCGTTGGTGATCATCGTTCGTTTCTGAATCCAGACGCCGGCCATGTCTTGTCTTTCATGCAGAGGCAGGGTGGTGTTCTCTTTCGCCATCATCACAGCCTCCACAAATTCGACTTCCTCTGTGTTTCTGGCAAAGTAGTTCCTAGCTTGGGCGGCTGATTTGGTGGACAACGTCGTCGCAATGGCTTCCCAGTCTTTACCCCACGTTGCCAGTGATCGCAAGAATTCGTTTCTTTCGGCGACGGACCAATACGAAGAAGTGGTCTGTCTCGATCGTTTCGAATTATCTTCGATCGGATCCACTGGAGTAGGCGAAGGGTGCAAAGCTGACGAAGACACACTACCCAATCCGCTAGCACTCCTACCTGCTTTTTTCTTCTTATTCGACAAGGAAAGGCTTAGTTCAGTAGGTGCAGTAGCGTCAAGAGAGGAGCCCATGCCAGCCAAAGCGCCTAACGCTTCTGCAGCGGCCAAGTCGTGATCGCCATGCAAAGTGGCAGTCGTCGTCACTAGAGTAGTCGGATCATCTTCCACTAGAACTTCTGCCATGGTGGCACTCTTTCGACTCCTCTTTTCCGATTTTGATCGCTTGATCCCTCTTGCCCCTCCTCCTACTCGGCTCTTTTTCTCTTCCATAGAGTCGTTTTCCTCCAAGCGCCTCTTGCGCACGCTCTGATTCTCACTTCCACCATCCATGTCGCCGTCTTCGATCATTACACCACCAAGCTCGGTGGAGGAAAGATTGCTCTGTGTTGTTGACATTCGAGCGCGCGAAGACCCTCCTGGCGGTCGCCTTGCATTGATCAAGGAGATCGAGTCGGAGGGACCACCAACAGTAGTAGCGTCGGTGGAGGACTGCAGATCTTCCTCTTCTAGGTCATCTCCTTTCAGATCTGCCATAAGAGCACTGCCTCTTCCCTTTTTGGGTTTTACGCGAGACTTCCGCTTCCGATCTCGATTCCTGGCGGCCGCCAAACTCTTGTAGTCGAATCCAGCATGTTTGGTCAAGTAGTAGAATGAGACGCATTGTTTGGCAGTCTTGTACGGAAGCGAAGCAGCAATCTTGCCAAATTGCTTAGGGAAGAGCGCATAACGTCTCTCAAAGGTCGCCTTCTCCTCTGCGGTCCAGTAATCAGGATCAAAGTCAGAAAGGTAGAAAGCAACGGGATCTGCCACGAACCCATTGTCGTCATCGTAGTCGCTCAGTAAAGGCGAGGTAGAGTCTGGATTAATGATCATCTCCGGTTCTGTTGCCGTGGTCCGCGCAGCTCGCATATTAGGGTCTTGCATGTCTGCAGTCTCCAACGAAGCCAGGATCTCCAAGAATTCTGCCTCGGATCGCACCGCATCACCGAATCCTGCAAACCCAGTCTGGGTATTCCTCCGATTGGCCCTCGTCATTGAAGGACCCATGGATGCTAACAAGCTCACGTTGGAATCATCGGCAGTCATACCGCCTGCTAGTGTAGTATTGCCTAGAGAAGACCCCGTTGTGGCTGCTCCTTGAGAGAGCAGAGAGCTCCTACCATCCACGTTGCCAAAATTTGCGTAAGAGCTCACTTTATTCTGTACTTCTCGAGCTTCACTCATCCGATCCAAGCGTGCACAATGAAGCATCCAGCTTTTATTCAGTTGCTTGTATCGAGATCGCAATGTTTCCACCTTGGCTTGAAGTCTCTTCTGGCGAGCAAGAGCGTACTGAGTCACCTTGTACCGACTGGTCTTCACGTCTTCATCATCCTCTGCCAACCAAGGCTCAAGGTGTGCTTTTCGCGGGTGCTGTCCATGGATGGCCGATTCCAGGAACTGAACGGATGCGCCATAGACGAGCTTTCTGTTCTCGTGGAATATGGTGCGCACCTCGAAAGGATTTAGTTTCTGCTCCTGAAGGATCTTGAATATCGTCGCTCGTCTCAATTGTTCATGCTCCTCTTTTGTCCTGGGTGTTGGCATAGGCGTCTCCTGTAGTATCATATCTTCATCAAAGCGATTGCGGTCGAGGTCTAGGCCAAGAGGAGCTCGCAATGGCTTCATCTCGGCAGAGAGTGACTCGATTCCTTCGTCCTTCGTTTCTGCCTCTTCTATAGTAACCTCCTCGACTTCTGGGCTCTGGCCATAATCCATCATTCGGACTTCTACATTGAAGGGGCGATCCACTACATTATCTTCCGGCAAGGCAACACTCCGCTCTTGACCACCAAGCTCGTTGACTTCTCCCTTCGCCGCCAAGGTGCTTTCCGAGTCGATGCGAATGGCTTCTTCTATTTCATCGGGCTCAATCACGTCCAACGTCAGCGGCGCTGCTTCTCGTGCTAGTGTTCCCACAGCAGTCGAGTTGACTTCCTGTTCCAACGGTGCCAGCGCTGACGCCTCTAGAGGTGCTGCTGTGGTTGATGTCACTACATATGATGTATCGGGTTGCTGTGCAGCAGAAGCATCGCTGTTAGTGCTATTCACAGCAGCAGGCATACTAGTGGGCTCTACTATGGAGTTGTGTGAGATTGTCGGCATGTCAAGCTCCCGGTCAGACCCTTCGGCTGACAGCTTTCCCAGGAGGGACGTTGTCCTTTCTTTGTCAACAGCACCGGCTGATATCTTGTTCAATTCGCTGACTTTGGAGTTCTTGACTGCATCTTCTTGAGCATTTATATTGCCTAGAGATTTCTGATCTACAGACACTTTTGCCTCTTCTGCTGGTGGCACAGAGTTGAGCTCTGCTTCCGGTCGGGTGCTGGCGCCTCTTCCATTCCAATAGCCCGCTCTATCCTTGTCCCTTTCTCTGTCTCTGTCCTTCTCTCTTTCCCTTTCTCTCTCCATTCGATCTTTGTCCCAGGAAGAAGGCCCAGTCCCGGAAGACCATCTGCCTCTCCAGGAAGCACTGGGCGAGGTAGGACCAGACAGCGTGCCGGACTCGATCCAGCTTCTTCTCTGTGAGGGTGCAGAAGGATTAGAGGGAGACGACAACCTTGAGTAGTGCGTCCTAGGCCATAGAGGATCCCTCTCTCGTCCTCGATCCCTCTCCCTCTCCCTCTCCCTCTCTCGGTCTCTATCTCTTTCCCTATCTCTTTCGCGTTCTCTGTCTCGCTCCCGTTCCATGTCTCGCTTCCTAAGATCTCGATCCCGTTCTCGCTCTATCTCCCACTCTCGCTCTCGATCATCGTAGTGCTCTCTCGAGGGTGAGTATGGCAAACTGCCTCGATATCGATCGCGATCGTCAAAAGCAGGTATACTCAGCGACCGATCATAACGATCGTAAGGCTGTGATGCTTCCCTGTGTCTGGAATAAGCATCGAAGTCGTAGTAAGACCTCCGTTCATCGCGATATCCTGCCCACCTCGATGTACCTGCAGGCGAATCCAGCGCATCGTAGCCTCTGCTGCGTCCATTACTACTGCTATACGAAGGCTCCGCTACTTCTGGCCTCCAGGAATTGCTGCTACTGGAATGGTCTCCGCGACCACCTCCACTACCTTGTTGCCGCCATGAGTTGGATGGTGATCGTTCCATCACTGTCTTGCTATCAGTCGATGTCTGTACTTTAGGTGAGTCGTGTCTGGAAGGAGGAAGAAGAGGCCTGCCAGTCGTTCTCTTGTCTTCAACCACTTCAGCAAATTCTTTGTCTTCCTCTATTTCTTCCTCTCCTCCTCCTCCTCCTTCTTTGATTTGCCCCTCCTCCTCACTGATGGAGCTGCTCTTCGTTGGACTGTGATCCTTTGCCTCTGGTGCTTGCGTATGATGAAACGTCTCTCTGTCACGAATGTCCTCTTCTGAGGTGTGTAGATCGTCGTTCATGATACTTCAAGAAATCGGCTATGCTCTCTTGATCGGTGGGTATCTCGGGCGCTCAAGATCTCATCCCTGACGTTTCTAGACCTGTGTGAGCATCAGCGATAATGGTAGTGTCACAACTAGATGGACAGATTACAGGGAGAAAGATGGCAGTCGGGGTACGTAAGAGGGCATCTAGTGAAAAGCAGAACTCAGACGCAGAAGGAATGCTGCAAATGCGCGACGAGCACCACTAGTCACGTCGCGCCTTTAATGGGGATTTCAATTCTTCATCGAGTGGATTGCAGCTGTCCAGAGAAGCAATCTCGATACAAGCGATTTGATGAATGACTAAGCTGGACTGGCTTCCAAGGCTGCACTGGGGACAAGGCCAAGCTCACGCAGTGTTCTGTGTTTCTCCGCTTCGGTGAATACTTTTCGTGGAAAGGTCGTGCTGAAGTTCATGCTGCCTTGCGCTTTGCCATCTGCCTGCATCTTCTTTTCGACGTCAATAAGAGTACTGTCGGCGGGCAATGCTCCCGTCCACATTCCATCGGATCCTCGAACTCGTAGACGTGCTTCATTGCTGGTACTGACTGGTGCAGAGGGAGCGTGGGGCTTGGTCTGTACTGAAGCCGTCGTCTGAGGGTCGTCTAATCTTCCTTCTCGAAGAGCCTTTTCCCTTGCCGCTTTCTCCGCTCTTTCTCTTTTGTCCGCTTCAATCTGCTCTTTGACCCTCTTCTTGGCTTGAATGTCTGCCTGCTTCTCCTGTCTCTTTTTCTCTGCTTCTCTTGCCATTTCCTTTATTTGCAATTCCTCTCTGGCCGCTCCCATATCTTGACCTGCCTTTCTCCGTATCTTCTCATTCTCTTTGCGAGCTTCTATGTCTTCTTTGCCTTGTACTTGGCGCTTCTTCGCCAGTTTCTCTCTCACTGTGGGCATAGCAAGATAGATGTCGTCAGTAGACTTCACCTCCCGAGCAATGGTCACAAACATCCCTTACTTTCTTCCAAACGTTGCTTCTTCTCCTCTTCAGTCAATGGTTTTACTTCTTCTGTACTTTCTTCAAAGTTGGTGTGTCCACTCTTTTCAGCATGAAAACTTGCAAAGGCAGCACTCTTGAGGATTTTTCCACAGTCTGAGCATTTCAAGGATTGGGCTGTGGCCGACACTCCCGCTAGCATGTCATCCTCCCCCTGCTGGCCGTTCTTTGCATACATGTCGGCCAAAGCAGCCTGATCTTCAGCGTCGTAGTCGTCACCTCCTGTAGTTGTGCTTGAGGAAGACATCGCTTTGAAATCTGGAATCGGCCTCTCAGAGTGCTCTACAACATGATCTAAGGCAGGCTGAAGACCTCTATTCTGAGTGGCGTGCAAAGCCCAGTCGACTCGATCTGCCTCAAAGCCCATATCCATCACTGCACCCCAAAAGAATGTTAGCGGTCAAGAGAAGCGAACAACTGACATCTGCCAGGACTTACATTGCTGGCGTTCCGACATGGTGCTTAGTATACCGATTGGTGATTCAGAAGGGTGAGAAAGTCCGGCAGAACCATTCAAGGCAAAGGGATGCTGCTGCTTTCTTCTGGTAAAAGGCGAGCAAGTCAAGAACCGAGTGCACGGCCCTAAAACACGCTCACCTTCACGTTACGCTTTCCCTGGAAAGAGAGAGAGGCGCTCCTTCCTTGGAATCTCGACCTTGCCTTGCAAAAGCCGTGCCATGAGTAGTAAGTAGGTGATATACAAAGGAACATAAATGTCGACAGGAACATCAACTCCAACAAATGCTTACGCAGCCAGCTCGACCTTCAATCAAGCGAGCTCCTCGTTGTACCTCGGCGTCACTCGCTCCCGAACACTGCTTTTTCAATCATTTCGAGACTCTGTCCCTAGAGATCGAAAGTCAAAGCACGCTTTTGGCTATGACGAAGGTTTCTCATCTTCCACATCAACACCAGGAAAGGGTAAGAGGAGAGCTGGTGCTTATTTCGATGCTTCAGGTGAACTGCAAGAAGAGAGCGAGGGATTATTGGGTGTCGAAGGACAGGCACAATACCCTCCCTCTCAAGACACTCACCGAATAGATATGACTGGCCTGCCTCCTCGATGGATTGACGTCTCTGATGAAGTGGAATCCATATTGACTGCACTGCGGCCGAAGATCTTACATTTAGAGAAACTTCACGCAAAGCATGTCTTGCCCGGCTTTGTCGATCGATCAGGCGAGGAGAGAGAGATTGAGAAGGAGACGACGGAAGTTACTAGAGAATTCCGACGCTGCTCTAAATTGATAGCCTCGCTCACACAACATACTCAGTCACTGATGCGATCCGGCAAAGCTTCGAAGCGAGAGTATGCCATGGCACAAAACGTACAGACCGCCTTGGCTACAAGAGTGCAAGACGTAAGTGGAACATTTCGAAGAAAGCAGAGCAACTACATGCAAAGGTTACGTGGACACGAAATTCGACATCAGGATCTGCAGTCATCTAGCAGCATGAGCCGGTCTGGGACTACTGTCACCCGAGACAGCGAGTGGGCTGTACAAGAGGATATGGAGCTGGTGAGTAGTAGAAGGGTAGCGAATCGAAAGGAGTGTATGTATGGTTTAGGGTTACGCTGAAATTCTTATTATTTGCTACCCAGTCGCGGCAACAGTTGGCTTCCTCTCGATCCAATCAATCACAGTCACAGGCGCAACTCCTACTCGACGAAGAAGAAACAGCAGCACCGGTCCAGGCTGATGCAAACATTGCTCAAAGAGATCGGGAAATTGATCAGATTGCCAAGAGTATCGCCGACTTGGCCGAGTTATTTCAAGACTTGAGTGCTCTCGTCATTGACCAAGGTACAATGCTTGATCGGATCGACTTCAACATTGAGCACATGGGTCAGGATATGAACGCAGCAGTGGAAGAGCTTAACACGGCGACAAAGTATCAGAAGCGGACATCGAGAGGTCAATGCATCCTTCTACTCGTCCTGCTCATCTTCCTTTGCATTACCGTCATCGTTGTCAAGCCATTTTGGAGGACCTTCTCTCCCTGACGTGCCCAAGGACCAGACAACTTCCTTGACCTGAAACGATCACAATTTTTTTGGTCGGCGTCGAGAGAAATCGAAAGAGAGTGAAGTATTGGTACAATTGATGAGTATTTCTATCTTGAGGCTTCTCTTTTAGTCTGTCATCTTTTCTAACAACCAAGCGCTTCTTGGCTCTATACCAATCTTGTAGTACTCTGGCAACATCTCTACTTCGGTGAAGCCATGCTTTTCATAGAATGCCTTTGCTTCATCGTTGCCTGTCTGAACGTGTAGGAAGATTGAGTCTACTGCCTTTGCCTCTTTAATTGGTTCTTGAACGATATCCTTTCCCTCTTTGTTCTTCACAGGACTAGGTACAGATGCTGTCTTGTCGATGAGATGGACAGTCTTTCCAGGTCCAGCTACATCGAGCACATGATTCAAAAGCTATGGAGAGATCATGCAGCGAGTCAGAAGAAAGACCGATCCAGGCACAAAACGCATGAGCTTACCTTGCTAGCGATTCCAAGCCTTCTGTATGGTGCAAGACAACCCAGCGTCATGATGTATACCTTCACAGTGCCCTTCTGATCATCTCTATCGAATCGGCAGCACACATTTGCAACAGGAATATCGTTGAAGAGAGCTAGGTGAAGAGAGATTAAGGTTTGGTCAAATACTGTCCACTAGTATGGCCTCCTGAACCGGAAAATGAGCAGCAGAACACTCACCAAACTTGCAGACTTGACTCGAATCTACGCTGAGAACATCCTTGTACCACTTTTCACTGAATCGGACTGGGAAAAGCACTGAATTGATCATTCGCAGTTGTCCAATATTATTCGGCGTCAAATCAGACAAAACAATTCTTTGCGCTGTGGAAGTTTTCTTGACCGGGACCGGCTTTCGAGGCTCATAGGTAGTCGGTGGTAGCGAATGTTGGGTTGCTGTAGTCGAGGCCATAGTGCTGACCGGTGCGAAGGGGCCGTTTCTTTTGTTGTATCTGAATGCTTTGGAAGAAAGGCAAAAAGGATTTGGAAGTTGCGAAAGTAGCGCGTGATGGGAGGACGCGAAGAAGGGAGCGGTCGGTGGTGCTGAACAAAGATCTGGGAGGGCGGCGGGGAGATTCTAATTTTACCTGTCAAGCAATTCAAGCTGCCTTCCTTGTCACTAACGTAGCTAGAGGAGAAACAGAGATGCCTGTCGACTCACGATCACTACTGCGAGCAGCATCAGCAGCAGCTTCCTCGTCTGCTCTGTCGTCTCAAGAAGGTATCAAAGACCGCTTTGCTTCGTATCATCCAACGACGAAGCTTCTCCGATGCTTAGCCTGCCAGTATGTGGTCGTGAAACATGAAAGTCTTTGGGCCAGTCATACGGCAAGCAAGAGTCACAGAAGCAACGTTGCACAGATCCGGATTCAAGAGGAAGAGAACAGGGAGAGAGATCGGCAAGGCGAGTCTAAAGCGAACGGGCAAGAGAAGGCGACGGAGGCAAGTGGAAGCAAACGCAAAGGTATCGATGATGAGATGGGTGTCGAGATGAACTCTGACGCAGCGAAGAGATTCAGAAATGATACAAGGATAGGAGAGGTGGACACGGAATGGGAGAAATTTCAAAGGGAAGTCTTAAATGCACCATCTGCTTTGAGGCCGCCCCCACTGAGTACCTATGCCGACGCGACCATCGAAGTGGCACCCGAGCTGAGACGTGGGAACGTGAACGCGGATGTGGATGTGGATGCGGATGGCGAGGAAGGGGATGAAGTCGACGAGGTAGTAGTCAAAAAGCGGGAGACAGAGGTAGAAAGGAAGACTCGACTGGAGCAGGAAGAGAGAGAAGAAATCTTATCGCGATTTGAAGAAGAGCAGAGAGTACAAGATGAAGCTGACGAGCGAGTCACCGCACTCAGGAACAGATTAGAGCGCATAAAGCAAGCTCGAAGCGCAAGAAAAGGCTAAAGAGGACTGATCTATCACTCTACATCCTCCAAGTGAGCTTGCTGGAAGTGAGGGGCGACGTGGATTTCGGTAAATGATCTGCTCAGCAATAACAACAACACAAACAAGTCGACGCTGAACTCACTTCGAGAATGAATTTCCCTTCTTTGTACTTCTCCGAAGTCACAAAAGCACGGTCCTTTAGATCGGTATGATGGATCAGCATATTGAAAGTCTGTGTTCCCTCTCATCGACACCACCCACTCACGTATTTCCAGCCCAAGAGGGCACTGCATTTACCGCAGCGAATATCTCGAACTGTATGTAGTCCCGTCGTCATATGGCGATCTTGAGCCTCACCCAAAGTGATGTTGACTACAGCGTCAAAGAGAAAAGCTCGTCCTGATTGCCCATTGAAGTTCTGAGAGGGAACGTGGTGAGATACCTTTCCGTCGTACATATGCGTAAACCATCTTTCTTACTCTGCTCATAAGAGAATCGATTGTGGCGAGATGTGTTCTACAGCCTTTGCACCCAAATATGCGACTTGCAGAGAGGAATTCAAAGTGTGTCATGCCCATCTTTGCCAGTTCTTGGCGAGAGACACAATTGCTTGACTAATACGCAGTCAGACTGACAAAGGCAAAATGAGTGTAGAGCAGAGTGTCTCGATCGATCTCGCGACCAGTCAAAGAGCGGCTCGAGGCTCTGCTAGCCACACTTTTTCCCTCCGATGGATCGTATGACGAATACTCGACAGGGTGAATGGTCGTGGTGGGAATGACAGATGAAGCCGAGTGCTGCGATTTTCCTCTATCTTGCAATATCTTGTGGTGGTAAGTCATTGCAGGACTCGCACAGACCTTTCAATATTTCACTCTGCCTGGCTGAGGCCAGCTCGCGTTGTTTTGATTGCTTCTCACTACCCAAGCCTCTCCTTCGTCGACGGACCTCGGCGTGGCAAGCCATTTGTGATCGGATCATAAGACAGTGGTCATGTCAGCTGATGCCTACGTATCCGCTGCTCGACTGAGGCCACCGGCCAATCTATCCTCCTCCACCTTTCCGAATCGCCGCAATGGTCCACATCGACAATTGTACTCTACAGCGGCCTCTTCAGCATATAGAGGTTGGCGAGGCGAGGACAGAGAGGGTGATCCAGCCTTGACGGGCGCCCAATTAGATTCTGACTCGTACAACCCACCAGCCGATGGAGTGGGTGGAAATGGTGAACTGCAAGACTTGCCTGATTGGATCGACATGGATCGGTACGAAGACTGGGAACGACCAACATTAGAATCCCTGTGTCCCTTGATCAGGATCCTGTACGAAGATGACTTATTCCCTGTTGCTGTCGCAGAAGATGGAGAAAGTCTGCCTTCAGAGATACACCCATCGCACCCATATGGCAACCTGCATCATCATCCGCTACCTTACAATTCTCGATCTAAACTACCGCCTCGACGCGGGATTCGCTTTGATGCCACTACGGAAATTAGCGGGAGGAATTCGCAAGCAGATGCCATGGATGTACCGACACATCTAGCCACTCGAGCTCGTCAGTCTGTGTCGCCTTGTACGCCGATATGGCCCTTCAAGAGGTTTGGTCCTGGACCGGGCGGTCCCAATGTATTAGAAAGAGCGGAGAATAATCGCTACTGGAGACCTTACAAAGCAGTCTGGGCGGACCTCGGCTTGGAGGAGCTGCTTCCAAGTGGGGCAAAAGTAAAGCATAATGCCGTTCTACGAGATTTGGATGGTGATAGAGCAGACTTACCACAAGCAGGAGAAAGTATGCTGTCAGACGCAACAGTGGAAGCAATCTTGCAAGAAATGGAAGACTTTGAGGCGGAGGATGAGGAGGTAGAGTTGCAGCAAGAGAAGAGTAAACGAACAAGGAGAATGCAGCACGAATGGAAGTGGGGCCAGCCAAGGAGTGAGGGATAGATGGAGCCGGCTGAGGAGTCATGCGATTCAATTCAATTCAAGCCATCGCAGGCGCCTGCGACCTCTGTCTTTCTACGTAGATAGGCAGCCCACCCTCTCTGCCTCGCAAAGATCTCACCCTGCGTCTCGAGTATGTGCATATCCTTTGGACGGCCTAGTTTGTCCATACACGGGAGGAGAAGCAAAATCGAGTCGCTCCTTCTGCCTGTGGACTTGTCTTCATCCCATACTGACTTTTCACGCTCAGAGTGTTTTGGTCACACCTGCCTTGGGCAACGACTGCATCAGATATTGGGTGAGCTGTCAAAGATTCTCTCGCGTCGATATGATAGTTTGATGTGGTCTAATTCAATCATTATGTAATGTAAATAACCTTGCGGAAATCTTGACCTTGGTATGACGGTAATAAGCGCAGGTTAGGTGGACGCAGAGCTGTAATGCTGTACTTTTAGAGGTGGGAAAGGGACGCAAACGCGTGGAGAAATGCCAAGACTTTTTAGGGCGTCGAAGCAGCTTTCCCAAGAATTATTTTTGCCCTCTCTCGCTAAGAGCTGCTCTCCCTCACTTTGCCGCTCAAAGAAGCCTTACTGCATCGTCATGTCGTTGACCCAATCGCAGGCTCTGGTACTGCTGATCCTGATTGTCATTGCTGCAGCTTCCCTTCCGAGCGCGTATGCTTTCGGAGCTGGAAATGTTCCCTCTTTCTCGTTCATGGAGGGAAAGGCGTTTCGACACGGCGATCTCGAAGACATCTTGACGCAACTGCTCAAGAAGACGGGCGGTGGTCTCTTTGGTCGCGGAAGCAAATTTGGAGGTCTCGATGTGAAGCGAATATATTTTGGTAACTGGCTGCGAGATTATTCGGTGAGTAAATGAGGCGTGTCACTGGCAGGCGTTGCCGGAGCATGCAGCTGAGCAGATTGCAAGCTATGCTTCCTCCATTTGCAGCAAGCCATGGACATTGCTGCACTCGAAAAGATGGCAAAACAGACCATCCTTAATCTTGTAATGGTCCTAGGCTTCATGGCTCACGGGTATGCCACTGGAGAATTCGAGGTAAGAAAGAGACCAAAGAGTACTTTTATGAGCTGGTGAAGAAGACTCTGAGGCTTTCGCTCTTGCTCTTCTTGATGTATCGCAGGTCACCTCGGAACGTCTTGGGGTGTATCTGCCGACAGAGCACATCGATAATCCCAAGGGATATGGTGAGGGGAAGAACGCCAAGTCCTTCGACTCTCGTCTTCGTGGTCCTATCGATCCGCGAGAATTAGAGGTCGATCCTCGTTCAGGTATGAAGAATTACATTGCAAACGAGACTGGAAATTGGGACACTAGCAGTGCCTTGGTGAGGAGAACGGTGATCCAATGTATCACTTTGGGGAGACAAGCTAGGCGATCTGGAGACGAGAAGCAGCTGTACGAGGCCTATCGCCTTCTCGGTCAGCTGCTTCATACTTGCGAAGATCTACCTGCTCACAGCAATTGGTGTGAGCTGGCATTGTATCGACTTGGTCATCGTCAAGTGTTCCTACACGTTGGTGATAATGTCAAGGTTCGAGCTCCAGATGGGACAAGCGTCACACCTCTGATCACTGGAACATTTGGAGGAGCTGACTTTATGCATTCTCTGTTGGGTGAAGCACAGGATCATCTTTCGGAAGCTTCCGTGTCTGATCTCAATAAGGCGGTCAGTGAAGCTAAATCGAGAGGCAGTAACCCAGTACAAGACCTGCTCTCGTTGATTAGTAATGTGCCAGGTGGATCTTCTGCTTCCATGACTCGAGATGCTGAAGCACTTAGTCGAGGACCCAATCAAGATCCCAGTACAATGAGCCCCCAAGAGGTGTACAAGAATTTATTTGCCATTCTCAGCTTTAGAGACGGCGTTATGATGTGGATCGAGAAGACGATTGAGAAAATTCCCGGGCTGAATGCGTTGGTGGAGAAGGCTTCCAATGCACTTTCGGTGTTCGTCTTTACATTGATCGAACCCTATGTTCAACCGATCATGAGGCAAGCCATGGGAGGACTACACATGACGAGTGCGGAGGTGATCAAGTCGGAAGACCAATATGAAGTCTTTGACAATCCAACAGCTTCGGACCCAACTCATTCCATGTTGAGTAAAGATCATTTTGGCTTGGTGTTGAACGAAGTGGCAGGAAGAGTAGCCATTATCATTGTGCGACACTGCACGAATCTGATTGTGAAAGCATGGGACGATGAAAAGCTCAATCCTGCTCAAGTAGCAGATGAGTGTCTGGCGCCCTTTTTCCACCCTTTCTGGTTTGACAAGAGTCGATGCCATAAAGTCCAGGAAGAGATGATGAACTTTGTAGCGGAGTGGGCCAACAACAATCACAACGAGATTGTCAAGCTGGACCGACAGCATGTTCGTGCACACACAAATACTCGCTCAGGAAAAGCAGAAGCACACAGTCATGGTGAAAGCGCGGCTAATTACAACTACGGTGGAGTCCAGATTGAAGGTCAACAAGGAGTATCGATGGGAAACGGTATGGCTCATTCCGTTCAGTCATACGTTGGTGGGAAAGTGTCTGGCGCAATGGGGAGTCATAATGTCGGTCAAGGGATTTTCCGAGAGGGTCCGCAGGATGTTGCATCGACGACCCCAGCTTCTTCTGCGAATAATTTCTCTGCGGATGGTGCTGTTCCCTCTCACTCTGCTGATGGGCAAGACGGAAGATCGACATTGTCTGCGCATAAGCTGGGATCTGCCCCACAGCATTCATCAGTTCCGCATGATGGTCATGGAGGATCGTCTGGTGGCTATCGAGGCGGACATGAGGCGCATCCAGCTCATCAATCAGGTCCTGCAACAGGCAATAGTACCGCTTCCCATCACAGTCACCATTCCAATCCCCATCATTCGTCGTCCAGCTCTTTCGAACACGGTCGAGTAGGTATGCCCAGTGAACAGACGTACACTGGCAACAATTACGAAGAAAGCAATTACTCACAGAATCAGTACGGAGCTCCTTCTGGACCACCTCCAAACATGTCTATGATGAGTAATCAAGGCTATCAAGACTATGGCGAGCATCTTCAAGGTCCACCTCCTCCAGGATACGGATACCCTCAAGGCTACTACGCTCCCCCTCCTCCTCTTGATCAGTACGGTAATCCGATGGGATCACAGGGTGCTCATGGCGGTAATTACGGTGAGAACAACGGACACATCGGATACGAAGGCGGATATCGAGGCACTTGAGGTATGAAAAAAACCCGCAGCTTAGTATAGGGCCTTGTATATAGCGGTTCCGACGTATTAGCACGAATGTCAGTCGTAGAAAGTGAAGAGGGGGCGGTTCATCTCCTATCTCGCCCCTTGAATCGCGACTTCTTCATTGTATGAGAGCTACGCCGACGGCGAGAAGTATGACCAACAGAAGCTTTCTGACAAGTAGATCTCCTCGTTGCCATCCTGCACGGAATGGAAGAGATCTGTCACTGGACGATGTAGTACCCCACCCGTCGTCGTAAGCTCATTTTTGCCCTTTTCCTTCGACGAGCAAAGCCTTGGCCGGAGATAATGGATGACGCGATTAAGCTCGTTTGTTTTTGCCTCAGCAGCTCGAGAAGATCCTTCGCTGAAAATTGCGTGGATCCTTTTTGTGGCTCTACCTTGTGTTCCACACTTCCAAAACTTTCCATTCACCATGCTTCGCAGTGCTTGTCGCAGCTGGGCTGAACTGGGATTAAAGAAGGAAGTGCCCAGTCGATTGGCCTCCCATTCTCACACGATAGCCCCTACATTGCCTTCGTCGACAGTGCCTCACCAGGTGGCATTGCGACATTTTACCAGCAAGCCCATCGCCTGTAAAGCTTCCGGACCATCCCTCGTTGCAGCGAGTCGACCCGAGTTTCCCTGCCTCGATGCTAATGAAGCAAGGACAGCACGCCTTCTGGCATCACAAGGTCCAGCGATCGACTCGATAAGAGAAGACGATAACTCTTCCGATGGACCAGAACCTTCTTATGCCAACGTAGTCTCAGGCTATAAAATCTTTCACTATTCACAGCCATTCCCACTCGACTATGGTGGTCTGTTGTCGGAGTTCGATATTGCCTACGAAACCTGGGGAGAGCTCAACGCCGACAAGACAAATGCGATACTCATCCACACCGGTCTTAGTGCTTCCTCTCATGCAGCTTCCCATCCTGAAAATACATCACAGGGCTGGTGGGAGGCATACATAGGACCCGGCAAGCCTCTAGACACTAATAAGTTCTTTGTGATATGTACAAACGTCTTGGGCAGCTGCTACGGAAGTACTGGGCCGTCGTCAAAGCACCCACTAGATTCGGAGGGTGCTCCCTACGCTACTCGCTTTCCCATCCTTTCTATCTTCGACATGGTGCGAGCGCAATTCCATTTGCTAGACGATATGGGACTCAAGACACTTTATGCAAGCTTAGGATCCAGTATGGGAGGCATGCAGAGTGTGGCTGCAGCGCATCTCTACCCGGACCGAGTGCAACGCCTTGTCAGCATCAGTGGATGTGCTCGAAGTGCGCCGGCTAGTATTGCGCTACGATTTGCACAGAGAAGTGGTGAGTGTGTCGTGGCGGCCGGTCAAAAAAGCTGTTGACTTACATTTTGTGATGATCGTGTGTTGATTGGCAGTGCTCATGTCGGATCCGAACTGGAACCGAGGCTTTTACTATGGTCAAGTGCCTCCTCATACTGGCATGAAGTTGGCTCGTCAGATTGCAACCATCACGTACCGAAGTGGACCGGAGTGGGAGCAACGATTTGGCAGGCAAAGGAGGAAAGTCAGCAAAGACATCGATGCCGCCGTTGCCGACCCAGCTCTGTGCCCCGACTTCTTAATCGAAAATTACCTGGACTATCAGGGGGAACAATTTTGTCTGAAATATGACGCCAACAGCCTCATCTACGTCAGCAAAGCAATGGACTTGTTCGATATGAGTCAAGATGCACTCGATGATTTGGAGAGGCGAAAGCAACTACGAGCAAGTAGCGAATTATCTACCGAAGGCTCTGCGCTCTCGAGTGCTGCTGGCACCACAACGCAAATGCAAGGCGAAGGACAGCCCCCGGCGGCTCAGCCAAAGCGCAAGTACATTCAGACCTTGTCCTCGCCTAGTGCACACACGTATTTGCCATCCTTGGCCAAAGGATTGGAGCGATTGTCCAGCATTCCGACGTTGATCATGGGTGCGCAGTCGGACATTCTCTTCCCCATCGATCAACAACGAGAGCTAGCAGAATGCCTTCGCCGTAATGGCAATAGTCATGTAAGGTACTACGAGCTCGACTCAGCACTAGGACATGATAGTTTCTTGTGAGTTGGGTTAGGATGTGGACTGCCCGGTGATCGATGCTTACACAGGTCACTTCACCTACTTAGAATCGACGTCGAAAACTTTGGAGGTGCGATAAAGGGCTTTCTAGGGTAGCCGGCCTAAGCTGTTCGTTTGTACCAAAAGCCTCTCTTCAGAAGTGTCGAATTCCGTCCTACAATCGCACTAGCACGGGCAGCCCTTGATGCACCCACCCGTGTCTCTATGCAAGGACCTTTACAGGACCGAGAGTGGAGAGGAGTGAATGTTGGCCACGAATACTCGTTCCTCCATCATATCACAGCAGATTGCACTTCCATCTACAAGTGCAGGCAGCTTTTTGAGGAGGATCGAGCTTCTCCGGTTATCTAATCTGATTCGTATCTGTACTGCAGAATACAGGCTGATATCGAGACAAATACAACAGAGAGTGTCCTGAGACATGATGAGCAGAGGAAGGTCAGCCCCGTATCGTGCATACCCATACCGGTATTGTGAGCGCAACGATGGAAAGGGTCACCTGCCATTGCCCTGGCACCTCCACCTTGGAGAGATGCACAGGCGTCCTTATTTTTTAAATGCCCACTGGTATCCCCCTTACACATCTCACTGCTATCCATCCCGTCCTCGCATCTCTTCTCCTTCATCGTAGCGATGTCGACGACCAGGCAAGAATTGTTGATTGAAGTCTACACAGACCCGATGTGCCCTTGGTGTTGGATTGGTCACGCAAGATTGGAGCAGACTTTACAGAGTAATGAGTTCAAAGAGGAGATTGGAACATCGATGAAGCCGGTGGTAAAGTTGCGACCATACATTCTGGACAACAGGCTGCCAGCCACAAGCTTCACGCCCCCTTCTGAAAAGTATGTTTCCATTGAAGCGACCAATTGGCAAGTGGGAGCACCCCCGACCAAAAAGGAGTACTACAGTAAAAAGTGGGTTTTGCCTTAGCGCGGGATTTCCATCCGATCCGGCTTTTGTGGTCAGCTTGTACTGACATAGGGATTGCATTGACTGCGCAGATTCACCAATTTAGAGGCATTCGATGCAAAGATCTCCAAGGCAGCCAAGGAGGTGAATCTGAGTGGCTTTGAATGGCTTACGGAGGGGAAAGTGGGTGCGACCTGGCTAGCGCATCGACTGTTGTGGTACGCCCTTCAACAAGACGAGAACGGACAGCAGCACACTTCAGACGATGAACAGTATCAACCTGCCCTACAAGAGAGGCTAGCGTTGCGACTCTATGAAGCCTTTCACCAACACAGTCAAGATCTTAGCAACGTAGAAGTGTTGGCGGAAATAGCGGTAGTAGCAGAGCTCTTTAAAAGCATCTCATCAGCAAGAGAGTGGCTTCAAAGTGACGATGGCGACTATGAAGTGAACCAGGCTGCTGATGTCGGTCTGATGAATGGTGTCATGAGTGTTCCCTTTCTGATTGTTCAGGTGTGTTTGGCTTCTGCGTTTAAAGGGACTATTTTGCTTACTCCAGTTCACTGACATTTACTCTGAAACCCGTTGTGCTCTATCTACATTACGCTGACAGGACGGCTCAGATCACAGCTCGGAGGTCATGGATCACGCGGGATTGATGCGAATGTTCAGGATCCAAGCTGAGGCGAATAGATGACAGCTTTTGTCACACAGTCGCACAACCTTGTAGCTGGAGGGTCACATGCCCTGCCCTGCTCTCTGCCCCTTGCTCAGTGAGGCACGCTTTCATGCCACCACTGCCAAGTCAAACCCCCGTACTTTTCCCATGTCCGATGTCCGCATTTTTTTCCTTTCTTGCCCACGAAAAGATTACCACACTAGCGCGATGATTGAGAGAGAGATGCAGAAGAAAAGGGTACTTTGCGGGGTTCTTTCCTGTAAACATTTTAAGGTCAAAATAGAAATTCTATTGGAACTTCTTCGATTGTTGTGCTTCGCCACCGATTTGTGAAAGGCACGCAGATTTGACTTTCCCCAGAGGGCGTTGAGTAAGGAACGAGAGGATTGGGCTTGTTTCCTATCTCCTCCTCCTCCTCCTCCCTCTTCCCTTACTTCTCCCAACAATACGCTCGAGGATCTGAGACGACCCTGCCAGCATGTCTTCCACTCGCATCATGATCAAAGCTACCGACATTTGGAACGAGAATCAAAAGGTGGTGAGTCGAAGTGCATGAAATGCAGGGAGAAGAAGCAAAGCATCCCTTTTCCCGCACAGCTGACACATCAATTATTTGCTCCTCTCGCAGGCCATGAGCGCCATTGCAGATGCCCTCGTTCCTCACCTGGACGGCGCTGATGCTGCGAAAGTGGTGGCGAATCTCCCACTTACTGCCAGCGATCGTCAGCGTGAATTGGTGACGAATTTCGCGCGCGATGGGTGGATCGACCATCCTCAATTGATGGACTCACTTGCCCACCAGGCTTCGAAGTCGCTATCAAAAGCTACCTTGGGAGACATCAACTTACTGCTTACAATTTTGAGCACTCGAGCTGGTACGTTTGCTGTTAGTGGTCATATCGGTCCCTTCCACACCTTGGACCGGAAGATAAGAGAGAAGATCATTCTACGATGGGCCGCTTCACCCATTCCACTGATGCAAAAAGCAGCAGCCGGCTTTAAAGGCCTCACTCTGATTGTCTACTACCGATTCAATCAACTCGCTTGGGAGGCTGTCGGCTACCAGGACGCACCAGCTGTCGACTGGAGCGAGGCAGCCGAGGCCGAGGAGAAGGAGGAACACTACGCCTACGTGTTCGAGAACGAGAAGATCTCTTCTCAATCTCTCAACACGGAGGTTGTCCTGGATACAGACGTTCTTGTTATTGGCTCTGGGTCAGGAGGGGGTGTAGTAGCTGCCTATCTGGCTCAAAGTGGAGTGAGAGTCTTGGTCGCAGAGAAAGGAAACTACATGCGCTCGACCGATATGAAGGGACGAGAAGATCAGGGCTATCCCGAACTCTACGAAGGAGAAGGGTTATTGCCCACCGAAGACGGGAGTATCAATGTCTTGGCCGGTTCGACATTCGGAGGAGGCACGACCGTCAACTGGTCAGCTTCGCTCAAGCCACGCCATTACGTTCGTGAAGCCTGGGCAAATACGTACGGACTGCCATACTTTCGCAGTCCACTGTTTACCGACGACCTCAACGCCGTTTGCCAACGAATGGGTTGCTCGACGACCGCTATCAAACACAATGCTGCCAATTCACTTCTGGCTCTAGGAGCTCAAAGAGCTGGTCATCCGGTAGAGGCAGTGCCTCAAAACACCGGTGGACACGTTCACTACTGTGGAAAGTGTCAGTTGGGTTGCATCTCTGGACACAAGCAGGGAGGCATCTTGACATGGCTTAAGGATGCCGCCTTATCTGGAAACGGAGCTTTTGTCACCAACTGCAATATCGAGAGGATTCTGTTCGACAACGATACCAAACGCACGGCCATCGGTGCTGTTGCTACTGTTGATGGGCGCAAAGTCACGATCCGTGCCAACCGCGGTGTGGTGGTCTGTGGCGGGTCGATTCAGACCCCAGCGATTTTGCTACGAAGCCCCGAACTCAAATACAACAGTCAGATTGGTCAACACTTGCACTTGCATCCCACTACGACTGTCACTGGAATCTACGATTTCCCCATCAATCCATGGGAAGGTGGCCTGCTCACCATGGTGTCAAATGCTGCCGAGTTGATCGATCAAGCTGGTTGGGGCTGCAAGATCGAGGTCATCGCCTCTTCTCCCTCCCTTCATGCCGCCTTCTCCACGTTTGAGGATGCAGAGAGTCACAAGGCAGATATGTTACGCTACTCTCATTCTTTTGAGTTGATCGTCATTTGTCGTGACAGAGAAGCCGGTAACGTCTTCCTCGACAAGGAAGGAAATGCTCGAATGAATTACACCATCTCTAAGCATGACCAATATTCACTCCTTCAGGGAATTCTCAAAGCTTGCGACATTCACATGATGGCAGGGGCTAGCAAGATCGGAACCGTTCAGACTGGCATGAAATCATTCAAACCTTCCTTGAGTGCTCAATTCACTCCTCAATCATCGCCCACCCTGCCTGAAAGTGTCACAATTCCAGGCACGTCTACCCTGGTTGATTCGATTCCTCGGAACTTGGCCGATCCAGAATACGTTCAGTGGAGATCCCAAGTGGAGAAGACGGGTGCAAGTCGATATTGGTGCACGACTGGTAGCGCTCATCAGATGGGCAGTTGTCGACTCGGTACTTCCCCCCGCACGTCAGCACTTGATCCACAAGGAAGAGTCTGGGGCGCCAAGAACCTGTGGGTAGCCGATGCAAGCGCCCTTTGTGAAAGTACGGGCGTGAATCCAATGGTCACCACCATGGCCACCGCTCGAGGGATTGCTCGCAATGTAGCTTCAGAGATTGGCGCAGCACAATCTGGCGAGGCCAGCCAAGGTTTAGCAGCTCGGGAGGCAAGATTATGATTCTTTGCCCCTTGCCACCCTTGCCTTTCCCGTCTTCTTCCTCCTCTACCAACTCCTTACTTTGACCACTCCTGCACGACATACCACCAATCACATCACACCCTGTGCTATGTAAATACAGTATACACAATAGATAGCTGGAATATTAGACGATATGGATGTCATCGATGACGCTTACTGTACAATGGTCGATTTGAATAGAAAGCCCCCCACCGTCCGTTGCTCGTCTCAGCCTGATGCGGAAGTGATTACTGTTGCGCCTCTACCCCCTCGACTCCACGCAACTGCCTCTCCCACGGCCTCTACTCGGAACAGCATTGCATTTTCCCTCCCTGCACACTGAATGTCCATGTTCCACGCTTTACTGGGCAGAAGTGTTGGAGTCGAGGTGGAGGAGATGGAAAGACTGTTAAGATTGACTAAAGGTCGAGAGGCCCGATCTCGTGAACGAAGCTTTCGAAGCGGATCTGATGGCATCGGTAGCTGCGGCAGGACCTTTTGACGGGCCAAGCAAGGTCTGAATAGAGAATGAATGCAGATCTACTCAACCATCAACAAAGGAAAGAAAAAAAAAAGGATTAGCTCGCTCTCAACTGATCGTCTCGCGCATGTAGGCCATCTGCCAACACTCACTTCCCCATGACAATCTCGAGCTTTACCGCTACGAAGACCCCTGATCTCGATCCACAGGTCGGCATCCAAGAGCAGTCTCCGTATTAGACTGTCTACCCTCCAATCTACACCGGCATTCGTCGCCGTCACCTCTCCGTTTGCGTCTATCTTGTCGTCACTTTCTTTCGACTCTTCCGTGAAGAAGTCTGCAACTTCCTCGTAAAGCTCATCCTCGTTTTCTTCTCCAGCATCATCAGCATCGAAGCCAGTGCCGACTCCATACGATCCTCCTCTTGAAGGCTGAATATGTGGCGCTGGAGCTATGATAGAAGAGCTCTCTGCTGTCAAGTGAGTCAGTAGAATGGCCATGTTCTGCGACGTACAGGATAACAAACATGAGTCTAGGATGGCAGCTTTTCCTCGTTCCTCGTGTTTCACTCACAACACCGCATGTCTTGCGAAGGCGCTCTTCTATCCATGTACCAAGCAAAAGTCCGACCGAATCACGTTGAATCGCACCCTTTTTCTTGCTGCGGAGAAGCTGCACTCGAGGATCTACTCTTCCTGATTCATCATCCAATTCCCTTTCGTCATCCAGTGCTGAAATGGACCAAGCTAGAGCACTGGCATCGTCCACGACGACCAGACATCTCGCCATTCCTAATTCGCTCCCTGAAGCTATTTCTTCTGATTCTTCACTTATTTGCGTGTATCGGGTGGCGACAGAAAGCTGCTCTTCCACTCTTGTATGCAGGCGATCAAGGGCTGCACTTTGACTGGCTGCACTAGCGGTTGGCTGCTCTAAAATCTCCTCCATAGCATCAATATAAATGAAAGATTGCTTGCTGACATTCACTCCATTTCGTCGAAGAGCACTGCGATGATGATTCTCGTTCGAACCATCGCAGCCGATCCATATCACGACTCTCTTGTCTCTTTTACGACTGCTTCCTTCAGCGCTATTCAAGAAGATTCGGGCATAATGTAGAGGCAAGAAATTGGTCGGAGCAGGATAGGAGGAAGTTCCGAGCAGATGAGTAGTTGGTGGAGGTATAGGAGTACGCCCATCAGATGTCTCAAAAGTCAGCATGGACGAAAAAAGGGTCATTGCAGCATCGAAAACGTCTGATCAGGGTGACTACGGGTTCAGTGAAAGGCAGCATTCATTTCCATTTGAACGGTGTCACAATTGTTGACTCCAATCTTCGACCGAAAAAGAGATCGACTCGATCAAATTTAAGAAGTACACGTGTTTAGCTGTGTAGGGCTACCATGCGCTACTACTATTAAATACACGTGATTTCGGGAACGTGAAAACACCCGATTGACGCTCTCCTGGCCCCTATTTGCGCCCTCTGACGTTGCAGGCATGACCATGCACTCCTATCGGATCACTCTCCCTATGTAAAATAGACGCTCTCATGGAATTTGATGAAGTTTTCCTATAAGAGAAGATGGTGTGTTGGTTTTGTGCGCGTCCAAAAAGCTATCACTGAGAAATACGCACTACGCCATCATTTTTTAGAAATTTTGCACCATGGTGTCAGCGGTATCTCACTTTGTAGCATACTCTAATTAAAAATGTACAATTTTAAAAAGATGAAACAATACAGAAGATAGTAATGAACAACTTCTATTAAGTTCAAAACTGATTTTATTGTGTATTGATTCCAGAATCATGCTGATCGGGTACACCATTGAAAATGACCTTGAAATGCTACAAAGGCCGTTTACTTGTCAGCATGATTAATAACTGGTCGTTTTTAAGCATTGAATCGTTTTTTCCACTAATTTCGCATATAATTGTAGAGTATGAACTCAACACAACGTCTATCAGATAAGATAGCAAAATCGGGTCATTTTAGGACCGTGAAACTGCCATAATGACCCAAATTTGACCATTTTTCCATCTACGAAGCTCATTTGCGTGATCTACAGGCTACTTCAAGGCATAAAATTGATAGGTAAGATTGCTCTGATACACAGCTAAAACATTTACTAAGTTCTAAAATACATTGTAGTGACAAAAGAAGGAGATAATTGAAGTCGAGTCTGTTTTTGGGGGTCAGTTAAAGTGAAGTTGAGAAATGTGTGCCGACACACCCTTATTGAGAACAAACGGTCATTATAAATGAATAGAGTGCTAGATATGATACTACAAATGATCCACTCAACTTATTGGAGCTTGAAGCTCTTGCGCGGAGGCAGTAGAGCTAGTTTCGCGTAAATCCTGTACCGTGACCATGACTTTTTTTGTAGTATTGACCCTTCTGGCGTAGTGGCTCGATACCTCTATATCTCCTCTCTTTCATATGTATTGTCTCATTTTTTTTCTCACTCCATATATATAATACTGTACTTTTCTACATTGTATCAAAGTCTCGAGCTCATTGAACAACGTTATGGTAGTACCGTTATTGCCATCGATACACCGTGTATGGTGTTCGCGTTCCCGGGACTTTTTGACTGGTTTTTTAGGGCCTAATAAAATTTCACACTTAGAGCAGCTCACTCAAAACGGCATGTTTTACACTTTTTGCTTCAGACAAGTTGGTTCAGAATCTTCATACGATTCTATTTCATTAGATGCTATTTTACATGGGGAGGCCAGTCATGGTGATACAGCATGTCGTACACGGCGTATTCGATAGTGGTCAAAAAACCCACGTGTATTTAATAGTAGTAGCGCATGGTAGGTAGGTAGGGTTCAGGCTGAAGTATAGTTTTAGCTTGGGTGTTGGCTCCCCCGTGAAGTATAGAATCAATAAATTTTAAAGTTTCAAAGAGGTAACCGTCGGGGCATGGAATTTTGGACTTAGGGGCTCAAAGGGTGCCATCCTCTTCCTCCTTCCACGACTTTACCATGACATTTTAACGACTTTCACGATATCCAGTATACCCCCTGTAATGACTGCAGCATCACTTTACGACCAGACACATTCTAATGAATCATGAAACCACTCATGTAACGACAACATAATCACCGACACGATGGTCAACTTCACCTGTCCTGTCTTGGCGGCAGAAACAGACCCTGTGCCATTCTATACGAACGGCAACATAAATTTCAAGGCACACGATGTAGGGTGGATCGTCTGTGGCTTCTTCACATTGATTGCGTCTTGCACGTCCTTTTGGTTGGTGTGGAAACATCTCACTTACTACACCTGTCCCCAACAACAACGTCACATCGTTCGACTACTCTTCATGGTCCCCATCTACGCCATCGTCAGCACCCTTAGCTACGTCTTCTACAGGAACGGGATCTACTACCAAACGATTCGAGACTGCTACGAGGCCGTCGTCATTACTTCGTTCTTCAATCTCCTGCTCCAGTACATCGGCGACACTCCCGCTGAACAACAGGAGGTTTTCCGAGAGGTGAAGCTGCAGAAGTGGTTCTTCCCAATGAATTATTGGAAGTATCGGCCTGATGGACTTCATTTCCTGTGGTTGATGAAGATCTTTATCCTGCAGTACGCCATCGTTCGACCAGTGTGCACCTTGACCGCAGTGGGCCTGCAGTACTATGGCATCTACTGCCTCGAATCGTGGGAGCCATACTTTGGCCACATTTGGATCGCACTGGCCATCAGCGTCAGTGTTGCTCTGGCCATGTACTGCATCGTGCAGTTCTACCTTCCCATACAGGAACAGCTCAAGCCGTACTCGCCTATTCTCAAGTTCTTTGCCGTCAAAAGTGTCGTCTTTCTCACTTTTTGGCAGGACAGTTTCCTAAGCATTCTTGTGTACTTTGGTGCAATTAAGCAGTCAGAGTATATGACGGCAGCTGACATTCAGGTTGGGATCAATGCGCTCCTGGAAACATTTGAGATGGTGATCTTTGGCTTCATCCACATCACCGCTTTCACCTACCTCATCTATCGCCCAGCCGATCGCAAGAGAACAACGAAGAGATTCAAGGCTTTGTTGGATGTGCTTGACTTTAGAGATTGGTGGTACGACATGAAGAGCACGTCTCGATACGTCGCGGCAAAGAGTAGAGGCAAGGACTTCACAGTGGTCGACGACATTCGACGAGAGAAATACCAACATCTGGAGAGGGCATTGGGGCGAGATCGATGGGCACATCTTGAAGAGGAGCGCCATCGGGGAAAGCAAAAGATGCCAAGCTTCTGGAAAGACGGAGGAGCAGCAACAGCAGCAGCAAACGAATCGGACTTCCTGATGAGCACATCGGACCAGGAGAAAGTTCCTGATGCGGACGTGCTGGAGAAGGGAGGAGATTGGCGAGAAGAAAGTCTTGCATTGCGAGAAGACTATGGACGTGTCAGTGAGGGAAGGAAGTATGAGGGAGATTCTCCCTTGGAAGTGAGAGGAAGGGGTGGTGTCAGCTCAACGAATTCACTCGAGAAGCTTGCTCTGCCATGTGTAGGCTATGCTCGCGCCGTACAGAGTGACTCAGCTATAGACGTCCACCCAGAGTTGAGCCAATACCACCGCACAGCAGCAGAAGTCGACAACGACAGAAACGAGTTTGTAGAGGCCAATGGTGAAGAGGATAACGATGTCTTCATCCCTCGCAAGGGTGGAAGAGCTCAAAAGGAAGCCAGTCTAGGGTTGGGGACGTGGTGGAGGACGTTTCGAGACAGGACTTCGTATCATGGCCTGGAGGAAGTCGGGAACTTTAGACCAGGTGATGAAGAAGAGGAGGAAGAGAGAGTCGCACCGGCTAAAGCCACGAGAAGTAGCCATCAGATAGCACCCGAGAAGGAGAGATGCGAGGACCGCAATTGTAATTCGATATCACTATCATCACAGGTACAAAGAGAAAGCAAAGTATCGAGCACGTCGGCAGATGCTTCTGCTAGTGTGCTTGGGAGCCGAGACTCGCCCCTGTCTTTGATCATCAACGAGCATCTACAAGACGAGGAGAGGAGTCGAGAATTTGGAGGTGGTTTGGCGAAGTTCGTGTCATCCTCACACGAGAAGCAAGTAGCCATCATTGGAGATGACAGGTTGATGGTGAGGCATGGCTCAAGTAGGGCTGCCATGGAAGATCAGGAAAGGTTCACAGCAAGTCAAAAGATCGTCTATAAATTGGAGGGGAGGAGTGGGGTAGTGAAGGGCGACTCTCTTACTTTTAGCGACGCCAGCTTTTCAGGTATGGGCGCACTTGCCGATACTCCTGCGAGCTCGATGAGTACGGCAGCGTTGCAAAAATCAAGGAGACAATCTAAGCAGCCAGCCGGAGTCATCAAGATGACATATTTGAAAGGCAAAAGTGCTCCTATTGTTCTGCACAATCCAACGTACACAAGTCGAACGCTAACGGATTCACCCTTGACGTACGCAGCTGCTCTACCTCGAACGTCGTTCCCTTCCATCAGCTTACCATCTGCAGAAATACACAAGCAATTGAGAGGAAAAGAGAAGAATGGTGATACGAGATCTGTTTTTCTGCGAAGAGACGATCCCGAAGCTGATCCTATTCAGGTGGCAGGTACAGTCATTGCAGGACCGCAGAGTTTTAGTCAGAAAAATACACTTCAAAGTCAAGCGGAGAAGGAAGGAAAGGAGCAGCGAAGGCAAATGCAGACTGAAGAGCTCCATCGCGGGCGCCAAGGAAGAGCACAGGAGCAGCAGCGTACAATTGCGCGAGAGAGTCAGGCACACACTCGACAACAAAGAACGACAACATCCAGACAACAGCCAACCACTTCTCAGGGAGACCCGTCCAATCGTAACAGGCCACAATGGACGAGTCTGCGTCCACAAGCGGAGGAACAGGACGCTCGTCAAAGTGCTTGCCATCTCAGAAGCCCCATTGGCAGGAAGGATCGACCGCTTGAGCCATACATTGCACTGCCCGCTCCTTCGCAACTCGCTCAAATCGATAATCGTCAGGATCCTTTTGCAGCTGCGGTATTCGCTTCATCTACTTCTAATTGTGACTCTCGGATCGTTGATGCAAGGAGACAGTCTAACTTGCAGAACACGGCAGGAAGAGGTTCGTACCAGGCACCGAAAAGGAGCAGAATCGAAGAAGGCGTCGGAAATGCTCCCCTCTCCTTCGAAGTGGGCTCCCTCCTATCGTATCAGGATGTCATCAATGTCACAAGTCCTCAGAACAAGGCATCCCATCGACAATACCTTCATCGCTCCCAATACCCACTTCATCGCCAGCAGCCGCAGCGCACTCGTCACTTCTCAAATCCTCCTCAAAGCAAAGATTATGCGCGTCACCAGCCAGGCCCTACCCCTCCTCCTGAACAGCACCATTTTACCCTTCAAAATCCTCTTGGACACTCGACTGGCAGTGCGGTCAGACCAGCGGCCATTGCTTCCTACGATCGATTTAGCGGCGAGCCCATCTGGGTGAATGATAGGCAGACTTTGTCCCGAGTCGAATCACGCAGAAGACAGTACGAGGCCCCACCAGGCTTCCAATTCGACTACCTTGATTAAGACTGCTCTGGTCATTGTTTCCCTCCCTCTTCGAGTTGCTAGTTTGATTGCTCTGAGTAGTAGAAATACATTGCCGTCTCCATTGAATGGTTCGTTTTCACTGATTATGCGCTACTATTCATCTCGCATTTAAATGCACCACATCATCGTCCACAATCACGTCTTCTTCCTCGTAGTCTTCTTCTCCCCCATGAGTGTCGGCTATCACTGTTGCATCATCTCCAAATTGTTTTCCCCCCGTCTGCGTGCCCTCTACAACAGCCTCTGTTGCCATGCGTAAACTCTCCTGAGCGGCATTGATGTCAATACCTCGTAATTGTGAGTTAATGGTACCAACTCCAGCCATGCCCTCTGCAGCTATTGCCTCTTCCTGCCTTTCTTCCTCTTCTCTTATCCTCCTCTTCTCTCTCCTTTGTTCTTCCAGCGCTCTCAAATCGTCCATGCCGAGCGTTCCGCTTGACTGCTTTCTTCCCAGACCACTGCTGCTCTTACTGGTACTGCCATGTTGGTCGTTCAAGATCGTGAAGCTAGGTAGTGGACCACGAATTTGTTTTGTGTTCAACCTTTCACCCAACGAATCGGCTAGATCATCCACCTTTGCTTTCACTTCTTCTCCCAAGAAAGTGTTGAGAAAACCACCCAATCTACCGACGACGCCAGTCGAAATGTCCTTAGAATAAGCTCTGGCAGAAGTGCCGTTCATCGGAAAGGATGTCACTGTAGCCGGAGCAGAGGTGGTTCCTTTACTCGTCGCTCTACTATTCTTATCTATGGAGCTTGACATGCTACTGCTGGCACTCATTTGAGTCTCTGATGAGGTGATATCGTGCCATATGCTTGTTCCGTTGATACTCGCCTTATGTGGTACTTCCAATCGGAAGGACGCCGGCAATTGAGAGGAGAAGAAAGTATCGAGGAGGGGATTGGAAAGGCACATCATTCGAAATGCGGGAAGGCTCAAGAAATTGGCATCCGAGTCCGTCACCTCCCGAGACGAAGCTGTGCCAGGAGTATGTCGATCGTCTGTGCCCTCCTCTGTCACACCATTGCCCCTGCTTGCAGTCCCCGACTCCTCCATTAAAAAGGGCAAGCAGGAAGCGATGAAGAAGAAGAGTTGACGGTAGAAGGAGAAGCTGGTAGAGACGCTAGGGTTAGAGATCGAGAGTTGGGCGCGTCTCAATGCAGATGCGTGCAGGGGCCATGTAATGCAAAATTGCAACTCAAAAAAAGCCTCGCACATGCAACATCCAAGCCTCCCTCCCTCGCGAGATATCAGCAAGACTGTAGTGATAGCATTCGTGTGCAAGATGTAGTAGGATAATTACAGCAAATACATGCCTGCTTCTGGCTAATTCTTCTGAAGCTTTTGAAGTTCGAGGGAAAGCTTTGACCTGGCACGAATCTTATGTCCCCATCGAATCAATACAAATGGCACCACACCTAGGACAACACCCAACAGACCCGAAAGTGTGCTGGCCCAATGGTAGTCGAGGTTGTGATACCTGTGCATTTTAGGAAAAGGAATGGTAAAGAGAGAGTGTGAATGTGTGTAAGAGGGCGAGGCGCTTCAGTATGCCATTCAAGTGTGACAAGAGAAGGCTTCCTTTTCCGGTTGACTTACATCTGCTCAACGAATAGAGGAAAGGCGAATGCAAAGATGTTTCTAGCAAAGGACTGGGCAGCCAATGCAGAGCTGGCGTATATCAAGTATGCTGATTAGCGAGAAAAGGGGAAGGGTGAATTTCAGCAAGAAAGTAAAAGGGTGGGCATAGATCACAAGTATCTCTGTCGTCACACTCTCACCATCTGCAAGATAATTGAACACGGCGAGGTAGATGACGTAGACGGCCCACATGAGGACCGTGATACCGACGACACTAGAAATAGAGATGAAGTTGAGGATGAGCATAATCGTCAACAAAAATCCATGGCCTTTTACAGATCGCCACTCACGGTCCTGCTATGCTAACATGTGGATAGGCAGTCCAGCCATCTACAAGAGCAGAGATCGAACGCCTGTCAGCATCGGGACAACACAGCATCTTCTTCTGACTGACGCACAGATGAAGCACCCAATGGGGAAGAAGACAGCAGCAACGCAAGCCCCATACAGACGGGCTTCCGGACCTTTTGTCGGAAATTTCTTGGCGTAGACTACGTCCTGCAGGGGATTTGTCAACTGGCCGAGAAGAGCACCACCACAGATGGCCAGGAAGACGAGACCAGTCTGATGAGAGATGTAAGAAGGGACAAGGAAGAAGAAGGAGGAAAAGAAAAAGAAGGAAGACGAGACCGACTGGGCGTCAGTGTACCAAGACGCAGTTGACGGCTCTTCAAATGCCCCTCGACGACATACCTGACCCGGTGTGAAGTTGTGCAGAGCAGTGATGAGCCCGATAGACTCGAGTAGCATGTACATGAATCCCCATAGGAATGCGACCCACAGACTGAAGACTGTGACGATAGGTTCGGTGAAGAGCACTGATGGGTTCGCACGTAAGTTGCGTAAGTTTCAACGAAAGTGCACAGAGGCAAAAGAACGGCACCCTTCATGTGAACTCACTCGTTAGGGGACGAGTCAGACTATTCTTGATCAGAATCGGTATGCTTGCCCTCTCTTGTTCTGCTTTCGCCCGATACCTCTGATCGCCTGTTTCCTTTCTTAGTCGTGCAGCCTTCCGAGTGAGCAAGACGCTTCCTCGTGTTTCCTTGAGCAACAAGACCAAGACAATGAATCCTGCTCCAGTATAGATCGCTTGGATGTACTGAATCCATCTCCACCCTAATGCTGTGTTGCCTTCAACGAAGCCGGCCCAGAATGGACCGAAGCCTGTTCCGAAAATAGCACCCATGGCGAAAAGTCCCATCGGTGGTCCCCGCTCCTTGGAATTCCAGATATCTACCAGAAAAGGAAAAAAAAAGTAAGTATGGTATAGCTGTTCCCTTTCATATCCTCCTGTCCTCCGCTAGAGTGACTGGGACGAGAAGAGAGACGCACCAGCTATTGTTCCGCCTACCATGGTGCTCCCCGTGCTGCCGAAAGCGCCCGAGAGAAAACGTAGTATAATAACGGTTGGCATATTCCTGGCGAATCCAACACCGATGAAGAGGACCGTATAGAGCAGATGGGAGACAAGATAGATCGGATTTCTGCCAAAAACCTGAGATAGGAAAGGTTCTGCCGTCAGTAAGAAAGAGTGGCGAGCTTGTTCGCTTCGACTGACCTCAGATAGAGGTGCAAGAACGAGTGGTGGCAGACCGAATCCCAATGCATAGATAGAGATACCGAGGAGGGAAAGCTCGTGGTTGGTATTGTTGAGATCAGCTTCCATGCTGGGAATGCCAGGCACGTAGCTAGGAAGCGGAACAACGGCGTCAGCGAGAGGAGGGAGTGTCTGTGAAGCCGACATCTACGTACGCTCCTGCTGTAGCGGCAACTTCTGCTGTGAAGAAGACCGCGAGAATCGTTGTCAACCATTTCTGTCTCCGTGAAAAGTTGAAGGGGTTCTCGGGGTCTGTGAAGACGAGGCATTCGCTTCAGTTGTCACGAAAAAAAAAAGAGAAGTGTGAATGTATCGAATCTCTTAGTCGAGAAGGCTCACCATTCTCTTCAAATTCCACCCAAATCACCTCCCCTTCATCTTCCTGTCGTTTCTCCTCGACTTTCATCTCCTGCATCTTATTCATCTCCAGATTCGATGGCGTGACTGGTTCTCCATCCCTGCCATTCTCGAGGGGCAGTGCTCCGGACCTGTGACTTTCGCTATTCAGGGTATATGGATCGAGTGTGGGGGAAGACCCGTCTGTTGAAGGGTCAGTGGCGTTGTCGTTCGTGGCCTTCATGCTGCTTGATCAAGGATCGACAGACGGTGCAGGAGACATACGTTGCAGTAGTGAAGAAAGAAAAGTGGAGACACAAGAGGAGAGCAATTACCCCGTAGTAGCCGGCAAAATGTCCCAAATATAAAAATTAGTGAATTCAAACATCGAATTTTGCGAATGTATCGAATAGAGACGGTCGGGTAAACTAGATTTCGCTCCTAACGGTCCCAATAAATTCGCGGTGTCCAAGATACAGTAGTTGTTTTCGCACTTGTCACCGCGTGGGGAAGCCACAGGAGGTCGACCCGCCACCTTCTTGTTTCCGGCGGTAGCGAAGAAGCGTGATGCTCTCTGTCACCAGTAAAGCTCGGCATCTACACGTTTGATCGTTTTGCACACTCACACCCATGTGATCAAATTTCACACAGCTCCGCACGCCTAGTCGTACGCTACTATTTCCACCAGTGGAGTGTCTAAATTAATGATATTGCATTGTGGTAAGGCAGCAGGACAATGTGAATGCCGGAGAAAATTAGAGGAGATTAGTACGTAATGTAGGCAATGTTGAGCATGGGAAATCCTATCAATAGACCGGTCCAGAAGATGACGTTGCCGACTGTCTCGTTGCGCTTCACGAAAGGGATCTGATGGAGGACAGAAAGGTAAGATAGGTAAGAACGTCTGAGCTCTGATCCTTTTCTGCAAGCGAGTAGACTTACCTGACCTAGGGCAATAAGAGGAAGTTGTGCCATCTGCATTGCGAAGAGGTAACCTCTAATCTTCCCACTGACGATGGCCATGACCAGCTCATGTAAAAGCGAAGAGAGTAGAAAGGTGACAAAGATAGCACCTGAACGTGACACACCAACAGTGATGGAACTAGCATAGACATGTCTAGATAGAGACGAATTGGGGGGAAAGGAAAGGCGAGGAGGCTTTGAGTGAAAAGCTGACACAGGAGGGCGTAGATGTGCAACTCACCGCAAGAGAAAGCTATGTACGGGTCGGTTCCATCGCCGGGAAAAGACGTCCATCGATGTTGCATTCCACCAGTCTTCATAGAAGAGTCGATCGGCAAAGCTGCCAAAGGAAAGGAGAAGGGAAGGGCGATCAGTACATTTTCCGTGTGAGTGCACGACAAAGCACAGAGCTCACCATGTCAATTCGGCAAACCACTGGCAAATGCACTCGAACCTGCGGGGAAATACATCAGTCAGAGGCGTACAATATCGCACTTCGAGTCAAGTACCCACATGATGAAGAAAATTAGCAGATACTTGAGAAGCGGACGATATTCATTAGCTCGATTCGTGAAACACACTTCTTCCGGCTCCGATCAGAACTTACATTGATCATCATCGGTACGGCGAGTTCGAGGAAAGTCCGCAAGAGAGGGGTGGATGGATCAGGTTGATGTGGCATGATCCAATGTTCGGTAATGACATAAATGACGAAAAAGGTACCAAAAGTCGCCAGTGCCTTTTCTAAAAGGTACAATGGCCGGATGGCTTTTGTCCTTGGATATGACAATTCGTAGACCAGGGTTGGTATTAGGAGATAATCCCAAAAGTTGGCAAATGTGATATTGCTCGGCCACGTCACAGTCTTTGTGTACACCTCCCGTTCGACGCCCTCAGCGGTGGTTGTGATGTTGGACGGCGAAGAAGTGAGATCCTCGCGAATGTTCTCCACTTCCCTTGACAATTCTGAGATGAGTTGATCAGGATGCGTCGCCAGAGGATGTGGATCACGAATGACTACCTCATTCGGGTCGTCTGATTTCCTTGTTGCCTTCTCTACTACCTCAGATGTTTTCTTGACAGAAGTTCTCCTTTCAACGATAGACGCATTCGCTCTTTGTCGTAGGATGCTGGTTCCACGCTGTGCAGGCAAGCTATTCCACTTTTCCTCTGTGTATTCTGGCTTACTTGCTTTGCTGACCGGTAGTTCTACTTCGCCGGCTAATGTGTCAATAGCATTCACCTTCACTTTCCTCCTCTCTTTCTCCTCGTCCTCCGCAACTCTCGCTCTCTTCACTGCCCTCTGCCAGGCTTTCTCAGTCACGCCAACAAATATTCCTCCCCCCTTTCCCCCCTTTCCCCCCTTTCCTCCATCTGCTTCGTCCTTCTCTACTTCGGCAACCCTCTCTTCGATCATCCCCTCCAGCCTTTTCATGCGATAGTACAAGTCTGCCATATATCCGTTAATGGCCATGTAACTGTGAATCTTCATCATCATCGAAAGCGTGTGCAACACAAAGAAGCCAGATTGTACCCATGGCCAGTCCCTGTAGGGCATTCACATGTCAACATGTGTGATGCTACTTTGCAAAAAAACAATCAAGCCTGACTATACTCACCTGTGACGTGTCCACTTGATGACAGCGGCTAATAGAAGAGCTTGCCAAGTATGCTGTACCCAGATGAGTGTAGGCCAATACCTTGTCCATCCTTTCTTCAGCACCCAAGCAAAAGGAACGCAGACAAATGTGCTTGCCACCAGTGCACCATCCGAGATCGCTAGGACGATCGCATCTTTACTAAATAAAGTGGCAAAGGTGAGGGAGATTATTTGCCCAGTGGTAGCAAATGAAGTGTAAAATGTGTTGAGCATCAATATAAAGAGACCGATCCAGAAGAGAGTATAAAATCCTCGAAATGGGTCTTTTGCAATGTCTTTGTTATGTCGATCAAAATGCGATTCTCTCGCTCGAAACGAGACCAGACCTCGAATTTTCCGTCCTTTTCGATTTGAAGTTGGTCGAAGGTGGATGGTGCCATCGCTATCGACTTGATGCGAAATACCTGAAAGTGATTTCCAGGCGAGGTAAAAGTGAATGAGAAAGTAAAACAAAAAAGGTCTCTGCAGGCTCGATATTCAGTCCCACACTGTAGGATTGGTTCACATACCTCGTATTCCAGTATGCGTAAGCGTGAAGCTTTCTTGCTCAACCTTCTTGTCTGTTTTGCGAGATATTAGCTCGGTAGTTATCGTCGTATTGCTCACTATCCCACCGTCATCTTCTGAACGCTCCGATCCTGGCGTAGAGACTGCGCTGTTAATGCTGATCGGGACAACATTGTCCTCTGCCATTAGTGTCGGATCCGTGCCTAGCATTAGCTCCGGAGACATGCAAGGGCCTCAGTCTTCCAAAGCGTCGAGGAAGGAAGGAGGGTGCTGTGCGACAAGATCAGATCTTGAGTTGCAGGTAGATTGAGGCGCAAAGAAATTTAAAGGTGGAGGAGCAGAAAGTAAAATAGAGGTTCCATGACAAGAAAATAGGCTCGCTATGTCTGCAGCAACGCGTGCCCAATGGGGTCCGCTTCTGATGGCGGCGGAGGAAAGACGGAGTCAAAAAAGGGCGAGAATCGACCTAGGTGCTGCTGTTCAGACAGGTTGCCAGGCAGTTCTGGCTGCAACTGCTGAATACCGGTACCTCACAAAGCAGCTCTCCTTCTGACCCATCATGATGACCGCACGTGGCAAGCGGAAGGCCAAATGCACTCGACAAGGTTTTTCCGCAAGCACATCGATCTCATCGTGTAGCAAGTATGAAACCCTGAAAAATCGTGATTGATTGCACTCGACAGGTCATAGAAGAGCTTCCGGAAAAGGTGACATAGGGAGAGAGGATAGAGTCGTTATAGTATCACAGTAGGGTATTCTTAGAGAAGGTGCATCATCGCATCAAGCCGGACTCTCGAGCCAGTTCAGAGCCGCCCATGGTTGGCAGAAACAGCATATTCCACTTTTCGTCAGAACTTGAGACTGACGCATCGTAGTCGAGACGGTTGACAGTATCGTTGTCCACCTTTTGACACCGATCGGATCTATTCGTAGCGATTGTGACATGGCTTTGCAACAGAGATTGAGACAGGCGAGAAAAGCCCATACCCAAGAGCTTCGCTAGTTTCCGATTGCCTGATCTCCCTGAGTTGGGACTTCTGTCCATAGAACTACTGCGCAAGCCAAATGTAGCTCGATGAAACAAGGATGCTGGCAAGAGAGGTGGAGGCGTTGAATAATTGACGTCGTTCGATTGTGTTTCATCTTCGAAATTGTAGTACTGCTCATTGCTATCCTCCTCCTCCTCCTCGTACCCCTCTTCCCCTGAACTTGTAGCCATATAGTAGTTCTCTCTCTCCAGTAGCGGGATGGAGGCCAAAGCGTCATTGCTGATCGTAATATGAGGCAGAGCTTGCTTGGCAAAGGTCAGATCGTTGGAATTATCCTGAGCGACCTTCTTTCGTTGTTGCCCGACAACGTCCCTCGACGACGGATATCTGTCAGAGACAGGGCGAGGTGCCTTCTGATTTCTTTGAGGGTTGATCGGCGGGCCGTAATAGGAGGCAGCGGATAGATCGAGTCTGCTCTGTTCTTCATATTGCTCTTGTAGGAGCATTAAGATGCTAAGACGCCAGTCAAGATAAGGGAGTTTGTCGTCTGATAGAGTACCTCGGGGCGGCCTAAGAATGCTACTGCTGCTGCTACTGCTGCTGAATGGCATCGTCTTCCTCGTCATTGCATTTCCTCGACTCTCATACACGTCCTGGTGGTGCAGAGCTTTATGGAGCATCCGGTCCTGCATAGCCCTCATTGGATCATCGGGTCTCTTCGAAGTCGAAGACGTGTTCGTTGCCAATTTCAAGCCTAGAATCTTGAGCAGCTTGGATGTCTTTTGTCGATTGGACAGCTCCATGGTGAACTACTAAGTGACACGCAACTCAAAAGGAGGACAGTAGGGATGGGTGTTGGCGGAAGAAAATGCAACACATAAAAGTACAGCTGTGAAAGGAGGTAGGGCGGCCAAGGCGGAGTGTCGAGACGACTCGATCAATTGAATCAAGCAGTGCATCTCTCCTCTGTGCGGCAATTCAAATCGAAATGGTAAGAGGTGACTGTTACTGTATTGGCTGGCTATCTCTAAATTAAGCTTGGTGCAGCAGGCAGGCTGTTGTACCCTGTCGTAAGGAAAATTTAGCGCTGTCAAAAAAGAAAAGAGTAAGGAGATTCAATTGAAAACTGGATTGCGGGGTTATATCTGCGCAGGAGGGCACTACACAAAATGTAGAGATGCAAGTTGATAAAATATCCTCTTATCTTTCGCTCCCGACCATTCCACAAGGTTACCAACACGTCCTTTCGGCCGAGCGACGTGCGACCGGCAAAAGCGAAAGCGGCTGATGAGACGCTTCGTGGTACCGGTATGCTAATTCGACACGTGCCGGCTGACAAGCCGTCGTAAGCTGGCGACAGAGGAACGCACAGTTCGGCCGTAAAGCGCGTGGGCCAATTGCCGCCTTATCTCGCCATATCTCTTCGTATTGCGTGCTAATCGCGCCAGAAGGGGGTGTCGACATTTATTTTGCAAATTGCGTGCTTGGAGCGCCAGAGAGGAAGAAAATCTCCATTCGATGGATATTCCTCCAGAATAAGGAATGCAATGAAAGGAGCTTTTTTTAAACTACATTTTCTCCGTCGTGTGCAAGATGCTACTGGAAGGAAGAGAACCGAGAGTGCTATCTAGCCGCCGATGATGCAAAAGCCCTGATGATGATTAAGAAAAAGAAAGGAGAAACAAATGGAGGTGGCAATTCGAGGAGCGGAGAGAAAGATAGGCAAGCTGTGTTTCGAGAGGAACAAAAGCCGTACCATCCCTGGGTGATCCTATATAAAGCAGAGAAGGCTACTCTTCTCTTACTCAGTCCTCTCTAAACCTCCCCTTACCTCATTGAAATAGTCCGCTACCGAGATCTTCGACACTCTCACGAGCTTTGACTGCGTTCTCATCACAGTATGGCACCTTCAGCAATATCATCTAGTCCCCCACCTCAATACTACTCTTCCCCGGAAGACCAGAGAAACGAAAAGGCGGCTCAGGATATCAAAACAGCAGCCGTCTCAAAGCCTACCAAGAAGAAGATAGTCGTCAAAGAGTACAACCCATATCTCAATCCATCCGACAAAGATTTAGGCGACAATGACGACGATTATCCTTTTCCTGGGTTGAAGCCGTCTTTCCCAAAGGACATCATCACAGCAACATACAAGCCCATACATGATGTTGTTGATCGTGGATCATTCGCCGACCCTGCATATCCTAGCCTGCGCTCATCCGCCCGATGGCAACAATTGGCCGTGAACATCGGAATGGAATTGAAATCTCTGCCCGGTCAGTCGCTGCAATTGAACAACCTCAACACAGTTCAGAGGGATGAGTTGGCCAGACTGGTGGCCGAGCGAGGAGTGGTGGTGATGCGGGATCAAAAGTTGACACCGGAAGAACTCATCCGATTCGGAGCGTACTACGGTGCAAAAGAGAGACCTCTTCACCAGCACCCGTCTTCTGGAGTCCCAAAGAGGCGTGGCCTGGATGAACTTCATGTAGTCTGGCACGACGAAAACATGCGACCGTCCGACTCCGCCTTCACTTCGACTGAATTGTGGCATTGCGACATGAGCCAAGAGATCAATTCACTCGGCTTGACAGCGCTTTACAACATCACGAACCCAGTCAACGGTGGCGGGGACACACTCTTCTGCTCCGGCTATGGATTGTACGATGCTTTTTCGCCAGCTATGCAGGCTTACTTGGAATCGCTGTCGGCATTACACTCTGGCGTGGAACAGGCAAAGGGAGCAGCTGCTGGTGGTGGACACATCCGAAGAGATCCGGTTGAATCTGTTCACCCTATCGTGCGAACTCACCCGGTCACCGGATGGAAGAGCATCTATGTCAATCCAGCCTTCACCCGGAGCATCGTAGGAGTTCCGAAGTTGGAGTCGGATCGAATCTTGGCCATGATCTACGAGGTCATGACCACCCACCCTGATCTGACACTACGAGTACGCTGGGAAACCAACACCGTTGTCCTGTGGGACAACAGAATCGTCAATCACTCAGCTACTTACGATCATTACCGACCAGACGCTACATGTCGGAGACATGCTCTACGAGTGGCGAGCACAGCAGAGATTCCTCGACAAACACTACCCAACGGTCAACCCGGTCGAAGCCGTAAGGAACAGATCTGGGAAGAGCAAGGGCTGGACGTCGAGGCGATGAAGGAGATAGGAAAGACATTAAGAAAGGGTGGCTTCAAGGACTGAGGAGAAGGGAAGGCTATTTCTGCATTCAATAGTAAACATAATCAAAACGGGCGCTTCGAGCTTGTCTCCTTTCCCCACAACACTAATTTCCCTGTCATGCCCCTATCATGTGTAACACTACCCTCATCCATACTAGACGCATCATTCAAAATGCATTTCCGTAAGCGTTCTTTAGCCACATTTGACGATCGGCCGACCAAGGATAGGGAGCTCTGGGAAGGTTTCACCAGACCGTTAGTCGCGCCGATCATTTGATGCCTTTCCCGCTCTTACTTCTCTATATTGACGCCCTTACACCTTCTTCGCGAACCGTTTGCGAGCTCCACATCGGGGCTCATACGTCTCGTCCGAGTAAGCCGCGCATATCCCCCACCCTTTCCACTTTTGCGATGGCAGGGACGAGATGAAGAGCGCCTGTACGTGTGTGTAGCTCGGAGATTCCTTCTATACGGTTCGACACATGTCTAGCCTTTCATTTAAAAAACAGTACTGTACAATAGAGTTGGTGCAAGAATGGAGGTGGAGGTATAATTGTGTAGTCTTTGTGTCGCGCGCCGGTTCTCCCCTTGGAGCAAATGTTTCCTACCCCACCCCCTCTTCGTTGCTATCTACCTCTCCTTCTCTCACAAAACTCTTGTCTCATTCTGCAGCATAATGTCCACTGCCGGAAAAAGTATCACATGTAAGGCCGCTGTTGCCTGGGAGGCTGGAAAACCTCTCTCAATCGAGACTGTCGAAGTTGGCGCTCCTAGAAAGGGCGAAGTCCGAGTCAAAGTGACATGGTTGGGTTTGTGTCATACTGTGAGCAGACTGGAATGGACGTGAAGACACAAAAACAACAAGGAAGGCAGTGCTTACTATTCCTCATATTCACCAGGATGCATACACTCTCTCTGGAAGCGATCCAGAGGGCGCCTTCCCTGCCATTCTCGGTCATGAGGGTGCAGGCGTGGTCGAGTCAGTCGGTGAAGGAGTCGACGAATTTAAAGCTGGACAGAATGTCATCCTGCTTTACACTGCCGAGTGCAAGAAGTGTAAGATGTGCACATCCGGAAAGACAAATCTTTGTTCGGTGAGTGGTCGCAGAGCGCGCCAAGGGAGGAGAGTTTTTGACTCCCAAGCAACAAATTGTCTCTCCTTTTGAACGGTAGTCCATTCGAGCATTCTCCGGTCGAGGGGTGATGCCCGATGAGACAAAGAGATTTACTTGCAAAGGCAAAGAATTGTACCACTTTATGGGAACGTCAGCCATGAGCCAGTGAGTCCTACTTCGTTCCCCTTGCGACATCGCCAATAGGTATTGATCCGGCCTGTCGCATAGGTACACTGTCGTGAGCCAGTACTCTCTTGTAGCTGTCGATTCAAAGGCTCCTCAAGAGAAGACATGCCTATTAGGTTGTGGTATTACGACTGGCTGGGGTGCGGCGACCAAGACGGCCAAGGTGGAGGAAGGTAGTACTGTTGCCGTCTTTGGTGTTGGATGCGTAGGTCTAGCCGTTCTGGAAGGAGCAGTTCATTCCAAAGCAGGTAAGATCATCGCCGTCGACACCAATGACGGGAAAGAATCGTGGGCCAAGAAATTCGGTGCTACCGACTTTGTGAACCCGACAAAGCTAAAGGATGGTCAAAGCATCGTCGACAAATTGGTGGAGATGACTGATGGCGGACTGGATTACACTTTTGACTGTACCGGAAACGTCAAGGTGATGAGAAGTGCACTAGAAGCCTGCCACAAGGGATGGGGTGTCTCTACGATTATTGGAGTGGCAGCAGCTGGTCAAGAGATTGCGACTAGACCCTTTCAATTGGTGACTGGACGCAAATGGCAAGGATCGGCATTCGGTGGTGTCAAAGGCAAGACAGACATACCTGGCCTCGTTGAAAAGTACATGAAGGGTGAATTCAAGATTGACGAGTACATTACTCACCATGTTACCTTGGATGACATCAACAAAGGCTTCGATATTATGCACGACGGATCGAGCGGGTGTATTCGAGCAGGTGAGTCGATGACATTGGTGCCGACTTCGTAGTGGGGAGGGAGAAGCGACGACTCATCATTATTCTTTGCCTTGTTCTCTTGTTCTTTACAAACCCACAGTTGTGGACATGTCTTAGCAAGAGTCGCTGAGTAGAGCCCTAGTGCTCGTAAAACCCCTGTCAAAATATCCAATGAAATGAAACGATGGGTAATACGTCCTGAAAGACAGGCATGTGTGATGGGGCGATCCCCGCTTGAGAAAGTGCGAATGGCAACAGATTCTGTCCGCATATATACATTTTGAATGACCAGGCGATAGATGAGAAGAGAGGTGTACATCGTGACACCAGAGTAGAGAAGTGTGTAACAAACGGAAGACTTAGAATATAGTAGAATCAGAACGGGCACCGGCGCTGCTGTACAGTGAAGATAGAAGGCAAAGGGGACGACGGACGTAGAGATCCGAAACGGAGAGACTGCAATCTCAAGCGTAGCGTTTTACGTCTTCCGGCGTGGGTGGAAGTGGTTCGGTCGAGGCCGCCAAGTTGCACTGGTGAAAGATTCGCACTTCTTCTTCGTGAAATGCTCCGCAAACGGAGTGTGTGACTCCTTGATTGTGGAAGAGTGCGAGATCGCCTTCTTCCCAATCGTGAGCATAGACCTTCGGCGGAGCGATAGCTGGTCTTTGTAACCTGAAGACGAGATCGCGAACTTCTTTCAGCTCTTTCAAATGAGCACCTTGAGGGTAGATTGCGTCGGAAGAGACGGCGGTAGAAGATGACGGGATGGGCTCGACGATGATCTCTCGAATGGCAGAAGGGTGAACTTGGAAGTGTAGGTGGCCAGTCTCTGGATTCTTCCAAAGCTGTATATAAGAGAGAGTGAGAGAGAGAGAGATATGCGCGTCAGCTTTCAACGTTTGTGTCAGATAGGATGACTCGTCTTCTTACCATGGGATATCGCTTCACTTTGTCTTCTTCCCAAGCAGGCAGCTCGTCCTCCTTCAATTCCTTTTCCTCACTTTCTAGACCAAGGCCGGTGGAATTAGAAGCGGCGTCCTTCATCCAGACGTAAGGGTGCGGACTGTATACTATGGTAGACCGAACTGCTAAGCTCTTTTCTGCGGGCGGCAAGTCTTCAAACATGGACTTGCCAGATACGAAAGCAGTCGTGCCGAGCGGTACTTTCAGCTCGTCGTTGGACCCGTCATCGTAACGGATCGTCTGATTCCTTCCTTTTGGAACCTTGATGGCATACAACGTGGTGACTCTAGGAGGGGAAAGGTTGTACAGTGCAGCATCAATGTGCCACCGATAAAACCTTGTAAAGTCCTTGTCTTCCTCTTCTGGGATCTTCGTTTTATGAAAGGTGGCGTGGTGCGGGTGCTTCAGCTTGATCTGGCGGAGATACAAATGGGCGTGGAATGGGTAGGTCAGTCTCGGCTGGTTCAGGCTTGTGTCTTTGTCGAGCCGAAGCAAACACTCACATTGTGTAGACCCTCGTGCGTTGCTACTGGTCCATTTCCAATCACTTGAACCTGCGGTTGACGAGGAATCGTCTTGAGATCTGGATGCAAGATCGACTGCTTTTGACGCCCGTTGTTGCCATGCCCATAAGATGTAGATGAAGGATCGAAAGCTTTCGTCAAGGCATATTGATTCTCGGGTGACAGGTCAGTCTTTGGAAAGAGCAAGACCGAGTAGGTGTACAGGGCTTTCTCTATCTCGGCAAAGTCTTCGGGCGTGAGCTTGGACAGATCCACACCAGTGACCACTCGACCGAATGCAGCGTCCAGTTCACGCTCCACACCGGGCAGTGGTGCAGGTAGAGGGGAAAGCGTTAGACCAGGCATGATGGAAGGGTTGGGATCGTTTTTGTGAGACAGTTGTTGTAATAAATCTCAAGAGGGTAGTGTGAATGTGTCTCGCAGCGTGTGAATGTTAGGTCGACGGCTTGCGTCCCGACGATCAGCTCGATCTTTATAGGCCGCCACAGCGCACCTATCGCCTACTTTCTTGCATATGTATAGATAAGATTAGGATCAGCCATGAACACGCGGCCGAGATTGCGCGCAAGAATATCGGACGTGTCTGTAGTCTCATCGGCTTTGGCTTCGACGTCCTCTGTGGAAGAGGGCAGCAACAAGGCGTACACCGCGAGCAAGTAGCATTACTTAAGCCACTATTTACAGGTAAGAACGAGATTCCTTGCTTTCACTTGGGCGTTGGCACCTTGCTTAAAGCGGGCATCCCAGGTCCAGGCGGATTGGAGAATTTAGTCTGAACAAACGTCTTTAGAATTCCCACGCCCTTTTCACCGTCGAAGAGCTTCTGGTCAAATGCGTGATAAAGCTTGTCCATTTCACTCAGATCGAACCGATGAGTAAGGATGAGGGTTGGGTCGAACTTCTCGGGAATGATGTAGTCTGCAAACAATGATTTCAGCCAGTCAGTCTCGGAAGGGACAGAGTCTGTCAAACGGCCACCTTCATCGAGGTCTCACCGTTGAGAATCTTCTCCATGTAAAGTTGAGCGGGCGCTTGTCCATTTCCCTTAAGCATGATACCCTTCTCCATTAGAGCACCGATATTGAACCCATTGGCGAGACCGGCGTAATCTGCGGCAATCGAGATCCTTCCATGCTTTCTGGTTGCCACAATGCACTCATTGAGGATCTCGGGTGAATCGGTCTCAAGTGCCATAGCACGCATTGCCTTGTGCATCAAGCTTTGTGCGTATCGAAAGCCAGCTACATCAAAGCAAGCATCCCAGCCCGTCGGCTCCATCTCGTACAGCTTCTTCACAACACCTTCCGGGCAGTCAGTGTCGCGATTAAGTATCTCTACCCCGATCTTTTCCTTTGCAAAATCGAGTCTGTTTTGCACAGTGTCGATGATGACTACTCGCTTTGCTTTGAAGACCTGACAAGTCGGAAACAAACATGAGCTTCCGGGTAGCCAATGAGCAATCCAATGAGCTCTTCTCTCCGTCACTCACTCTTTTGAGCCATTGCGCAATGTTGAGGCCCACGGGACCAGCGCCCCAAATGGCAGCCGTGTTTCCCTCTTTGAAGTCTATATCTACCACGGAATGGTAGCTAGTGCAAACGATATCACTCAAGAACATTGCCTTTTCATCAGATACACCATCAGGGATCTTAAGTAGATTGTTGTCGGCATAGGGTGCGCGGAAGTATTCTGAAGGTCGAAAGCCAGAGAGGAAGAAAAAAGCGAGACAAGGCGTGAGTAATCAGCCGTCTTTGGCATGTTCGAGGGACATTGTCTTGCCCTCCTATTCTGATTGCCTCACGCACCTGCCTGAGCTCCAGAGTACGAGCCAGCAAAGTGACCATAGCCTCTGAGGAGGTAGTCGATAAAGAATGAGCAGCCAGTCACAGATATTTGGTCACGAAGTCTAATCATCATCCAGAGGGTCCACTCACAGAAGACCGCTGAAATTTTGACCGTATAGCGTTTTCATGACAGAGCTTGAATTTGTGTTCTCGCACATGGAACCGAGCTTTTCCTTGCAGAATTTACAAAATCCACAAGAAATGCTGAAGGAAGCGACGACACGATCACCCACTTTAATTTTCTTGACGTTGGAGCCGACTGACTCCACCACCCCCATACCCTCGTGGCCGAGGATGTCATCGGGGACCAATTGTAGAATGTCGCCGTGGAGAAGGTGCTGAAAAGGAGGACCTCGCATGGGTGGTGTCAGTCTACTGTATTGTCTCTACCTCCACTCCTAAATACACACACACACACTCACCAAGTCGCTGCCACACACTGTGGAACCGGTCACTTTGATCAAGGCGTCATTCTCGTCCATGATCTTTGGCTTAGGCATCTCTTTCATTTCAACTTTCTCCTTTCCCTGCCAAGTGAGCTGTCGTGCATGATCATAAGAGACTGGACGAGAAGAGGTAGAGATAGACCTGCCTCACTCACAGCCATCATCGTCTCCCCTTTGCTACTAGCCTCCTCCTGCGTCAGATCAGTATGCTTGCTCGTCGTGGTTGTGGGCTCGTCACCCATTGCCTTTTGGGCAGCGTTGGAAGCAGCATTCACAGCCATGTTTGTCGGTATTGTCAATGAAGAAGGAAGACTTCGGTAGGGAGCGCAAGAAAAGTGTGCTTCAATGCTAGTGGAGGTGGACTGGGCTCTAGGAGGCAAGGACACCGAGCCATGGATATTTTCTTCTTTTTGTAATAATCTTTACGCACAATGTCCCTAGGGTCCAATGACATGCAACGGTACTATACAGCAGGAGCAGTGACGTCTTCTAGCGTCAGACTATGAAATTTCTCACAACCGACACGCGCGGCTCGATATTCGCGACACAGATGTGGAAGCCGGTCAACTTCACTCATGTGGTTCTTTTGGATGCTCCGCCACTTTTCCGCATCGTATCTTCAATAGCACGGCAGACTAAGCACACAGCGTGGAGTCGTCTGGCATCCAAAACCTCATAAAGCTTCTATTAGCTATACTATTTGACACTCGGGAGAGCATTCCTCGTAGGCAAGTCGACGCTACCCCTAGCATTGTCGATCATGGCGTAAGTTGGGAGACCGGTCTGTTCGTTTGACGTCTCGACTTGTTCCGTCATCGGCGTCACCCGACTGCTGTTACTGGTAATGACATCGGAATTCGCGGACAAGGAAAGCCACTGCTGACTGAGCTGTATTAAGCGGGGATTCACCCTACCTTGATGGGGCGTCAAAGGCGGTGAGGAAGCTCGATTAGAGGCTTCTACCCTTGAGGAACTCGGTGCTCTTCCTGGTGTCAGCGATGGCGCCGTCTGTCGTCGTAGGGAGATACTGCTGGATGAAGGCGCTTGCCGACTCTCGCCCACGGTTTCTGCAAGGGGCGATGATGGCGAGTCTGCATCTTGACTACGTACACTCCAATAATCGGGTAGAGTGAGCCAAGCATTCGCGGTCTGACTGTGGTTGATGGTCACAGGTGCTTCGATGATGATATCGTACAGTTTTCTCTCCCCTCCGTCGTTGCCGAGCTTCTCTACCCTAATGGAAAGCTTGACCAGATGACTGACGGCAATGTTGCTCTTCTTGTGGTTTGTGCTGATATTGATGTTCGTCCCACTACAGGAAGGTACCTCGAGATCCATTGCTAGCTCCCAAGGTCCAAAAGGGTCCATCAAGGACGCCAAGATATCAGGTGTACTGCCATTGACCTCCTCCGTGTAGTAATTTGCCGCTGCTTTGGCATGAGGTGTGACTGGGCTTGTCTCGAGCGCATCATGAGCTTCAGAAACGATGGGTAAGATGCCCATTCTTGACGATTCCAAGGGTAGCAGCCGTAGCAGAACCCACTTTCGAGGCACTTCGTGACGAGCTACCCGCCTACCTTTGGCAAAATACGCAGTTCTTTCTTCTAGAGAAGCAATGATACGATGTATGCATACCTTTTCGGTCGGAACAAATTTCACCCAAATGGGAATCTTACTGCCCACAGGAAAACTCTTTCCCATGACAAAGACCACGTAACGAAGGCAGTCATCCCAATTTCTTTCGACAACGATGGCGTCGTTTTCATCTTGACCATCCTCATCAGGCGCATGTACCAAAGTGATCTCCTTATCACATGTCAGGTTGGAAGTCAATGTTCCGACCCGATGAACGTGCGCTCGAACAAGGTAGGCATTGGAGCCAAAATCGGCATGCAACGTAGGCGGCAGATTGGAAGGCAAGGGAATGGAGAAAGGATAGGTATACGTTCCTTTTTTAAATTCATTGCTGTCACCTTCGTCTTCTTGTGCCGCGCTTCCCTCCGGATGGTGATTGCTACTTGCATCGCTGCTAATATTACTACTGCTACTTTTGCGCTGACTGTCTTCGTCCTCCTTGATCAGGTTGGCTAGCATTCCTTTGAAGCCTTTCCTGCTTCCTGGTCCGGGAGACATCGAAACATTGACCGCCTTTCCCTTTCCCTTAGCACTGACAAGATTTGCACTTGGCGACCTAGAAAGCTCAGTTGATGTTCTTGCGCTGCTTGGTTCGGAGTGACAGCCTTGTCCGTTCGAGGATGTAGGAGCAGTAGGATCACAGGCACTCTGCTGCTGTTGCCACGTAGGATTGATCGGTGTAGGGTCAAATCGTACACCGGCGCTTACCGCTGTAGGATTAATTTGCTGCCTGCTTTCCTGCCTTCCTAGGGGATGAAGTATAGATCGATTACTCGGGCCAGCAGACTTGACGCTTTGGGGATGCTGAGCATTGGAAGTAGCGGCGATGCTGCTTTCCTGGGTATGCGGTGTATTTGGAATGGTGCGCGGTGATGTTGAAGGTGATGCAGCATCAACATTTGCTAGAGAGGAAAGGTTGGAAGTAGTTGAAGGTGTACTTTGCTGGCTGGTATCGTAAATAGGAGGCGGATCAAAGTAGCTGTTCGACTGGTGAGTACTTGAGACTCTCGCTACATTGAATCTTTGCGTTAGTGGCGAGCGCATTGGCGACGATGAAGCCGATCTTGTCTGATTTGTCGAGGGCTGTCTGCTAGCATTTAATTCTTTGATCAGTGTGGGAGGCAAGATGGCCGTGCCAGCACGAGCTGCTACATTGCCAATCGACCTTGCCAATGTCGGACTACGCTCGCTGTCCAGCGGTCGACCAACACGGGGCACCGAAGGCGAAGACTGGGCACCTTGACTTCGATTCGTCCGAGATCGATCGTCCCTTGCTTCGTCTGCGAAATTACCGACGCTATTGGCCCGCCTCCGAGACTGTCCTGACTGCCCTTCCTTGGCAGAAAAGAGGACGATTTTTTGGGAGAATATCGTGGATTCTTCCGACGTATCTAAACGATTTGGCCCAATACCTATAATCCGATACCGTCAACACTGGCCGACACTATGCGTCCCCCCTCTCGCTAAGAGAAGATTACTGACTCACCTTCTGGCCAGTCTGTTCTTGCCCTGCCCTGAAGTAATATGGAGATCTCTTTGATTTTGCTTGGCTTTGGTAAAGTAAGGAGTAATAGCCCTCTTAGCTGCGACGGTGGTGCATCAAAATTGATCGGTCTGGCTCTGCCACGTCCATTTTCGCCGACTGCTGACTGGCCTCGAAGGAAGATTACTGGCTCGAACAGAGTTAGTTGCAGCGAGGCCGGCGCCATTGGGTGACACCACAATGCCGCGCTGAATGTACCTGCTGTGAAGCACTTCTGCTTCCTTGTACTAGAGCATACGTCCTGCGCTTAGTAGCATGAAGGAGGATAGGGAGTGTGCATCAGGACGTAAGGTAAAGTGTCTAGAGCGATGCGCCCTTCTAATTCGAATAGCCTTAAAGGAGAACTAGGAATTCTCAAAGAGGAGCTACTGTGTATTTCAATGCAAGCCTTGCTGCAGTTGAGCCGCGGCTAGCCTTCCGCCCACAGAAACGGCCGCTCCCCCTGCTCTGGCAGCCGTACGATCTCCTCATCATCTAGCTATGTCTGATGACCATCCCAACACCTTCCGCGAATGCATTCCTACGATCGGAAGGAAGCAGAAGTATAGAACAGCCAGTTGCAAGTTTAGACACACGTGCAGGCCAGAGAGCTTCCATTGCTAGGTGGGTCCGCTCGTACGAAGGATGGAAAGGAGGAGAAGGAGAAGCCTTGAACGAGGAGCGACATCACCGCCTTAGCGACAACTGAGGAGGAGCAAGGTAGCAAAGCAATCTTTAAAAGCAAATTTGGTCGCCGCGAAACGGAGATAGACCATAGTATTGATGGGTTGTTGGACCTTGGAGCAAGCCATCGTGCCCATCTATTTGTGCTTTCCTTCTCGCCACATTGCCGATGCTCTCGCTTTGTGTCTCCTTGAGCAATATAGCCTCAAGCGAGATCTTGCATTCAGTCAATCGGCATGTCCGATTTGGCTACATGAGTTCAATTCCGTTAAGGTTCAAATTTGCCCCATTTTCTGCCTCACTATAGAGGCAGAAGACACGGATTATCCTCTCAAGCTTGCTTCATCTGTCAGACCCGAGGTGAACTCAGCGCCAGACCCTTTTGTAGTAAAGTTGTAATGTCCAGTGCTTGCCTCCTCGAGGTCCCCTTCCCCCAAGAAAATGCTCATATTAGGGGCTTTTCTTGTCTGCCTCAGGTCTTTCATTTTTTGACCAAAATCGTCTAAATGGCCTGTGCGTGCGTAGGCGTGTGACACTGTTCTTGCGCCTTACCCCGCATACAGGCTGATCTGTGCGCCAGATCTAAGTTGCAGGCAAGGTAAGGTCGGGAGGGACAATGGCCCCATAGGAACTGCATTTGTGTGGGAGCGAGATCAATTACGCTTTCTTTGCTCTGGCGGCCGACCTTTCCCCTAATTCGCAGGGATCCCTCGCCCCCACTTGTTTTGTCTGACCACTCTAAAGGAAAGTGCGTCAAGTGGGGCTCCGAGTATAAGGACTGTCTTTGCACTTCCTACCCTCCCACTCTCCTACCAAGGCAATCATTTGCCAAAAGTCATTCTCACCTCCGCCGAGACAAACACTTCACAACAAGCAGGACCTTATCGTCAGAATGGGAAAGAAAGACAAAAAAGTAGCAGAGGATGCGACTTCTGCCGTAAATCCAGCAAGCAAGGAAACTAAGAAGCCGGTGAGTAAGATAGCATGCGCCTATTTACCAAGAGTTGACACACTGACATCTACTTCACACACTCCCTCTTCAATCAAAATCTACAGGGAATCGAAGGAAGTGTTCAATTCGATTCTTCTGATTCCGTGATTGAAGCGGCAAAGACGCAATTGAATTTGCCTCATGTTAACAAGCCGTGGACGCGAGATGCCTGGGAGCGAGCACGACCATGGGTCTTGGAACAAAGACAGAAGCTGGAAAGCAACGGCTGGTCGAGTGTAGACTGCCTTCGAGTGAGTTGGACCGCTTTGCCCGTCTTGAATCGCAGTCAATAAAGTTATCCTGACCACTGCCCGCTAGACTGAGCTGTTCGTGCTCAAGAAGCCTGCTCCTCCTGGCGCGTACACGGATGATGGATGTGAGTGCGACATATTTACGCAGAATGGGCATCGTCTGACAGTGTCTCTTGCAGTCGTCTACATCAGGATCCCCAAAAAGTTCATTGATTTCTATCGATCAGGCAAGAGCGCCGCCGGAGAAGAGGCTGGCGAAAGTCCTACCGAGGAAGGCGAAGATGTCGACAAGAAGAAGAAGAAGTCGAGCCGCGTTTCCAAGAAGAAAGGAAACACTCCTTCTTACGAACTACAAGATTCGCTGATTTGGAAGCTCAAGATTGACGGTGCAAACAGCGAAGAATTGGGAAGAGAGCCCAACGTTTGTCTTGATGTCATGGAGCCTATGGAGAACATGTGAGTTGATAGAGCACAACCACCAATGAGGCGCCTTTACTGAAAAGGAGTGTTGCACTGTTGCACTTGGTTCCTCAGCTTCTACCTGGTGATGACGTTGCAGCCTGGCTTAATCAAGTTGCATGCCCATCGAAAAGATGTCGTCCAGGCCGGTACAAAGCAGTCGTCTGCTCGAGATGATGTCGAAATGCCCACCGTTCGTCATACTGCCATGGTAGCTAGTGTCGAATCGTACACTCGTTCGCTTCCCCCTCCTCACTGGTTCAAGCGTCATACTGATCATCTGAGACGCATCTTGAGCGCTACTGGAAACATCGATTCAAGCAAAGAGTACGATGCTACAGCTGCTGTTGCCGAGACAAATCAAGTAGCTGCAACTCGAGAAATCAAGGATCTCAAGGAGATATCTTGGGAAGAAGAATTGATGCCTTCTAAGCTTGCAAACGTGGCAAGCGGTAAAGGTGGTGCTGCTGCCGCCGCCAATGGTATGAAGAAAAGCAAGAAGGTAGCAAACAAAGAAGTCAAGGAGGCTGTCGCAGTGACTGTCTGAAGCAAGGTAAACCTGCGTTTGCGTGGGGAAATTGTCTTGATCTTTTACCTCTTATCGTGTGTTTTGCCCCTCTGATCTTGATGGAAAGACGAATACATATAAATGCATTTGTTTGAAGCCTGTGCCAACGCCGGAGAAATTTATGCCTGTGTATCCCGAATCTCACTGAGCATGAACTTTCCAAAGCCATATCTTTCGGTAAGAAGACACTATGCGAGCCGATCTGCCGCCTTCTGGGATCAGATTGGCACTAGATGGCATCCAAGTAATCCTTGGCCGCCCCAAGCTGTTGATGGAGTCAGTCGAAGTCGCTTGATGGTCTTCTGCCCACTTCTATCCTTTCGAAGTACTACCACCGAGATCTCTTTACCTTCTTGAACTACGCTGGGCAAGTTACGCAAATCTCTTCGTGCGATCGATTGATGTGCAGTGGTGCTGTCCAGTTCGCCGAACCGAAGAACTTCATCGTCTCTGCAAAGATCAGCAGTCTGTGCTGGACTTGAATCCGCCACCGTATTTACCCTAGCAAATGCTTCTAAGCCCCCAACTTGCATCCAATCGCCAACATCGCCTTCTTGCGTTTCTACAAGCATGGAAACACCATCCCTTCGTCCATCGACTCTTCCCCACGCCCTGCCTGTTTGCGATGTGCCAGCAGCACTATCATGTCTTTCGCCTGCAGCCGACACATCCTCCTGGCTGTCTCCACTTCTTGCCAAGGCAATTTCTAGTGCGCCTTGCATTCTCCTTTCTACCTTCTCTCGATCATTGCGAAGGGCGATTATACGAGATCGAGCACCTCTTACAGCAACAATGTCGATCGTGGCCACTGGAAAGCCTTGCCTGTCGACCAAGGGAGAAGTCATCGTGGCGCCTTGCTCCTGAAGCGCCTTTACGAGCGAGTATACTTCGTCATCGATGATCTTTCTTTCTTGAGCCAATTGTAAGCCTAGAGATCGTGCTTCTTCAGCAGATCGAGGCAGATTCTGGTCGTTGATTGCGAAGCTATGAGAAGGCAGCGGCATACCCATCATATATTTCCAGGACGGAGGGCGGAGGTGGTTTAGGATGGACGAAGATGGTAAAGTCAAAGACGCACCGCGTCCTTTTCCTACTTGAAAAGTACAGTCTGTAACAGGAATTTTCTTAGATGAGACGGCTAGTAGTACACTACCGTGCCTCGTTCCACTGCGACGCTGCTGTCTTTATGTTCTGCCATGCAATCTGCGAGTGAGTCTGCGAGTGAGCCTGCCTTCTCACTTGCAGACAAAGTCGCCGCCTCTTGCCTTGCACAGTACAAGCAGCTACCTCAAAGGGGAGCCAAGCCTACGATTCGAGGCGATGGGAAGTCAGTCTGCACGTAGTGATGTCGCTCTTCTACGTCGGCTGATTGCTTACTCTTCCACTACACAGATACGAGTGGACAATTCTCGCTGGAGTGGTGCTACAGATAGGAGAAGGCTACCACTGTATTTCGCTATGTACAGGTGTCAAGACATTACCGTATAATTCGCTCTCAGAGAACGGCGACTTGCTCCATGATTCTCACGCGGAGGTACTTGCTCGAAGGGCAGCTCGAAGATGGCTTCTCAATCGATTAGCGGACGAACAAGAGGCGAAGACTGGAGCAGCAGAGCTAGAAGGTGTGAGACGAGTCTTCACGAAGGACAGCGATTCAGCGCCAAGGTATCGTCTCGTAACAGGTGTCTTGCTGCATTTGTATTGTTCGAAATTGCCGTGTAAGTAAGGTCTCGCCCCTGTGCAAGGTGGAAGAAGGTCCTGACAGTGACATGGAATTTTGCTTGTGGCGTACCAGGTGGTGACATGTCTACCTCCAGTCTCTTGGAGGAATGCATCAAGACAGGACATGCCGATAGGAAGGCACCCCGTCGAATTGTGACTTTACGAGGACGCTCTGCCTTGTCAGATCCCCATCTTCACCTTCGCACAAAGCCAGGAAGACCGCAGTCGATGCCTAGCATCTCCATGTCTTGCACTGATAAGCTAGCTATGTGGTCGATGGTAGGTATGCAAGGTTCTCTTCTTTCCAGATGGGTTGCCCCGATTTTTTTCAAGACGATCGTCATAGGTGTCGACTCGACACAGCGGACGAAGAGCTATGATGAATTTGCGCAAGAATGTGAGATGATATTGCAAGAGAAACGGAGAATGTGCAGTCACGAAGGTGATGGTGTAAGGGTACTTTCGACTACTCTACCATTTGCTTCTTCTCGAGAGATTACACGAGAGAAGCTGTTGATCTCGAGACCAGATGCGCGCGTAGAAGGACCTTCTGAAGAGCAAGATTTAGTCCCGGCAGCTGGCTGTGAGTGATTTCCTTGAGACCGACCGTACTCCATCGCTGACAAATCACATGCACCAGCAATTGTTTGGATCAGAGGAGAGAAAGTAGAGAACATCATTGAGGGAAAGAGGCAAGGAGCCGGACTTCCGAAAGATAAATCATTGCCTCTGGCACCCCTTGCTAGATCCAAGCTAAGCAAGATTGACTTTTTCCTTCTTGCTCTTCATGCCACATCCATCTTGGCACCTGGCCAAGTTGACACGCAGCCAGGAGGTACATACTATCAAGCAAAGCATGACTGCACAGATGACAACATTGCCTTCTATCGGCGCACTAAAGAGGAGTTGCAGGGATCTATCAGTACAGAGGAACAGCGAAGGTTGGTTGCAGACTTTATCAAGTCCACTCAGGGAAAACCAGGGTGCTTTGTGGACACTGAAGATTCAGAGCAGTCGACGATGTCGTCGTCTTTGCCCTTCTACGGGTGGCTAGTGTCGGGCGAGTCGTTCGAATCGTTTGATTGTCATGGCAAGCATCACCCCGCATGTAAATAGACGGCCTACCCTCCTCACTACTCTTCGTCCACAACGAGAACCTTGACCACTTTTCGGCCGTCATTTGAATGACCTTTCCTAAGCGTTTCGAAGGCTTCCCAAGAGTCTTCCAAATGATACTCATGCGAGATTAAATTCTCTAAGCCTCCCACGGAGCTTTCTGCTTCTTCTTCATCTAGATCGATCTGCAGACTTGACTTGCCACCTGCAGATCTTCTGTGTGCCGAAACACCTCCACCAGACGAACGCAGAGTGCCGGAGCCAAGCAGTTGAATGGCTTTTGGGAACATGTCGGCATAGCGAAAGACGCCAATGATGTCTACCTCTCTCAGCAAAGCTGCTCCGAGTGCTATCTTCACGATGGGATGACCCATACCAACGAAGCACGCTTTGCCTCCGGTCTTGCAGGTGAATATTGATAGATTGATACAGGTCGGTACGCCGGTGCACTCGTATACTATATCAAAGCCTTCTCTTGATTTCAATTTGGCCGAAAAGCCCAAGAAGTGCTGCAATATTTCCGCGGCCTGCTGTTTCTCCGACTGAAAGCCATTGTTGTTCTCTTCTTCCTTGAGTGCTGGAGTTGGCTTCAGACAATACGTTTCATCAACCCAGCCATTCTTCTTTGCGAACGCGAGGCGAAATGGATCAATGTCGATCGCTCCTACAAAGCTGGCTCCAAATGCTTTTGCAGTCGCAGCATGTAGAAGTCCCACAGCACCTGCACCTATAATGAGAACCGACTGACCGACTGCCAATTGAGAGCGCGAACAGGACTGAAGCACGACCGCTAGGGGCTCTATCAGAGCTGCCGTTCGATATCCGACGCTTCCTGGAAGTCTGATTTAGTAGATGAGAGAGACTCGGTCAGCTCTTGAAGAACGTAAATGGGTCTAAACGGCGAGTCTACTAACACATGACAGAGGCGAGCAGGCCAGACGAAAAATCTTTGCAGTGTACCGTCAAGATGAGGCGAAGTCTTTGCACTCGAGGCAAAGCGAAGTGTCGGACAGAGGTTGTAACGACCAGAAAGGCAATAGGAGCATGTGGTGCAATTCTGCCCAGGCTCTATAACCACCCTTGACCCTATCTTTATTCCACTACGGACATCCTTACCAACAGCAATGACTTCTCCTGATGATTCATGACCTAGGCACATAGGATGAGTGAGGGCAAAGTCTCCATTACGACCATGTTGGAAGTAGTGTAGATCTGAACCTAGCGATTGCACCCCCTCGAATTGTCAATGAGTGCATTCGTATAACTTTTTGAAGCAGGTAAGGCAACTTACCGCAAAGTCCAGTAGCCCTGATACGAATTGTCACTTCGTCAGAACCCATAGGAGGCATTTCCCGCCGCTCCTATGTATGTCATAGAGGTCAGAGAGAATTTCCGGTACGCCTTTATACACGACTCACCATCCTCAAGTCAGCTGGGCCGTGCAGAACGGCACACAGGTTCAGTTCGGCCATCTTGTCGGAGCACGATTACTGATGTTGTCTATTTCCGATTTTTACTGCGAATGACTGATATCTAGGGATCGATGATCGAGTGGGAAGCTTGCTTGGAGAAGTTTCATAGATTCACAGTGTGTACTCGTCCCCCGTCCTCTTTGGGCGGCGAAAGGAGGAGCAAGAGGGGGAGAGGGGGGGGGATTTTAATTCTCAGGAAAGTCAGGGTGGGGGAATATTTTGGAGAAAATGCGACACGGCACAAGGTAGATTTTCCACGCATCCAAAGAGGGTCTCTTCGCGATCCACACATTACACGTTAAATCGATAAGACGTCCCCAAGAGTAGTTGATACGACGTCTCGGGTCAGGGGTAGAGGAAGGGGACAACTTTCTGCCATGGCCAAGGAGTGGGAGAGCAGCGAAGGTGCAGTGGTAGCGGCAGAGAAGACGGTGACTCTCCGGTGCCTTGCTGGAAGCTTGCCGGCCTCGACAGTGCGTAGCTTTGCCCTGTAAGCACTTATTAAAACGAAGCCAAGCTAAATGTTCCTATTACCCTCACACTTGCAGTGGCATAAGCTGATTCAAAAAGCAATCGGCAATCGTGCTTGGGATGACCATTCTCAGTACAAATTGGCCAGTGAGAGCTAGCGGTCCGACGTTTAGTGTTGCCTTGTTGCTGGTCACTTATACTTTTAGTCATTCCGACAGCCACATTCACATCATGCCTTCGTTACAATTCTTTCGCCACTCCTCTAGTTCTGCAGTACATATACGCTGGTCTCCGGAGTTCTAGTCCTCTTTACTCTAGCTGCCAGCCATTGTGTGGGATTCTGAATATATGCAAAGCATTTTTGGACGACGTTGCCAATCTACAGATAGGCAAAGAAGCGTTGCAGGAACTGTGTAAGATACTGCAAGCCAATGATGAGAGCTTTCAGAGGATCTGCACAATGAAGAGGTGTACGGCAGCGGTGCTTCTCCTTCAAGTCGGCATACGAGTCGAAGGCGAAGAAATCACGAGAGTGGCATGTAGACTTCTCTCTGATTTCTACGTACCCATGCGGCAGTCGGCTACAGTCGAAGACAAGGAGAGAGTGGATTGCCTTGAAGCTATTCAAGCCGTCACTGTAGAGGAAAACAGTCTTCCTCAAGAATTGTTGCGCAGGATACAGTCTACTCTAACGACGGATGTAAGGACCAAAGACGAAGCCGTTACTATCGACAGAGGCTTGAGCTCAGAAAATAGCGTGGGACAGTCCGAGATCAAGGCCAAGTTTCATGCCCTAGTCCAAGAGACGACTGGCAGATCGCCTTGCTGGAATGCGAGCCCGGACAAGGAAGGAAATGTGGGTAGAGTTCATCCAGAGATTAAGAATCTTCTGCATTTCTTGGTCGATGATTACAGCTCTTGGAAGACCAAATGGGAAGCTACCCGAATGGTCTTGTTTGCACGACTGCATGATGGAAATGTGGATGTCGATGGAGAATACGAGAGATTCTACTCGGAGATGTTCCTCGGGAGTGCTTGTGCCTGTGCTGCTACAGCTGCAACCCCAGCTACGATGGGTGGAGATGAAGACTATTCCACTGTCTGGAGGAGTGCGCTTTGCGGGCTGATGCCAAGCCTGGTGGAGAAACTGGAAATGGAAAGAACACTGGACTTGAAGGATGGAAGGCCATCGACGAGACAGTGCATGGCAAAAGTAGTGAGGAGCTTGTTTTCCGAAGGTGCTCACGCCTTGTCTGATTGTGAAGTGATTCTGACTTCAAAAGAGGAAAGACGAGGAGGTAAGAAGGGCACTACATCTACTCTGGACGAAAAGTCAGACATGATGCTCGATGTTTTCGTCGGAACGAATGATGAACCAGCTCGACAGCCGATTCGAGCTGCCTTTCTACGATCACTGGAAGAGAGAAATCTGCTTCATCGCGAAGACTGGAGGCACGAAAGCGGGATGGAAAGCATCATCGTTGAAGATTGGCAACTGCTTAGCGACACCTTTCTCACTGAGATGAGCAGAGGAAGTATGGCAGATCTGTCTTCAACCTCCATTTCGCCCGGCTTGGAAGTCTACTTCGAAACCAAATTCAACGCCGAAGTGATGGAAGATTTAGAATGGTGGGCCCGTACCATCGATGACTATGCCAGTCAAGAAGCTCTTGCACATGCCGTTCTGAAATTCACGTTGGATTGCATCTCTGCAAACGATCTTGAGAATGTTTCCAAATTGTGCAAATCGCTGATGATGGACGTCATCATTCTCGACATCCTCTTGCTCTATATCTGTCCCTCCCAGCTCCTACAGCCAATTGCTAGCTTGCTAGATGATCAAGACCTTTTTTCCAATGGGGAAGAGCCCTCTGTGATTGGTGGAATGCTGCTTTTTGCGCAACTACTCATTCAGATGGGTCTAGAAAGAAATTACAATCTAGAGTGTCTGTTGCCCAGCGATCATTTCCACTTCCTCCCGTCTTTTGTTCGCTCGTCCACGTCCTCGCACGTCCTTTCGACTCTGGAAGCAAAGGAGCAAGACATCATTTCCAAGTGGGTGATTGCTCTGTTCGGGAGCGAGGGGATATCCGACGAGTTGATCAAGGGATCTTCACCACAAGTCTTGCTTCGAATTACACCCACGATATTCAGTCAGAGTATCAATGCTTGCATGCATGGAGTCATTGATCTCGATACTCTGCGAGGCGGTTTGACCTACTTTTTGCAAGATCTCTTGAACTACACACTGCCGAGTGCTCTCACCTGGCTTCTAAGCGATTTGCATCATCTTCTAGAAAAGGAAAGATCATCGTCACCCGTCTATGCTGCTGCGAACAAAGCAAGCGGGGCAAAGTCAAGATCGATACATTTGGAAGTTTTGTCGACACTCCTGTCTAGCGACACATGTCCTCGAATTGTGAAAGATCTGGTTGCCAATCGAGCAAGTCAAGTTCTCAGACAGTGCGACGATGCGGACTTCAATGTGGAAGTCAAACTCCTTCAGTCTGCTGTGGAATTAGGATCGAGGTCACAGCAAATACACAAGACGCACCTCTGGATGAAGGCGGATGTGGGCACAATGACGATGTGTAGTGTGGATTCGCTGTTGAATTTAGACACCTCTCTGACTGCCATCAACCTCAAACGTGGCACCAAGGCAGCTTTACAAATCACGCTCGACAATCTTTTACTCAATCCAAAGTCAGAGCCACTCTCTCGAGCTTTGGCAATTTCCTTGGCACTAGCCACTGTATCAGGCAAGAATCAACGCACTTTGGCAAATGAGTTGATGGTCAGATTCACTCATCAGACAATGACCTCTAAATACGGCGTCAGGTCTGCTATCGAGACGTTGGAACTCACCTTGCAACTACTGCTATCGTACCAGCCATCAGTCCCAACGGAGGCGCATTCGATATACCAAATCACAGACGCAGTACAAAGTATCATCGGTCTGCAAGTGGAGAAACTGCTCACCTTAGCCGAGAGCAGCAACGATGTCACAATCATTGCTACTCTCTACGGCTTTCTCTTTCGAGATTTGGCCCGTCGTACCGTTCTGTCTCACACTTTTGCCTGAACCCTCTTAAACTTACCCTGTGATGAAACTTTTCCCCCGGACATTGCAATCTATGATGAATTTCACCGTCGTCGAGCACATTCTCTCCGCGCAAGTCAATTGGTAGTGAAGGGGCAGCACGATTTTGCGCAAGATCGAGAGAGATCGAGTATATAGATAGAGCTTGGGAGGGTTAGAGGGATTGAGCTGGGATATTTAAACTCATAGGGAATTGAGCTTCTTCAGGCAAAGACGCGAGACAGAGGTTCATGAATTCAAAAAGCAGCGATGCACATCTTTCCATTCTTCCCCTATCCATGGCCAAAGTGTCAGATTTCGAAATTGGCCTTACTCGAGCACTCTGATCTTAGATTTGCTTTGAGTTGAAGGGAAGTTCGACGAAGGGTCGTCAGAAAGAGATGGATGTAGACAAGCTTTTCAAGGTGAGCTTCGTCGTCGTACAGAAGTGCCAATTTACGAGTGTTCTGATGAAGCCATCCTAGCTACCCAACGTTCCGCAATCATCACTTAACAAACGAAAGTGGAGTGAACCGAGTGCAGTAGCTCTGCAGAGTGCAAAGGAAGAAGGTGAAGGATCAGGAGATGGTACTAAAAGAGCTCCCTCTAAGGCAATAAAGGCTGCTCGTGTTTCGGGAGAGCAAGAAGAGGAGGACGAGGGGGAGGAGCTCTCTTTTGCACCCGGCAACGATGCAGACTACTTTGTCGACGAGGACGATGACGGGGGCAGATTTTTCGGAGGGGGCTTGACGTCTCAACAAAAGCGGATTCTGGAGATTATGAATTCATCCAATGGGAACGAAGATGAAGATGCTGATACTCCATCCACTGCAGAAGAACAACTAAGGAATATGCGAAAAGCACTTGTCAAGACAGAGAGGGCAATTAACAAGAACCAGGAAATGAGGATGCGGTTTGGTGATGACCCTTCAAAGTGAGTACAGTGATGGAATAGAAGCGCTGGTTATCTCTTACCGAATCTCTCGTGAAAGGTGTACGGAGAACGATACTGACGTATAGTGTCTTTTAGATTTATCAATTCAGAAGCAGAGTTGGACGCTGCTCTCAAGGCATTGGTAGTCTCGACGACTAATCCATCCCTCTTCTACCCTGAACTTATCAAGCACGGTATGACATCGTCGCTTTGCAACCTACTCAGTCATGAGAATGTCGATATCACTGCCAGTGTCATTGAACTACTCGAAGAATTGACCGACGACGATGTTTTGGATGTCGGATTGGACCTTCGGAGCGAAATAGAGCAGGATGATGACTCACATCGAAAGGGAGAAGAGTGTGTGACATCGCTACTAGACTCGCTCCTTGAATGTTCACTCGTTGATCTTTTGGTTCAAAATCTCACAAGACTTAACGATGACGGCTCAGCAAAGACAGATGATGCATTCGAAGCCATGGATGTAGAATCAGATGCCAATGCAATCTATCACCTCCTCGGTCTAGTGGAGAACATTACATCGCTGCGATCCAGTCTGGCCGTCAAATTTCTTTCTGATGCGACCTTTCTTAATTGGCTACTCTCACGGATATCGAGAAGAGGTGATCATGATCAAAATAAGGGATACGCTGGTGAATTGCTAGGCGTCCTGATGCAAGCAGTCTCGACTCAGAGTGACGAGCGCGACGACGTCTTCCGATTGTTTGGGGAGCGAGGAGGTGTAGTAAAATCATTGGAAGTACTTGCAGTGAGTTGTCTCAGCTCACGTTAAAAAGATATGCTCGTTGCTCACATTGCCTTTCATTCTTTTCCTACTTTGCCCTGTGAAGACTTCGCGAAAAGGCGAGGTCAAAGACGACGAAAGGGGCGAATTCCTGGAGAACATATTTGATGTGCTTTGCTCTGCCTTGACGATCAAAGAGAACAAGCTGCTTTTCCACAAAGAGGAAGGGACCGAGTTGATGTGTATTCTTTTGAAAAGCAGAGGGATCACACGACTCCGTGCTATCAAGGTACTCAATCACGCCCTATCCGGACCGTTCGGCAGCGTGAACTGCGTAGCGTTCGTCAAAAATCAGGGTCTAAAGCCGCTCTTTGGAATATACATGGGGAAGATGAAACATACGTCACAGACGGAGATCACCAGTCAGGATGAAGAGCACGTACTCGAAATATTCTCATCTCTGCTAAATAACTTGAAAAGTGATTCGATGGAAAGGATCCGTCTCATCTCAAAATTTGTCGAGAATGATTACGAAAAGGTGGATCGCTTGCTCGAGATGCGAAGTGCTATTCGCTCTCGACTGAGACCGATTGAAGAAAAAGTGGAGAAAGAAGGGACGGCTGTTGCGCGTGAAGGAGCAGAAGAAGCGCATCTTTTGTCTTATCTCGAAAGAATGGACTCCGGTCTCTACTCCCTGCAGCTGATCGACTATGTCTTGGCATGGCTCATCATGGAAGACGACGGCATCTTACGCCAAGTTGAGATGATCTTTGGTCGAAGCGATCTGTCTCTGAATGACGTGGTGAAGACGCTCAAAGAGTATTATGAGATGGTCGGTGAAGATGCCTTTGTTTCGTTGAGCGAAGAAGAAGATCCCGTAAGGGAAGAAGGACAAGGAGATCATTCTGGCCTACAACTTAAAGAAGTCATCGTCCAACTGGTCAACTTTCTCTTGCAGGTAGCATAGAGTCGATCGATCAAAGCTATGCAAGTACCCCACACCGTACTGCAGTCGAGCAGTCTTCGTACGAGGAAGATCGTGCATATGAGATGGTCCAGGAGGGCGAGGTAAGGACACCTTAGCGATGTTTCAAGGCCCGCACAAAGACCATCTCTACCTCCATCTTCTTTTTGGGACAACGAGGGGTGAAGGAGCACGGCGAGGGACAGGTTCGAATGCACTCTCTGTGGGGGCGTTGGTCGAATGTACCTAGTTTGACCGATCGTGCAGTCCGTTTCTCCCGTTTAATCGTACATCATTGGGGGAATAATCACGCTTGTCCCATCCTACAATTACATCGCAGTGGCATTGGAAGGATTGACTGCAGGAACCGCCCTCAACGGATCATGACAGCAAGGGCAGAATGCATACTTGATATCCAAGTAGATTTGAACCAAGCAGACCTAGTGACGAGGGAGAGGAGAGATGTTGTGTGCGGCAAATTAGCACTGTTTAAGCCATGGTAAATGGTCTCAAGCCTCGGCTGGAGAAGGAGCGAATGGCACTCACAGCATGCAATTCATGGCCACAGTCCAACAAGCAGACGTCGGGGTGCCGTGTCTTCCCACTCTCCTGCTCTTCGTCCCCACGGATAGATTCTAGACAGATTGGACACATTATTTCTTCCTGCTGAGCTGCCCTCCAGCGAGGCGTGGGCATTGAGCTCTTCAAGGGTATCGCTGCCCAGCGTCTTCTTACAAATTCTAAGCATTCCAAAGAACGTCTTGCAGACGTCCATGACTTGACAAGAGTACCCAGTTGAGACCGCAGCGAGAGCAAGGCTAAGATGGGTGGGAGCGAGGTAGGAGAGAGAGTCGGAAGAGCAAGCTGCCACAAGAGTGAGAAGGGTTCTTTTGTCAAACTACGACTATTCTGCAACGGTTTTCCCCAGGATAGAAAGGCCAAAACTCACGATGATGACCAGATACTCTATCGCTCCCACTAAACTACTCCAGCAACCAATGACATTTTCTAGCAGCCAATTGAAATCCACCTCAACAGATACCCCTCGTATACGGGGAGCCTTTCCAATCCTGCCAACGCTACTGGCCTGCACTGGTAGTCTCAATACAGCTTGCGACTCATCCATTGGCATCATCGGCTCTTCTTCGAAAGGTGAAGCAGGAAACCCAACGTCCCCTTCTGCAGCAGGTGTCAGACCTGGTAGACCACCATGCCTGACTGGGATAAAGATGTTAGTGTCCATGGTTTGTCGTCTAAGCCGCCCTTCTACACCCCCTCTGTGCAAACTTCGACTTTGCATTTCCGAAGCTCTGCCTATGAGGATATTGACCAAGGCTGACGGCAATGGCAGAAGCTCCACAAGAGACTTAGAATGAGAAGGAGAGGGTATCTTGACCCGTTGCGGTACAAAGCGCAGTAAGAGAGGATGATCGAGCTTCGCGAATGGTGATAGTAGTGAGAGTAATGTTGCTGACAGCTGAGAGCAGTAAAAAAGAGCCTCGCATCAGCCAAGCCGGTACACTTCTTATTTGCACGAACACCACTTCACTGCTCACTTCCAACAGGATGATCAATTGTTGAAAATAACGAGGGGATTGCGTGACTACCGCCCTATCCGAAAGTCTGCCATCATAACGCCAACGGATGGATGGCCAGATTCGAAATATCACTGAGGTCGGAGACAGCAAAGGAATGCAGAGAGCAGCTGAGGCCAAGAGTATGATGGAGAAAGCCGCAAAAATCTGCCTTGTCCTCCAAGCTTTCGGGCCGAATTCAGGAGAAACAGGCGACTGTAGAAGGTACAAGAGGTTGAGATGTGCCTTTCGTCCTGTACATTTACGCAGTGGCTCTTACCTTGACAATCCAGTCCTCCATCAGCATTCCGCTCAGACGTATCGCCCAGAGAATGTGCAGTGAGACGATCGCATACATCAAATCGCCTCCCCAGAGAAGCTGAAAGCCTAATTTGGGACTTTGCCTGGGAGACCTTGATGAGTACTGGCTGCTACTGCTTGAAACAAGGGTTGCAGACTTGCTCAGGCCTTCTTTCGTGCTCGCCCTCCCTTTCTCGTATGATATCCTTCGCTTTCTATCGTCCGAGTAACTCTGCTCCGAAGAAGTGGCGAATGACCATCGTCTCAGAAAGAAGAGCTTCATATCGAACTTGTCGCTTAATCCGCTCTTCACCGACTCATCAGCTTCAGCTACCAGGCCAATATGAGAGCTTGAGGAAGAAGGGCCTGTCGCTCCGTCTTTTTGGATCTGTGTGACCTCGAGATGATTTCTACATAGCAACAACAAGAGGAATAATAACGCCAGCCGCGGTCGGTAGACGTCCTTGCGAAAGCTGTCGAGCGTCGGTTGGCTCATGCTTGGGAACATCTTCATTGCGATCGTACTCGAGACGCCAGATCGAAAGCGCTGTACTCGAAAATTTCTTACTCGCCAGTGGTGAGATCGCCCCTTGGTCGTGTGAGCAGCGTGAAGAGAGGAGTCTAAATCACACAGATAGGCCCCCTCCGATATGGAGCACTTTCAAGTAGTCTCGAGTGTAGGTGACGGAGATCCATATGCAAAGGCGCGCTCGCTCGGTCCAGCTAAGTCAAAAAAGCGGAGAATAATGTAAGTTTTTATTAGGAGCTCTTCATCTCAGTATATACATCTTCATCACGCCTCCTTTCCTCGGCGCCGGCCTTTCTCCTTGGAGATGATCGACTCAATTGAAGCTTCCTTCCGCCCCTGCTGAAGGAAGGCGCACATCATCACCTCCAAAGATGTCCCGTCAGCTCTCTGTTGCAGGACGCTCATTCCCACTACTGGCCATGGGAGCCTTGGGAGCCAGTTGTGTGTGGTCGACTGAGATGGCATTCGCTTCCCCCTTTCTTCTCCATCTCGGATTATCAAAAGCAAAGATGTCAGTGGTCTTCGTAGCAGGACCTCTCTCAGGACTGATCGTTCAGCCGGTCATAGGTCAGTAGCAGCACTTTCCTTAGACCGGTACTTAAAGACGCACATCAGTCTGACTCGAGTCTGACTGGTTTTGTTCCCCATTCGACATCATTTGTCGCTACAGGCATCATTAGTGACGGTAGTACCAATCGATGGGGGAGAAGAAGACCGATGCTCGTCATTGCTTGCTTGTTTTGTGCACTTTCAATGCTCCAGCTTGGCTTTGCTCGACCTCTCGCGCGCATCTTTACGGCTCAGGACTCTAGTCAAACCAATGGGACCATCATCCTCGTCGTCATGGCCATCTTTGCGATTGACTTCTCTGTCAATGCAATCAGTGCCCTCGATCGAGCTTTGCTGCTCGATCTCGTTGATTCCAAGCAGCAATCTCTCGCAAACGCCTGGTCCGCTCGTTTGTCTGGGATCGGATCGATTATCGGTTTCTTTATAGGTCAAGCTGATTTGACCACCATACGTCCATTCTCATACTTTACAAGCCTGTCATCATCAGCGCAAGGCCAATTAGACTCAATCGAGGCCCAACTGCGTTGCGTGTGTGTTCTCGTTGTTTTTTTGCTGATAAGCACGCACGCTATCACTGTACTTGTTGTCAAAGAAGTGCCCTTCTTGCCGTTGCAATCCCCCGCCACGAAACACCAAAGTTGGTGTACGCTTCTATCCAGGTCCATTCGTCAAGCGATCGCAGACCTTTGCGACGCCGCCCGTAATCTGTCTCGACCCATATGGGAGATCTTCCGAGTGCAGTTCTTCTTATGGATCGCTTGGTTTCCTGTCTGTGAGTGTAGCTTTGGGAAGGTCCCCGCTTCTTCGCTTGGAACCCAATCATCAACCTTTTCCCCTCTCACCAGTGTTCTTTAGCACCTCCTGGATCAGTGCTTTGACGAGCGACAACTCGCCAGGAATTGAGTCTGCATCTGCAATACGGCTGGGATCCCTGGCTATGCTCTATCATGCTGTTCTGTCGATCGTTTGCACTATTGTTTTTCCTCAACTTCTTCAGTATTACAACCGTCGATATCCTCAAACTTCAATGGAGAGCCTCACTTCACTCTGGGCTCTTTCTAACCTCTCACTCTCCACCATCTTGCTTTCCACCTGGGTAGTCGAAAAGATCGGCAGCACGAACGGCGCCATAACACTAGTAGCCTTTACGGGCTTTGCATGGGCCCTTACCACTTGGGCGCCCTTCGCTTTGGTGAGTCTGACAGGGTCTATCTCTCTCTTTCTCTCTAAGTCGTATTGACGAGCGATGCTCTGTCATGTTGTCATGTGTCGGATAGCTGGGCATTCTCATACAGAAGCAGACAAGAAGGCCAAATTCAAATGATCTGAATCTCTACTCGGTAGGACGGCGTTCTAGGGACTCTATTTTCACTCGCGACGACAGAGAGGAAGGAGCGCCATTTTTGGGACAGGGAACGAACAGCGAAGAGAGAGAGGTGGAAGAACTCGATGATGTGGAAGGCAAAGCAGATGGCTCGGATGATGAAAGCGACGTCGGTGTAGTCGAGAGCCGCGGAAGCACAGGTCACGGCTTTCATCAATCGCAGGAAAGGTCGACCCCGCGGACAGCAAGTGTGCGGAACCAAAGTGGGACCATACTGGGACTGCACAACGTGAGTTTTCCCCACCTCTTCATATCCGGTGGGTACTACAAAGATGTGGATCGAATTCAGTACTGACCGCACGGCATATGACATCCTTTTCTCCTTTCAGATCAGCATCGTCACTCCACAATTCTTAACGACGGCCATGAGCACAATGAGTGAGTCCCTGTCGAGCTTCGACTTCTATGCAAGTAGATGAATTTCCTTTTGCGCTGAAAGCTAACGACACGCTCGACTAGTCTTCAGCTTCGTAGAACCAAGTCCCAGTCTGGTCGGAGAGCTGAGCACGGGGGAAGCAGTGCAAGCCGCACGATCAGGTAACCAGTTTGGTCTTATCTTACAACTGGGTGGAGTTTCTGCCTTGGCAGCTTCTATATTAGCATTCAGACTGGCTCGCAACCACTCACTAGCTCTACAGGGCTAGGATGGCAAGCATACCATTGTATCAATACACGACTGCCCCCAGCCTATCTGACGAGCGTGGCTAAGGCTTGCCGTTCTGTGTCTTATTTGATGTCTTGTCTGCTTCTTCAAGTATTTCCCTCATCATGCTTTGAACAGTTCCAAGAGCTTCTTGAGCAAAATTGGCCATTTCCTGACCCACGCTTGCTTCTTTTGGCTGGTCAGCTTGACCTTGCTTGGCTTTGCCGCCGCTAGAAGAGGCTTGTACTTGCTGTTGTGCAATGACGCTGCCGTGAGTTGCCACTCTCGAGTACAGTGACTCGGCAGTCTGTAGATCCTTAATGCGACTTTGAATGAAGAGTTGGGTCGCATCTCGCTCTGATGTGACTGCTGGTGTACGTTGAGGAGCAGGAGCAGCAGTGTCCGCCCCGCGTCCCTCCACCAACATTCCGGCATAATTCATCATCGCTGGTATCGAACCTGAGGGAAATACGCATTGCATGGAAGGAGAGGAGGGGCGGTGAGTCGGTGATCTGTAGTGACCCCTCGGTCACACCGCAGCGGCACTGTAATCCAGCTTACCTAGCTCGGCAGCCCTTGCAAACCAGTGCTTCGCCTTCACATCATCAGCTTCAGCGCCCCACAAGCTTTGATGTCTCGCCTTCGATTGCTGTAACACTTCCAGATCACTGCGCCCGTCGTTGTCCTTTCCGAGCGCTATTTCATTTACCATCTCATCCCGAAGCAGGTAGCGTAAGCCGACATTGTGAGCGCTTTGAGGGTCTCCCAATTCAGCCGCAGACGTGAAATGATGCAGAGATTTCGACAAGTGTTCGTTCCTCTCAGAAGAAGACGGACTCTTGTTGTCCGCCATCGCTGCTTGCGTGTGCATCACACCTAAAGCATGATGGGATCGAAAGTTGCCTTTTTTTTTTACCCGAGAGGCAATGACAGAAGTATACGAGCCATGTCAGTCGCACTAGCCAATTGCGAAGGTAATCTTCCACTCACCTTCCTTTGCTCCCAATTCAAAGTATCCTCTCGACTTTTCTTCATTTACTTTGAAGCCTGTGGTGGTGCCAAGGTAGAGGATCCCCAACTCAAACCAAGCATCTCCAACACCCATTTGACCGGCCTTAGTCCACAAGGCAATTGTCCGATCCTTCATGATCTCGACCTCGCGATCACTCTCCACTCCGCTCTTTCCTGGTACAGGTACTTTTCTCTGAGTACCAGCCATCAATACTCTTCCCATCCCAAGCATACCTTGGGCATCTCCTCTCATTGCTAGCGTAGCATATACTCGAATAGCTGCACCCTGCTGCTTCGCTACAGCGGCGACATATTCCTGCGATCCTCTAGTCAGGAGATGAATGCCTGGTGGCGGAGGTGCTTGACCTGACAGGACCATGGATGCCCAACTGTAGCCTGCTGCGTTGATTCCCCATGCACCAACACCCGCAATAGGAACCGAGGCTAAAGAAGTGTCCAATTCTCCCGTCGCTGAGACAGAGGAAGAAGTAGTTGGATCGTTCAGCTCAATAGGATCCACTCCAAACGCAATGCTGAAAAGCCGAAAAGCGATGGGAGTCTTCCTGGGATCCTTTGACAATCGCAGCATACTGGTGACGAACTGGTGCAAAGAAGAAGCTGGAATGCTGGCTTTCCTGAGCTCCTTCCTAATCTTCTCATCTGCTTCTTTCTGGAGTGCAAGAACGCTCTCCAGAGAGGAAGCATCCATGGCTATTCTGAGCTGCGTCAAGACGACTTCCACGAGCTGTCTGCCCAGCGGCTCTGTGATCGGAATGTCGTCATTCGACGAAACAGTCTGGTCGAAGATGCTCTTTGGGACGAGTTGCGAAAGTGATGAGCTCATCTCGGGAGCGGGCATATGCTTGGTGTGAGGTGCATTACCTTTCTTCGAGATGGAGGCTGGGTCCACCCTGGCACGAGCAGCGACGCAAGAAGAAAAAGACCTGCAAGGCGAACGAGAAGTGCCGGAAGGGCTACGGCAAGCTCTGACTGTTGATCGACCCGTCGAGCAAGAGGTGTGCGACAGTGACGTTACCGCCCATTTCGGTGCAGTATTCCAGAGTCGATGCATGGTGTCTGTATGAGGGGGATCTCGCAAGCTCTGCACACAAAGAGAAAATACATGTCGCCTCTTCTGTACTTTCTTCTCAAAGTGGAGGCAGGCGCGACCTTGGGCGATGCGATGCGCACATTGTTCTCCTTTTGTCGAATGACACAAGATGTAGGACAGGGGGGGATATGCGGATGTTTGCAAAATGACATCAAGTGGTATGTAGAAAGATGGCAATCGCTATTGTATGAATACAGACAGTGATGCGAAGTGGGTCACCTTCTCACTCGCTCATGACCCTACTACTTCCACTGTTCCTCCCCTCTCATTCTCCCTACCACTACGCCTCTGTTTCGTCCAACTCGGACATTGGACCTTCTTCTTCTTCTCCCTCTCCTCCTGTTTGTATATTTCCGCTCTGATTTTGATCGAGGTAGATGTTGGCAAGTTGCTGTGGACTAGTGGCATCCTCTGGATTTTTGTCCACTCTTCTCTTAAGGAAGCGAGGAAAACGTAGACTCAGTCCTCGTTCTGCCGAGATATGACCCTTGGCGGCGTTGTAGACCGGCGAGAGAGTGACGTCGGCGCCCCGGATCTCCCATACTTCTCGAGGTTCAAACCAAACGTCAGGTAGCAAGCCGCCCGTGTCATACGAGTCTCTGCAAGGTTGAGTGCGAGCATCGTAGCACGTTTGACTTCCCTCGACGAATCTGTAAACCCTCAAGCGAGCGTCAGTCCTTGAGCATTTTCACATCTCCTTCTCTTCGCACTCACCGCTCAAATTTGATACTTTTGTATTCTGCATCGGTGAAGCCAGAGATACACTTGCACACCGCTTGATACTGACCTTCTACCGGATCATATAGAGCGAGCAAGACAGGCGACCACCATGCAGCTTTACGACCCATGCCATGCCAACCTAGCAGGAACGAAGTCCACGATCATGAATTACATTTCATCAGTTAATCTAGCCGCTCCTACCCTCCCTTCACTCCCCAGGCTTCAGATATTTCACTCACCACCAATGGGTACCAGGTCGAGCGAGTCGCCAATACCATCGATATAGTCCTTCTTGACCTTGAGCCAAGATTCGCATCGCTTGTCTGGCTCATACGTACTCAGTAGCGCCTTGCCTCTACCGTTGACCCCCTTTCCCTTGTCTTGCTTATGCTCCCCCTCTTCCTCGTCATTTTCCTGCTCCCACTTTTCCCTGATTTCCTCGCTCACTTCTTCTCCAAGCAGCTGAAACTGCTCTCCTTCGTCACTGTCCTTTGCTTGCTCTGTTCCCTTCCCCTTCCCGATCGATTGCTGCCAATGATGATCTAAAGACTTGACCATGATGCTATCGAAAAGAAGTCCAAATCGGAAAGAGTTGAGCACCACCCTCCATATACAAAATACTGAGCAACCTCACTTACTCACCCTTCGCACTTGCTCTGTCTTGCCAGATTGAAGAATTCTTCTACCTCTTCGACCGAGTTGCTCTCCAGACTCTTGACGTGGTTGAAACGAGCAATTCTTACATCTCGCGGTTCGCACGGCAGGAACGTTCGATGCAGCAGTGTTCTCCTCTTCCGGAAAGAGTTCTTGAGCAGACTTTTTCCATTAAGATACATGAGATCAAAGGCAAAGACGCCAACTCTTACCTTGACTTGATTCAATTCAACATCTTTGCGGCTTCGATTGGCAAGCGTCTGGAAGGGCAGCAATGCACCGTCCAGAGAAAGAGCAACTACCTCTGCATCCATGATGAAGGATCTGACTTGCTCCGCCCCCGTCAAGTCACCTTTGGTGCTGTCGTCTATCTTCATCAGGAGCGGGATCATGTTGTTGATGTCAGGATACTTGTCCGTCATGTCCTCCAAATGTCGGCTGAACAAGCGCACATACACATCTCCGTCTGTACCTACCCATCTCCCTTTTCCTCCCCGCAGCATTCTTCGCATTCCTTCTGAGTCGACGTCCTGGCGAGGAACGTAGCATGCATGTATTTGAACACGTTGGCCGTCGTACTTGAACTCACTGACGAAAGATCGCGGACCCAATTTGGTATGCATCGCTGGCAAAGATCTTGTGATGCTGCCCAACATGGGTGAGATTGGTGTCCCAACCCGTAGCGGAACCTTTCCTGCCAATCCTTCCAACCCACCGTCCAATAGTGCGGGCACGATGCAGCTGAAATTTGGGTGACGAGCTCGTACTTCACGAACCAGTCTTTCACATCGGACCAACGTCTCCATTAATTGCATCCTCTTTGGACTATTCCTGTCCTTTGCCTTTGTTGCATTCGCTAGGATGCCTGACCTCTGTGAAGCAGTAATCTTGAAATTGCCATCCTGACCAGGACCATCCAACGAAAACGCTCTCGCAATCGCCCCTGTAATCGTTGTCTTTACTGCGTTGATCCGCAGGTGGCTGTGAAATGTTCGAACAAGAAACCGAGTCTCTTCACCTCGGCAAGCAACAAGTAGCTTGGTAATGTGGGCGAGTTTGGCGGAAGAGGAACCAGAGCCTGAAATGCTAGCAATCTGATGGAGGGTAGAAAAGAGCTTGACGACTTCGATGGGCTTTCGATTGCCTATCAAGGTCTTGACGTCTCGTTTCGCTTCAAAAGCGACATCACCGGGGTCACCAGTCTTGTTCCATAGCGTTCGAAGGAAGGCAGGAGACTTGCCGGTCACATCACGGATCGCTCGATTCACAACCGAACCTCCTAGACCCAGCTCCACGCCATCGTATGGTGGAGCGATATGATTGCTGACCAGATAGATGGAGGGCAAAAGGGCCTCCGAATCGTACTTCATGAGGACTCGTAGTAGATTAGTCAGTATTGTAACGATAGCGAGTCGACTTCTGGTCGCACTCAATAGTGTGAAAGCATAGGCAAGAAGAGCATATGGTGTGGTATGGACTTTCTCTTCTGATCCTGTCTGAATTTTGATAGGCCAATGACTAGTGTCCACATCTCCCACTTCGAAAGAGAAAATGTCTATGTCCAGGTGTATTCTGGCAATCGAGGCATCCAAAGCTGTCAAGTCAACAAGACGAGCACTGTCATTTTCAGCTTGGCTGCTTTTCCTGAATACGGGAGCTGTCAAGTCCTCGGCTGCTTGCACAGGGGAGCCCCGATCTTCTTCTTTGACCACCGATCCATGATGCTCCTCTTTCGCCGTAAAGCTCGAGCCGGAAGCCATCTCGCTTGAATCATCCTTGTCAAACTCGCTCTGAAGCTTCCTTGCTATCTCTTCATCCTCAATCTCTTGCCTAAGTCTGCTCTTGTCATCATGGTGATTCTCATGAGCGAGAGGGAGTGGAGACGAAAGGCGCTTCGAAGCCTGGGATGACGGCGAGGCGAAAAAGGAAGAGATGCGAGCTTGTTTGACAGGCGTTCTTGGGCCAGAGCTGGGATTGTCTCGTTTCATTCAACGTAAGGACTGTCCACCTCCTCGGCCTGAGTGGCGATCGTCCTGCTGGGTATGGAAAGGTCAAAGGATTGCTTGAAAAGCATTCAACGCCGCCCTCGACACTTTTCCCCGAATGTTGGAGTGGAGGGCCGAACGCATGTAGGCGTCCAGACCTTCGAGCCCTGCAGAAGCAATTGAGTCTTATTTAGGAATTCACGTTGATATGATGCTTCACGCCTCTCCCGCCCGCCCCCTCATTCTCCCCTGCAGATCGTATCAATGGAGACCAGCACAGAAGGTGATGTCGCTACTTCATCGCAACTATCGTACAGCACGCTGCAAATTCAGTCGGCGATTGATCAGCTCACATACTTGCATCGCATCCTGCAAGGGGATGACAACATGTCCTTGACGGAGCTCCTGGCTTCGACCAGTGCTTCTGGCCAATCGGCATCCTTACCCTCGGGCGGACTTGCAAAGGCACTGCCCTCCCTGGTTGGCTTGCTGCTGCCAAGCTGTGGAGAAAACAACTCGGAAATGAAGCTCGGAAGTAGCGAAATTACTCCGTCTCAAAGGCTGCTCCTGGCTAAAACCGCAGCGTTCCAACCTCGACGATATCTTGCCATGACATCTGAGCTCAACTCGAGGATCTCAAATCCACAGGGCGAAATGCAGCAAGCGATTAGACTGGCAGAGTCGCTTATCGAGCACTCAGATCTAGTCTCCACAAAGAAAAGACAACGAGAGAGGATCTTGCAAGACCGAAAACGGCGTAAGATCGCTTCTGACGCACAGCAAATGATCTTCAAGCAGGAGGCTGCCAAGGATATCTTACTGTCTCATCGGCAGCCAGAAGCAGCAAGATTCACATCTTATATGCCACATCTGCTCCCGATCGCGATACAGGGGCAAGAAAAACAGAGACTAGTAGAGTGTCCTGAGAAATGCCAAGTCATTTCGCTCCTCAGAGCTTGGAAAAGTGAATTGTCAACGGTGGACGCTGTAGCATTTAAACGCTTCAGAGTGAAAGTCCAGCACTGGGAGCAAGGTGGCAAGGGTCCCAAAAGCTTGCTGCGGATGGAAATACAGCAAGTCGGATCTGCGTGGTTGTGGGTGCAATTCGTTCACTATCCATCCTCTGGTTGGCTTGCTCGGGTCCACCGAGTCAACGTTCTTGCTGAAAGTGAAGTCGAAGGAGTGAGTAGAAGAAACAAACGCCCAAGGCACGCTCTCATCAGCCCCGAACTGACTAAAAGGACTTATTCACTCCCAAGCCTCGATGGCTTGATTCCCTGTCGACGGCTTTGCTAACGTCATCCTTCCCTCTTTACCGTCGAATTACTTCGCTACTTCACACGAAGCTCATCGGACTGAGAAGCTATCCGAGTAGGCCCTGGGCGCATCTGATAGCTTCCCTCTCTGCCCTGTCCTCACTGTGCTGCCTACATGAAGGACTGTCTCCAGACTTTCAGCACGTCGGGGGAGCATTCTTGCGAGGGCAAGAAAACATCCTCAAAGCGCTGATCCATCTTGATACGGCTGACGAAGCTGACGTCAACCCGACAGAGGAAGCCGACCATGATATCGAGGGAAGGAGCAAGAGTATACAGGCAACGCCAAATAAGAGTGCTGTAGATGACGACGCTGACTGCCAATCCCCTCAAAGTGCTCTGTTCAGTGATCAAATGGTTTAGACTCACGAAGGAAGGCTTCCGGTGCTATCAAGTTGTAACAAATACATTGTATTGTGGGACCGAACGGCCCCCTGTCCGTTGCTTCTTTGCCCGTATTGGATGAATGTCGCACAGCTATAATTACATGATGAGAAAGAGGGAGAAGAAGGACCTTTCAGAATTCTTGACTCCTGAGTACGGAAAGAGAAAAGGGAAAAGCACAGAGACCGGTCTAGCTTCCTCTCCCTTAGTAGAATGGGGAATTGTCGTGCAAATTTTGACGAAGACAAGCTTCAGAGCGAGATCGTCGATGCCCGGTACGTTCTGCTGTCGGATGCGATTGGATAGAAGTCGAAGAAGCCTCCAGTGGGCGATTGGTCTGAAAGTCCTGTGATGCATTCGAGTAGTCGAACTCTCGATTCAGTCCATCACTTGCGTATGACAGTAATGTTTCCCCCTCGGCAGGCCGAAAGCTGATGACTTCTTCCACCTCGTCGTTCTCCTCTTCGCCAAAAGGTGTGCGTTGCGACCGGCTTGATTGTCGGGGCGTCGGTGGGATAGCATTACGATCCGTTGTGGCAGAGGAGAATGTCAGACGACTGCCTTGAGAGTCGTGTCGGGTCGTCAAAATTCTGGCTCCGTTGGAAGGCGCCAGTCGTCCTTCGTCAGCGTACTTTGGCAGTGCTTTTTTCTCGTACTCGCTATAGCCGTAGCTTGGCAAATCGCCGTCCTTTGATTCATTGTCGTACCGTCTCGTTTTGGTGCGTCGGCGTCCTGTCCGATTGGAATGTACGTTGTCGTTGCAGTCATTCGATACCAGTGGAGTCGTCTGCAAACCAGGTGCCAATCTGCTCATGTATGACCAGCCAGCATCGCCTTCTCGACCGAGTATAGCTTGACCTTCAGCTCTACCATCTTCACTGAATAGGGTGACCACTCGATGTCGGTCTAGCCTCTCTCCCATCTCTCCGATTCTGTGTGCCATGATCGTGTCTTTCGAGGTGTCTTCCGTGGCGTGATTCTTTGCCTCTCTTCTTCTCCTCCAGTACATGATCAGTATCAAGGCTACCAGTGCTAACAAGAGGCCTCCTAACACTCCAGCGATAACAGACACTTCTGTCGTCTTCGTCTTGTGATGACTCGCATTTTGAGCTGAAGCTGGATCGCTGAAGCCATTGTCGTTCCCTCCGTCGCTGTCGCTGCTCGAAGGCTGATCTGTCACCCCACCTTTATGCTTCTTCGTGTCGGATGTGAGTGGGAGACAGGAAGTGTCGTTTGTCGGCGAGGAATCAATTGCTAGTTCGTTGGTCGATTTCCGTTTGGTCGACCGATCGGTAATGAGGATGGTGATGTTCTCTCCAGCTGAGACATTCACAGCCGGCCAGGTCCATGAAGTGACGGTAGTCGGCAAGGTGACGTTCACCAATGCTTTCCCGACACCCTCCTCGCGAATGAGAATCGAAACATTTCCCTTGCTCTGATTCAGACCGATTATAGCAGGAAGACATTGTTCAAAGCTTTCCGGCAAGGAGACATTGAGGGAACGGACCACACCCGTCATTATCAGGAGCATACTGACGTGCAAGATTGCCGCTCGAATGGGGCGTGATGTAGCCCCATGCTGTAAGATGTGCATCTTGTTGATGCTAAATACCGGGAGATAAACGCTGTCTCAAGTGCGTCCTTCAGATGAGACAGAAGAGAAGGTATGTGTGAAGGGCGAAGGGGGACTGCAATTGTATCGGGGGGGTGGAAACGAAAGTCGAAGCCAACGGCGGAAGGTATGGTTTTTGGAGAGGAATTATGCTAGTGAAGCAACGAGGATAATTTGAGGTTGTGATGTGAGCACAAGGGGGAGACCGACCGTGTGTGTCTCTCTCCCTTAGTGCGAAAATATTCCGAACAAGGCTGTTGTAGTCAAATGCTTCAAACTTGAAATATATCTTACTCACCCTAATTCACCCTGAGATTGGCGCGTACAAACGTAGACCTACTTCACCAATCCGACACGGTATCGATACGGTAGACCCCCGCTGCGTGATGGAGCCACCTGTGCACGTGTCAAAGCGCGGGGCGTCTGTGACTGGCGGCCACCGCAAGTGAATTCCAAATTCAGGGCACCTGCAGATGCGCATTCTCCCTCTCACCACGACTTTAATACATCTTCGGATGTCGGTGATCGTGAGAGCAATTCAGCTTTGCCAACCTCAAAAGATGGAAAAGGTAGACGTTTCTATTGCATCCTTCTTCTGCTCTCTCCCTGAGGATCTTTCTTCTGCTCTCTGTCTTTTACTACTTTACTGTACTGGGACTGGGCACACAAAACACACGATAAGTCTCGAGAGGGTATTATGCGCATTCAATTGAAAGGAGATACAGAGAAGGAATCCAGATATCCTTTTGTAGAGAATCATTTGAGGTTATCACTTAGTCAATCTCGATCAGCCCAGGGCCAGCAACAGTAGCATTCGCTACGGCAGCAGCGCTTGCGAAAGGACCTTCGCTGGTGACTAGCGCAGCAACGGTGAGCCCATTGGAGAAGCCAGCACCGAAGGGAAAGTGAGCTTCAAATGTGGCCATTTTTCCGCTAGTGCTGACCGAGGTGATGGGTCTGACGACGGGGGCATTTTGACCGCTGATGTAGACGATGTGGTTGGCGGTGGCAGATACGTTGGTGTAGGACGTGTCGAATTTCAAGGTGGTGTTCTTTCCTGCAGGTGCGGCATTGCTGGCATCCAGGCTCAAGGTGTCAAAGGCAGGAATTCCGATGGTGGAAACGTTGCTGGAAGCCGCGCAGGAGTTGGGAACAATGAACAACTGGTCGACGGCATTGAAGGCAAAGGCACCGCTGGCAGCAGTCAAGAATGGCGAAGCAGAAGGGACTTTCTTTTGAATCAATCGGTAAGCACCGTCTTGCTCTCCTTCTTGGGCAACAATTGAGCTAACAAGGCTAACGAGTCCTTGAGCAGCTTCTCCACCATCGAGAGCAAAGGTCTGCTGAACGGATTGAAGAGTTCCCAAAACCAGGTCTGTGAAGGTTGCTGCAAGAGCAATGGCACTCGTGAAGTTCGTAACGGGGAACATGTAGTCACAAGCACCGATGGTCTTGGCGCCGGCGGAAGCAAGGATGGCGTTTGCACCAATAGCGTGAAGCTCTTCTTGTGCTCTGATTGCCGTGAGAGATTGTACCACATAAGATTTGTCGAAACTACCGAAATCAGTGTAGCCCTGGACGCTGTTGGTCACATTGTCAAGCAGAGACGAGAAGAATGCTGTCTCGAAGATCTCGTTGGTGGCAATGACTTGCAAACTTTGGATAGCATCGGCTTTTAAGGTGGTGGGTAATGCTGTGTTTGGCAACGTACCTCCGGCTTCAAGCGAAATCTGCTTCAAAGCTGATGCGGAAGGGTTAGGGAATCCGTTGGGAAGAGAAAAGGGTGCAGCGGCGACGGCTCCAGCGAGAAGGAGAAGTGAGATTGGAGCGACCATGATGAAGACTTGCAGGATATATTTAGAAAGTTGATGGGTTGCTGCAAAATATTTTCGTGATGGATTCTGAGGAGTTTATATACACAGAGTCAAGAAGATCAAGAGTGGAGGACTGGCTGCAGGATGACGCTATATGCTTCCATCAGCGGTCATGACATAGCAAAGCCGTTCAGCGACCGAAAATTGACTCGCTCTTAGGACTGAAAGGAAAGTCCCCCGCAGAAATATAATTCTTTTTTAACCGCCGGCCGGCGAGAAGAAGGCTAAGCATTCAATAAAATGTCTCAGGCCGTACGTAATCGTTACACTACCTCAGTAACGTGTGCCAGAATCTAATATAGAATGATTTCGAAATAAACGCAATCGGGACAGACCAACGGATCATACGATTCTGTAGCCTGTACGCAGACGGGCCTCCTGTTCGCATTCTAACAAAAGGCGGGGTCTCATTCTTTCTGTACATGCTTTTGGAAAGCCTAATAATTGTCGATCAGGGCCTGAAACGTCTCCTCCACTTATTGGCAACGGTGCCGAACGTGGCCGGTAGCCCGAGCTGAGTAGATGGACATTCTCCGGGAGGTATGTGGCCTGGGATGAACAGACCACGTTCTGAGTATCTTGATCCATGTGGTATCCGGCATATCATCCATTGCCCTTCCGCTTCAGATGAGTATTACGTCTCTTGTACTTTTTGCGAGCATTACGCAGCAGAATAAGCGGGCCTCTTTAGGGTGTTTCGTAGAAGAAGAAGACAGTTGATTTAGTTGCTGATTGCTTCGTTCCAGACTTTTGCGCAAAGGCATTCTTGAAATACTCAAGACGTGAAGATGTTAGCAAAATACTTGTATGTAATTATCCGATAGATTCGCGGGAAGTGAAGCAAATTCTTCCTGCCCTACAGCATTTGTATAGTCCTCAAACCAGCTGTCTTCTGCAAGAGTGATTGTGTACCATGCCTCTCGCATCTTTTCGAATTGAATTTTCTTGCTGACGACCCATAGTCTACACCACTTTCCCGGGGCTATTGAAGTTCAGAAAGGCGATGTCTAACACTGTCGCTGTACGATTCATTTGGAAAGAAGTTAAAAATTTAGCCCAGCGCTTCTTTCTATGCCACGATTCAGACTGCAAAATGTTCTCCCAATCATGCCAATACTCAACAAGAATACATAGTGATCAACTCCATAAGATTTTTATAAAAATCAATCTGCGTGGCGCTTACAAGCAGTGGATAGAATCTTTCATATGGGAATGACTTCGCGATCAAATACAGTCAGCAGATTTGCGAGGGCCGAAAAGCCAGGCTTGTACGAGAAGAGCACCAACACATGCCACTGTCAGACTTACATGCTCATGATCGCTTTGCGCATGAAAGAAAATCCTCCAACGCACTCCTCCAGTGGGAGTCGACTTGATCACTTTGAGCTTGTGAACACTCTTTGAATTATTGAAGATATGATTCAGACCTCGCAGTGGCCACTCGAAGATGATTAAGTTCGTCTCACAAAGCTCTGTCGGTGCTTCAGTCTCACTCTTCTGCAATACTATCTTTCATTCGCTGCTCGACATGATGTCAGCAAAGGTGGCACTCAATTCGACAATGTAATCGCATACATTATTACACAAACACTTTACAGCGGGCCCATGCGCAGGTCTTTCAGTGTAGACCTGAAGCTCGAAACACGCGTATTTTAGACCCAAATCTCTGTCGTCATTGATCACATATCTACGTCTTTTGGCGGTAATTGTTCTTTTTTGCGTAAATTGGGTCGACGCGTTTTTTTTTCTTACACTTCAGGCTCTGGGGGGCCTGTATAATATGCCGCCGACACAAATGTAAGTTTACTGCTAGTTGTCGTTTCAAAGCCCTAAAGCTTCTTTTGTAGGATGGCACAAGGCAGGATGATCTCCAGGCAATGTCTTGAACACCATTGGCGGGTCATTCGGATTGCGTATTGGTTATTGGCAATCAAGGATAGGTAGGATGACAACCTGGCAGTGTGATGAAGATTAAGATCGGAAAGACCAGACTATGATTTCGCCATCATCTAAGTTGGTCTTGACACCTGAGTGTGGGAACAATGGCTTGCATGGATAGTACAAAGAGCTTTGCTTGGAGTAATGCTTAACTCAGAATGAAAAAGAAAAATCATCCTTCCGATGCAGGAGCCATTTTTGCTTCCTCTTCAGAGGGTAGAAGCAATGGTCAAGAAGAGAGCATACTTTCACTGTGCGGCTGTAGTCATTGCTAGGGTAAAGGGTAGACGAACAATCATGAATCGTTTGAAGAGAGCCTCGCAGAGTTTTGCATTTCTTTTCAAGAGCGACAAATTAGAACGACTTTGAGGGCATCAACATTTTTTTCAAGCTAGCCGTGTGGTAAAATTACATGTTTCATACTGCAAGCTCAAAGGTAAGGAAAATTTACCGTCAGGATCTCCACAAATTTGGCCGCACTGTCATTCTTTCGCACCAATCACAAAACGATTTTGTAAGAAGCACCAGCGAGTAGGCTCGCTCGTTCTTGGCAAGTCCTAGCGTTGTATGCCCCTTGAACGGCAGTGTCCTTCTCAGGTCATTCAGCATGCCAACACCCTCGCCATCAGTCAAGGACGGCGATGTTGAATTGGATGTGCATCCGAGTCTGTTTTGATGCAAGCTAGTGTGTGTCGACGCGCAACTCTGTCGTTCGGAATATTTTGTCCCCCTTTTCTGCGCTAGGGCCGCGCGGATTTCGCAAGCCGCAACGCGTAGCAGTGTAGGCATCGTCGCCACTATGCCTTGATGCGTCCCGGATCTGTAGATTCCGCGGAGACCCGTTGTAGTATTCTGTGTTACGCGAGTGAATTTTCCGCGACAAGGAAGAGAGATCTGCACGAGGTCAATCGGTTCAATACACTTGTGAATGCTCTTCTCACACTGACCACTACTTTCTTTCTCCGTCACTCTGCATCACCTGCTTCAGCCCTGCCCCTCTTTTGCTTTGCCTACGCTCATCATCATACAGCCATGGTGGCACCGGGCTTTGTTCGCTCCCTCTCCTTTCATCCGAGCATGACCACCAAGCAGTCATCCGTCGAGGAGGAGAAAGAAGGTGCAGTCGTGCCTTTCAGCTCGTCGGCCTCGACTTCCAAGAATCAACTAAGCGTCATCAGCACAAGTCAGACGTCCGCTCGTTCCAGGACCCGTTCTGTGGGTGCAGAAGGAAGATTTCAAACCGACGCTGGGAGCTGCAGTGGTACACTCTTGCAGGACCCAAATCGGGGCCCAGGTACACCTGACTTCACACTTGGCGCCTTTGGCAAGGTGCGAGGGACGAGGGAGGGAGCCTCGAATACACCTTTTACAAACAGAAGGGTGATTGAGTTGGATGTAATCGAAGAAGGCAATCGAAAGAGGTCGAACAGTGGTGAGGAGTCCGGATGTCTTTGAGCAGGAATGTGTCTACATGGAGTGTTGAGATGTCTTCCCTTCTTCACTGCCTCAGACACTCTACGAGCGGGAACGCTTGTCAAATCACCGCTGAAGACCCAACTGCGATCTTTACTGACCTCAATCACAGGCTCTCATCCGGACGTGACAAATGCCAAAGTCGATGAGCAACAACAGCCTTCAACTTTCCCATCGCAGGGCAAGGCCAGGACTAGCATTGATGTCGATCGGAAGGAGCCTTTACAACTATCTACGGCACAGCCGAGGCCAAAGCCGCTCATCATGCCAGCGGCAAGGCTGGCAAGACCAGATGGAATGTACTCTTTGAATGCAGACAGTCCACCCCTGACACCTGCTAGTGATGAAGCGAGGGAAATAGAGGACGTCAATCACTATCTTTCAGATCTCCACCCGTTACCAACAGACACTCGACACCCCTGGAGTGTGGCTTCGAATTCAGCGGAAGGTAGATCTGTCTATTCTTCTCAGATGGCGTCAGGACCGTTACAATCTAGCTTTGATCGATCTATCACACCTGCATCAGCGAACGTGACGGTCTCTTCCGTCACCTCTGGTCGATCTTCTCCCGTCTTTTCCAACTTCTCCGTTGCTTCCTCTTCAAGTACCTATGCTTTATCTTCGAGGCCTTCCTCTAGTATAGCCAAACACACCTTACTGCCTAGTCATATTGCCAGTCCTTCCATGAGTCCGTCGCAGCATGATCCTACCTCTCGTTGGTCTGCTTTCAGGGTAACGTCTCGCATGCCACCACTACGACCTCATCTACCAGCTCTTCTCTTCTTGATGACAATCTTTGTCGGCTCGACGATGTGCATCCTCTTGGCACTTTCTACGCTTCCATTGACGTTACCAAGTCACATCACCGACCTCACGATTGCCGAAATCCGTGAGATGTCTCTCCAACTCAAAGCATACAGTCGCTCGAGCTCAAAGGCCTTTGCTCACACCTTGGCGGTCTTGGGCGTCTTCTTCACTTGGAAGCAGTCATTCACCATTCCGGGCAGCCTCATCATGAATGTCGTCTTTGGAGCAATGTACGGTACATTGATGGGGACACTATATACCTCCGTCCTAACTTCTCTGGGCGGTGTCTTTTGCTATCTTTTGGTCGCTCCACTTGGTTCCCTCATTCGATCTATGCCGGGTCTCAACAAAGGCTTAGAGAAAATGCAAAAGGCAATGTCGGATAGCAACGTCCAGCTCAACGCAGCGCCTTCCCCTTTGACATCCTTGCGTCGTAAATCGCGACGAGAAGTAAAGAAAGGGAAAAAGATTCTTCGGAGCTCGGGAGGCAACATCTGGTCGTATCTTCTTGTCTTGCGAGTGCTACCGATCGTACCGTATGGACTTATGAACATTGCTTGCTCCGTCTTGCGCGTTCCCTTGCTGCCATATGCTGTCACGCTGGCAGTAGGTTCTATCCCTTGGAATGCTTGCACAGTCCAGATTGGCGATCTTCTCGTGCAAGTTGTGAGAGCTCTAGACGAGAGTAGCAGTACAACAGCTCAGACTCCGCTCGAAGCGGGTGGATTTTTCAATGCGCCAAGCCCAGGTAGCTCTACGGGTCTCTTGACACACGAAATCAAGGGAAAGGCAGAGTCGGGAGCTAGAGCGATTGCAGCAAAGATCTGGAACAAGGAAATGATGATCAAATTGATCTTGATGAGTATCGTCAGTCTTGCGCCCATGCTACTGCAGCGATGGCTCAAGAAGAGGAATGAAGCAAAGATGAAACTAGCAGAGAAAGAAGATGGCGACGGCGAAGAAGACGACGGCTTATACGTAGAGGATGGAGAAGAAGAAGACGACGACGAAGAGGTTGATGGTGGAGAAGGGGAGGGCAAAGGAAAGACAATGACTTCCAGCCAAGAGGTGGATCAACGTCGTTCTTGGAGATCGTCGTGGACTGGTGCGAACAAGGATTCAAAGCGGTTTTCTGGTGCATGGATGGGCAGAGGGCACGACGAAGAAATGTCAGACCTAGAAGGTCGAAAATATCCGTCTACGAAGCGAGCCGTGGCGGCTGACAGAGTAGACTGACGATGTAACAGACGAGCAGTCCTCCGCCGCAGCAAGGGCAATTAACGGCGGCGGCGGCGACAACATCACTTCGCTCTTCCATGTCAACATCATTATCATTATCACACATACCATGTACTTGTGCCTAGAATACCATCCTTCACGTATCGTCCCTCTTCTTACAAGCTTGCCCCCAGCCTTGCATCAGCGAAATTCACATTCCCAGGTGGAGAAGTGCAGGAATTGGTGAGACTTGTCACTGAGGTCTGCTGTCGTTGTCGACTTGGAGCTCGGATGTCGATGCCTCGACAACATCAGACCGCAAGCTAGTGCCAAGGGTACGACCTTGTATATACTCCAGTCCGATGCTACTTAGAGCTGCTTGCAAGCTCTCGCTGAGTAAATCCTCCACCCAGGAATGATCTTCAAAGTCGAGATCGATGAAGTCCTTCAAGATTGGTTGAGAGATCGTCTTGTGCGTCAGTGAATTTGACGGGTCTTGCAGGACTATTTCTAGGAATAGGTGCGTGGGAGTCGGAGGAGTAGAAGTAGCAGGCTGTCCGGGAATAACGTCCAAAACGGGTTGAATTCGTATGAAGAGCGGACACGTAGTGATTGGTAAGGAGACACTGTGGCTCGACTCGGGGGTGACGTTCGACACACTGTGTGAGGCCCTGTGTTCGTCAACAAGGACTGCCAGCTTTGTCTGTACAATTCGAGAAATCAGCAAGATCAATCGTTGCACTCATTGCACACTTTTACATTCGGATCGCACCACCCACCTTTGCCAAGTTCCACCCTTGTTCAAAGCCAGTGACTGCCTGCATGCTTCGTATAGGTTCTTCTTCCTCGCCCTGCCTTGCTTCTTTCGGTGAGGTCACTTCGGGCGCCTTGTTGACCACCAATTGCTGCTCCGAATTGTGTGAGGATGCTTGTGTCTCCATCACTTTCTGCAGGACAGCAAACACAACGTCGTCGATGCCATCAAATCCTACCATGTCTGCGTGCACCAAAGAAAACTTTAGCCCACGATTCTCGTATAGTGTACCGCCTGCTACGCCACACATGCACTTGACTTACCATGGCTGAGCGTTATAGACAGGATTTCATGCTTTTCAATGGGTGGTACAACCACATTCATCAGATCGTTCCACCCCTTCATTCCCACCTTGCTGAAGTCGGATTTCAGCTTATTCAGATCTCGATTGTTCTTAAGAAATGAGTTAACATTTTGAGCAATCGCCCAAGGGACCCCTGCGCCCGAAGTGCCCGTAAGTCCACCGGCTTCGTTTGCTTCTCTAGCTGTTTCCGCTACTTGCGACTGCACCTGAGCTGCCCTTTTCTCTAATTCTGCCCTTGCCTGGTCTGCCAACTTCGTCGCACTATTCCACCAATTGCCCCACGATGGTTGAGAAGGCGCTTCTGCACTGGGGACATGGCCAGTACTAGTCCCTGACAACGTAGGCTCCTGAAGAGTCACTTCTGTTTCCTCAAATGCATCGCTCTTACTAGTGTCCCCCATCGACTGCCTTGAGATTTTTTGATCGGCGATCGTTCCGTTTGAGCTGGCCGGTAGGTTGGTTCTTCTGGCTGTTTTAGTCAATTTCATTGATGTACCGCCGCTTGTATTACCCATCATGGATGACTTTGTTGGCGTTGGCCCTCGCCTTTTGACTAGATCGTCCAGGTCGTTCAGTAAAGATTGGGCATCGTCTGTCTTTGAAGCTAATCTTGCCGGGCTGATGACGTTCTTGGCACTACTGCTTTGACCGGTATGATCAAGATTATCAAGATCAGAAAGGAGAGCCTCCACATCGTCTCTCTTCGATGTCTTGGCTGAAGCACTAGCTGACATTCTAAAAGTATTGCACTATGGATACGGAAGCCTTCGAGGAGTGCAGAGACGAAGCAGAGGACGGAGCACGTAGCCACGATGCCGAGGATGAGAACGCTAATCGTATCGTATTATTGCGAGGCAGGAATGGGGCGACGACCTCTCATCGCGAAATTAGAGTTCCTCTCGAGACTAGAATTCTTGTCTTCACGCGTCGGGTGCAATTGACCTGCATCAGTCTGACGAGCAAAAGACGAACAGAGTACGAATCGATGGCTCGTCCCTTCGATAATTCTCTCTCACTACACCTACAATCTGCGACCTTGTGTGTCAGCGGCCTCGCTCAGGCAGTATGCAGTTGTCCGCTCTGGTCTAGACTCTAATCGGCAAGCAACTACGAGCATCACAGTGTTGAAGAGGGAGGTGAACTAGTGGTGTCTCTCCTCCTCTTTCCTCTCCTCTCCACCTTCCTCCTCTCTCATCCTCTCCCATCCTCTCTCCTCCTCTCTCATCCTCTCTCCTCCTCTCTTCAATTAGCCATCTAAGCAGTAACCGAGCAGCAGCAAATATTACCATTGTCAGCCTTCTTGCCGAATTCAGGGGATAGGACAGTATTCAGAGCGAAGTCAAGCAAGGCAATTAAAAACGAAAGCTGTTCGCGCAGCCCATACTACAATCTTCGTTGCAGCAAATGGCTCAATCACAGACTACGTCGTCGATAGAACCAAGCGCGGTCCAGGTACAGAGTCCGATGTCGATAGGCTCTTCTTCTTCTCAGATACCCCTTGGAGCACCTTTCCCTTCAACCCCACGTCATGCTCTGCCTCCGTCTTTGACTAATTCCCGGATGGGTCCTCCTCACAATCTAGTTCAAGGAAGTGGCAGCATGGCTTCGACGAGTACCTCGACATTCAATGCCCAGCATACTCACACAGCTGCTACACCGACCCACTCCGAGTCAACTTCTTATTTCGGTCCAGGGGCAGGCTTAGCTAGGCTGCATCAATATTCGGAAGCCCTCAAGGAAGGCCCTGGTCGCCAGACTCTAGAATACTGGAGATCTTTTGTCGATGAGTTCTATCTACCCCAATCGACAATGCACCTGGTCCTTTGGAATCCTACAACACGCGAGCAGAAAGGCTTTGGTGAGTAGAGTGGTGGACACATAGTCGAGGATGAAAGCTAATCTGGGCATTTTTGCACGTCTCTAGAGATTCCCTCTTCTGTAGTAGCTCGATGGATGCATACAAATTACATTTCGGGCGTCACTTCGAGCAGTCTATCACTAGAAAGTCCAAGAGAATACCTATCTGGCCAACCTTTTCCACCGCCTCCACGTTCGGTACGAGCCGACTTTCACTTGCCGACTGGTAGTGTCACTCACTTTGTGGAATGCAAACAGTCATTGTACATCAACCACTTCGAAAATGGCTGGCAAGTGCAAATGACGGGACTTTTACGAGTCGCTTTGGTACCTCACACGAGAGTGTTACCATCCTCCTCAACGTTCACAAAAGAGGATTCCCCCATGCTTCAAACCCATTTGCGCTTCGAATGCTTGGAGTATCTGGTGAGTGAACATCAAAGTGTCCTTCCATGCACGGCCGGCACATACAAGCTTCAAGAAGAAAGGATACCGAAGAATGTGATACGGGATATACTTGTTGCACATGGTCATCGTATGTCCAATTCCAAGAAAGAAGATGGAGGAGGAGGAGGTGGTGGTGGTGGTACTACCAAGAACGCCGAGAAGGAAGACAACCCGATGGGAGAGGAAGAAGAAAAGAGTGAATTCAGCATCAACGTAAATCACTTGTGTTTGCCCGAGAGTCCAGTGAATGAGTATGGGATCACGTTGCGGGCGATGCGATGCCTTGAAGTGAGTCCACAGATAAGCCATGCTGATTGCCGCCATCTACGTCCCTACGAGCTGACGAGTATCTCTAGATAACTGAGAGTGTCTGTCAGCTGCGCGATCTCATGGATTTCTCAATGAGGGAAAAGGAGAAATTGTTGGGACCGATTGGTGAGTGAAGCGCAACCATGGAGCGAGCTGTGGAAATAGAAGACAATGCAGATGTCTGATATTCGTCTCATCCCTGCCTACAGAGGGCCTGCGTCGATTGACCTCTCATTATCGCGATAGAGACAGTCACGTTTCAGGTCAAGGCGCTACACCGACACCGAATTTCCCCTCAGATGTCAATAGCTCGCTACCACACATGATCTTGGAGGATCAAATTGCAAAAGTCAACCTAGTCAAGGGTCAGCAATCGACGGATGGCAATCCTCCAGCAGCGGGAGCCGATACGAGCATTCAGAATAGCAGCGGAAATGGTAGACTCTCAACGGCTCCTTCGCCGAGTCCGAAGATCGATGCTAGTCCCGGCAAGAGGCAGCGTTGAGCCTTCTCTCGTCACTTTGAATCGGCACATGAAAATGTAGCCACACAAAATCAAGATCTCACCAATTTTCGAATAGCATGGATGGCAAGTAAGAGCGGCTTAATGACAAGGGCTTTAATGTTACCTTCCGCTTCCTCTCTCCTGTATCATACGCCATTGTGCCCTGTTCTGCTCATAGTCATTGGACTGTCTCTTTATACACGAGCAATCCTGAATGTGTACCTCTTTGCTGACAAGCGTGATTGAGACGGTAGCCACACCACACTCGATGGTGCACATCCAAATAAGCAAAGTAGCTCGACGGTGTTTATTGAGACACACCGTCTTTTTCAGCGCGGCCAAAATGAGGACATCCACGTGGCGTGTTGGTTCACTCCTCCGGCATCAACACTCGCATTCGAGTAACGTAATTTGAAGTGTTGGTCCGATCACGCTGGTTGCCTATTACCCTCGTCAGCCCCACCGTCGTCGATCCGGTCCAAGATGGCACCGAAGAGATCATCTCTTAGTTCCTCGAATGGAGTGACATCGATTGCAAAGACGGTTGGACGAGGTGCCAAGAATGCCTCTTTGAAGGAGCCATTAACACACAAGAAGGTAGCCGCCATGGCACCACCTCCGACTACACAGGAAGTCGTCTACACAAAGGAGCAGCTCGCGAAGACAGAAGGGAAAGAGGACTTGAATCCCGATGACTCACGCTATAACGCCCTATGGGACGACGTCAAGCGGAAGATGGGCATGCCCAAAAACGCTCCTAGTGAGTGCGAAGCGATGTCTTGCCTTTTCTAGAATGCTCGATCGACCTTGGCTAAGCGTGCTTTCTCCCTCTTTCCCTTCCCCATCCATTCAGTCCACAGTGAGCACATGAATCGCATCGAGCACATCCTCAGAGTCTTCGATCTTGATCCTGCGTGAGTATGCAGACGACGGGATGTTTGAAAGAAAAAACATTGCAATTGTGTTGTTCATGACTGAAAGTATGGGCTCTGCACTCTGACAACAGTTATGGACCTTGCCTGGGGATGAGTCGACTAGAGCGATGGGAAAGGGCTGAGAAGCTGGGAGACGAGCCACCCTCGGAGATCAAGGAAATACTCGAAACGAAGCAAGGAGTGCTTGAATTGCATCAATCCGTGCTGGCAGACAAGGGAGTGTAGATGCGTCATCATTATCTGTACTCGATCAGGCGCCTCATGGCCGTACTTCCAAGACGTCTTTGGCTATTGTACTACTTGTGTCCTGAGCATATCGTCAGGAAAGACACGAACATAAACTGATACTACGTACGATCCATAAGTGATGAAGAGTGTGTGTGGTTGGGGTGTGCGCGCTCTTGCCGTTGTAATTGTCTTGCATGCTAGTTAGTGTGACCGACGAAAGAACAACAGCCGTCAAACACCCAATGTCCCAGATTCGCCAATCTACTTGACGACTACTCGCAACGACACACACGTACACACACACACACACACACACACACATACACACACACACACACACACACACACACACACTTGTGACTTAAAGTGAAGGGGACGACAAGGAAGCTTTAAGAGATCGTCTGACTGAGCCTTCTATTACAAACCCCGGAGCTAGATCGATCGATGGAAGGAGGGCCGGGGCGTCTGGCATTGTGGGAGCCAGGCAGAGCCGGCAAAGAGACGCAATTCCACGAACATGGAGCGCATGGGACCCGAGACGAAGCAGATCTCGATTGGAGCATATGCGTCGACGCCTGACTTTTCGGCAGAGGACCCCGTCCAGACCATTGAGGGCACACATCAGCACGACTACCAAGAAAGGAGACCCTTTCCTCCTTATAAGTGACAGAAGTGACAGACAGACGAGGAATAAATCTTGTGGGCATCTGTGAAGTGCGAGGAGGGGCCTACGAAACGTCCAGACTGATATCATGTATGGCGGATCACACGGAACATCCTATCTCGTCGTATGAAAATGATGTGGATGAATGCAGTCATATAGCTACACGAGGGTGACAGACGCAGAAATGTCAAGAGATTGTATACTCTTTCTTACCTGCGTCGGTGGTCAGGCAAGAGTTGGCAATGATAGCGCCATATCTGTCCAGGGATAAGTCTCCCAGGTGATCGCGAAAGCATTGGATCTACAAAAAACACAAAGTCTTCCCTACCCTTGGTCTCCGATGAAGAAGACAGGGCAGCACAACGTAGACGGCCTTCCGATGAATGCAAACAATGCAAGAGAATGCGATGACATCACGCATACTTCCCAGATATGAGTGGAGTGATGCGAGAGGACACTTACTGCAAACAATTTTTGTTCTGTTCGGGTACGATCGAGTGGCAATATGAGCAGAGACTTGGCTCAAGAAAGAGTAAACCGGACGAGCAAGCGGGGAATTAAACAGATCGTAGAAAAATTTTACTTCATTGTGGGAGCATTCGTCTCAGACCAACCAGCTCGAGCTTTGCGTCAGGAGCTACTGACCTTATTCGGCAAGTACTGACCAGCGCTTCAATTCTAGGACGGCGTCAATCTCACATTACCCTGCCGATCGTGACACACTACTCGAGACGGCACCACATCGCTGAAAAGACGGCGGTAATCGCTGTCAGATATCTTGCGGCAAGTGGTCTTTGTGTAGCATGGAGGGGGTCGAGGGACGGCGGGAACGATAGCTGAGGAAGCGAAATACTGTCATTCCAGACACACAATTTCGGAGGAGCCGCTCTCTCCTGATAGACCCTCCTGCAACGATGTGGAGACGAAGGGTCATGAGCAAATACTATATTACAGGGGCCGCAAAGCGTCTAAGAATACATCCTGTCGCTATCGTGCAGTCTACTCTATACTGTGCCATGGCGAAAAGTCCTGTTCCCTTCTCAGCAGTCCCATACTTTTCGAAGACGATAGTAGTAGTTTCGGAAGCCACTGGCATTGTTGACCTTGTCGTCGTCCTCGTTGAGGCGACGAGCGGGACTCGAGACGATGTTTCCATCCAGATCCTTGTTTGTTAGCAGATTGTGCCTCGAGTCGAGGTAGAAGTTGGGAATGAACAATGAACAAGCGAAAGGGATGATGGCCAAACAGGCAGCCGTGATGAAAAGAATCCCGTTAGTGCGTTGATACGCTCGAATCGCACCTTGACGAATAGGGTCGTCGGGAGCATACGTACGCAGGGTTTTTATACTGCCGTAGATTGTCGTGATCGTGGACATGGGAACGTTAGGCAATTCTTCCACCATGTTCTCGATCATCCTGTTTGTCCAAATGGCAGAAGAAATAGCCGCCCCTACGGCCGCTCCAAGAGAACTCCAGAGGGACACAGTGAAGATGACGGTGGCCAAGTCGCGATGAGCGACGGCAGCTTGAGACGCGATTCGAGCCCCGCCTACCGAAAAGGCACCGAAACCGAGCAAGACTTGGACAATAGCCAGACGAGCGGTACTTGTTGTACTACGAGCATCGCTCTGGACAAGCAGACCGTATGCGAGAATCTTACAGACGCCTCCGAATACTAGAAAAATCTTGAAGCGATGGAACCTCCTTTGAAGTAGTCCATTGACGATACCCCAAAAGCACAGCCCGACTGTGTCTGTGTTGATGAAGACGGTCCATTGGTAGTTGGTCCACTGGTTGGTGACGTAGATGTAGGAGGAAAAGTACTGAGACTCGACAGCACTGGCCAGTTGGGAAAATACCTGAATGGAGATGGCCAGCAAGAAAGCTCGATTGCGCAGGACACGCCTGGGTGCCATGGGTATAGGGGCGCAGAACTGTTCCCAGAGACCGTACAGAGCAAGACTGACGAAGCCAACAACGAGCATGGCAATCATACTAGGGTTGTCCCAACCGCCCTTGCTATTTTTGGCCAGACTGAACGGCAGCAAGAGGAGAGCGAACCCGAAGCCCAAGAGGATGAGCCCAACTAGATCGATCTCGATGGCACTTTGCTTGAGGACCTGGACCAGCCTCATGTCTTTGTACTTGAATTCTATTCCCTTTCTCCGAACACCCTTGTCTGCCAAGCTCACCATGCCTAGCTTCTGAGCTTTCCATTGCATGTAGTAGAGGAGCAAGATTACGGGAGACAGTAGGACTGGCATCATGATGGCAAACATGCCAGCTCCCCACCGCCAATGATCTGGAACAAGACCATTCGAGACGAACCCACCAATGTACGTTGTGATGAAGTAGGGTGAACTTAGCATCGCCAGAAAGAACTGTCTCCAGTGAAGTGGTGTTAGATCACTGACGATGATATCACTGAGTAGATCCAAACCGGATTTGGAAAAGGCGGTGAAACAGATTCCGACGACATAGGCAGGAAAAGTAGAAGCACTAGCGGCCACTATGAACCCGAGCACATAAAACAAGAGGACGATGGTGTATATCGTTGGTCGAGATGTTAGGTCAGACATTTTACCAATGAAGGGCTTGGAGACGGCAGTGATGATGCTGGTGACGTTCAAGAGGAAGTAATTTCGATTCGATCAGCTTCACTGCGCTCTCTCTCTCTTTCCTTTGCCCGCTCTGCGCCGATGCGTGATCTGAATGGCTCAATCACCACTTACCTGCTGGCGGTAGTGATAGCCGCAATCTCGGAGTGATGATTGAAGAAAGAAGCGGCAATGACGGAAAAGACTGACGACGTCAACCCTTGATCCAATGCATAAGCGAACATGGACAAAAGAAGCGATATTCCCAAAAGGATCAACATGACCCTTCCATTCTTGCTGGATCGGAGCAACTTGGTGAAAGCTTCTGCTTGGGCAACACCATTGGCTCCCGCTTCACTTTGAATCACGTTCGTTCTATCATCTTCATCGTGATTGCGTTTTTCTGTTTCTAAGGTGTTTGCGATGGATGGTGTCTCTGCTCCATTCAAGCTTCCTTTATGATCGATGCTCTTGCTTTCTTCGTCCAAGGGACTCCCGAAGGACATTTCCTGTATCGTGTCGTCTGCCCGAGACGTCATGGCGAGTGCGTAACAGTGAAGGAAGACGAAGGGGGGAATAGAGGTAAGGAGGAGGAATCGAAAGGTGAAGCTGATCACTGCGCCCCTTTAAAGTGTTTTACTTCCTCTCGAGAAGAGTTCCGAGCCAGACGCAGTGAGATTGCCACCAGGGACAAATCGTGTTAAATCCACCGAAGATACGAGCAGAAGGTTCACATCAACGCAGATCAGATGGACGAATTCTTAATGCACATCGATCATACACTTGTAGAAAGGGCACCACATCCTCTACGACACGCAAAATATCCGGCTTCTCGCTTGCAATGAAGTCTTGTGGTTCTTCTTCCCCCCCGTCTCTGCTTGCTTGCCTAAAATTAGAAGCAGGAGTAGAAAAAGGAGCAAATCAGACGAGAAGAAGGGGTGGCGCTAGTGTGTGGAGGAGCTGATGCCAAAGCGTGAAACATTACCATGCAGAAAGCAAAAACATTACTATTTTCTGAAAGTCAATATTCACCGAGATCAAAACCTTAAGCAAATTCTTTCTCTTAGCCTTTTGCTTGGCTTAGCACCATCCTTCACGACATCAGAACCGGCTATTCCGATCTTATCTGATCTGCGGGCCTTAAAGTCGCCGCATCGAAGCATGCAATACACGCTTTATCACCCACTGATCTCGCTCGAAAGATGGGAGCTTTCCGATCCATTTGATCAAATCATTCATACCCATCGCTGAAGAATGGAATAGCAAGGGGACATGCGCGAGAGTGATCTGTCGACTGCCCTGCCTCGATTGTGGATGTTCTTGCCCCGCATCGATCCCCATCAGGCATATCTCCTCACTGATCCGCTGGAAGCCAAGCTAATATTAAATGTATGTATGTATTCAATGCGATACACTTGTCTGTCACTGAACATGGTACAATCAAGAAGTCTATTGCAGAGAACTCAGCTCATCAACCACGCCGCATATTTCCTGTGCAAAATTGCGCCCAAATTGCGCAATCCACTCATCGTTGTGCTCGAAAGCACTGCAACGAATCCCAAGATGGAATGATCCACTCCGATGGCTGAGATCGACGTAGACATTGTTTTTCGCAAGGTAGTTGACGTCGAGAGGTCCAAGGGAAGTCTCGCTGGAGGGTTTGGCTGCTTGGGTGGTAAAGTAGTCTGTTGGCTTCGATAAGCTCCAGGGCTGTAAGAGGGTTTCCTTTGACGCGGAGGTGCAGACTGTCTCTGCGTCGGAGGAGGACGATGACTCTTCACTCCAGAGCAAGTTGAGAAAACAATTGAAGAGCGAGGTTTGGCCCCCATTGATCCAAGTAGTGATGTCGCGAAGGGAAGTCTGCTCGTAGGCAATTCTGTCGCTCAATTCATTGCGCAAAGCGTCAATTGACACGCTCAACGATGCCTTCGTAGCGATGGCAATTGGCAGAACATTGATGGTTGGTCCTGCTAGCTTTGACAAGTCTGGAAAGCTGGCGGTTCGACAAGCGGTGTAGAATCCAAAAAGTGGCTTTGTCTTTGCCTCTGTTGATTTGGCAAGAAGTCGAGCAAAGGCTAGCATGACGACGAGTTGCAATGAAGCCCCCTTTCGTCTGCACTGTTCCTCTAGCTTCGCGGTATCTCTGATGATGTTCGGCAGCTTTACCAGCACTTGAGGGCCAAAAGCTGTCTTTTCGCTGCCAGCAACGTCATGCTCTGAAGCGGACAAGAAGGTGGGTTCCACATCTTGCAAGTGCGCCTTCCACCTTTGGCGTGCTCTGTCCTCATCTTGAAGTGCAAGAGTGTGCCGAACAAAGGCGGAGAAATTAACAGTAGAGCTGGGTACTCTTTCGTGGTACAAATCCTCGAGATCCTCCTTTAACATGTGCACGCTCTGTCCATCGTATACAGCGTGGTGAAATCGGGTGACAACAGCAGCCTGCTTTCCTTTCAAGAGTAGACATAAGTGGACAGGCGGGCTGCAGAGATCAGTCGGCGCATCACTGGATTGCGTAATCCAAGCTCTAGTGGCCTCCTCGAGTGATGTATCCGAAGAGACCACTATCTTTTTCCAGCCTTTGGGCGTCGAACGTGGTTGTAGAATCACCTGAAACGTCGAAGACTGGTCCACTGCTACAAAGCAACTTCTCAGAAGACCGTGACGATTTCGCAACGATTCCCACGCACGCCACAGACGATCTTCGTCCACATCATCTGCACGATAGATCCAAGGTGCGTCTACAAATCTTCGTCCAGCTGACATCCACGAATCGAGATAGTGCTGCTGCCCAGGAAGGCATGGTAAGACGTCCTGCGCGTCTCCTTTCTTTAAATCTAGCTTTGCAAGTATGGCAGTCACCTGTTCAGGTGAAGTCCATGCGACGTCGTCAACGCGGTCGTCAGGAGGTGCCACCACTTTCGTTGCAAGTCGACATATCTCTTCGATAGTCTGTCCCTGTAGTATATCTGCCACCGTCATCTTGACACCTGCCTTGGACGTGTTGCGAGCCAAACGAATCGCAGAGATGGAGTCCACTCCGGTAATCAAAAGGTTCGTACTAGGCCCTACTCCTTGCTCACTAGACGTCTTGAATAATTTGCAGAATTCGTCCCTCAAAACGACTTCTGCACCTTGACAGGGTCTTTTGCTGCCTTCTCTCGTCGAAGGTCGTCTCGTGCTCTTCTCAACTGTTAGTGGTGTTCGATCAAGCCCGGAAGGGAAGGCAAGTGTTGGCCTGGAAGGTTGACAAATGACATCGCAAAAGATATCGTTGAACAGGGCAGTCATCTCTTGCAATTGCACTTCGTCTTCTACAACGCGAGTAGTCGCATTGACAGACAAGCAGATGGTGCCTTCCTTTCGAACTATGCTGAAATTGATGTCGTACTCCTCGTCATGATCTTGATCTTGATCCTCCTCGGCCCTGACTGCATTCCAGAGCGAGCGGGAGTCTTCTGATGCAGAGGCTGCACCTTCACGATGAAAGACAAAGAGACAATCTAGAACCCTGGCAGCAGATGTCCCCTCTTCTTTTCTCCAATCGTTCTGAACCTCTCGAAGGGAAGCGCTCTGATGGTCGTGAGCAAGTTCAGATAAGGCTTGAATTTTTCTTGCCGCTTCAAGATTACTTTCCACACTTGAATTCAATTTAACACGAAACGGTAATGTGTTGAACAAGGGTCCGATGATCTCGGTAGCTCCTTCCAGGGGTAATGAACGACCCGAAATGACTTGTCCGAACACCACGTCCCTTCTCTGCATCTTTACAGCCAGCATCTTTGCAAACGCAAGCAAGGCTACAGACTGTATCGTCAGTTCTATTGACTGGCACTTCCTTTCTATGCATTCTGTGCTCATTGAAAGTGTTTTGCTGGCGCGCCATCTGGAACGCCCGGCCACACGGGCAGAGTCGGCACGAGGCAGAGAGGCATAGGCGTAGCCCTCGAGCAGCTCTTTCCAGAATGCGTTGTCCTTCTCCTGCGATTGTACAATGAATCTAGCTGCCGTGTAGAAAGGAGGAACGATGGGGGACACTTTCCTACTCTCCTGGCACTGGTAGGCTCTCCTCAGGCTTGCAAACATGATCGGCAGTGAAACACCATCGTAGAGGGCATGATGAAGGCGGAAAGTGACTCGCCTCTCCTTGACAGACACACTTACCGGCGGCACTGTCTCGTTGCTGCGTTCTGCTTCACGAGTCTCACTATCTTCGTGCCATTGCAATCGGGGACGGCAGTGGACTACACCCACCCACGGACGTTGCAGATTTTCCGTAAGATGAAAAGTAGTTCTGAGAATGTCATGGGCTTCCACAACGCTCTCCCACGCTCTCTTAAATTCCACCATGTCGACGTCCTTGTTCAACTCTATCCGGTGCTTCTGGTCGTAAGATGACATTCTGTTGGTCTCAGTCTGACTGAGCATGCCACTTTGCAATGGCGTGCATGAATACACGGTGACGAGCGCATCGTCGTCGCCGAGAGGAGTATAAAAGTGGCGATGGTCTTCGATCATGTCCTTTTCTGTCGAGTCATCCTGCTCACCCCTCTCCCGCTTCTGCCCCTTGCTCACACCTCCGTCGTGTCTATCGTCTTCTGTCTCCTGCTGATGAGACTTGATGGACGCCCAGAGCGCCCCTATACATCTACTTTGTAAAATTTGAGCAGTGTGAACATCCAAACCTGCCTCTCTCAGCAGTCGAGTGAATCGAATGGCCAGAATGGAGTCCAAGCCGAGCAAGTAAAAAGTCTGACTCTTGGTGATTTCTTCTTCGTTTTCAATGCTCAGTGTTTGTGCGAGAGCCGTTCGAATCTGTTCTTCCTCTGCTTCCCAAGGTGAGTCATCATCCCAAGTTTCTACGTCGCCCGATCTCTCTTTCTGCCCGCCTGCAAGCTGTCCGCGACCTGAACGGTGACCGTTGGTCGCATCGCTCGTGATACCCAAATCACTCAACAAGACGTCATCATCCGAAGCTAATTGACCTAAAAGCAACTGAAGCTGCTCTTTCATCGCTACAGCATTGTCATTGCTCAGACGAGAGGTGGCATAAGCAAGCGTCGCTTTGATCGTCTCTTCGTCTGTGTCTACCTCAACATTGAATGCCAGGGGGTAATCTGTTGCAAGGTTGGAAGAAAGGTTCTTGAACATCTTCCTTCGTGCTTCTTCGGCGTCCCGTTGGATCGATCTGAAAGAGAACAAGACATCAAAGAGTGCGTCTTCCGATCCTGCCCATCTCTGTATCTTGGCCAACGAGGAGTGTTGAAAGGGCCACATTCGAGTCAAACTACGCTTGGTTTCCTTTACTACATCATGAACACTATCCAACTTCTGCATGTTGATTCGCAGTGGCATCGTCGTAAGGCAGGGTATTAGCATCTTGTCCACCCCTTCCACCTGCACCGATCTACCACTCATGACATTGCCGATCACAACGTCATTTTGACTGTAATTCTTCGCCATGACAAGTGCAAAGGCGGTTTGGAAGAGCGTCGGTAGTGTCGTCTTACGACGTGAAGCGCTCGTCTTGAGAGCGGCGTAGGAAGAGGGTGGGAGATCTAGCTCTAATCTTCTGACATCGTTCTCCTTCCGATCTCCTCCCTTCGGCAAAGTGACCGGCTCAAAACTTCGTAGATAATCCGACCAGAACTCGCGAGCTGAAGTTTCATCTTGGTTTGCTACATGTTGAAGGAGTCCGATCGAGCGCGGACGGGGTGAGACGCCTCGACCTTGCACCGACTGATGGAGATCCTCGAGTAAGAGGTTGAATGATTCCCCATCATAGACGGAATGATGCATCGAAATAAACATGAGAGGAGGCAAGGAGGCTTTCGTTCGATCAATTAATCTGACACGGTACGGCGGTATCGCTGCAATGTTAGCCACAATGTCTTGACCGATTGATTGTCGATCGGTTTGCCAGTCACTCAAGTAGCTGTCGTCGTCGCCTTTCATGGCTTCTTCTACACGGAGAGCGATAGGCAAGTGGTCAGATTTGAGCACTGCTTGGATGATGTATCCATCCCGGCCTTCCATAAAGCAACTGCGGAGAATCTCTTCTCTCTCGATCTCTTGTTGCCAGGCCGCCTGGAGCTTTCGCATGCTGAGCGTATCTTCTAGTTGGTATGCTAAATGGTGGATGTACAACGGAGCACCACTATCCTGAGCCATGGAAAGAGCGACTAGAGCTTGTTGGAGCGGCATAGCAGGTAGTATACTTTCCACAGAGGATTCTGACGGCTTTTTTGTACGGACGCTTGCGAGATACCGTCGATTGTCTTTCTCGAAAGTCTCCTGATCAAAAGATGGTGTGCTACTCTGTACCTCGGTTGTGACCCTGGGCAGTGACGCCAACTTGGACAAGGTATCGTTCTGTAGCATACTTGCCACACTTGCCTCGTAGCCCAATCCTCTGAGCTTGAGAGACAACTTCACCGCATTCAAGCTATCGACGCCTAGTTCAAACATGCTTACTTCGCTATTGAGTGTGAAGTCAAACTCTTGACAGTTGACTACTTCCTTGATGCATGCAACGATACTGTACTCCTCTTCATTCAGCTCGCGGGCTTTGTTGGAGGCTTGAGCTGCATCTGCTGTAGGAGGGTCGAAAGAACACGGTGGATGCAGGATAAGTTGGTGCCGTCCACTATCGCTTCATTATCACTTACCTTTGGTTGCGTCGGAGAAGGACACAGCGCAGAAAGCAGCAATCGCTTGCTTGACATTGACTTTGCCCGAAGGAAGCAGCGGAATAGCATCTACAAAGAGAAGCGTAGGAACCATAAAGGCCGGTACACGCTGCTGACAATGTTGCAAGATGCTCTGAAACTTCTCCCCTCCACTGATGAAGTGCATCTCAGCCTGACCACCGGATGGTTCACTCGATCCTTTCTCGCACACAAACGTAAAGAGTCGCGGGGCGGGAAGTTGTGGGTGTTTTGTATAGACGGTAGTGCAGGAAATCGACGTGGAGAGAGGAGCAGACAGCACACATTCGTTGACTTCACTAAGCTCCAAACGTTGACCACGAATCTTTATCTGCTCGTCCCTTCTCCCCAAGAATTCGATGGATCGATCTTCAAGCATCTGGACGACATCGCCTGTCCTGTATGCCGGCGTCCCGTCTGCCAATGTACAGAATCCAGTCGTCTCCTGTGGTCGAAGGTAGCCCTGCGCTACCAAATCACCTGCCATGCAGAGCTCTCCCGTCTGACCCAGCTTGACAATATTCAGAGTACCGGGCTGCACCACAAGAGCAGTGGAATTGCCCAATGGGTACCCTATATTCTTCGGTCCGCTTTTTGAAGTAACGACACTGAGGGTACAACCGATCGTCGTCTCTGTAGGGCCGTACAGGTTGAAGACCGAGATCTCCTCGTTACTAGCCCATGTGTCAAGGACGTGCTTAGTGATCTTTTCACCTCCCACTGCCAAGACAGCCAAAGAAGGCACATCTTGCGGTGTCATCCCATTCTGATCCAAGACGGAGGGCAGACTTCCCACGTGTGTCAGCTGAAGCGCATTGATGGCTCGGGGCAGGTCTTCCAAGAAAAGAGAGCGGGGTCCGGTGGTAGCGCAGAACCCCAGCCGCCAAGAAAGGAACATCTGAGAGACGTGTGGGTCAAATGCTCTGCTAGCCAGATTGAGCTGTTTGCCCGTTCCCCCAAGTCGAGAGACTTTCGTAGAGTGTTGGAGGATGACGTTGGCGTACCCTTCGATGTAGGCACTCAGATTACCATTACTAATACGTACTCCTTTTGGCTTACCAGTAGACCCGGACGTGTAGAGGAGATAGCCACCACCTGCGCTATTCGCGGCCAGAGTACGAAATTCGTCTGAGATTGTCTCGAGTGCAGAAGTGACTTCTTTTGAATCGGTCGCAATCAGCTTTGATCCCGACTCTTCCTCAAAGGGAGAAGTAAGGCCTACCGAGGCAAATGTCGCTTTCGCGTTGGAATCTGCTACCAGGTTTCTTTTTCTCTCGTCTGGTAGATCTTCGGCGATTGGCAGATATGTGTGACCGCTCTGGAAGATGGCCAGGATGGCGGCAAATGCTTCTAGAGTTCTGTCCATGCAAAGCGCTATGATGGACGGCGATGAGTCTGGGATATGCCGCCGCAGAAGATTAGCATACTGACACGCTCTACGGTGAAGCTGGCCATACGTCCATTTTTGCGAAGTGAAATCTTCGTTTGCCTGTTCTGCAGCACACCAGTCGGGGTAATGTTCCGCATGGTAAAGCACCCAGTGATACGGATGATTCTGACTGGCTTCTTCTACCTGTTTGGGTATGTTTTGTTTCGCTATGGACAAGAGTGAGTGTGGCATGTATTGTGAAAGAAGAGCTGGCTCGACGTCGGGGTGATTGAGCATCGCCAATAGCTGGGTGTCTACTTGTTGCGCAAAGATGGTGCAGTGTGAGGTAGGCATGACTGTGTTGGACACAGTGAGCGTCAGGCTGGGATCCTTTTCGTCGTCAAAGAAGTCGAGAGCGATGGCAGATCCAGACTCCTCTGTCGCATCCATCCAGCTCTTCTCTCTCCTGACTTGCTGATCCTCAGTTTGTTGTGGATGAACGACGAAAGATGCAGGAAACAGAGGTTGCTCAGGGGGCCACTGCAGAAATTCTCGCATCATACTTTCGTCTACATTTTCATGCCGCGGTGATGCATGCCATTGACCTGCGACGCTCTGGAGGACTTCTCTGCTACTGCCACCTCGGTTTACGTAGACTGGGAATTTGGTCTTGAGTGGGTGTCCTGTACCCTCATCCTTGTCGTGATCGTGCCCTTTCCCCACGATCTCCACCTCGATCAGAGTGCACTGCTGTTCGATATACTCTGACAAAACCACTCCAAATGCTGCTAGCAGCATCGCAGCGCTCGAAGTATTGCCCAATGACTGCGCAAAAGCTGACAGCTTGCTTTTGCTACTTGACAGAGTAAGCTGAGACGAGTGCTTCTTCGCACAATCAGCTTGGCCTGCTGAGAGATCAGGCAACGACCAAGGACTACATGAAGCAGCCTGTGGACGAATCAGATCCGCCCAGTACATGTCACCTCCCTCTGCTTCGTCCTGAAATGCTGGTGAGCGGCTACGTTGCAGATCGAGGGCCGCTTCATTTGCCTCCTCGGACTCGTCTCTTCCTTCCGCCTGATCTTCGAAGGACATCCCCCTCTTCATGCCGTCTAGGAGCTCTGATTGGCAGATCACACACTGGCGCTTTCACCTTTTCAGCGACGGCGGCCAGTCGAGTTTCGCACAATGTCACAGAGGTTGTCTTGACCCTGGCAGCAAACCGTTCCTAGTACGATGAGAAGAAAAGGACCGAGTAGGAATGGCGTTGGAAACGACCTCTTCTCTTCTCGCAGTCCTTCCCAAAAGCGTGTCTACCTCCCCCAAGAGCGTGTCTACCTCCGAGTGCAAGTGCCGAGCCAAAGTGGGTTCCACTTCGAAAGAGGCAAATTTGTCGGAGGAAAGGCGCACGCTCGGCGTTAACATTCTCAAACATACCTTGATCACATTCTGGAAGCACACGGGGATGATCTAATCGCGGGTCTTTAATCGCATGTGAACGAGATCGAGATCATAAGTTTCATTTGTTTTGCATCTCTGCCTCTTTGCTTCATTTTTCCCCCCGTCTTCCCCAAATTTGACATCGCCGCGGGATCAGCAATAACAATGTATCCTAGATCTTGACTGGTTAGAGGCAATTTTATCGTCTATGCAGAACATGTCAGCAGTGGAAGGTGGAGAACGCGAATTTCAAATCCTCCAACCCTCTCCTCCACTTACTATACTAGTCGGCAATACTCTTGTTCTTACGTATCTGATAAACTGCACGCACGTCTTGGCCAGAATCGTCGGAACAAATTTCTCGTAATCCGTCCTGGAGGTAGCGCGATCCACCGATGCGCAGAACAGGCGATTGATTTTTAAATCAGATTCAAGTGCGTCACAGAAGGAGAAAAAAGGGCGAAGAATCTAGATTCGTCTTCTAATTTTAGGCGTCTGCTTCTCGCTGCGACTCGGCGAAGCGCTTGCGAAAGAACAGGACACTGTGCAAGAGAGGGAGAGACAGACAAACGCAGTCAGAGCCTGCTTCTCACCTCCACGAAGGATTGTAACTTCATTACATTACTACCGTTTCGAAGTTGCCCTGCTAAACCCCCTTCGAATTCTCTCTCCATGCCACTACAGCCGTCGCTGCCTCAGTAAACGCAGATGACGAGCACAATCGAGTCGCTGCCTCAGTACCCCTCTCGACGATGGTGGCGGAAGGTGCCTTTCGTCAGGACGGCGAGCAGGCCTCTATTGTGTGGTGATGGCCCTGCTCAGGTCTTTCCAGATGCGACGGCAAATTGGTGGAAAATTCTCACCTTTTCGTGGCTGAACACGTTGATCAGGACTGGCTACACTAGACCCCTTCAGGAAGATGAAATATATCTCCTCCCTGAACATCGGCATGCCAAAGTGTACGCTGCTCGACTAGAGCAGGCCTGGGCCAGACGTACTGAGGAAGCAGCTGAGAAGAACGCACAGCGAGGTAAGGAAGAGGAGAGGAAGCCTGGCTTGTGGCGTAGAGCCTACTGGAAAGTCAAGAGGCGAGATCTGGTCCAAGAAGAGGCAGCCTGGCGGAGATCGTTGCATTCAGAAGCAAGCTTTGCTCTCACTATCAATGAAGTCAACTTTGCCTCCTTTTGGATCGGAGGACTCTTCAAATTGACAGCCGACATGTCTACCATCACATCTCCCCTGATCATTCGATCCTTACTCGAAATTATCGAAGGCAACAACAGGGAAGCCAATCTTGGAAAGGGATTCGGATTGGCTGTGGGACTCTGGCTTCTCCTCACCCTAGCCGTCGTTATGAACGTGCACGGGTACTATCGATCCTACACGACTGGCATCGTTCTTCGAGGTGCTATCATTCACGTCGTGTACTCGCGAGCTCTTCGACTTTCGGAGCGTGCCAAAGCTCGAGATGGGCTGGGCCTGTCCAAGTTGGTCACTCTGATCAGCGCAGACGCCAGTCGGATCGACTTTTGCTGCGGCATGTTTCATTCGGCTTGGACCAGTGTTATTCAGATCCTCGTCTGTCTCGGACTGATGATCTACTCGCTCGGAGTCAGTGCGCTACCTGGCTTTGCGCTTGTTCTCCTGGTGTACCCGATACAGAACTTCATGGTCCGACAGTTGTTTGCCTTGCGTCGGAAAAGTATGAAGTGGACAGATGCTAGGGTCAAAACGGTAATCGAAGCTATTTCGGCCATCCGCTTGATCAAAGCATACTCTTGGGAAAAGCCGTACCTTGAGAAGACAAAGGGTCATCGAACACACGAAATGAACTTTTTGAGAAAGAGGCTCCTACTACGATCTCTCAACATGGCAGTCTCCTTTACCATTCCGACATTGGCGGCGGTTTTGGCCTTTGTGACGTACGAATTGACTGGTCATTCGATTCAAGGCGGTAACAGTGGAATCATTTTTTCCTCCCTTACTTTCTTCTTACTGCTACGGACGCCGTTGCAAATATTACCCATCGCTCTCAGTGCAATTGCTGACGCCAAGACGGCTGTCAATCGACTGTCCATCTTTATGAATGCTGAAGAGAGAGAGGCTCCACCGCCGATAATTCAAGATCAGGTCAACATGATCGAAATGCAAGACGCCACCTTTATCCACCACGACACATGGGCGCAACAAGAGATTGTTCCTCTGCAAGATGAAAAGGGACCAACGACGCCCTTAGGATCAACACTTCTTCAAGAACAGACATGCGCAGTGTCTGGTCTGGTGGACCTCGATTGGCAAGTCAAGCGTGGCACATTTGTCTGCATTGTTGGCTCAGTCGGCTCGGGCAAGTCCTCCCTTGTTCGGTCGTTACTCGGCGACATGCACAGGGTGAAGGGCGTTTGTTCGCTGGGAGCGCAAATGGCCTACTGTCCCCAAACAGCTTGGTTGTTGAGTGCTTCGATTCGGAACAACATTCTGTTCGGTCTGGAATACGACAAGAAGAAGTACGAAGATGTCCTGCGACGATGTTGCCTCGACATGGACCTTGCCACCTTCAGCGAACGAGACGAGACGATTGTAGGTGAAAAGGGCATCTCCCTGTCAGGTGGTCAGAAGCAAAGAATCAGCTTGGCCCGCGCAGTGTACGCCGACGCATGTCTTCGAGTCTTTGACGACTGTTTCTCTGCTTTGGACGCCCACGTCGCGCAAGAAGTGTTTGACAACGTCATCAAGTCAGGAAAGGAAGACAAGGTCACGCAAGTCTTAGTGACCCACTCTCTACAATTCCTGCCCTATGCCGATGAAATTGTGTACATGCAAGATGGAGCCATCGCCGAACAGGGATCCTACCGTGACTTGATTGAAAACAAGGGCGCATTCGCGAAGCTCATCGAGCAACACAAAGGTAGTAGCAGCGTCGACGAGACCGACCCAGGCACGTTGCAAGACGGAGATAGCTCGAGCACGCTTCTCACGGCAGAGAAGGAGCAAAAGGACGCAGAAGGTGACTTGGCTGAAGCGAAGGGAGATCTCAACCAAGGAACTGAAGACGGGCCCCCCGACGAAGAAGCTATTGGAGGCGAAGAGAGTCCAGGAGGCAAGGAAAGCACAGAGGGCAAGGGCAAGGATATTATGCAGAAGGAGGAGCGTTTGGTCGGGTCGGTCACAAAATCGACGTATATCAACTACCTTGCCATGGGCAGACCGGCCTTGACCATGCCACTTTTCGTCTTGTCGATCCTTCTATTCCAAGGCACCAGTATTGGATCTCCACTGTGGCTGCAGTATTGGCAGCAGGACAAGTACCCTCAGCTCTCGCAGGGCATCTACATGGGTGTCTATGCGATTCTGGGAATCGGCCAATCTCTCACGCTGTTCTGCATGAGCGCCACCTTTGCCATCTTTGTCTTTTACAATTCCCGACGACTGCACTCCTTGGCGTTGGTCAGAATCATGTTTGCTCCTCTGTCGTTCTTCGACACCACTCCACAAGGCAGGATCACACATCGCTTCTCAAGAGATGTGGATGCGGTGGACAATCTGGTAGGAGAGTCCATTCGACTCTTTTTGAGCACCGTCCTTCAGACGATCGGCTCCGTCGTCCTGGTCTCCATCATTCTTCCCTACTTTCTCGCCATCGTTGCTCTGATTCTCGTCTTTTACGTCTACACGGGCATGTTTTATCGACCGGCCTCGAGAGAACTGCGACGTCTCAACAATCTCCTGCGATCACCAATCTACGAACACTTTAACGAATCACTTTCTGGCTTGCCCACGCTGCGCGCCTACGGAGCGTTGGATAGATTCAAGGAGGACAACGCTCGTCGAGTCGACACAGAGAACAAGGCGTACTGGCTGTCGATTGCCTGTCAACGTTGGCTTAACATCCGACTGGACTTCTTTGGTGCTTTGCTCTGTCTCGGCGTCGCACTTCTCGTCGTCGGTCTGCAAGATTCGATTCCAGCGTCGGCCGGTGGTGTAGTGCTGTCCTATATTGTGACGATGCAAACCATGTTTGGGCAGATGATACGACAGTCGGCAGAGATTGAGAACAACATGAACAGCATCGAAAGACTGCTACATTATGCTACACAAATCGAGCAAGAAGAACCGCATGAAACGATTCAGGATGACAGCTTGCCGAGTGATTGGCCTAGTCGAGGGGAAGTAGAGTTCAGGGACGTGGTAGCATCTCATCGAGCAGAGCTACCGCCGGCACTCAAGGGTACCTCCATGCACATTTTGTCTGGGGAGAAGATTGGTATTGTCGGTAGGACAGGATCAGGCAAGAGTACATGTGAGTGACGACTGAACTTTCCCGCTTGAAGTTGACACCCTCACTCTAACGTTGCTTGCCCTCACCCTCCCTCTCTCTCTCTTGAATTTTCCCACACCAGTGTTATCTTCACTCTTGAGATTGATGGAGCTCAGCAGCGGGTCGATCATCATCGATGGCGTTGACATCAGGACAGTTGGTCTGACCCGTCTGCGGAATTCCATCGCTGTCATTGGGCAAGACGCCATTCTTTTTCAAGGAACACTGCGATACAATCTCGATCCACTGGAGCAATACGATGATGCTCGTCTCAACGATGTCCTGAAGCAGGTCGGTTTGTCGCGCATCGACGGTGAAGATGAAAAGAGTCAAAACACCACTCCACTCACTCTCGACTTCGAAGTGGCAGAAGAAGGCTCCAATCTTTCTCAAGGCCAACGAGCTCTCATCTCCATAGCAAGGGCATTGATCAAGAAGGCCAAGATTGTGTTGATTGACGAAGCGACTGCATCTGTTGATAGAACGACGGATGCCATGATACAACGATCCTTTGAATTGGCGTTGCGAGATGCGACAGTCTTCACGGTGGCCCATCGACTTCACACCGTCATTGGTGTGAGCGATCGAGTGTGCGTCATGTCCGATGGCGTCGTGTCTGAGTTGGGCTCACCCACGACACTATACAACATGACAACGGGCTTATTCAGACAGCTATGCGACAGTGCCTCTATAGACGCCGCTTTCATTGAGCGAGAGCGAGAGCAGAACAGCCATTTGTAACATTAGAGCATCTTATCGTAATAACACTCAACCTCATTTTCATTAATTCGACCTCCCGAGGCCCTTTTAGATCTCCATACCCCGACACGGGAAACGAAGGAAGAGCGGCGTCACCCTGCTGAGGTTTTCGGCGGCTGATCTGCTTTGGCAAACGATGGATTGCAAAACAAGAGGTGCTATGGAGAATGAATGCTCGAGATGTGTTAAGGCCTTCTCGATCGAGGCAAGAAGAATGAAAGAACAAGAGATGAAAAGGGAATGGTGAGGAGCTATGTACGGGGTGTGTTAAGGCCTCCCCGATCGAGGCAAGAAGAACAAGTACAGATGCATTTCCCAATGGGCGGAAATAGAAAAAGGTAGACAAAAGGAAAAGAAGGAAAGCGGCCCTACGATAAGTTGGAAGGGTAGGTAAAGTGTTGAATCTCGGTGAAACTCTCCTTGATGGTCCTGGCAGACGTAAAACGTAAGAGCAAAGCCATACTGCCTGCTCGATCGTTCGTACCAGAAGCACGAGCACCCCCAAATGGTTGCTGACCCACCACAGCGCCGGTGCACTTGTCATTAAAGTACATCATCCCACTTGCGTTTCGTAGTAGATTGCTAGCTTTGATGAGCGCGGCTCGATCTTGCGAAAAGATGGCGCCAGTCAAGGAGTATTCTGTCGTGGAGTCGATGGTGTGGCAGACCTGTTCGAATTCCTCGTCTGGGTAGGCGTAGACTGTCAAGACCGGTCCAAAGATTTCATTCACCATAGTGACCGAGGTTGGATCTTTCGTCTCAATCACGGTAGGTTGGACAAAGTATCCTTTGCTGTCGTCTCCGGTGCCTCCACACACAATCTCTCCGCCCTCCTTTTTGGCAGCGTCAATGAGACCCATGATCTTGTCATACGAGTGCTTTGCAATGACAGGCCCCATGAAGTGTTCGAATTCCTCGACGGGCCCTACAGTGATCTCGCCGACATGCTTCTTGAGTGAATCCTTGAATGCGCCCTTCCAGAGACTTTGAGGAACGTAAAGCCGGCTCAGAGCACTACACTTCTGACCTTGATACTCAAACGCGCCTCGGATAGTCTGATGCACAGCATACTCGACATCGGCACTCTTGTGAATCAAATGAAAGTTTTTTCCTCCCGTCTCGCCCACGATGCGAGGATAGCCCTTGTACAGATCAAGATTGTTTGCAATCTGTTTCCAAAGCTGCCGGAAGACAAGTGTACTACCGGTAAAGTGAAGCGAAGCAAAGGCTTTGTGGTTTATGGCGGTCGACACGACTTCAGGTGCAGGTCCAGGACAAAATTGAATCACACCTGCGGGGAGACCGGCCTCTTCTAAGATCTTGTACGTAAGATAGTTGGAGTAGGTAGCCATGGGAGAAGGTTTCCAGATTACAACGTTTCCGACCATGGCAGGAGCCGCAGGCAAGTTTAGGCCAATGGCTGTAAAGTTGAAAGGGCTTACAGCAAGGACGAAACCTTCCAGCGGTCTATACTCGACTCTGTTCCACACGCCTGGACTGTTCTTTGGCGGCTGGATAGAGTATAATTGTTGCATGTACTTGACTCCGAATCGTAGAAAGTCACAAGCTTCGGCAGCTGCATCAATCTCTGCTTGCCAAACATTCTTTCCTTGACCGAGCATAGTCGCCGCCAATACTTTATATCTATACTTGTTGGCAAGTAAATCGGCAGCTTTGAGAAAGATTGCGTTGCGATCGTTCAATGGCATATGCTCCCATGATGTCCTTGCATCGAGTGCACCTTGGATCGCTTCCTTGATCGTCGCCTCATCAGCCTCATGGTAAGTGCACACTGCTTGCGCGTGATTCGAGGGATTAAGTTGTCTAGCTTTGCGACCAGTGAATACTTGCTTGCCATTGATGATGCAGGGTACTTCAAAGGTGGAGCATTCTTTGATCATCTTGTCCACTTCTGCTTGCAATTTTGCGCGATCGGACGAGCAAGCTTCGTAGTTGCGCTGCGTGGACCAGAAAGAAGCAGAGGAATAGAATCCTCCTCAGTCTACAGACTCTCTTTCCCACCTCCTTTGTACACCCGCTGGCCAGCTCACCATCGGTTCATTGTCGATAGGTGGGAGGTCAAAAAGACCGTGTTGAGTGAGCGAAGACATGTTGTGAAGCAAAGACGATCAGGGCGAGGAAGGGAGAATGTGTCGAGAAGAAAGAGTCAGGAAATTCTTCTCCTCTCGTCTTCCCCTTCTTGGCTCGAATTGGCCGACGCGCCTCTCTGTGTCCTGTCCAACTACCAGGCTAACCAAAAACACTCTTATTTTCTGTTAGTGAGGGAAATCTTTATCTTCACATTGTGGTACTGTATTCAACAGATACAATACAAATGCACGGCTGGTGCAGATTTCCGAGCAACCGCGGCGGAGGTGTCCGACACAACGAATTCCATCGAAGTTGTGCCCTTGTCACACAGTAACGCGCAGATAATCGAAGGGTTTTATTTGACGGGGAGCTCTCGATAAGCGATGCTGTTACAGTCTACATTGGTGCACGCAAAATAGGAAATTGCTGCGTAGAAGGGCAGAGTGACTCGTCCTCCTTCAAGAAACGATCTGCCGTCTAATCAAAGAGAGAACACTCAGCCAGCGCGAGTTATCTGAGGATCTGCACAATTTCGACCTTCTCTCCAGCTCATAGAATCGAGGCTGTATGTTTACCAAACGGAGAGAGCATATATCAGCCTCGCCAACTCTTCATGGAGGTGTACTCTGATTGTCGCAATGCTTGGCGATGGTCAATGCATCGTCCTTATCTGTCCGCTCTCCCTTCAAAGCCTCTTCACCCAGAGGCAGGGCAGCTTTTGTTGCACCTTTGGCCCCTGCCCCCGGAAATAAGGGGTGGAGAGAAGCCCCAGATAAACTCGCGTTTCGTTGCAAATTTGAATTCGAAAAGCTCACTACGCAGTGAGACTTGCTTACACATCCCGCCTTTCTGAGGGAAGCACCTCGGTCGCTTTGCCAACTTCCAGCGCTTGTTTCATCGGTGTCTTGCCACACACCAGCTCACTGATAATGTCCTCGTCCTCGGCGCCCTTGTCGTCTGTGCCAGATGACCGGGCAACGAAGAGAGTGCAAAGAGAGGAAGCCCGGAGCGTACCTACTTCTTCTACTTCTCCACCACATCGGCATCACAGAGCTTTGCCTCAGCCTACCTTTGCTCCTCATTCAAGTACTGCTTACGGGGACTGGGTTGCCGAGCTGGACACTTCAGACCCTATCATAGCTGACCAGATATACGGCGATCAGGACGACGACGATGATGAAAGGGGCGGAGTGGGCTCTGCTAGGCCGTCCATGTCTCGTCGAGGTTACTCTTCAGAAAGTCGAAACAGCGAAGAAGAGGCAGAAGAAGAAGTAGAGGAAGAGGAGCATCTCCGGTGGACAAAGAGCAAAGTCTGGTACAGGAGGCCAGATGAAAAATGGCTTCGACCTTTTGCTTTCTTGCTCGCTCTAGCCAGCGGTATGATCATGGGTCCCAAGGTGGAAATGTACTACTCTATTGTCTGTGAAGAGATTGGGATAGCGGGTTCGAGCGCGCACTTGTGGAACACACTGCCACCGTTTCAGCAAAGACCACCAGTCTCGACTCAATGCCACAAGTCCCTGCTAGCTCAATCGGCTCAAGCCAGTCTGCAGCTAAGATTGACACTTGCCATGGGCCTGTTGGCCGTCCTGACTACCGGGTACTGGGGAGGTCTATCGGATCGAAAGGGGAGAACGTACATTTTACGATTGGCGGTTTTCGGACTGACAATAAACGACATAACTTTCTTGATCGTCGGTCTTTTTCCTCCATCTTCGCTTCCATTTGGCAAGAACTTCTTGGTGATCGGATCGGCGTTCGAGGGTTGTCTAGGTGGATTCGCTACTCTGGCTGCCAGTCATCAAGCGTACATCTCGGACGTCACTCCGAACGGGACAAGAGCAAACATCTTCAGCTTCTTTACCGGTATCCTGTTCTTTGGCTTTGCAGTAGGACCTAGCTTCGGTGGTTGGCTGTCAAAGTACACAAACAGTCTGATGGTGCCATTCTACTTTGCTCTCGCGTCACACATCCTCTATCTTCTATTTACGTCGTTTGTCTTGCCTGAAAGCGTCAGTCCAGAAAGACAACAGAGGGCAGAGGAGGATTATCGCAAACAATGGGAAGACTTCCTGGAGGAGACTAGATCCAGGTCGACCTTCAAGAGCGTCATATACGCCCTGGCAATTCCATTCAAGCCTCTGGGACTGCTCTTACCCCACCGACGTCATGACGAAGACGTCGCGAGCAAGTCGGCACGTCTTCGTGCCAATGCCAGCGACGAATCCTGCCGGACGAGCTCGTCACACATCTCTGTCTCCCAAACGCAAACACAAAAGCTGGATTGGAACTTGACCCTTCTTGCTTTGACTTACTTTATTGCAACTTTGTGTGTGGGAATCCTGACGCCAAAGATCAATTATGCTCAGTATACTTTTGACTGGGGCGTGGAAGAACTGGGATACTATCTCAGCTTTGCCAGCTTCAGTCGAGTCGTTTGCCTGACCATCATCATTCCACTGGTCATCAAATGGTGGCACAAACCTATCAAAGGAATTGCCCTTCCTCATGATGGGCTGAAGAGTGGGAGCAATGTGGAGGAAGGGGAAAGAAGGCATCTGCTTGATGAAGAAGGTCGACCTGCTGTGCATCTTGGTCATCAGTATGGAAGCTTGAGCGACCATGCAGAACGCACGTTCTCGACTAGAGAAGTAGAGAAGTTGTGGACATTGCGATCGAGACATCTTCGTCAAATCCACGATAGTGCATTTGACAAACGGCTTGCCATCACGTCCATCATTGTCGACAGTCTTTGCTATGTGCTTCTGGCTTTAGGGCGGAATAGAGGTCCGGTTCCTTTCTTAATTGCTACTGCTTTGACCAGTCTGGGTGGAGCAGCGGCTTCGGCAATGAGCAGTCTTGCCTTGGCGTTGCTGGAGAAGGACAGTGATGCAGGCAAAATGTTTGCAGCTTGGAGTGTCCTCAGCGCAGTCAGCACAACTGTTCTGGGACCTGTCCTGTTCATCGAATTGTGGAAGAGGACAGTCTCTTGGGCACCAGAGCTCATCTTTGTAGTAGCTTTCGGTGAGTGGCCTCGACGCAATGCCGTTGTGGGGGGACCGTTCTGAACGTCATGTATTCGCCCTTCCCCACAGCCCTCTTCATTATAGCGGCAGTTACACTAAGCTTTGTCCAGGTCCGAAACCCCATGTCTCTGCCCTCGCTACCGCCCAGACCTCACACGACTGCTTCTGTGAAGGCAAAGACAAGTACGGGAGAGGATAGGGATGGTGCGAGAAGCAGACTTCGCAAATAAGCAGAGGTGCTGCCCCTCTGAAGAAAAGAAATTGCATTGAAGTTTTCTTTTGTAGTAGATTAAATGATAGAGAAGACAAGGGTGGTGTACATATGCTGCAAATGCGATATTCTTCATATTCCTAGTAATGATGAATCAAGACCTGCGATGGGCACAACAACATGTCAGCTCATCGTATTTTCCCCATCCCTCTCCCCTCTCGGCTGCGCGACGCATCCTTCCTTACCTTTCCTGGCTGCTCTATGCCAGGGTGCAGACCTTTGAGTCGGAACAAGAGCGCCGAGAGAGAGAGGATCTTCGGTTTCTTGTAGTTCAGATGGTCACTGATTTCCTCCAGACATTTATGGACTTCTTCGGCGTCGTTTCCTGCCTCGACGTCTTTTGCCCGCACGCTGAAATCGACCTCACCTTCGACCCCCTTGGCGGTCTTTACATTTCCCGAAGCAGTCCGTTCAGCAACCACAGCCACCAAGCCTCTCGCTTTCCGATCGTTGAACAGAGCTGTCCTTCTTTCGTCCAACCTCTCTTGCTCCTCCCTTTCTACCTTTGCGCGCCATACTCTCTCTCCTGCCCTCTCCTTCTTCTCCTTAGCGGAGGTCAGTTGATCTTTTAGTAAAGATGAGTCGTTCACGGACGTGCTCCAGTAAAGGCCGTCATTCGTCGACTGCTCATCGCGTGATCTGCTGTTGCCGTCTTCTGTGACCTCGCTTTGTTCCCGTGCGGTCGATTGCCCCTTCTCCGTGACTCCAAGTCGGATTGATGAAACCGCATCCTCTCGTCCTTCCTCCTTGCAAGACACTGGCAGATCTGTAATCACGTGGTGCGTCTCTCCCTTCTCCTTCACTTCTTTCCTGTCAAGCAAGAGGCTCATCTGAGCATACGTTGCCCTGGAGAAGATCGCTACCGTCGCACTCGGGCCCACGGTGGAACGAAAGAGGTGAGGTAGCAAGAATGGAAAGTCGGAAAAGTCTAGATGTTGGCAACCTGCTAGACTCATGAGCCAACCGGATTGTTCATCATCGTTTGTACTCTGCTTAGCTTCTCTGGAATCATGCATGATTCTCTTCAATTTGGCAAAGTGATCCTTCCAGATGGTGAACGTCTCGCTGTTGATGACGTACGCACTCTTGATCATCGGTCTCGGATCAATCTCTTCTCCCTCTCCTCTCCATTCAATCGGGTCAACCCACGGATCGAGGATGATGCTGTAGGGAAAGGGAGAGGAATCGCTTTCTCTAGTTGAATCTTCATTGGCTTCCTGCTCGCCCTTCTCCGTTACAATCGGACCTTGGCGTTGCATTTCGATCACTGTAGCTCCTCCAAAGGAATGCCCTACCAGACCAGGGTAGCCTGTGTCAATCTTCCCCTGCCATGCCTGCAGTCGCTTTGCATCTTCTTGCGTGCTAAATTTCTTCATCTTTCCCCGTGAATGCTTCTGTCCCAGCTTACTGGTCAGGTGCCGTGTGCTGTTCTTTGCAATCTCCTCTCCCCTCCCGGATTGTATTTCTCTGAGAAGGTAGAGACATTCTTTGATCTCTGCGGATCTCATCGCAAGTTGCGCTTTCCGCAGACCTGCCTCCTTTTCCGAAGGATTCAATGCAAAGCCTCGAAGACCAATCTTCTCGAATACAAGATAGGGAACTTCCAATTTGGTCGTGGTAGCGGTCCTTTTCTCTTTCTTCTCTGACTGTAGCCCTTGCAGGGAGTCGTTGGGACGAGGGAGCCGGACGATGGAAGAGATCCCGGATCCGTCTCGATGCTCCAACGCTGCTATTACAACACCCTGTGAAGCAAGCTCTCCACAGTACTGGCTTCGGACGGAGAGGAGAATACGTGGGGAGTCAGCAGCTGAGAAATGATCAAGTATTCCTGTACTTACCTGTAGCTGAGACGATTGCCGGCCAAGCCATGCGTGAAGATGACGACTGGAAACATGGCAGTCTCACTTGGGACACCTCTGGTCGATGACGACGTGCTGGCCTTCGCAGAGGACGGATCTGCCAGTCGTGCACCTGCAATAGCTTCGATCTTTGCGTTGACCAGGGTGAGAATGGCAGGTGAAGCAAGTACTGCAAGCGGCGCGCCATATTGCCCCAGATATTGGAGGAATGCTTCAGCACCCTTCCGCTTGGGCCTTCCCATCCAAGCGACGTTGGAGTACTGTAGACCATGATTGTACCTGTCCGACATCTTGTCATCGGTAGGGTAGTATAGGGTGAAAAGGACAGTGGAAAGATGCAGGGTAGTCGTTCCTGAACCACTTGCAAAAGGGCTGCCATTGCTTCGTGTCTCAACGTTGACCTCTTCCTTCTCCTTCGGTCCGGCATCGGCACTTGCGTCGAAGTCTGGTCCATCTTCTTCGAGCCGCTTCCGAGCCGCTTCTTTCGCCTTTCGACTGGATGCTTTAGCTCGTTTGTGGAGATCAGCATGACGTTTGGGTTTGTTGATTTGATCGTTGGGTACATACTCCGTCCCAAAGCCTTGCAGGACAAAGCATCAGCAATCGAGCCATATCCTCGCTCGTCTTCCAGAATTTTCACTCACTGCGTGGTTCCCGGACCGGGATTTCCAGGTCTATTGCACCGACATCAAAGCGGCCAGAATACTTTGGTAGGTGCATCTCTGCCAGTACGAACGCTTTGTCGTATCAAAGCATGTGGTGGAGGAGCGGCAGGAGCTACTTACGCCTGGTGTCGTAGACCTAGCTGTCGCATCCGGTTGTAAGCATGTAAAAGCAAGAATGTAGTGGGACCGGAAGAAGCATTGCTCAACCCAGGGTGTTCACATCCCACAAAACACTCACACTCCCTCCCCTCAATCCCCTTCTTCACTTTTTCTGATTTGCAAATTTCATCAAATGTAGTCCATTCGAGGCATCATAGTGAAAGGGGGGGGGGCAATGTGGAGGTGTGGAAATCGCTGAAGATTTACGAATTTCTCTTCGCCGATCGATGCTGAAGATCTCGGAGATTAAGAATACTTTGATGATTGCCATCCCACTGTTTCTTCTGTCCATGAGGCGGCAGGCAAGTCAGACCGAGGGACTCCTTGACGGGTGCGGCGAGTTCAGTCCTACTGACAAGGAAGTTCGTGACATACTCCCCCTCGCAATGATCTCTTCCCGTATGATTGAGAGAGATCCAAAACAAGCAACTCGTGTGCGCTCCAAGCTATACTACTACTACTATGTGTGCTTCAAACATTACCTGCGCACCCACTCGCAAATCTCCAAGGCACGGATCTTTTGGCGACCTCTCTTCTGCGGGCAGTGATACTGATTCCCGCTCGGCGACCATCTTGCAGCCTGTCTATCAGCATCTTTTGCCACTTTGGAACGCGCAATCTCTTCCGTTTCTGATGCCGAAACGTGTGCCGCGGACTTTCGACTGTTCAACACATGTGAGTGAGTATCGTGTGAGCACCTTGCGACCGCGCCTCAGGTGATTTACGCGTGCAAAAGCAAAATGGACAAGCAAAGCTAACGCTAAGAAGGAAGGGGATATTGGTGCGTCGCGGTCTTCCATAGCCAGTGCAGAGACTCCTCAGCGAGAAGGGCGCTAACAGCCCAAGCCTCTTTTGGCATTCTCGAGCTTGACATAGTATATTGAGGAGAAGAAAAGGGTCATGAGATGTGTGTGTAGGAAGTAACGTTATCGGGCTGAGAGTCGCAGGTTTTCTCTTTTACGCCCGTCCCCCTTAACACTCCGCCAAAATCTGTCATTTCTCTTTCTCCTTCTTCTCCTTCTTCCTTTTCTTGTAGCGCTGCTCAAATGTCCGCACTTACAGCAAAGTCAACATTCGACCACCTCCTTTGCATGTAAGCGCTCAGCGAAGTCTACTACCCGTGCCTTGGCACAGACTTACTTTGGAAGCTGGAGCGAAGTTTTGTGACTTTTGAGACAGCAACAACACATACAGAGGGGAGAGTCATTCCTCTCCGGACGAATTAGATGGAGCGATCCAAGGCAGGATCGGTGAGGGACAAGCAGAGTAGTGTTGATACCAGCCTGCAGGCTCCCATCACTTTTGCTGCTCGAGGCTACTCAGCTCAATCGTACGGTCAAGTGATAGAGGAAGCCCATCGAGAATTTCATGGCTACCTTTCGCACACGATGAAATGGCAGGGTAAGTAGTCTATCCTTTCGCTGTTGCAACTAGAATCTGACTGCGTGGCCTTTTCCTCTCTTCCTCCTTCCCTATCCTCTCGCCTCCTGATTGTCCGCATAGACTTCCACGTAGAAGAGGGGATCGAAATGTCAGTACAAAGACGTATGAACAGTACTCAATTTCCCATCATCAAAGGAAGGGGCTTCATACCCAACTTCCGTCCGATTGAAATCCTTGCTTGCATCTTGTCGATAGGGTATCGAATTGTATGGGACACTCGACTGGAGTCCGCTCGAGTGGTACAGCGGTACAGCTACATGAGCTATCTATTCTACATTGTCTTTCGAGGCATAGGTCAACTACACAAGGCCAGAGATGCTATTGGCATACAAGACGTTCGATGTTGGGGTCCCAGTGGTGAACCTCAAACGATGGCTTATCCGACCACTCGAAGAGTCGATATGGTGTACAAAGGTGTGAAGACGGGGGAAATACCGGTCCAACAGGACAAAGTTCGAATGGACATCATCCTGGGAGGCTTCCGTATTGAATGGTCTCCCGATCTGAAAGGTTCATTTGTGACCAACGTTGTAAATGCCGATGTACACGGTGTTGTGCCAACGTACATTTGGAACGTCATGACGAGAGAACTACCAAAAGTCATCAATCGACTGCGAGGAGCAATGGAACATTTTGGTGTCGCCCCGTACATGCTAGACGTACAAAACTGTGTCGTTGTGCAGACTGTCTCCTATTTTGCTCAGGAGCGGTGTAGTAAGTTTCGACATCATGTTTGGAAAGCTGGAACCTATCTGGTTGTGCTTGACTGTTCACGCATGTATTCGCAGGGTGAGGAGAGCAGGAGTTGCCAAGAGGGGAGAGATGCAAAGTGCCGCGCCGCTGATCGCATCTGTAATCCGTCTTTGCTTTGAATGTAGGAATTGCGCTGCCTGTGGTGGAAGGGCAGGGAGCGCATGCTGTCGACATTCGAGTGGATGACAATCAAGTACTAGTCAGCGTGGGAGTGGAGGGAATCGGGCAGGAGTACGTCATCGTAAGTGCATACTCCGGACGCCAAAGGAGATGATTGCGAGAGAGGAGAAGAGCCTCACACCTCTCTACTTTCTTCTGCATGGACTGGTGATCTAGACAATACTTCCAAAGGATCAAGAAGTACCACCTTCGTCCACGAACGAATGGTGGTAATTCCAGCATTCAGTGCCGCCTCACAATGTCAGCTCTACCAGCTACTTGTCAGATCATGTCACATCTTAGTCACTCTCTCATTTCTGCCCTTTGCCTGGCCGGTCCTAGAATACGGAGGAAACGCAAGAATTGTACCATACGACCACAGGCAAAGTAATATCTCGTTGCAGTCACTGTTTTGGCAGGGCAAGCTGTGTAATGGGTTTGCATCCGAAATCGCGACAAGCGAGCTTGATGTGCTTCTACACGACTCTATAATGGTACGATCCCTCTCTACGTTCATGGACAAAACTAAGACGCTAAAGCTTTGAGTCTCGGGATGGCGCTTTCCAGCCTTCCTCTTCCGCCCTGGCAAGGACGGCATTTCGTACAACCGCCTTGAGCACCTTTCCGTTGAGATTTCGCTCTAGTGGCTCTCTCCGAACCCAGACGTACTGGAAAGAGGGAATGCGTGCACACAACGCTTCAGTCGCGGACCTGTGCGATGAGATGAAACGAAACTCCACTCACCTCGGGAACGGCATACTAGAGGGGACGTGGACAGAGGGCGAGGGAGGGGGGGGGGAGAGAAGAGCGTGGCATCTTGAGCACATCCCTCGGTCGCACGAGAGCTCAACTCAATGGGTAAGCAGACTCACCCTAGGCAACGACTTGCTGGCAGCGGAAATGATTTGCTCTGATGTGGGCAGATCAGCTCCTTCTGCGACGACACAGACAACAGCTACCCGTTCACCAAGGCTGGGCTCTGGCAGGGCAACGACAGTGCAGTCCAGCACGCCCTTGTGAGAGTAGACGGCGTTCTCGACTTGAGAGCAAGCAATGTTTTCGCCGCCACGAATGATGATGTCCTTGACTGTTGCGTTGTAAAAGCAAGAGAAGATGGGAGAGGGGGGGGGGAGTGGAGAGAGAGAGAGAACTCTGTGAGCATCTGTCGACAGGACGCTTTCTGTCTCGCGCTGTTCTCCTTTACCTCGATCGACGATGAAGACACAGCCATCCGAGTCGACGTAGCCTATATCACCCGTTCGAAGCCAGCCATCGGGCAAGAAAGTCGCTTCGTTTTCCTTTGGTCGATTCCAGTAGCCCTGAGGGAGGAAGAGAGTTGCAAGCATGAACGTGTGAGATGAGTCTTATCTCGGCTGGAAGGGTAATTTGCTCACCTTCGCTCGACACGGTGACTTGAACCAGATTTCTCCTCTCTCCCCTGTTTGCAATCGAATCTCTGTCTGAGGATCCACGATGGCAATTTCGACACCTAAATTCAGGTAGCCTACGCTTGTCGGCTTGGCGTGGTAGTCATCGGCTATAGCATTGGCTGTGTGTGAAAAAGAAGGAAGACGAGGATCAGCCAGATGAAGTCAAGACATCGACGTTCGCAACTGACTAGCAGCACCGTTCAACTCGCTCATCCCGTAGCCGACTGTTGAGATTGATTCTGTATTCCTGTGAGAAAGTTCGCGAACCAGCTCTTTCGCAGAAGGAGCGCCTCCATGAAGAAAGGCTTGGATGCTGGATAGATCTGCATTACTTTTGGCAATTTCACGAATCATCCATCCAACGCCTAGAATCGTTGCCACCCTTTCCCTCTCTATCACCTTGATTGCAGCTTGCTTCGAGTAGGCAGGGAGCAGGCACATCTGTTTTGACGGTGTGTTTGGGGAGGGAAGGGGGGGCGGGGGCGAGAGGGTTCCGCCAGTGTGAGTATTTTTTTTACTCTATCTTCTCTCTTCGTCCAAATCAGCCACAAAAGCAGACTCACACAATTGCCGGCGGCCGTACCGGTAGTCAAGCCGCTCAACAAGCCAGTGACGTGCATCAGAGGAACGCATATTAAAGCAACGTTCTGTTCCAGACTTTCGGCTGGTGTAGGAGTAGGAAGAGGCCGATTTCGTCGTCGCAGACTTCTGGCCAGCCCCCACGGTCCCAATAGAAGGGTGCTTATGTACTAAAGCAGACACGAAAAAAGCCGACATGAGCAACTCAGCCTGTGGCGATACGAACCGCTACCTCCGTCTCACTTGTCTCTGCGTAGATAGGACTCCCTTCGGTCTGCCTGTGGTTCCGCTAGTGAAGAGGATAGTGGCATCTGGTCGAGACGGGATGAAAGAGGAAAGCACGTCATTTTAGTCAAACGCAACGCCCTTCAGTGCTGCTGTTCGTCATGCTCACTGTCCTCTGGCTCCACGCTGACATCGGGTGGTTGTCGCGAGTCCGCCGTCTTGTCCATCAAGTCTTCCCAATCGTGGATTCCCTCCTTTCTCACCCACTTCTGTTTGTCTTCGGTCTTCGATCTTCGCGTGCCCATTCGTGGGAGCACAATTACGGCGTGGAGTGCTTCGTCGTACGTTCCGCTGCGCAGGGCGGGTAGGTATGGCTCTAATCTGTCATATCTCTCTCCGTCTACAATGATGATACGACAAGAGACGTCGCGGATACAGAAGGCGAGGGTGTCCCCGTCGTTGAAAGAGTTGAGTGGACAGGCGACTGCTCCGAGAAGATGAATAGCCCAGAAGGAAACCACAAATTCTGGGTAATTACGAGCTCCAATGCCGACTATTGGAAAGGGAGTGAGAGACAGGAGAAGAGGGGGGGAAAGGAAGGACGTCGGTGGTCAGATGGTCGGGTTCTGTCAGGAGCTCGTCTGTCAAGCATCTGATTTGCGCTACTGACCCATGTCTCCTTTTCTGATTTGGAATACATCCCGCATGAAGTAAGCCGCCTTTATTGACTGCAGGTATATTTCACCATAAGTGTACTTCTCCTCCTCAAAGACAATATAAGTTCTCTTCGAATATGCCTTGGAGGAGTGACGAAGAAAGAGACAGAGAGATTGAGTGATTGAGGGAAATGAGGACGGTGTGATGATCATCCTTGTCTTTACTCACTTGACCGCACATCTGCCAGAACGCTCGAGCGCTTGGAGGGATGCCTTTGTAGACCGTCTGAAGTCGCCCATCGATCAATCTATCCTCGATGTTGAACGGCTTTCCTTCACCGACCAGCTCGCTGCGAATAGTCTCATCGTCTCGAAGCTGATCGAAAGGGATGGGCGAGGTGTCTCCAAACACTTCTCGAAGAGGAGGCGGCATATTCCGTTGATTACGCCACTATGATCTTTCGACAGCAGGACCTATCAGATCTTTACGGCGACAAAAGAAGGAGAGGGAAAGGGCTTGGTAAAATATGTGCACCGCTTGCGCTTCCAATCTGACCTTTTCTTGCCGGTCTACTATTCTTCCTCTGAAATGCGGGGTAGCTCCGCGGTAATTGTGCAAGGTACACCCTCACTGCTTACATCAGCCGTAGAGATGTAACTCGGTGGATGATTGCGCGTCGCATTAGGGTAACGGCCTAATCTCTGGTGATGTTATAGACCCATAACAATTTTGGCCCAACCGGCGCACTGACCTCCTTTCCCCCCTTTAGCCTATCTATGCAACACACCGGGCAAGCTATTAATATCGGTTCATTGGATTAGTATCTTGGGCGACGTACATGGGAAATCCCCCAAAGTCTCCCTCGTACTCGACCGTCCATTCACACGCTCCTTCGTAATTTTCGCCTACGATGCCTTCTCTGGCAGACCTGGAGAAGTGGATGGAGGAGCAAATCCCGCCAAATTTGGTACGTAACGTAGTTGAGCAGCGTGCGGGCAGGTAGGAGAAACAGCCCTCCTTGCTCAGCATCTGGTGCAATCTTTTGCTGTCCTCTGGCTGACCTTTGCGCTTCTCCTTCTTACAGCACAAGCTGCCTATGAAGGTGACGACCACGATCCAGTCGTATTCGTCCCATCTGTATTCCCAGCTGGCCGACATGACTCCCACTTACTCTCAGATTGAATCGTCTATTGAATCCTCACTACAGAGCATCCCTTTTGTCGGGTCCTCGATCTCTCAGGCTCTTCCCTCCGTGCCACCTCCACCACCCCCGCCTACGAGTCTTACAGAAGCGTTGCTGAGGCGAGGAGATGACTTTACAGGTAGTCGAACAAAAACCTCACTTATAGGCGGGGTAGCCATAGTGGGCATCACCTGCGCCGTCTGGTCACAGTCTCCTTGGCCAAGTAAAAGAAGCGTCAGATCTCCAAAGATGCACAACGGAGCGAGACAAGAAGCTATCGGTGAGTGTTGGGACTTGGATGAGTATGACAGGAGGAAGCTGAACACATCGGTCCCTTCTTCATAGTCGTTCTTGGAGGGGATACAGCGTTGGGACAGGCATTGTGTCACCACCTCTCCACGCAGGGTTTCATCGTATTGGCAAGCGTTGCCAACGAGCAGAGCATGCAACACTTCGATTCACTACTTCAGCCGTCTGCTCGGGGATACGTCAAGTCGATCATCCTGAGTTCATCCGACCCACGAGCCGAAGAAGTCGACTACTTTGTTCGATCCGTTGCGTCTGCAAGAGAGTTGAGATGGCCCTTGACTAGCGCAGGTGATCCATACTCTTCACCTGGCACAGAGCTAGAAGTGGCCGGAGTAGTGAATGCTCTGAGTTACAAGTGCAAAGCAGACATCTCCAACAGGTCCACTTCGATGCACGTTGATCGCATCGCCAACGACTTACACCAGCGCGTCGTAACCCCTCTGGCCACGATCAAGGCTCTCTTTCCCCTCATAGTCGGAGGTTCATCGTCGTCATCATCCTCTCCACCCAGCTTTGTTGTCTCTTTGGTATCGTCGGACGCAGAAATGTCAGATCAAGCTCTGTCTGCTGGGATGAAGAGCTTACAGAAAGAAGTCTTGGAAGAAGAGACAAAGCAAAGAAGCCGGTCACTCCCTTCTGCAGGTTCTATGACGAAGAGGAGGGTCTTGTTGACTACAGTGGAGGTCCGATCGAGCACTCTGAGCTCTCTCCTCCTGTCCGCTCTTCCTTCAAGCATCGGTGGGGCGGCACCGCAGACGAAAGGCCGCAGACGTGGTACTTCCCTCTCTGTTTCAAGTGGGAGTGGGAGAGTGTCCATTGACACACGGGGAAACCCTGTAGAGAAGCCTGCTCGTCCAAGGAATGCAAAGGGGAGTCGACCCCCGAGCAAAGCCAGGACACAAAGGGAGCAGGAGTATGAGGCCATTCTTGAAGCAGTGACCGGGATCTTGCTACTACCTTGCAGCACAAAGAACGTGCGGTCGAGGTATCATGTCCGGCTGCCTGCTCCTACGTTTAATCGCTCCTCTTCTGATAGAAGAACCAGCGAAACACACGGGCGCAGTGGGCTGGAAAAGACTACAGCGTTGCAACTCTTGTCGTATTCTTCCGTCCCGATGGTCTTGCTAGGAAACCTGTTGAGTCGCATCAGATTCGATCCGAGGTATTGGTGGGCATCATGCACTCCATCTACCTTTACCTACTCTGGAAGTCGCAATTCAGCCAACAGTAGACCAGCTTTTGGCCCAGGACCGGGACCTGCATCAAACACACACTCTCGCTCTTGCATTCGAGAGCAACAGCAGCAGCAGCAGCAGCGACCAAATCATCAGAGCAGCGATTCCGCTCGACGTCCTGCTTCTGTTCATTCTAATAGCTCCTCTGAGGCCACGCGCAGTACAGAATCGAGCGGGCAAGGCGCTTCCACCTCGGGACCAGGCAGTGCAGCATCAGGGCCACCTTCTCACAACGGCTTGAGTAGCTCTGGCTTACTCAGCTCTGTACCCAGTAGCGCCTTTGGTGATGCATCGGATCATGAACAGTACGATTTTGACGGTTCAATCGATTCACCTGTCCAAGGTAGCGGGGTCTGGGCATCACCAATTCCTTCCGACACCGACAGCGACACAGCATTGGGCATCAGAACAGACGACAATCAGGCAGAGACAGACCAACTGGAGAACACTACGCCGCATGCTTCCCAATTCGTCGATGGCAGTGAAGTTCAATATGGCTTTCCGAGTCAAGCCTCCATGCAGAGCGACAATGGCGATGAGGCATGGATGGGCCCCTCCACTTCTCACGCAGCCATCGACTCATTGTCCTCCTCCACGTCCTCCCCCACCACTGCTCCAACAACGACAAGTCAACTGGGCCAAAGCTGGGTCGAGCTGAGTAAATCTCAGACGAGAGAGGCGCCAAAGTAGCAATAAAGACCAATCGCTGTAGAGGCGTACCCCTGGGCGCATTTACGATCGTGTGTGTTTAATTGTCTACCTATCTCATCTGCTTCATCTCCAACCTGCTCGCTTCCTCAACGATCCATTCGCTACTGCTCCCCGCCTAGGCACATCTCATGCTTTACTGTAGTCTTTCAAGAATTTCAATGTTCTCTTTGCATTTTTTGTACATGCAGTGAGTCAAGAGGAGAGCTGGAATTCAGACAGGACATCGTCGTTCCAATTCAAGAAGGCACCAATTTCACCTGCCCCTTTGTCACTCTGCGTGTCCCTTGGATGTGAGCGAGTACCCTTGACTGCTAGAGCCGAGAGAACATGACCTGGTTGATCGGCGTTCAGCAGCTCCCCCTTGACGAAGAGGTTGTGGAACTTGGTATAGTCAGCTGGTGACATGCTACTTTTACCTGCATTGCGGACCTGTTCTTGCATACTGGTTGCTATCACACCAGGTCGAATGGCCCAGACTGCAATCTTATCCTCTTCAGTGGCTAGCGTCCTTGCAATGGCATTCACGGCTGCTTTGCTGGCGTTGTATGCGCCCCACGATGCTGTATTTCCGACTGAAGCACCGCTGGACACAAAGACTACTTTTCCACAACCAGTCGCTGAACGTCGAAGATGAGGGATGGCGTAATGGAGCGTAGTGATGAGAGAGTTGACATTCACAGCCATTTGTTGCGCAAAAGAGGAAGGCGTCTGTGAGAGTGAAAGTTGTGTCCTCTCATTAGGAAGTGTCATGTGCGACGGCACAGGCTAATCTTTTCCACACACTCACTACGTCCGCTATTCGTGCAAATTCAATGACCCCGGCATTCAGAATGACAGCATCGAGTCGGCCCCACTTCTTGATAGCTTTGTCAATGGCTGCCTCGTTATCTGATTCACTGCAAACGTCTCCCTGGTGAATGAGCAGGGATGTCTCTCCCTCTCCTGCCTCGCTGTCTGTCTGCAATTGCTGAAGAGAGTCGGGCAAGGATCTCGATATGGTGACAACATTGGCCGCAGAGAAGGCATTTGTGCCTTTGAGCAGAAGTGCGGTGATACTGAATCCGAGCCCTTTCGATGCCCCTGTGACCAGGACTACCGGGTGAGATGATGCCGCCATAGAGGGAGGAGGAATAGCAGTACAGGGGTTAAGGAGCCAGAACAAGCATTTGACTGCGCAAGGCTCTTCGGATTTCGGACGACGTACTGCACGATTAAATGCCAGGAAGAAAGCTGATCACGATTGTGGAGGCCGCCCCGCCCCGCCCTCCTTTCCTTTAGACGGTCGACAGAAAAAGTACGACGAACCCAAGAGAGCAGTGTCACCATTTCAATGACGTGCAGCGGACTGTCAGGCACTTTGGCCCGATCGTGCAGTCGCGATTCGTCTGCAGTGCTATACCACAATCGTGTCACATCGAATAGCGTAAGGGAGTCTCTTCGGCAGACTTTGCTTCCGCGGCAATTCTCAACATCCCCGTCGAATCGATTTGCAAGATCTAGTGCGGTCCAGGCAGTACCAAACAACAAGAATCGTCTAGAAGGGCAAGGCACCATTTGCAAGATACCTCCACCGCTTCGTTGGTCGAACAGAACAATGATCCTGCTCGCATCGGCCGTAGGCGCTACAGTGAGTGCTGCTTTCAGTTGGAATGGGGCGAGGGAGAGCGGACAAAAGTCCTACTCGGAGTATCTCTATCCCTCACTATCGTTCGATCGTACTCTGTGCTGAAGATACTGTCCTCTTCTCTTATCCGTCTCTCTGACTCGTTTCCAGACATACATCATCGGTGCAAGTACAGGCTACAAGCGGGGAAAAGAGCAGGCATACGTCGAAGTACAACTGGGCAAAGAAGTACAGCAATCTCCATCACCTTTGTCCTCTGCGGTCCCAGCTTCTGCTCTACCAGCATCAGCGTAGACCTGAGAGGAGCCCTTCGGTACTTTCTGTACACTAGTACTTCTCCATGCCGACAAAGCCTCCGCTTTTCCAGAACAGCAAAGAAGGCCGAGCAAGGCGCTGCGCTAGTTCGGAATTTCCTTGATTTTCACTTTTCTGATGTCGTTAAGCTATATTTCGTTCGCACCCAAAAATGAATGTGGAGAAAACGGTATTTAGACAGCGTTTTCCCTTTTCCGCTCCCCCCTTTTGCTCCCACTCTCTTAAAAACTCTCTCGCTCGCTCTCTCTCTCTCTTCCCCTCTTTATTTACATTGTTCGATCATGACTGCTTACACCGAAGCCAGCAGAGCTACAGCGATTGCAGCACATAATTTCGAAGCAGTTCCTCGAGACCTCAAGAAGCTGATGGAGAGCGTGGAGCCGAGCAAGAAGAGTCAACCTCATCGCGATGTCTACGCACTACCGAGCAGCGAATTGGCACGGGCTATCCTGAAGAATGTCGAAGAGGAGCTGCCTCAGCCGACACTTCATCATTCGCTTCGGGTTTACCAATTTGGCATGGCTATCGCAGAAGACTACTTCCCTCAATGGAAGCTGAATAAAGAGACGTGGTTACTCTCCTGCCTTTTACACGATATCGGAACGACGTCTTCGAATGTGAAGTCGACCTTACTGTCATTCGAATTTCAGGGCGGCATGATTGCTTACTCAAAGACACAAAGCAGTGGATCATCTCAGGAGCAGTCAGAAGCGGTAGCCGAAGCCATCATCCGACATCAGGACATCGACGATGCAAGTAATGGCAACATCACCCGACTAGGTGCACTTCTACAGCTGTCCACCCTCTATGATAATGCTGGACAGTTCTCCGAATTGGTACATGAAGAAACACTCGATGTCGTCGTGCAACACTATCCCAGACTCAAGTGGTCAGACTGCTTCTCTGCCGCTGTTGCCAACGAGTGTGACACAAAGCCATACAGCCACACCACAAAGATCGGCAAAGAAAACTTCGTGAAGCTGATTCAGGGCAACAAGGTTGGCAATTCGAGGGAGTGATCCTCATGTATTGTCCTATCTACATGCCCAAAGCCCACGCTCTGTACAAGAGTCTCGAGTGATGAAGACGAATAAGTTATACACTTCCACCCTGTACGAATTGAGTTTGTCCTGATTTCTCGATCAGAGTGGAGTGTACCGAGAACCGTGGCGCTCGCGTGGGTGAGCAAGCCACGCGGGAGACTTACTTACCCACGCGAGTCGAGGAGGCCAAAGTGGAGTTGAGTCGCAAAGTGATCGGATTTCCCTTATTCGTCATTAGGTCCCGCTAATCTAACTTGCTATCTTACGCACCGCATCGAGGCTGTAATCTCACTTCTGCCCCTGATAATCTCGAGGTGTCATTTTCCCCCTCACTACACTCCCATCTCGTCCTTATCCAACTCATACGACATGGTATCTACCTGGCTTCAGAAAGCTAGCACAGCGCTAATTTGCGCGGTGGCAATGTCGGGCGTCGTCTTATCGATGCCCTCTATGCACCCAAGCAGCATTCAAGAGGCCGTTGAAGAGATGCACTTTGATAAGCTCGGCAACATGATTTGGCCCTCGGAAGAGAAACCTGCTCTAGGTCGGCCTAACTTTGATTCACTCAACGTACAGGCATTCGAATCAGAAGCAGTGAAGCAGTCAGAGATGTGGCTCGGCAAGGCGCAAGAGCAAGGGGAAGCACTGATGGAAATGGTGCAACACTCTGTAGAAGACATCCTGCACAACCTAGAAGAATCTCTCGAATCTGCAAAGGACAAGGTAGCAGAGCTCCAAGGCGGTGCTCAAGGATGGCTGCACAAGGGACAAGTCGTTGTTGATGGCATTGAATGTGAGGAGAAAATCGTTTCGTCAGGTTGAGGACAAAATGCTAAACGTCCCACCTTATACTTCTTAATTTATCTCAGATGAAAAACTTATTCATCCTCACTTTCCCAAGCACGCACTTCGACTCTCCTCTAAAGCGTCGAAGGGTATGACAAGCTGTGATCCCGACGTGAAGTCCTACTCTGGATACCTTGACATCGATTCTGACAAGCACTTGTGGTTTGCCTTTTTCGAGTCTCGTTCGCGCAAAGCAGCTGTCGACAAGACAAAGGAGCCAATCGTCATGTGGCTAAACGGAGGTCCTGGATGCTCTAGCACGACTGGATGGTGCGTTTCTTTCTGCTAAGCGTGGGGCTGCGATGACGACTGACATTTATCTTGCCACTTCAGGTTGATGGAGAAAATCGGACCATGTTCGATTGCAAGCAACGGCACCTCTGTGAAGTACAACGAACATAGTTGGACAAACGAAGCATCGGTCTTCTTCTTGGACCAGCCCGTCAGTGTTGGCTATTCGTACACCGACGGCGATGATGTCAACAACACACCTCAAGGAGCTGAAGACGTATATGCCTTCTTGCAACTCTTTTTTGCCCGCTTTGACGAGTATGCATCTTCACCCTTCTCCATCGCTGCCGAGTCTTACGGAGGTCGTGAGTGTAGCACAAGGATGGAGCAGTAAAACAAAGTCACATAACTGATTTAAAATTCATCCGCGACACCAGGCTACGCCCCTCTCTATGCCAGCAAAGTGTTCACCGAGAACAAGAAGATTGCAAGCCGAGGTTCTGTGTCAAATGTCATGGCCCCCAAGACAATCAATTTGGACACCATCATGATCGGAAATGGCTTGACCGACCCCTTGATTCAATTCCCTTTGACTGCAAACTACCTCTGCGACGCTAAGTACGGACTCTTCAAGGAAGGCAGTGAAGAATGCTCTACGTTGGAGTCCAAGGCCAAGACTTGCTCAAATTTGATTTCAAATTGTTACAAGTACGACAGCCGCTTGACGTGCCTACCTGCCGCCTTGTACTGCTGGTCAGGTCTCTACTCTGATGCTCAGAAGAGTGGCCGAAACCTGTACGACCTTCGTAAGAAGTGCGATCGGGATCCTGACGCTGACGGGCCACTTTGCTACCGGGACGAAACCTATGTCGAAAGCTATCTCAATCGACCTGAAATCAAGGAGATGTTTGGCGTGCCGGAGAAGGTCAAATTCCAAGCTTGTAACATGAACGTCAATCAGGTGAGTCGACCCTTTCTTTTCTGCACTTCAATTGCTTCGCTTCTAACCTCGTACCTTTTTTTTTGTTCCGATGACTCGATTTCTAGGGCTTCATGTTCCAGGGTGATTCGATGCATGACAGCGCATTGGTCTTACCCGAAATGATCGAAGACGGTGTTCGCTTGCTAGTGTACGCAGGTGAATACGACGCAATGTGCAATTGGATGGGCAACGTCGGAGATGGATCGTGGCCTTTGCAACTGGACACTTCTTTCCAAGGAGAATTAGCCTCAGCCAACAAGACCAAATGGCTTGTCGACGGCAAAAAGGCTGGCTGGGTGCGCCAGTCCGGAAAGGGCGCTGGAAGCATAACACTCGTCAAAGTGGCCAATGCGGGACACATGGTGAGTCCAGCTGATACTCCTTTATTTGCGCTATGCATCCACCGTCTTACCCTTTCGTTACCCCTTTCTACCTTCCAAGGTTCCCTACGATCAACCAGTCGCTGCTTTAGCCATGGTCAACGCCTGGTTGGCAAACAAGTCGATTGCTTAGATTTCATCCACGTTGTCTCCAGCCATTGTATTCCTTTTTCTGACTTGAATATTAATCTTACCGCCTTAGATGTTGCGCCAATCCATTACCATTTTAAGGAGAGGAGAAAGCCGCCGCCGCCATGTCTGGTCCACGTGTCTTTTCCTTTTTCCCTTCTTAGCCCGCATGAGCCTCCAATCTGACTGTCACTGGGCGCTTTTCCTTCCAAAGCTTTCCGTCCGCCACTACTCCATTTCTGGCATCGTCTCCCTCCCTTTCTTCCTGCGTCAAGATATAGCCATCGCTGTACTCTAGAACAACAGCTCCTGCAAGCTTTTCCTTTCTAACACATATTTTTCACAATGCCTCGCTCAGGTGGAAGATCGGGTGGTGGTCGCTCTGCTCCTTCAGGATCTCGAGGCAGCCATTCCATGGCCAGTCACCCTAAACAACAGACCCAGCCAGCCAATGTCCCACACAACAATGGTCAACCACCGATGCAGCAACAACAGCAAGGTAGAGCACCTGGTCTGTTTGGTCAGGTTAGTGTCAACATGCTTCTAGCACAGACATCTCTGCAGCGAGAATGAAAATGCCTCTTGCTGACACATTCCTTGTCACAGATGGCCTCGACTGCTGCTGGTGTGGCAGTGGGAAGTTCGCTTGGACACGCAATGTCTGGGTTCTTTGGAGGTGGTGGATCAAGTGAGCCAGCCCCAGAGGCACAGTCGACAAACTCACCTGCCCAATGGAACGAGCAAGGCTTCAACAACAACAACAGCCAGTCCGGCTCTGTTTCTTGTGAAGTGCAAAGCAAGGGTGAGTCTGATTTATGTCGTCGTTGCGACGGCCCCGTTTGAAAGGGGAGAGGTTATGCAGAGCTGATGTATTCTTGAACGGCCTCACTGATCGTGTCTCGGTTGATCGCAGACTTCCTTCGATGCCTTGATGCCACGAACAACAGCATGGATTCGTGCGCTTTTTACCTTGATCAGTTGAAAGCATGTCAAGCTCAGGCACGTAATTACTAGAGAGCTTGTCACGTCCTCCCGAGTCACACAAGTATGAAAGCAAAACCAAAACCAAATGCGCTGCTCTCACGAACACTTCCCCCTCCTTTCAATTGTATCTCGCCCCCCCCCCCAAATAACATCACCACTTTATCAACTGCACCGATCGCGTAAACGTCTGAGCGCGCCTTTCGGTGCTGAGACCAGACGAAAAAGAGGCACGATCCACCATGGCGAAAGAACAAGCATCTCATCCACTGAATTCCCTTTGCCCCAGCCTAGCGCGCTCCCTCCTGTGACAGAATGACTGCAGCGCTGCCTCTTCTTTATTTGGTGCTGATCGTTTTTGCTACTCAAGGCTATGGAAGACCTCGTTTGGCTGCACGGTAATGTGCAGACAGAGTTCGCGGTCGATGACGACCCGTTGAATATCGCGCGGACATTCAAATCGTATCTGTTTCCTATATCTATCGCGCTAAAAGTCTCAAGTGGAGCACCACCACGTTTGTCGATCAGATGCGCCGATCACACCTTTCCGACGTCTTTACTACTCTTTGCACTACACCGCTACCATTGCACCAACGACACACTTTCTCCTCCCAATGCCCTCTGCGAAGCTCAAAGATGAGACAAAGGGTGCTGGGTTTGGCATAGCGTATAAGATCATGCGATTGGTAGGGGAACGCTGTGCTGCCCATTTCTTCCGAGATGTACTGGTGATGGGAGGTCAAGATGTGCCGAAGACAGGCCCCATCATCGTTTGTTGCACTCATTTCAGCACGATCATGGATGTTGCCATCATTTCAGCAAAGCTTCCCCACCGAAGACCGATTCACTACTGGGCAAAGCGAGGACTGTACAAGAGGCAGCCCTTTCGATGGATACTGGAGAACTCCGGCAACATTCAGGTAGACCGAAAGACGAAGAACAACCAGGACTTGTTTGCCGGCACTTTCAGGGCAATGGAAGCCGGCGAGGCCATCGGCTTGTTCCCAGAAGGGGGATCGTTCACCGAGCATCGATTGCACAGTATGAAAGCCGGAGCGGCTTGGGCAGCCCTGGAGTATGCCAAGCACCTCGTCGATGAAGGAGCGGATGATCCGACTCGAACGAAGCTTCTAATCGTGCCCGCCTCTATCAACTACACCGACAAGAGTCGGTTTCGAGGCAGGGCCTTGTTCAAATTCGGGCCTGCATTTTCAGTAGACCAGTACACCGAAGAATTCTTGTCAGACGACGTCGTTACACCGCAGCTTCCCTCGAAGGAATTCCCATTCCATCAACTCGTCAACAGTCACCTGGTCAACAGTCTCCCACCGACGCCAGGTCCTAGCACAATCCTTCCTGGTGGCAATGAAGGACCTCACCCGGAGAGCAGAGTCCGTTTGGGACTTGAGTTGGGCACGCCTACCAAAAGCGATGGACCTATTCTTACACAGGCTCATCTCAATGGAATTTCTACTGCTACCACCGCTATCAGCAGCTCCTCCTCTCAAAAAGCGACTGCCCCTCTTTCTTCGGCTCGTACGGCAGTAGCAAGACTGACTGATCGAATCGGAGCTGAGATATACAAGATGACGATTGACGCCCCCGATTGGAAGACTTGGCATTCAATCAAGATGGCCAGAGAGATTATCTGGAGTCGAGGGGGTGACCTGCCTTTGGAGAATCTTGTCTCGATCTCGAATGCTCTCGTCGCCGTCCTCAATGCGCCTCTACCAGAAGCACAGCGAGCAAATGAAGCACTGTGCCTTCTTCAAGGACTCGTCGTTGCCTCTGCCACCGATGTCTTTACCCTCAATGTACTGCAGCAGCAATTTCCAGCACAGGCAAAGGCAGCGCTCCCAACCGACTCAGCTTTCGTCGCCATACCTTGTCGAGCGGAAGCTCAGGCGGCACTTCCTTCCGCGCCTGCTAGCGCTGCTTTCCTCTTCTCTCAAGTCGTTTTCCTTGCCATACGCATTCCCTATGTCGCTCCGCTTGCGATAGTCTACATGCCAGCCTACGCAGTCGGCTGGGGATTGAGTCTACGCTATGCCAGTCATGAAGAAGAAAGTATGGCAAGTGCAAAGAGCCTTTGCGCCTTTGTCGTTGCCGTCCTTACCCACGGACTTTTGATCTTTGTCATTGCCGGACTGTGCCTCTTCACTCCGCCTGGTTGGATACTCGGGATAGCCATCAGCTTTGCGATTGAAAAGATGCACATCTACCTGCTGGACGAGACGTACGATCGCATTAAACTTCTCGTGGCCTCCTTCCGATTGTCTTCTGCCTCTTTGTTTGGCAATTTCGGTCAAGTGCAATATGCGGCGGAAGACAGAGTGACAAACATTGCTGTCGATATCGTCAAGAGCATGCCTGCCATCCAGTACACCTTCATCAAGGCGCTGCGAGCCGAGCCTGTAGGTGACGGAAGTATCAAGCCAGATTCAACGATAGCGACAGGATGGAATCGACCTTTTTGCTCCCAGTTCATGGGCGCAACGATTCAAGCACACTCCAATGCTCAGTCTGCTCTCAATGAGCTTTTCAAGGTTCTGGAAAAACGTGAAAGCGAGACGAAGAAACAATCTACCGACGAGACCAAGCAGAACGTCTATACACAGTGTAGCTATCTTCGCAGTCAAATGGCAATGAAGAGTAGCGGTAGGAGAAGGAAAAAATCGAAAGTAGACTAGGAACCGGGAAAACAAATGCTATACCCCCCTCCCCTTTGGATCCGAGTCTTTCTCAATCAATCCTATCTTGTACATCAAAGTGTTTCGTCCAACGAAAGAAGAATGTGGTAGAATGGATAAGAGTATAGATGATGTTCCTTAGTACCCTGCACTGTCGATTGGCTGGGATTGAGAGACACTTGGCAAGCGTTTGCCTTTATCGTGTTGACGTCAGGTACAGTATTTTCTTAGCGGCCGTTTGTGGCGCGCGTCTTGAGGCAGGGTTCAATGCTGCTGCTGCCTTGCCCGATCTGACGAAGTGCGCGGCAGATACAGATGAATCATGTGCGGTACAGTGACTTTCTTGAGATACAAAGAGTACTTGCTCCTAAAATAACAATTTTGTATCTGCGTGGAGAAGCAATAAGGAGGATCTGAAAGGGGAAGAGAGGAAATAAGACTAAAACTTTGAAACCCCGCAAAAAAAAGGTGCACAGACTGGAAGTGAGCAAAGGAAAGCAAGAATTGCTATGAGTATCTTTTGAAAGGGGGGAACAGCGATAGAGGCCAGCGACGGTGTTCCTACCAACCAGAAAGTGTTGCCTTCCTGTGACCACTCTTTCACCTCCTCCTCCCCCCTTAAATCTCCTCCACAATCAAAATGGGACTCTTCGGAAAGGAAACGGAAGCTTTACCGCCTCACTCGTCTTCCGATGTGCAACACCGACACATCTTGCCGGAAGGCAAACCGAGAGGGATCGCGACTGAGAATGGATTGTCCTTCAAAGAGGCCGGGGTGCAGGAATCGGCATATAAGAAAGAAGAGTATGATCCAGAACAGATCTGGGAGGAAGCCAAGAGAGGAAGAAATCGAGAGACTTGGGGAAGTGTCTCGAGTGGAAGCACCTCATCCGGTGGTACTACCGACTCTTCCGTATCCTCTGGACCTGCCTCTTCGGGTCCGAGTTTGATGTCCAAAGTAGTGAGTGCGGGAGTGATGTACGCAAGGAGGGGGGAGATTCGACATTGATCAGGGTAGTCCCCCCCTCTCTCTCTCTACACAGAAAAAGGAACTCAAGAAGCCCTTGCTTGCTTGAATGCTTTGTATGAGTAAGGAACGGGCAAGTGAAAATTGTATGATACAGATGGTTTCAAGCAGAGAAGACTACAACTCTGCCTTCGTATGCTCCTAGTCCTTCGGTGTGGCTTGAAATGTGTCTAGTCGACACGGTCTTTTGCAGCATGCATGCTTCTAGACCAGGCGGCAACGTGACTGGATGGTCATCAGTGCTGAAATTGAGCAAGACTAGCGCCTTTTGTCCCGATGTTGCTGTCTTGACAAAGCTGAAGACGCTCTCGTTGCAGGGCTCGTGCAGATCGAAGTCGCCGTAGGTGAACAGATCCATGTGCTCCTTTCGCAAAGCAATCATCCTCTGCCAGAAATGAAAGACGCTGTCTGGATCGTCTAGTTGCTGTGCCGCATTGATGCGCTTGTAGTTCTCATTCACTCTCATCCATGGCGTGGAAGTGGAGAAGCCGGCATGCTCCTCATCACTCCACTGCATCGGTGTTCTCGCATTGTCTCTAGCCACCCGGTTGATGTTTGGCCATAGTTGCTTCTTGATCCTCTCCTCACTCACTCCTTCGGCCCGGATCTTTCGGAGGTAGTTGATCGTATTCACATCTAGGTAGTCTGATTCTGGCCAGTCGAGGGGGATGTTGGTCATGCCTAACTCCTGACCTTGAAATACGAATGGGGTGCCGCTCTGGCACAGTACATACATTGCCATCATCTTTGCCGACTCGCGCTGATGTGGAAGAGAATCATCTGCAAATCGAGACACACTCCTGCCTTGATCGTGGTTCTCAATAAAGGAGGTCGTCCATGAGTCGCTGTGACCTGACATCATCTTTTGCCATTTCGAGGTCAGACCCTTCAGTTGGCCAAGCTTGTACGGCACAGCGGTGAACTTGTCAGTTGCCTTTCGCCCCAGATCGACTCCGTCGAATTGGAACACCATGGACAGCTCTTCACGAGCTAGGCTGACGTATTCCTCGACCTTGCTCACGTCGCAAGTGTGCGGCAGTTCTCCTACCGTCATTGCATCGTACTGCTTGAATATCTGGCCCATCTCTTTGAGGTACGTGTGGATGTCAGGCCCGTTGCAATAGAGATCGCTGGCAGGCTGGATGAAGGAATGACGATCAAGGATGGCGGCGTCAGGAAAATTCATCGGTTTGGACAGCATGTTGATCGTGTCGCACCGGAAGCCATCAAGCCCCCTGTCCAGCCAAAACTTGATGGCTGAATGATATATAGTCTTGCGGCAGTCTTCGCTAGTCCAATTCAGATCTGGCTGCTCTATACAATATAGGTGTAAATAGTACTCTTCCCTCGTCTCATCCCATGTCCAGGCGCTCTGTGAGAAGTTGCTTGACCAGTTGCTGTTATGCAATTAGTAACTGCGTGTCAGCATCCTTCTTTCCGGTACGAGGAACGGTCTATACTCACTTTGGTGGCATTCTCTTTCCGCTCTCGTCGTGCTTGGCCGGCCGCCAGATATACCAATCACTTTTCGGATTATGACGAGAGCTTCTACTCTCCTTGAACCAAGCATGCTGGTCGCTAGTATGATTGACGACAAGATCGAAAAGACATCGCAGACCACGATCATGGCATTCTTTGATCAGTTGTTCTGCGTCGGCCAACGTACCAAACATGGGGTTGATGGCATTGTAGTCACTGATGTCGTACCCCTCGTCGATCATCGGAGACGCATAGTGAGGAGAGAGCCATATCGTGTTTGCGCCGAGTGACTTGATGTAATCCAACTTGGAGATGAGGCCCGGAATGTCACCAGTCGCTGTCCCTCTTCCACTGTAGAATGATTTAGGCCAGACCTGTAAAGTCAACGAGATGAGACAAAGAGCAAAGATTCTACGTTCAGTCTAGCGAAGCAAAGATGGCGAATTTTTCCCTCCTTCTGTGACACATTCACCGCTGCCTACCGTTGTCGCGACCTACCTGGTAAACGATAGCCTCATGCCACCAACGACGTGCTCTGGCAGTCATGGGATTGGTATACTGATGTATAGAATTGCAAATCCCAATCGGGTGTGAAAATAACTCATCTAAGGAGTAGTGAGAAAGGGAGCCCGAGCGGGAATGGAAAGGGCGAAGAGAGATCACTAAAGGGCTACCTACAGTATGAACATTATCAAGATTTTTAAGGTTTTTTCTTCAGTTTCCCCGGGGAAGTGTGCTCGATGGTGCTGTGCATACCCGTGGCTGGACCAAGCGTAGTTCCAGAATGTTCGACGTTATCACTACTTACCATCAAGGGAGTGCTGAAACTCGATACTGGTTGTAACATACGATTGAACAGGCGTGTCAAGCTACAATTAGGGCACAGCGATCGCCGCGTCTAGGATGTGCATGAGCAGGAAACGAAGCAAAAGGCGGGACAAAAGACAAGAGAGCAGCAGCTACCATTCTAGCGAGTTCCACTTGGAGAGCAAATGCACTTGCGCGTGTAATTCCTCCTCTGTCTTGAACTTCTCGTAAAGGATAGGGCAGTCGATGTTGACACACGGTGTGATCTCCGACTGTACCTCCGAATGGGAACAGGTCGAGCATATGCGATCAATGGCATGCATCTTGCTTTGATGACCCTGCTGGCTTTTCTCCAACTGAAACGTCGTGGAAGGTCGAGACGACTTGCAATCAATGCAGATGTCTTGGTCAGAGGTGCGACGACAAACGAGGCAGACTTCTGTTCGGTAGTGATCCAACAGCCTTTCTTTGCCCGTACGAGCATGGGTGGTGCCGCCGTTGTGGCTTTCGTTTGAGGAAATCTGCCTTGCTTGCATGAGAAAGGCGAGTGAGTGCATAGAACTGTTCGTCTTGGGCATCTCTCGAAACCAGCTTTCGACGTCAGCTCCCAGCAGATTGAAGATTCTCGTCAGAGGAGGTATCAGCCCTCTAGTGATGTAATAGGTTGCGTTGATGGTCAGTCTAGAATCCTGCAGCATCACCAGCGGATCTCTAGCCAAGTCGACCAGTCGAGCTTTGACAGGACCCTGCGAGATGATGTAAGCTATCCGATCGCCATACTGCGCTTCGTTACGCTTGTCGAGTAACATTTTTTTGGCGGCCAAAGCTGCTCCAGGCGGGGGCACACCGTTTTCGCTGTAGAAACCCAGTTTCACCTCCTTTGCAAACATGAAATCTTGCATGAGAATGTTACCATGGAGAATCTTCAGCCACTGCCGTTGACAATACGATTTCACAAGCGAAAGATCAGATGTGCGAAACAGAATCCGTATGCACGCCTCGACCATTCTTTGTTGAGCAGGAAAGCCATCCCTTCGCACTGTCTCGATGCCCTTTGCATTGAAGACGGGAATTTCGTCGCTCGGTGTTTCATACATGTAACCGACATACCGCTTCTTCGCCATGAGCACACTAGGGAGATACACCTTTTCGAACTTGAGTTTGACTGGCTTCGGATTCCTCGCCGTTACCGCATCAGCAATCTCACTCCCGATGGTGAAAGCTTCGTCTTTTGATCGATTCTCCAGGTAGATGAAAAGACTGTCCGTGTCACCATAGACTACTTGTGCACCCCACCGAGGTACAGAGTGAATCAGTTCAATCGCCTTTTCCAGCGTTTCTCGACCATAGCGGACAATGCTATCAGCAATCTCTACGCATGGCATTCGACCGGAGAAAGAAGCACTCGTGTACCCATACGTGACATTTGCAAGCAACTTGATACTCAGCTGCCTAGCATTCTGCAGTCGCAAGAAGGACTTGTCGTTCTTCCTGCCCTTTGTACTTGCCTTGATCATGACTCGAGTATCTAACAGCTCGATCAGCATCTTTGAAAGCAACGACTTCCGGACTTTGGACTTGACATAGAGCAAGCCATTGGGTGCGACGAAGCTATCCTTTTCCAACAACGTCAACAGACCACGAGGTAGCTCGTTGGTGGAAAAGCCAAGCTTCCAAGTGTCGCGGAACTTACTGATCCTTCCTAGGCAGGTACTGTAGCAGATGTTGTAAGCGATCATGATACTAGGATAGAGAGACTGGAAATCGAGGACCAAGACGGGACCCTTGTAGAACGCACTGAGCGGCTCCATGACCAATGGCAGATCCTCGGCAGCATTTTGACTACCTACTTGCTGTTGACTCGGGGAGGGTAGGACGAAGCTTTCCGGTTTCGAAATCCGGAACATGACGCTTTCTACTTTGAATTGCGATCCCCGATATATGACAGAATAGAAGTCTATGCCGTATATGCGAGCAAACTCTGCTGTTCGGAAGACCAATTCAGAGACTTCAATCATCTCCAAGTTCATCTCCACCCGGTCTACCCAGTATTTCAGAGCACGAGCGACAAGACGAGGCACGCCGCTTTGATACCAACCAGTCAACACCTCCCAATCGAATTTGGCCACCCTCTTCCTCAACAGATGGAAGACGACATTCTCAAATGAGTATCGATTCAAGGCCAGCTCACTCCTCATGAGCCTCCACAGATTGAGCGTATGTCTTCCACTGAGTCGAATCGAAGAGAAGCGGGTTGCGCCGTACGTGTCGTTCCTACTGCCAGTGTTGTGGGCGTTCACTCTTCCCAGTTCACTGATCAAGTCAAAGTCGTATTCATGCAGAGCTCTCTCGAAGATGTATCCCCACGACGATGATTGTATCTCGTAGCCAACGACGATTTCAGGATCAAATGCTCGCACCAAGTCGATCAGATCATTAAACATTTCCAGCTCAGAGGAAGCGACGTCGACCGCTAGATGGGCTAAGCCAAGTCTTGTAGAATCGACACCCTCTTGCTGAAGGAGAATGAGACCTGTCCGAAGTCCACTTCTACTGCCTGTATCTTCCAGATTCTCGTCCTCATGCTGAAAGGAGTAAGCTATGGCCTGGACAGCATCCTTGGCAGGGTCAGGAAACAGCTTGCCCCTCGTGCAAGTCATGATCTCGACGGCGAGAATGGTCATGTGCTGCTTACCTCGATTCACCAACGTGGAAGTCGTCTGCCTTTGACTCAGCTTGAAGCCAAAGCTCGCTGGCTCAGTGACACTTGGCCGAGGAGTCAAGAACCGCTTTCTACGGGCTTTTGATCTCTTTTGGGAAAGTTGCTGATCAGATGAGAGCCAAGCTTCTACGTCTAGTCTAGATGGAGGAGGTGGACCATACTCCCATCTTCGTATTCCCTTGAAACGCCTCTCCTCGTTGACAGAGACTGCTAGACCGCTTTCGAAGTCTGGCAGATACGAGAGAGCAAGAGAGGAAAAGGTAAAGTAGCGACCGGCATACTCTCGTGCCTTGGGAACGTCTGCTGGATTGCTATACCACGGGTCACAATACTCCACAATCGGCAGACCAAAGTAAGAAAAGGACTGATTCAGCTCCGATGAGGAGGGGGCAGCAGTCTTGTAGGTCCACATGGAGCCCGTCGAAGAATCACCGGTCGAAGCTGATGACTGATAGGACGAAGCTGGTACAGAGGAGAATGAACTGACGTCCGTAGAAGTGGATATAGTGTCGTTTCTACGTCTTTCACTAGAAGTCTGAACATTGTTGGCGAAGCGTACCTTGGTCGCCGTATTGTTGAGAGTAGAAGACGGGCCAGTGGGCGTGCTGCCATTACTGGAGATTCCCTTCCTCCGCTTGTTCGGTGTTGTGACCGGAGTGACGTTGTTTGATCGAACGCGAGAAGGGGTGGACGGTTGACTGATATTGAAGGTGCCGTCGTCGTCGTGATCGTCTTTGCCGTCATTGTGTGCTTTTGCTCTTTTCCTCGCTTCCTCGTCCTCCTCAGCACCGTCGTCGTCATCAGGTCGCTCTCCAAGGACAAGGTCTCTTTCTGCCTCTTGCATCTCGTGATGAAATCTTTGACTAGAGAAGAATGCAACGTCAACTTTTGACTCGTCAGAATCATGTTCAGATGAGCTGACTGGATTTCGTGCTAGGGAGGCAGGCGAATCAGAGGAAGAATCCGTCTGTGAGAGTGAAGCTTCCAGATTGTAGACATTACTTTTCGAGGCCTTTTCAGCGCTGTAAGTGTAAGGCACGCCCGCGGGACTCTCCTGAGGGCGAACGTCGTGGAGAAGAGAGACACTGTCGAACGTCGTGACAATATGTGAGTCGAGCGGGTGAACTTTCGTGAACGTGGAAGGGTATTTGTCTTCTTCCTTCATCTGATGACGCTCCACATCCAGTCTCGCATTCAAAGCCGCTCGAAGCCGCTCTGTAGCAAGCCAGTCAGGTGCTTCGTCCTTTCCATATTCTCGCTTATCCCCCATAGAGTCTGGACCAGGTATGGTAGGATTCAGACCTGCATTGACTCGTCTCGCTTGTTCCTCTTCCCATAGACCTGTCAGACTCGGGACGAGCTTCTCTCCTTCACCAAGATTGTCGTTTTCGTCGAAAGCTTGATGAATATTTCTCCTTCTCAGCTTCCGTCGATTTATTATATCTGCACATTGAACATCAATCTCTAATTCGCAATACGATTGTCGACTGACATGTTCCGACTGTATCAGTAGATCGTCGATGGTGTTGGTATTATACTGCCTACGCTCTTCATCTCCCTCTCTACTATCCTGTGATCGAAAAGCATCGGCCAGCGGAATAGGTTGACGAAAAGTGACCCGCTCCATATCGATGTAGTCGCATCCGAAAAGGTTATAGTCCAGCATGAACTGAAGGTTGTATCTTATGTGAATCTCAAAGGGCTGCATTTTGATACCCATAATCTTCCCACTTTGCAGGATCGTCGCAATGCGGACATTTTGACTTGGATCGACAAAGTAGATCTTCAGAAAGTACTTCCAGCCGACATGATATCCATAAAAGGGCACTCCCTTACAGAGATGGATGGCAGCGACGAATTGTTGTCTGTCGATGTCTTCTGGGTTGCGTCGAAGTGAGGCAGCAATAGAAGCATTCAGATCTCGACCCAGACGACGGATGTAGCTCAGTACACGATCCGGTTCCAAGCTACCTTTGTATTCTACATAGCAGTACGGAAAGATGCCATGAAAATGAGCACACACCCTTTGACCTGCCGGTGTTGCTCCAAAGACACGTAGCACAGGCACTCTGCTTAGAGGCTGACCAGGTGCGTTGAAAGCGCATTCTGTGCGATCCAATCCTAACGAAGGTCTTGTCAGGACGTGGTCAATATTGATGAGACGCAGTCGAAACGATGGCACGCTGGTCGAAGAAGCACTGGCATCCGATTGCGAAGCCAAAGGCATAATTCAGTGCTGCCCTGCACATGCCTTCATAACCCCATCCCAGTCATCGAGGGTGCTGTGATACTACGCAGCAAGAAGTAGTGGAGATTGGGGTTAAGAACGATGATGGCGAGATATTCCCAAGCGCGTCAAGGACCTTCACTTGATTATTTCTAGTGCATTGACAAATGAAGGGAGTGGGAGCGGGAGTATGGGATGCTTGGAGTATCGACACGACCAAGCAGGATGAGTTATGCTACATGATGCTAATGGATGCTGTCCCCCGTCACCAGTACGCCGAAGCCTGCTGCAATCGTAAAGCAGCCCAAAAGTGAGATCCATCTGCACGTGTGGGTCGACAGAGCGGTCAGCTTAACACGGTCACTTTCTCGGCTCTTAAACCGGCGTTTTGTCTCACCTGAAGTCATGACCTAGTACGATGTCGGCAACGAAAACAAGAACAGTTGTCAAGAGACAGCTGACGCTCGCCAGTACTGGGCCCCAGACAGCGAGCAATATGGAAAAGCATCCATTGAAGATGATGCCCATGAACACGACGAGCCAGATGAAAAAGACTGTCTTGAAGTCCGAGGGCAACTCAAACGGCTCCCAACCAAGTGCGTTTGCGATGGGCAGACCAATCCACAGCGTGCATAGCGTGACCAGACCAATTCCACTCGTAATGATGATGGGATGCATGCCGAAGGGCAGAGGAGGTGGAAGCCACTCCTGCGGCCTTATATGCCCCGGTTTTGGCGGTCCCCCGCTTCTGTTACCTTGCTCTAGATCAGCATCGAATACGGGGACTGTGGCCCTTGAAGCCCTTCTTGACCTTTCCTCTCTCCTCGATTCCCCCAAGTCATCTCCTACATCATCTTCTCGCTCTTCTTCCTCTTCCGGTGCAGGGGAGATTGTTTGATACGATGTTCCAGTCCCTTCAAGACTCTCACTCGGTTTCCAGAGACCTGTTCTTTCGGTGAAAGGCTTGATCGTAGACTCTTCTGAAGGCTCACTTGCTACTTCCATGCTCTTGCGTAGAATCGCTTTGTCTACGTCCTCTTCATCGGCATCCTCTTCCCCTTGACGACGATCAAGCAATCCCTGACCCTCTGCTTCACTGCCTGCTCGGCTAGTGTTGTCGTCCTCATATTCAGACCTGTCGACGGCGGATCGGCTGCTTCGACTGTTCCCCAGTCGGGCATACCTCTCCTTTTGGGCCTCTTCGTCAGGCAGTGTTCCGATAATCTTAAAGGCCATTTCGTATGCTGCCATTGTAACAGCTCCAAAGAAGGCCAAGATATCGCCTAGTAGCGCATTGCCCAAAGACTGACTCTCCTCTCGTTTTATCACCTTTCCCACCATCCCTACAACAGTATTGGCTACTTCTATGATTGGTTTGTTAGCATCTGCATCCGGTTGCCGAGGTCGACGCCGATGCTCTGCGCCTCCGTAAGCGACCAAGACGACACCACTACACGCCAGTAAGACGGAACAAACTTTGCGCATCTCCCACTTCTCTCCCAAAAACCAGATGGAGAAGACGAGAGCCCAAACGGCGTACGTATTGTAGATGGTCGTAATGTCGGCCATTGTCGTCAAAGGAACAGCAGAGTACCAGCTCAGCGCAGGTATAGTGAGACCGATGGTTAGGACTGCCAGAAGACGTAAAAGCCTCCACGGATTGAAGCCTATTGTCTCTTCCATATGTGTGGTGAATGGCGGTGGACCCAGAATCCTTCTCCTACCTTGGTGACCCGGTTGCAAATCCTCCACCTCGAATTCATCAGCACGGCTGTCTCCAAACGTCGCTGAATGTTCACTTCGCATCGAAAGCGTACTTATACGACGTCGAATCGAATCGGCGGCTGGAAGAGGTAGGGAAGTTGTAGGTGTGCTGACTTGCCAATGAATGTTCTGAGCTATAAGATGGAGGTAGTGAGATATGGGTACTCTAGGATTCGCTAGTCGAAGATATAAAAGGTGAAGCGGGAAAAGGAAGATGAAGGAGCTGTGTCCTAGGTAGCTGCAAGGTTCAAGAGAATGTCAGTGACACACACACCTCACAAAAGTGAATGATCATTCAGACATACAGTGATAGGAATGGTTTCCGATAACCCAACGTCTGTTGAACGTACTGTGCTGCTTCGGTCTGAATAGTGAAAGCTACCAAACTGACTGCAAATGCTGCAATAGCCTGCCACAAAAAGAAGCAGACGCAAAAGAGATGAACTACAGGCCAACACATTCAAATCTTCGACTTAGCTAGCATACGTACCGGTCCTCCTCCGGGAAGCCGAGATTTCTTGCTAATTTTCGATTCCGCACGGTCATTGCGCATTCTGCCCTCGCTCTCTGCTCCTGTTCCGGTGGATAACCATGAATTAGGACGCTCGTAGGAGGGTCCAGTGTTGGCCTGGTGCGCATGTCCTCGCTGTTCCGACATGGGTGTGACTCCACAGATCAGGCCAACACTCTTGGAAGTCTAAGAGTACCGATTCGTAACTGCCGATGTCATGGACCTTGAGAGGAGATGTCCTGCTGTCTGGATTCGGAGAGACTTTCAGCTATCGGCTTGATGGGAGGCAAGTGTTCCAGGGGAGGGGAGGGGGACCCGTTCCTGAAACCACAGTAACTTTCGGAGAGCTCTCCAGGGTGTCCTTTGGGCAAACACGCGGGCAGCCAGAGATAAACTTTAGACATTCAAATAGGCTTCAAAGGCCAACAAGAGCTTCACGCACCTCCAGCGACTGAGATCCTCCACGCCAGCATCGCGGAACGACACTCATACTTCGCCATGTCTCGCTCCACGATTGGGTCCTCATCTACAGCTGTCCCTCCTAATGCGACCAAAATTCTATCGCTCCTAAATTCGACCCTATCAACATCGCATGAACTCGTCCGCTCAATAAGCATCGTATCGAGTCTGTCCCCTTCGCTCGTTCGTCCCATCAAACGCAATCTTTCCACAATAGCGGCAGGTATTGCCGCTCTGCAGACTGAGCAATTCAAGCTGGACCAAGAGGCGAGAAAATCCAAAGTTTCATTGGAAGAAGTCAGGAGGAAAGAAGACGAATTGATAGAAGTCAAAGGAGCGTGGGATAGATTATGTGAAGTGCTGCAGAAAGATCCGCGGACAGGCGAGCTACTGGACCAAGTCAAGCAAAGGTGGGTTATCAGAACTGTTGTTGTTCATAACGAACACTGATTGACCAAATTTGATTCTATAGCCACTCCACGCTGTTCGACTCAATCCAAAACAACCAGACTTCCCTACAAGAGCAGTCGACGCCTTATCGTGACACTCCTCTGACGATGGAAAGCAGCCCATCGGATCAGCCTTACGACGGCCCTGACAACACGGAAATAATACAATCTCAACACCAGCAGATGTATTCGCAGGACGACCAACTAGACAATCTATCTGCCAGCATCGGAAGGCAGCATCACCTTAGCCTGCAAATGAATGAAGAGTTGCAGACGCATGCAGAGCTACTCGATGAGATGGATTTAGCCGTCGACAGTACAGGAGCGAGGTTGGGCCGGGCAAGTCGACGGCTCGATACAGTAGCAAAAAGTTTAAAAGAGCATGGTGAGTAGAGATGGTCTGACGTTGTCAATGTGGATCCTCCCTGAATGAGAACTAATCTGCTGTACTATTCAGGTTCCACTTGGACCATCTTTTTACTTATCGTTGTGCTTGTCATGCTGATAGCTATATTCAAGTGATGAAACCTCCTCTTTGTACTAAATTGCTCTTGCGCGAATGTACTTGTACCACCCTTTTCTTCGCCCCTTCTCTGGGCCACCTATCCGCTCTTGCCCAAGGCTCGGAAGTATTGCATCGCTTTCCCCTCTTCGGCTTGCCTCCACCCCGATCTTTCACACCGCGTAAGATGTCTTAATTTTTTGGCCGGAGGGAAGGGAGGGCCTGCTAGTTAGAATCACAGAGGGGGGAAAGCGAACGGGGAATTTTCCCCTACTCCTCATCCACCACACACCCAGGGAGAAGAAGACGACAACGACATGGCAGAGACCGGACTCCCACTGGGCGCAGTGTACAGCGGCGCCACCAAGCTGCAAATGGATGACGCCCGAAAGCTTGCCGAGACTCAAGCAGACGGGTACATTCCCACCGCATTCAACCCAGCGACATGCTCCAGGAAGGGGTACTGCCGAGTAGCCAAAGACCGAGTGCCAATAGGAGGCAACAGGGAACCAAGTCCCGATGCAATCACCAAAGGAGCAAAGAAGCCCTACTCTGATCCCTGTGACGACAAAAAAGGCTTCAATGTCTATTACGAGGTGCATGGTACAGGAGACATCCACATCGTCTTCATCATGGGCCTGAATAATAGCTGTTTCGGGTAAGAATTTAGACTTGGGGAGAGGGGGGGGGGTGGAAGGGCAGCGAAAGGTGATTCACATGCTGATCATTGTCCTTGGGAATCATACAGATGGCTACATCAAGTCGAGTATTTCGCAAAAGATTCCCGGTATTCCTGTGTAGTGCTCGACAATCGAGGTTATGGAAATAGCGAAATTCCATCAGGATCATACAGGTAGGTCAGGCGCAGAGATATTCTGTCGCCTACTTCGAACACCCGCTCATTCTCCAGCCCACTTCAGTACATCGGAAATGGCTCTAGATGTACTGGACCTTCTTGACTATCTTGAATGGACGCAAGCTCGATCAGTCAATGTAGTAGGAATTTCGATGGGAGGCATGATCTCACTCGAATTAGCCAAGGTGATACCAGAAAGAATATCCAGCTTGACTTTGATCAGTACCACGAGCGGTAGAGGTCGTGGCGAAAAGCCATACAGCGTATCCCTGCCCCCTGTGAGTGGTGCAGGATGACGGCGTGCGAGAATCTGTTACGGGAAGGCCCTGACCACCAAATCGGATCATCACAGTGGAAAGGAGTCTCCTCGATGGGGAGAATGATTGGTGGCAGAACTCTCGGCTTTGACTCAGATGAATACCGAGTCAATGCTGTCATGGAGTTGCTGTTTCCACCTGCCTTTCTGGATAAGAAGCACGAGGAGGATCCAAAGGGGAGGTTGAACAGGCAGATCATGAAAGAGGTGAGGGGCAGATTCCTCCCTTGTTGCCTGCAGAGTGTCCTGAAGCAAGACTCTCCATTCTTCCCTCAATACAGATGTTTGCCTTCCGATACTCTTTCTCTCGCAGACAGACTGTGTATGGCGCACTTGCACAGCTCCGAGCAGTGAGTGCAGGAAACGGTGCGGCTTTCCCAGATTTCTATAATCTCTAATCCTGTCCCTTCTCCCTCGCCAGGTATTTACACATCAAGTGAAGCCAGCAGATCTGAAACAGATCGATGAAGCGATTCCAAAGACTATCATCATAACGGGTGACGAGGACAATTTAGTCAACCCGGGCAATTCCAAACATCTTGCCAAGCATATGCCCAGGGCAGAGTTGCAGGTGCTCGTAGGTTCAGGGCATGCCCCTACCGCACAGTGAGTAAGCGTAGCCGAAAGAGACGCCTTCTATGTCCTGTCCTTAGATGAAAAGCACGCCTCTCCAGATTGCCTCGTGTCGTCAACGCACTGCTGGATCGGACTATCAAGGAAGGCCGAGAAGAATTGAGCAACGGCAAATGGTGACTAGGACGCACTGGGGCATTCGGCATCAGAAGTCTATTGTGATCATTTCATGGCAGGGTGCAGTACAGTAGCATAGTAGTACATAGAATAGAGTGAAGCGAATTTATACACACACACACACACACACAAACTCACACGCAGTGACGAGCTCATTTCTCCTTGATGTGAGAAGTGATCAGGTTGCTGTTATCGCCTTCATCCGAGCTAGGGCCTCGAGAGGGAGGTGGGGATGGAAGAGCTTGTCGTGGGTCTTTGAAAAACGGCGAGATGTTGCTACTCCTTTCATTCATTCCGTCTTGAGTGGGTCGACGAGTGGAGAGGCGGCGTGAACTGTTCGGAGAGGTGACATCGATCTGGCTGAAGTCACGAAAGCCACCGATCCCTGTCACGTCACTTCGAGTGTTGACGTGAGGACGGGTGGCGGCGGTAGAAGTAGTCGCATAGGCGTCATGAGCGTCGTACGACGTCTTGCCGACAGACGACGACGATGCAGGTACCGATTGATGGACGCTGACATTGGCCATAGTCGTTGGCAGTGACATGCTCTTCGCTTTTTCTCCTTCTCGCAGCTGGTCTTCACCCTTTGCTATGCTCTTTGCAGCTTTGCTATCGTTGTAAAGATAAAGGCCGACAAATGTCAAAACGATACCAAACCATTGCAACGTACTGACACTTTGACCAAACCAAAGAATGGCAAAGCAAATGACAAAGACTCGCTTGAAGAGTGATGCAATCGAGTAGGTGACAGGCGAGACCAACATCAAGACGCTGAATGCGAGGAAGGCCTGGAAGAACTGAACGACTCCATTGGCGATAATCATTGCGCAGGAGTAGAAGGAGGAAGCAGATGATCCATCGAACTTGATGTTGTCCGTTGTTCTTGACCGCGAAAGCAAGGCCGAGCCGTCGTAGTAGAGTGCCATGGGTATCATAATGAAGACAGAGCAAGCGCTCGAATAGTAGAGGATGTTGACTTTGTCTAATTTGCCTTCACGATCTTGCTTTCCGTCTTTCACAGTACTGCTCTCGCCTCGACCAATGAGGTTCTTGCTGTAGATGCTCTGCGCGACGAAGATCAAGGTGCTGGTGAGAGCTGTGGCGAGGCCGACGATGTCGTTGGCAGAGAAGGAGAGCGATGTACAAGCCATCATTACCCCCAGCGTAAGGGGCAAGAGGGACAGGTATGTCATGAAAGAGTAGTGGACATGGAAGAAAAAGTGAAACGATAAAACAGTAAAGAGCGGGGTGAGGGCCTGTACAGATGGGAAGCAGTGTGAGTCCGCAGCAACGACGGGTGTACGTCTGCTTCTGGACCATTACCACTCACCTTGATGGTATGCACAGTGCTGACTGGGACCCGACTGATAGCAACAGTACTGAGTGCATGACCTACCACGTTGAAGATGCTCAACTTTGCCATATCCAGAATTCTGTCCCAGCCCGGGTTCTTTGCTAACCTCGTCACTGGTTTCCTCACACCAGGAATCTGTCGCATAATCGTGGGCGACGCAACAGCTGCACTGAGTAGATGTACAAAGACAAACTGAATGAGAGTCAAGGTGACGGGATAAGGAAAGGGTGGCGGAGGTCGAGGGCTGAGGTGTTTTGGTGATGAGAGCAAGGCTTTCGAGGTGTTGGACGACAGGGCCGAGGAAAGATACCACAGCAAGCAGCTGATGACAAAGGCGGTCGTCTTGGCAGAGGGGAGGCCAAGCTGCATGATAGGCAGACTACCTAGAAGACCACCTTCTGATGCATGTCCGCTCGAAGCACTCGACAGTCCCGATGTTGGTGGACCGTTCTCTGCTAGAATTCCAAGCGATCGGCGGGCAGTCAAGATAAGGGAGCTGAGATGTGGTTTGACTTTGCGTGATGAAGCCGGTCGTGGCAACATGACTAAGGGTATGCAAAATCAGGCCAGCTGAAGTGGATTCTCCTCTGGCAGAAGGGACGGTAGAGGTGGTGAGATGATGGTGTATCCGACGTGCAGATGGACGCTCCTAGTGTAGATTCATGCGAGTGTACGCCTTTCAGCCAAGTCTGATTACTGGATGCTATCTTTGTCGCTTCGAAGTGGGCGTTGCTGCTCAAGGCGTCGATGATGACAGACTTGGGTGATGAAGCAAAGGAGGGGAGCGATGCGTGTTTAGGTGAGAGCTATACCTCAAGATCTCCGACAGCGTCGCCCTCTAATGATGTGAACCAGTGATGGGAACGCAAATCCAGATTGTGGTCTCGAATTTCATTAACATTCCCAAGGTAAGCCGGGCAGTGGCGCAACTCGAGTCTCAAGATCGCATACAGACTTACGGTACAGTAGACCTTCTCTAATCTTATACCCTCAAATCTTATATATTCCCATACCTTATTGAAATCTGGCCGTACAGAATCGGGACCTAGTGTTTTAAAGGAAAATCCCCATTTCTTTTAACTTATGAGATCTGAAATAATCCTACTAGTGATTATAAGATATGAGGACTTACACGTGGAAGTATTCTGTATTCAAATTCCAAATTGTAATGCGCAATTCTTGTATTCCGCCTTATCTTACTCCTCTTTTCAGTTCTAAAACCTGGTCTTGGAACGATTTGCTTCCTGTCAAATTGAATTCCCATATTCTATAATCCCCATAACTGATAGAAATCGCTCGGTCCCGCGCGTATAAGATATGAGAAGTTCTACTGTATGTCTATTCATTCCTGTGATAGATTTGAATTCTACTAAAGGATCATCCATTTTCTATAAGCCGCCAAGCTGACGTAATCTCGAGCTGCAGGGCGCACAGACGCATGACTGCAACGACAAGGCAGTACCGGTATAGAAGGGGGGGGGGGGGAAAGCAGGAATCTTGAAGGGAGTAGAGAGATCGTCAAGACATACCTTCACAGCTGTAGCTCACCATGGCAGAGACGATGATAGGCAACCCGATGAGGAGATATCTGCACCCCCGGGATAGTTCTTCACAAGTCCCGTATGCGCTCGTGACAGGTGCGACGGGAGGAATGGGCGAAGAATGGGCATATCAACTTGCTAAGCTTGGCTTCAACGTCATCATACAGGGTCGCAATCGGACCAAATTGGAGGTAGTGAAAGAAGCCATCCTGAACAAATTCCATTGTCGGGTCAAGGTTGTTCTACTTGTGACAGAAGCTACAATATACCCAAACGAGAACCTAACACAAACGCTCACCAAGTTGATCAGTCCAAAGGATGTAAAATTAACTGTTGTCATCAACAATCTTGGCGTGCAGAGTGAAGGATACCCGATACTGGAGGATCAAACCAGTGAAAACATGGCCGAGATCATCATTGCCAATGCTATATTTCCTGCGGAAGTTGCGAGGATTTGCTTGCCGGAATTGAAAGCTTGTCAGCCTAGTCTCTTGGTCACAGTGACGAGCATCGGAGCATATACCCCTACACCGTAGTAAGTTGTGTGGTTGCTTACGAGAGCATGACCGGTCTTCTGAAAAGTACTGCCTCATGCTTATGATTTTTCCAAATGCAGCTTATCACCCTACTGCGGTACAAAGGGCTTTGATGTTGCCTTCTCCAAATCACTGTGGAATGAAATGCGGTGTGAGAAGCAAAACGTAGACGTGGTCTGTATGGTGCCTGGTCAGGTCGTCTCGGGCATGAACGAAGGGCCGCCTGGTCTGATGGTGAGAGTCTGATCCGGCTGGCAGAGCGACTGTCTCGTGATTTGCTCATCGACAATCTCCTATCGCTGTCTCCACAGGTACCGACATCGTACGACTGGGTTCAGTCTGCACTCGCCTCTCTTCGTCCCGGTTGGTTCTTCACTCGTCCTGCAAATGTCATCACGCCTTGGTGGCCTCACTACATTGCATTGAGCCTGGGCAGCATTGCACCTCGGTTCATTGGAGACAGCGTTGCTCGTAGCATGGTCTCTGAAATGAAGCGAGTCTACAACGAAGGTAGAAAAGCTCTCTGACAGATCATAAATTCTTCTACGCACTCGGGCTTTTTTTTCTTTTCTGCTTGTCACCACTAGATATATATCATTTACAATATTAACGTCACACAATTTGAGTTCATGTACAAATACAATGATCGAGCTTCCTGATCTCTATTATTCCTTCGCCCTCATTCTCGCTCGTCTCCTTGGAAGGACGACGCCCATCCAGTCTGCATACTCTGCACGGGGGCGCTTCTTCTCGTCCATGCTTCTACCACACCACGATGAATTCGGTCCCTTTCCAGCACCCACGGCGCCACATGAATCCATCCTCCTCTCTCCCACGTCATACCCGATTTTGTTCCGACGTCAACAGGTGCGTCCTCTCCTGACAATTCATTTTGCCCAAATTCGGCAGCAGAGATGCTAGGAATCCGCAAGACTGTACCACCGAAGCGAGTTTCCCAGGTCTCCTTTGGTAGTATCAGACCATTCCCATCAGCGCTCGACGACTTGGGCTTCCATAATGTCTGCATCAGTAATGCTTGCTTCTTGGTGTCGCCTCCAATGACGATGATCGCAACGGGCTTCCGGATAAAGTCCTTTTCCTGGCTTTTGCTTTCGGCTTCCGCCAGCTGCGTCGTGTCAATGGTGGCAAAGGTACTTCGACTTGGCTCGGACTGTTGATTGAGTTGCTCGCTTGGGAAGTCGGCAAGGACGTCGTTGCTACTGAACCGAACAAGATTGGACACTTCCAATTTGATGGCCTCTGCCGATCCTCTCTCCTCTTCCAAGATGAGAATTTCACCGTATCCTAGCTTGGCCATCGCAAACATAGCAGATCGAGTAGCGACATCAATCGCCGCCATTTCAGAAGCATCTCCACTGATTGCAGCTTCCAGCACGACTAGTAGCGCACTGGTCTTGTTGCTCGGTGCGTTGATGGGTGCAGTGTGTGCACTCAACGTTCGATAGATGGACGATGGCAAGGTGTGGCAACCGATGAGGGGTCCCCGAACGTCTCCCAAGGAATTCGGCACTCGCCTCCCCACCTCTGAACCTAACAAAGATGGCGAAACATCCTGCCTTGCAAGGATATCCACTGCCCTTACTACTCGAGCAATCAAGGTGAGATGCATTGAATACCTTCGATCCATCAAATCGAAGAGGTGCTTCTGTTGACTTGATAGCTTGCAGGAGGAAAGTAAGAGCCCACTACTACGGTCATCATTCACTTCTCCTTGCCATTCGATTGTGTCCTCCTTTCCGTCCTTGTTCTGTTGCAGATACTCTTGTAAGCTTTTTGCGCCTGGCCATGAATGAAGATGAAAAGGTAGACCGAATTCATCAAAGGCAAGCTTTATTACCGCTTGAGCCAATTTATTTCCTTTGTCAACGTCGACGATGTGAAAGTGACAGGCCTGATAGACACCAAAGCGAACTAAGATCTCCATTGTCTCTTTAAGTGACATCTGTCCAGGCCCAGCAGCGACAGGCAGAGAGGGGTGACTGATGAAGCCCAAAACATCATTGAATGGACGAGAAGAGCGACCAGCTAGGTGCATGTTCAAGGCCATTAAGGGAGGTAGTGAAAATGACCGGTCAGAGGCCGCTTCACTGTTCACCTTTGCAGCGAAGCTAGTCAGATGACTGTTCTGTTCTATGCGCGATCTTGATGCTGTTCCCACCAACTCCACCAAGTGAACACCACTTCCAAATTCACGGGCTGCTCGTTGGTAAAGCTTTAAAGGTACCTCGGTATCCCATTGCAATGCTCCCTTCAGATCGTGGTACGATACCAAGATCTTGGTTCGTTCCCTGCCTTCGAGTAATTGCCTCGTTACGTCAGGGTCCCAGCCCATTTCTAGGTCTACCAATTCTGTGCCCGTCGCAATGGCAAGACCGAGAAGTTTGAAATAGAGACTTTGAGAGTAAGCAGAAACCATAGTCCGCTGATGTCGGTTTCGATCATCGAAGAAGGATCCACCTTCTCGGTCCGAACGAAGTGTGAATAAAATTGGGAGGCCCGGTGCCATCTTCCGAAGTGTTTCCAATTGCAATGCCACTTCGTCCACATCAATAATAGGCTCGACGAAAGGATTCGAAGAGCGAACAGCAACAGAAGCTGGTCGCATACAAGCAAGCATATCCACTCGTACTTCTACTGCATCAACGCCTTGCACAATCTGCTTCACAAGCGAGGCTTCAATCTTTGTTAGGTCAGGAAAGGTAAGCGAGACAGCGGTGGTCCGACGAGTCAAGAGACTGGCGCGATTGGTGGGATCTGCCTTCTTTGGTAAGATGGGAAAATGGCTTGTAGACAAGGAAGGGCCAGAGTGAAGGTGACTTGAGGACCAAGAAGGTGAGTAGCGATCGGTGCTAGTATCAGGTCCTGGACCATGAGAGCCAAGTAGATGCGAGATGCTGCCGCGAGAATGAGAGGTGAAAGGAGAGGGTCCAGGGCTAGGACCTCGGGAGGCGGGTCTAGAAACAGGTCGAGATGAAGCGAAGACAGGGAGACGAGCGTCACCAAGAATGTGTCGGAACAGTCGTAAAAAGGATTCACCGACTTGCTTGTACTTGAGTGGATGCACCGACGAGACCTTTGTTGTCTTCGTTGTGCTTTCGGAGCTTTGATTGCAAGGGAGATCTTCGCAAGTCAGATTGACATAGACATGCGAGGCACACTCGCGATAAAGCGGTTCTCTCCTTGCTAGTAGTAGTGCTTCATCCTCTCCATAGTCTGGCCTCGATTGAGTCTCGAGAAGAGTGTGCAAGTTCCGAAGTACCTCCTTTCTCTCTCGAAGGACATTGACCACTGGCATGACATTTCTCGCTTCCTTTAGTAGATTTCTCGACTCTTCCAGTTCGACTACTCCCCCACCACAAGCAATGATACTGTCATAGGGATACTTTGTCAAGAGATCTTTCAGTATGGCCGCCTCTCTCTGTCGAAAAGCTTGCCATCCATAGGATTGGACAAAAGTGTCGATGGATTGGTTCTCCAGCGCTCTAAAAGACTGGTCAGCGTCAATTAAAGCCTTTCCTAGAGCTCTTCCTGCTATGAGACCCAGAGTCGTCTATGGGAGAATTAAAGTATGTCAGCTCATGCTTGACTGCCTCTGCTGCTACGCATGAAAACGAATCACCTTCCCTGCCCCCTTCATGCCGATGATGATAATTGTAGCTCTAGGGTGGTAACGAGGGGCGAGCGGAGGTGTATTGTGTCCTGTTGCACCTTGAGTGTTCATTTTTGCGCTCGATTGCCCCCCGGTATGCAGGGGTGAAGGCGCAGAGGGTGACGCCAAATGACCGTATGATTGATGTGAGCTGGTGACCTGTGATCGTGGATGAGAGGGCTGCCGAGCATATGGCTTGCTGCGATGACCGGCAGAAGCACTAGACAGACCACTCTCGTTGGCTGCTCTGCCGCTCATGGCCATACTCGACATTGCCCGTCGTCCAGTCCTTAAATGATAGATGCAGACCGGTGGGGGAGAAAGTGGTAACTGTGTGTAGGTGTCGACTTCACCAATGTCATCTACGCCTCAGTCTAATGTCAACTACCGTATGCCTTCAGTAATGAGGCACGCACGCCCTTTTCCTAATCCTTAATCCACACGTACAAATGCCTGGCTAGTGAAAAGGAAAAAGGCACTTTTGGATACGGTCGCGAAGGGTTTAATTAGTTGCTACACCCTGAAAGCCGGTCTTGCTCTGGACGTGTCTCCCTCCTCTGGCGGCGCCCAAGGTCCGTCTTTTCCTGCACTGACAATTGCAGACTAACGCAGTGCTCCTCCTTCCTCTGAGGAGCATAAAAAAGCAACTTCAGCGATGGACAACTGCCGAGGCTTGATGGTAAATCCCTACACCGGCTCATGATCGTCTGGCATCTATATCCATACTTGAGCTCACCAAATCGCAGGACTGTAGGAAGAGGGAGGAGGTTGCTTCTTTTCACACAAGATCATTTTTTTTAGGCTCTTTCACTGCTTGTAGGCAAACGCGTACCCAATCTACACGAAAGATCAATTGCTATACCCTCGTTGTCTGGCTGCCACAAGGAATTAATCTCAGAGCGATCTCCCAGCTGTTATAGTGTATGTGGACTGCTCAGTACTCACCACTTCGTGACTTTAGACCGGCACACACTCTCCATGACAGACACTCCATCGAGACAGAAGCGCCTATTGGGGTATGCATCTCTATCTAAAGTTGCTGGATGTTCAGGCGCACACGTTCCAAGGATGACCGTATCTTTGACGCCTACCTTCTTTCTTCACTTGCCCTAATCGATCTGTCCGAGACACCAGCAGCCCCATTCCCATCATCTCTCAAAGGAGAGGCAGCCTTGCCTTCCGATAATGCTAGATAAGATTTGCCATGCAATCTGATTACATGAGATGACAACCCTACAGCACAAGTGAAAAATTCTCGCCGCGGCTGAGCTTCTTCTCCACCTTCGATTAAACGATCACGCAATTTGTCATTTCACTGTGACGAAGGCGTGATAAATTTTATACACCTATTTTTGAAAGGGAGACGACGAGCATGCCAGGCTATTGGCACGTTCGCCCGGGGAAGGAAGAGATGGCAACCTTTCTGTGCAAGTGTATAACCAAGGCCTCCGCTTACAAGTAACACACTCACTTCTCCTGACTGTCTTTCCCTCACCGTACAGCCATGCCATCCGCCAACGTAGATATTCCTCGCTGGGCGCCGCCCGCAGAAACAAAGCAGAGCGACATCGAATGGGCGCCGCTACATACCTTGGATCTATCGAAGATTGGTGGTCAAGATATGACCGAGGTACCTGATGAGGTCGTAGAAGACGTTGGAAAGGCTTTCAACGAGTCTGGTTTCATCTATGCTGAAAATCACGGTCTAGACTATGAAGATCTTTTGCGTCAGTTTGCTATCGGTCAGTACGCTTTCAACAATGTCTCACCGGAAGACAAGAGCAAGTACAAAGCAGATATCATCAAGACTGGTAGCTTTGTCGGCTACAAGGAGCAGGGTCACTGGAAGATTGATGGCGTCAAGGACACAATTGAGGTACGTCTATCTTGCTCTGCTTTTACCAATCACAGCTCTTCCCTGACCTTCTCCATTGCGCCTTTATATTCAGCAACTCAACTTTGGCTCTCAATCATACGCACCCGAAGCTAAGAAGAGGCTCTTTCCAGCTTCTATGCAAGCTCTCTTGCCTGAAATCGAGGCATTCGCTAAATTCAATCACGAGAATATCCTTCGCAAGCTTCTGACCGTTCTATCGCGAGTGCTGAAACTTCCTGCCGACACACTCTGGCAGCTCTCACGCAATCCCGAGGAGAATGGCCTAGACTTGCTGCGCTATGCCATGTACCACACACCGTCGCAGAATGACGACAAGACGCTAGGCGGTGTTCGGCTCCAGGGACATACCGACTTCAATTCAGTCTCTATTCTCTGGTCTCAGCCCATAACCTCCTTGGAAGTACTGATGCCGGATGATCAATGGCGGCTCGTCAAGTACCGACCCAATGCCTTGGTCATAAACCTAGGGGATGCGATGCACTTCTTGTCCGGTGGCTACTTCAAGGCGACCATCCACCGAGTCGTTGCACCACCGGAAGATCAAGCGCACTACACTCGGCTGGGTCTCTTCTACTTTGCTCTATTCAACAAAGATGTCGAGTTGCGTCCTTTGATCGAGTCGCCAGTCGTAGCAGAAGCCTACAAAGGAAAGGACTTTTGGAAAGAAGCGCGGGAGAAGGGGCTCTCCATCCCAACAGCTGGCAAGTGGGAAGAAGAGAGAGTTCGTCGCTTCGGTCAGCAACAAGCAAGTAAAAGAGATGATGGCCACGAAGAGGAAATCGTAAACGGCACTCCGATCATCCTGTACAATACTACAGAGAAGAACAAGAGGAAGGCGGCGGCGGCGGCACAACAATTTGCTGCTCAACAAGCACAGGAGGTTTCGTAGAGGAAAAGTGCAAAGTGTAATTCGGCTCCTCAGAAGATCGTGTCGGGCGCGTTTCGGAGCTGTCAATCAAAAATCAAGCCCTCCTCTCCTTCCTGTTCTCATCTCCCTCTATTTGTCCCGGTGCACTCGAGTCTCCTCAACCGAGACCTCCGACCTCCATCACATTCAAGACTTTCATCCATGTACTATAGTAAACGGACATCTTTCATCATCAACTGAAATCGAAAGTCAGTCTTTCATCCTTCTTCGTATATTTCTTATTACACTTGAGTTAGGTTTGCTGCAGGTGTCCTTGGAAGGGTGTGTGTGCAGCCCTACGTGTGAGAGGCGTGGGAGCGTCGGTCTTGACTTATGCCACTCAGGCTACGTATCTCCGGCATGTGCGCCTCTGAGCTCTGCTTTACAAGCCTCGAAGGAACGCATGTCTGTGGCAATAAGTGCATGGTGCCTACGCCGCAATAAAAAGGAGATGCGATTCTAGGCCAGTATTCCGTGGCTGTACTTTGTGTCTTCTCCCGTTGTCCTACACTTGACGAAGATACTTTGTGGCAATATAAAAGAGCGCAGGAGCATGACCGAAATCGTCTACGCGGGCGTTGTTGACGCCGACACGAGAGCAGATTATACTCATGCGTAGAGATGGACCATGAAACGACCCTTTGACCAAGTATGCTGCAAGCTTGTCTTCTCTCTATATTGCACCTTGAAAGAGAATCTCGAAGCTTATGCTCTAACAAGAAGCATGGCACGCAAACGATACTCACTTACTTGGATGTTGGTAATACTGCTGTAAGCGAGACGTCCCCTGTTGGCTCGCCATGACTTTGCGCTGAAGAGAGCCGTACTCTGCCTCCTCAGTCAGATACTTCTCTGCCCTTCGTATGCAGAAAGCACACCGGTAGGCTCCACTTCTGGCACCAGCGATTCACTGCTTTCGCGCCGCACCGACCATCGAGATGTCACTGCAAACACTGCGGCCAGGTGGTGTCATACTCCGAGTCTCGATCAAATGCTTGAAATGGATCACGAAGCTCTAAGCCAAGTGGACATTGTCCACTACAAGAAATTGATTCGTGAGGATCCCAGTGCAGTCACTTCTCAATTGTTTGAGACCCTTGATGAGATGAACAGAGCAAAGCGGAAGCTGGAGAGAACGCCAGATGAGCGTCTGATTATACCGAGATATCCATCACACGGCGAAAAGTGTCATCCTTACTGGCAAGCCATCGAGGGTATCGAGAGCCTGAAGCCTCTCGTTGCAGCTGCCTCGGAAGTGCTGGAAGCCGAGCCTCACTTGAATCTGGTGGAGAAATCAACGAGACGGAAGGACGAAGGATCTTTACTTGAGAAAAAGACTGGGACAGACGTACGAGCGATCAATTGGTGGAACTCAACCCCTTTGTCAGATATCAGCGCTGCCAAAAGCATAGCTCACTACTACCCGCACGAGCACGCCTTGCAGATCGTTCATGGTCCTGCAAAGCATTCCTCTGCAAAGGTCAATAGCCTGAATAAATGCAGCACTGGAGGCAGTCCTGGAAAGTATCGAAAGCTAAGTCGCTGGAATGAAAGGCCTAATCTTGGCCAGTTGCTGGAGATGGACCACAGCGACTTGGTGCATGTGGATATGGAACACTACGAAAAGCTACTCCGTGGCAGCCCCCATGCGGTCACGTCGCACCTGTTGGCAGTGACAGGGTCCGTGAGTAAAGAGATGCAGAAACATGCCCCCTACAAGAACGGGCAATGGACACTGGCACGCCGACCAGGGAAGAAGGAGAGTCCCCACCCGTACTGGCAGGCTGTCGACGCCCTCGAAAGAGTCCATCCGTACACTATTGCCGCTCTAAACATCACAAAGAGCCATTACTACAATACGAAAGATGACAAGGATTGTAGGGACACTCCTTTCAATCCTCATCTCTTGGCGAAGTACCGCCATGTTCAAGATACTCCAGCGGCTAGGGCGCACAGGGCGGACGTTCTAGCTGCCGACTTCCCTCATCACTACAGCAACGTGGTCTGGGCACCTGTCGGGCAACCTCAGGCCGGGTCCCGGAGCGCCCTCTTGACTACAATCTCTTCGCTGCTTCCTGCTCTCGACAAGGATCGTCCAAGGGAGTCCCCTCGAGGCGCTGCTCTGCATGAGGCCCTACTCAGTCGGAAAGGTCAACACTAGCGACACTCTGCCGAGGTTCGGTGTGGCTTACTCTTATAAGACTTTCTAGATCTGACGAGCGTTGTACTGCAAAGCTCATCCCACTTGCAGTGGCCCCTCCTTCACTCTGCGTGTCATACTACTCTTTATCGCTCCTGATCGCCCGTGAAGACATAGCATTGATCTAATCTTATGTCTATTCTTTCTCTGAGCCATGTATACATCATCCACTCTAACAGGGAGCAGGCATTCATCACTTCTATGCTTGCACGGCCGTCATGAGAGCCGTGTAGAACTCGAAACCCTTTGTAAGACTATCGATCTGTACCTTCTCATCAACAGTATGAATCCCTCCATCAGCAGGTCCCTTCATCTTCAAGAGTGAATTAGGTGAGAATCGGAAGATATGCCTGGTGAGTGCGTGATAGCTTTTCGTGTCGGTGTTCCCTTGCATCAAGGAAGGCACCACCCGGACATGATGACCATTGTCAAGCTTCCAGGTACCTCGAATAGTGCTACTCAGAAGTCGGTAAGGAGCTGCATCTGATCCCTCTGTTGGTGTTCGAGGGGCTGGCTCGAGAGCCGACTCATATGCATCTTCCAGCACAATCATACACCCCTTTCTTCTACCAGCTGTGACCCGTACGTTGCTGCCCCATTCAGCAAGCTTGCAATTCAATTCGCCCGCCAGGGGCTCAATCAATCGGACGAGATGATCTCGAACATCTTGAACAGACTCTTCCACATTGATTCGATGGTTGACTACCGCTGACGCTTCCTCCGGCAAAGCATTCACCTTGACACCACCTCCAATCAAATCAACGGCTTGCGTAGTGACAAACGCTCCTAGTCCACCGTCTATCTCGACTGCCTTTAAGAAATCTTGTCGGGCTTTCTGGAGATGCTTTTGTGATCGTGACGTCCTGAATGAAGCTACCGTTCTATGCCATCGACAGCTGCAATTTTTCTTTCTGGCGAAATCTTTCCTTGCCTTGACCAACCTTTCCAGGGACCTTCCAAGCCTCGTACCCTTGATTTTAGGGGCGTCTCGCAAGCACAGTAACGTTTTGAGGCCAGGGGAATCTTCTTTACCGTCATCCTCCTCTAGTCCCATTGTGGATTTCCAGGGATTGTCTTCAATTCGCGAGATGATCTTGCTCAGGATGCCAATCGTGGTATGCCTGGGTGGGTCCGACGAATGACCTCCCTTGCCATTCACTGTGATCTTGACATCCAGATAGCCTTTCTCAGAAACAGCCGGCCCTGCCACTGGAAAGCCGTACGCAGCATTGTCAAGACCTTCGCCTTCATCTACGATCATGAATGCTCCTTTTCCATCTTGGTGCCTGCCGTACACGCTCTCTAGATGGTTGGCTAAAGCCTCTCCTCCTTGTGTACCGCTTGCTTCTTCATCAAAGCCAAAGGACAAAATAATGCTTCTTTGAGGCTCAAAGCCGAAAGGCAATAGCGATTCGAAGGAAGTTAATAAAGAGACGAGAGAAGCTGTGGAGACGAAAGATGCGACTGTCAGAACTCGTTCGATACCGCGCCCAAGACAGGTCTACTCACCTTTATCATCTCCTGCTCCTCTGCCGTACACAAGTCCTTCTTTCTCATCCACGTAGCCTAAAAACGGGGCATGGGTCCAAGATGATATAGTGGTAGGATCTACTGGCACTACGTCTGTGGCAATGTTCACGTCATATCAGCCGCCGTCAGAATAGCTCAGTAACTGCTTTGACTGACCTTGATGGGCCATAAAGATGATTGGCTTTAGACTACTGTTCGTTCCTACCCATGTGTATAGCAACCCGTGCTCGTTCACAGTCTCCTTGACGATCTTGTCGCTTGCGTGTACAGCGGGGAAGGCCTTCTTCAGATATGACCGGAACGGGGCGAAGGTGTCCTCCCACACCTGTGGAAAGGATGATACTGGCAAGGGGTAGTCGTCATATACAGACGTGTTGACTCTGACAGCACCAGAGAGCAAATGAGCGAGAACACTGGGTGAGGGAGTAGCCGGAACACTTTGAGGATCGAGGGTGAAAGGTTCTACCTGGGGGCAAATATCATTCTCGAGAAGGGTTGCTGATCTGGCGTGGAGTGCCCTTACTGGATGCAAAAGAAGCCAGACAGCGCCTGTGACCAACAAAGCAAAGGCACAAGCTGTTCGCACTTGACGCAGTGTTGTAGGCCGTTGTGACTGTTTGATATCATCCTGTAGATCAAGAGGATGAGCCTGCCTCTTCTCGGCAGCAGAGTCGGACATTCTGTGTGGAAGTGGACGAAGGGAGAGAGAGATACGACCAGCGCCGAATCATTGGCCCGAGCGGTAATCTTCTAGCGCGCGTATCCTATACAATACAGGCCTGGAAAGAATGAGGGAGAATGAAGGAGGAAAGAGAGCAAAGTTGTTCGCTCGACTGATAGAATTGTAGCTGCGATCTTAGCTCCTATCGTATGTTACAAGAATGATGTGTATGAGGGGGAAAGTGCTTATGCGTTGATGTACGCTCTTCCCATCGCAGTGAGAGCTCCTTTGGTGTCCTGCAGATCACGATGCGGGTTATAAGTGCTGTTGTAGATTCTGGCAATGTAAGCGTACTTGTGCACCTCCGTTTTGGCTTCCAGATAGGTGACCATGCTCTTTATGAATGCAGGTCCACCAGCTTTGTTGTTGTTATTGCCGTCACGACCGAATTCCGTGATCCAGACGGGTGTATACTTTCCTCCTTTGTAAGAAGTGAAGGCGTCGATCGACCCTTGAACCGAGGCAGGGTCAGCAGCATAGGGATGAAAAGCATAGGCATCGAAAGTGCAGCCACCGTTGCAAGCGGCTACAAATTGATCAAGCCAGTCAAGACCGAGTCCACTTCCTACACCTGAGGTTACAGCCGGAGCAACAAGCAGCTTTCCTTGAGAGCGCAAGGGCTCAAAGTATTGTTTCCACAACGCTGCGGCGACCGTAGGGGAAAGATTGGACCCGTCAGCATTGGGATTGTCGGGCTCTAAAATGAAAAGGGGGGAAGTATCGTTGATCAGATTTTGCCCTTGTCTGCTGAACCCTTGCTGATGTAGCATGTCCTCACCATTGAATCCAAGGACATATTTCCCGGCAGTCGCAGCACTTGAAGCGAGCCAACTTTCACTGCCATCGTCTGTTCTCTGCATGACGTAGAACTTCATTCCTTTAGGAACAGCTCCGCCTGTAGGTAGGTATCTGGCAAAGGGGCAGGAGGAGACCATTCCGTGAGCGCGTGATTCCGGATTGAGGCCACGATGGTTTCTGCCACTCACTTTTCATAGTTGTAGACCCAGGACACTTTGCCCCCGTTGTAGACTTCACTAACACCAGTCGTTTCAAAGTATGGCCAAGCAATTCCCCTCTTTCCAGCAGAAGTGAGAGAGGCCAAGCTCAAGACTGCAAAGACGGTGGCAGCTAGAAGGCTGAATGACTTCATCTTTGAAGGAAAAGAGAAAGAGAGAGAGAGAGAGAGAGAGAGAGCGCGCAAGAAGATTCGAGGTGGAAGAGACGTAGAGGTGTGAGTATGAAATGGCCACTCTGCGGGTATTCCAGATCGTCGTCTTACAATCGCACGCTTTGTCTTCGACTCATCTCACGGCATCTGATGATGTTCAGGTAGAATTACGGAGCATGACTAAAGCAGAGCTTTGCATTGCCGGAATGGGATTGCAGATCAATCTAGTGCAATCCTCAACACTGTACACGGTAAGTCATTCTCTAAATTTACTTTAGATTCTTGTGTTTCTCTTTCCCCGGTCTCTACTTCAGAATTAAGAAATGTATACTTCCGATTGGAATGCAGACGTATCAAAGTTGACGTGTCGTTTGTTTTTCTTCGCGGAACGTTCTTCTTTTTGATGCTGTTCTCCTCACCATTGATCTCAGGGCCTTCCAGGGAGTGTGCTGGATGATACTGCTATGATGGCCAGCATTCAGCGTGCTGGAGACCCAGGCCGAGGATCTCCGCTGATGGGTACACATGACCGAGCTTGGCATGAAGGACATCGAGATCGAGAGCCTTAGGCACCCTCAGCCTTCTCGGCTTTTTCTCTATAAGGGTGGTACACGAAGGCTCGCTGAGGCCACGCGTCCGGCAACTGCGCCAACGACCTCCACTCCGGGTGTGAGGGAAGGACTGTATATCCGGCCTTGGAGCTAATACCCGAGGCTATCTTTGCGTAGTTCTCTGTCCCCCACCACCATCTCCCCCTTTCTACGAAAAAGGCGTATTCACCTTCTCACCTCAAACCCCAGGAAATATTAGTAATGTCCGCCAAAAGCGTCGCTGAGAAGCTCATCTCTGATAGCAAGGTTGCAGTCTTCTCCAAGTCGTACTGTCCTTGTGCGTATGCAATGGGAGTGCGATCTTATTGCGCACATTTAGCTTACTGAAGGAATCTCCGGTCTCTGCCCTTTTCTTCCCTCGGCAGACTGCAAGAAGGCCAAGAGCGTGATTCAGTCCTTCAACGTACCCGGCGTGGGCATCATTGAGCTCGATGAAGAATCGGAAGGAGCTGACATTCAAGCGTATTTGGCTGACAAGACCGGACAACGCACAGTCCCCAACATCTTCATTGATGGAAAGCACATCGGTGGAAGCGATGACCTCGCCAAGCTAAACAGCAGTGGAGAACTTCAAAAGCTCATCAGCGCCTGATTGTCTTGACGTAATGTACACTGTTCTGACGTGATGATGCTAATGTGACTAATCTACAAAGCTTCTGCGTCACTGGAGTGGCCCCCCCCTCTCCCTTTATGCCGCCGTGGCCGCTTTCTGGCTAGGTGCGGAGACTCGATCTTGGTATGTGCGGAAATCAACGCTCCTGTCGTCTTTGTTGATGAGTCCATTGTCGCTTTGCCATTCGTCCAGTGACTGTAGGAACGGTAAGACACTGTCCTGATACTCTAGCGCAGCCTTGTACTTCATCATGTCTGACGGACCGTCCCGGTGAATGTCGAGGAGAAGCCTGGGTAACATGGCACTGTGTCGCAGCTTTTCTAGTCTCCGTCGGAAAGGGTGCACTCCAAAGAAGACGATTCCGCTCTTGGGCATCTTGGTAAAGGTTTGGTGATCGAGTCGGAGTAGCAGCTGTGATGGATCTTCTGTTCTGCACGCATCTGGACTTCGACCTGTCAGATGGTGAGGGGTTGTCGGTTTAGCGCCTGTCGTAGTGGGAAGTGGGCCTGCCATCGGAACCCAGAATTGGTCCGAATCCGAATCGACAATCTCCCAAGATGTTCTTTCAATTGGCTTACTTGGTTCCAGCCTGGTCAATGTCCGCTCTACAGAAGCGAGAATCTTTTCGTTGAATTGCGGAACAGGGACATGTGTGTGAAAGAGGGTCGTGTTGATCTTGTCGGACAGGAGGTAAAATCCGGGAAAGCAAACAAGTCCGCCGGCGCAAAGCCAATGCCCGTCGGATAAGGGTGAAGCTATGAGAAAATCGTCTTGCACCAATCGACTGATCGAGTAGAGTGCTTCCTTTCCATTCTTGAGTAGTCCACTTTGCTGATCGTACAAGGGCACAACGTCGTTGGTCGCCAAGTTCAACACATCTCTCCTGCCTTCATCACGCCATCGAAAGAGACCAGGAAAGCGGATCGTGATCCATTCGCTTATGTGCTCCATCAGCTCTTGACATGCTAGCTTCACAGTCTCATCGTCGACTACGTCCAACACGACCTTGCCTTGAACGTTGATCAGCTCAGCCTTATGTGCTAGATCTCGAACATAATCGGAGTCGATCTCGATCCAGTCGTTGTGATGCATCGGTTGATGGGCCATGGTCTGGTGATATGGATGTCTCAGTACCTTGTTGACGTAGATGTGATCCCTTTCCCCTGCATAGGAGGACAGAGTGGCAGGGGTGATCGTGTGAAGAGGTGTTGGGCTCTCCAGAAAGGCTGGAGCATGGCTTGTATCCTTCTCCTTGTTTCCGGTAATCGTATATCTTGAGACCACAAGCTTTCGAAAGTGATCTGCGCAGACATGGCGAAAGGTGCGTCAGAAATGTTCGATCAGCGCTATCTTTCCGCAACACTAGCTCACCGTCGTACTTGACACACAGTGCAACGAGAGTAGCTCCCAGCAAGACGAAGAAAGCGGCATCAGACACAGTCATCATGCTGGTCGTGCTCGCAAGATCGGCGGCACCTCAGACACAATGCCATCTTTAAGTACATTTGCTCCCTCGGGGACGAGCGGCAGAAGTTGAGCCATCAGCAGCCGTCGAGAGCAGCAAGCATTCGGAAATTGACTCGTTAAGCGCAACAGACAGATAAGCACCACCGTCAAACGCGCTTGGCAAAGTCAAAACGGGGGCTCAGAGAGAATCGGATCACCTTGCAAGGGAAGATCAATGCTCACTCTCTGACAGCAAGCCAGAGGAGCTCGGATCGACTTATACTTTGCACTGGTAATGAAATCATGACGATGCATGATCTTTGTGCGAGTCACACGAAGTTAGCGACCATCAGCAGTCGTTCTTGTGTCGTTGCCGCCTTTCGAAAAGCGCCGGAGTGGGCGCGTCATGATCTTTGTTCTGCTGAAGTTGAGCAGGGCAGGTGGAGGGAGCTGTGGCGGAATCACAGGCGTGTGACTTGACCTTAGAACTGTTTCACCACCACTTCCAGACCTCGCAGCAATTCGCCTTGATTAAGAGGCTGCCACTGTGGTGAAGGCAAGGCGGAAATGCACAGATGGGGGAATTCTGGATAGTGGACGCTCCTGCTACACCGGCACATCATGGCACCAGCTAAAACAACGAAGGTGGCGTTGGCTGCTACCAAAAGGCCTTCTGCCGCCGATGCAAAGAACCATCTGTCTTGGGCGCCCCCTACGCTGCCGATAGACATTCTCATTCACATCCTTTCGCAATATGCACTGCTCTCCCCTAAATGTGCAGTCAATGCGCTTCTGATCTCACCATCCATCACATCCGCAGTCGAAGAATCAGTGTATTCGACCATCTCCCTCTTCTCCATCTCCGGTCTTACCTCCTTCAATGACTTGCTCAAGGAAAGACCAGAACTAGGGCGAAGGATAAAGTCGCTCTGGATTGCACCTTGTCGACTCAACTCAGATCTCATCCCTGCTCTGGCTCCACCGAATGCCAGTGCGAGTTCAGAAGCATTACAAAACAGAGTACAGTCACTCTCTAGGAGCATCTTACGTGCTTGTCGAAGGCTTCAGCATTTAGCCTTAGATGGTGGCTTCATTACTCCTCACGCCGCCAATGGGTTCGGTACCGCTTGCAAACCAAAGACACTTCTCTGCGTCAATCCGCACAGCTTCTTAGGCCACTTTTCCGCTCCCATCTTTCGTACCACTGTTCAACGTCTGGAGGTCGTTGATCAGACACTGGCCTGTGAAGAGGTGGATGAGATCCGACTCATGCAAGGTGAGTGAAGAAGTGCTTTTCGACCGAGTATGGGCACAACGCTGATGTCACCTTAATGTCTAGGTCTACGACACTTCCTGTGGACGTCCCCTCGAGCCAATTCAGACGTCACTAGAGACGTCTCTGTGCTCCTGCGAATCTTAGCACCAAGAGCACAAGATAACGACACCGACTCTAATCTACTCAAGGCGATCATGTCTAGTGGGAGCGCACCACCCAACAAGACGAGACAAAATCAGCATCTTCAAACAATTTGCACCAGTACTTCACAGGCAAGAGCAGCCGCCTTGGCTACTAGCTTCAAAAAAGTAGTAGAGAATGTCGAATTTGGTGAGGAAGAGGAAGGAGAGCTTGACGACCAGGCCAAGCTCCGAAAACTGGCAGCAATGCCGCCAGGGTATATTGATTCAGGAAGTGCAAACAGTAATATGTTGCACAAACCTACCGGAGTAGAATTGCAGACGAGGGCACTCTCTTCCCTCATGTTGTCACTCAACATCCTCAGCTTGGACAGTAAAGGAGGTGCAGAGGGTGAGGCAGCCGGTTCAGACATCAACCATACCTCGACACCAGCAGTGAAGGATGCGCTTGACGAAGACGAGGATGATGACGAGGTCGTCGACGAGTGGGAGGCACTACGAGATGTGGTGTGTCAGCGCAGAACAGGTTACTCTACTTCGAGACTATTTGCTGGTCTGAGTAGTGGTCATTCTAGTGGTTTGACCAGTTGGGGGAATTCGAGACCTCCAAGTCCACCTGTCCACGAAGACATCGATGGAGGGAGAGCCCTTCAACGTATTTGGCGACGATGGAAACAGCAGATCGATAGTGGAGAACTAGATCGCTTCATTACGTAGGCGAGACGAAGAGCCAAGACATACGAATTTCTGTCTTATCGCGCAAGAGGCGCATTGCGATTCGACCTGAACTCTACTTGCGTCGACTCAGTGAACCTCACCTCGCGAGGTTCCACGGTAGCCAGAGCAAACACTACTGCTCTGCGTTACTGAGCCCTCACTGGATATCCTCGCCGTGGTCGTAATGATACATGCTATGACGACTGTGGCACTATTTGCCGGCCTTCACTTTGGTGTTGCTGCTGCCGTGTCCTCGACGACGACGACGACGATATCTGGACATTTCAGCAGTCGGGCGAGGCCAGGAGCTTTCGACGGTATGGCATGGCGAGCTGCTCATTCTCCTCCTCCCATACTCGACAAAGACGACACTGCTTCTCAAAGCGATCTCGCTGCTCTCTGTGATCATCCAGTGATCAAATATGCCATGTTGCGACAAGTGACTTTCATTGGCAAAGAAGGAAGAGGGAGGGAAGAGAGGGTAGAGCTGCGATTGCTACTTCACAATGCAATTCGGACTTTTCAAATGTGCGCCAAGGAGGAACGGGATAACTCTATCCTAGTGTCATGATGATCGTCTGGATTCAAATAAGTCTTCAGAGGACCAGCTGTCCTTCGCCTTTGCCATCATCAGCCGCTACAACCGCATCTCACCTTCTTCCCTCTGCTGTACCTTTTCATTACGAGTCTTGCATTCGTATAATATTCCAATCAATGCAGGCCTTGTACACCGCAGCATGTCCGACGGTAAGAGCTCGGACCTAAGCAAAAACTTCTTGATTGTGTGTTGTTTTGTTTATCCAGCTATTCGCCCCCTTCAATTCATGAATACAATCGCAGAGTGGGTGTTCCGATGGAGGAGCAAATGGAAAGAAGGGGCTGCCGGTACTAAGGAGGCTGATCAATCAGATACGCCGGAGAGCAGATCAAAAGCAGAAAAAGCATGCGTGGATGACTTTGTAGTCCTCTTTCCTCGGCCTGAGCAAGGCATCCCAACGAACGGACGAAGAGACTTTGTTAGTCAGTTGGACCTCAACGCAGAATCACGACAAGAGTGGGTCAGAGTGGCCTTTCAGCCTGCTTGTCGGAATGAACGTGGCATTGCACTTTCGTGGTGATCTGTAGCCTCTAAGAGATTGCCGTGAAAGAGCAATGAACGCCGCCGCCGTTCCTGCAGACACAGATTCAATTATGCATGGCCATCGAAAGTTTGTGGCAGGAGAAGCGCCGACGGTGATGCGGCATGAAACGTGCTCAGGAAATAAGAGCGCGGATATCTCTTTTGCTCCTCCGATCTCGTCCACGGTATGCCTTCCTTTGCTACCACCTCTCGGCACTTTGAGAAAGGCAAGGCTCTCTTTCGTCATCTTCTCGAGCCTTCCCTCAAAAGACAGGATATCATGTCCGCTGTGCACGCTGTGCTGCTACTCCTTGTATGCATAGTCACAAGCACCAAGACAGCTCCGATGTTCTTTGACCGAGAGTCCTCTTCGCTTGACGATACTCCTCGAAACGTGTCGACGGCTATCGACCATACCCCTGAACAGCATCACCATCTCTTTGGGATGGAGGAAGTAGCTCCACTCGAGCATGAGCATGATGTTGACATTCCCATCGTCGGAAGGAGAAGAGGGAGGAAGATCCTGGACGATGGCGCTAGTCCTGCAGTGCTCAAGGCCAGAGAAAAGACAAGAAGCAAAGTTGCAAAGTCAAGAGCGAAGAAGAAGTTGCTGGCTTCAGCTGATGCGACTGAGACAGCAACAAAGCTCCACCAAGGGGAAAAAAGTGGAAGCAAAGGACAGAAAACCCAGCGTGAGAAAGTTCCACCCGAAGAGCTATCGGAGGAGACGAAGCAAATGTTGCTATTCGAGACTGAGAGAAAGAACGAGCACAGAAGGATGATGAGGACGGTAGCAAGGGCTGAGATGATCAGGAGTGGCCTTACGAAGCCATCGGGAAGGCCGTTACTCCCAGATGCTCAGAATCACAAGACCTTGCAAAGTCGAAGTTTCCGTGAAAGAAGAAATGAACAAGCAAAGAAGGCGAAAGAATTTCTTGATAGACATTCGGAAGAGGAAAGGTCCGATTCACAGCCAGTCATACTGCGAGGCGAGACATCAGCGGGTGGCCGAGGGGAGACTACCAGAGTGTGGTGGACGAAGGTGGAAGACTGGACTGTGGAGACTGCTAAAGAGTACTTGAAAGTGGAAGAGCGACGAAAATCTAGGAAACACGGGAAGAGCAGCGGGAGAGAAAAGGGCGTGGTGAGGGATTGCCATGACTAGGATTTAATCAAGCTTCTCGAGCCTGTCTGTTTTTAAATTCTTTGGATCTTTCAGCAGCTGGCTCTGATTTGCTAAGGGGAGTTTCATCTTCGTTCAAGGAAGTCCCCTCTGATCTACCTGCTTTCTGCGCAACATCTCACAGAGAAACTGATGGTAAGGTCACCTACATCATCCGTTGAACAGTATCGATACCTCCGTGATGGAGTACTATAGAGAATAAAGCAGTTCTGGAAAGGTGGTCCACAATTCTCCACAAGTCTAGCAAAGCCCCAAGTATTGATGCAAGCGTGGATTTAATGCCACGTTGGCGCTGACCGAAATTTGTCCGAAATCTCAGCAGTCTGTGATAGGTTGCTACATGCTGCTACTGCTTTCGCATCGCCCTGTCCGTCTTGCTTCGAGGAGGACGAGTCTCGTTGGCAAGACAATTGGAGATGGGACGATGGCAAGTTTTCCCCTCTCGTTCGCCTTCTCTCATCTAGTCGTCCGACAATCGCTTACACAAGTTTGTCATAATCCTGACTCGACGATATGCTCATTGTCAATGTTCTCCTTCTTCTATTTGCTAGCGATGCAGCAATTCTTGTACAGGCCGTACCCATGCATTCACGCAAAGGCAAAGAGTTGAAGCACTACGAAAGTGAATCAAATTCTGTTCATGGCACAGTGGATTCTTTGACTGATCCATACCGTGATCATCTTGCGGGGGAGAACATCTACGAACCTCGCAAACACCGGGTGAGCGTCAAAGACGGAGCTATACAAAACACAGTTCAAGGCAGTCCAAGCAGGAAAGGTAGCATGAAGAGACTAGAGAGAAATGCTGACACATCGGAAGCGAGGGCGACGGGGACCCGTAAATCTGGTGGTCGACCGCGAAATATGAAATTGACAAATGAGAGCACATTGAGGAACAGAGCTTTCCGCGATCAGCAAAAGGAACTAGAAGGTCAGGCAAGATTGTTCTTGAGTACACTTCATGACCAAACGGCAATGCCTTGGGATCGTCTGCAAATAAAGACGCCGAAATACGCTTCGAGGCCGTGGTCAGTGGAACTTGCCTACCAGATACTAGAGGAAGCAGCAGAAAGAAGAGCGTACAACTGCAAAGTTACCAACGCCAAGCAAATTGCAAAAAGGTTGAGTCTGAAGCAGGGCCTGCAGGAGAAAGATGCGCAGGCTGGAGAAAGTTCAGCGAGATCGCATGAAACGATGACAAGTGCAGAGATGGAGCCACAGCACGAACAGCACGAACATCTCCAGCCTGAGTACGGCTCTCCTGGTCTAGGCATCGATCTTAACACCGCGGCATCACCGCCAAAGACACCAGGTGTCGACATCAATGCTTTCCAGTCGCTTTGGCGGCATTGATTGATGACGAAGAGGCAGTAGGCCTTTGCACTCTCTCCTACGCTTGCCACAACAAATTCGTATCAAAATCAATGAGAATTTATGCGCTCATGCAATTACTTCTCAAATCCTCAAGGAATACTGCAGGGCTCTAGACGAGTGATGCCCCAATTCAAGAACGTACTGTGCCAAGCCTTCAGGCGCATGGTGACGGCAGATGTGCACCGGACGCAGTCGAGCTCGACCACACAGTATTTCTGTCGCCTGTCACAATGGGAGAATTTCCGATGAAAGTGATGCAAAGAAAGTTAACGGCGATTCCTCCTCCGGATTTGTATCATTGCTGAGCTCAGGCGAAAGGAGCGGGGAACAAGTCTGAGGTAGACTACTTGATATCGCGACCATGGTGCTGAAGAGAGCCCATGTGCTTTTCTCTGTCCTCCCCGGTAGTATCGCTGCTCGTCCTGAATGCGTATCTTTTTCAATGAACTTGAGCTTGTGTGGGGTCTCCTGCCACGACCAGGGTGGTACCACCTCAGAGCTATACCGAAATCACGACTCTTTCATGCTGAAGCTGTAGCCTAGACCGAAGCAGACCGAGAGCCAGTTGAGCTTCAGCCTTGAATGTGTACTTGAAGGGGCGGTTTAGGGAATTTGTGCTCGCTCCTGCTTTCCGTATCAGTATCACCACGAACGAACCGTCTCATACTCATTCATCATTACCATGAAGGTCAACGATATCGTCATATTCCTCGCTATTTTCGTTGCCGGTGGTATGGCTGCGCCCATGGAATACAGAGGAAAGGAGCTTCTGCAGCAAAGTGACCCTCTCTCTGGTGGTGGTGGTGGTGGTGGTGCTCTTCCTCTTGATCAGCAGCAAGTCTCTCGATCTCGAACAGCAAAAAGATTAAAGGCAAAACGCAGACAGCGTGCTGAAGATGTGAAACGAGCATACGAAGTGCTTCGGAGCCATGAAAAGGTGCCTTCGGAAGCAACGGAAAACCTTGCCATCAAGCAATGGGCCGACGACGTCATCCGCAAGACTATAGCCAGGAAAGAAAAAGAAAAGGCCAAAAAGCAAGCAATGAGAAGTAGTGGCAGGGTGAAAAGCGAGGAAGGCCGTGCCCCCGAAGAAGCAGGAGAAGCATCTTCTGTGCTGGATTTGTCTGACGAGGATCTGCTCGACTCGAATTCAGATGATGGGGACGGGAGCTTCGAGTATGACTACTACGGGAAAGAGCACTCTAAGAAGCAGCCGCAAGCGTGGCACCAGCATGGTCACTGAGAAGCAAGGGTTGGGTTTCCTCGCCGATCTAAGCTCACGTAATAAGATTGTGTGATGAAATACTATACATGCTATCTCTCCTCTTCTTCCATACGATGGAGACGCTCATTCGGTGCTTGCTTCTGCCATCTCGATAGACCCGGCCTCTACCTCGCCACCTGTTTCCTCCTCCCTTTCCTTCTCTTCTGCCTCTCTCTCGGCCTTTCTCTGTCGAGCCTTCTCTTGACCAGCCAACTTTCTCCTTTCTAGGTCCTTTTCTCGCTCCAGTGTCGGATCAGCTTCTTGTCGCACAACTCGAGGCAAAAGCGTGGCAAAGGTGAGGTAGGATGTATGGCCTTTCATCTGTTCATCAACGGTAAGAAATTCAGAAAGTCTTCACATGGATAAATCAGCGCCCACCATCGACTTACCTCTGGTATCGTGCGAGAATAGACGTTACTTCGATGCAGCAACTTGCCATCCTTTGTACGCGCTGTGATGGGCTCGACGTCGGCTTGAGGGGCTCCTTTGCCCTTCCGATTTGACTGCTCCTTGTCTTCTCCCTCCTCCCTCTTCCTCTTCTCCCCTACCTTGGAAGCTGCCTCGTCTTCTTTACCAGAATCTTCCACTGTGACAACGTTTCCGTCTTCTACATCTGCCTTTGCCTCGGCCTGCTGCAGCCTGATTGCCCTTTCTCTTTTCGCCTTCTCTATTTGCGCTTCTCTCCTTCTTCCCTTTCTCTCTTCTACAGAGAGAATACGTGCGATAGCCTCTTCGATGGGCGCATTGCTTGTCTGACCGCCGGGTCCAGTCCATAGCGTCATGTGTGTTCTGTTCAGGCACTCGTACGTCTCGATGTCCGCCCACACTGCTTCCACCTCCCCCTCTCGACTTGCATTTCCTCCCCTTCGCAATGCTGCTACCGTCTTCAACACTTGCTCAACACAAGGGGAGAAACAGCAAATCCTACAAGCCACGTCATTCCGTAATGCCTTGGCAGCATGTTGTAGTGCTTCCCAAGGAGCCGGAAGATCCAGAAAGACTGCTTCGGCTACCCCTTGTAGTCCAAATCCAGACTTACAAACGTTTCGGTGTCGTAGGGACAACGTTGGAAACAGGCCGTGATCTTCAAATTCATTCCACGCCTTGACTGCTCGACCCGCATGAAATTCAAAAGACCACACTCTCCCATCTCTTTTGTCAACTCGAGTGTCTGGTTCATTGCTGAGCAAAGCAAGAATATTCGCTTCTTTTTGATCTACCGGTTCTTTCTTCTGCTGCTCTTCTTCACTATCTTCTTCATCTTCCTTTCCTTCGCTTCGATCTCGTCCGCGACCTCTTCCATTTCGTTGGTCCTGCCCCTTTGTCTCTACTGCTTTGCCTTTCCAGCCGACTCCCCTACTCTGCAAGTGATTTCTAGCTACTGTTCGAGTGAGGTAGTGAGAAAAAGAACCGCTGCCTGTTCCTGCTTCAATCACTCTTGCTCCAGGCGTGATACCCAAATGAGCTGTGATAAAGGACATGTCGGGAGTATAGAGGATCTGTGTGCGATGTGGTAGCGCCAGTGTCCAGAGCTCAGAATTGGGTCGAAGGACATGGACAAAGCCTCTGGCATTTCGTGAAGCAATCTTCAAGGTAAAATGTCAAGCAAAAAGCAGAATCAGACACACTACTCTCTACCTGCTTTTTACTTCTAGTAACACACACCTTGGCGCCGAAAGGAAGTCCAATCATACTGTCGTGCAGGAAAGTGCCATAATTATTATTCAACTCTTGACCTGGTGTAATTGTGAGCGGCAATGGCGGTTTGTCTCGAGAGATGAATATAATGACCAAGTCCCCTGCTTTGATGAATTTGGAAGGTCGACTGGTAACATGCAAGTCCGGCTGTTGCGATGGAGCCGAGTCAGAGCTCAGCATTTGTATCACTCCGTTCTCAGGAGCAGCAAGGCTCTCGTCGCTCATTTCCATCTCCATCACTTCCCTTTCTCGCCAAGAAGGTTGGACACAGTATGTACTCGACCTCGAAGCTGATAATCTTCCTCGGAAGAATGTCAATGTCAATCTTCAAAAATCCAAACTTCGACGCCTATTCTTGGGCGTCACGTTGTCACTAACAGAACAAACGCTTCACAAGTGCTCAACGAGGAAATAGCCGCCCATCTTTCTCACTCGGGGCAGTCATCAACAAGTTATACCAAGTAAAAAGGGGAAATGCACATAGGGAATGTCCGATGCTAAGAAATACAGCAGGAGAATTGCAAGGAAAATTAAGCGAGTGTGGCACCAGTGGCGCTGGCAACATGTTTGTTGACAAGCGTCGTGGTTTTCCCGTCGGTGAACCTGAGTGATAGCCGGGGGGAAGTGTTAGAGTAGGGTTTCGACAACACCGTTCAGAGCATTTCGACACTCACGAGCAGAAGGCAAGAGCTTCCGTGTTCTTGTTGTTGCCAGAGTAGTCACCTGGGTTGCAGTTCGCAGTCTGGAAGGTGAGGGCAGTGTTTGTGGGAACGTAGTTGATGCTGAAAAGGGCAGAAGAGATGGCGAAATAGTAATGTCAGACAATTATCTGAAGCGCTGCAAGCGGCCTCGCCATCTACTCACCATGCACACTTCCAGCTTTTGCAGAATGCAACACCGTCACCACCAGAGTATGTGTACAGCTGTCGATCGTCGGCCGCCGAGACAGGTGTTGCGCTCATGGCAGCAGCAACGATGGCAGCAACGATGGCAGAGGAAGTTAAGAATTGCATTTTGGTCGATTGTACTGAGCTGAGTGAGGCTTTGTTAGTGGCAGGAGAAGATAGGCAAAAGGTAGAGAGAGAGAGAGAGATATAGAAACAGAGAAGGGAGGATGGTGGACGCTCAAAAACACCAAAGAGCAACAAGCTCCCTGCCTCTTTATGTACCTTTGCATTCCGCCTTGCTCTGAATGCGGAGGAGGTTGCAAGGTCCCGCTCGCGACCACAACAGCATGGGACAATATTATTTCCGTCGCACAAAACAACTCGATCCCGAGGAATGCAATTCATTCTTCGTATGTCCGAGGATGTAACAACTTCAATTTTAACCCGTCTCATGTCGCTAGGCGCACGCGGTAGCCATATGACTCATTTAGTTGGTTCCTGGAAAAAAGGATCATGCCCAGGAAGTAAAGCACTTGCCCTGCTGCTGAATGGATGTGAGACCATATGGCAGTTCTAGAAGCGGGGAAATTGGTGTGGAGTCGCTGGACGTTGGCAACATTGTGTTCCATCGGCTGCTGCGCATCTCCGGCGACAGTCGTGTGAGTGCCGGCGGGCCTTTTTCCTCGCAGATTGACCCACGCTGGCTATAAGATATAGTTCGGTCAGAAGGCAGGACCGAAACACAGCGAGACGTCAAGCCTGAAGGATCGGCACAGTGCTGCTGTTGACGTAGGTGCGCATGACTCTCGATCGAGAGACCAGGTATACATGGCGAGGTATAGATTCCGCAACGCGACCAAGCGAAGCCAAAACATATGTATACATCCCAGCAGCAAATCTGACATTCAACCTACACGCTGCCGTCCTTCTTCCGAGCTTCACGATGGCATGCACACCTCTCAATAGAGGAGGAGACTTCACTCTGACCTGGAAAAGCATGTGTCGGTAGGAGAAAAATATATTTTGACCCCGACCCCTGGTCCTGTGACAGGTCCACGAGGGGGGTCAGGCGCACTTCAATGGAAAGCCTCACTTTTCCCCTCCCGATAAAGATAGGCGCCCCAACGGTACGACACTCTCGCAGATTAGCGCGCAGGGGCCATTGTCATGACATTTCGCAGCTCAAGTCATAGAGATTTATTTATCCACGCCCAACCTCCTTTTATTTTACAGGTTCATTTTGCAACGGTAAGGTAAATTGTTATGTGTGACCCGTTGCAGTGTCGTGACTGTTTGAAGACGATTTAATACGCGGGCTCGCAGAATCATTTTAAATTGATACGACCATTCAAGAGAGGAAGAAATTCTTCTAAATTTCATCTTCTCGCGCAAGCGATTGGCCGGCATTCTCGAAGCGCTCGTAGCTTTCTTCCTCGTTAGGAAAGGCGCTTCCATTCCGCTACCTCGAACACCAACGATAGTCCCTTCCTACTCTATCGTTCAGCTCGCCACTCCTTTTGCTGTTCGAAAGGGACGACTAGCTGTCCACCTCTACCTGACTAAACGAAAGTTCAGAGAGTAGGTACGCTTTAGTGGCCCTTATCTCGGGACCAGTCAGAGCTTTCTCCATGATCAAAGTCGCTGCCACCTCGGCGTGGACAGTAGGCATTCGAGGTGAGTATAGCTTTATTCTCTTCGTTTGGATACCTTTTCAATTATCCTTGTCAGAACGCTGATCTTTACATACCTTCTCATCAAGCTGCTCCGTTCCGTCAAACTATCGCTGCAGCCCCTCGATCGATTTTACTTTCTCGCTTGTACAATACTGAGGCCTCCTCTCACCCGCAATTCGTAGCAGCAAGTCCCACGACTGGTGCACCCATCACGCAAAGTAATACGCCATCTCACATCGATGTCACCCGTGTTCCTCCAACTATCGTGACAAGCAGCTCGGGCGGCCCCGGCAATAATGGACCAAAGCCAAAGAAGAAGAGAGGATTTTTCAGCAAAGTGAAGAGAACGCTCGGTCTTCTCTCTGTCATTTTCCTGGGTTCAAGCGCTTATTGTGAGTGCAGCTCAGATTTACGGCAAGACATCTTGCCGGCTAGCGGCTGATTACAGATCCGCAAAATCAGACCTCTACGTGGCCAATCATCCCCCCGATCAACTTCCACAGGACCCGTCTAAGAAGACGATTGTCGTCTTGGGAAGCGGTTGGGGATCGACTGCTCTTCTGGATGGAATCGACACTACCGATTACAATGTCATTGTCATCAGTCCGTACAACTACTTTCTCTTTACACCTCTCTTGCCCTCGGTCACTGTTGGTACCCTGAATGGTCGCTCTATTACACAACCCACTCGTCACGTCGTTCGGTACAAGAAAAGGGAAGTGCAGGTATTGGAGGCAGAAGCAACAAAAGTCGATGCCAAGAATAAGACTGTGACTTTTGAAGATAGAAGTGCCATTTACGGTAATTTAGGAACTCAGAAGATCTCATATGATTACCTGGTGTATGCTGTGGGCAGTGAGAATCAAACGTTCGGTATCGAAGGGGTCAAGAAGCACGGTCTGTTCCTCAAAGAGCTCGGTGACGCCGAAGCGATCCGAAGGAGACTCATGGATTGGTGAGTTGACCTGTCGTCGTTCGCAGGGAGAGTTGGAAGTTTCCTTTGGGAGGGAGGAGAAGGAGAAGAGCCTGCACGAGATGAGCACATACCATCTTCCTTATCTACATTATCAGATGACATGAACTTCATGTCAATGCTGTATCAAAATGAACCTGTCCAGGGATTCTGATGCGAGAGCTTAAGGAGGCAGAGGAGAGGTAATGCAAGGATGTACAGTTCTGTTTTACTGACACGCCCTTCTCGTGTTCGACCCGTCACAGTGTCGAAAAGGCGTCGCTCTTGGGACAAAGCGAGGAGGAGATTGATCGATTGCTTCACTTTGCTGTCGTTGGAGGTGGGCCAACTGGTGTGGAAGCCAGTGGAGGTAAGTCTGCGAGGTCTTTCTGCGAGGGGTTGCCTGCGCCGCACAATGTTACTAATAGCAGTGTACATTCTCAGAACTGCGAGACTTTGTTCGAGACGACTTATCAAAGTGGTACCCTGCCGTATCTGGACGAGTCAAGGTCACGCTAATCGAAGCACTTCCCAACATCTTACCGAGCTTTAGCAATCGACTCTCAGGTATTGCGGCAGGCGTCTTTAAAGACAACGAAATAGAAATCCTCACCAAGCACTCTGTGAAGGATGCAGATGAAACAAGTGTCACGGTCAAGAACCCAGAAGGCAAAGAAGTTCGCATTCCGATTGGTATGCTGGTCTGGGCGGCAGGAAACACGGCTAGACCGCTGACCAGAGATCTACAAGGACAATTCAAGGATATCCAAGACAACCGAAGAGGAATCATGGTCGACGGCTTCTTGCGCATGAAGGGAGCAAGTGACATCTTTGTTATCGGAGATGCAGCGGCTACAGACGCACCTCCTACTGCTCAAGTCGCTAACCAACAGGGTCACTATCTCGCTTCCGTCTTCCAACAGCTTAATCGACTGGACATTCTTGATGCAAATCTTACAAACCTTGAAGCCCAAGGTCTAACTACAGACGGTGCCATCAATGATGTGGCAAGGGCAGGCAAGAAGCTGGAAAGGTCAAAGGCTTCTCTCAAAGAATTCCACTACACCAATCGAGGAGCGATGGCGTACATTGGAAGTGAGCGTGCCGTCATCGAAGTACCTTTTGGCAACACAGAATTCAGTAGTGCTGGCTTCCTGACCGGTTTGGCGGTGAGTGGAGTGGTGCGGTAAAGTGTTGTTGACATGACTGTGAACTGACTGGCTCGCTCCCTTACACTCTTCCAACTTCCTTGTCGCAGTGGTCAAGCGCCTACTGGAGCATGTTGTTTGGCATTCGAAGTCGAACTTCAGTCGCTCTCGACTGGCTCAAAGTCCGCCTCTTTGGTCGAGATGTGACAGTGTAGAAGGTGCAGTACACTTCGTGTCCAACGTTGTTGCAAAGTCAATATATAGAGTCATTCGGTAGTTGTCGCTGTATTCATGCTGCGCTCTGTTCTGATGTGTGCCGAGATGAGGTATATATGCTCCACCGCGTCCGAGCCGGGCGTATCAGACCGCGAGTCCATCTCTCGTCCGAGTGAACTTCATTTTGTCCTTCTCCAAAACTTTAAATTTCAGTGGTGTGGTGCATGGGAGAGAGAGAATTGAGGCTTTCTCGTGCGGATGAAGACAGACATCCCCCCCAGGCCTTGTAATTTCCCCAGAGTCCCCGCACGTACAGACTCGAAAGGAGGGGTTGGAGGGGTGCGGTGTAAGGAAATTTGTAGAGAGGAGAGGTGAACACATATACACACACACTTGATGTTCGGAAACATCTCTTCCTTTCCCCACTTTCCCCCCTTTCCCCACAACACTATCCCTCTTCCACGATCGAGATGGCTGTTTTGCAGCAACAGCATTCGGTATTCGTTGACTTGATAGCGTGGTATGCCTCTTTGGCCACTGCTGGTCAACTCTTGTACCCTTCTTTGCTTGTTTTGATTGCGTGGAGTGCCTATCACTACTTCTTGCATCCTCTCGCAAAGTTTCCTGGGCCGCTCTCTGCTCAACTGGGCTTTCCAGTCTGGCAAATTCGGGAGACCTATCTCCGTAGATATGTGAGTCGAAGTGGAGATGGCTACGAGGCGGCAATGGTGAGGGATAAAGGACCTTTTGTATTGATGCTCTCATCTGCGTTTTGATCATGTTCGCTCGCTCTCAGGTCTGGTCGTTGGAGGAGCTTCATAAGCAGTACGGCACAATCGTCCGTATTGGACCTAATCATCTCTCGCTAACATCGTGTGAAGCAACGAATGCGATTTACGCTCATGGCGGCAAGTACAACAAGACCGACTTCTATCACTCATTTCAAGTCTATGCCAAGCATCCAAGTATCTTCAGCGATATCGATCCGAAGAGCCACGCCGACAGGAGACGGGCCGTTTCGGCTGCCTATAGTATGACAAGCTTGATCGGTTTGGAAAAGTACGTCGAGCCTCTCATCGACACCTTACTCTCCAAGCTGCAAGGTAAAGTGAGTGAAGGCAAGCAAAGCAACGTTGCCTCTCTGGACATGTCAAAGTGGATGCACTACTTTGCGATGGATGCAGTAGGCGAGCTAGCCGTGAGTTTGATCGACCGCATGTTGGGGGTAGTAGCGTTGGCAGTGACGAGGTCGCTCACATTTCGCCCTCCCCCCTTTTCTTCCTTCCTACTGATGTTAAGTTTGGTCAATCTTTCGGCTTTGTCGAGCGGGGTGGCGACGAAGAGGGCTTCCTCGTCGGCGTATCTAATCTCTCGCACTGGGGCTCTATGGCTGGCTGGATTCCTGCGATCTCGCAGCCCATACGAAGCCTTCTCAAGTACTCGAGCGGCGAGCCTGGTGGCGAGATTGTCGGCAGCATGACGAAGCCTCTCATCGATGCTCGTTATGCAGCACTAGATCAGAAGAAGGCTCTTGAGAAGGCTGGAGAGAAGAGCAGAGCAGGAGATGATGACGATGATATTCGAGCAGATTTACTGTCAAAGTTCATCAAAAGCAAAGAGCCAAAGACTGGAAAGATATTCACGCCTCAACAAGTCCTTACGACGGCCATCAGTGTTGTTGGAGCAGGCTCAGACACTACATCTGTCGCTCTTACTGCCTTTCTGGGATACTTGGTTCGAAATCCGCACATTTATGCTGCGGTTCAGGAGGAGATTGACCAAGCATTTGAAGCAGGATCAATGTCGAAGCCGGTATCCTATGCGATGGGGACCAAGCTAGAATTGACGCAAGCTTGTATCAAGGAGACACTGCGCCTTCATCCTCCGATCAGCATGTCGCTTCCTAGACTTGTTCCGAGTGAGGGCGCAATCATCGACGGTCACTTCCTCGCCGGGAATACTCAAGTCAGCGTCTCACCATACGTTTTTCACCGCACGACACAGGCATACGGTCAAGACGCTAGACAGTACAATCCTCATCGTTGGCTCAACATCTCTGACGAAAAGAGGCGAGAGTTGGAGAGGAACAATTTGACCTTTGGCGGCGGTTCAAGACAGTGCATTGGAAAGAATATCAGTCTGATGGAATTGAGCAAGGTGATCCCGTCTCTGCTTCGATCATTTTCTTTTGGCAATCCGAATCAGATGCGACATCAGTCAAGCGAGACCATTCCACGTCGCGATTCAGATGGCGAATGGAAGACACAGGGAGTTCCATGGACTTGCGACTCTACCTGGTTCCTTGATGCAAAGGTGTGTGGAGTGTATTGGACGCATTGAAGTATATAAGAGTTGCTCATCACCTCCATCTCTCCCCCTTCTCACACACAGGAACTATTCCTTGACATCTCTTTGCGAGAGGTGGAAGACGAGTGACGCCGATACGGATGTACATGTACAATTTCATTGAATGCATTGACGTGGTGATGATAATGACACAGATGCAGGCATGAGTGTAGAAGATAATCAGAGTGTAAATCGACTCCTAGCGCGGAGTTGGGGCCCATAGCGAGCGAATATGAAAGGGAGTGGGATCTGGTCCTGAAGAGATTAGCCAAAGCAGAGCACTGAATGCATCCTCACTACTACAACTCACAATTAGACAATTCAGTCCGGCCAACAGCGCAGCTGTTCCAACGGTACCCAGTCGACCGGCCATCTGAGTGGCAAAGAGGGGAAAACCAGCGGCAAAGGAACTTCGTAGAGCCGAATTGGCACCGAGAGCAGAGGCCGCTACCGGTCTCCATTGAACGACCGTGTAGGTGAATACTGAAATGAAGATGTAGATGACGGCCCATCCGAAGAAGATCGAGCCGATGATGGGTGCGATCCAATGTACATTGGCATACGTTGTGAATGCAAAGATGAACAAACCGACGGGCGACAGTATGCTCCCGACTTTTGCCATATCGAGTCGACTCTCTGGGGGTGCTACACCGCCATTTTCTTCGGCTTGTCGCTTTCCCCTAGCAGCCCAATAGGGTGCAGTTGCTAGCGCTATCAGACACCCTAGTCCGATTCCTATGAAGGAGAGTCCGGTCTGATAGGGAAGGAAGTTGTGCTTTGCAAAGACGATCGCTGCAGTGGGAGGGCATATAAAGTGATATAAGACGTCGTGAGCAAATCAAAGCCAACAACCAGCTCTGGTCACTTGCACGATTTGCACTCACGATATAGCTCGAAGAAGAGGTAGAGGATCCCAAGTAGCACCGCACACCAAAGGCAGAGCAAGAGCAACATCGGCTCAAGCACCAACAACGAAAAGACTCTCGAGCCAGTGACAGCTATTGTCTTCACCAGACTCTTCTGGGCTACGTCCACTTCGTACTGTGCATAGTAGCCTTCATCGCCCGTTGAGGTTCGTAAGTGCCTTGCTTTCTTTGCGAGTAAGACGGGAGCGTAGGTCTCTGGTGCACTGAGAAGAATAGCTATCCACACGATAAAGGACCAGATGGTGATCACCCAGAAGCACCATCGCCATGTACTGGAGAAGCTCTGAATAAATCCACCATAGACGGGACCTAACACAGGTCCTAGGAAAGGCGTCACCGTGTAGAACGACATCGGTAGAAGCGAGTCGTTTGGTAGCCACATGTCGGAGACCGACCCTCCTGCTACAGACAAGAAGGCACTTCCGGCGAATCCGGTTAAGAATCGGAAAATGAAAAAGACGGGCAGATTATTAGCGAAAGCGACTGGAAAGCCGAGCAAGAAGAAGCCGCCAAAGGCTAGAAGGTATATCGGCCTTCTTCCATAGAATTCAGAAAAGGGAGCCAGGAGGCATGGCCCGATGCCCAACCCTGTGACGAATAGAGACAACCCTAGAATGGCCACTTCATGACTTGCACCGAGCTCATCCTCCAGCCCGTAGTAGGCACTCGAAACGACAGAAGAGGCACAAGTGACACAGATGGAACCGGAGGAAATGACGGCCAGGACACGGATTTTCTTCCACTTTGGCCAAGTCAGGGGATTATCTACGTCTCCCTCTGGATGCCACCCGACTAATTTCTTCCCGGCATCGAGCGAAGTCCTACCCATGCGCTCCTCTTTCTCCTTGCCGTTACTGATGACGTTGGGCGCTTGAATGGTCCCACTGCTCGATGTGTGAGCACCAGATACTGCGTCGGTGTCGGTGTCGGCTTGAGCTGCGAGTTGATGCTGTTCCGTACCCCTCTTTTCTACGTCGGCATCCATGTCACCTACTGTGCTCATGATGGTGTGCTTTTGGGCCTGACACAACAGAGAGGAGAGACAGCGTCCAGCGTGCTTCTGTAATGAAGCGCACTACAGAATGCAAGTAGAAGACAAGAAGAGGACGAGAAGGAGGGAATGGCAGTCGACGATATTTTGCGGGAAGCGGCGCGGAAGTGGAAACCCTTATTTAAGGAAGGCTATATCGACCAAAAAGTTGTGCACCCCCCACTTTACTCTTCTATATTTCTCTAGCGCGAAAAGAAGTCCAAATCGCAACAATTGACGCTCCCTTCGGCTTTGCATAGCTTTTGTTATCTCCGTGACGAGCTCAGTATATAGGGGAGGCGTCCCTACACAAGTACCGTCAAGGAGCATGCATGCCATTCTTGGTAGTAAAAGAGCAGTAGTACAAGGGTGTTCTGTCAAACAAAAAGGGAAGAAAGATGAAGACAGTGGGAGTAGATAATAAAAGTCCGTGAATGCTTGTCGCCCGTCCTCTATCGCTTTTCGTGAGTGGGATATTGATGCTGATTGTACTGGTATCCATTGGTCGGGCCACGCTGTATTGCTTCACTCTCGCTATCGTAGTCTGGAGGTAGCGTCTGGTTCGCGTCGCCCTCGTCGCTGTAGGTGTACCCACGATTGGGTTGCTGTTGATGGCTGGTATACTGCTGTTGCTGTTGTGTGGGTGCTGGTGCAGAGGGTAAAGGCCTACTTTGACTGACGTTCCTTGCTGCTGCGCCTGCTTGTAACACGGAAAGACCAAAGCCATCATCGCCAGTAGAAGGACTTGCTACACCCCTTTGTGAAGCAGGTATGGTGGGTGAGTAGATGATGCCGCTCTGCCTTTGAGCTGATCCGGGCGTTGGTAAGGCTTTGGATCTACCGGCCGCTGTTGCTTGTTGAACTGCATCATAGGGTGACATGAATGAAGAAGCAGCAGTAGCAGTGCCATCGATCGATTGCCCGAACGTCGCTCCACTGTAAGCAATCGAATGACCTTGTACAGCGGCAGAGGGATATTGGTCGTGATTGCCATAAGTATAGTCATTCATCGACCGTTGTTGACTCATCGATGTCGGGAGCGTAGCAGGCAAAGCAGGAACGGGAGGAGCGTCGAAGTGGTTGTAGCTAAACACATCACCCAGCTGTCCTTGACTGATATTCGATGTCATGCTAGGAGCTCGATGAGGGCCATACGAGTGCATGGATGCACTGTCGTTGTAATTGCTAGGGTATTGACTAGCCGCTCTGTTGGAAGGTGATGTTGGCCCCTGTGACCCGTCGTAGTAGACAGCGGCAGCAGTGCCTCCTCGGTGTGCTCCCGGTCCAACTCCTGGAATGTAGCTTTCGTTTCCCTCGTGCCCTGGACCTCCATCGGCATAGGCATACCCTTGTCCTCCCTGATCTGCGCCATTGTAATATTGATGCTGCCCATAGCCGTGCTCTCCGTAGCCTTGACCGTTGTAATTCGGTTCACTGTAGCCCTGATTCGCGTAGTTGTGATACTGATTCGTGCCATAGCCCTGACCAACGCCTCCATCAACCATACCGCCTCCTGTCCTTGCAGGATCCTCGTAATCTTGCTTGAGAGGAAGCGATTCGACGTGTTCAGTCTCATAAGTCGCAAATTTCGGTAAGTCTGCCATATTATTCCTTTGCCTTCGATCAGCTTCAGCATCTAGAGCATTCATTCGCATCTGGTCTTGGTAATTCCCTGCATTGCGACCCATTTTCCCATCATCGTTGTCATCGAATTGATCGCGAGTCTTGTTCTTTCTTCCACTTCCTCCCGTTCCACAACAACTACAGCAGAATGTGAATGAGCTCAAGACAATGAGAATCCAAGCGACGAGTGTCATCCAGAGTGCCGATCCAAGAGAAGCACTTGCACCACTGATTGCATTGATTCGCTTTTGTGCGATGATAAAGAGCGCAAAGTCACATCCTACTGCGACGAGAGTGACAAGCGAAGCGATACTGGCAAAGATACTATTCAAGCATCGGAGTGAGAGATCTCCACAGTGTGCTAATATGCCGAATATGAGGGTAAGCACAGTGGCAGCCAAGGCAATCGGATGTAGCACCAGAGTATACGTAAGCGCTTTGATCACTGCCGATGAATATTTGCTGCTGTTGACGTCGATTCCCTCTACGCTTGTCGCTACACCCAATAGCTGGGTGGGATCTAGTAAAGCAATACGAGAAAGTCAGACGAGGCGACGACCCCAGACATGGTCCCCACAAGAAAAAATGCTCACCAAACGTATAGCCAATCTTTGGGCCCACACATGTGTCCTGCAGACAGTAGCCCAGGCAGCCTAGCTTGATCACATCGCCCTTCTCGCTGCCTGAACCTCCTACTGTTGCATTCAGGAAAGAGATGGATTTGATGACAGGCACAGAACAAGTGACGAGAATTAGGAGGATGGTGGCAGCGAAGATCAGGATTGTGCCTGGAGTAGCTGCTCGCATCTTGATGGTGTGATGTGCAGAAAGGAGAGCGAAGTAGGTAAGAGACAAAAAGAGAGACTCTGCCAAAAGGGAACTACGATCTAAAGATCTCGCGAATCGGAGGGGGGGGGGAGCAACTGCACTAGATTGAATTTGAATCTAATGTAGTAAAATTTAGTTTTTCCTTTGTACAGCCCGGCTAAGAATAGTACCTGGAGTGAGGCGGAGAAGGGAGAGAGGGGGAAAGAAACAAAGTCTTATTCTGAAGTGAGCTTGGCGTACTACTTTAACCACGCGGGGTGAGGCGGTGGACACGCAAGGAACAAAGGCGTAAGAGATCATATAGAACTGTAGATTAAGATGCAGCAAGCAGTGGATCTACATAGATTGGTCGTGTTACGCATAGCACATGCGAGAGGGATCTCCGAGCTGAGGCTTTCTTGATGATGAGGTGCTGTATAGAAGAACATGACTACTTCAGCACAGTGTGCGAATTGATGGAGGATGAGCCTATTTGACTGCTCAGAGGTAGACTCTCCAGCGGGTGCAACTGTACGGAACGTCGAGGTCACCCTATCCACGCAAAGCTTGAGGAGGCAATAAAAGCGCCTTCCAGTCGCCGACATGACCGGAATAGGAACAGCTCTAGCGCACAGTCCCAAGCTTGCCAGTAGTACGGAGTTGTATGTAGGTGCAGTGAGTGTGGATGTCCTCTCCTCCTTAGCGTGGCCTACGAAGAGCTCGGTCGTGCTGTCGTGTGTTGAGAACGGGAACAGACGGAGACTTTAGACTTTGAGACAAATTGTCGATGATGATGATGGCGTAGCTTGAAGCGATCGCAGCTTCTACCAATGTCGCATCCTGGTCTTCCAAAGAAATGAAGCCAAAGGTTACTTTGATTGACGAATTACACACTGCTCACAGCTCCGGCATGATAGAAGAAGTCAAAAACGCCCTTCGGTTTGCCCACACTGATCTGACACCTCTGACGTTTCTCTTCCCTTGAAATGCTAGACATCACATCCTGCTCAGTGGATACTTTGGGACCGATGAAATAGTAGGCGTTGGCGGTCAATCCGGCCCCGAGCCCTAGAGCAATCGCAGGTGTAGCAAGGGCGGGCAGCATGAGGTAGACGACTTTATTTGGAGTGGAGGAGGGCGCAACAGAAGAGGTGTGCCAAAATTGTTGCCTGTGAGAAGATACGAGGAGAGTGTACAAAAGTGTGGAGTCTGTGACAGATACGCTCCCTTTATGTAGGTGCTGTCACTTGTGCATGCTGCCCCCCGGCTATAAAGACAAAATTGCTGAGCCGAATAATGAAAGCTTGCCGCCGAGCATACGACCGAGGCGCGCAAAAAGAGACTAGCGTCGTAAGTGAAGAGGACGCTGACGGGTTTCCATCTCGGTCCCCACCGCGGAGATAAATCCTGGCCTTTTATTTTGATAGCGAGAGTGAAGATGACACCTTGCGATACGTGTGGTGCGGGGTAGTGTTCCTGTCAGGGTACTATCAGGAGAATGACGAGGACTACACTGAGCGTGTTTCCGCATATCATCTCGTCTTATCTCCAGAGCGCCGGTGCAGTGGTGCAATGTGTAGAGCAAGGGAGCGATCTGGCACGCTCTCGCTCAGTCCCCCTGCTGTGAACGTGTGTAGTCCCTAATTGGCATGTGCAGGAAGCTCATTTAGGTCCGTCCCCGGTAATGCAGGCTCCTGAAGCAGATCTAACGTCGATCGCTCATTCCAGCGCTGATCCAGTACTGGGCTATTCCTATCGAACCTCTTGTCAAGCCTCTCTGTGACAATCTTCAGAATATGAGGATGAAACGATCATTTCAAAATTGCGCTTTAAGGCTCACGGATGCTACTTGGTGTATATTCGGACGTTGGAAGGAGACCGCTCTTGCACTTGTCTACCTCCACTCTCAGTGACGACTTGGTCCGCACAATTTGATGACGAAGGTATGTATTCGAGCACTAAGTGCTTCCCAAAGTAGCGATACAAGGGCGCTTTAATCTGCTCTTTTGTGTAGCATGGCCACAGCGAGGCCGTCACTAAGGACCGCAAAGACTGCAACGGTACCCCTGAGCAGCATGCTTGCCACTTGGTCCACTTTTCAGTAATTAATACTTTGAGAGAGTTTTAATTGGCTTCATCTATCTGTCTCTCTTTACTGTTCACTGCTTACTTGCTCGAAGCGCTCACGTTGAGTGATGAAGGATCTAACGACAATGCAATGCGAATCCCGCTCATACGAACGACATATGTAGGAGCTCATTCACGTCAATGCCAGGAGACGCAGGACCCAGTGCCACGTTAAGGTCGAGGTCGCCTTCGAGAGACACGCTCTCGGCAGTGTTCTCAACCCTCTCGCCCATGACGCCCTTGCCTTTCACCGACTCAGCCTTGCTTGGGAGGAAAAGTCGTAGTTCTCGCACTGCAGAAGGTCCGCCTGTGTGTAAGCTTGAATCTGTGCGCTGCTGGATACTGACGCTCGGCAAAGCTTTGGCTTTCTTCTCGGCTCGATAGTCTCGTTGCCTTCTGGACTTTCTGATCCTTCGCTCAGCATCGTCTAATTTGCTCCTCTTCTTTGGTGGGCCGACATCTACGCCCATCTTCTTGAGCTGGTACCTGCGTGAACTCTCCCTTGCAGCAAGTCGCTTCTCTTCATCTTTTTTGATAATTTCCGCGGCCTCCTCCCGTGTACAAGAATGCAGGTCTTGACTGGGACCTTCTCCTGCTGAAGTTGGATCTTGGAACATCTTCGCTGATCTCACCAAACGCTCCCACCTTTGACGGCTGTCCTTGTAAGCTTGTACCTTCAGGGCGTCTGCAGGGTACTTTCTCGGTCGGCCCTTTGCCTTTTGTACTGAAGAATCGATTCTGTCGATCGATGTCTGCCCGTCAAGAATAGAGCGGTCCAGCGGAAGCACATTCTGCGCCGGATCTACATGTTGGAGTGTGCTACCGCTCGCTCTGTCTTTGGTATATAGTGTGAAACCAACCCCTGCAGTGGCCATTTGCGAATCGGAATGCAGCCTCCTTTCTCTCCTCCTGAGAGCTTCCCTTCTCTTCCTCTCCCTCCTTTTTATAATATTAGGATGAGCGTCGTCCACCTTTATCTTTCTTCCTGGTCGTTCTTTGTAGGCGTCTGCGTCGAATTGATCGCCCAGGACAGTTTTTAATTTGGCCTTCTTCCGCTGTTCGTACTTTTGATTCGCTCTTTGTCGCAACAGCTGCAGGTGGCTTGGATTGAAGTTCTTAGGTCTGCCCTTTTCTCTCTTCAAGTGTGGAACAACGCTGACCGGGAATCCGTGGGACGGTGCGGAAAGAGAAGCATTGAGGTATATGTTGGGGTCGCTGTATGCAGTAGCCTCGTTGCTCGAGCCGCCTACGAACCCTGCTGGGTGGACTGGTCTCTTGCCCATCTTGACGGCTTCCCTGTATGTCTCTTCTGTGCTTCCTGCTAGCTGGCTCTCTCGCTGATCTACTTTCTGAGCCGAAAGAATACGGGCTTGATCAGCAAACACGCTCTGATCACTGCTCCCCACATGATTCACTGGAAAGCTCCAGCAGTGGATCGCGGGGAAGACCAGGAATATGCGTGCAGAAAAGAGCATGAAAATGGAGGAATGGTGAGCGATAAGAGACACATTCTATTCCTTTAAGTCGAAAGCTGGACTGGAACAGACCTTCGCATCATACTCGGCCCTTCGGTCTTCAGTCTTCAATATCGGGTATCAGTATCAGGAAGTAGGCCCAATCTCTACCGCCTTCCCCCGCGGCATGCAAAAGTACTCTGCAAGTCGTTTGCGCCTTATCGTCGCATCGTTGTGGAGTAGAGTAAGAAGACGGAGAGAACGGCTGAATTTTGGATGTTTGAGGGAAGGTCGACGCTGCCACGCCTTGCTTGAGCTTCAAGGCATCTCTGCCCAGATACCGGTACCTTTTTCTATGATCACAGTCGCAAGCTCAAAAGTTCCCTGTTTTACTTGTTCTCTTTCTGCTTCGAGAGTTTTGCTCTTTCGTCCTTTTCGAGTAGGAAAACAACGACCCCCGTCATGATAAGGAACGCTGCAAATGCTAAAACCAGCATGGTGTCTTCCTCCACTAAGCCTGACTTAGCTCTCTCGGAGATGTCGATAAATACAAAGACCGTCGCAATCACATCCAATCCGAAGATGATAGCAGACTGAAGTAATGATTTCTTCTTGCTGAATTGGAAAACAACTATCACGCCGATAGTGGGCAAAGAGAATGACAGAAGGATAAAGAGCCAGGTACACAGCCGTTGAGCAGCAGCGATCTCATGATAAAAGAGTCTCATTTTGACGCGGGAATTTAGTCTCTTCGTGTGAGTGGTAGCAGTATGAGAGTGCCCCTTTTCAAGATTAAGGGGGTACCTGTGTCAGGGAGGATTTTATCTAACCCTCGTGCTCATGTGGGGAAGGTGGCATGGCACAGAATACCGCCCCTGGTGGTAGTAACCCATCACAGCATCAAGAGTCACGTTGTTGTGGAGTGTCCAAGGATGGCATAACATGGCTGTTGCGGCCACAGCGGTCGGTCTCTTTCGATCCTTTTTCTCGCACTGTCGGCCGTAACAAACATTCTTGGACACGTTGGCAGATGAGCAGTGTCGGTGCAACAAACAAACAACAACCAACACGGGGTGATAGAGGGGAGAGATACATTTTTAGCGCGTTTCACTAATGCTTAGGGGCTTTTGCTTGCATCTTTGTTCTATGTAGTCTTGGAGAAAATTGATCTGTGCAGGCAGCAACAACATGAAGTAGTTCAACATCCACAGAGCAGTTGCAGTATCACTTCAACCTGACGAAGGAAAAAGGCCCTGGGAGGGAAATTTGACGCTTCTTTGCTCCTTCGACCAAAGCAAAATCGCCTGCCATGACAACGGCGGCAGGGCAAGAGAGAGAGCCAGAAAGTGCCAACGCACTCGAGTCAGTCAAGCTGATTCAGCACTCTCAAGGACTGCTACATCGTTTCCTGGAGTATGCCGATCCAAGTCTACTGTCAACCGGTGATGGTGGTCCAACATTGCAGCAGCTCGACGTTCCGATCGCTGAATGGGACGTCATCTACTCGACTCCGCCTGCCTCTGCCACCGGCAAACACCTCGAGATCAAGCCTTCGATCGTGGTAAGATCACATCCTTCGGTTGGGGAGAACCTGTTCTCTGTGCAGTCTGTCGTCCCTGGTGTGAATGCGCGCCAATTCTGGTCACTGATGGCCAATGGAGAGAATAGAAAATTGTGGGACAGTACTGTGGAAACGACAGCAGTGCAGTATTGGGTCGCTGAAAAGATCCAACAGGATCGCAGCATATCGGACAATCGGAGAGATCAATACGTAGGGATAGCGAGGGACTTGTCTGCTCGCGTCGAGTTGCTGCGCTTTGGTTCAATGTGAGTGGTGGTGCATGCGTACACGGGGTCCGCTGAGTATTCTGCGCTGACCTGTCCTGCCCTTCAGCACATTCGTCGCCAATAAACGGGACATGGTCCTCCTGAGCATCGATACACAACTACCCTCGTCTGACGGCCGACTGCGACTCCTTTCCATAAGCACAAGCGTGGAAGATGCGAACAATCCTCCCAAAAAGGGCTACAATCGGTTTCAGTTGCAAATTGGCGGCTTCTTGGTGGAAGACTTGGGCAATTCAGTTAGCTCGAAGGAGCTGAGTGAGCCCGTCGGCATTCGAATAACACAGCTATCCGATCTAGGGGAGATGGCGTCGTGGGTGCCGTCGTCTATCATCAAGATGGTCGCTTCTACCTTGGTGCCGAGATCAGTGAACGCAATTGCCAAAGTGGCCGCCAGAATGAACGTGCCATCTGCTCTACTTCTACAAGAGTACGCAGGGTATGCCGGGGAAAACGAGTCCGAGATGGAAGAGCTTGGCGAATCGGGTGGAAAGTGGCAGCGTAGACGGCTGCTTCCTTCCGTCTGGTGTCCCTTGACATCTCCGGCTCTACCAGGTTGCGAAGCTGACTCCTCTTCTCCAAGGCCGTCGTGTCCTTTGCCAGAGGAAGAAAGGCTCTTGCCTGCTTTGATCAGACCGGATGAAGACTTCTCTGGTGTGCATGCTATGCAAATGATCCCTACTACCATTTTTGGAGGCGATCGCTACACGAGTGACGAGCTGAAGTGTGGAGACGAATCGATGAGTGGCGACTCTGTGTCTACCGCTCCTTCTAGTGTAGACTCGAGTGGGGAAGGCCTCTGTAGCCATGAAAAGACAGATTTGGCCGACCTCTCCTCGGCAGGAAGCGTTGAACACCACTCCGAACTACTATCAAGACATGCAAAAGCATTCAGCCGCATGAGTGAAGCTCAGAGGGAAACACAGAGAAGAGTCTCGATCATGCTTGTCACTGGTTCAGACGATCTTGCCATGGCTATTGCCCCCGGAGCTCGCAACAGCATGGCTTCTGTGACACAAATCATGGAAGCCAGTATCATCAGCATGCAGGCACAGATGGACGACGAAGATGACGAGAGGGAAGACCAAGATAGAGACACCTTCAGACGACATCTCAGCTCCTCTGCTTCGTCCATAGCGCCTCCGACGATCACGACGGCATACGTGGGTGGGAGGTTGGACGCTCCATCAGGAGACCTTAGTCGTCATGCCTTTGATTCCTCTACGGGTAACCTCGAGTGTAGTGGTGGTGCGGAAGCGAATTTCAAGATGCCGACAGTGGTAGCTTCAGCGACGGACGTCGCAACATGGACGACCAGCATTGCCACAATCCCTTACAATCTGGCCCTCCGCATTCTAATCTTGGCGTCATGGGCAGCCAGTCGACCAACGAGTCAAACGTCGTCGTCCATTGATGGGCTAGTAGGAGGGGATGAGGTGAAGAAAGAGGAGGCCTTGGTGAACAACGACGACCACGGAAGGGTAGGAGCTGCAGAGACCAGTAAACCCACCCTCAGCGCCCTCGACGTCACGAGATTAGCCTACTCGCAACGAAACCTCTTGAGAGAAAGCGCAAAGGAAAGACCCAGATCACACTATCGAGTGGATGACTCGAAATTGCATCCATTCCCTGACATCAATCAAGAGAATCTCCCTCCCGTAGGCATCGCCTCTCACATGCCCGCCAAGTTCATGGATTGTGAACCTGCAAGAAGCATTGCTCTACAGCCGCATCCACCTCAGCGAGGGGGAGGATGGTGGGCAGTCTTCTAGTCCGGGCTCGTCTCACTGTCCTCCTTGCCTCTCCGCCAGCACACGCTCTCACACACACACTCTCCTTTTATTCTCCGTCACTTGCAATTTGCCTTCTGCTTCTTCCTTGTCACGTATACCCTTCTCGGCCTAGTTCTAACGCCGTGCACTCAATCTATCAATAGCATGTATATATATATACCACTGTACTCAATACAACAAATGTCGCCACATCACCTGCTCGCTTCTTCCTTGGTGCCGGTGCTTTGACCTTCCTTGACAGCCCCCTCGGCAGCGTACAGGCTGGTGCCGATCACGCTGGTAGAGTGAATGGCGTTCCCGGCCGTCTTTCCCATGTCTTGCATGCTACCTCCTGCGCTTGTAGCCAACTCGTTTGCCTCTTCACCAAAGTTGTGCTTGATACCTAGCGAAGCAGACTCTTTGGCCGTGCTGTACAGCTCAGAAGCACTGCGGGGAAACAAAGAAGAAAAGACAGAAGGAGGTGTCAGTTCAATTGAGGGAAAGAAAGAGAAGTAAAGTCGCTGAAACTGACCCTTCTGCTACACCACTCGCCGCCTCGTTGATCGCTTTCCTCAAATCGCTCATGTCCTCGCCCTTCTCAGAATTCTGCGGTAGAGCAACAGACGACGACGATGATGACTTCGTGGGAGCATTGGAACTGCCAGTCACTCCCAGATTGTTCATGCCCTTCTTCAAGCCAGCGCCTGCACTTCCCGCTGCATTGGCCACAGCATTCGATGCGCCAAGAGCATACTGATAGACTGTACTACTACCGCTGCGGACCGATGCGGCATTGTCGTGCGTGCTCTTGCTGAACGTCATCGGGTCACTGCCCGCTGACGCAGTGCTGTAGATATGGCTGCTCCCTCCTCGTCAGCAATGGAAAACGTACACAACCTTCAGCGGGCAGAGAAAACTCACTCCTGCGTTCCGGCCTTGAGTCGGTTTGAATTGTCCCGTCCACTTTCTCTTGCACCTCTCATGATCTCATCGCCGGCCGCTCTGATCCCAGTCAGCAATAGACCCCTCTCGATTAAGATGTCCTCGAATTCATCTTGAACCGACTGTTTGACATTGCTCGGCAATACCAGCTTGACCTGGGTAGAAGTATCTCTGCTCAATTTAAAGTCAAAGCCATACTGCATGGGCTTGTCGACAAAGGTTCCAAAGACAGTTTCTTGATAGAGAGGAAATAACGTCTTGCCGACGAACGCAAGTAAGATTGGCGCTGGCGGTGTTGATGACGATGATATGCTTGTGGTGGGCGAGAGCGATGCAGTGGAATTGGTGGAAGAGTATGCTGATAGTGTTGTGGGTGAGTTGTTGTTCGACGGACTCGATGTAGGCGTTCCGGATCGAGCATGGGTGACCGTCGGAAGCTGAAGGATAAGATCACCTTTCGACAATGTCGTTTCCTTGCCGGCTATGATCTGCAATGCAACGCAGTCGGGTATAGTGTACGGAAGCCGACGATTGGAGCTGACCCTGCGAATGGGCTCCATGGTGGTGTTGGAAATGTGTATCTCACAAGCTGATCGGCGAGGTTGTCTAGCGTACCACCTCGAGCATGCAGATATGAAGGCAGTGAGGAGAGGAAAATGGGATAGTCAGAAGACAGGTACCAATCTCTGCACTGGAAGATCCACTTCTTTGGTGGGTGTCCCGTCCGAGAGAAGCACACTCTCACTCGACTCCGGTGTTCATTAAACGAATGTCATGCGACTTCTATCTTCATCTGCCTACGCCACTACACTTTGAGCGTCGGTAATTAGGTACTAATCGTTGAGCCACAGGCCCAATCAGTAAATCTGATCTTTCTGCATAGCAATACGATATGCCCATCTTGCCGGTGGATGTTACAATTCACTTCGTCCATGTCAGGCACTCCAACAATGCCCTTTCATAATGAAGACCGAAGGTTCAGTGACAAAGACAAGCACTGGAAAAAAGAACAAAAATGGCAAAAGGGACGAAACAATGTTGTCATCACAACGTCTTTTCGCGCTAAGCGGGTGAGCAGGAAAGTTAGCGGAGCTCAACTTCTCGCCACATCTGTTGTACGACACAATCTCGCAAGTCGGAAATCTAAAAAGTCCCCCCTTCTCTAATCGACCGAAGCCAAAGTTGTAAAGTCGATGTTTAATTAGTAGTGCCGATGTTTTTGTAATAAAGATCAGATTCGACGGGGAGTAAAATCATTGTATCGGGGCTCTTAATCTCCTTAAATTATCTTTCATATTGTGGAGTGAATTGAAACGGGGGCCACTTTTCATTCTCCCTTTCTTTGTTTTGTTTCCGCTTTTGCCTTGGGTTTTCTTCTCCGGGAGGAGGCGTGCCAAGGAAGTCCGAGCCTTGCCTTGCTGCACAGAAGCAGCACCCATTGTCTGACCGCCACCAAAGGGGAAAAGGGATGACGTCGTACATTTGTCCGCTTTCAGACACTTGTGCAGTGATTTAGCGTGAACGGAAAGGACCTTTGTTGATGGCACGGAAGAAGTAGTGATGAGAGCTGATTGTGACTTCAGAGGGAGACGGCATCACTCAATCAACAGTAGGTGACACGACTGACTCGATGATAATCTAGCAACTGTTCAGAACCTCCGTAGACTATTTCTAGACGTTGCGCTCTTGAGGAATGAGTGGGAGAGAGCGGAGCGTCAGAGGATATGTTCGAGAGGGACTTCCTTTGAAGATCATACTGTCACTAACAATTCGGGAATGCACGTTACCTCTTCTTCGTACTCTTCCTCGCTTGCACATGAAGCATTGAGCATGACACCCGCCTCCACCGTGTCGCTACTCTTCCGCAGCGATGTGTCTAATTGACCGCCACTTTTAAGGTGCTTCAATAGACCGATGATACGCAGATGCATCGTCTCATAGCGTGACGACAAGCCTCCGTATCGCAACTCTAGGACTTCCCATCCAAAGGGAGAATTCATTGACATCCACATTTGACGATGGTAATTAATCAGCTGCTTCAGGCACTTTCTTAATTCGCTCAATCGACTCCTTGGGTGATGACCACCTAATCTTTCCAGCTCGGTCCACTCATGGCTAAGATATGCATTATGAAGACGCAATCGGAGTCCACTCTTGAGCGATAGAACTTTGGCAAGAAGGTACGGCAATCGTAGTCGAGCATTGAAAGGATATTCAGAGAGTGAATTGGCAGGCGCAGACGATTGCTTTGCAGTATGTAGCCGACTGCCCAAGTAACTGGCTAGAGCCGTGTAATGCAACTCCAAGTCGATTCCATTAGCTTGCATAGTGGGCGAAACGAAACCAAAGGCCGGCTCCTCCCAGAGAAGCCATTTGGAGGTGTTTGGTGCGCTGATGCAGGACGGTGAGTAAGAGGTTCTTCTGCGCGGTCAAGTGTAGAGTCACCACTCACAAGTGTATACCGTCATCGATAGACTGCTTCTCCGGGTTCGCATCGTCCAAGCGGGAAGCCATGACGAAATCGTCAAAGTTGGCACCACAGATGCCATCAAAGGAAGCCTTTACCCGGGACATGTCTACTTCTTCGTCCTTTTCGTAACCATGCTCGGCGTAGTAAGACCAAGCAGGAAGAGAGGAGTACAAGTCTACCTCGTTCGCTTCATCGCCCCAAATTGTGAGAAAGACATGGTCGACGCCGCTAGTCTTTGCTTTACTTGCGTTCATGCTAGCTTTGCAAGTAGCAAAGGTGAACGGCAGTGCTGTCCAGAAGCGACTCCACGTCCAACTCCCAGCCGCCATCCAGGGACTCTTTCGGCCCAACTTCCAATGGCTTTCGATTCGACTGGTGTAACTCTGTTGAGATGTGTGATAGTAGTCCCAATACACCAGCTCCACGTTGTCAGGAATACCTTCGACTGAGGTAGTCGGTTGTGCAGAGTCATAATAGCCTAGTAGGGAGTTGTTGCGAGCATTCAAGCAAAAGAGCATGTCACTTTTCCGGTAAATAGAGAAGTTTGGATCCTTTGTAAGAGGCAATGCACAAGAGGGCTTTCGACTGTGCTCGCACGCTCGAGTTCACTCACCTCCAGATACATGGCCGCAGCCCTAGATCGACGCAGATCTTATTCACACGAGAGAGGTGATCGATGAAGATTCGAGTAGGCTCTTTGTAGTTTGCTTGCCCAAAGATGATATGGTATCGCCCGTGCCCCAACCCGTGCGCCTCATCCATTCCCAAATGTATCTTCTTCGATCGAAATGGTTCACTTGCAGATGTGATCATCTTCGCCAGCATTGTGTACGTTTCCGCTGAATCAGCCAGGAGAACTTCCGAAGTATCCCGCAAGTGTAGATACTGAGGCCACTGCAACATCTGCCCTAGATGGCCCAGTGTTTGTACTGTAGTTGATCAAGACAAGTGTGTGAGCTAAGCGCCCTGCCTTCTTTACTACCAGGCTACTACATCAGACCCACTGCAAGGAATCACCTCTATGCCTAGATGGTAAGCATAATCATCGATCTCCGTCAGCTGTGCCTGCGTGTAGCCACCTCGAAGATAGCCGAAGAATGGCTCTCCTTCAATCTTGTACGTGTCTTCGGTGTACAGTTGTCTGTGGGATTGAAGCTTCTTCAGTGTCAATTTGACCCCAGCATCCATCATCATACTTTCGGCTCACATCATGTTGTATCCCATCAAAGCCAGCTTCCGACAGAGAAAACGGACGCTTTCGACGAGTAAGACTCCATTCCGGCTGCAGTCTATCATTGTGCCCATGGTCGTGAAGTTAGCTCTTTGGCGGAGGGGCAATTTCCTCATCATCAGGCTTTCATCCAACGACCAGTCTCCTTGTCTTTTGTCCTTGCGAGTCTGCATGAGAGGATATCTGGTGGTGCCCAGTATGTGACCCAGTCCACGGAACGCCTCACAGGGTCTTGAATAGGCCACCTTGATGAGAAATGGCGAGTCTGTCTCAGTCGAGAAAGACGTAGACGAAGCAGAAACCTGCAGAGTACCGACGGAGTAAGCCTGTTCCTCGAAACTGAGATTTGATCGAATTGATGAGCGCAGTCCGACCATGACACTGTGGTACTCTCTGTGACTCACACTACGTTCCACCACCATATCTGTGAACGGTCACCATTCTTATCTTTAGCTGGCCTTAAGGCATTGTCGTCACCTTTCATCACAATGTTGTTTCTCGCTGAGTGATTAGCGAGCTCCTTGATGCCGTCATAGATGCCGGATGGTACACTTCCCTCAGGAATGAAGATGTGTATGCGAGGAGGGTTGTAGCTCACCTCTTGTTGGTCAGGTGGTGGTGCTGATGTCGCTGACGTGGGCTCTAGAGACGGTAGCGCTGGTACCTTCGCCAGAATGTCACCCTTTTCAGGTGGTCGAGCGGAGTCATACTGGGCAGCGAACATACTTTTAATAAGAAGAAGGACCTCGAGATGCTGATCCTCGTTCTACGGCACAAAGAAAGTGAACAGGCGGAATGGGGACACAGAAGAAACAAAGCTTGAGGCAAATTGTAGCTGGCCCGTGCTTTACGCCGTTCCTCGATGTTACGGGTCCATCTTGACGGAATTGGCACAGTGTTATAGTCGCGCTGCGATGCCTATTTCAGAATGTGGAACTGGTGAGACTCACCCGCATGCTGTCTAAGCTCCCTCTCTAGGTAAAATGGTCACTACCTTTATACCATATCGCTCTCCAGAGGCAGAGGACAATGGCGACGACAACGTAGGCTCATCATCTACGAACAGCGTAGCTTCTGTCATCTTAGCAATCCGTCCAAGTCAATCAAGGCGAAACGCTCTCCTACGTTTGATCAAGAACCAGGAGGGTCGAGAATCTATTCTGGTGAGCTGAAGCCAAGTAAGTAACACTTTCCTCACTGACAAGCATTTTGTTTTCTTGGTGATATCTACAGCGGCTCATGCAATCCATCTCGCTTCTCCTCTACACGACATCGACGAAGAAAGCGCGAAAGAAGCAGCTGCAATTGTTGACGGAAAGCATCTCGACGACTCTCAAATTCTTGCTCGTGGGCCGATGGCTTATGGAAGGGTCAAATGCAATCCAGGATCAGCTGCAACAGTCTACTAAAGGCATTATTGTGAGGGATGTCAATGGTCAAGAGCTGGATAAAGTAGAGATCGTTGGAGAGAAGCAAGAAAGAAGCTCCAGTGAAAATGAAGACGCAGTGAGCCCAGAAGAAAGTCAGCGGCAAGCAGTCAGTGCTTGGAAGCAGATGTTACAAGACGGAATAGGTTCTCTTTCCGAATACCTGGGAATAGGAGCAGATACGTGCGGTCTCTTGGCTTTCTTTGGAGGGTCAGGAATGCTATGGAATGTCGTAGGTGGAAAGATGGGGATCAGGAAACGAAGGGGACTGGAGCGAGTAGCTGTCTTGTGAGTGTGTGCAACAGAATAAAGGCGGAGACCTGGGTCCGTCTTCTCATGCACTACCTTTTTTCCCAGCCTCACATTCCTTTCCCTGCTCCTCACTTCGATCCACTTACGCTACTTGAGCAGCAGACAGTTGAGTCGTCTGCGCGCTGCTAATTATCGACTGCTTCGTCAAACAGATCAGATTCAGGTTTCCGACGCAAATATACTCCTTCAGGGCCATCAACTGCTACCTGAGCAGGTCTTGAGTGATGAAAAGCTATCACGCGATATTGCAAAAGAAGCGACTATTAGCAAGAAGCCAAAGTTGATTGAGCAAAACTTGAGGAGCATCGAACGCAAGGTGGTTTTGGAGAAGAAGAAATTGCAACACCTCAGATTGGAGAAGATTGCGATACGAAGTGATTTGATTTTCATTTTGGTGGAATTGATCTGGCCTCGTCATGATCACAGCAAGTTGGAGGGGTACACCGGCATCATGGCTTCCTTCTGCAGTATACTCCGACTCGCAGGGGAGTCTCGATGGAGACCATGATGATGATGAGGCTCCTACGTAGCATCCTCTGCATGGACCCGATGCCACGCATTGAAACGTACTACATACCCAGTGTCCTTAGTCGCTTAATACCATCTAGTTCAAGTCTTTGCTGTGTCCAGTCCACCATGGGTGTAGAGCCTAACACCTTCTCGTAGAAGGCGATACTAGGTCTGAAGGGGGGACATTTGACTTCAGAAGATAGTCCAACGAGCTCGCCGTCGCCTTTGCTCCTGTATAAAGAGACTCACTCGTTCCAATTCAAAACTTGCCAGTCCATTCGCATGCATCCTTTTTCCTCTGCAACCTTGCCTAGAGCTCTGTAGAAGGAACAGACGGTTTCAGAATCATGTCTCACCAGTTAGCAAGTCATGAATACCCACCGGAACAATGCCTTGCCCGCTCCCTTGTTGCGCACAGAGGGGTCGACGTATAGATCTTCCAAGAATAATGAAGGCTGTAGAGAAGCTCTTGTGTGAGCATGTACTTTCTCCTTCATCTCGAAGGCAAAGCTCACCTTGCACGTCCAGGTAGAGAAGGAGAAGTAATACTGGGCAGAGCAAATACCCTTAGATGAGATACAAACATTGATCCGTCGCTTCTGAGTGCCTTCCGTACTAGCTTACCAAGGCCATCCCGATCGCTTTATTTCCCTGATTTACATCCTCGCAGACGAGGGCATGTGCGTATTCTTTCTCGAAAAGATTCTTCTTCATCTAATCATAGCATGAAAGAGAATATGTCGCATCCATCAGAAGCCATTTGGGCACCAAGAGGGGCAGCACCCGGTATAGCTAGTTACTCACCAACTCCGGAGTAGCTTTGGCCTGATCTGGCTCCTTCTCGTATGTGGCTAGGTCTTGGATCTGATAAATCAAGGAAAAGCAGGCCTCGTTAAATTCCAAAAGTGTGACAAATGTGATAATCTCCACTGAACTCACAAAACCTATGAGGGTGGGGATGTCAGCCTCGATGGCCGGACGTACATGTACGGAGAGGGTAGATGAAGACATGTATGCAGGTCAGAATCGAGAGGAGTCGAGAGAAGGAAGAGTCGCTGTGTGCAAAACGCGGGGGGAAAATGGACGAGGAATTTAATTCTTTCCCCCCGCGTCGAGGACAGGGAAAGTGTTTGGTGCCATGTATCCAGCACCTCTTCTTTACTGTCTGTGGTGATGTTGATGTCTATATGTATATGATCATGATGTGATGTTGCTATGATTTACAAGTACAGGCTAGCTTAGTGTCCTCACGTCTGTGATCTTACTCCACTCTGCCTTTCTTCTCTGAAACGATGCGACTGCTCTTGACACCGATAGGGTAGGATTGAGCGTTTCCACTCGCATCAATCGAAAGATTTATCTTGGCGTGCCTCAGTCGCTCCTTTGAGTGATCTTCGCTGACTAGACGACTGTGCTTGGCATATTGGATTTGTGATGTCGGCAGCGAAAGAGTGGTGTCCCCTTTCCCATTCCAGTAGTATACATACTGTCGAGTAGAATAGGTCAGGTAAGTGAGGGGGGATCCTAGCAAGTACTCGGCGACACCTCTTCTCTCTAATTCATTCCTCACCTGCACAGCAATGACCGCGTTCAGCACACTTGCCAGCCCAAAACCAGTCCCCAGAAGCCAGTCTCCTGTCTCCACTACTGTGGTGTACACTCGTGCGATGGTTCCCAACAATTGGGCAAAGACGACCACAGCACTCAGCTGACCCGGTTCTTTGTTGCGATGCAGCTCCACAATCTGTGGTAATTTGCTGACCAGGCTGATAGGAATGGAGAGGGCTTGCAACACCGCAAGAAGTGGAGGCGGGCACAAAAAGAAGAGAAAGATGCTGGAGATGACCATGGCCGTACCAGCGAGCAAGACTGGCCGCAAGGAATGTGAGGTGCTGAAAGGCAGACGTACAGATGATCCTGCCGAGGTCAGCAGGCCTCCTTGTCGACTCCCCTTTGGACTGTACCAGATGATCAGAAGAGTGATGATCATATTTTGCACTGTCAAGCTTGCATTCTCTCCATAGGTGCTAAAGGGTAACTCTTTTCGGTAGGCATACGCAAGGCTAATGTCGTAGGCTACTACTTCCAAGCTATACATTGTGAGCGAGATCCCCCTAGCAGACGAATGTCGAATGATCTTGTCTATCTGCGGGATCTTTAGGATACTGCCAAATAAGATTATCCCAATGCCCAATCCCTTCGATAGAGCCAATCTAAGGCAAACGATTGTGGGATCGACATTATAAATGAGGGTAGTGTAGCATTCCGAGCCGAGTATTAGAGCGCCAAGCGACGAGATTGGCGCAGGGAAATTGTGTGTGATTGATTGAAGACCATTCCGCAGCATCTAGGCTGCTTGTAAAAAGGCGCACAGAAGTGGTATGCCCGAGCAGTGCAGCCAAAATCAGCAGGTCGTTGTTGTGACAAGGAAAAGGAACACTCGACATCGCAACGCAATCTATAATTAGAGTGCGGGAATCTAGTGAGAAGAACAACGCGGTTCAAGGCTTATGTAAGGTCGGAGGGAGCATGTCGCCCTCTTTGAACTGTTTGTGAATGACTGTACAGGGGTTGAGTGTATCAGAAGCAATAGAGCCACAAGTGACGTTTCAACACTGACTGCTTCACTACTGGTCTTTTTAGTAATCAAGGCCCTGGCGAAGAACTGGGGACAGAGGCGCTATGACAGACCGAGGGTAGAGCGTTTTTCCTCTATCAAAGGCACGTTATATTTCTCATCAGAGTCTCTTTCATCAGAATGTTTCCTCGTTGCTGGGCTTGTAAAGTAATGAGAAGGGGGACATCGCAGCCTGACATATCAATTCTGTGCTTACTTCTTCATCTCCTTACTTCCTTCCGGGCTCGACTGTCTCTCCAACGCTTCCTTCTTACGTTTAATTCGCAAGGCTTTTCTTCTATCGTTTCGATCGCTCTGGTCTCCTATAGCTTCCCTTGTCCAGATGCTTTGATGGTTCATCGCTGGCCTCGGAAATGGGAATCCCATCTTCCGAAGCTTCATATGCGACGACATGTACCGCTTCCTTTCCCCGCTGCCCATCTCTCCCAGGATTTCGTCCGAATTGAACCTGGTGGTATGACGGAACCAAGCTTTTCGCTGTTGTTCACTCAACGTACCAAAATCAACTAGACTTGTTGGTTCTACCTCCATTCTACGAGTGTCAGGAGGCCATGCTTTCCCCTCCATACCGTGCTTTCCACACGCTTCTGTAGCTTCAGCGGACTTTTGCAATTTCTTGTGCAGGACCATCAGGGCGTTCAACCATCGCTGCTTGTCGTCATTGCTCATGACGTTGAATTGCTGTATAGTGACCATGCGCTTGACACCGAGCATTCTAGGTAGGGCGACTTCTTCAGTAGTACTACTTTGACTCGTCCTTCTTTTCTTTAGACTCGTCTGTCGCCTCTTCTCCAACCTAACAGCATACAGCAGTTCTTTCGCTAGGCTATCTCCCTTGGATCTATCTGGATCGATAAGGTTCATCCATTGCTCAAAGCGCTCATTTGCGTCACTCGTATCGAATTCTTTTCCCACTTCCTGCCATTTCGAGCTGGACGGGCCGGAAGGGGAGAAAGCCAGCGCATCCGTATTTGCATTCGTCTCTAGCGTAGACGCAGATGTTCCCTCCTGGAGTTGCAATCCCTTCATGCGATCGAACGTCGAGTCGTGTGCATTGTACTGACTCGTGGGTGCCTGTATAGAGATTTGATGGCAATCACTACCGTCCATCTCGCTCGTGGTGTGAAAGTATTCTTTTGAAGACGATCCTGGTGTTTCCATAAAGATCCAATTCAGGACATTGTCAGGATTTGCTTCATCCGAAGGCCAGACATCTTTGCCTGATGAGATATGCGGCGTCAGTCTAGTCTGTGCAAGTTGTCAATTTACGTCGTTCTCACCTCGTGGCTCCCTTTTCATGGGAAAGGCATTCGTTAAGACCGTCGTCACGGCCAGCATGACGATGACCAGCATCTTTCGACGCCCGTTCATGGGTTTTGGAATTTGAAAGGCTTTCTATAGTGGCGAATGTGAGACTGGGATGACGAGGAAGTCGGTGAGGACAACGCGGCAAAGACGTGAACTGACCAGCACATTACTTTTCTGATTAGTTGCAACCACTACGCCGAGGGTCTTTTGCATCACCGAGCCAAGCCCTAGAGCGCACTACAGGCGAGGAAACGAGGACGCAGGCTGACGCTATTGATCACGTTGGAGGACCGACATCCGCCCCTTTTGAACTCGCCACTTTCTTCTGCTTGAAGCTATTCAATTTAGCCAACATCTTTCTGTCTTCGTTGTTCCGCTCTCTTGCTCGCTTGTGATCTTCTAGCGTGAGTATTCTTTGGTCGTGGCACCTACCAGGTTCGGGCAAGGGTATTCCCATATTTCGAAGCGCAAGATGAGATCGTGTGTACTCTATCCTTTCTAGATCTTCGTGCCTTCCTAGCACTATCATAGTATTGAACCTTCTTTGGTGAGCAGCCATAGCGTCCTTCTGCTCATGTGACAGGCACTGCATCTGGTCCGCTGTCAAGTGCTCCAGCTCTGATCTTCGTTTAGACAGTGACCAGATTTCTGTGCCAGACGGGTGTTGAGTTTTTTTCTGATTCTCGTTGCATTTTAGAAGATTCAGAGCATTCTCCCACTTCTTTTGTTCGTCACTTCCCATCCACTTGAACTCCTCGACGGAAGCTATATGCCTGAGACCTGTCAGTAGGGGAAGCTGTATGTCTTCTCTGTTCTTTTTCGCTTTCATCTTGTTCTTATACCTCTCGAAAGCGACCACATCGACTAATTTCCCGAATAGAATAGCTGCGTTGTCTTCATTGTAATTGAGGCTGTCTATCAGACGTTGATAGTGATCGAGCGCAATCATCTCTGTCATCTTCTTATCATCGATTTGATGCGAGGTTGAGGCTTGATCCGGGAGTGCTTGCTTTGAAGGTTGTTGATCATCGTGTCGGGAAGGGGACTGAGAGGAATGACGTGTGATGTCTCTTCCCTCCTCGAATCGGTAATGGCGGTCATCATCTGCCACGGCGTAAGTGGCACGCTCATACGTCGGGTACGAGCATGTGATTTTAGGGTTGGTGATCCACCTCAAGACATCTTCAGCATCCGCATCGTCAGGCGGCCAGACATCTTGATGAAGTTGCGAAGTAAGGGACCCTTCGTTTGTGTAACCGCTGGATCCTTCGTGAAGTGCAGGCAAGGAGCTGCGACTCTTACCTTTGTCGTGCAGATTCATAGGAGAGCCACCAACGACAGTCAAGAGCACGCAAACGACAGAGATGGCCTTTGCCAAGCCGTCGATGAAGATCATCGCTGCGCCAGATTGCTTTGTGTTGGGGGCTTGTGAGGCGCAGATCACTCATGCGTGACTTACAATACGCACAAAGGAGGAGTCGGACCAGGGAGTGTCAGTTGAAGAGAGGCAAAGCCTGGTATGCATGAATGCACAACTATACTGTGCTTTGACTTTCTCGACGAGTGTTTTCCGCACCGAAAGGATCAGCAAAGCAGGACCGGTAGCTTACCGACGGACGCCCTGAGCTGTGGAATGAGCTACAGTCAACATATGATAGTCCTCTCCACGTCACTGAATGACTGCAGAGGAGGCAAGAGTGGGTGTATTGGGATGTATTGCAGAAAAGGATTTATGAAGGCCAGCATCGCGCTTTGTGCCACACGCTAAGGGAGAAGCTCAAGGAAGCACTGCGACATCCGGTGTAGATGGCACCGCTCTTATGGAGTCGCATCTCACTCTACAGAAGAAGAAGTGTCACCCTTGCCTCTGACCAACTCCAGCCGTGCCTGTCTATTTGCCTTCTTCCTCTTCATCACTTCTTTGACCGATTGAAAAGTCACGGGACGAATGCCAGAACACGGCTCAGGAAACGGCACTCCTTTTTTACGAAGTCGGAGGTGTGCATGCATGTATCTATCCCTTTGATCCGACTTCAAGGGCCCTAGTTCATCATCTGGCTTCCACAGCTTTCGATGCTGTTCCAACTTGATTTGCAGCTCCCTCGGCAAATCATTCACTACCATTCCATTCGGGAGCGTCTCTACCTCTTTGTGGAGTGCATTGGGAGGCCAGAGTGTTCCCTCAATGACTCCTTCGTTCCGAGCCGCCTCTTCCAATCGCTCGTGTGTCAGCAGAATAGCATTGATAAAGTTTTTCTGCTTTTCTGATCGCATTAGAGCGAATTCAACTGACGTTGGAAGCCTACCACAAGAGCCAATGTAGTAAGGAAGGTCACCAGTCCTGCATTCAATCTTTCCACCACCTTTGCAGGCAATCTTCTTGCTTTCCCTGTATCTCTGCCTCGTCATACCAACTGCTGCTCCGATATCTTCATAGCTTATTGTGTAAGGCGTTCCGTCAGGCAGAGTGATATCTAGCAGATCGACAAAGGATGGCATCATCTGCTTGTTAGTCGTGTGTAGTCGATGCTTCTCTTGCGAATCGAGCGCAATAGGTCTTGCTAGAGTAGACCCGAGTGCGTCTATTCTCTCTGCCTGTCTTAGAATGTCTTCTTGGTCCTGAAGACGGTAATTCTTTCTCCTCATACTACTCTGACCTTGACTGTTGTCAAAGATCTTTGCCGAACTCGCTGAAGACTGCCTTGCTTGCTCCTCTTCCCCTTGGACAAAAAGCGCTTTGCCTTTGTCTTTGTGATTCACATTTGTCCGAGAAAGTTGGGCTCGTTCTGGTCTCGATGGCATAGGATGATGGTAAGCCAAGGAATAACCTCCCTCCATTGCTTTGCCAGTGTTTAAGTGTGATACGATTGGCGAGAAGGTGCTAGATTGATGAGATCCGTATCGAGAAGATGCCGAAGAGAGGTACAAGTTCGTGTCCGGCGTGTGCCGGTCAACATTGATGTGAGGGTAGCTAGAGAGGACTAGCGAGGTTGATGGACCTACCTGCTCGTTGATCTCCGGCCTGCCACTTTCCTCTACTCGCCGCCTGCTTTCAAGGGATCCCAACAAGTCCCGAGTGATTGCACCTGCTGGAATAGCAGCGCTGAAGTGCACAAAGGCTCCCAGCCAGAACACAACAGTTTCGAAAGTTTTCATCGTGGAGAGGAAGAAGAAAGGAAGAATCAGAGAAGAATTCAGTCTGATAAGCAGTGCATGAGCAATCCTTCGCGCTTCGCTCGGTTCGGTCAGTTGGAAGCGCCCTTCTTCTCAGCCTGACTCGGGATCGAATGTATTCTCTCGCCTTCCCTCATGTGCGCTACCGACATCTACTGCCATGTACACGATATTACAAGTCAAGGCTGAATTTATCGCCTACCATCTTCTCGTACACGGCGTCATCCGGCTTCGACTTCCTCCTACCCCAATTTCTTTCCTCCTGCCGCTTTGCGCCGAGACCTCTTCTCTTCGAAGCTCTTGAGCGTCAATGCTGCTGGACCAGAATGCGGTTCTCGCAACGGGATGCCCAATTCTCGAAGATTGTGATGCGATCTCATGTAGTTGACCCTGTCTCTCGTCTTTGGCTTTCCCACCGGTCCGTTGGGATCGAAGCGGCCTCTATGGTCTTCCAGTGCTTCTCGCTGCTCGAGCGTGAGTTGATCCTCCTTCATATCGTTCTGGAGTATCTCTGCTTCGCTTCGAAGCATCGTACTCGGCCAAGCTTTTCCGGAGTCCATTCTGCTTTCACGCTCCTCCTCCTGGTGTAGACATTCATTCGTCACTCGCAAGGCGTTGAGCCACCTCAGTTGCTCTGCTTCACCCATGCAACTATAAGCCAAGCTACTGGGAACTTCCTTGAGGTGATACAGCTTGGGCAGTTGATCGACGCTTGTGACGTATGCAGCTACACGAGGAACACCCTTTCGATACTTCAGTCTGTACTTAGTCAGTCTGACGGCTGTAGAGACTTCCTTCATGGACAGAGCTCTCCTTGTGCCTTCTAGTCCGTGATACACGAGGAGATCTTCATATTCTGATCGGAAGTGAGTCCCTCGCATCGACGATCCTGCTCCGCCCTTTTCATCCGACACACATTCCGGAAAGGAGAAACCGTCGACAGAATTTGCTTTGTACTGCTCCTCTACGTCTTCTGTCGGTTCTTTGTCAGCTCTTTGCCGTGATTGTCGTTCTGTCTCGATATGATCACGATGTATGGCGTTGTACGGGTGCCATTGAGAGACGTCCTGGTGATTGGTAGGACAGTGTCTGCCTCTTTCCAGACGAATATCTCGATTTGACTTGGTTATTTCTACTGGCCGTCGTCCGAGTTCTCCATCTTCCACAGCAATATACTTCCCTCTAGCGTGACAGGACATGGGAGAGCTCAAGATCGGGTCAGTACCTATCACATTCGATGAAGAGCTTGCGGAAACGTCGATGAGATCGACGGCATTCCTGTGCTTCATTGTACTTATCACATCAAGTGTGGGCTGATCCGACTGTGGTGGTAAGTCCGATGGTCGCACTGGGAAGGCGCTGACGAGAAAAGTGATGGCGCGCAACGCCGTGAGGATCGTTAGTATGTTCCTCATGAAAATTTGTGCTTATACTCAAGGGTCGACCAAGTAGGAGTCACTAGACAGCAGTAGCGCAGATTGCCAAACGAGGAAAGGAGAAGAGAAAGGGAATGGAGGGAGAAGGGCAAGAACGTGAGCAGGAGCGATAAATTGTGTTCGGATGTCTCGGCTGGCGTTATCGTAAAGGTCACTTTGATAGGCGCCGACCAGTCCTGACTCAAGGGGAGAGGAGCGATAAGCTGCAATTTCGGCACTAGGGTCCACGTTCCTCAAGGAGACAGGCAAGGGTTGATCATGCTATCGGAATGACTGTCTATGTACAAGCACGCAATTCTCTTTAGGCTGAAGGGGAGTACTATTGAAGTGCAAGGATACTTTATTCAACGGTGAAGCAGCTATTCGGCTGACTTTCTCTTGCCCCACTCGATCCGCTTCTTTAATAATTTGCGATTGGTCTTTTCTATATAGGAAGCAATCGAATAGTGATCTCGACCTTTTTGAGGCACCGGCCAAGGAACTTTAAAGTGTCGAATATTGAGGTGAGAGTCCATGTAGCTCCTTCGCGCGGATGTGTTTGCTTTTCCGAGCATTTCATGGGAAGGGAACTTTGCACGATGCGATGCTATGGCCGCTCTCTGGGAGGGTAAGAGCATTTCTTCAGTCCATCCGTCTGGCAACACCTCCACCCCGCTGCGCAATGCATCCTCTCTCCACATCGCCGCTCCCACACTCTCGCGTGCTTCGAGCTCCAGTTGTTCTTTTGTGATGGCAAATGCAGTCATCCACTTTTGTCTTTCGCCTGGGTCCATGGCTTCCAACATGGCTTGAGAAGGGATTCGAGCGGCGCGTCTCCTTAAGGATGGGAGCTGGCTATTGTCTGTTACGCCGTGTTCCTTCAATCGTGCTATCTGTAGCCTTGCTCCATTCAACAACCTACTCTTTGTGATTCCGAGCACGGCACGAACGTCTTCGTAGCTCATCATGTGGCTTTTCCCGTCTGCACCCGTGTAGGCAAGGAGCGAGTCTGTTCCATGGGGTACAGTGGCATCGGCAGATCGACCAAGTTGCAGTTGCGAATCTCTCTTGCTCCGTACGGGTACCTCTGTGTACTCTGTGGGCTTGCGCTGCAGCATGTGAGAGGAGATGTCGTCTTGCCGGGCTTCCATGCTCTCGCTTTGCGCATCGTACCGCGGCAACGAAGATGTAGATACACCGTGAAGAATGGCATCACGCTGATCATTCTGAGGAGGCAAAACGACAAAAGACATTTGTGGGTGATTTTCCCACCTTTGCCCTGAAGCATCTCGGTGAGGAGAGGGAGCAGAGTAGTATCTTTGACTCTCGCCGGGCTGACGTAGGGATAGATCCAAGGCCGTATCCTGACCGCGAATGTTCCACTCCGATGGAAGAGATTGGTGGGAAGGGTGCTGAAGAGACAGCGAAGTATCGACGTGGTACCCGTGATCACTCAGTGATAGATCAGTCACACTCCAAGACGGATACGAAAGAGGTTGATCGCCAGCATCATGATGAGGACCCTGCGAGGAAGATCCTAGGAAGTCGTATTTCTTGGTTTCGTAGTTTTCTGTCCCCCTACCAAAGCCGTGGTAAGGGTCCATTGGATGCCCATGGGCTGCGTATGCGATGAGCAGAAGAATTGCCACAAACTTACTCATACTGCGCATCTTGTCCCACTTTCGCTGCAACCTCGTCGAGTAATCCTGGTGTTTGAAGGAGAAGAAGGAGTTGGTAAATTCGAAAGTGAGCTGAGGATGTGTGTCCTTGCAAAGGCGTAAAAGCACACTTGATCATTGCACGCGGCGCACCGACAGTCGCACCGAGCTGCACCCTGTCCTTCACCTTTGCGACACGATGGAACGTTCCTTTCGGGCAAACAACACCGCATGACAGTGCATCTCCACACTCCGAAAAAGGATGCTATGCTGCTACGAAGCGATCAAGATCGACATACTCCTCCCTTTCGATCTTTAGTGGTGCGCAGATGGTAGTCATCCTTGATGCAAGCGTGATAGGGCGTGTACACGCTGCTCATCGTCCTCGGAGTCTTGCCCTCCTCTTGCCTTTCCCACCTTTCCTTTTCGAGCAAGCACTTTTGCCCATTTCCTCATCTTTCTCTCTTTGAATACCTCGAGAGTGGCTGGAGCGTGACCTATGTGAGGCCGAGGCCACGGAAAGCCTAGCCGCCGAAGGTTGGAATGCGAGTCCATGTACTTTTCTCGTTCGGGAGTGCCTACTTCTCCAATCGCTCCTTCTAGATCAAATCGCTGTCGATGGTTCCGTAGTGCATTCATTTGCTTTGTGGTGTAGTATCGCTTGTCAACTAGAACGTCTGGTTCCAACTTACGACGAAGAAGCGTGGCTGGCCAGGGCTTATCGTTCCATTCTTCTTGAGTTAGTGGATCTCTCAGTGCTGAATGTGTCAGGGAGATTGCATTCTCCCACTTCACTTGTTCATCCTGTGACATGGTCAAGTACTTGATGATGTTGGGTAGCCTGGTAAGCCCTATCATGTCGGGGAGCGCAGGGTGGTCTAATGCCTTCGAGGTCTTGTGCGTCCGTCTGTTGATTGTTCTCCTTCGATGCTTCTCGAGCCCTACTGCAAGTTTCACTTCCTCGAATGTGAGAAGCCGCTCTGATCCATCCGGGTCGACATGCCTCAGCAGTGACGTCAGGTAGTCGGTGCACTTCACTTGCTTAGCTGCATCCAGATATGAGGACGGTCGAGGGCCTCTAGCCGATCCTCTACTCATCGCGCTGCCTGAACCCTCTCCGTCATCAGTTGCGACTCCCTTCCCCTTTATCCGTGTCAGAGTACCAGCATGCTCAAGCTCCAAGTCTGGCGGCACTTCAAGCCAAGAATTGCGAAGAAAGACAGGTGACGACGAGGACTTCCGATCGACTTGACTTTGGAAATTCTCAGTGTCATTGACTTGCGATGGCAACGTGATCGCTCTACTCGGAACAGGACGCCACACACCATACTCTACACCGCCAGGACCGAAACCTTCTCTTCTTGGATTGCGTGCGGTGGCAGACAAAGAAGAAGAAGAAGAAGGAGATCCTTGTGTAAGATTGTCACGCCGTTTGCCATCTACTGCCTCTGCTCTTGTGACATACGACGTGGCTTGCGATGTGTACGAGGTGAGGAGGTTCTCATTAGGCGCGGCAGTGGCGAATGCCCAGTCGATAAAACTTTCGTCATCCCGCATTCCTTGCTTTGGATCATACGGACCAGATGCACGGTAGCAGTCTCTAGCCTCATATACGTGGCCAGCATCCTTGCTCCCACTCGGGCAATACTCACTGTGCGAGAAAAAGTTCATCGGTGATCCTGATGTGTAGGTCGTTGCAAAGAGCAGGACAATACTGCCACCTGCAAGGACGTTGATCATCATGTCGCGGTGGACTCCCATTTCTCGTCGAGGTGCGGAGAGAGAGAGAGATACGAGGAAGCACTAAGAAGAAGAAGAGAAGAAACTGTTTTTTGCTCACTGATAAGACCGAGTTACGCCTCGCTCAACAGTGACCGAAGTGCTGCTTGAATCGATCTGCGTCTGCCCTCGTGCTACCGAACTATCATGCTTCAAGGGGCCGTGTAAGCTACTCCACGGATGACACAGTCTTTCCGACATATTTCGCTACAATCAAATTGCAGAAGGCGTCACAGTCTCTACACTTTTCAGTCCTTTCCCCCACGCAAGAACGGCCCGTTACACGCCAAGAATAAATTCAAAGACGCATCTTGATCGTAATCACCTGGAAAGGCTTAAAGTCTAGGCCGATTTGCTTCTTGTCTTCGCCGCTCTTCTCGTCAATCAACGTCCAAAAGTCAACATCTGTAGCGACGTCTTCCTCGTCGTCTTCCAGAAGGTTGGTGATCTTGACTTCCTTGATGGGCAGCGAGGTGGACAAGACGACGTGGGTGTGGCTGCCAAGTGACTGTGCAAGCGGGGAAAATAAAAACATCAGCGCTGATCGAGTGATGGAATTGACCATGCACTCTTCTCTAAATAATTCACCTCGTACATTCGCACCACCACGCCCATTCCAGCCTTTGTTGCTCCTTCGCCGTGGTACTCAAAGTCTTCCTCTGCTCGCTTAATCGTGTCCAAGATGACTGCTCCCGTCTTGGGTGAGTCCAGCTGAATTGGCATCTTCATTCCTTGGCGAGATTGAACGGCGAGAGGAGCATTGAAAGCCCTTGCGACGTGCACAACGTCTGACGCTTCCAACGAGTTGATGTGTGGGTACATGGCAAAGGAGAAGGAATGCTTTCCTTCGTCTTGATGCGCATCTGGGTTCGTAGCTGCCTTGAGAAGCGAGATCCGCATCAAGCTTCCCTCCACGCTGTACCCGTATTTGCAGTCAGTCAACAAGGCCAAGCCAAGCATCGATTCAGACAAGTCAGAGAACTTGTGGCCGCAAACTTCAAACTTGGCAGCATCCCAGGAGGTATTGCGTGCAGTCGGTCGCTTGGTGATACCAAATTGAGTCTCGTATGAAGCGCTGTCCGATCGCAAGATAGTAGGAACCTCGAAGCGCAAGAACTTGTGCTTCTCTTGCCAATCCACGTCTGCATCAAATCGAATCAAAGAGCGAGCGTCCTTAGGCTTTGCTGTCATGCAAGAGGCAGGAAGAGCATCCAACGTCACGCGCAAGGTGACTTTGCTGGAGGAGAAGTTCGCTTGCAACTCGAGCACCGATCTCCAGGGACCGACTTCAGACACTCGTACACTGTCGAATTTGATCTCTTCATCCGTCTGGTAAGAGTAGATTTCCGTCTCCCAGGCATCGTACTGTGGTGGATAATCTTGACACATGGACAGACCTGCCGTTCTTCCAGGCTGAATCAACTCTCTCCATACATCGTCGTACGCCAATACTTGCACGCTTGTGATGCGTCCGTGATCGATCGAAAAGTCGACGGTGTTATTGCTGATCTTGTAGCAATTGTGAGCCGTTTGGGTGACCGACACGGCCTCTACGTTGCGCATGACGGAAGTAGGAGAAGGTGCAAGTCGGGCTTGTCCAGTTCCTTCCTTGTCGTGAAGTAAGAGGAGGACATCACTTTGACTTTGCTGAACAGCTTTACTGGCCAGGTAAGCACCGTGCTGCGATGAGGAAGTGAGCTCATGAGGGATAGACACCAATTCCATTCGAGGCACGCCCAACGTGTTGATGGCCTGAATCTCATCTCCAAAGGTGTACGATGCCAGATCACCCTCCACCCCCTGAATGGCTTGCTTTATCAGCTTTTCTCCCTTCTTTGCAATCTCTGCATAGGCGAGTTCAGCGTCGTTGTAGACCATTCGGATAGATGATCCAGGCAGGACATCATGGAATTGATTGAGTAGAAGCGGCTCCCACAGATCGTCGATTTGATCTTTCGGGTAGGAATAGCCTTTACTGTTGGTGATACTGGCGAGGGTGGAGATCCACTCCAACTGCGACATCATAATTTCTAGCTTTCTGTTCCACTTCTTGATGCTGCCGTGACTGGTGTAGACACCTCGATGAAATTCAAGGTAGATCTCCCCGTTCCACGTCGACAGAAGTTCTCCATTCTCTGTACTCTTCCGAACGTTTTCAAAAAAGTCTAAAGGAGTCCTTCCCGAGTGCACCTTTGGCATGTCTGTGTATCCGTTATTGTAGACTGCTCTCGCTCTTCGAAGAGCTTCCAAGTTTGCCTGACTGGGACCACCTCCACCGTCTCCTCGACCGTACAAGAGCATAGCAGTAGGCTGCACACCGAGATCTTGATTATTGTACACACCCCTTCGGATGTCATCCACGCCACACATGCTGTCGTAGTTGTTCACTGGAGTCATGTGTGTGATGATCTGTGTTCCGTCCAGACCGGCCCACATCATGGTGTTGTGCGGGAAACGGTTGATATTACTCCATCCTAGCTTTTGAGTGAAAAAGTAGTCTGCTCCTGAATTACGAGCAATCTGAGGAATTTGACTGTTGTAACCGAAGGTGTCAGGCAGCCAAAAGACACTGCATCGTTTGCCGAAACGGCTCTTGAAGAAACGTTGACCGTACAAGAACTGACGGACAAACGCTTCTCCACTCGGCAAATTGGCATCGTTCTCGACCCAGGTGCCTCCAATGGGTATGAAACGACCCTCGGCCACGTACTTTTGCACCTTCTTGAACAACTTGGGGTACAGAGTTTCAAGCCAGGCGTACTGTTGTGCCGTGCTTGCGGTGAATTTGTACTCGGGATAGCGATCCATCAAGTCCAACTGTGTGCTCCAAGAACGAGCGACTTTCTGTTGCGTAGCGGAAAAGGGCCATAACCAAGCACTATCGATGTGTGTGTGTCCAATCGCCCACAGCTTGTAATCATCCTTCTGTCCAAAAGCATCGCCTTCCTCGAACAGCTTCGATCCCTTTTCAGACCATCCTTTTCCCAAGACTTGCTCTGCAATCTTACGGCATTTCGCAATCGTGGACAAGTCGTTGTTCCGAAAGGTGTCTTGGATTTTGTGAGCAACCCACAATGCTTTATTTTGCAGTATAGAATCTTTCGGCATCTCCCGAACGCAGCCTTGAAGTAAGATGAAGTCCCACATCAACTGCCAAGCCTCCGGTCTCTTTACCACGATATCAGCCGAATTCAGATCGAAGTAGCGATTAGGGTCTGGATCGCCCTCGAGGGGACTGGGTACGCCGAAGAGACCATTGCAGGTGACCCTGTGTAGATGCAGTGGGGTCAGTGAATGTTGGGGATCATTTCTCAAATAAGGGGTGACCGCACCACTCACTCAATGTAGAGAGTCACACCATTACGCATCTTCTTGTTCAGGGGAAAGTCAACACGACGAGAGTCGGAACCTCCTGTGATGCCTTGCAATGGTAGGCCATCCTCGCTAAAGAACATAGCCTGCATTTAATGACGGCGTCAGTACTTGCTTGAGCCTCGCCCGCTCGAACGGGAAGTTTTCTTTAACGTAACTCACCTCGCAGCTTGGATCAAACTCGACTTGAACACTCTCCTTTTCAAGCCAGTCCTTGGGCACTCCCTTGACTACTAATTTGACCCAGTGATTAGTCCTGTGTGTCAATGACATTGTGTGAGGAGTATTCCTTATGCTGCTACTGGCAGTGCACAACGCGAGCCAACTCACCAACTTGGTCCAAATCTGTAGCCCTTCTTGACTGGGGTATACTTCTGCTTGACAGCTTCGTCGAATGATGGTTTTGTGTGTACCTTGGGCTCCCACACCGCTACGGTGATGTACTTTTCATCGTCCGTCTTGCCCTCGAATAGCACAGAGTTGATGTTCCATCTTTGGTACTGCCCGCCAGTAAATTCTTCCAACCTACGCTCTTCCACTCCACGGACAGATAGACGTCGGACAGGGTGCTCGGCATCTGACGACGATAGCGGGTAAGAGCGAGGAGCTGGCGACATGATTACGTCCTTGATCTGGGTGGGTCGACTAAGGAGAAGAAGTGGGCGGGGAGGACTCCAAAGCTCTAGCTTCCCAGTGACTAAGGTGTCTCAGTGAGTTAAAGGGCAGCACTCGTGGCCGTTGTGGCCCGTGCCTGTGAGTCCCTTTCGACAATATTAGTTTAGAGCGGCGAACAGAAGAACGTTTATTGTTACTTACAATAGTGTTTTATATACTAGAATACAGGACATGGCCATACCAATACAGAACGACAGAAAACACATCATAGATCAGCGTCCCTTTTCTTCGGCCGTTGGACTCCAGCCGGTCTTGGTCTTATTGACAAGAGGAGAAGCAGACGTGGACTTCGTCGAAGGGTGTGCTGGAATTTGGGCATCGCCTATGCTATAGATGGTTTCATCCAGTTCCCACTTCCCCCTATTGCGAAAGCTTCTACTCCAGAATGTCATGATGGCAGTCCATTCTGCTTGTGTCTGCGGCATCGCTTCTGCTTGAGAGGAAGGGAAGTATGCATCTTGAACGTTGGAATAGCCCTTCCTCAGTGATGCTACTGCGGCTTTGGCAGTGGGTGAATTCTTGTCATCTCGATGGAAGTGCAGGACGGGTATTGGCAATGGAGGCGAGAAGGTGGGGTGCTAATTTCGCACACACAGATTGATGTAGTCAGTAGCAGCTTTTAAGGAGATCAAACGGAAAGAGCTCTCTACTTACAGAGAGTAGGCCACCACATATATTGACTATGCTTCCTAATTCTGTCAGGTCCGATCCCGATGCCTCTCTTCCAACCTCTTGAATTTTGAGCTCCTGCCTTTGGCCTCGGGTCCACGCAATTGCACCTTCGAGCACTGCTGTACCCCCTTGAGCATAGCCGAACAGGTGAATCGATGAACTTCTCCAACCGCCACCTCCTTCTTCGGCAGGCCTGACCAGGTATCTGAGAAGGGACTGAAAGGCCGACAAGAAAGATGTCGGATCAGGTGTATCGACCTCTGCAAGGCCAAAGATCATTCAGCATTTACTACATATTCTTCTGCACTGCGAGTGGAGAAATCTCACCTTGACCCATCGCATCCCATACATCCCACCAAGCCCAGCTATTGCCGTCCATGAAAGGTACTGGATTGCCTGCTCTCACACTGAGCACTGATGTCTGTGGTAGATTGGTAGTCAATTTCTTGCCCAACGCTCGAAACGGGAGGTGCGTATCGCCTAGACCATGCAACATGATCAGTAAATTGGAGTCAACGCCTGAAGGTGAAGCATCGTATGTAAAAGTGAGCGGCTGACATTGAGCTAGATCGGGCCTCGCAATCGGCTTCTTGATAGTATCTTGGACAATCGCCTTGGCTTGCATGACACCAGGTCCGCTCGCAATGGTCTGGAAGGAGAGAATAATTCTAAAATTATCACTGTCGCGCTAGAAGGAGAGGCAGGCAGGCGGTGGGGCGGTATCAAAGTGGAGAAGCCGTGTAGATAGAATTAGGGTCAGTGGTGGTGCATGCTTTGCCCCTCCCACTTCAACCATGGGGGCTTCTACTTCCCGACTCGACTCCGCGGGTGAGTGATGGTCTGGTAAAGATCGATTGATAACAAGTGCTGATTAAAGGACAATAGATACGCCGACGATTGCCACCGCCAAACATGGCAATATCATCGGTACCAGTGTAGTGCATACAGAGACAGGGAGGGCAAAGACACATCGTTATACTGGCATACCGTATGCCTGCCCTCCCTTGAGCGAGCGTAGGTGGAGAAGTGAGTGGGAGGCTTCTATATACTAGCAAAGGAGAATATGTCTGTTCATGAACCAATCTCTTCACAGATCCTGCACCTCTCCCAGAATCCTTTCGCTATGACTCGAATAGCAAGCAGTATGACACATTCGCCGATATCTCGTTTCAGCCAGCTAATCCAGGGTTGGATATCACACCGAGTCCACCTCGTCCGCCGCCCCCGTCATGTAGCGAAGATTGCTTGCTGCTGAACATCTGGGTTCCTGCGGGATTGCCGCCAAAGCAGGGCTTTCCTGTTCTCTTCTTCATCCATGGAGGGTGGTTACAGTCAGGTAATCCTAACCAAGACGTACTTAAAGATCCGTCTGATTTGATTGGACGCATAGACGAAGGCGGAGCTGGACTGCAGGCGATCGTTGTGGCACCTGGCTATCGTCTCGGTGTGCTGGGATTTCTGGCTATGGAAGGTATGCCGGAGGGTGAGCGTGGTAATTTGTGAGTAGGTGCTCATCGTAGCGGGGTCCTATTTGGTGAGGTGAACACTCTAGATCGATCTTTGACAGTGGCTTTCGTGATCAACGACTGGCTCTGGAGTGGACATATGAGAACATCGACGCATTTGGTGGCAATCGAGATAACATTACTTTGGGTGGTCTATCTGCTGGAGCTCACAGTGCCCACAGCCAAGCTCTCTACGAGTACAATCTTGTCCAGCAAAACCCAAGAAAGCCCCTCTTTAGGAGGATCTTTCTCCAATCCAATGCGGCCACGATGCCAGCAAAGTCACTGTCTGACGTGGCTGAGCAAGTCGCAGAGCTTTGTCGACACTGCGGGATCTCTCCATCTCTCTCTTCCCAAGATCAGCTGGAGGAGCTTCGTAATATTGAAGCGAGCAAGTTCATGGAAATTGTCCCCAAGCTTGATATGCATACATTTCGAGCGGTGAGCGGAGAGAACGAGTTCGTCAAGAGCAAGTGGCTTCCTGATATGGTGAACGGTGGGTTTGGCAGATGGTGCAGGAAGGAGAATATCGTCATCATGATGGGAGAGTGCGCGAATGAAGACAGCGTTTATTCTCTCGTCAATCCGCCTACTGGTCCAGACTTTGCCGCATCGCTGCGACGTCAACTGGATAATTACTATTCCGAAGAAGTAGCAAAAGGTCTGATGCACTGCTGCGACATTCCCTGGTCATCTACGAGCGCAAGTGACTGGGCGAAGGTTTTTGGACAAGTTGTTAGTGACAGCCAAGTCTACGCCAACGAGCGACTCTTTGTACAGCTGATGGTCAAAGAGGGCCCTCCCATCCTTCGTTATCGTATCGAATATCGACCTGCCTTCCTAGATCAGTATACTCCCACTACGATGGGAGTAGGTCACACCTTTGATGACTCGCTCTGGTGGTTCTGCACTCGAGCTCTCCTTGAACCAGGCCATCTATCATCGGCAGACAAAGAAAAAATCGTATCGACGTACCTGGAATGGCTTAGCTGTTTCGTGTCTTTTGTAGCTGGAGAGGACGTCTCCTCTCGTTGGTACGGACAGCATCTGTCAGATGACGTTACGAAAGGAAGGGCTGTGAGGAAATTGAACGCCGACTTGACCATCAGCGTTGCCCACGACGATCTCTGGGACGAGAAGGCGAAAGTAATCGAGTGTCTCCGACAGCATGCAGAAAAAGCAGCTGCTGCTACAGTGTAACATTGATGCTTGTCCCTTGCAACAATCTGCGGGAATTCATGACGAAAGCAGTTGACTTGATAGTGCTCAGCAATGGTTCCTCAATTCCTTGGCAATCACGTCTGAAGAGGCCCACTTGTGCACATTTGGCCTCGGCATCGCCTATCCAGCCACAACCCTAAATTCGCGTGTTTAAATTTAGAAAGGCACCCCCGCGGAGTCATCGCGCCCGTCTCGCACTTATGTATGCAATATAGCAATATCGCACTGTCTCTCACGCTCTCGCTCTCTCTTCACCGCCTTTACTTTAGACATCTGAAAAGGAGCTGAGCTGCCGAGTGGGCTCTACAGCAGTAAGCAGTATATACCTCCAAGCCATGACTGCGCCGACTAATCCCTTTACTTCAGCACTCGGAGCACATAAAGAGGAGCAGCAGGTTCATCCTGCCGCATATCACAATCCTCACAACCCCTTTGTCTCCTCAAATTCATCAACTGCAGTATCCTCTCCTCTGCCACCCAGTACGTCCTCGACTAATCCATTTGCCACCTCCCACGGCTTCGAACAGCGTGAAGAGGCGTCATCATCACCGTTAGCTCAGACTAATACAAATCAGTACGGTTCTATCACCGATGATCTGAGCGGCCTGGACTTTGGACAGTCGACCAATAGCACCACCCTCTCCCAGGGGCAATCCGCATCTCAGTTTGGTCAACAGGAAAGAGTTCCCTCGACTCAGCACTACGAGAGCACACAACAATCAGAACCAACGTTCGCTGATAATTCATCCACTCAGCCAGCTGCAGCGATGACGACCATGTATGCCGCTCCCCCTGGTCCGCCACCTGGAGTACTTGACACTCCTTCGCACTTCACTGGGCAAGGTGCAGGTATTTCCCAGCAGTATGTACCAAACAACACAGAGACGTATCCCTCCCTGGCCGAGTCAGACGAAGCATACGCTCGGAACTTGCTTGCTGAAGATGAAGATCGAGTGAGACGAAGGCAAGAGCAACGGAATGCGGGGAGATCGTCTGGTCAGGTTGGTAATGGAAACCAATCAGTAAGCCGAACCGGTCCGGCCACTTCTCAGGGAGGCTTTGTCGCTCCACTACCAACTCCATCCCGACCGAGCAATACAAACGAGGAAAAGCAATGGAATACAAAGGAAGTGTACTGGCAGGGACGAGTACAGAGGATCATCATTCAGAATGAGAACGGTCCTTGCTCTCTGATTGCGCTGTGTAACATGCTGCTTCTCCGAGGTACGCTCCAACTGACACCAGAAGATAGACCGGCAGTGTCGTACTCCTATCTGTCCTCTCTGTTGGGAGAGCACTTGATCGATGTCATCACTACTTCTGGCTCGGAAAGCGCTATGGACTTGGAAGCAGCATTGAGTATCCTGCCCCAGACGCAAACGGGCCTCGACGTCAATGTGTGCTTCGACTCCATTCATGGTTTCGCTGTTGAGCAGTCACCTGAGGAGGTATCTTCCTCTTTGATTGACCTCGGTGGAGAAGGTTCTTCCGCCGTCAAATCAGGAAGGGCCAAGAAGGAGAAGGAAATGCAGAGGGGTGAACTTGCCTTGTTCAAGCTGTGCAACGCTCCTCTTGTGCATGGCTGGATCGCTGACGTAGATGACAAGGAAACCTGGGCTGCGGTAGTGCAGAGGGCAGGCAATTACGACAAAGCCTTGGATCGGGTCGTTGCCGGCGATGAGCTTGCCAAAGGAACAGTGGTAGAAAACAATGCGCAAACGAATGGTGGCGGATCGGGCTACTCTGTAGACGGTCTGCAGCCAGAAGAAGCACTGGTCGTCAAGGATGCACATCTTATACGCAACTTCCTCGAGGCCACAGCTTCACAGCTCACCTACCCAGGACTGTATGCCTTGAGCACGACGTTGCAAAGAGGAACGACATACGCATTGTTCCGCAACTCGCACCTTTCAGTCTTGTATCGACCCACAGAGGAGGAGCTACGACAGGCATTGGACAGCAGCTACGAAGCGACAGACGCTGCTCAGCCTCAATTGTACCAATTGGTGACTGATTCGACGTTAGAGAGTGAGGATACCATTGTTTGGGAGAGTGTGGAGGATGTAGACGGCAGTGCAAGTCGATTCTACGATGGGAAATTCAGGCAGTCCAGAGTGCAGGACTTTGTGGGCAGACAAGACGCGAGCAGAGGAGGCGGTCAAGTGAGTGAAGACGCCGATTTTGCATATGCACAACAGCTACAGGACCGTGAGAGTGAACGGGCCAGCCGATACGCTCAGCAAGGTCAACGTGGTCAAAGGACTTCTCAGCAGCAAGGAGGCGGCGTTGACAGGTACGCGAATGGCAACACCTCGTCGAACGGTGGAGGCAACGCGATCTCACGCATGCTCGCCGCTCGCAAAGCAGGAAAGAGAGCACCCAGCAGCAGTGCACAGCGGGAGAACAGCAATGCGATGAACGCAACGGGAGAAGAACCATCAACGTATCAACCGCCGAGTTCGAACTATCCCGCACCCGCAGTCACGTCCGATGCGCCTGCCCCTGGCGAGGAATACGCTCCTCCCAAGAAGGACAAGTGGTACAAGAAGATCTTTTAAAGTGCGGTCAATATACTTTCCCAACACTCCGCTCGCTGTCTATTCATTCTATTATATCGGTCTTCTAATAATGCAGAGCATTGAGTGATGTTTTTCAGCGCCTCCTCTTGTCTAGCTGATCGTCGAAGTCTGTCTCTATCACCTTACAGCTTGACTATCTCCATATTTGCCTGGACTGATCCACTCCGTACAGGCCGCTCGCTATCCTCTGCCGATTCAGTTCTTCTTCTTTTTCTTTTCTCGCCAATGCCTTCCGTACTGCGGTGGCTCTTTTTCGAGCCGCTCGATCTTTTGCATTACGCACATCCTTTCGACGCCTTTCTCTCTCGACTTCAGTGCCGTTCATCTCACTCAAGTCGACATCTATCCGATATCCTGGTCGCTCTTCAAGATCCAGTAGTGCCTTGGCAGTCTTGTTCCTCCTTCGAAGTGCTCGGTCTTTTGCGTTCCGTGAAAGCTTCTTCTTCATTTCCTCACTGAGAGGCTCTTGACTGGTGGAAGATGAGGAAGGACGTTCTTCCGTCGATGCAGTGGATCGAGACGCACTCCCTTGCACTTCCTTGCCTTGACTTTGGTGACCACCATGCGGGGGGAGACCTGGGGGAGTAAGCGCATGAGGGGACGACAGGTACGTGGCATAGGCATCCCAATCCGTTGTATCTGGATTGTACTTGTAGTTGTGAATGCTGAAAGGATCGTCGAGAGTAACGCCCCCGTAATTTTCTGCAAGAGGAGGGCCATGTATGTTGATTCCACTATAGCGTCTTTCTAGATCATTAAGCTCGTACGAGTCTTGGACGGCACCTTGACCAATACCCAGCGTGAGAGGGTGAGCACCTCCACCGTAAGTGTCGTGACTATCAAAGCCCGAAAAGGGATACAATCCATCGCTGGGATGATGTGTGCGACTCTGTCTTTCCCATCGTTCCATCGGCAGGGCGATGGTAGAGCTGAAGAGGACGAAAGTGGTGGTGACGTATGAGATCTTCTTCATTACCGTCATGTGCAGGATAGTATGTCAGGGCGAAAGGTTGGAGTACGGGTGAGAAGAACAACGGAGCAGGAGTAAAAAAAAGGACAGAAGATGAGGAAGATCTTCTTCTTTCGCAGACACTCCATCGGCTGCTCTCGGCTCGATCTGCCCTTGCGACACTTTGGCGCAAAGTAGATGTCAGCCTAGAACACCGCCCCCTTCATAGAACATCGCAACGATGGACAGTACGTCGACCGTAGTCAGTGCCCTCTCCTTCCACACGCGTAAGCAGGCATCTTTTGAAAGTGCGCCCGATTTGGCTGCAACATGCTTCCAGCTCGGTCACTTTGCATATCTTTGGCGCACTCTCGACGCGCTCTCTAGCACTGCACTGAAAGTTGTTGCACAGCTATCAGCATATCTATACTCTGCCCACAAACACGCACGACCTTCAGCGCCAGGGAGCTCACCGTCTCAGATCATCTCCTCTCTTTCGCGAGTATTTTTCACATTATCAAAACTTTTAAGAATGCCGGTCGATTTCTTCTCCTGTCGTTGAAACGGTACCTTCCTTTGCTTTTGGGAGGATCAGCTTTTCACCTGGTTCGACTACTGCTTACTACACCCTCTGAACGAGGCATTTGTGGGATATGGTAGGCACAAAGAATATAGATTGCCAGAACTGCCCCAGCAAGAATGACTTTAAATGGCCCTCGTACGCACGTTGCGGAGATGCGAGATGAGAAGCGGGTCAAGAGACAGGGCATCGAGGCAAGTCGGAGCTGCATCGGTGGTCGCTTGATGTGATAGAAGGAGGAGAAAGTCTTTCTTTTGACTTTGGACAGTGTACAAGCTTTGATCACTTGAGGTTGTGATCTTAATGCTGCTTTGTTCGAACAGCATCACATGAGAGGAGTTCCGTGATGAATGCGGGCGAGAGACTGTGGTCGATGGCTTCATCTGTCTACGAATCACTTGTTGGACTTTGTCCAAGCAACACCGTTGAGACTCATGTGTGATAACACTCTTCCTACCTAACATCACGCCGTCATCTTGAGTACCGTGCAGCACCATGATTATGCTTTTTCTTGCCTTTTACTTCTTTTTGATGATCAGCATTGGCAGCGCATTTCCGATGGATCGTCCCCATGGAAAGGGCATCCTTAAGGGCGCACAACCTCAAACACTTCGTAGTGATAAAATTCTTCAAGAGCATGGCGTAGCAAGAGAGGAAGACCCGACCTCTAGCACGTATGCTTACAACAAGATGAAGGAGATCGGACGAAGCAGGAAACGGGATTGGGTGAAGTGGGAGACTGCACATCTCTTACCGTTAGCGGACTACAACAGAATCAAAGAGATCATGTGTCAGCGAAGCTTCCGAGAGCGTCAAGGAGAAAGGCGGAATCGTGGAAGGGAAGGACCCGCACTGGAGGACAATCCAACTTCTGACACTTTCGCATACAATAAGCTCAAGGCAAATCGTCAAAAAGTCAGCCTTCGACTCGACACAGCTGATCAAGATGATATAGCAGTACATACACTAGAAGCTCCTTCCATGCCTCACACTACGACAGGACCACAAAGACATCGAACTGGACGACGGGAAGATGTTGATTGGACTGTAGCGCATCATTCGCCTTTCGGGGAGTTCAGAAGAGTGAGGGAGGTATACCGACGTAGAAGTATAAGAGAACTTGAGCAAGAAAATTCGAAGCCAAGAGGAGATGGCGTTCTAGTGAAAGATGATCCTACTTCAGCGACGTATGCCTTTCACATGATGGTAGAAAATCACAAGAAAAATCGAGAGGCAACGTATTCTCTACGGGCAACAACATCCGTAGACAACACAGGGCAATTAGATTGGGAGAATGTACAGTACATGCCAGAAGGTGAGCGAGACCGGCTGAGGGAGCTCTACCGACACCGCAGCAGAAGGGAGATCAACCGCGCCAAGGGTCAACTACAATTGAGTGAAACTGGCCTGCAGGACGACCCGGCCAGTGACACATACAAGTACAACAAATTAAGAAAGACGACCGCTCACAAGGACATCGACTGGAAAACGGCGCACCTCTTGCCAAAGGAGGAGTTCGATGCCTTGAAGAAAGTCTTAGCACAGCGGAGTAAACGTGAACGTCGTAAGCTGAAGTCGAATTCGGACGACAAAGGTATAGCGCTCGAAGACGATCCGACTTCACATACCTATCTGTACCACAAATTCAGAGAGAATTCACCCATGAAGAGACTTTCAAATTGGGAAACAGCACATTTGCTACCTGCGGAAGAGTTTCGTCTTCTCAAGGACAGGCTCAGAAAGCAAAGTGCAAGAGAGCGTCAGAAAAGTGTGCAGACTGAAGCGAGAGGAAGTGCCCTGAGCGTAGACCCAGCTTCCGCAACATTTGCTTACAACATGTTGAGAGGCATCCATCACACGAGTGGACAAGCCGTTCCAGCTATAGATGCCAATCCAGCAGATCTAAAGGGAAAGAAGCCAGTACAATTTGATCTGAATGTTGCTGCCACTTGTGGAAGCTCGGAGGATTCTGCAGATGAGTCAAGCATGTAGAGCACAGAAGTATCAACCTCAAACGTTTCACATTGGGGCTCGGTGGGACAGTGTTCGAGAGTAAAGCGGCGTTATTCTGTTCTTCGTTGGCAACATCTGAATGGGTATGACAGTCTAGCTGTGCAAAGTCAAGATCGGCAGAGGAAACGGTCGGGAGGGGAGGAGGGTGTGTCAAAGGCATGCTTGTGCTTTGGAGGTCCGCCCATGAGCTAGAAAGGTGAACGCGTCGCAGTAAAAGACCAACATCTCCTTCGCCGGAGAAATATCAATCAAGGACCTCATCGTCAAGCTAATTCCGCGCTAGGCAGCAATTTACGGGTGGCAAGGACTACGGAACGAGGAAGGAACAGTACGTAACTGAAGCTCACATCATTGCTGCAGGTTGGTACCTCGTAATCCTAGGCGGTATACGTTCTAAATTGCTGTGGAGTCACTTTAGGCTCGATAGCTAGGGTGTCCATCACGTCGTCAGTGACTACAATTAGATTATCTCTCTCCTCCTCTTTCCGAGAAGATGTCACGCATTTATGTATTGTTGTCGCTGAGCGGAGTAGATTCACGGACAATATGGAAGAAGACATGGACGCCTCATCTCTTACGAACGGATGGCGGAAGGAGCATCACAAGCTCGGGTCGACGTCTCCCACCGACTCCCTTGTATCAGATGAAGTATGAAGAGAAATTTCAGGCTTTACTAAGGAAAGTCGATCAATTCTATCAACAGCGCCTTGACAAAGGTCGAAAGAGCATCAGACATCTACCGTACTTGGTCAAGACGAAGACGTGAGATTCCTCATCAAGCGTAGGCTTGACAAACAAGTACAAGGATATAGACAGAGAAGTGATCCTGTAGTCGAAGAATGGATTGATAAAATCGAAGGACTTCGGGCGCGAATGAGTCAGAGAGGAGACGTAGAGAACATGATGACAGAAGAAGTATTCAGGGTAAAGAGAAAGGAGAAGGATGCAAGTGCTTCAAGAAGAGCTCAATGGTGCATCAAGGGCCAAAATAGCAAGGTGGGCGAGCTGAAACAAGACGAGCCTACGCCGCACAAAGCTACTCTTCGTGAGCGAGATAGGATCCGAAAGCGAGCACAAAGACGAGCGGCAAAGGTGTAGCACAGATTCGCCGTCTCTCTCTCTGCCTGTTGCTCATCCTCAGACGCGGAGAGACGTAGAGAGGAGTGGAGATGCGGCAGAAGACCGCGTCCAGCGCAGTGGCAGGTTCTTCTCCGATGTAGGACTGGACCACGCATGCCCGCCCCATGTGGAGAAGCTTCAATTGAAATGCTCCGAACGGGCACTTTCTCACCAGGGAGGGAAAGCAGTGCCTCTGACACGCGACCAGGCCTTCTTCACAGCTGTCAGTCGGATGTTCGCTAAATGTGGAGCTGATCGGTCGAAGCAACATTAGTCTACTCTAGTGGAAGGAGCGTCCTTCTCTCCTTAGACCTTCAATCACAACCGAACATGCCAAAGTCATTCAGCAAAGTAGTGTACAAGGTGGGTTAGAGGAGACATCGAGCAGCAAACGTTTGTACCCTAGGCGATGACGGCAGCCACTGACGTTTCCTCTGACTTTCCCACCCATTTCCTTGCTATTCCTCCCTCTCGAATCTCAGCCCGACCACACGTCGGGAGACATCTTCCAAGTCATCGTCAATGCCGCTGAATACCAAAAGTGGAAGGATGGTGACAAGTGAGTGGCGAGAGAAACAGTAGGCTGCTCTACGAATCATATCCAGCAGCTCACACTCCTGTGATGCTCTCTATAGGACCATTCCTCTTGCCGAGGTCGTAGATGCCTTTGAGATTTTCATCACCGGTCAAGGCGCTCAGGGGATCATGGGCCGACCTTCCAAGCAGCAACTCGACAGTGCTTTCGGTACGCACAACGACACAGACGTCGTCACTCAGATTTTGGAAAAGGGTGACATGCAAAGCGCTTGTGAGTGTAATGTCGATGTTTTTCCTTTCGAAAGGAGAGTGTGCTGATTGAGTCCCCCTACGCTCCTCTCGTAGCGAGCAAGGATGGCTTCTCTACCACCAATGACTCCAAATCGGGCACCACAGGCGCTGGTGGTGGACACGGCGGTCGTTGATGTAATGCGTAAAAAGAGCAAACAAGAAATCAATCTGATGTGAAATGCATGAAGTAGAACAGCACGACTTGATAGGAGTGTTCGTGGAGGTAGTAGTACAATAGCAGGAGAACGTGAGGGGATGAATCTCGGCTGTGGATAAGGGAGAGAAGGACATCTATGCGCCCAGTGGCAGCTGCACTTCATTGTGGCCCCAACCGTACTTTGGTCCTTCCACTCCGTATCGAGGCGGTGCCCAGCCGGACGCTCCTTTGCCATCCACGTCTAAATGCGTCAGGGGATTTGCTCCATCCAGTGTTAATGGGTCCTGCTGGCGGTGGTCAGAGTGGTCCCACATGCTCAGATAACGAGAGTAGAACTCATCTAGACCCTCCTTGATGATGTAGCCCTTCTGGCCCAACCACGTCTGCACTCGAGCTCGATCCCTGCTCTCTAGTTCCATCACATTCTCGCCGCACTCCGTCTCATCATCGAGTATGTCGACATTGCCATCGATGCCTGAGAGCGAAAGAGCTGCCCAACCAATCAGCATCATTCCAGGCGGACGCTGCTCTCCTGATCGAGCTAGAGCGACTTCGATTCCGTCTAGTGTGGAAGCCACGAGCCTTTGATCGCTGGAAGATCCCCTTTCCACAATGGCAATCGGTGTGTAGGGAGGGAAGGCCTCTCCGATTCGCTGTCCAGCCGGTGTCTCCCCGTTGCTTGCTGTCTCTTTATCTTGTGACAAAGAAGACTGCCAACCATGACAGAGCGTCTTGACAACATCCTTCAGTCGAGCGACGCCCATCAAGACAATGAGACTCCTACTTCGCTCGTATCCCGGCAATCGGACACTCTTTCCACCTCTCCCGACTCCGGTACAGAGTGTCAAGCTGTCTGCCGCACCACGCTGTGTAACGGGAATCCCGAGCATCAAAGGTGCGGCCAAAGCACTACTGATCCCAGGCACTACTGTCACATGGACACCGGCCTTTTGGAACGCCAAGACTTCTTCCCCTCCTCTACCATAGACAAAAGGGTCGCCTTGTTTCAGTCGGATGACTCGCTTCCCCTCGAGCGCTCCCTGCAAAGCTAGCGAGATCAATTCACTCTGTGCGCCTTCTGCGTTACCAGGAAACTTCCTTGCAATCTGCAACGAAATACTCTTGGGGATCAACGATAAGATAGAGGACGGCACCAACTTATCCGACAGTATCAAGTCCGTCTCGGGAGATGTCAAGAGGTTGTGAGCAAAGGCGGTAAGTAGGCCTGGATGACCAGGTCCAGATCCGACCAAGAAGATATGACCCGGTGTGCTGGCAGCTCTGGGCGGTCGATTCAATGACAAGCTATGCTGGGAGGATCCTCTTCGAGACATGCTGCTGCCGCTGCTTCCGCTGACGTCATCCCTCTCATTGTTAGTCCCAGCTTCAGACGTACCATTCTCAGCTGGCGCTTCACGAAGCTTTCTTCCTCGCGGTGTCTCCGCTCCATTCGACGCTCCGGTTTCTTGCTTTTTGGTGTCAACGAATGTGTCTAACGCCTTCGCCATGTCGGCAGGAGTAAGGCTTCCTAGATACTCAATCGGCCAATATTCACTCATTTGCGCAACCCACCTCATCCTCCGCTTCCTCTCTTCTGTCTCGTTCTCCTCCAATCGTAGCTGCTCGTTGACTTTCGCAAAGAACCCTTCCCCGTTGGAGATGTTCAGCTGCGGAACTGGACTGTTGAGCGGGGTGTTGTCGAATGTCAAGTCTTCCTCCTCCGTGTCCCCTTTCGAATCGACAGCAGAAGAAGTGATCTTCTTGAAGGCGGTCCTTCGCAGTGACATCGATCTCTCCGTTGTATGTGCTCCACTTCCGTTTCCATTCGTTACACCCAAGCTAGACACCGAAGCAAGGGAGCCTGAGTTCGTCTTCTTCGCTATCTCTCGCATCTCCCCGATCCTCTCCACTGCATCTCCAACATTCTTGGGCAACTTGGACACGATCTCCCTTCTGATCCTCCCAGCCAGTCTGCAGCCTTTCCCGTTCGTCGTCACAGCTATCTGTAGTGACGACGCAAATGGCATTGTCGAAGAAGAGCTACTCCCTGTCAGCATCGGTGATGGCGAGGAAGAGAAGCGATGACTGGCAGGGAAGCTATAGTCGCAAAGCAGAGGTTGGTCTGCTACATTGATCGGTATCCTCTTTGACTTGCAAATCGATGCAAGAAGTCTTGCCATCTGTAAGGGTGACCGTTTCCTACTCTCAGAGAAGTCACCTGTGTTCTGTTTGCTCCTTTTCTCCTCGTCTTCGTCTCCTCCGATGTGCAGAGTGTCTGTTATGCAGACAGCAAATAGGTCATTGTTTTCCCCATCTAATGCTTTTATCATCGCCGTCCATTCATCTAGCGAATCATGCTGGGGTGCACCGAGATACAGACACTGGCCTTGATCGATCCTCCACTGAACTTCTTCGTTGATGTCTGATGCTTCGTCACAGTCGGTGCCGACGACGATGGGGATCGCATCGGCCTCCAGAATGGAAAAGACTCGACTGGCGGCCAATCTTCTCGTTCCTGTGATCAACACTTTCTTCTTTGTCGGACGGAACGAGAGCAGGAGTGATGCATTCGGCACAGGTGTGGCGTAATACTTGTTGGCAAGACGATGGCTTCCCTCACCCTTTGATGGTGTAGTCATGACGACGATGCACTTGCGATCGTGTGAGGAGTGGAGAAGAAGCACAACTGCAACATTGCCAGACCTCGTACATTCATTCTCTCTCTCTCGCGATTCCTTTATCTGGAAATCAAAAAAGTTAGATTAAGAACGTAATCAATGCGCTGATTGGGCACGCGGTGTGGAATGGCTTGGCACTGGATCAGCACACACACACACATCATCAGCAGGGATGAAGTAGAGAAGGAACGGAGAAGAGAAGTCGGTACAATTATTAACGATTGCATGTGGGGAAGAGGACATAAGGGAGAAAGTGGAGGTCTTGCTTTGCCTTGCGATGGTGGGATGGGTGTGTGTGTGCTGGCTGCTATCTTCGTTCTTTTTGCGATACTGACATTACCCCTCTTCTCTCTCTCGCCTAGTCATCGCCAGTGGGATCACCCAACTCAAACATGCCTCGGTGCAGTCTTCGAGCTTCTCGGTGAGCCTCTTCCAGCGCAACTTTCATCTTTGCTGCCGTGTTCCAGTAAGGCAAGCGACGGTCGAGGAGGGCGTGGCCCTCTTTACACAGATCCACGTTCATGCTTGCCTCTACCTTTCCAATCTGCGAGTCATTTGGGTCGTACAAGCTGAGGTGGAGAACGCCGGTGGGATCGCGGTAATCGATGTTTGCAATTAATTTACGACCTTCTGTGAGCTCCTTGAAGCGTTCTTGTGCGTCCAAGGCGTAGTCATCAGGTGCTTGAGTGGCGGCGGGAACAGCTGCATTGTTGTTGGCAGCAGCAGCAGTAGCAGCAGGTGTGGGAACACCTTTTCCTTCATACAGCCTGATAAAACTCAAACGTGCAGGATTCGACTGACCCGGCAGGCGCCTTTTACCAAATCGAGCTTCGTCCAAAGGCTTTACATTGGCGATCGGGACATCTTCAATATTACCATAGTCGACAAACTTGATCTCTCGTACTTTCTGTTGCAGCTTGTTACGCAGAATCTGACCACGATACCACTGATCGTCACCTGAGAACTTGGCAGAGACCCACTCACCCACCTTTGGCTGGAAGGTGTTGCTGGATGGCGCCGCGTGTTGATGATGGACGGCGAGATCAGACATCAGCGATTCCAACTGTGCAATCTTGTCATCGAGTATTTGAACCGAGAAAGAAAAGGGAATTGTTGATCCACCATCACCACGGACATCAGACACGACGATATCGACATACTCTGTTCTTGCCTGCACATCGCCTGCTACGGCAGATCCCGTTCCCCACCCATTCTTGCCTCCAATGCTTGCCGTTGCAGCACCACCATTCGCGGCGTCAGTGCTGTGCTGATAGGAGCCGTTTGCACCGTTTGCTTCCCCTTCCTCTTCCACTGCATTGATCCACATTCCAGCCTTGGCCGCTTTTGCCTTCGCTTCAGCTTCAAGCAGCTGATTGCCGAAGCTCAAAGAGTCGGCGCTGTAGCGATGCAAAGACACGAATCCGTTCTCAATCAAGCTGACGGCCAAGTTCTCCGTTTTGTTCAGGTACATGGCGCCGATGAAGCCTCCCACCTTGTCGTTCGACAGGATTTCTACCTCCACGTCCCTTTGAAGGGCACGCTGTGTGCTAAAGTCAAGACCTTCTCGTGCAAATGGCTCATCCTTCTCTTGAGCATTTCGCGCCGTCTTTGGTGCCTTGACGCCGGCCAGAACAAACGTGATACGGCAGTTGTCTTTCGGAATGATCACTTTGAATCGACTTGCGCTCGCACAGAAGTCCACCACGGCATGAACTCGTCCTTGGCGCTTCAGCGTGGTCAAGAAACCGTACGCCTTTGTGGCATTCTCACTCGCTTCCACATACTTTGGTGCACTCAATTCCTTTCCGCTGTGCAGTCCTTTCTGATTGTTGATGGCGTCGCTTTCAAAGGCCATGAGCTTGTCCCAATCCGGTGAACGGTCCTCATCACCAGCCCGGTGTCGCATGACAGTTGCAAGACCACGTTGAAGCAGCATCTCACCAATCTCGGTACCTCTTGCTTCCTTGGAGCCAGTCGTCGTCTTCACAGAGGCAAAAACACGGTCGTCATTTCCTGCCTCTTTCTTCACATAGTCAATTCGCACAGAGACTGGCTTGCCCACCAGTCGCTTTCGGAGAAATTCTCGAGCTTCATGAGCGTAGCCAGCTTGCTTCTCGTCCTTGACGAGAGGCTGTCGAATAGACGACAGATGTAGCCGTTGCTCGGGTGAGTTTGCAGGACTGACTCTTCGAACGTGAATGGTGTCACCAGAGATTATACGAATGACTGTTGCATCGAATTGTCTCGATCCTGCATTGGAGGGTAATGAATCTGCTCCTTTTGCTGCTGGTCTGTAGTCTTTCCAAATGTTCAGTCTCTTGTCTTTGGCGGTCTTTTCAGCTAGACGGTACTTTTCCATTCCACCGGCACTTGCTAGTAGGCCGGCGTGCCAATCTACACACTTTGCAAGACCAGCAGAGACCAAGAATTGTGCGATGTCACCCACCGGATGATGAACTTGTCCTATCAAGACGGAGGAGGCGTGCGTAGGCGCAGAAGGAACAGCAGCAGTCGAACCAAAAGGAGTAGGTACAGCAGAAGGCTGTGGCATTGACAGCAAGACGACCTTGACATTTCTTTGTAGTAGTCGACTTTCGACGAAGAATCTAGCTTCTTCGGCAAACGATTCGGAAGGCTCATTGCTATTCGGTCCACCTGCTCCTGTCATACGTGGTGCCTTGATGCCGGCTAATGTGAGATTGACGACTTGATGATGTCGAGGTGTGAGGAAGAGTCTGACTCGTAACATACTGCCGTCTCTCACTTGCTCGACCACACTTTCGATTTCTTTTCCTTTCCATTCATAGAGAAAATTGGAAGCATCTGCTATGTTATGTTCTACTTTCAGTAGCTCGTCTGGACCCCACACTCCATTGGCGTTCTTCTGAGCTTCATCCTGCACTTGACGTTGGAAAGCTTTCCATCCACCCTCCTCTTCCTCTTCTGGCATCGCATTGGCATTACGTCGTGAGCCAGAATCATGAACCCTAGCCCAGCCTGCTGCAAGAATCTTGTGTGAAACGTTGGTGTCAGGAGCTCTGCAGAGGTTGGGAGTCTACGATCAGCACTGGGTCTTCGGAAAATTATGAAGAGCGTCAAACTACTACTCACCCTTGGCTCTCCGGAGGAAGAAAGACGTGAGCATACTCTCGAGCACCACCACCAGGAACAGGTACATTGTATTCGACTCTGTATCGTACTTCTCGTCCAACGAGGAGCTTTCGAAGGTACTCCCGGGATGGAAAAGCAAACGGCTGATGAAAGGCGTAAGACTCTGTCAGTACACAATTTCCTGTCGTTCTCTATCCAATCCTCGACACCGCTCGAATCTTCTCTTTCATTACTCCGTACAACCTTGTTGTCCACTGCCCCCACACTCACATCATCATCTCGGTCTCGACTACCCAGCCTTGGCGCTGCTATTCCCGCAATGTGAATCGTTCGCTCCGCGCCAGGTGTGACCACTCCTCTAGGTCGGACGACGAGCGTATCTCCACTTGGACAAGAGCGAACAACGCCGCCTTGCAAAGCTTTGTTCGGCGTGAGCAGACTTGGAGAAGCTGGAGCGGCCATGGTGAAGCAAAAGGAAAGAGGCGGCCAGGACAGCCAAAGATGAACTTTCTAGATGGCAGTGCGTCGATGTGTCGAAGCCTGTTGTTAGAAAGTACGGCCAGAAGAGAAGGCCTTGGTCGTGGAGCGTCTCGCTGTGTCTGCCGCAACGAGGAGTAGCAGGATTACAATGTGACACTTTCTTCTCGTTCCAACTAAAATACTCGTGGTACACTCGCGTGAGTTTTGGCGCAGACGTAGACAAGTAGATACATGAAAGGGTTCGTGATTAATGCTACAGTACTGTACTTTCATTTGGGCTATTTGTATCAGAGGTCCATAAAATAGATCGAGGCGTCTTCAGCCTTCGCGCCAAGTCTGTATTGAAGAGAAAAAGGAATTACACAGGGTAGTAATTGGTTCTCCTAGGCTGCGGAGGAAAGGGAATTGAGAATTGAGTGCTTCTTGGTGATGAAAGACGCGAGATCAAAGCCACTGAAGCCAGAGGGCAAGGACAGCAGTATCGAAGCACTTTCAGGCACCGAGGAAACACGTATCAGATTACATTTGGTGGTGACGAGTGTATGGAGTATGGGGACAAGGGGTGGGCATGTTCGACCAGAGGGGGGAAAGGCCCGTCTAGCTCTCGCTAACTTGAGCTCCTTCGGTGGTGACTTCTAAGAATTCGACACGACACTGGATGCTCTCCTTTGCAAATTCATCGCAAATGGTATCAGCAATGGCTTGCTGATTTCCAGTGGAGAGAGCCAAGATGGTGGGTCCTGCTCCTGACAGACAGATCCCAAGAAGTCCTGGATGGGACGATGGTGTGACAGAGGCTAGAATAGTAGGCAGACCCGGAATGAGGTGCTTTCGATAAGGTTGATGTACTCGATCTTGCATAGCTTGGAAGATGAGATAAGGGTCTGGCGGTGACCTAGCCAAGGCGGTAGTGAGGACTGCAAGCCGTTGGAGGTTAAATACGAGATCTTGTTTGCTATATGAGTCTGGTAGTGCACTTCTTGCCTTTGCAGTTGAGACCTCAAATTGAGGAATGATGGCGATCACTTTGATCTCCCTAGCCCACCCAAATCGGATAAAGTGACCAATACCCTTTGGTGGAGCGGGGGGATTGGTGCCCCATCCTTCACCGGCATCTGCTGGGTACTCTGGCAACACTTCTGATAGTGGCACGTCCTTTGCAGTGGTGTCTTCTGGACTCAAGTCTAAGAGGTAAGAGCCAACAAAGCCTCCGATCAAAGCCGCTGTAACATTGTCCGGATGCCTTTCTATCATTAGAGCGTGGTCCAAAAGCCTCGCCTTGGATAATTTGAGATTGCCCAGAGCATCACCAAGCAAGATTCCCGCAATGACGGCAGCTCCTGAGCTTCCCAATCCTCGACCGAAAGGTATTTCGTTGTGAACATCGATCGACACTCCAGACGGGAATTGGGTGATACCAGCGCATCTCATAACATAGAGAGCTGTTCGCGTTGTAAGATTCTGATAAGCATCCAATGGGGCCTCATTTGCCCCCTCCCCTGTGTAACGTAGAGTCGGCGATGTATTGGTCGCTGATCCGTCCACCTTTATCGAAAGAGTGAGGTAGAGTGAGAGAGACAGACCAACAACGTCGAACCCAGGCCCAATATTCGATGAAGTGCATGGTACCTTTATAGTGAAAGACCGCACACTCGAAGCCAGAGTAGAAGTGGAAGCCATCGAAGCGGCCCTCTTGAAGCGAAGTTTCAGGCAGGAAAGTTGAGAAGGTTGGGCAAGGCTGAGCCGCACTCTAAATTCAGACTGTGAAGTTGGTGGGAAATTGGCCGGTCGCGTGAGTCGCATCGTATGGAGAGCGACGTAACATGACATGCGCCCTACTTCTCCATAATTCTCTCCTCACCTCTCATCCCCTGGCGGACCTGTCCTCGTCTCCTTAATGGCAATTGACGCTGATCATGAAGGAGCGCTCGAGTCGACTTCGGAGAGTCATCGATGGCAGTGAAGCTAGTGTTGTACAAGAGTGAGGAGGAAGGCAATGCAGTAGCGATTCGGTATCTTTGGACTACAAATACAATTTAGCTTTGGGAAGGCCCACCTGTGCCCTTGCTTCCAAGTGTCACCCCCGAAGTAATAGCCCTTGGCGGGCCCCGGAAGTGATTGCCTCTGGCGGACTACTGAGCAGGCGAATCTTATGCTCACCATCATCTGAATAGTCTTGAGGCCAGTAGGAGTTTTCCGGGCCTGCTTTAGGGCCTCTAATAGAATTTGACGAAGACAGCCTCTTTACCTTAGCCTGACTTTCACTGTCAGTCGAAGGGGCGATAGTATCTCCAGACGCAAAGCGACTTGCTGGAGAACGAGGGAAGGTGCTCGGAAGGCCGCTGCTGGTTTCCGTCTTTGTTGGTTGCTGCACTGCGTTGATCGTTCCCCGAAAGCTGTGTTGCCAAGAGTAAAGAAGACATCGGTCAGCAATTCCGTCTTTAGCCTACGTATACTCGTAGAAAGCTCACATTCTACCGGCGAGTTCGGTGTCGACTGCTACGTAGAGGGCCAGACCACTCATCAGCATCACCTATGGGACACGAAGAAGAGGGGTGTCACGGCTACGGTATGTCAAGGATGAATCCCACGCTGCACTCACTGGCTTGTCACGAAGGTCAAAGAGCGGCAGGAGAATGAAGAAGATTAGTGCAAATAGGCGCAGACAGTAGTGACCAAAGTCTGATGAAGGGTGGTGCGAATAATAAAGCGAAGTCAGAAGAAAAGGAGATTCCTTCACCGGCACTGTCGGACTTTGTCTGGTCGCTTACCTTGCTCTAGCAAATTCTGCTTTAGGACAGTATATGGCAGTCCGGCACTCTCTTCTCTCTCTTGCCCACAAATCCGATTGATAAAGCTTCGCACCTCTTTCTTTACCGAAACTTTTCTCCTCATATCGGCAATTGTCGCTAGTCGGAGAGAGGCTAGGACAGTGTTCAAGGTGTGGAAAGAGAAACCTGGAGATCGAGGGACGATGATTGAGCCATGGCCCCACCATCGGGAAGTACATACTTCATAATCACTCACAAATGGTTGCCAATGACGCCGTGTATCTTTTGTCTGGCAAAGTGGCCGAGTCTTCGACAAATACACACCCGTATGGTGCAATATTTCGTCCAAACTTACTATCAGCATAGCTCTGTGATGCAATCAAAAGACTCGTACGACTCGTCAGTAAGGGAGGCACCAAACGAATCAGATATGTTCCAATTCTCACTTACAACAGAGCATAGTGTCACTATCATTGTCATCACTAAAAGCACGTAGGCAAATACGTATCGGAAGTGAGCGTGTGTCCTCCAGATTGCTAACATTCGCGAGGAAAAGAGCCAGTGATTCGAGACTATAGTCATATAGAAGACGACATTGAGGTAGCGAGAGGCTGCCAAGCAATTGACTCGAGTTGGCATCTCTGGAGTGGAAGGGTAGAGTGGAAGGGTAGTACTGTGAGCTGACAGTCACACCTGCGAAAAGCCTGCTCTCTAGACCTTGTCCACTTACGGAAAATTATAAGTGGCACTATAAAGTACGTAATACCAACGAATCTGAAGTAGAGAGAAAGAGAAAAGGAAGGTCAACACCTCGTACTTCAATTTCCATGGTCTCTGACAAAGAGCAGGCAAGAGCAGGACTGACTTGGATATGAAATAGGCCAGTCGATTGAGAATCAGAAAGAAGCCTGGCTTCTTGGCAACCAGAGTCTTTACCAAGTTGTAGTCGAATGGAAGCGTTGCAAAGAACGAATATGTCAGGCAACCCAGGAGGAGAGATATGACCAGATTCAGTCGAGTCGATAGTTCCAGAAGCCTGAGCGGGAACAACGGCGATTCTGGAGTCCAGTCCATGACAGACGAAGGGTGGCAGTCGACGTGGGAGAGTGCTCGGGGTAGCTGTGTTCCTTTGATGAGTCCGGTGATGGGTGTCACTCAATACGGCAAACGAAGGGATTTAGAGAGGACGCCAGAAGCTGGACGATGAATGGGCGATGAGCAGGTAGAGCGATCAACGGCACGCAAAGGAGACAAGTCGCAGAGCAGCAAAGCAATGCAATCAAGCATAGGGGTAAGGAAAGGGTGAGCAAGGGTGAGCGTGTCATGGCTTCTTTGACGGATATTAAGAAGCAGTACTGCCCTCCGATATCAACGGAAACGCAGGTGTGTGAGCCGACGACGAGGAGGCCAGAGCGCAACTTCTTCAAAGCGCTATTTGGGACTCAGATCCGAAACGGGGGAATTGAAGGGTCCGTGATTCATTGATACGCAATCTTGTGCAGCTTGCCTTGCCTGACCTGCCAAACCCACTGATCTCTCCGCTGCGCGCACAGGTGCATACTCTCTCCTTCTCCTGCCCGCGGTACTCTATCAAACGTAATGACACACGCATACAGCCGGGGGAATGTTCCGATGTCGTCCTGACGAAGGTTCTTGCACTGCTCATGTCGACTCCCTCGACTCGCACACTGCCTCCACATATGCGCAATGAAAGTGGATGGGATGCTCGGTCACCCTCATCATTGACTCTGTAGCGTAGGCAAGTGTCGACTACCACCCAAGTGCTCACTCTTGCGGTAACGAGAATACGCAAGGCATACAAGACACTTGAACCCTCTTAATGTTCGCGGGACGGGTCGGGTACACCAAGAGCGTTGGCAATTTGTCCAGTGGACGGGAAGAAGGGATCAGATTACAGCGGGTATGGAGACAGGCAATTTTAGCAAGAAGCTTGAGACATTGCGGTAGCCACTACTCTTTTATAGTGCTGTTATCATAATAAGTCAATGGTACAGGTTGGCCGATCGAGGATGAGCGTATTGCGCGCCTTGCTTATCTTCTTCCAATGGCATTGTGTGGGGTGGTAGCTATCGCAGGGAGCGTGATGGATGCCACACGCCTTCCACTGAAACCCAAAGGCGTGTATAGTGCTCTAGAGGCAGTTGTGCTATGCTGAATGCTTGCTGCAGAGAGTGGCAGTGAGATGCCCTCCTCTTTGTCATCGCGACAGCTGGCAGGCGAAATGGCAGAGTGGGGTGATGGTTCGAAGGGCTGATGAGGAATAGCGGAAGAGTGACGAGTGAAATGGCTGTGACTGTGATTGCTTGCATCGTGAAGCTGCGACTTTGGCTGATTGATAGATTTGATTGTGCCACGAAAGCTGCAAGCAGGATGGGACAGTCAGTGCAGCCGGCCTCCACGTCATTCATGTCTGAACACGACTCACACCCTTCCGGCAACCTCTACTTCCACAGCCACAAAGAGCGCCAAGCCTGTGTTCAGCAGTACCTGAAAGACGGGCGAAGAAAGAAGGGAAGTGAGCTTGCTTGTACCGATAGATTGGTGCGCTTCCCTTGATACCCCCTATCTCTACGCACTGGGTTGTGTCGAAATACGAACACTGGAATTAGACAAAAGAGGACGACACTAGCCAGACGCATCAGATACTGTCCCAAGTCTACGTTCGAGGGAGCAAGGGAGAGTGCGAATGAGACGATGTACACAAGTACGCTGAAGTTCTCTGTGAAAGAAACTCTGCGACTCACCTTGGTCCATGAGGTCTTGCTTCAGGACAGTGTACGGCAGGTCTGGGTTCTTTGCCATTCCCCTCCTTTTCAACTGCTCGAACAAACTTCGGAACGCCTTCTTGATCGATGGGCGGCCTGTCTCAATATCGGCAATACTTGCCAGGCGAAGACATGCAATCAAAGTATTGCCAGCCTGGAACAAAGAGCCTGCAGGTGGGCCGTCACGGTGTCTTGGATCAGATTCGCACTGCTCGCGTCTTCCACTTTAGCGCTCACGACACAGACTCACAGGCAACCGCTAGCATGGCTGAGTAGATCTTTGGTGGAAGTATACTGGAGTTCTCGACGTAGATGCAACCGAATGGAGCAACGACAGTACCCAATTTACTGAAAGCGAAGTTCTGCAGGAGGACAAGAGCGGATCAGCCCAGGAAATGCCTGTGATAGAATTCGTCGAGGAAGAAGGGCCACGTACAAACGCCGATAAGACGACTATGATTGTCATGAAAAGGACCGCATAGATGAAGATGTACCAGAACCTTGCATGCGTCCTCCATATGGCAAGCATTCGAGAAGCGATCAACCAGTGATTTGCGATCAGTGAGATGTAGAAAGCGATCTGTATGTAGCAGGTGGCGGCTGAGCAATTGATCCGGACCGGGTCTTCTGTAATGCCAAGGGAAGGGACAGAAGTGAGTCACCTCTTCTTGGGAGGGGGCCGTTTCGTCGCTTCACCACCACTCACGTATCAGCGCGAGGACGACGACAAAATAGGACGTCCCGATGTATCTGAACCGGTGAGGAAAGGAAGATATTCCCATCAATATACGAGACCACACCATTCTGCAAGCTCGTGAGACGGTCTCTGATTGGCGCATCCACTCACTTCGAGCAGATGTATGCTATCCTGTTCACTATGATAAAGAAACTTGGCCGCTTTTCGAAGAGCGACTTCATCAGAAAGTAGTCAAAGGGCAGTGACGAAAAGAACGAGTAGGCAAGAAAGCCAGCAAGGAGAGCAAAGACGGTGTCCAATCTTGTCCCTAATTCGAGCCGCTTCATCGCAAAGTCTTGCCATACTGGGGACCAGTCCATGTTGGGTGAATGAGTGAGTGAGTGAGTGTGTGTGTGTGTATGTGTGTAAATGCGTGCAAGTGAGCGATGGTGATGGTGGTGGTGCAACAGCGTGCAGAAAGGCAAGGAGCAGTAGCAAGAGGGGCCACTCACCAGTGCAAGAGGACCGATACGTCGACTTCAACCCCTCGCCTCTTACTCCTCCTTTCTTCAATGGACTGATCGGCGTTTCAAGGGGAGTGAATTCGGGCGGTGTTAGGAGTCTCACGATATTAAGGAAGTTTTCGTGTGAATATAGATCGCTTCGTCCAACCTACTACGTTGCAATAGTCAGAAAAAGCAGGGATTTCACACGATCCACACTCCGCCCGTGTACTCTTTCCTGCCCTCTCCTACTACGTAAAGGACGATCTATTTGCCTTACAACAAGGAGCAACACTTGCTCAGGGACACCAGCGCAATTACAAGTGAGAAGTGGAAAATGAAGCGGAGAAGCTGGCATATGTTTATTGTCTATGCATCGCTCTCGGACCCTTTCATTTCCGTATGAGGGCGGGGGAGACTCTCTCACACATCGGCAATAGCGTTTGAGAACATCTCATGTAACAATGATCGCATACATATATTCGGTCTCCTTTTGATCATCATCGTTAGATGGTATTGGCAGAATCCGGTAGCGGGTGACAGTGATACAAGAGAAGGGGAAAGGAGGGGAAAGAAAAGGAGATCCGAATTTGTCGAAGGGTGTCTGCACCTAATCCATTGACTCCTCACTTCTTGGGAGATATAGAAAGGGAGCTGGGTAGCACGACCGGCGGCAAATCGTGCAAGTAGACGACTTCGCTTGTTGTCCGCGGCTGATAGAATGCAGGATAGCTGTTCCCAAGCAAGAGAGGACGCGAGAAGTTCTCTGTGAATTGATGGAGAGGAACGTTTCTGCGTCCCGGAGTGGAGGGAGAGGCAGAAAGATCTGTTTCAAGCGAAGGACGTCGAGTAGATGGCGACCAGGGCAACTTGAACTTGGAAGGTCTCTCCGTTCTTGAAGGTTTTGAGAGAGATGTCGTGTCAATGCTGATTCCACCAGAGCATGATTTCGATGAACCCTTCGTCGCTCTGATGGTGCCTCGGAATCTGCGACAAGAGGAGGATAAGAACAAGATAGGCGAGATTCACAATATATCGTCACTCCCTACTCACATTCGACCGCCGACCTCCGTATCAATGGCAGTGAAGATAGCCACGCCCAGACGGACAAGGATCTACAAAGGCAGTGAAGGGGGAAACGTGTTTAAGTGGAAGGGAGTGGAGCGTGCATACACCAGTCATCCACTTCGAGAGAAGCTACTCACCGGGTCGTTGTGAAGAGCAAACAGCGGAATGAAAATGAAGACGATGAGAGACAGGAGGCGCAGGATCCAGCAGAAGAAGCCTGATCACGTTCGGTCAGGACACACTGTCAGCGTCTGTGGCTTTGCCTCTACTTTATCTTGTTCCTATATTCCCTCACCTTGCTGGAAGAGCGTCTGTGCAAGATTGATGCCGTTCCTCTTTGCGCCTGCCAGCGCCAACTGTCCCTGTAAGCGAGACAGGAGACCATGAATGGAAGACCTCCAGGTAGGGATGAGGTCTTTCTCATGCGTCAGGGGCTCTGCAAAGTGGACGAGCCTTGTAGCTGCCAGGACCATGTTGATCGAGTGGTACAGTATCCCTGCGTACATCATAGAGAGTCGGCGTCCAATCACTCTCGTTGGCATGAGTGGGTGTACGATTTGATGCTACTCACCAATAACAGCTAGGGCGATCGAATAGCTGACATGTGGCAGAGATTCGTCGCTCAGAAAGTATACGCAACCAAATGGCTCAATGACCCTGCCACCGCTTCCACTTTGGATGTTCTGTTGGTGCGGTAAATTCACAAAAATCATCAGCAAGACTTCAGAGACTTTGGTCCCTCCCCATACTCTAAGCTCACCAAGATGCTGACGGTGGTCATTGCAACCATGCCAAAGATAGCATAGCTGAGAACAATCGCGTACTTGGAATGATTCCTCCAGGTGGCCAGCATTCTCAACGCGAAGAGCCAGTGATTAGAGAGCAAAGTCAGGTAGAATGACACTTGACTGAATCGAGTGATTGCTGTGCAATTGACTTGTCGAGGCGCCTCTGCAAGACACTCGAGCGACTATGAGCTCTCATGGTCGCTGCTTTGGGGGCACAATTTGTACTCTCGAAGACTTACGGACGAGGGCGATTGCACTGATGAGGAAGAAGATACCCATGAATCTTAGGCACGCGCGATGTGTCAGTCCATCGTTGCGTAAAGATATATGTGAAGTGGGGATTTCGACTCACTTTGCTGTGAAATAGGTGACTCTGTTGACGAGTCTATATATGATGCTTGATCTAGTCTTGAAGGCAGAGACAACAAGGTCGCAGTCGAAATGTAAAGACGCTAGACTCGAGTGAGCAAGGAGGCCAAGTAGAATGCCCATGACCATGTTGCTGCGAGTGGATAGCAGGAGCAGCTCATTACCGAGTGTCTGCAAGGACGAAGCATCTAGTGACGTCGACGCACTCATTCCAGAGTCAAGCGTAGTCGTAGCTGTGTGACGGAATGGAGTATGTGAGAAGGGTGAGGTGATATCGCGATAGAGAACGAGGGAGAGTGTGTCAATCTCTATGTAATCCCAATCAGTCTGCAGGAAATTCGGAGGGAGAAAGGAGTACGGAGGAGAAAGGAGTACTATTTCCAAGTCTATGTCTCGACTAGACAACGGCCCATGTTCTCATTACGATGGCCAAGACACACGCTCCCTTGCTCTCTCTCTTTTTCTTTAGTTCTAAAGCGACGGTCCGAGTTCCCATGTCGTCTTCATTCCATTCAGGGCCATTTAATTAGCGCTTGGGCCGCTTTAGTGGGGTCTCGATCCCCCTTTTACTCGCTGCATTCTGATCACAACCCAAAATTTGACAAGGGCATAGGCACTGTGAAGATGGAGACTGCACGAGCATCCCAGACTGAGCACACCTGAGACAGTCGGACAGGTGTGAAGGCTGTATGCGGATCAAGGCGCTGCTGCTGATTGGCAGGTAAGGAAGTCTGCGATCGTAGAAGCGTGAGACAACGGCCACAGATGCGGTGGGAAGGTGACCAAGGAACGGCCTCCGTCTTTTCGGGAGAGCGAGAGATAGTTTTGTGTTAATTTACCACAAAAGGAAAGCTACAAAGAAGAGGTCTACATTACGTCAAATCCAGAGGGCGAAAGAGGGTCTATCACTCGATGAATCGAGACAAGTAGTGATCGTGACGTCTCTCTGAGGCTGACACTTTGATATGGATGCGGTACTTGAATCTCGCTTATAGTCACGCATGCTACTCGGGAAATACTTATGAGGAGCGACCAGATTTGGTGGTATTTCTTGATCCAAAGGCATAGCCATAGTTCCGAAGGAGCTGACACGCTTCCCTTTCTTGGGAGTCGGTCGAGGTACACGCATCCTATATGAGGCGAGAGAGAATGCGAGTGTCAGAACAAGGGAGTAACATCTCGGCAAAGCATTCAGTGCACTTACATTCGGGCACAGAGTTCCACATCAACAGCAGTATGAATGGACAAGGCAGACGTGAGAAGGACCTGACGGCGCAGCATGTTGAGATTGGAGATGTTCAGGCTGGTCTACTCTACACTCACCGCTTCATCTCGCAGCAACAGCAATGGAAGCACGAAAAAGACAATCAAGCTGACGATGCGAATTAAGCAGAGTGAAGTTCCTGTAAAGCAGGAAGGCGATGTTTGTAATTGAAACCCTGAGCACATTCAGTGGGATTGACTCACCATGTCCCATCATACCACACCACTCGCCCCATAGTCTTTGCTTCAGTGTCTGATTATCGGGGACTATTGTATGCGGGGGGTAGTGATTCACGATGCTGACGAAGGAAAGCAAAACTTGATGACTTAGGCCTGCGAGAGACACTTAAAGCACGCTTAGCATGGTCTCCCCTTTCGTGAGATCTGCAATATACTCACTGAGGACGGCCAGCGCTGTCAGATACTTCTCATCTGGAAGAGTAGAAGAATGAAGAAGCAGAATACATCCTGCGGTGGGAGACGATAAACCGCTTCGTGTTCCGACTGCAGACTGGTAGTAGTCGGAGGCGAAGATCAACACAGGCTCTCCTACACAAAGCAATCTCACGCACCAGAACGGACAAGCCAAGTATCGAAAGTGCAATGACTGATACAGCTGTGAAAATAGTCCAGCGCCGTTCCCTACTGGCAGACAAGGCATGCAGAGACAAGTAGATGTGATGAAAGCTGTGCGACAGGAAGAAAGCGAAAATGGCGAGTCGGGTGATGACGCTGCAGGACATTGTTGTATTCACTGGTGATTCTGAGGAGATAGAATGACAAGAGGTAATGAGCGTCTTGCAATGATCGCACCCTCGGCGACGAGTCTCACCCAGTATGATCAATGAGATGATCAGAAAGCCAACGCCCACGAGACTACGAATAGGCAAAGACATCTGCATTAGATTGATCCAGGGCAAGAGACCTGCAAAGTCACGCACCGAGAGACATGAAAAAGAGTCTGTTCTGGCCATGGTGTGTTCTTGCGTAGGACTCTCCAGTCTGTGATGAAGTGGCAAGCGATGCCGTAGATCGAGAACCCGATCAACAAAGACACCACCATGGCCATTCGCCAAGAGAGAACAATTGCAAGGTCGTTACTTATCTCGACGTCAAGCGTACTCATGTTTCTTTTTGATCGTGTGTGAAGTGTGGATTCTGGGCGAAACGACAGTGTGTGATGGTGAAAGCTAACTCCTCGTACCTCCCATTGTCTAGTCAACAACTAGATGCGATGGAGATGGGGCCCTCTCGCTGTCAATGGCGAATGAGATTATTTGAAAGTGTGCGGAGGGGAGGGGGAAGGAGAGCTAAGCGTATCGTCATTCAACAAGGGATCCTACGAGCCTGCGCCCGGTATCTTGCTCAAATCCTCACGCAAAGGGCGCTCTCAGGAAGGCGAATGAAGGCATGAGCCCAAGCCAACGCCGAAAGTCAAGGAACAGAGGCGGAGTCTCAAGGCAGGCGGCTCAGCTACTCGCGTTCTCACCATCGCATCAAGATGATTGCAAAGGAGTCGCTTGATGCTCCTCCTACCTACACCCCTTACATGATATACTACAGTAATCGCGCTGCAGTAGCAGGCAAGCTACGGTTCCATCTCAGACTCTGTCGTGCGCTCACTTTGTGGCGGTGAAGGGATGAAGGAGCGCGCTACCGGTACCGCAAAAGTGATGAACACGTGAGGTGCTCACTTGGGAGCCTGGGGAATTGGGGGGCTGGGGTAGCTTGGGTTTTTTGACAGGTCTAGATTGTCTACCTAGTTCAAGGGACGCCTGCATATCCATCCTTCTTCCTTCTCAGGCAGATCATCTGCAGCTCGTGCTACTCATAGAACAAGCGATGATGGATCAGGGATCGCAGGATTCACCCGCAGAGGTCAGCAATAATCCGCGCGATCTTGCCAAAGAAGCCACTTACCTGCATCAACAGCTCCGAGACTTGCACTCCGCCACATTCAGCAGCAGCAGCAGCAGTAGTAGCACCAGCAACCATACCGTCGATGAGAAGAAGACGAAGACTGCGAAACGCATCAACCTTGCATCGTTGCGTACCACCACAATGTTCGAGCCTAGGCATGCGGATCTGCACAATCGACATCGTCCTCTACCTGAGTGGACAGTGCCACCTCAGACGACGAAGAGATCCAACAGAGCTGCGACTTTGTTCTTGGGGAAAGACACCGAAAGATGGCAGCGCCTTGAGAAGGGTGCGATGAGTGGAAGTGGAGGAGCAGGTTTGAATATAGCATGGAGGAGGGGGACAGCAAGTATGGTGCAACGTCTTGGCAGTGTAGATATGGAAGGCGAACGAGAGGATTTCGATGACGAAGAAGACTCTGCCTCCATCGAAGGAGAGGAGAGTAGCAGTCCGGAAGACGATGATGATGCTTGGCTTTCTAGTAGTAGTGCTGGACCACTCACTCGAAGATATTCACGAAGAAGATCTCGCAATCGAAGCGGTAGTTGGTGTTCGAAGGGATTGCAAACCCGTACAACTTCTGGCAGCTCCTCTCAGACCGGTTCGGACGCAAGCGGTGGTGTACATCTTCGACGTTTCTCATCCCATGGTTCAGAAGCAGCTTTTCTGCGTCATGAGACTGTGATTGGCATTCACACCCCTCACCGCGAATCTCTGTCGGAGAGGATGAATCTGGCACCCTTATCTCAGATACAGGCGCCTACTGTTGAATCAGTTGGCCAGATTTCACCCAATTCCTCCATGTACAAGAAGAAGCAGATGAAGGCTTCAAGCAGTGCAGAAGTGCTGGCACAAGCAGCAGCAGCAGCGGCAGCGGCGGCCAACAAACCGAGTCGTCGGGGCAAGAGCAGTCTACCGTCTTCTTTCTCTTTTTCGGACGACGAAGATGCAGGTACATCAATTGCCGGGATAGTCTACACCCAGAAGGCCCGATCGGCATCCCCCCGAGTGGCCTTCAAGTTGTCTAAGCGAAGGAAGCCAATCAAGGTGGAAGGTACCTTGTACGATCGAACAGGACCCTTTCGAGAAGGTGTGGTGACGGATGGTTTGAGTGTGCGATTGTTCAGTGCAGAAGATGCAAGTGAAGATGTCGACTATCACCACGACGGCGGACTGGTGGTACACGATCAAGCAGTAGACGATGAAGAGATGGTCCCTGCTACGTATCTGATCACGACTCCGGACAATCGGGTGTCATCTGCGGCTAAGCTGAGACGCTGGGCCATGGACGGAGAAGGCCGATTTTACGCTGCAATGGAGATCAAGAGCATCGAAGCGAAAATGAGAGCCGCCGATCCATTGCTCAACGGAGCCGGTCAAGGATCAAAGACGGCACTGAAGGAATTGAGAGATCGATACGTAGACGATCTGTTGGATGAAGTACAAAAGACCGAGACGTTAAATCCTGATCGAATAGCGGTGGACAAGGTACTTCGAACGAGTGATAACAAGTATGTTCGCTTGGAGGAAGACTATCCAGAAGAAGCGTTCTTCGTCATTGCCGGCTGCGATGAGGATGAATTGTATCCCACCATTGCTCTGGTGTTTTGTCAAGCCCTAAGGGCGATTGTTCGCTTTCATTCTGCAGGTTGGCTTCATGGGGACATCAAGCTGGAAAATCTCATGTTTGATGAAAAGGGGAAGATGGTCGTCATTGACTACGAGAATGCCAATCCCTTTCGAGGTATTCCCAGGGGAGATGGAAAGGTCACACTGGCGAGCTACGACTGGATTCCTCCGGAAGCATTTCCCGGCCCTCATGGTCGAAGAGTCGGTCCTTCTGCTGATCTCTGGGCGTTGGGATGCAACATCGTTCGGGCATTTGCACTGAGAGACCACATAGAAGACAACGACATCCGAGAGACGTTACTGGGAAAAGGACAAGCGGCCTTCTTTGTCTTTCGCAAGACTCATCTGCTCCGCAAACGGCCGAACCGTAGAAGCAGTACTGAGATGGGCATTCCCGGTACTCCGAATAGGCCTCTTCCGACATCTGATGACGTCGACCTGTCTTGTTTGCTGGTAGACGATCAAGACCATGAGCATGTGGATGATCAGCATGCAGACCTCGACGTCGAAGAAACTGCAGAAGGGAGAGTCGGTCACGGATCGCCTCCGCCACCCGGCCCGTCGCCGAAGCGACTGCTTTCGAAGTTTGCCAGAGACGCTCCTCAGCTACTCAAGCTCGTCATTGCTCGATGCATCACTGAGCTACCGGAAGAGCGATCGGTAGAGGCAGAGGTGGACTGTATCAAATTCGTGGATGCGCTCGAAGAGGAGCAAAGGAAGTTGGGAGAGAAGAGTATGCTAGGGATCGGAAATAGAGCAGTCATGACGGCGATAGATCTGAGTGGAAGTGCGTGGGTACGGCCGAAACTAGAGGATGCGAGGAAAAGTCTTGGCTTGGGTGAATAGGAAAAGTCCGAGGCGGGGAAGAGGCCTGTACACAGGCACACATGTAAACACTAGACAAGCAAGGGGGGGATGGTGCGCATCACCCCGTCAATTACCTCGTTCCTCCACTGAAATGCCGAGCTTTAACTTGACCGCTTGGAGAACGAATTGCACGTCTCCTCGATACTCCCACCACATTCTACGCGAGCGAAGAAAGACGAGTAGGAGGTAGAAGTGAGGAGAGAGAGATAGGTAAGGAATGGAACGAGAGGACGATGAATCAGATCAGGGAATAGAGTACTCACGCTCCACCATTCGAGCCGGCAAGCATCGCCTCGGCCAGACATCCCGCAAACAACGCAGGTGTCATGTAGCCGTTGTCAGCGTCATCACTCCGGACCGGCTGTTCAGAAAGAGTGTTGTGCTTTACTCGTCAGAGCCTCATCGCATCACCTTCCCTTTTCCCTCTTCCCTCTCCTCACCTTGCCCACCACGATCTTGCTGGCAGGGATGCCCCATACGCTCGTCAGCTGCAGATAATGAAGATACGTGAGCCAGATTGCGAAGACGAGGGTTCAGCAGGATGACGATCACAGTGTAACGTTATACCCTCGCCTTCTTTCGACGTACCTGCAGAATAGAGGTCTTTGGGAAGTCTTGACCCGAGGTGCGCACAAGAGTGTTGCAAGTCAAGTACGTGCCTTGATTGTAGAATTGCACGTTGTAGAAGTCGATAGCCTCGCCGATCCTTGTGTTTAGCCAGGTGTAGCTTCGCGGGTAGATGTCGGTATTGAACAAGGGCGCGACAGCTGGTGAGGTGAGCCAGACACACGAAACGACCGGCGTCAATACCTCTCCTTTCCATCAAGGCGAATAGTCAAGGACTCACGAGCATGTGAGAGGTAGTAGCCGCTGCTTCGAGCTAGCTTGCTTCTCAGCTGTCGAGTGAATGGGATGAGCCACTTTGTCGCCAGCACTTGCGTGAACAAGTCGTATTCCTCATAGCTGCAGGGCAGGGAAGAGTAAAAGGCTTTCTGTCAGAATGGTTCTTTTAGTGTGAGTATGGCATCAACGATCCTCGTGTGGCTCACTCTACATCGACGCCTTGTAGGCCATACTTGATGACAAAGGCGGCAATCGTATTTGCGAGAACCAAGGGGTCGTTTCCTGTAGACTGAGGTTTACTCGTTTCTCCAAAGACGGAGACTCCTAGGCGAATGCCGGCATTGTTGTAGCTGAGGGTAAAAAAGAGCATATAGGGCGCTGTCAGCTTGATTCCCTCCTGTTTTCGGCTGATTTGCCCTCTCAAGCAGTCGGTACTCACGCTTGAACGATGGCTCGACGCTGAGCATCGGTGCCACTTACCCACTCTGCAACGTTGTCCGCTGCACCATTCTCAGACGTCCAGAATGCAATGTTGTAGTACTGAAAGCCGAGCAATGCAGATGGATCGGGGACGCCTAGGCTGTTATTGGCAACATGGCTGTCACCGTAAGCCACGAATCTGTGTAGTCAGATCGTGTGTGAGGCAAGTACGAGGTAATCATTCGTACGGATGCAGAAGCAGCTCACCGTGGCGCTGTATCGTTCCATGCCGCCATCGACTTGTAGAGTTCTTCTTCGTCTGATTCAGCGTTGTGCTGCCTATTTCCTATGATCCACTGCCACGCTTTGACGAGAGTAAATTTGGCGAGGAACAGGGAGGAGCTGCCGTCAACCTGTAGCATCAACTCGTTGAAAGAGGCGCTCTCCGCTCTTTCGCCCTCGATCTTTCTCTCGGAGCAAATGTGCAAGCGAGTGGCCCACCCAGTGAGAGTATTCTCTGATTCTTGGCGAGTCGAGCAGGCGGGCGTGCTTTGTAATGGCAGAGAGTAGCTCTTCTGCATCAGCAAGGCCACGCCGACGATGGAAGGTACGAGTGAAAGTCTCATTGTCGTGTTCCGATCTCTAAGCTTGACAACAGACGCAGTAGGTATGGACGACGAAGTCAGCAAGGTAGTGTATCATTTCATTCGTCTACACTCTTGTGTACGGTACGTTTGGTCATGCCGAGGTGCCATGATGAGAAGGCAACAAGAGCTGATTGATAGCCCACTGCCACACCTAGCTTTCCTCAGACAGATTTTTCTTTTGCGACGGCTTGCTGCTCCAGTGCCCCTCAGGTTCTCGAGTCTGCGATGATCTCGTTGGTCCCCTTGATGTTCCGAGCCATGCAGGCTAATCCATATTGCGATACCGACATTGAGTAGTAGTAAGCAATAAACAGGTCACCTGTACCTGCCTCGGGAGTTGACATCATCAAGCACCTTCCGGGGAGGGTCGAGAGGTCTGCAGCGGCCGTAACTTTCCACGACTTTCTGTACGAACAGATGACAAAACTTTAGGGCACTGTGGGGAAGAGCGGTCAAGAAAGACTCGGAGTGTATGAGGCTGCTGCGTGCAAGAAAAGACTAGCAGCGTGACGACTTAGTGCTGGGAACAAGGTTGTGATCTCGGTGCAGATCATCACTACAGATTAGACTTGCACCTGGCAATGTCATACCTTTCTCTCTCCTGTCGTATCTGCACCTGCATGCCGAAGAAGAGATATAAGAACGAATGTTGGAAAGGGAAAGCTTCTCTTTCGTTGCGGTGCCTTAAACGAAAACTAGCGTGAGGATGTGCATGTATAGATAGGCACGGAACCAATTGCCTGTCTGGAGAGTGAAGCAACAGAGCCCAAGGAAACGTAGAGCGACCCTTTTAGATTCTCTAGGAGCTAACAGCGTTGATCTCGGCTGCATGCATCATCACGGCCCTTGTGAATTATGAGTGAATCTTCGACTTGACTACCTCTGAGTAGGGTGCAATAAGCCAAAAGAATACGCTCTAAAGTCTCGGGCTTGAAGTCAAGTTCAATAGAACAGGCTCGCGTGTACCGTGTTTTCCCTCATCTTGGCGCGCACGGACTTCTTAGGTTTAGCAGCTTTTACAAGTCGACATCTTCCTTTCTTGACAGGACCTTATCCAACGTTCCGGGCAGCAAGGACTGGACAGCGATGGGTCATCCTGTGTGAGTGATCATCGAGGAGGACCTGGAACCCGAAAGCTAACCTCCTTCACATCCATAGCACTCTTGCGACTTGTTCCCTCAACCAGTGGGCCTTGGACTTTATTGGAAATCGCGACCGGATCCTCATCTCTATCAAGCAAGCGAGAGAACAAGGTGCAAGCTTGCGAGTCGGCCCAGAGCTGGAGATCCCGTGAGTAGTGCAGAATGAAGTACTAGAGTATGGTGGCTTGCTTATAGACGATCGTACTTCCACATCAGAGGCTATGGTGTGAGCAGAACAATTAACGCTGACGTACGTCTATGAGGGTACTGACACCCTTCCTTCTCGATCTGATCCAGTGCTTTGATCATTTTCTGGAAGGTGACACTGTCCTGCATTCATGGGAGGTGTTGTGCGAGCTGCTCAAGGATAAGGCGACCTATGGGATCTTGTGTGACGTAGGAATGTGAGTAGAGGCAGAGATGCGTGTAGACTTCATCCCTGATGCTTCGATGTACATACCTTTCAGGCCTATCATGCACCGGTCAACGCTGTACAATTGCCGTGTACTCTTCTATGATGGCAAGATCATTCATATACGGCCCAAGCTGTGGATGGCCAACGATGGTAATTATCGGGAACTGCGCTACTTTACACCTTGGACACGACGAGGAGAGGTTGACAACTTTCCACTGCCACGAATGGTTTGGGAGCTCCATGGCCAGTTGTCTGTGCCCTTTGGAGATGCTGTGGTCGCTACGAAAGACACAGTCATAGGTGTTGAGATGTGTGAAGAGCTCTTCACGCCGGAAAGGTGAGCTTGACACTCAGCCATGAGACCATACGCGAAGCAGACACTGAATGAGACTTCTGGCAGTCCTCATATCGCCATGGGACTGGACGGGGTGGAGATCTTCATCAATCCAAGTGCGAGCCATCACGAGCTCCGTAAGCTGCATCGAAGAGTAGATCTGATCAAGGAAGCGACCATGAAGGTGAGCAGGGCGTGTGAATGTCTTGCGGCTCGTGGGGCTCTGCTCAACTCGTTGCTCTGCCTCTCTGCAGGTTGGAGGCGTGTATCTGTATGCCAATCAACAGGGATGCGATGGAGATCGCTTGTACTATGATGGCTGCCCTTTGATAGCTTGCAACGGCGAGATCATAGCTCAAGGCAGTCAATTCTCACTCGATGATGTGCAGACGATCACTGCAACAGTCGATCTGGACGAGGTTCGAGCTTTCCGTTCTAGCAAAAGCAGAGGCATGCAAGCTGTGACTAGCACTGCCATTAATGGAGGAAAGGGATTCGAGCGGATACCGGTAGAGATTGAGTTGGGTAAACAAGACTCGTGGAGTCATTCGAGTCTCGGCAGTATCGCAAGTCGTCTCACTTCTGCCATTCCACCCTCCACGCTAGGAGCGGTACACGAAGCATTCTCCCCTCCCCCATCGGTATCACCTAGACCGAGCACAAAGAGGATCGATGCGAGATATCACAGTCCAGAAGAAGAAATCGCATTGGGGCCAGCTTGTTGGCTGTGGGACTATCTCAGGAGGTCACGCACGCAAGGTTACTTTATCCCATTATCAGGAGGTATAGATAGCTGTGCTACGAGCGTCATTGTGTTTAGTATGTGTCGATTGGTAGTCAAAGCTTGCAGAGAAAGGAATGAACAGGTACTCAGCGATGTGAGGCGCATATGTGGGGAGCCAGAAGACGGCAAGTGGGCTCCTCAAGAACCTCAAGAAGTGGCCAGTCGAATCTTTGTGACCTGCTACATGGGAACCGAGAACAGCAGTGAAGAGACGCGGGATCGGGCTAGAGGGTTGGCGAAGGCCATTGGAGCGTGAGTGCAGCAGTCCTTTCTTCTAATGTATGGAAAGGGGGAGGTTTACTCTTGTTCTTTACGACAGATACCACATCGATCTGAACATGGACATTGTCATCCGAGCTATCGTCGCACTCTTTTCACTAGTCACTACGAAGACGCCCCGATTCAAGGTTCACGGCGGTTCGGCAGCAGAGAATCTAGCCCTTCAAAACATTCAGGCTCGACTTCGAATGCTTTTGGCATACATGTTGGCCCAGCTGGTGCCCTGGGTGCGGGGACAAGTAGGGGGACTACTGGTTCTAGGCAGTGCTAATGTCGATGAGAGGTAAGACTCCCATTTAAAGGGTTTCGGTAAATCTTGTCCCACCTCGTTGACCCACTCGTCTGTTTTCCCATCCAGTCTCCGGGGATATCTCACCAAGTACGACTGCTCATCCGCTGACATCAATCCGATCGGAGGAATCAGCAAGACAGACTTGAAGAGCTTCATTGCTTTTGCAGAGACGTCTTTTGAGTTGCCAATTCTGCACGACTTTCTGCATGCAACCCCTACTGCCGAACTGGAACCCATCACGAAAGAGTATGTTCAATCGGATGAAATCGACATGGGAATGACCTACGATGAGCTCTCCATCTTCGGTCGATTGCGAAAGGTAGAGAAGCGAGGACCATACAGCATGTTTACCAAGTTACTCGACGAGTGGGGCGACAGGCTGAGCCCGGCAGAGGTACGTTACAAGTGGCGGTCTCGATGATCATCATGTCTTTTGATGAAACTTACATCTTCTCCTCTTCAGATTGCGGAGAAGGTCAAGAAGTTCTTTTTTGAATATGCGCGGAACAGACACAAGATGACCACCTTGACGCCCTCCTACCACGCAGTGAGTTTTCCGTTTGCCGTCTCGTCAGCGGGTGATGAGCTACTACAATCCTGATTGTCATTCCGCGTTTCAGGAATCATACAGCCCCGATGATAATCGCTTTGACTTGCGACCGTTCCTCTATCCCAGTCGCTTCCCCTACCAATTCGACAAAATTGACGCCCTCGTTGCTCGTGTAAGTCAATGATCCAGGGTTTGCGGCGTATAGAGAAGCACTTCTCGGAACGGTAACGACGCATCAGACACCGCTGACGCCAATCACTCTCCCCTTGTCCTTGCCGTCCCACTGCGAATCAACATCAGCTTGCCGAAAAAGGCAAGCAAAAGTAAAGCAGAGTTGACCTGGGATTATGTATATTTGGCGCAAGCCCCTCTACAGTCACTGAACGAGGCTGCCTTCTGAACAGCCAAATTCTTGGCAACGCGGAAATTAGAATAGAAGGGACAGTAGAGTATCTTCATCGGGCATATCTTGCTTCTCGAGGGGGCCCTATCTGAAATAGGTCAAAACAGCGAATGCAATACAGTAGAACCTCCGAGTTTTAATACGATTTGTCTTAATAACCCCCCAATGTTAATGAAAACAGCCCGGTCCCCGATTGGGACCTATGGAAATACTAAGAACCTCTCAGACCTAATTCCTAATGCAATTCGAAGAATTTTTAAGCCTGATATTAAGACTGGGAGGTCACACGTGGGAGTAACTTGGTTACACGTGGAAGTAACTTGGTTACACGTGGAAGTAACTTGTAATCTTTTTCTGCTTACTTTTTGGAGCTGACGCGTCTTGTATTGACCAAATACCACAATGGCTCCTGCAATGCACTATTGTATCTTCAAATGTTGTATCCCAGCTGTCAATAGCAATGTGTATTGCTTCATACTAAACAAGGCAATTTACTTCAAAAATCTTTTGTATTTCTTGTGTATTTTTGTATTGAGCCACTTGTCAGAGGCGGCAAGGGTTTTAGAGAGTGTGCCTTGCAACACTACTATGCTATGCTGCATCTTTAGCCAGAAAGCAAGCTCTTTCTGAGTCTGCCCGGCATGCTCAATATTATGCTGGCATAGAGCCCGACGTAGGCTCTTAGAAAGATGGGGCATAATGCCTAACAAATGGTGGTCAGAATAGAGGAATCGTGAAATTTTCAATTCAACTTTCACACCTAATAACCCCCCATAGTTAATAAAAAAGGGCTGGTCCCGTTCGTATTAGAACTGGGAGGTTCTACTGTACAATGAAGTGAACATTTACATTACTAGACCCTTGAGATATGTACACGTAAGATTTGCAATTTTCACCCGATTTATCCCTAGTGAAACGAATTCATCACTCCTCTTCCTCCGCCCCGCTTTTTTCTTACAAACAACGCCCCTCAGCAAAACGCCATAACGGCGCCCAAATCAGCCCACTTACTTTCCTTTCGACATCACCTGCCAGGAGTGCAACACAAGTCTCTGCTCGCTCATATAAACAACATCTGTACATGTGCACAACACGAGTCGTCTATGTCTCTCATCGTCTCACACCTCCTGCAACAATCTTCGTGTTACCCTTTCAGTTTTAGGCCCTGATTTCTAGCATGAATCTCCCTTCCTCCTTCACAAAAATATCCGACCCTCGGCATATAAACTTCTTCCACAAAAAGGCCGAGACGCCGAAATGCCCTCCTGTGCCAACACACGATGATGTCCAGATAGACGATCTCAGAAGAAGTAATACAGACAAAGACAATACATCGAATCATGATCCGACCCACCATCATCGGAGGAGAAGCAGGACTCGTCTACAACGTTGGTCCGGGAAGACTGCTGTCGTCTTGAAGCGGCATTGCGCATTTATAGGACCGGGCATCGTTGCCAGCGTGGGATACACTGATCCTGGAAATTGGTGAGTTGCCCCGTCTTTGTCTCTCATGTGCAAGGGGCCGAAATACTGATCTCCTTTTCCTTGTTGATCCATGACAGGGTCACCGACTTGGCGGCAGGATCACAATTTGGGTATGCACTGCTCTTCACTGTACTGCTTTCTGGTCTCTTTGGCATCTTTCTTCAAATTCTTGCAGTTCGTATGGGTGTGGTGACGGGTAATGATCTAGCTTGCAACACTCGACTACTCTGCTTACCTGAAGGACCTGATGGCGAGATCAAAGAAGGCATCCGATGGCGAAAGACTAGAACAGGACTGCTTTGGTTCTCCTACCTCATAGCAGAGGGTGCGTTGATTGCGACCGAGTTGGCTGAATTGATTGGTTCAGCGATTGCCTTGAATCTGTGAGTAAGTTTTCTGTGCTCCTTTTCCCTTTCATGTTCTAGTGTCGTTGATTGTGAAGCTTGCAGTTGCTGACGTTGATCTCGTAATCGACTGTTCTGTATTACAGTCTCTTTCCCTCCTTGCCAGTGTGGGGCGGTGTGTTGGTGACAAGTGCCGATGTCTTGATCATTCTTTTCATCTACAAACCTAATGGTAATTTTCGAATCTTGGAATGGTTCATTGGTGGACTTGTGTTTGCTGTGATCGCTTGTTACATTGCCCTACTTGTCAAGGTCAAGCCGGACTGGGGCAACGTCTTCCATGGCTACATTCCGTCTTCAACGTTGATAGGACCAGAGGCTCTCTACGCCAGTATTGGAATTCTCGGTGCTGTCATCATGCCTCACAGTCTTTTCCTGGGCAGTCACTTTGCTACTATTCACCGCATTCCTGAAATCAAATCGTCGTCTTCCTCGACATTGAACGAAGATGATCGGACTTTACAGGGAAATCAAGACCCAGGAAAGCATACTTTACTAAGCCGTGTCAAGAAAATCATTGCAATGGTCGACTCTGATCTCGTAGAAGACCCCGATGCACCAAAGAAAACTTTTTTGCCAAAACGTCTCGGAATCTCTCAAATGAAGATTCAAATCCCACACGCTTCATGGGATATTGCACTTTCCCTCGTCATCTTCGCCATCACTGTCAATTCTGCCATCTTGATCGTAGCTGCTGCTGCTTTCTACTATGGAACTGGATCCACTTCACTGAGCGATCTATACGACGCCTTTAATCTTTTAAACATGACACTAGGAAAAGTGTATGCAATCTTGTTCGCCATAGCACTACTCGCGGCTGGTCAGTCTGCCTCTATCACTGTCACGTTAGCTGGTCAGCTGGTGTCGGAAGGGTTCATCAAGTGGAAGACAAACGCCTTTGTTCGAAGGCTTCTTACTCGCTTGATCACGATTGCACCTTCGATTGCTATTGCGGTCGGAGTCGGTCGGAACGGACTAGATGAAACGCTTATTGCCTCTCAGGTAGCCCTTTCGTTCGCTCTTCCTGTTGTCTTAGTTCCTTTGATTCTGATCACCAGTCTGAAATCATGGATGGAAGTGACCGATACCGTAGATACCGAGGCTGCAATCGACAATGCTCCAGAAGAGGCGACTACTACACCATCTACAGACATGATGCTACGGTCACTCTCAAGCTCGAAGATCTCTGCCATCAAAACAACAGTGGAAACACCAAGTGTCGAACAAGTGCCAGAGCAGAGCTTTCTCCCCAATGCTCAGTTCATCTCGCACAACTTCACCAGTCCTCGATACATTATCGCTCTCGCCGTTGTTGTCTACATCACAATTCTGCTTGCTGATGCTTACTCTCTCGTCACAACGATCATGGCCTAGCTGCACCATTTCACTTGCTGCTCGCCCTTCTTTCATCTGAAAATAGCCCGGCCAGTCTTTCCTCTTCATACCTTCGTCACTGTATCATACCAAGCTGCTCTAATGTACTGTACACTACTATAATCTTCAAATAGAGATTCCGCTATTTTCATGGACTATTTCTTAATCAGATTATATCGGGCGCGCGAAAAGATTGAATTACCTTTCTTTATCTGATCTGATCTACGAGTTGTCTTTCTCCTACTGAGCTCCTTCCTCGACAAGAAGATCAGGAATGGTCACAAAATGCCTGACCCTCTGAGCCACATTGCAAAGGGGCGATCATTGAGCCTGGATCTATCCCTCAGACAAGTGCCGGTTCGCAGTATTTGAAGAGCGATAGGCAGGACCCGCACAAAGAGCTCATCTTGAGTACTCCTCGATGACAATCTTACGTGTCGGAAGCCACGTAATCCTTCCTCCTTTGGCATTTTACTGTTGATCGCTCCTGTAGTACGCATCGTCGACTTCAAGGTTCAGTGCACACCTCTACACATTACCGTATCATAAAGAGAGGGACTAGGAAATCCCTGAATGCTGTCGTCCTGTCCTTGTCACACAGTCACGAAGACTTTTTTTGTATTTAGTCCAAAGCTTCCTTCCCCTATTTTATAAATTGATCACATATCACAATTCTTCGCGTCAAGCTATACAACCTGCTAATCAGATAATGGATCCTTATCCCCCTCACGTCAAGTCCAAGTCAATTGGGAAGAAAAGAAAACTGTCGCGGTAGTGAGCTAGTCGGGAGAGAGAGAGAGACAGTTTGCTCCCCCTCATCCGCTCCCATCCTCGACCTTCCCCCCCTTCCCTGGATCGCTCCATCACAGCAGACGTTGACGGAATGCATCTTCTCACTCAGATCGCGGCCGTCGCTGCAGCAGCCGCATCTCTTGCACGGGCAGCCAACGTCACTCTGGACTGGAACGTCAGCTGGGTCGACAACATCAATCCAGACGGCTTGATGGTCAGGAGAGGAATCGGTGTGAATGGACAATTCCCACCTCCAGTCATCGTGAGTGTGTCTACCTGAACGAAGGCTTGGATCAAGCGGGTAGAGGCGCTCGATATTACTAGCGTGAGGCATTCTCTTACTGATCAGCGTCCCCTCGCCCCCTTCTCCTTTTCTCTCGGTCTCTCTCTCTCTCTCCTTCTTTTCCACTCTGCAGAACGTGAACCAAAGCGACTTCTTGACCATCAACGTTAATAATGCTTTTGGTGATGGCCGAGGGACGTCGCTTCATTCACATGGCATGTTCTTCAATCAGACGGCATACTGGGGTGCGTTACGTTAGAGATGGGCGGAGGAAAGGCTTTCTTATCAGATCCGTACTCATCGTCTCTTCTTTCTTTGCTGCAGACGGCGCTGCCATGATTACACAGTGCCCCATACCAGACGGTCAATCCGTTGCCTATGAGCCACTAAACTCGCCCAACAGTCCGACTGACAGGCAAGCTCAGTGGGGGACATTCTGGACGTGAGTAGGGTGCTGATGGGGATGTAGTCATGAGGAGACTGATCCCTCTCTCTGACGCACTACCGTTCTTCCTACATCACAGACACGGCCACTACGACGGCCAGTACGTCGATGGGCTGAGAACGCCGGCCATCATCCATGCAGAAAGCGAACCACACGCCTACGACGATGACTACACCATCATCCTTGCTGACTGGTACCATCGAGAGCACGAAGACTTGATCGAGAACGAGTTTCTCAACATCAAGAATCCCACGGGAGCCGAGCCTGTGCCTGGTGAGCAAATGTCTCGTTGATTGCAGGAGCACGTTTATGAATGGCCCATTGATTGACTTCTCCCTCCCTTGGCAGCTTCTGGCCTCGTCTACATCGCACACACGCCTGCAAATGGCCAAGCAGCCTACCTGACTGGCTACAACGATAACAGCACACTACCGTTCGAAGCCGGAAAGACGTATCGACTGCGTCTGATCAACATGTCTGCTCTGTCCATGTACCACTTCTGGATCGATGGACACGACATGAGTGTGATCGAAGCCGATGGCGTTGACACGGAGGCGAAACCGGTCGACTTGGTGTCGCTCGCCGTTGCTCAACGGTACTCTATTCTGGTCACTGCTCGCAATGATACCTCGGAGAACTGGCTGATCCATGCGAACCTGGATCCCGACATGTACGATGCTGTTCCCGACACGCTTCAGCTTAACATCACGTCGACCATCTCGTACGCACAAGGCAACCCGGTGGGAAGCAACCGATCCACTGTGGAGGAATACAGCTACTTTGATGACACGGCTCTGACGCCCATCGTAGCACTAGCTATGGTGGAAGCAGACGTCAGCCACGAGATGCCATTCGCATTCGACACCTACCGAGACGGCAAGAACTACGCCGCTTTCAACGACAAGTCGTTTGTGACCCCAGAAACACCGACCTTGTTCACGGCTCAAAGTATGCCTCTCAACGAAACAAGTGAGACGGCCGTCTACGGACCGAATGCTGGTGCCGCAATATTTGAGCATATGGACATGATCGAGGTTGTCTTTATCAACACGGATACAGGAGCACATCCCTTCCACATCCATGGGACCCAGTTTCAGATTGTTCACAAGAGTCTGGATGTCACCTCGTCTGATCCTGCGATCAATCCACCCTTCCAAGAGGGGCAACTGAATCCCATGCGAAGGGACACTGTTCAGATTCCTGCAGGTGGTAGTGCAACGATCCGATTCCGCGCTGACAATCCTGGAGTGTGGTTTGTACATTGTCATATCGGTGAGTTGTACCGTGAAGGGAAAGGAAACGGGTGCCGACCACCTGCTTGTCTGTGCTAATTACGAAAATTCACTCTCCCGGCAGACTGGCATCTCTCGTCTGGACTTGCGGCTGTGTTCATTGAAGCGCCCGACCAGATGAACCTTCTCAAGACACCTTCTGTGCTGGCTGAGCAGTGCCAGATGATGGGCATGCCTTCGACTGGAAATGCTGGAGGTCTACAATCGGTGAGAGATGAACAAGGAGGAGGGAGGGGTGTGTGTGTTCAATAATTTACTTTATCTTCCTTCCCCCTCATCCTCTTTCAAGACGACGAACTTTGGCACCTTGTCTGCCGGTCCAATGCACCTCATTTCTGGCTGGACATCGACAGCGATTGGAACGTTTGTAGCATGTATCATCAGCGCCCTCATCGGTTTGATTAGTATCAGCTGGTACGGGTTCGCTTCTGGTGGCGATCCAGAAGACGAAGATGTGGAAGAAGAGGAAGAGGAAGTAAAGAGCTCTCCCACAGCCGCAGGAGTCCTGTAATGTAACAAAGATTCCGGAGTATCCATAGTATCCACTTCATCCCATTGCAGACAGGAATGAGAAAGAGTGACTCGGACGACATTGAGGCCGTCTTCGAGTCCAATGTGTGTCCCCTTACCATCTTGCCGCTTCCAAGCTTGTGTCTGATTGCCAGCGGCTTCATTTCTCGTCCGCATGTATGACGGACCACCTTCGATGAAGACATGGGCTGAGCAACGCAGCCACAAGTGACGCTGCTTTTTTCTCGGTCAACGCCCGACGCCAATAATTTACTCGTTCGCTGACACACTCGACTTGCAAAGCGATCTATGTATAGTACGGTGTATTACGCCTTCGATTGATCTGATCTGACAGGCAGTGCTGCTTCCAAAGCGCGAACATGGTATTGAGACGTAGATACCAAGTAGAGCCGTAATTCAGGCTGTGATTCCGAAAAACAACAGATACTAGCACGACATTTCTATGACGGCAGTGCACGAATAGAGTCATATGCGACTTGACCGCTGCTGGCGTCACGACATCACACAGTCAGCAATGCCTCGTCCAAGAGCAGTGCCAGATCAGGATTTTCGTCTCCTTCCTTTTCTGCAAGATCTGACATATCCCACGGCTATATAAGCGGTCAATCTGACATGACCAGCACCCTCCCTTCCTTATCGATTCAGCCTTTTCTTTCTATCTCTCTCTCTCTCTTTCTCTTCTCGACAAGCCAACAATAGCTTCACTCAGGAATGATTTCTACCGGCAAAGTCAGCGCATTTGTTGCGCTCTGTTTGATACAAGGCTTTCTTGCTGCACCACTTCCCATGAGACCGGGAGGACGATCCGGCAATCATCCTTCCTATGAGTATGGAAATGGGAGCGGAAACGCCCCATACCCCCATCAAACATTCCAAGGAGAAAATCAAGGGATGTCGTACGGTCAACCAATGTCGCCTTATACCGGCATGCCTGTCCTTGGGATGCCTGTCCAACATGCCGAGATGACACAAGGGCAGTTCATGGCTAATACACAGGGAATCAATCCCTATCATCAGGCTTCCACTGGTGTCTACCACAGTCCTCTTCAGACACAAGCCGCAATTGAGGCTCATCAAAATCTGCTGAACCATCGAAGAAACAACAGAAATAGAGCAAACTCTTCTGGCCATCAAGGTGCCACAGGTAGTACCGTGAGTGGGTACGGCCAAGCTCCCTCCTTCCATGAGCCGCAATCCAGGGGCTATCAGAATTACGCGGCGCAAGGAGGTCAACATCGTAGTCAAGCCGACCTGAATCTACCGCTTGAGGATCAGCTCCATGACTACAAGTACTTGTTCGGATAGTGGCTGCCACGGGCACCGTCCAAGAAAAGAAAAGGATCTGGAATATTGCTGCACTGTCGATGGCATGTCCTGCTGGCTCAATCACTTGCCTCCTAGTGTGTATGCTTGCTTCCTTACCTTTGTCTAATTTCTATGCTTCTACCGTAACAAAGGAGACCTCCTTCGGGCTCTACACTGAAGAGTGACGCCAGCACAGTCACGCTGCACAATCGCTGAGTGCCGCGAACATTTTTCAACATTTTATTTCTTCGCGAAGAAGCGGGCATATCCGCGGACATCTCCCGCGGTTGTCAAAACTAAGAGTGTCAGATCTCGATTGCGCAGAAAACAGACATCCGTACGTCAGTCCATGCGCGGGCTTACCAAGCACCCTTAAAGATTATACCCGCGTACGATACCGAGAGTATGATAGGCGCCGTGCATAAAGACTACACTCCCTCTCCACAAAATTAGAAAAATATTAGAAGAAAAGGAAATTCGTGCTGTGGAAATTAGCAAAGCATCTTGCGAGCACCAGACATTCTCCCGATCGCCTTTTTTCCGCCAAGGATTTTCTCCTCCCTATAAGATCGTTCTCATCGAGAGCAGGGCGACTTCCTAATTATCTGTCTCCTCTCTCCCCTCTAAGGGATCTACAACCCACACACCCCAGAAAGTCTTCCTTTGCTGGCCGACATGATGTTCAACGAGACTTTCTTTGGGTTGGTTCTCCACAAGCAGCTGAAAGGGCTTTCGAACGCGTTTACTTATCCTGAAGAACGACCTGATTTTGTCGTGCCGGAGAACTTCAGGCCTGGCTACAAGACTCGTCAAAGGCAGGAGAGACAGTCTTCTGGCGGGCAAGAGAGTGGCAGCAATCCCTCGCTGAGCAATAGTGGAGCGGACACACCTGCTCAATCAGAGTCCAAGCAGTCGCCGCTCTCCACTGAGGCCGAGAAGCAAGTCTCTTCGCACCAGGATGAAGACAACATCGAAGGACCGCCCACTTCCATGACTGAACCAGATCCCTACCTGGTGGACTGGTACGGTGAAGATGATCCTGACAATCCTCAAGCATGGTCGAACCTGAAAAAGGTCATGTTTACTTGTCAACTGATGCTCCTCACTACCTCTGTCTACATGGGCTCCTCGATCGTCTCGCCTGGTATTCCCCTCATTGCGGAGTACTTTGGAGTCGGACGGGTGCCTGCGACACTGGCATTGACCCTCTTCGTTCTTGGCTATGGTGTCGGTCCCATGATTGGGTTGTGTGCAGCATCAGAGATACCTGCGATCGGGCGGTGTATTCCTTATGTCTTTACGCTTTTCCTTTTCGTCATCCTTCAAATACCCACTGCTCTGGTCAGCAACATTGCCGGCTTCATGATTCTTCGTTTCCTTGCTGGACTGGTCGGTAGTCCTCCTCTAGCGACCGGTGGTGCAAGTGTTGGCGATGTATTCGCTCCAACGACTGCTCCCTTGGCTCTAGCAATGTGTGAGTTCTGCTCGACTCACACGGACTAAAAGAGATCGTGTACTGACTTTGTTCTTCCATCCTTTGTCTGTCGCTTTCATCTTCGCAGGGGGACTTTCGGCATCAGCAGGCCCCGTACTAGGTCCACTGATCGGTGAGCGGTCTCAATGGCGAAAAGGGCTTGTGGTGCCATTTTGCTGATCTATACTGTTTTTCTTCGCTCTCTCAGGTGGATACGCCTCGGAAGCTTTTGGAGTAGAAGGCTGGAGATGGACAATCTGGCCTTTGCTGATGCTCTCCGGCTTCACTTTGATTCTGTTGACATTCAGCATGCCAGAGACTTCAGCGAGTAACATTTTATATCGAAGGACGGTACGTCTCCGTCAAGTCACCGGCAACCCCCACTTACGAAGCAAAGGAGAGCTTTTCTCTGCCACAATGACGTCGCATGAGATCGTCATGATGGTCTTCGTTCGACCATTCCGACTAGGTATCTTCGAGCCGATCGCGTTGAGTATCAACTTGCACATCGGGATGGTCTATGGTGTACTGTATGTGGTGAGTCAAAGAACGACAAGTGCGATACATCCTTCGTCGGTGTCATGCTGACTCTAGTGTATATCTATCTGTCTTCTCCTTCCTTCCAGTGGTTCGAAGCCTTTCCCATCGTCTTCACCGAGACATACGGCTTCAGCACCGGTAACTCTGGACTCGCTTTCCTGGCCATTCTGGTGGGCAACCTGATCACATACGGCATCTACTTTCTATGGTTCACACGCTACTACAGGCCAAAACTGATTGCCAGTGGTGGAAAGCTCGCTCCAGAACATTGGCTTCATCCTGCCATGGTCGGTGCTTTCTTCCTGCCACTTTCTCTGTTCGCCTTTGGTTGGACTTCCAACAAATCGATTCATTACATGGTCCCAATCGTCTGCTCTGGACTGTTCAGTGTCGGTATCTTTGGACTGTTTACCAGTGGTTTGAACTACCTGGCAGTCTGCTATCCATCCTACGTCGCTTCGGTCTTCTCAGCAAACGACTTCCTGAGAGCTTTGATCGGGGCGGCGCTACCTCTTGTCGCCGATGCCATGTTCACCAATTTGGAATCAAACGGCCCAAGAGCTTTCCCTGTTGCTTGGGGTTGTACACTCATGGGATGTGTCTCACTTGCTTTGGCTCCCGTTCCCTTTTTGCTCTACCGATACGGACCAGCCCTTCGCAGAGCCTCCAAGTACACTGAAAATACACCCGACGAAGGGAAGGGCGAGGAAAAGGGAGCGCTCTCAAGTGAAAGTCGATCTCAATCCGATGCATAGGAACGCAGCGGCATCTGGGACGCAAGTACTTGCCTTCATTGGAACACAATAGATAGAAGAGCACACGGTCTTCTTTCCCCCTTCTCACTTCTCCATTTGTACATTTCACTTAGATTGCTCATCAACATTAATATAGTACATTAATTGTGTCTGAAGGATGAATGCTCCGATCGCTTTGCATCCCGCCTCGACCGGTTCTTCAAGTACTTTGAAGTTGGTTCGGGGTGGGTTTGGGAATCAGTGCTACGCCATGAGGTGCTGTCTTCACCACTCTTGCTCGTTCTCCCTTGATAGTAGCCACTGTAGCGATACGGCTCGGTGTCTGTGGGAGGTGTCACCCCCTTCTTTCTGAGAAGCGTGTACTTTCCCGTGGTAGATGGCGCACTGCTTTCTCCTCGCTCGGTCCTTCCTACTTTGGGCTTTACCCCTTTCAAGATCTGTTCATGACAGGAAGATCGGTGGCGATCAGAAGTCGTAACGGACAGTCCTTCGATAGTTGTCTACTGCACTCACAGGAATCTCGCCTACGTTGATGTCGCCTTTGCTCCAGTCTTGGTATGTAGAGTAAGGATCCATGGATACTGCTTGAGAGCGCTGCGACGTTAAAGCCCTGCTGAAGTCGACACTGTTCTGGAACGGCTCAAAAGCAGGCATCTCACTGACGCTTTCAGATGGACGTCGCAAGTATGCCTCTGCTGACCCGTACGGCTGACTTCGGTAGAAGTAGGAGCCATCCTGCTCTACGGCTTGATGACGAGCAGCTAGTCTGGCTTGTCCAGCAGCCAGCTCATTCATCCGCTCCTCATGGACTTCGCGAAATGTAGGGACAGGGCTGGCAAGAGCCACCGCAGCCAGAATCAGTGAAACGAAGATTGTCGAATTCATTCTCTTCGTCTGCCTTGAAGTTTTAGAGTAGGCCACAAGAAGCCAGCGTTCTTTGCGAAGAGGATGAGGAGGATTTTGTAAAACAGCAGCTGACAGACGTACAAATAAGTTTATTCGGCCCAGATCAGTGCTGCTTCTGACCTTTTCACGATGCTCGATCTTGTGCGCTGAAGCGAGATCCAAGAAAGGGGGTGGGCGTTTGTGCTACGATGCAGTGCATGATCGCGATCAATACTCTGTACGGCACTGTTTACGTCAATGTCAAGAAAGCAGTGCTCTGATCAGTGTGTGGAAGTGCTGGGTACGTGTGGCCGCCGTGAAATTGTCTATTGGTAGAAATGCTCAGCAAGGTACAGCAAAGCGACAGCCCACAAAGACAGGCACCGAGTGACGTCCGAGCACAGGCAGAGGACGCGATCAACGAAGACACGTCGAAGAGGGACCACGCTGGACACATTCTTAGCACAGCAGTCTGTCAACGTCAATCGTGTCCTAAAGCGCAGCGCCCATGCAGTGCCCGTACCGCAGTTGTCCAGCCCGTGAGGATGGCCGGTTCGCGTCACATTGTGTACATCGACACTCGCTGAGACGAATGAGACAGCAATGATGATGTGATATCGAAGAGAGTCACTGAGAGGTATTGACCAGTCATTACATCAGTGAGCACCTCACCAGCGTATTTTGACCAAGGAGGCCCTCATCCAACTGACTCGCACGGTAGTAAGATGCACACCTCTTGCCTGTTGGACCGGCTTCTTCGCGTCTTGTCTACCCCGCAACCTAATTTGCTTCTTCCCCCGCGTACTTATTTCTTCCTCCTCTACACAGTGTCTGTCCCTCCTTGCCAGATCGCCCTCGACATGACTGAAGGACTGCCCTTCAAGGCCACCAGAGCACCTCCCTCCACACCTACTTCCTTGCCGATCTCTCTTACGTTTCCTGTCCACTCTGGATCTACTGCTGGTCTCATTGCCCAAATAAGCCTCAACTCACCCGGCAATCTGAATGCGCTCAGAGCCGAAGATATTCAGACCCTCATAGCGACGGTAGAGTGGGTAAATGAACAGCCCGATATCATCATCACTGTCCTGACAGCCACCGGTCGATTCTTCAGCTCCGGAGCCAACGTAGCCGATCCTGCCCGTCACCTTCCCGCCGACTTGACTGCACTTTCTCCCAGTGACCCGCTTTATCACAGCAGGTTGAATCAATTCTATGCTCAGAAAGCGTATAATAACAACAGTCGCTTTGCAAGATGCTTGTACGATCACGACAAATTGCTCGTGGCGGCTCTGAATGGGCCAGCGGTAGGAATCACAGCTGCAGGCCTGGCGTATTGCGATCTTGTGTATTGCTTCGAGGACTTTTGGCTGGCTACTCCTTTTACTTCACTGGCACTCGTAGCAGAGGGTGGTGCGAGTAAGACGTTTGTCGAAAAGGTGAGCAGATGTATTTAGTGTCTGAATGAAGCGAAAGACGCTGATCTTAAGCTCGCCCACTCTATCTTGCCGTGCTAGATGGGATTAGGGAGGGCGCAACAGGCACTCCTGGAAGGGCGAAGAATGCCAGCAAGTGAACTACTCGAAGCTGGATTCGTCAGGTAAGAATGAATCATACGCTTCCCTTCGACTTTCTAGTGTGTTCACATCAATGAACGCCCCCTTTCAGCAAAATCTTCCCAACACCTTCTCCACCAGCGGAAGCGGACAAGAAGCTCTATACCCCGCCCATCATGGACTTTGTCTTACCACATCTCACTTCCAAGCTACTTCCTCCCACAGCAGACTCCTTTGCACTCCTCTACACAAAGAAGCTCATCCGCAATGCGACGTACGAAGGAAAGTCGTGGACCGAAGTCAATGATGCCGAAGTACTGGGCGCTGCAAAGGTTTTCACATCTGGAAGACCCATAAAGCAGTTCGAGAGGCTAGCAAGTGGGGGCAGGCATAAGCTGTGAGACTCTTTCTAATGTACAATAGACACCAATCATCCACAGTGCTGCTCCTCCGTTGCCTTTACCATCCTTCTCACATGAGCATGACGGAGGTGTGAGTGTAAGGATTAAAACGTCCGTGCATTCTCTTAAACGTCAATCGACGTCTTCACTCTCAATGAATCCTCCACATCCTCCGTGCGACTGATCTGCTCTCTTAGTTCCTTCATCCTTTCTGCAGCTCCGATGTGTGGGCGATTCTCCAACGCCCAGCCGGTATACCAGTATACTGCGACCGTCGAGAACCAAATCCATCGAAGGAGAGAGAATGAAGAAAGGGAAGGCAATGCTGCATCATCACACGCTTCTAAGACGTCGCAGGGTAGTAGTGGCAACGCGAAAGACACTGCGCTACCATTCCACGCCGCTCTGAGCGAAGAAGACTACTATCCCACGCACAACGTCAGTCCTTCGTCTAGGGTACCCGTTCTGCGACTGCAAACACCTGTACCTCTGCCAAGTGGAGGTGCAAGCGACGATCAAAGCACCAAAGGGAACGGCCTGGTGATGGAATGCATGCGGTGGGGTCTCTTGCCAGCGTACACGACATCAATTCCCAGGGGAGCAGATGCGCTCCGGACGATCAACGCTCGTGACGACTCTGTCTTGAGCGGTCAGAGTATGTGGACTCCTCTGCTACGGAAGGGCAAGAGATGCGTCGTATTCTGCCAGGGCTTCTATGAATGGCTGAAGAAGCCAGATGGAAGTCGAATCGCGCATTTCGTCGGCATGCAAGATGAAGGGAGTGGACGGACAGACGTCAATGGAAGGCAGAAAGCTCTCATGCCGATGGCGGGACTTTACGAGAAATGCACGATTGACAAGCAAGAGGTTTACTCCTTTACAGTCATCACCACTGAATCGAACACGCAGCTCAACTTTCTGGTGAGGGCCTGGCAGTTGTCTGCATGAGACTGTAGAATTTGATGTTGACCGACTCGACGTAAATTCCTCCTTGACAGCACGATCGGATGCCTGTGATATTGCCAGACCCAGACTCGATCATAGCATGGCTGGGATATGGCTCGGCGTCTTCAAAGCAGGTCTGCAGTCTTTTGAAGCCGTACAACGTAGGGAAACTGGACGTCTACCCCGTTCCAAGAGAGGTTGGCAAGGTCGGAAATGACGACAAGAACTTCATACTCCCCGTAAGCTCCAGGAAAGACGGTATTGCAGCAGCTTTTGGGAAGGTGAAAAAGGCGGGTGGAGAAGACGTCAATTCAGAAACACATGCACCCATGGCGGAGGAGGTAAAGGCGGTCGACGGGACTGGGAAAAGGAAGCGAGAGAGTGACGAAGAATTAGCCAGGAAGTTGCAGAAGGAGGAAGAAGTGAATGTTCAGCAGCAAGAACAGAACAGAAGCGCCATCAAAGCTGAAGCCGGGACCGAGAACAGCAGCGTCAAGGCAGATGAAGAGTTCGCTAAGAAGCTGCAAAGCGAGGAAGAGAGTATGGTGGTCAAGGCAGAAGGGAGGAAAAGCAAGGAGGACGGCAATATAGAGGGTGAGGGAGGCCTTATGAAGGGCGAGGAAGACAATGGAAGTAAGGGAGAGCCGGAACGGGCAGAGCCCTCGAAGGACGAGCATCAAGCTTCCTCGTCGAAATTCTCACCAGAGCCTTACAATCCTCCTGTGTCTCCTCCTCGACCAAACGGGGGTTTCAGCACGTCGGACGCTACTCCCAGCAGGTCAGCATCTCGTAGACCCGCGCCCACTAGTAAGAAGCTGGAAGAGGCGGCCAAAGGGACAAAGGATATCCGCAAATTCTTTGGATGAGTCACCTCAACGACAGTGTATTTGTTCCATCTGTATCAACATGAACGTGTACAGGGATTGAAGGAGGAGATATGCCATCAGTGATCACGCAATTTATCTTCCAAAGCCTGCTGACGAGAGAGGAGAGCCCAAATCTGTGCTTCCAATGCCTGTATCTTTGATGGATCGTCTTTTGGCGATGTCATTGTTCGCTTCACCCGCATAGCCGGCTTCGTCTGGTTGGCTGAGCTGGTGGGAGAACGGAGCTCTTTGGCAGTTTCTCTGTATACCTCATCTGCAATAAAGGCTGCCTCGGTCGCACAAAGAGGCTCTAGATTCGACCACATCATAGACCGAAGCATCCAGTCATCTGCGTTATTCGACTGGGGCGTATCACCTCCAGGCGCACGACCGACAGTATTCGCTTCAACTTGTATCTCAGGACTTGGTGTTGACGGAGTGTTGGGAGAGGAGGTGATGCCTATCGTCCAAGGTGGAAGACGAGACCTCCTCCATGATCCAGTCGGCCGTGGGTGATCAGCCGGCGTCCAGTCCCAGTCTTCGTGAGGGTGGACAGCTGAGTAGAGAGACCTTGTCGAGGGAAGTTTCACAGAGTGGGAAGGAGGAGCAGCATGTACTTTTGCTGCGTTGAATGCTGTACCTTTCCCTTCCTCAGTGGCTGAATTTGTCCGGAATGTATCGCTTTCGACGTCGTAAGAAGAATGCCAATTGCCAGGGCGCATGCTTGTCGAACTTGCAGCTATCTTATCTCCGCCTTCCTCTGCCTCTTGTGCCCCTTCTACCAATGATTTCGACGTAGGATCTAATTGATGCGCCCGGAGTGTTCGTGGTCGCAGCGACTCTCCCTGCCCTTCTCTTCTCAGGAGGGCCATGCTGACCTTCCTCCAAGCTCGAGCTTCATGGCATGCGTGTCTCGCCCTGGTCGATGATCGAATCGTCTTAGCAGCCAAAGCCAGACCCGCTATTGTGCAAGCCAGCAAGGCGACACTGTTCGAAGTGGGAGCGTCATTCTGCGTCGTTGCGGCGTGGGTAGGAGTGACGCTGTGCATCTTCACCTTTCCATGCTCAGTCGTCTCTGGCCAAAAGTAATCCAGGAACGATACCATATGTGCACTGTAGTCCGATTTGATCAGAAGAGTAGAGCTCGATATAGTTGCTGCTCAGCGAGTCGGTAGCTCGAGCTGTCCTCTCTTTCAGTCGCAACCTCAGCCGAACCCCTTGTGCCAATCACCACCAATCATGTGTATCTGTCCTTACCTTATTTTACCCCCACCTTTTTTCCAACTTTTGTCTTTATCAGTCCCACTTTATTCGCACGGGCCAGGTCGCCTCTCCGCGGTCTTGTGCTTCGAGATGAAATCTGGTGTGGCCTCTGGTAAAAGTCGAGCGGACTGGAGTTGGACCGAGGGATGAACGATTCTCTCAGGGCGTTCCTCGCTCTTTAGGCTACTCACGACATGTCATCTTCGAAAGGCCTCAAGCTTCGCTTCAAGGGCGATGTGGTGAGTGAATGTTGTGTTCCCAAAAGAAAGGGAGAGGAGGCGATAGACGACACTGACTAAAGATCTCTTTTTTCATTCTTCTCCCAACAGACAGAGAAGAAGAAGAAGAAAAAGGGCAGCAAGAGAAGCAGGAGAGAGGGCGAGGAAGGTAGAGAGAGCGGCGAGGACGCAGGACCACCGGATGGAAATGAACAAGCTTGGGTGGCGGTCGAACGTGTCACCGACTTGTCCGGACCCACACTCCTCTATCAAAGCTACCAGAAGGAAGACGAAGAAGACAGTCAACTGTATTGTCTTGCTCTGAATCCAGCCTTACATCGAGTCGAAGCACACCCCTTAAAAGCGCCAGTCATTGATGCGAGTAGTTCCAACACGCTCGACTTGGATGGAGCAGCAGTGGTGGAGGACTTCTCCGGCCATGACCTGTCACCGACAGATGTTAATCAGGTGTGGGTTGCGACGAGAGTGCTTGACACACCTTCCGACGCACCCCGCTATACCCTGCGATCATCCGAATCGAGGTTCCTCACATCGGAAAGGAGCGGGGGAGTAGGGGCTATTGCTGAAGCGAGGGGACCTTTAGAAGAGTGGAAACTAGTGAATTTTGCAGGGTCACAGTTCTGCCTTCAAAGCGCCAACGATACGCTCCTGGGCCTCGACGAAATGGCAGGCGGTAAAATGGTAGTGAGGAGTGACTTTGAAGTCAAGGGGGGAGAAGAGGAGAGCGAGAGAGCGGGGCCATCTGAACAGTGGCAGATTCGGGTGCAGTGGAAGTTTCGTGAGCAAGCAAGAATAAAAGAACAAGGGGAGAAGCCACTGCGAGAGAGAGACTCCTCTTTCAAGCGGGTCAAGGCGTGAGGTATGTGTCGAGTCGAGTCATCTAGAAAGGCAATGCGATGATATTATAGATGGTACAATGCAGGACCGGGACTCTTCTCACTTTCCTAGCTCTTCAGTCAGCGCCTCTTTCAATGCTCGAGCGGCCATCCAGACTTCCTCAAAGGTAGAGTACTGGGCAAGGGGAGCCAGTCGAAGCATGTCAGGATTCCGAATGTCACAGATCACACCCTTGACTTCTTCCAAGTTCTTGTGCACTCGTGCGACCAAGGTCGTCTGAGAGAGCGGAGGAGGTACGTTTGATCGGGTCTTGTCGATCGAGTCCTCGACCTCTGTCGATTTGTTCGTTGTGGAAGCTTTGCTGTCTGGGATGCAGATAGATAGCTGGCTGCCTCGAAAGCGTGCTTCCTGAGGCGTGACGATGCTGATGTTTGCTTGCTTTGGTAGGAAGCCGTCTGATAGTAGCAATTGCTCCAAGAATGCAGTCAACCGCTCGCTCTTTGTTCGAAGGGCAGGCATGATGTGACCGTTTCCAAGAGTCTCTCCTGTCGATAGTGTGTTGATCTTGTCGGCGTATTCTGCCGACCCAATGTCGAGATCAAAAGAAGGATCAAGTAGCAGAGGAGCTTTGGCGAGGGTCTCGAGTGAGCCCAAAAGGGCAGACATGTCCAGAGAGGACGGATTCGACATTTGCCAACCTGCTGCACCGGTCATAGCTTGAAAGGAATCTGGCATAGAGAATCTTGTGGACTTGTCATGACCCCACCAGCCGGCCGTGCGAACAAGCCCTTGAACGCTACTCTCCTCTTTATTGCTCGGAGAAGATGGCGATGATGATGTCGTTTCTCTGCCGATGCAAGTGTTGAATCCAACATCCCCCCACCGTTCGTGAACAAAGAGTCCTGCTATTCCACCCGGTCCAGACGAGCCATACTTGTACGTACACCAAACGGCAAAGTCTACGTTCCAATCATGCAGAGCCATGGGAATATTGGCGAAAGCGTGAGCCAAATCCCAACCGACCAAAATGTCCAGCTCTTGAGCTCGTTTAGTGATCGTTTCGACGTCAAAGAATTGGCCTGTCAGATATTGGAGTCCGGCCATCATCACGAGCGCCACTTCGCCACTCGCCGCTTCTTCCTCTATTTTGGCGACAACATCCTCCGTTCGTAGAGTTCTCTCCCCCGTCCGGGGCTCCAGCGCAATCAAGCTCTTCCTCGGGTCGAAACCAGCCAGCGCCACAGCACTTGCCAGAGCATACTGATCTGATGGGAAAGCATGTGCTTCATAGATGATCTTGTGCTTGACTTTCCCACTACTCTGGGATTTCGTGTGAGGCGTATGCGGTCTGTAGAATGTCGCAAGCATGGTGTGTAGGTTACTGGTGAGCGTCGACATGGCAACGACTTCCTTTGGTTTGGCGCCTACGATATCTGCCATGTAATTGGAGACCCTTTCTTCATTTTTGGTCCAAGGTCGACCGAACGGATGATCCCAATGACCCAAAACAGCCTTTTGACCCCAGGCTGATAGCTCCTCCTCGACGTACTGCTTCGTCTTTCTGGCTAACGGCCCAAGACTGTTACCACAGAAGTATAGTGATGTGCGATTGGGATCTTGACTTGCGCTGCTTATGTTTGCCGCCCCCATCGTGGGAAGAGAGTACTCTGATCTCATCGTGGACAGGCGGTCTTCCTTGTCGAGCTGTCTGGCTCGCTGTAGAAAAGTGTCATTCTCAGCTGTCGTCATCGTCGCTTCCCTCGCGACTAAGATGTGCGTCGCAATGAGGTGCCAATCTCAGCAAGAGTCTGTTTACATGCGATAGGAAGGATTTGAATTTCTTCGAGAAATTAAATCCTTTAGCGGCCGGCCTGCGATCCGAACAACGCGCGGGCAGAGGGGCCAGTACTCGTAGCAGAGAGGAGGAAGTGTAATTTCGACAAGACAGCCGATGTAATGGCAGGTATCAATGCCCGAACGTACGGAGGTGCCACGAGAATTCGAGACATGGCTACGTTGAAGCCCATGCCAGCAAGATTCCTTGGTAAGAAGTAAGATAGAGCATAATTTCCACCAAAATCCATAGGTTCCAGTCGCATACTTAAGCTACGAACCTCTTCTGCGTCAGCTTATGGGCTGCAGCGTCGGCACGACCTCGTTGAATACGCTCTAGTGCCATCTCCTTTTCAGTACGTATTAGCACCTCGGCTTTATTAGGGAAAGTCTATGATGGCTACCCGACGAAGCTAAGTACGATTGTCAGAAGACCCATAGCCACCCATCCAATCCGCCTTGACCGTCAAGTTGGCTAAGACCGTAAGCAAAGATGGAAGACAGTCCGATCGCCAAGATTGATAGGGTATAGAACGCTGAGAATCTCTTCTCTGTACTTGTCGAAGAGGATACCTCTACAAGGTCCACGGCTGTGTCTGCTGCAAGAGTAGAGGGACTATAGGGCAAGCGATTAACAGCATGATGTCAAGTAAGCGCGACTTGGAAACAAGACGGCTTCGAATACTCCTATCAGGGCACGAAGAGCGGCCAATTGTTGCCAACGAGTGACGAAAGCCATGCCAATCAAAAGCAGTACCCACAACGTCACAGCGGAAGACAGCCACTTGGCAGCACCGAATGTCCTTAGACCGAGCGGAGGAAGTATACCGAGGAGAATGTATGGCACAAACTAGGAAAGCCAAAAGAATAGTGTCAAAATCGCTAGCAATATCGCGGTTCAGCTCGTTAGAAAGCTCTTCATCGTGGGCATTATCGGCGTTGGAAACCGTTCGCTGCGAATTGTCATAATCTCGATAGCTACTGTAGCTTTCTGCTGTTGACTGAAGATGGAGCGCTATCATATCAATGTATAGATAGTGATAGAAGTTGGGGGGAAAACGTCAAGAGTAGGGTGTAGATCATAATGACACAGAGAAGCACGAACTCCTAGCACGACTGGTCTGCCCCTGACAACAGAAGTCCAGGAGCCAATATTACCGTTTTAGGGATACCACCACTGTAAGATATAGAACCAAGATAGTGCGCTGCTTTGATAAGTTGAGAGCTGTACCTCTCAGCTTTCTCTCATTGAACCTTCCTATTGTCATCGTGGCTGATTGCCTTGATGGACCGCATGCCGCATTGCTACGTGCCAAGTGCCAAATGTCAAGTGTCAAGGCGCGAGAGCTAGGCAGATCTTATAAGAGCTGCACCCGCTTACCGAAGTTTGAGAGACTAATCGAATACAATTTCCCCGCACAATTCAGTACCGATGTATCTCGGTGTGGCGACTTTTGACTATTCTTATCGTCTACCATCTTCGAGGAAGTGCCAAGCAAAGTTCTAAGCTCCGTATCTCTAGGGCAATTTACCAAGTTCCTGAGCAAGTCTTTCTGTACCTACATATACTAGCAGGAGAAAAAGAATGCAGAGGGGGAAAGATGCATGTAGCACTCGGCGCACGTCTCGACATAGCCTCGGGTAACAGCCATGGAAGAAGGACAGGTGTATTAGCGAGAATGTTACAATCTTTAGCAAACCGTTTCTTTGAGGTAGAAGGGCAGGATCGTCTTGGAGAGAGAAGACATTCACTTGTAGCTTACAAAATAATGGTCTCCTGCTTTCCTCTTTCCCTCCTCGCTCCAACGATCCCTTCTGTCCTTTGCACGATGCGCCACTCCGAGGGAGGAATGTCTCCTTGTGTCATAATTAATGACTTCTCCTCCACGTCGAATTGAGCAGACGGATATAGGCCGGCTCCTCACGCCGTTTCCCCACACTTTTATTTTCCCTCGTCGTTCTTATTCCCGGCGAAAACATCTCAAGTCGGGCGAGGCGCGAGAGACGGATAATCTTCCTGCCAGAGCGGGGCGCGGGGTAATTCTAATTATTTTAATGTTAAGGCAAAAGTCACCTCTTCTAAAATTGTATCCAGCAAAGTTCGGTATTGAAGGGAAAAGGATGATTCAATAGACAAGTGAGGATTGCGTTGCTACGGTCGCGAACCTACGCATAAACTTCTTCCCCACATTCATCTTCCCATCATCTCCCCCCCCCCCCCGATTTTCATTACCACCTTCAGCAGCCGCCCCACGAAGAGTCTCGTCAGAACAGCTTTCAGTGGACTGCAGTGACGATGAGCGAGACGTCCAACGAAAAGCAAGAGACTGTACTTCACGAGAGCCAGGACGATACAGATGCCAAAGTGGTTCGTCGGGATGAAGAAGCTCAGCCCACATTGACCCAAGAACAGGAGGACCTCGCCATGACCACGCAAGAGGAGAAGACTATTCTACGAAAGATCGACCTAAACATCATCCCTTACTGCTCGCTGTTGTACCTACTGTCCTTCCTGGATAGAGTCAACATTGGTCAAGCAGCTGTAGCAGGACTGAAACAAGATTTGGGCATCGTGACCGGGAATGCGTATCAGATCGCACTGAGTGTCTTTGTGAGTCGATCAATGACTGATCACTTCTATTCTGCGTCATGTTGCATACTCACCTTTGTTTGCCCCCAGTTCATTTCGTACATCGTGTTCGAGATTCCCAGCTTGTTGCTTCTTCGGAGACTCAAACCCCACCGCTTTATTCCAATCATCATGCTGACTTGGGGCTTCATCATGACTATGATGGGTCTCGTCACAAGCCCAGGAGGTCTACAGGCTGCCCGTTGGTTCCTGGGTATGGCTGAAGGTGCTCTTTATCCGGGGATCAATTTCCTGCTTACGAGTGAGTTCTCAGAGCTTCTCCCTTTGTCCTATGGCTTAAAGAAGTCGTACCTGACTTGCCTTGCTTTTTTTCCTCCAAGCCTGGTATGCCAGGAGTCATCTCAATCTCCGCGTCGGAATATTCTTCTCCGGCGCAACACTTGCAGGTGCTTTCGGTGGTATCCTCGGTTATGCCTTGAAGTACATTCCATTCCCAGCTCATGACAAATTTGGAAGCTTCAAGGGAGTGGCAGGAGGGCAACCAGGGGGCTGGAGATGGATCTTCATGCTCGAGGGAATCATAACATTCTTGTGCGCCATTCCTGGACCATGGCTCATCGTTGACTTTCCGGGAGACAAGAACTCCATCTTGACCGAAAGACAGACAAAGCAGTGGAATCACAAGCTGGCTATTTCACAAGGTGTCAGTAATGCAGACATACCCTTCTCTAGACAGCAGATCAAGAACGCCTTCACCAACAAGATGACCTACTTGTATGCGATCATGTACATCTCCATCGCCATGCCACTCTACTCGCTCGCGCTGTTCACACCGACAATCATTGCGGCTTTGGATTTCTCAGGAGCCTCGGCGAGTCTGTTGTCCGTCCCACCGTGAGTGTTTATACAGAGGGCAGGATGAGCACAAAGTGAGGGTAGATAGAAGGTCTGCGTATTGACAGGACTTCCTTGCACATTACAGGTATGTCTTGGGCTTCATCACGACGTTGGCCACTGCTTTTATCTCGGATCGATACACCATGCGAGGTCCCTTTATCATCTTTTGGGCGATCGGTGAGTCCAGTCCAATCCAAGGAGAGACGGTGGAAAGGAAGAAACAATTGAAGCTGTTCACTGACTCCCCCTCCCTGGCCAATCACTCCCATCCTTCTCTCACACACCAGTCACACTAGTCGGATACATCATCTTGATCAGCGACGTGGCACCGGGCGTCAAGTACTTTGCCATCTTTCTCACCGTTGCCGGCGTGAGCCCAAATATAGCGACCAGCATCAGCTTCGTCGGCAGCAACTTTGGTCCAGTCTATACCAGGGCTGCGGTGATGGGCTTCTATTTCACCATCGGTGTGAGTGCGCGGACCAGCGATCGAAAATGGGAGAGCGGTAGCGCTGATCGTAACGTGATTTCCATGCCCTTCCACCGCCTTTCTTGAATTTTTTTTTGTGTTGGTACTGTGTTTCCTCGCTTACTCTTTTTCAGAACTCTGCTGGTCTGATCAGTTCCAACATTTATCCTACCAAGGAAGCACCGAGGGTGAGTGTCGGCCAGCTACTGATCGCACATACAGTCCATGATGTCTGAGATCACGCTTCTGACATCGTCGGAGATGCCACATCTACCCGTATACAGTTTGTCAAAGGCCATGCAATCAACCTCGCCTTTGCAGCGTTGACCTTTTTCGTCACGTCCCTCATCATGCTGCTGAATCATCGCGAGAACAAGAGGAGAGATGCGATCTCGTATGCTCATCCGGACGGAAGAGACGTCGATCCTCTCAGGTTGGACCATGAGGAGGAGAAAGCACGCTGGGGATATCAGGAGTACACAAGACAACAATTGCTCGAATTAGGCGACAAACATCTAGGATTCCGTTACACCTTGTGAGACTTTTGACTCGACGACAGAAAGAGAAAAATGGAAAGGAAAATGGGAGATTGGAGAATCGCAAGTGCTTTTTTGTCTTCTGGTATATTATTCGCCGACAAATAATTTTTCAGGAAGACGTTTCTTGATGTTGTAAAGTTACATGCGATGAGCCGATTAGGGATTAGGTTGGTAATAATAAGGTCTCTTCTTCAGTATCAATCTACTGCTCTTCCCTTTCCCTTTCCCTTCTTGTTCTTACTACTGATACCGTTTCTTCCTTCTGGTTTTCCTACATTTTCCACGCTATCTCCTTGCGCTGCGGCAGGTCCGTCGAGTGGCAAGCGCTCCTCATCTATGACATGCCCATTGACGGCCTCACTGCCCGTGTTTTTGAGCACCATGCTCTGGCGATACAACTCTTGAAGCTGTTCCATCTTCATGCTGCCGTTGCTGCCATTCAATCCCATCTCCACCGCTCCTTTTCCCTTACCCCCTTCTTTCGCATCACTGGGAGACGAAAACTTCGCCTGGACTTCTCGATAGTGCGCCATCTCCTGCATGCTGACACTCGGTACTAGCTCTCGTAAAGCAGCTTCAAAATCTTCTCGGCTCACTTTGATATCCAGACTATCTGCTTCTGCCATCTCATTAAGATAGTACTGAGTAGTGAGTGGATATGGATGCTTGTCGTCCTTACTACGCTCCTCTTCACTTCTCGCATTGAGAAGGCGAATCTTATCATCGATCATGGACGCCTTTCTGGTCATACTCTTCAGCATGGCGTCACTGCACAGCGCATAAAAGTCTGCTCCCGTGAGATTGAATGGACACTGGTTGGCAATAACACCCAGATCCTCCACATCATCATCCAAGGTGAACTTTCTTGTCAATGCTTGCAAAATGTTCAACTGATCAGCGTGAGTTTCCGAGACGGAGAGGTAGAGCATTCGATCGAATCGGCCAGGTCGCAGTAAAGCGGGATCGAGCAAGTCTGGTCGATTCGTGGCTCCAATCACAAACACTTCTCCGCCACCGCCATCAGAGCTGCTCATACCATCCAACTCTGCGAGCAACTGGCTGACAATCCGATCCATCACACCCCCTGAATCGCCCTGGTTGCCACGCTTCGGTGCAATACTGTCCAATTCGTCGAAAAATATGACGCAAGGCTTGGCATCCCTGGCCCGCTGGAAGACTCGTCGAACGTTTGCCTCTGATTCTCCGATATACATGTTCAGCAACTCGGGACCCTTTATAGAGAAGAAGTTGAGAGAACAAGAAGTAGCAACCGCTTTTGCTAGTAGTGTTTTGCCAGTTCCAGGTGGTCCGTAGAGCAAAATACCGCTTCTCTTCTTGAGACCATCGGTGAATAGCTCTGGATGCTCGAGTGGCAGCTGAATCGTGTCGAGAATGTCATCTTTCACGCTCACTAGTCCTCCCACGTCGTCCCAAGTGACATTTGGAATTTTAGGAGCACCGATGTTCTCGCTATAATTCAGTCGAGCCCTGCTCAGAGCGTCTTCAAAATCCCTACCGGTCAAGGCGACACCAGCAGAAAGAAGTCGATCATCGTCTACCTCGACGAGGCTCTGGACCCTCTCCACGCACGCCATTTGAGCTCGACTGACCAGATCAACCAGATCAGACGCAACTAAAGCTGCAGTCTGAGTAGCCAAATTATGGACATGAACATCCACACTGATCGTCGAATCTTGCAAGCATGACATCAACATGGCATATCGCTCTGCTTCGTTCGGTGCTTCGATATTCATTTCATGTTTGAAGCATCCCAATACGCCAGTCGGACATTTGTCAGCATTGCTCGTCGTTCCGACGACGATGAGTGGAAGGGCAAGGTCAGTAGTGCTGGATGATTCCTGCTGCAGTCCGTTTATGCAATCTTGGAGCACGCTAGCCATCATGGGCTCTTGACCAGTCTCGAGTGCTTGACTCTTTCTAGCTAGAGCGTCAACGTTCTGTAGCAGAAGAATGACTGGAGCGCAGGATGCAGCTTGCTCAAACCTTGCTCGGAGCACTCCCTCCGTTCTAGTATCGGTGTCGGCGATCAAATCAAAGCAATTGAGCTCGATCAAGTGAATTCCTGCTTGCTGAGCGACCCAACGAGTCAATGTCTTCTTGCCACTTCCTCTTGCTCCCTTGAGAAGGACCGTCAGATGGAGTCCATAGTCGGCAGCATGAGGGAGCAGTGTGGCCTCGACTAAACGAGACAGCTTATCAAAGATGCTGTTGGGTGCGGTTAGAGGTGATTGGGTAGGAAAGGTCGGTGTGTCGGTTTCAATACCCAGCCATCCGCTTGAATCGGCCACTCGCATCCTCGAGACCCCCGTCTGCACCATCTTTGTTAGGGTCGTATCGACGACACAGCCTAACTCTCCCGTCCTGGCCTGCTCACGAAAGTAGATCTCATCGATACCCTTGCCGGCATCTTCCTCCGTCTCTGGCTCTGTAAGCTCTGGAGTGAGATTCGTGATACAGAATTGCACCATTGCAGTATTCGTCGGCATCTCATTCGTGGACGGCGGCAGACTCAAGCCAATCACCTCAATGTCCATCTCTTTCTCTTCCTCCTCTCCTTCGCTGTTCTCACCTCCTAACCATCGAGCCTTTCCCATATCGAAGCCCACAGCAATCACGTCTCCTTCTCGGATCACCCTCCTTCTGCCTTCAAAGTGTGACCGGAGAGCGCCCAAGAACAGCGATTGGTAGCGTCGATTCATGCTGAATGGTCCAGCGACCCTTGCAATGGTCAAAGAATCCGCGAAAGGAATAGGAAGCGGGCAGTCGATAGCATTTCCTGATGTGCTGGAGCTGACCTTACTCTCCTGATTTTGTCGAAGCACTCGCAGGCTGAGATTGATGGACTTCTTCGTCGAATCGAACGAATGGTTGCCGATGAGATTCTGCACTAGAAGCGGTGATAGGTGAACTTTCGGCAACGCGGAATGACTCAATTTCGATTGAAGAGAGGCGGAGAACATCTTGACGACTCTGGGTAGTCCTACACCTCTGATCTCTGCAATTGCCCAGTCTCCCTCGAATGCGCCAAGTGTTGCCAGACCGGATTCATCTAGCAAGATGCTATTCTCCTCATCGAGATCGTTCTCTGTCAAGGCGAGTCGCTGGCGAGATGATTGTAATGCTTTATCAAAGGCAGGGCGATCCAGCACGGAAATTGCTTCAAACAGCGCCGCTTCTCCTCCTTCAGTCCTGCTCTCCACTTCCTCTCCATTATCGCTTGCGAAATCGTCCAGAACACTATTGGCAAGGAACCTCTCGTCGATCACAAAGTCATTCTCGTTTCCTTCTATCTGCACTTGGGCTTCCACGATGTCAGCCTGAGTGCTGCTACCTTTGTCGAGGGTGATGAGCGCGTGCGTCTCTCCTGCGAGGAATAATCCTTGCAGCACTGGTTCTGTCATGAGGATACGAAACGCTTGCCCATTAATGTCAACGATGTCGTCTTGTCGCATCAGCCTCCTGTCCAGTGCAGCCTCCATCTCCTTTTGAGACTGCTGAGCATAGTTGAAGGCTGCAATTGACGTCGCTGCAAGGTAAACGTTGGTAAGAGAGACCGGAGTGTGTGATTTCAAGCTGAGCTTCAAATCTGATCCATCGAAGAGCATCCGTCTGTCGAAGTACCGACGAAAGGATGATGGGAGCGTAATAGAAGGCACTTCATTGTCGCTATCGTTGGTGTGGAAATCATTGCTTTGGTCCTTGAGAGGAGCAACAATGGGGACAATCAAGTAAGCCCGCTTCTTTTGCGAATTTCTAGCAGGCTGACTCGGAAGCTGTAGTGCTGCAAAGGCATGACTGGAAGACGTTCCCTGCGACGACACCAGCTCTTCGAAGTAGCCAGTTGGCCGGATTATAGCCTGATTTGTATCGTTAGGTGTCCCTCGGTCATCAAATTGGACGAGCACTTTCCTCGATGAAGACGAACGCCATTCCGACCTTGACATGCCCTTGAAAGTAGAGTATAGGGAAGCGATTCAGTCGTCAGAGGGAAGATTTGGACTCTGCGCTTCTTTTTTAGTTTAAGACCGGCTAAGAGAGACGCTCTGAAAGGGAATTAAAGCCGGTCAAGCTTCAGAGAGGGTGGGGGAAAGTGGTGGAGTCGTGCATGTCACGTGACGGATAAAAACTGGTGCTTCTCCCTCTTCTCTCCGCCGTCATCTTTTCTAATCATTCTGGCATTTTAGTCTCTTCGACGGAAAGTAAGAGATGGCATCAGCATCGACTTCAAGGAGCTTGCTCGGCATGCCTCTGCGGACAACGCTTCGGTCTGCCTCAAGAGAATTGCGACGATCGTCAAACATCAGGAGCCTGCACTCACTTCCCCCACTCCCTGTCAATCTTAGCGAAGAAAAAGGTTGCAGCCCTCTCTTCAGTTCAACAGCAGTCAAGCTCCTTTGGAATGATTGGCAAGGTGGTTTGCTCAACAAGCTCAACGATGAAGTCCGAGGAACTCAATGGGAAAGCTCGAGCATAGTGGAGACTGTGATTGGAACGTCAAGAGATCCATCCAAAATTCAAGCATTCAATTTCGCTTCACTTGCATTGAACAACAGCTTCTTTCTCAGTAATCTCAAAGGAAAGATTCTACCTGCAAATGTGACGCATTGGGAAGACGCTGCACCTCCGAAGCCATCGATAAAGCTCATGGAAGCAATCAATGCGAATTTTGAATCGTTACCAGCTTTCAAATTGGCATTCTCATCTATGGCGTACGGCATGTCAGGTAGTGGCTACGTCTGGTTCGTGCGAGACCGAAATGGTAATCTGGGAGTGGTACCGACGTATGGAGCAGGTACGATTCTAGTACAGAATAGGACACAAAGAAATGGAGCTAGAATGGAGTGGAATCAACCCAGCCTTGTTGAAACGTCAGCGCCCCCACCTGCTTCGCCGCGTCCAAATTCCTCTTTACCGCCGTCGGCTCGACTACAGCAGCAGCAGCAGCAACAACAACCACCATCCTCACGCCTCATGAGCACGAGCAGCAAGGTACAATTTGCATCGTCATCGATCAACATGAGAGGCGCTAGGCTCGCAGAGGGGGCCGGGGAAGAATTGTTCCCCTTGCTCTGTGTCAGTGTCCACGAAAGGGACTGGCTACCAGATTATGGAATGTGGGGAAAGGAGGAGTATCTCATGCGATTCTGGGAATGCGTCGATTGGGCTCGTGTAAATCATCTTTGGGAAACATATGGCGCAGAGAATTAAATCACCTTTCCCGTCACTCTTCATTAGTCAATTCCTTTCCCTCTACCGTTCACACTGTTTGAGTATGTAGTAGAGCTCACTAGAATATGGATGGTGCTGATTAGCTTGATGATGATAAGGGCTGATAGCACAGATCTTCGGCCTCATCACCTTCGCCCCAAAGAAGCTAGGAAGAGGAACAAAAGTCTTTTGGAAATGCAGAGAGTATACAATGTAGTAAAGTAGAAGCACTGTTGTTACAAAATAAGGATGTCAAGCGAAATGAGGTGTTTCTCATCTTCTATGCTGCTGATCTCGTTCTTTCTCAATGCTTGCCATGGCTTGCCTCCGTTCAATGGCTTCGATGCGTTCCTTTCGCATCTTGTTCCTTTGTTCGTCCTCTTCTTTCAAGGGTGAGGAGATGACCTGGTCGGCTTCCCGTCCCCTCCCTTCGCCCTCGTCCGCCTCTTCCTCCTCCTCGTCAAAGAGGCAGTGAAAGACTTCCTCGATACTAGCGACAAATTCTCCTTCTTTCTGTTTGGCAGCATTTCCGCGGCTACCAATCTCTTCCTGCGTCTTGGCGATCCATTCAGCCGAATCCTTCAGTTCCTTCGAGATGCTATTCTCTCGGGTGACGAGCGACTGACCTCTTCCACTAGCCAGGTGGATGACCCGTTCTTCCACCGTGTCATTCACCTGATAGATGTACACCTTCGTCTCCATTGTCTGGCCAATTCGATGAACTCTACCGATCGCTTGCAGCTCAATCGAATGATTTACCAGGGGTTCCAAGAGAAAGACGTTCTCCGCACATGTCAGATTCAGCCCACTGCTCTGCGCTTCCGAATGCAAAAGAAGAACATTGACAGTGGGCGAATTCTTGAACGTATCGATGATTCGTCCTCCCTTCTGCCCTCCTTGGTCCAGGGTGACGTACTTGATGTTGTTCAGTCGAAGTGCATCTCCGACCAGCGTGATTCCTCGTGAGAAGGCAGTAAAGATGAGCGACTTTGTCCCGGGCCGACTTTCCTCGATGTAGAGCAGATGACGAGTCAAGAGGTCCAACTTGCTTCCCAGAGCGCTCTGAATCGGCATGATAGCAATCGACTGCACTAGATCGTCAGTAATGACGTTGTATCGCTCCACCTGCCTCTTGCGCTTCTCTACTTGCGGAACGTGCACCTGTCTCTTCTGCCCCTTGCCGTTGCTTCCGTAGGTGACCTGATAGACTTCCTTGGGCGACACCTTCGTCTTGCACATTGGACAGATGCCTCGCTTGGATGTCCAGCTCTTGAAGCAGTTCTCGCACGTAGAGTGGCCGCACGTATTGAAGATGACTGCCTTGACGAGGGGATCCGTGCAGATGACGCATGTCCTTCCGCCGCTGCCCTCCTCCTGTGGCCGGCCTAGCTTGTCATCATCACGCCCTCCCCCCTCTTCCTCTTCAATGGCGCTCAAGTAACGCAGTCGACCGGCAGCCACGTCGATCTTGCCTTTCAGCGCCACTTCGTCCTGCTCTAATGCGGCCATGTCTTTACGGATGTCCGACGTTTCGATGTCGCCTACATCGTCACTGAGTTGCTGCATGTGCTTGAAGTAGCTGCTCCTGGCATTGAAGACGGCCATAAACGACAGATGCTCCCTTTTCAGTTTGTCGCACTTCACCTTCTGAGCGGCGATCAAAGGTCGCAGTTTAGAGATAGCCATCTGCACGAGGGCCAGCTCTTCTTCTCCGTCCTTGTTCTGTTGACACTCTCTCAAAGCTTTGAGAATCGACTCCAGGGCCATAGACGGATCCAACTTTATCTCGCTCTTTTCTGTCTCGACTCGCCTTCTCTTGCCAGTGTGCCGCATGCTCGCCACGCCTCCTCCTTCACCCCCTTCTTCCTCTCCTGGTGCGTCACGGGTATGCTGGTCGTCCCCCTTATAGACATACTCTTCCTTTTCCTTTTCCAGCGTCTGGAAGTGATTCAATTGCAAATTCATCACCTCGTTCTGCTGCTCTGTAGGTGCATTTTTCAACTGCCGCAGAACATTCTCATCGTCTGGATTGCTCAGCTGCAGAAAGTTCAGCCTCTTTTGCGTCTTGGAATGCCTTTCCAACTCGACAAACAGGGCTGGCTTGCTCGTGGAACCTTCCACTCGAATGCCTGCAATAAAGAACTCGCGCTCGTTCAGTAGTACCCTGTACATCTCTGTCAAGACCTCTGCTTCCGACTGGGCGTCTAGATTTTCCTGGTATTGGTCGTCGTTCTCGTCCTCGGCAGACACATCCCGACTGATGGGCTTTCGGAGTCGCTCCAGTATTCTGCTTCTCCACTTGACAAGCACTTCGGTCTGCCTGTTCAAGAGGTCTTGTGTCTCGTTGATCCGATCAAAGAGAATCTCGGTATAGATTCCACTCTGGCCAAATTCCACTTCACACAGCAGCTCTTCCCACTTGAAGTCAAGGGCTGAAGAACGATCAAGCGATGCTAGCGCAGATTCCACACCTTTGCGGGATAACCTGAGGAGTTCTTGTCGAGCCTTTTCAGCCTGATCATACGCTTCGTCCTCGCACTTCTTCAACCTCATAACCTCTGCTGATTCGATCACATCTTTCGGTGTCTTTGACGTTTCGCTGTCTGTCTCGGGCTTCTTGCTCTTGGTATCCTGAGCGGGCACTGTGCGACCATTGACCAGAGTGATTGCCTCCTGTGCCTTCCTAGCCTCGCCCATCTGAAAGTAGGTATTACCTTCAAAATGGTGCGCTCTATGAAGCTGCTCTGTAAAGAGTCTCCACCGGTTTCCAAGGTTCAATAGATGACGCTGCTTGTAGATCCTCCTCTCCGCGAGGTCGTGATCCTTTTCCCTATCTGCTTGTGTCTCGGATCGCTGTGGGATAGTATCCAGCTGCTCCATCTCATCGCCTTCATCGAGCAGGAGTTGATGATCGTCGTCCCGCTGTTCTCTTCGATCGGCGTCTGCCTCGCTCTTTGTGAAGCGATACAAGGGACCAATGTAGGCTGCCCTTCTGTAGTCTTCCTTGACCCCGTCAACCTTCTCGATGATCATCCCTGCAACAGCTGACAACATCGCTTTGGCAATGTCCAGTCGAGCATCGTTATTTTTGTCTTGCAGGAGGAGTACGGCTCTGTTGATTTGTTTTCGCACCAAGTGCTGCCACAGAAGCGCCTGATCTGCTTTCGTTCCTTCAATCATGATAGTCAACACTTCCTCCATACTCCGAATAGTGTTCGACGTCGCCAAGACTTGCCCACTATAGTTACTCCCCCTCGCATGCGAGCCTGCAATCTGAGGATGTGTACAGGCCTGTCGGAGAGAGACTAAGCTATGCTGCAATTTGGTATAATCTCCTTGAAACTGATTCTGCAGATGCAGTAGGATCTCCTTGTTGCTAGTGAATTCGAGTGGATCGATTCCTGCCCCTTGATAGATTCTGGTGGAAATGTCTCGATAGAATGCCGACTCAATGGCAGTGAAAGTGACTGGGACAAGGATTCGAGTTTGCAGCGGTAACGTCATCTCTTGCCGAACCTGTGCTTTGGTGTGTCGAGTGGCGAGCATTGCAAAGCAGCTCGCAAGGGAGGGGAGCAGAGCAGGCGTCTGTAATCTCTCCCAGTGACGTCTTGTCGCCGGCGTCAAGACTCGAAGAAAGTGGAAGAGCGACTTCAAGTCGTTGATCGTCTTGATTGGCGTTCCTGAGACGGCCAGACTGTAGTGTCGATCGATCAAAGAGACAGTCTCTGCTGCTGCAGCCTGGCCCACTAATTGCACTTCGTCCATGACGATGCGATGGAAGGAGAGTTGTATCAAAAGACTTCGAGGCCTCTCGTACTTTCTCTCGAATCTCCTTGAGCGATCCGGCGCTTTCCGCGCTACGTTGATCTCCTTTCTCAGAGTGTCAAAGGATGCCACCATAATGTCAAACGTCCTCGAATATTCACGCCAGTCCATCCCTTGCGGTACCATCTTAGAAGCTTCAGCATGACCCAGATAGCTGAATGTACGCAAATCGGGTGCATGTAGGGCAATCTCTTCCAACCACTGTTGTCGCAGGGTTTCTGGAGCGACGATGAGTGTGGTCTTGGTGGGCGAGATGTCCAGTTCGTGCTCGATGTCATAATGAGAGGGCAGCGTTGAACGGTTCTCATCTCTGTTCAGCAGAATGAGAGCGAGCACTTCGACGGTCTTGCCCAAGCCCATCTCCTCTGCCAGTATCCCACCTTGTATCTGATCGAGTTGCGTCTCCTTGGCATGTCGTGTTACTTTCCCTAGTAGGGGATTGTAGAAGAGGCCATCTTCGATCCGCTGCCACCATAGACCAAGCTGCTGGCTACCCACATGTGTCATTATCCCGTCTAGAGCCTCCACGATCGACTCTCCGTCTTCCGCCTGCCCCGTAATCTTCTTCCCTTCCCTTCCAAGGAGAAAATTGACCGATCTTTTCTGGAAAGGGAAAAGCGAAGGACTCAGTTGAGAAGGTTGCAGGCCGTCTAGAACAGGCAGTCTTGAACATGGTAATAGTGAGTAGATCAGGCTCGCTGTGAGATCATCGTGAGACCTTATTTGCCGTTCGTCTTCATCGTTTGGATAGCAAAACCGAAGGAGTCGGTGAAGGTGATCAGCAAGCCAAGGTGGCGAGGCGGAGGCAGTCGGGCGAAGCATCGAAAGCTTCAGGTCGAGAGAAAGGTGTAGCTCCAGCAGCAATCGATCTCCGCTCGTCGTGGACTTTCCTTCCAACCCCGATCCAACTCTGACCTCCGCAGAGACCTCCAAGACGTATGGCGTGTTCGTTCCGACAATACCGCCACAAAGCACCGCCATTGATTCAAGCCACCGGCCGTTCGTGAAACGATGCGGCTCACGATCGAACGGCACCTTGTCAGTGTCGACGATCGGTAGGGAAAGAGCAACTTCATCTCCAGCCGTGCACAGCTGTAGATACTTCTGGAGCAGGCTGTCTTCTTCTCGATTGGGCACTGCTTCGATCTGCACTCCAGTAAAAGCTGTTAACAAGGCTTGGCCAGACTTTGCCTTCTTGAGTATTTTCGCAGCTTCACTTCCCGTGTTAGATGGAAACAGCATCTCGAAGCAGCATATGGTGGAGGGTAGCTTGAGGACCTCGTCGTCGTCCATCTTCGTTCGCTTCAGTCCTTGTGCTGAGTCTTTACGGCCTTTCCTCTTTCCATTCGTCATTGAGACGAAAGTGACATCATCGGACTCTGCTGTCGAAGTAGGGAAGGGAGGTGCATCCAAAGCCCCATCACCAGCTGACTTCGATGCTTTCATTTCGTGCATATGATGGCAAAGCAGCTCGCTATTGAGTACGCCTGAGCAATCTTCGAATTGTACCTCTGGGAAGGCGACGGGTACAGGCAGAAGAGGTGCCGGCCGACTTAAGTTTTGAAGTGGTATAATTACAACATCGTCCAGAATTGGCCGCTCCTTCTCTTGTTGCCCCATCAATGGCTTCGAGCCTCGAGGCATCCTATCCGCCCTGTCCTGCTTCTTTATCGCCGCTGCTCAAGGGTGGTGTAAGGAGTGAGTGGCAAACGTACAAAGGAGTAAACCACCGCTTCTCATCTTCACCAAAAGATACACTTGCAGCCCCCCATTAATTATGCAGGGCGCGCCTTCTCGCACGATACGCCGAGTGTGTGGAGGATGCTCTCTTCATTTGCGTTTTTGCCTCCAAGGCGGAGCGGGGTGACTACACTTAGGGTTGAGGACAGGACGCCCAAAAGAAAACAGGCCGGGAGGAATGTACGCGATCACAACCCTACACTCTACCATCGTCGAGCTCGTTAGCAGAATTAGCGCGCGCGCCTTGACGTCTTTGATTAAGCTCTAGCAGATACCTGGACCAAGGAACGTAAGGAGGGTGGGACCTGTTCTGATTGTGACATTCTGAAAGATGCCATTTGAATTGGACTCTGCAAGTTCATCAGATTCAGAACTGCCTGTTCTCGAGAAGAAGAGCCTCTCACAAAGAGGTCAACAGCGACGTCGAAACACGGATCACGACACGGATGACCCGTCGTACCACCCAAAGAAAGGATCAAGAGTAAAGCCAATGGCAAGACACACGATGCCAGCTCAGACGAGCGATGCAGCCGCTGCCTCTCCTCGTCCTGCGCAAACACCTTCCAAGGCCACTTCCTCGACAAATCACGTCGCGAGTCCTAAACGAACGCCCAGCAAACCTTCCGTGCAACAGCGATTTGAGTCTGTCAATCTGAATGCGACGGCAGTCTTGGATTTCTATGCAGATGTGGCGCAAAGACTTAGTGCAGAGGAAATCGAGTTGGAAGAAGATATGGACGACGAAATGAATCGTTGCTGGGAGCTCTTTCAAACGAGCAAGAAGCATCAGGTGTTTGCCAAGCACACCGTACAGAGTGACTTTCTAGACGAGGATGAAGTTTCCAAAGGAAATGAACTCAAGGAAGTCGGCAAGGAGGCACGCACGGTCGGTAGTCTGGTACGGTTGATCAACCGCGCTGTCTTTGTGCATTACATTGCACAGTTGCCATTTCAGTCTCCAACGTCAACTCCAAGCAAGCAGGGCAAGAAGTGGACCGTGGACAAATTCAGAAGCTATGTATCAAGCAAAGAAGCTTTTGACTGGCCTATCCTCGATATATCTACGCTAGAATCAGCCCGAAAGGATTTCCTCACCAAGGTTGTGAATCATAGAGAGAAGATCCTCGTCACCATAGACGACCTTTATCTCTTTTACGACATCTCTACACAAATCATCATCTACTACCTTGCGGAAGACTTTGATGACAAGCAGAAGATTGATAGAAGTGCAGCGAAGAGGAGAGTCGACGAATTATACTCTCCAGACCTCATTACAGAGTCTCTACTCCTCATTGCAAAAGACGAAACCGAAAGAAAGGCCGTCGAGAAGATTGGCGAATTCTGCAAAAAGGTCGCTGCGAGCAAAGGAGATGAAGTGAGTCAAGATGAGGACCATCAGAAGCCCTTGTAAAAAGAATGATCGCTGACGATTATCTTTTCCTGTTTAGTTTCGAGACTTGAAGTATGATGCAAAGTCATTGCAAAGAAAGTACCCTTACAAGTCTATGGTGCTCGCCCTCTTGGGATATGTGGAAGCTTTGCGTCATAGAGGACTGTTTGATCTGAGTTTCCCTCCCTCATTCGGAGGATTGGCCATGCCGAAGCATGTGAAAGACAACTACTCGCCCCTCTTGAAAGGCATTGCTATGAAAGAAGTCGATCAGGCTTCAAAGCGGAATGGTAAAGCAGGCAGGAAGAAGAGAGCAGATGAGGAAGAGGAGGATCAGGAGGAGGAGGAGGAGGAGGAAGAGGAGGACGGTGACGAAGAAGAGGAGGAAAGACAGTCGCTTTCATCAGATCATCAAGAGGAGGAGCCGAGAAGATCTTCCAGAGCAAAGCAGACCGTGATGCGCTTCGATAGCAAGAGTCGACTAAGCAGAGTAGAGGCAGGCTCAGAAGGGCCGTCTGGCCTTGTCGTGAACAGAAGAGGTGCCGAACAGATACGAGACAGGGAGTTTGACGTCGGTGACACGGATCCTTTGATGGAAGAAGACATTCGACGGCACAAGCAAAAGAGTAAGCAAGAGAAGAAAAAAGAGCAAGAGAAAGGGTCAAAGAAGGCCAAAGCAAGGAAAGGCAAAGAGCGGAATGACAGTACGGGCGAGTCTGCCAGCAATGCGCCACAGGATCGGGCTGAGGAGGAAGCTGCTGAAGAAGAAGCTCTACCCGCCTCGGGAGGGAAGAAGGGCAAGGAAAGAGCCCTTTCGCCTCCGATAGAGAGACAAGCAAGGCCAGACAGCAACGATGACTATGAGATTGCGGTGGAAGAGCAGACTTTAGAACAAGAGCGGGTGGATGGTCAAGCTCGAAGTCAGAAAAGAAAAGCAAAGAGGAAGGCGTCAGGCGATGATCATGAGGGCGATGATGTGAATGAAGAGGTTGGCGCAGAGGACGGGCCTGCCGACGGACCTAGCAAAACCTCTCCATCGAAGAAAGCAAAGACCGAAAAGGGAAAGCGAGTCAAAGGTAGATCGGAGATCATTCCGTTTCGATATGCAACGGGTGGTAACATCGATGGAAGAAAGGTTTGGTCTGCGGATGAAACGGAATGTCTAGTGAGAGAATTGGAGAACTTGTACCCCATGTATTTGCAAGCTCGTGCGGAGAGGGGGGCTAGCTTCTTCATGTGGAAGGAGATACTGGACAGGCATGGAAAAGACGGTACGACGAGCGAGACTTTAAAGATGCGCAACAATGTCCAGCTCAAGGACAAGGCGAGAAACATCGTTCAGCGTATGATCAAAGATAAGATTGAGGTAAGCAAGCTCCGTCTAGGACTGGTGGATATGCTGTCCTATTCTCCCTCTGACTCCACTATTCCCACTTGATTTCTGCAAAAGGTTCCTCGCTTCTTAGCCCCTTACAGCTGATTCTTGAAACACACACACACACGCACCATCTTACACGATGACCGATTCGATTCCCATCGCTCCCAATCCTGAAGATACATCTGTTAGAAGGAAGGAGGTGGTCTACCATCTGTTATCCCGATTGTAGTTGCCACCACCGCCACCTCTTGTATTACTATTGTTGTTATTAATACTACTGCTTCCCCGCTCAGGCGACTTCTCTCGACTGTAATCTCGACCTGCGTTTGGTGATCTGCCTTCTTGATTTGTCCTAGGTCGACTTGGTAGTCCGGCAGAGGTAGGCGCCTGTAAATTGCTTCTTCCACGATTGTTCGATGCTGCACTATTGCCGTCGTTACTTCTCATCCCTCCAGCAGCACTAGCCTGGCCTGTCCCCATATTGCGACTGTTGATAGAATTGCTGCCGCTCGAATGGCCAGGCAAGGGACTACCGACTGCACCCGTCGGTGACATGCTACCACCACCGGCCATATTATTCATGCCGGCCATCCACGGCGAGCCACCTCCCCACCCTCCCATTCCACCCATTCCGCCGCCCATGCCCGCCATACCACCCATCATCATCTGCTGGAAGGCCATGGGGTTAAAGTTTGCATTGCCCCAATTCTGCTGTTGGAACATTTGAGCCATCATTTGAGGATCAAAGGAAGACTGCTGTTGTTGAGCTGTGAACATGGGATTGCCCATCATCATGGCCGCCATGGGATTGTTGTATCCGGCGTTGCCTTGCATGAACATGGAGTTGGAGTCCATACCACCGCCCATAGCAGTGGACGGTGTAGAGGAACCGACGACACTGCCGTTCTCGTTATTTGTACGACGATCCGAAGTGGCTGCTCCTGCTCTCTTTGTTCCATCTGCATTTCGGGGCGTCGCTCTCTTGATCTCGATCTGGATGAGATTGCGTCCCGTTAGTAGATGAAAAGGAGGCACAGCACTCTTGTCTGCTCGAAAGTCACTCACGATCTTGCCATCCATGACGAGGGGATCTCCCATTAAGAGCGTCTCCACCGTAGCCTCATTGTCGTACGTCACAAAACCGTATCCTCTGGGCTTTTGCGTTTCTCGGTCCATCATCAAAGTGCTGTCCAGAACGTTGCCATATCGTTCAAAGTAGGCTTTGAAAGATTCAGAAGTAGCCGTCGACGGGATTCCCCCGATGAAACACTTTGCTGTCTTGATGTTCTCTTGTCGCGGAATAGCACGCTTCGGGTCGATCTGGGATGATGTGATAAATAAGACAGCGTCTATCGTGTAGCAGAATCTGACCCTCTTCAGTGATGATCAAGGTACATCCACTCACAATCTTGCCGTCCAGATAGTGTTCCTTCACCATGACGGAGTTGACTGCTTTCGGATCGTCAAGAGTGAGAAAGGCAAATCCTCGAGAGCGCTGAGTGGCTGGATCTCTCATGATCAAGCAGTAGTTTACTTTTCCAAATTGCGAAAAGTATTGTTTCAAGCCCTCTGTCGGGAGATCAGAAGCAAAGAGAGGGGTGTTAAGTGGAGATGCAAAGCGCCATCATCTTCGAAGCATCAGACCTTACATACCGTCAGTCGTTTCCCAATTCAGCCCGCCGACAAACAATTTTCTGTGGAGAGTAAGTAAAGAATGATGATTAGATATCGAGCTGATGGATCCGCAGTAGGAGTAGGAAAGAGTCAATCCTGTCTGAGACTCCTTTCTTCGCTATCTGTGCTTCTCCCTCTCTCTTTTCCTCCGTCATGTCGTACTCGTGTTCTCCAGTCGCCCGCTTTAAGTGCTGTTCCCTCGAGCGGTACGTCAGTGATCGTCATGCATTTTCATTCCAGATGTATGAAGAAGTCGGTGTATGAGAGTAGACTAAGGCGATGAAGCTTGTTGCATGATTTTACTGGAGCTTCTTTGCAATTGAAGTATAAGAAAAGATAGAGTTTTTGAATGTCGAAAGAAGGGGTACTACGAGCCAGGAATATAGTGCTACGTGTTGGCAGGTATCGTAGAGTTGTAGCCTCACGGATAATCACTGACTATTGTAAAGGTGAACGACGAGGAAGTGGAAGAGTAGAGAGAAGCAAAGACAGGAGAATATTGAAGAAAAACAACAGAGCAGTTGAAGGATGCGTGGTTGTGCAAGAATCCCGCACAATCACACAAGCATTCCCCTACTGTGTAACGGAGCCCAGAAGTCTCACTACGATCATGTCCTCTCACTCACCCTTCGTCTGGCATCTCATGCGGTAGCAGCTGTTTATAGCCTTGATCTCCCATATACGCAGATGGCGCTTTGTTGTCCCCGTCCAAATTTGTCATTGGAGCCGTCTCGATTCGCGAAATGGGCGCAATATGACTGTTTGCCGTGGAGGAAATATAGCTTCGTGGATTGCTAGTGTTGCTGGCAATACCGACGCTGCTACTGTTGACCTGCCTGTTCGGATCAGCTGGAATAAAGGACGATCCGGAAGATGAGGAAGGTGTTGCAGCAGGGATGAAGGAAGACTTTGAGGAAGATGCACTTGATGCACCTTTGACAGTTATGCCTTTAGGTTTGACATCTTCATCATAGATTGAATCATGCACATCATCGTTGCCGCTCTTTTCCACCCCTGTCTCCTCGCTGTACAAGTCGGCGTAAAGATCGTCTTCCTCCTTCATCTTGGTGGTGCTGATGGTTGGGCGCAAGGAGTTGGCGTTCTAAACATCTTTTACCTCGAGCCTCGATCGTCTCCGTTATACCGGTACCGCAAAGATCGAGGCACTCAAGACCCACGTGACCGGGGTCAAACATGATCTCCGATTAGTTGCCACATCCCTCTAATTTGGTGCTGTAGCCTGCTGTACTGAATGCTCTTCTGAAAGCTTGTCTAGATATGCAACACTTGCGGTGATGGCACAGGCTTACACCAAGCTTGCCATCTTGGTCTATCACGTAGTCATGACTGGCGTTGTCTTTATGGAAGACCCGCCTGCGTCACAACGACACGTCCGCGTGTCATGTCAAACTGTGCTCTTCGAACATAATCAAATAAAGCTTTTAGTGTGGAAAAAAGCACACTGCCTCGGGACCAGTTCGAGCGTGTCTTTCGAGCCTTGACAGATTTCCGGTCGGACCATCAATTGGTTCTGTCGTCATTGTCGTCTCTCCTGCGCTTGACAACCCTTCGCAAAACCTTTGTCACATTAGAAGGGCGGCTAGCCTTCGCATCACCCTCCGTCACCACACGCACCGGCGGCGACCTTGTGCATTGTCGCTTCCTCCCCGTGGATACGACACACGATTGAAGAAAGCCAAAGGCCCCTTTCTCGGTACACCTAACCTCGAAGGTGGTCCGGTCTGGCCGTGGTACACCACCACCAAAGTATATATTTCGCTGTAATCAGCATCCGTTGCGTCATTTTGAAGGGGAGTCAAGACTGAAGGGTGCTGGAGGTCCACGTCTGCGCCTCCCGCACACTCTGTCGCAAGGACTGCAATAGAGAGTGGCAAAGCAACGAATCTTCTTTCAATCTCATACGTTCAGCATCATGACGACTCGGAGCACCAGAAGCGCCATGAGCGCGAAAGAAAGGATGACAGATGGCGATGTCTATGTTGTGAGTGTCAGAGATGTAGAACCAATCACTGGGACACTGTAGCGTGCTTATTTGCTTGCTACCACACCGGCAGTACCTCCTGCAAGTGTCTGTGCTGTCCTGGACAATGCAGTCGAAAGCAGCAGCGAGAGAGGCGGCACTAAATGTTGCTGCAGCGTCTTCTTCGAGCAAGAAGGGGATTTCGGATGTCTCAAGTGTGTCAGCTGGAGGGGCGACCTCTTCTCTATCGCGAACCGACTGGATGAGCTTTGGCTCTCTGAGTGACATGATTCAAAGCGTGTCTGGGTCGAATAAGGCTGTACGATTTCCAGAGAAGCTCTTGAAGAGGCTTGGTGAGAGACTGGAACAGATTGCTATGGGAAGAGATCATCACTATCGAGATCAAAGTCTTCGCCAGACTGTAGGCATCTTCTATGGCACCTTCAAGGAAGCAGGTTTCCAGAAGCAAATGAAGGAGAATAGAAAGATAGAAGAATTGATCTTATTCTTCGTGACGACTGCTCAAGGTGGCCTGCGGAAACGTATGGAGAACGATAGCTGGAAAGAAGAGCTGGATAAACAAGTGGGAACGTTTGTCAAGATTATTCGAGAATGTCTGCGGACGGTCCATGGGGTGTCCAAGGAGCTTACGGAGAGACTGGAGGGATACTCCAACAAGCTGGCACCGAACGCAATTGGTCTGTCGGAGAAACAGCAGCAGCATTCACAACAATCACAACGGCAGCAGACACAGACATCCACTAACGGAACGACACCAAACGATAGTCGCAGAGGTAGTGTGGCTAGTACGAGTGCGTTGGGAGGGACTGTCAAAAGTGGCAATCCGATAGCGGAGAGTAGCATGATCCGGTGTGTGGCGGAATTGTTCAAAGTAGAGGCAGATCAGATGCAAAAGGACATCGAATTCATGAAGAAGACATGCAGCGAGCAGAACGCCATGATCGACTTGAAGCATTGCGTGAAGAACATCAACTTGCAAGCTGCTTGGCCGGGGCGTAAGGAAGATTTCCGAAGTGAAGAAGGCTTTACACATTGGAGGACATCAGAGCTGCAGAGCCTTTCGAACATGATGATGCAGATGTGCAAAGCGAACCCGGAACTCCTAAAGACTTCATCCTCTGACTCCGTTGTGAGTACTGCAGTGGCCTCTACTGTTGCGCCTGGAGAGGTACCCACTGCAGCCGCGGAAGATGGGCAAGCGACCGAGACAGAATCGTTAGACGATGCAATTGATCCGGAAGAGGAAGCTACCTTTGGCGGCTTTACCTTCATTCCCCCCGACCCAAAGGCATACTTCAAGAGGGCGCTCGAGCTTTGCATCGATTACGACCTGGAACAGATTCGATATCAGCCCGAAGAGGAGGAAGTTTCACTTAGTATCCTATCAAAGTCACACGTTGAGTTGTTGAACGAATGTGTACTGCGGTGGAGGATCATGACGCCGTATCGGGTGGTGTGCAATCTGGACGTCATCAAGTATAAATACGATCGGGGCGAGGTACCGCTGGATTGTATCTCGGAATCCCTTTCTACGACAGACCGATTGATGACGGAGTCTCCCATCGAAGGCTGGACTCGATCCGACCACGCCCTTCTCTGCAACGCCTACACGTCCTTGTTTGAGTCGTTTATGCGCTTTGTTCATGAGGCCTTTCAAGACATTCACAATGTGGAGGCTGAAGAGATCCAACCCTACATCGCGTTGATTCAAGATTTGCACGGGTCTGGGCTGGTGAAGAGGGATGGAAAGGTCGAAGGGGAAAGTGTCGAGCTGCATCAGTATGCCGAGGATCTTAAAGATCGGATCAGGATCATGGCCATCCACGAATACACTGCCAAGACGACGGATCTTTTCAGTCAAGCGATTGAAAACGAGGTGATTCCGTTGCTTGATCTGCTAGAGTGGATCGAGAAGAATGCCAAGCGGATCGACAAAAGGTATCCGGAGCCGATCTTTGGCAGCATCGACCCAGTATCCCTACTGTTGGAAAAGCAAGTTCGACTGTATCTCGATGATCTTGAGTCGATGAAGCATCAGATTGTGGTTCACGCTACTCGTGAGAAGGACTCGCTGCCATTTGAGGACATTTTCTTGCTCTACAATCGAGTGAGGGGCCTACTGAGAATGCAGAGTGCGTTTTGCCCTGATCAGCAGCTGTCGTTTAGTATCACAGAATGGTTTGAGCCACACATCCGACACTGGTTGTTGACGACGGAGAGGAAGACGACGGAATGGGTGCATAACGCTGTTTCTCAGGATACTTTTGTGCCGATCGACAGTGAAGGAGCTGTACACTCCAGCTCAATTGACGATCTATTCGGCGCACTGCAGCAACCCCTCGACTTTATTCTCACCCTTCAATGGCCAGATGCGTATCGAAATGCCAGGTTCCTGACTAGCATGGCAAAGACCGTCAGTCGCTCGATTGAGCAGTACTGTAGTATGGTCGAAGAGATGTTTATGGAAGAAATGTTTCCTCGATCGGCCGAAGGTCAAGATGCGAGTCAGAAGCAAAGTGCATGGATGATCAAGGCAAAGCAAACTTTGCAGGGGGAAAAGAAGGTGGAGCCGTTTCACTTCCAGGCTACGTCTTGTGTCAAGTTGAACAACATCGAATCGGCGCGACTGCTACTGGACAAGCTGTACACCAAGATTGATGCCGATGAGCAAGCTAGGATCATCAAGGAGACAGTTCCAGACGTCCCGGAGAGGAAGCAAAAGCAACGCTACATCTTCACTGTAAAGGTGGTGCTGGGCGAAAATCTCCATCCTGTGAAGGACACTTCCAATTCTCGAATCGACTCCTTCATCACCCTATCTGATGAGCGAGGAAACAAGATTGCAAAGACGAGAACTATCTACGAATCGACGGATCCAAGGTGGGATGAAGTCTTTGATATCCCCGTAGACAACAACATCTGGCTGGCAGCGACTGTTTGGGATCGGAAGCTGGTCGGAGATCACAATCTTTGCGGTAGAGCCTACTTGCGATTAGATCCGAAATACTTCAGTGACTTTCTTAGCCATGAATTGTGGCTCAATTTAGATACGCAAGGAAGGGTCTTGCTACGAGTGAGCATGGAAGGTGAAAAGGATGACATTCTGTTCTACTTTGGCAGAGCTTTCCGATCCTTGAAACGTGCGGAAGGGGACATGGTTCGCATTATCGTGGACAAGATGTCGATATTCATTCGACAATGCCTTTCGCGCAGTGTCCTGAAATCGCTAGTAAAGACTAGTGGAATCAATCTGGATAAAGCACTGGGTAACGTGAAGGCATTGTATGCTCAAGCTCTCGCCAGTACGAACGTGAACGGGTCCATGATTCCGCCAGTCGAGGCAGAGATGCCCAAGAAGCAAAGATTTCAGCAGCTGACCGATCAAGAAATCGAGGCCGCTATCTTACCTTTACTCGACTATCTCGACGAATGCTTGGGCACTTTGAAGAGCTCGCTCAGTGAGACTGAATCTCTGCTCGTTCTGACAAAGGTCTGGAAAGAAGTTCTGAACACGATTGATGGGATCTTGCTGCCACCGCTGTCCGAGAGTACGTCGGATATGAACCAGCTATCTGGTCGAGAGGTGGAGGTGGTCTTCAAGTGGTTAAGTATGCTGCGCAACTACTTCAACGCCTTTGACGAAGAGACTGGAATGGCTCATGGTGTACCGTTGGAAGTCTTGCAAGGGCCAAAGTATCGAGAGATCGTCTCTTATACATTGTATCATGACGCAAGCACCGATGGACTCATGGAAGCTTGTGTTCGAGAGATGCAACAGAGACTTCGCAGAGCACCTACTCAACAAGCCAAGAACAAGAGTGTCCTCCAACAACGATCCTTAGGAACGATCAAAAAAAGAAAGCAAGAAAAGAAAACGGAAGAACAGGACGACAATTTGGATGTAATCTTAAGATTACTTCGAATGAGATCAGGAACGTTGGACTTCTTACAACAACAATTTGCAACAATGGGCAGCTTACAAGCCATGGGAAACGCTTCTCATGCCAATGCTTCACCCAATCCAGCAGCGCTAAATCGGAACCCAAGAAGACCCTCCTTGAATCATCGAATCAGCAAAGCGTTGGGTCAGCCGACTTCGCCCAATCGGACTTCGAGACAGCAGCAACAGCAGCAGTTGTTCTATCGGTAGTCTCTTCCTTTATATACACTCCCTCCTTCCCTCTCCTTATCCTCCTCGTGTCAATATACCCCGCCGATGGTTCATACTCCTCCATCTTGTTCTTTTTTTGTTATTCACAATGCATGGGAAAGACGATTGAGTGATCTATACACGTTGATGGAGACGGAAAGGAGATCCAATAACGACATTGACAGATCACTCTACTGCCTCTTTTTCGCCTTTTTATCAGCGTCCGCTTCATCGGAACAGACCCAGAGAAAGACAAAGAGTAGGAACGCTAGTACAGTAGTGGAAGCACCAGTGACATAGGGCCAAGCACTGTGAAGACCTCTAGGATGTTCATCATGATTGAAAGGCCGGACTGGTGCGGTGTCCCTCGTGTGGACGTAACTCCAGCCATGTCGTTTCCAGTCGACTAGGAAAGTGTAGACGCCATGCTTGTCTGGTAGTCGAAAGGTAGAGGAATACCGAGTGAAGATCGGCGTGCTTGCGGTAGACGTGTTGAGAGCCATGCTGGTGATGGACTGAGGCAAGGCAGCAGTCAGGTTGGTGGTAATGTATGGGTCCAACATGACCAACGATACTTGCAGATCCAAGTCGGTCGGTGCTGGAGTCCAGCCTAATGGCGTATGTTGAGAAAGGTCGAGATGGAAAGTGACAGTGTCCATGATTCTGTACATTTGTTGAACATGTTTCGATACTCCGTCGCTTTCTTCGATTTGCCATTCTTCGTAGGTTTCTCTAGTGTCGCCTTCGTGCAATTTGACTCGTTCATGAGAAGTGGCTTCGACACGCAAGACACCATGACTCTGTGTCAGCCAATAGACCAAGTCCGTCAAGACCTGTAAGTTGGACGTTCCGGGATATGTGCTGCCATCTCTACTTTTGATGCTCTTCATATCGACAAATTCATTGGAAAAGGCAGCCATGCTTCCACACCATAACGCCCGGCCTGCAGTACCGCTACGCTTTGGTGAGCTCTGATCTGCTTGCCGCCGATCCGTGTCGAGCAATTGAAATGCACTGATAAGAGCAGCGTCCGCCTCACTCCCCATCAAGACTTTCCTATCAGGATTGTCTAACTTGTCCATAGTAGAGTCGGATGAAGGCACCTCGAAGGAGTAGGAGGTCGAAGTCATTTTGAGGATTGGAAAAGCGAGAGGATTGTTGCCGACACGATGTGCTACACCTTTGTATAGGAAGGGAAGTTTGTGATGTTCCGATATTTCAGGAAAGACACCAGGCAAGTTCTGCAGATGGCTTGATGTGGGTATGAGGACAGAGCTATGTTGATCATCGCCTTTGATGGAGGCAAAGTGATCAATCAGATGCGTCCCTCGTTCCTCAAATTCAAGCTCAAACTCCCGAGCAAAGTCTCTGTACAGCTCGCTCAGCTCGGAGGAGACTGTCAACAAGACGTTGCCGTTGCTTTTGAGGTATTCAACGATCTTTTGAGGAGTCAGATCAGCCGGCAAACCTGAGCAAGAAGGAGCAATGTCAGGGATGCATATCTTCTGAGGCCTTTCACCGCTAGTGAAAGCTCCGCAAACTCACTCTTGCTGGTAGGCGCAAAAAGAAATACACTGTCGAAGTTCTTTTGCTCGTAGCTGACCAACGCTGGGCTTGTTTCTTTCGTTGGTCGGAAGGTGATGTGAAATCCTTTGGACTCTAGAGAAGAAAAGAAGGTCGAGTAGTCTGCTTTGTCGAACGCTGAATCGTGAACAACCAGTATCTTCGAGGAGATAGCTGTAGTCCATGCCAATGGCAACAGTGCCAAGAGACAGAGCACAACGAGCCTGACTGTCGATGTGATCATGTCTACCGTCGGTTGTGTGAAGATGGAGACAGGCGAACGCTAAGCTTCCATCTTTCTTCCAACATCTGGCCTGAATCCTATTATTAACCTAGCGCGAGTGGTGGATATGGATATTAGCTGCTTGCCCATGACACTCGCCAGCCAGATGAGACTCCACGTGTAGCGACAAGGGGGCACTTTCTCGCACGGAAGTTCCATCTGGGGTGGGCAGGTTGCTGCAGTAGGATATTGAAGCAATGGCCAAACCACAACCGCCCTTCCTGCTCGATCTCAACATACGGCTTCGCTGGTGTAGCACCAGTGTAGTACCGCTTCGATGGCGTCTTTCTTCAACTTTGCGTCTCCCGTTGATGTAGATGTAAGGCTGGAAGGCGACGAAAGTAGAAGACAGGTGGAAGTAAAGGTGGACAAGGATCGACGAGAAAGGTGTCCAGTCTATTTTGATGGCGAGAGTGTCAAAGGGCAGGTCATCGTGAGGACGAGGGATGGTAAGAAACTAGTACATGAAGGGATCAAGATCGAGTTTGTTGGCTGCATAGGTGAGAAAGGCCTTTCGTCGACGAGCACGACCCGATCATACTTACAGAAGCGGCTCCTCCCTCCATAGAACTTTTTTACGATCGGGGGAATCACTATGAGTTTTTATCCTTGACACACCAATTGGCGTCACCAGGTGAGGTACCAGCGGGAGGATCCGGTGCGATCTTCGATTTTGAGTTCAAGAACGTAGAGAAGGCGTACGAGAGCTACAACGGTATCAATGTCAAGCTAAGGTGCGATAGAGGTCGAAATGCGTCTGAAGATAGACACAATTACTTATCCTAATTTTCGTTCATCTAGGTATTTCATCAGAGTCTTGCTGGGCAGGCGAATGGCCGACGTGGTCAAGGAAAAAGATATTTGGGTACACTCGTATCGAATGCCACCAGATTCAAACAATGCCATCAAGATGGAGGTCGGTATCGAGGATTGTCTGCACATCGAATTTGAGTACAACAAGAGCAAGTGAGTCTGCTCCGGCTCTGGTCGTGACCGTTGAGACTGGCTTATCTAACCCTGACACACTGCTTCAGATACCATCTCAAAGACGTCATAGTCGGTAAGATCTACTTTCTACTTGTCCGCATCAAGATCAAACATATGGAATTGTCCATCATTCGAAGAGAGACGACAGGAGCTGCACCTAATCAGTACAACGAGTCGGAAACCATCACCAAATTTGAGATCATGGATGGTGCGCCCGTTCGAGGTGAGTTGAGGAGGGGGAAGTTGTAAGCTCATCGTAGTATCGGCACTAAGCTCCTCCACTTCCTAAATATGGACAGGCGAGACTATTCCGATCCGACTGTTCCTGGGAGGCTTTGAGCTGACGCCTACATTCCGAGACGTCAACAAGAAGTTCAGCACTCGATACTACCTCAATCTTGTTCTAATAGATGAAGAGAACAGGCGATACTTTAAGCAGAACGAAATAACCTGCTTGTGAGTAGCTGGATAGGAGAGGAAAGAGCAGGTGTGTGTACGTGCTCAATCAAGCAACCCAATCCTCCCCCGCAGCCGTATACCAGAAAATTAGAGGACTGAATGCGTTGGATCAACACTCTCGACCCTATCGAATGCTTACCCCCTGTAGCGTCCATCGCTACAACGACGAAATGTTCAAGTAGACACGAAACCCATATATGTAATTGTATATTATACATGGCGGTGGCGACAATCTCATCACTCGACTCTGCCTTAGATCGACAGAGCAAGAAGCACACTCTCTCTCTTCTGTGTAGGTCTGCCGCGTGAACGCCAGTAGATGGAGAAAGCCTCAGGCACCTATTGTATCATTATGGACAAAAGCCTAAAATTGGGACACGCTGTGCTTCTCACTCCTCCCTTTTCCTTTCCGCCAAGATCTGGTAGTGGGTTTGAGCGCGTCTCTACCGAAGCTAGAAATGAGTCGTGCATGAGACGGTATTTGAAATGGACACAAACAATCCATGCCGATCAAGGAATTACAGTAATAGCATCAAGATTGGCAGAGCCGTCTTTGTATTTAGATGTAGATTTAATCCGGTGCGTGGAATGATTTGAATAAGAATAAGAATCAGTAACAGAATCAAAATCCATTTTAATACGGGAAAAGACTGATGTGACTGGAGAGGCGCTGAGAGATCGGAATTGGCCTCTGTTCCCACCTCAAGCACAACAGCCAGGCCAAGCAATCGATTCTTCTTTCTAGTGCCTACACGAGGTGAATAGAAAGGGAGAAAGCGTCTTCCCATACCTCCCTTTGTCACGATACTTTTTCTTAAGCCTTGATCCCCTCACCTTCTTCCCTTTGCCTCCACCCCTTTCCTATCATCCTTCCTTCAGCCTCATTGCCGATCAGCATAGCACCATCGCATCCACACTCGCTCACATCTACATCTGCGACACACACACGCTCACATAGTCAAATTTCACTACAGCATACTCAGCAAATCCTGCAATACTCTCGCTCTCTCCCTCTCGTATCTCTCGTTTACTACTTATCTCCAAAATGAGATTCTCAATCGTCTCTGTCCTTTCTGTGGTGTTCAGTGCCTCGATGGCCTATGCTGCTTTCCAGCCTGCCGCTACCATGGTGCGTGCTCCTCTTTCCCTCACCGTTTCCCCCCTCTTTCCTTCTCCCGAGGCACCTTCCCTCTTGACGTACACTGACGACCTTTCCATTCTTTCTTTTCTGCACATACAGGCACCTCATCACAAGCGAGCAGACATCACCAACGGTCTCGACCTCTCAGCCATTCTTGCCAACCCTTCATCTTACCTCAAAGAAGCATCGTCTCTGTTCAAGAATCCCAAATATGCCAGTGAATTTAGCAAAGCAACTGCCAACCCTAAATTTGCCAAATCACTTTCCAAAGAGTTGGTTTCCCAATTTGGTAGTAAGACGGCTTCGATTGCACTTCAACAATACACAGCAGTTCTAGGTGGTGTGGCGTCAGCAGCTACCAACACTGCCAGTGCAGCATCAAAGGCAGCAGTCAATGCAGTGGCCTCGAATACGGACGCTTTATCTTCTGCTGTCTCATCTACTTCCGCCAGTTCATCGGCAGCAACGAGTAGCACTCAAAGTAGCCAGCAAGTCTCCGGCGCAACAACATCTGGCTCATCATCAATTTACACGACATCGGCCCTTGTAGGGTCGCTTGTCACTGCGGGCACTGCTATTCTCGTGATGGTCATCTGAAGACTGTGTCATTCAATGGCTTCCAAATGTCACTTTGTACTGTTTCCCTGTTTCGTTTCTTCTTTCAGCCTTAGGACGGTCTTTGCCTGCAAACTTCCACCCCTATGTCCTAGTAGCAGTCTCGCACGAATTGAGTTCGTAGCTAGCTATGCTGTGGATCGATCTCCTCCCTCTTCTTCTCAGCACAGTATAATTGCTTACCACTCTCCCCCTTGTATTTCACGCCATTTGCACGATATGGGATCTGGTTATAATTTCATAATCGTCGCAGCATTGCATTGGATTGGAGTGGTGTGTGTGTGTGTATGTATGTGTGGTTGGGAGAGGGGGAGTAGTATGACCTTGTACAAGTTCTATGCTTTGTGCCCTTGCGTGCGGCATCGTTCATACTTCCAAAGTGGCAGGCAGTCCCCACCTCTGATCCCTGCCCTTGAAAGCGACAATCTCTTCTATGCTACTGATCACATCCTTTACGCCATTCAGGTAATAATTGGCTTCTGAGCTTCCTCCATGGTTGCCGTGAAAGGTGCTGCCACCGTTATTGTGGCCGCCGCTTCGACTTTTGTCCTCAAGGTAGCTACTCGTGCACGTAATGGGAGCAAAGGGCAAGTCCAACGAATTGATATAGGAGAGCAGCATGTCATCCTGTCCGATGCACAGCACGAAATCAAATGATCCCATCCCGTTTGGGTGCAAGGAGTAGGGATTGGTGGCAGATAGAGCTCGACTCTCAAAAGAGTAGTCGTCGCAATCCATCATCATCATGTTTGTGCTCCATGAATTGGCCATTTGGTGCTTCTGCTGCTTCTGTTGCTGTAGCTGCTGTTGCGATGACTGCCAATCGTTCGATGGCTGTTTGAAGGTGGAGCTGTCCATCTTGACCTTTTCCATCTGATCGCGGTTGATCGGTGTGTAGTGCGGACGCTGACCCTCTGTCGCGATGCCGGCACTCGACGTCAAGGACGAATTGTTTTGACCGCCAATCATGCCAATGTGACTCAAGCTGATGATGTGCTGGATAGCCCCTGCTCGAGACGTGTTCTTCGGCATTATCAAGAAACTGGTTTCTCCAGGGATGATGCGCAGACTAAATCGCTCCCCGAGTGAGTCGTAGATGAGATTCTGGACCTCCGCAGCCTGTCTCCTTGACCATGCAAATTCCCTCTTATTCGTCCCGTCCTTGCGTACCTCTTTGTTAGACCAGAACCGCCATAGGATCGAAGCGCCTCGATCCTCCATCCATGACCCCGGTGTTCGTTCGGTAAAGTACGAGAGGATTTCCTTGACTGGACCTCGCCAAGACATGTTCGTGCCAGCCACAAGACTAGTCCAGCCTTTTCCCACTCCTCCTCCTCCTCCTCCTCCTCCAACGCCTTCCTCTCGCGGTTCACCGGCATGCATAACCGCACACCCATTCTCCGCCACCAAGCCCAATCGAGCAACTCTGGCGACAAATTTCTCCAGATCGTCCGCCCCTCGACCACTTAGGAGGTAGACTCGATTTCGGGCGTCGCTACAGAGGTCTTGTAAGACTTCTATCACTGCTTCGGACGGTTCAAACACCCGTTCGACCGTCGTGATGGACTCTTCTTCTGACAGCGTGTCTTCCAGGTCGAAGAGCAATAAGCGGCTCTTGCTGGCCCTCCATTCCGACACCAACTGACCCATCTCTAGTCTTGGTATGAAGCAGTTATTTCTTCTTTCCTGGTTGAGATGTGCCCTCTCCAATCGCCCCAGCAGGTTCTGTATCCAATGCTGTGCTGTTTGAGTGACGACCTGCCGATGCAGATCTTTCCACCTCTCAAACGCTTCTTCATCGGACATGGTGATAGCTTTGAAGATAGCATTAGACATCTGTTTGGTGTTCCACGGATTGATGCCGATGCAAGCACGCAAAGCAGAGTACGTACCCGTGAACTCCGATAGGATCAGCGGTCGATGACTCTCTTCCTGGCAGACGACGTATTCGTGCGACGTCAGGTTCATTCCTTCTCTAAGACTGGAAGCCATAAAGGCATCTGCCATGGTCAGAAGCGCCAAGTATTGACTGAACGTGATGTCCTGGACGTGCAGGAACACTACTGGCTGATATGTCAGAGTGGAGTACTTGTTGTTGATCCTTGCAATCACCTCGGTCGCCGCGCCGATCTCCTCGTTGTCCTCCGTTGTAGCAAGTGCAATCTGTATGAGAACAATCTTTCCCACCCAATCGGAATGCTCATCCAAGAAGATCTCAAAAGCAAGTAGCTTCTGTCGAACGCCCTTGATGGAGTCTAGCTTGTCCCTGCCTACGACGACCTTCTTGCCGGCGTATCTCGTTCTAAGCTTGTCGACCCACTCACTGACATCCGGTTCTGCCCTCTTTCGATTCAAGCTGCGAACATCGATACCGATGGGAAAGGGAGCGACGGTGACAAAACCGCCCCTACCGTCGATTTGGATGCCTTTGGGTGTCGCTTCTAGTTGCAGTATTCTGGACACGGTCTGTCGGAAATGCCGACAGAAGTTGAGCGTCTGGAATCCGATGAGGTCGGCACCTAGCATACCTCGCAGGATCTCATTTCGAATCGAGAGACAGCGAAAGATTTCCGAACTGGGGAAAGCAATGTGTAAGAAGAAGCCAATAGTAGCATGAGGCAGTCGCTCCCGCACCATCTGCGGCACGAGCAAGAGATGGTAGTCGTTGATCCAAATAATGTCACCCTCCTTGTACTCTTTCACGATAGCACTTGCAAACTTTTCGTTGAGTCTCTTGTAGCACCGAAAGCTTTCCTGCTCGTTGTCAAGCCCTTTTTGCGTCGCTATAGTGTAGTGAAAGGTAGGCCAGAGTATTTGCTTGCAGAAGTGATTATAGGCCCCTTCAAACGTGGCATCGTCCACCCACACCGGCAAGCTCTCCTTCTCCTTTCGAAAGCGGTCTGCGATATGAGCTTGTTCTTTGTCACCGGTCAAGCTCTCCATCGAGATACCAGGCGTGCCGATGAAGACCTTGCCACTCCTCAGACGATCTCGTGTAAGGGAAGCAACGGCATTGACGAGCCCGCCGTTACTTGAAGGATTCGATGCAAATTCAAACGGCGGCAATGAATGAGGCGGTGTATTTTCCTCTTCGGATAAGGTGTCATCGAGCAGAATGTCCGTGGAAGCCTCTCTTCGGTATGGAGCTCGAGGGCCCCCCATGATGGAAGGTCGCCTACCCATCCCATTTCGTGACTGGTTCCTTTTTGATATTGTGCGGATCCGGCCAGAACCCGAAGGAGGTGGGTGTACACCGTTGGTGTCGAAGCTGTTGCTGTTACTGCTCGTCGTGGTGTTGGTGATAGGACTGCGACTAGTTGTGGTGACGGAGCTGTTTACGTTCTCAGAGGCGGATACTGTTGAATTTGCTCGAGGATCGTAACGCTTTTCGTCTTCATCATCAAGACCACCTCCTGTCAGATTGTTCGTCTTCACTGCTGCAGGAATTGGCGATTCTATCGGTGCCTCTCTGCCGTTGTTATTGGTCGTCCACAATTCTTGATTCGACAGTATCCTTCCCAACGGACGCCGTACGCCTGCCGCTGGAGGTCGCATCGACTCGTTTCCCCCCTTCTCTTGCACATCGGTGAGCTTTGCTTGATTTTGTGACATTGGCGTCTTGCTACGTACTTGCTGCAGGAATGGGTTTTGGACGTTGCCTGGTGTGCGAGCTGGCCCTGGTGTCTGGCTGCCTCTCATCGGTGTCACAGCTCCTGATCCAAAAGGATGATGTCGCTCTGAATCACCAGCGGTAGACACTTGTCGAGGCTGGATAGAAGACTGCTTTGCCTGTTTTCGAAAGAAGGAGAGAGAAGATTATACGGAGCAATAAGAACCAGCGAACTTCTTATGCATAGAGCGGCGTCGTAACTATACTCACTGCCAAATCGCCAATGATACTGATAGGAGTCATTGTGCCTGCCTTTCCAGACACCTTTGCTCCTGGCGCTCTTGTTCCTGATCCGTCGTCCTGATTATCCTTTGGAGACTGAGTCGACGTCATGCTCAACGACATAGAATTGTGAAAGGTTCTATTCGCAGATCCGCCTGACGAACTGCCGTGTCGACTCTTTGCTTCAAAAGCAGAAGAATTGGAGTTTGGCGAAGTTTGGGATGATAAAGTGGCAAAAGCTTGTGAAGGCGATAGGGAAGAAGTTGCAGAGCGACCATGATCAGAAGCGCCAGCGACTGGTAGCTGATCGAGGCCTGCTCTTGACACATCAGGTAGAGTGGTCGCTCTGTTTCCCCCGCTAGGACTACCTCTTACCGATTTCCCACTCATAGTCGTTGGTGATTTGATCAAGCCTACATGTGCACCCGAACCAGCACCGGAGATACTCCCATGAGCTGCCTCGCTCATAAGCAAAGACATGTTGACCTTTTTGCTCTGCTCAGTGAAGCTAGTTCGAGCGGACCTTGAACGTGGTGCAACTTCAGAGATGCAGATCGGTGATTCAGAGTCGGATAGGGCACCATCATCGTCATCTTCTATCGCTGTTTTCGTCTTCAAGAGAGCAGCTCTGGCTAATCGCTGCTCTAGCTCGTGAACGGACAAGACGTTTGCTGTCGCTTCATTCGATGGCGGTGAAGGTGGAGCGTCGACGATCGTTGTAGGAATTTGCAATTGGCTCCCAGCTTGCTGACTTGGAATTCGATAATGCGTATTTTGACTCTCTTGCGGCCAGTCCTGGAAAGCCAAAGTGTCAGGGAGAAAGAGATGCACGAGGAGGAGACGATGTCCGGCCATCCTTGGCTATCTTCCTTTCACCTTCCCCTCCTTCGAGAAGGCAGGAGAATGCTTTCCTCGCCGCAAAGGAAACCTGTTCCCTTCCAAGGCAAGTGTAGAGTGATTATGAGAAAGTAATCGTCGATTCTATAGTGGCGAGCGTCCAGCCCTGCCTGCTGAATCGGACTCTTGTGAGAAGTAGTAAGGGTGGTGAGGGTTTGGGTGCAATGCAAGCCGCTACGCCTCAGGAACCTAGACGCTCCGAACGGGGTTCTAATGAATAGCACCCTCGTTCGCACAGCCAAAGACCTTGTCTCGCACGGGTCCTCACCCCGTCTCCATAATAATTTCTCTGGTTCACACGCTTACCAGTCACACTATAGCAGGTACGACACGAAGAGTATGAATGAAGTCTTTTTTCCCTCCTCAGTAGGATTGGAAGACGGTCTGATGCGATAGAGTTTTATTGATTGTACATTGACGAAGAGTGGAAGGTGGGAAGGGATGCGGGATAGCGATAGGGATAGGGGAAAAGAGAACAAAGGATGAAGCGAGAAAGCTTGAGTCTCGAAAAGAAGGAAAAGGCTTCTTGAATCAGGCCGAATGAAGTCGGTGATGAGGTGTAGAGGTAGGAAGAGATAGAATGATTAGATGGAGGCCAGATTAGGAACCCTGTTCGAGTACCTCTCTTGCGCTGGCGTTTTTTTTCCTGGATTCAACTGAGAGTGAATAGTTCTATTTGAAGAAAAGGTGATGGTGAGGCTGAGGAATGCTTCTTGTCTGCTGATGGGGATCGGGAAGGCTGCGAGGATGAATGTCGAACACAAAACGATAGAAGATCTACGGCTTTTTAAATTCGGACAAGACGGGAAGAATCAGATTGAAAGCTTGGTAGATTTCTTCACGGACCTGTATTGGGAAAAGGAAGGTAGAGGCGTCAGAATCAGAAGCAAGCGTCATGATGAATCAACGACCATGCTCCCCCTCCTCACCTTTGCACCGGTGAGAACAATCTTGCCGGATACGAAGATCAGTAAGACGACCTTTGGTTTAACCATACGATAGATGAGACCGGGAAACAACTAAAAATTTTCGCAGCAGGTAGAAAGGGCATCGAGTGTTAGTGGGCACACAGTCACCTTGTAGAGCGATCCGCACAGACTTACTTCCGGCTCATAGGAAGAATAGACACCATGGCTGTAGGCTAGACCTTCCAATCGAATGGGGAATCTGACGTCGCAGCTGTACGAAGGAAGGGAAGGGGGGTGTCAGCAAGAAGAGAGAATGATCGCACTTTCCATATTTTTTTTTCACTCACGATCCGACGATGTTTTGGATTTTGAATTCAGTGAAGCGAGCATCAAAGCCGAGCTTCTGAATGATTCGGGCATACTTTCGACTGGCAAGACGAGAATCGTCTTCGCTTTTTGCTCCCGTCACCACCATCTTCCCACTGGCGAAAATCAAAGCAGTCGTTTTTGGCTCTCGAATACGCATGATTACGGCGGCAAACCGCTGCAAAAGAGAGAAGAAAGAGAAGCTTTTACTGTTCAGCACACAGTGCTAAAGAAAGGCACGATGTAGCAGGGAGCAGTGAATAGGCACCTTTGGGTTGTACTCTGCATTGCGAGCATGAAGAGCGATGGTCTTCAAGTCCAGTCGAACTTCCAGATTCACTGTCGCTACGATGTTTCTGGTAAGGAGCAGGTAAGTCTGTAAGTCTCGATGCTGAGAACACTTGCGGCTCGTATCCTTCAAGCAATACTCACTGTAGTGTAGGGACTATGCCATGCATGGTGCTCAAATTCTGCTCCAGACTTGCCCCATTCTCCTTGCCAGGCATCAGCCCTCCTTTCGCCTCTTCTGGAGATAATCTGCCCGCGCCCTCATCTCCTCCACCACTCATAGACTTTGACGTGGCTGAAGACACCATCTTGCTCTGACCAGGCAAAAGAACACCATTGGAAGCCATGTCTGTGATGCTGATAAGGTGGATGGGCAAGTGATAGGATTGGTACTACGAAGGGAAACTAAATTCCTCCGGAGATGCCCTTCCAAGGAAAAAGTCTCAAACAAGGACACTTATCCTGTTGCCTGACACAGAAGGGTGCTTTACTGCAGCTGGTCGACGAACGCTCAACCCGACTGTCTGTCAAAGACCAAGGAACGAACACGTATAGACGCGAGTTGTCGGGGATCACAGTGACGAGGAGAAAAAGTCGAGGTGCGTAGTAGTAGCGAGTAGATGGTGGTAGAAAGTGAAGAAACGGCGCGTGGATTTCAATATGTAGCGCTGGGCGAGGTAGTGCTTTCCACGCATGCGTATTTGTATTCGCTCAGTACAAAAGTAAGTTTAGTGTTATTAAAATTGAGGCGCATCATTTGCTCGCTCCCTCTTCTCTCTTCTTCCCCCTCTCCCTTCGGCGAGTCGATGCTCCCAAAGGCTGGCCAATATCATGCGAAATCAAAGGCACATGTGCGACCTCATGAGCGGAGGGAATTATGGCAAGCATTTGTGCGAGATATGCGAGGACTCCCTGTCATCGGAGAAGCCAGTGTCTCCAGTACCGTGTAGAGTACTGTCTATTTCCCTGTCTAAATTGCTGTCTCGCGTACGGCTTGGAGTGCCGTCTTCGGTACTGCTGTGCCTTTGTCATTTTGACTCGCTTACGACGATGCTCTAAAGCAATGCAACTTTCACCACAAGGGTCACTGCATCAGATTCATAGTAAACTATATGAAGATGTCGTGGCAACACTAGCAAGCAAGAGAGGGTATGTGGGAGGGGAAGAGGGGGGGGGGACCGGGACACGGTTCCTAAGGGTACAGTATTGAATGTTTCTCTTTTCCAATCCGCTTCTTCAGCCATGTATCGTACTCTGAGAGTTCCAGCTATCTCGAATGCTAGCCCTCAGGTCGTGTCGACTCGCGTCTTGGTGCTCTCTATGTTGATTCCTATCGTCTATAAGTTCCTCGTTCATCGAATCGCTCTCATCATCCTCTGCCTCTATCGTTCTGGCCTCTTCAATCAAGTCAGCGACTCGATGATGCGATATAGGATTTGACAAGAATTCGCTCTGAATTGGCAAGGAAGGAAGGAAATCGTCAGCGGGAAAGACAGGAGAAGACGTGAAGCGAGAAGTGCTATCAACACTCACATGAGGCAGCATGGCCGCCGATGGGCGGTTTCTGGGACTCATCTCACAACACCATGCCAAACATTGACGAAGAGCGTCTGAATATTGATGAGGATCACTGAGAGCAGGCAACCCTAATTTGGCTGTCAATGTTATGGCTCTGAGAGCAGGAAAATCGACTCGAGGTGGATCACCTTCCACCATCTCGTAGAGGACGACTCCTAAACTCCAAATGTCAGCCTTATCATCATAATACTCCGCCTTGACCACTTCAGGTGCCATCCAGTAAGGTGTGCCGACTACGGTGTTCCTCTTCTGCTTTGGCTGATATTCAGTCGCATGGGTAAAGTCCGTTAACTTCGATAGGCCATCAAAGGTGAGAAGGACATTGTCACTTCGAATATCACGGTGCAGGATGCCCCTTTCGTGCAGATGAATCAACGCCAAAGTCCCGTCCAGCATGATTCTAGCCATGTGTTCTTCAGTGAAGTGCAGACCAGACGACTTGAGTCCGATCAAATCTGCCAAGGACATCGACATGAACTCCTGCACGACCCAAACACCGCCATGTGATTGATTTGGACCGTGAGAAAGGAAGAGGTCGTAGAGGGTGACAATGTTTCTATGTTGGTGGACTTGCTTCCAAAGTTCAATCTCACCATCGAGCTTTTCCAGTCGAGTCAAATCTTCGTCACTGTCGTCATTTACCTTCTTCATCCGCACCACTTTGACTGCCACCTTGCCTTTCCCTTTGACCGAACGGACGTCACAGTCAACGGTGGGTATGGTAGAGTAGACGTTTCCTGACTCGCCTTCGCCTATCAAGACGAGATCCCCGAATAGCTTCGTTGGATTCTCATGTCGCAGTAAAGCTGACAAGTGTCGCACAGTGTCGGGGAAGTTGTCTCTAGCATCTTGCGCCATCGCTGAGGAGCCTTCGAGAATACTCTTACTCGGTAGAGGTGGAACAGGAGGTACAGATTCACCGAACGCATGGAACTGACCTCCCATGTCGAGGGGCATCACATCATCTAAGTCTAGACTCTGTCTTGCCCTGACCATCTCCGCAAAATTGAGACTGTGCTGTGAGCTCCTCGCATCGAATCCCATCGCTTCAGGGTCGACGTCACTTGAATAATGCATTGAGATGGGGAACCGCTTTGCATCGGAACTGCTTCTTGACGTCGTCGTCGTCGTCGTCGTCCTGCCTGATCGATTTCGAGAGGAAGAGCGAGGTTGTCTGTTGCTTGGTCTCGTCAACGCAGCAGCTTCCAGCGCTTCCGTGTCAGCATCCGGCGGTCCTCTTTCGTCCTTCTGTTCGTCGCCCAAGCCATCAGCCTCCATAGGCAAGCTCAGAATGGATGCCCGATTGACCGCTTCGTCATCAACGTCATCTCTCGCGTCGTCGACAATGGCAGATTGAGTAGGAGGAAGTGACCGAACTCGCCAAGTCTGACCAGATGCTGCATCGTCACCTGTCAGCCCGCTTTCGGCTTCTCTTTCTCCGACTGGTGCTTTCCTCGACTGTGCCGCTTCCACTGACGTCTCTTGCTTCCAGTGCTCTTGTTGCCAAGAGTGGTTGATTGGTGTGACAATCGCCGTTCGACTGGAGAGACTGGATTTGGTGTCAACGGTGCTGCTGCTGTCCTTCCTGCTGTTGCTACCCAAGCCAATTCTGTGCTCGTTGAACGCGTTTCGCAAAGGAGCAGGCAAGCCCTGAAGCAAGGCAGGCGAAGGAGATTGGTGCTTTTGCTGACTGGGCGACTGGCGTGTCAGGGCTAATAAAGGCGATAGTCGTGCGTGGGAAGAGGATGGCGAAATCGGTCTGGTACCTGCAAGACTAGGAGTAGAAGGACTGTTTGATGCAGAAGTGTAGTCATTTTTGAGCCAATCTTCAATAAAGTCAGCTGCTCCGTGTTGTTCTGGTTCGTCCAGTGAGGTCATGACGGAAGAGTCGCCACTAGGCTCCTGCTCTTCGGTCAAAGAGGAAGCTTTTCCACTTGGGGAAGAAGAGCCGGACTTGGGGGATGCGCTTCTGTTTGCAAAAGCACTGTAAAGAGGTGATTGACCGGGAGTCAGACCTCTTTCCTCGACAGGAGAAGCAGACAGAGACGGTGAATTCAAGTTGCGTTCCAGGCTGATCAAGGGGTTGCTGGTGGTGATGGAAGTATCGCGCAATGGAGAAGTAGAGGTAGATTTCCTGTTCGTTGTACTCGAGACTGTGTAGAAACCATCTGCTCCTGGCATGATGAATTCAGGTGCAGTCTGACCAGGTGGGATCCTTACCAGCTTGGGAGGTAGAGGTGGAGCTTCGGGGCTGCGTTGAAACTCTTCTGCATTTCTGCCAGCAACACTAGAAGAAGGCGACATCGCGTCCACGACCGCGACGGGTGACTGCTTTGAGGCTACTTTGCCCTGACTTGAATCAGCTCGACGCAGTCCCAAAAAGGTGAGGGGAGCGGTGATGGGGCTGTTTTGAGCGCTAAACGAGCCATTCTCTTTTCGCAAGGAGGTCTGATGGGAAGCAACACCTTTAATGGTGTCCGAAATGCGACGAATCGGAGTCGACCCACTCGCTGACATACTTTTGCTCATGATATCGCTGCTCTTGTGACTCGGCTCATTTCCAGCAGATCCTCTTCGGAAGCCTTGGAGAGCGTATGGCGATAGGTTGTCTTCCGTGTTGAAGTGTTTTGCCGACGAGGGCGGGTATATTCGCGGCGTTGCTTTCCTACGTTCACGAAGTCCAAGTGGAATCTCAGAAGAGAGTGGAGCGTTCGTAGAGACCTTGCCTGCACCTGTAGCAGACGCACCCGAGGGCGAAGAGGGAACGCTACTTGTAGGAATGGGTGAGGAGGAGCTTGGAATGGTGGTATGGAAGGAGGAATTCGTGTCGCCCAGAGATGATCCAGAGGGTGAGATGTCCGCCCATACCGAGGGAGGTGATGAAGTGGCAGTCTGTTGACCGTGTTGAGAGTGAGTGGAAGCAGAGTGTGCCGTGCTGGTCTCACTCTCCCTCCTGCTCTTCATCATTGCTTCTCGACTGCCCGTCAAAGGTCGAGAGGAGTGCAGATTGGAAGAGTTGCGATAAGGTCGTGAGACTTTCGTTGCCGTTGCAATTGACGGCGACTCCTTTTCGTATTCTTCGTACTCTTCCTCTCCTCCCGTCGTGGAAGCAATTTCTTGCAACTCCTCCTCTTCACCATCTACGTCTTCTGCAACAGGCACGGCAGCCGGCTTCATCGACTTACTCCCTCCTCTGACTAGGGTGACCAAATCGAAATCGAGAGCACTGTTGCCAAAATCTACCGACTTGGATCGACGTCTGGTGACCTTCTCATTCGGTTCTGTCGATGGAATCGAGTTTAAAAGGGAAGTGGCCCAGTCTTCATCTGCTCGTAATTGAGGCAAGATAGGACTAGGATCTTGACCTTTCAGTGGAGCGTGTGAACTCGGCAAGGAAGGCGCATCGGACCATGTTGGTGACGACCACTCTCGATCCAAGACTTGACTATAGGTTGTACTAGTAATCGAGGGCCTCCTAGTTGTGAGCTTTGGTGTCGTATCTGAGCGGGTAGTACTGTTGTCCTGCGAAAAGCGATGCTTGTTCGATGCAAGGACAGCTTCCCGCAAATCTTCATAGTCATCTAGACGAGATTGCAGCAGCCTTCTCGTGTCCTCACGACTATGACCTCTCTCTGCTTCCTGGTCGACATAGTAATTGGTTCTCTCCTCCACAATCAATGCAGCTCCAGAAGGGTTTCTCTTGATTTCTTCCTCATCTATGCCGTATTGAGCCAACACCTGCGCCCAAGAGACAGGCAGACCAGTGTAGCCGTACGGTCCGACGTCTACATGCACGTTGTGTTTGACGTCTGTCGGTAGTCCAATGTGTGGATCAGGTGATGCAAGCTGTACACCAGGCATTGGCGGAGCCAAGCTGTCATCGAATCTTTGTGATGATGTCGCCAGATCCGCAGCTGATCTAGCAGCCCTTCCATCGTACCATCGAAGACCGGAAGATATTCCGAGATTACCTATTAAAGGACTACCGTCCCTACTTCTAGTGGAAGGCTTCTGCTGCGCTTGCTTGATTTTTGCGGCAGAAGCTTTACCAAATTTCTTGAGACCAGCACCAGCACTCTGACCGGCTGCCTTCATTGCTGCTCTTCTGTTGAGCCAGTTGAATGCTGTGTCGTTGCTCGGTCCTGCCACGAGACCATCATCTTCTACCCTTCCTTCTGCGCCAATGTATTCCTCGGCAGGTCCATCACCACCCACTCCCAGCCCTATCAGGTTTCTCAGTGATCTGTTTGGTGTGGTGTCGTCGGTGGACGCAGAAGGTTGTCGTTCTTGGATCGCTTGCACGTTGGGCGAGGTGTCGTAGAAGTCGGCATTTTGGCCATTGGGTAATGTGTTTCCATCTCTTCCGGCATCAGCCACTTCATCAGGAGGGGGAGGGAGGTCAGGTAGATCCTTTTCTTTCAGGTAATGAGGCGAAATAGGTGAACGAAGTCGATGTGAAGAACCAGAGTAAGAGCCATGACTAGATGCAGATAGAGACGAAGTTTGAGCTGGTTCAAGAAGGGGCATGGCAGCAGATGAAGAGCACTGCTGTTGCTGGGGTGAATTCTTTCCTCTACTGCTGCCCTTTCGCTCCATTATTTGTTGTTGTTCCTGTTGCTCTTGCTGTTGCTGCTGCTGATACTGTCTCATGCTACTGTTGCCATTCGAGATCTGCAAAGCTGGCTGTCGATACGCGCTCAGAACGGGAGAAGTACCAGACTCCTTCGGGTGCCTGTTGCCCATCCGCATTGCTACCATAGAGGGCGAGTGCAAGTATGTGGTTTCGACACTGCCTGTGTACACATTCTCGTTCGCCCCATGATGCTCACCCATCACTGCGTAGTAAATATAATTTGCGCACTTTGACAGCTCAAGAGTAGCAGATTGAGGTGGGAGCCACTGCAGGGCTTAGCATCGAGTGGGATACGCACTGCCTCACTTCGTTGATAGGGGAGAGCTTGACGGTAGAGCGTTCGACCCTTAATTCTGGGGATGAGAAGGTCGTCCTACGATGACTAGAATTGGCGGATGAGAGGGAGGAGAGGAATGGGAATCGGCATATAGCAGACCCTACCCTAACCTACTTTCGCATTCTTTGGAGAAAAAGTTTGTATTGCTTTATTGTTCGATCAAGAATGTTGGATACAGATCATCAGAGGCAATTAGCTTATACGTATACTGTACTGGGATTCCTCAATATCTGTTTTAACGTTTAGGTTCCTAGCTTTCGGCGCGAAGAGATTGCCTGCCCTTCCACGTGGACTGTTCTAAACCCAGAATATCGGATGGCAAGCTCACAGAGACTACATTGGCGACAAGTGCGGTTGACAACAACCTTGACACTAGGAAGAGGGCTGCTCGAAGCACCCAAGTGACTTTCCCAGTGAAGGTTATGTCTCGCTACTTTGTTGAAATGCACTGGTAGGCTAGTTTTGGGCTGTCACCGTGCCGTGTGGATTGCTGAGAACGATGCAAAGCAACACGTAGCACTAGCGCTGTAAAGGCGACGAAGTCTCATACCTACTTCTGATCACCTTATGGCTCGTACTGGGTGACGCATCCCTAAAGTGCAAAGAAGAACAAGAGAAGAGGAAGGGGTTACCAATGCTGTGACCGAGTGACCGTTCCTTGAACGCATCGCAGAGATCCTGCGCGCTGCTCTCCCCCCCCCCGCTTCAACGACCTTGAATGCTGTCGGCGCGTATTGAATAGTCTAGGCGCTGCCTTTCGCCTTCCCATCCACCACCTCACCGCATCCCTGTCAGTGGCCATTGCAAATCTGTGCTGCACAGTGTGAGATGATGAGAGGGCGCATTGCTCCATCAGCGGGCTAATCTCGGATAGAGAGACACGGGTGGTCATTGCAGCGTCTGAGGGATCCTGCGGCGCACAGACCTCTCTGCCAGAAGAACAAAATCTGATGCACATCTATAATTGTTCCTTTTCAGCCTGCCTGGAGTTGATGAGGGAACTGATGGACTCCGCGGATTGTCCTGACTTTCGCCAACTTCGCTTTCCAGAGATGAGTCTTGCCATCAGCTCCTCGAACCTCGATCGATTATTCTTGCTATCATCGTAAGTCGTTCTCATCGCTGGCTCTCTCTTTCGACTTTAAAAAAAGGTATCAAGAAGCTACCGCTTGTGCATTCAGTACGACTTTCGCAGCCGCCTTCACACTCACACCATACATCCAAGTCCCTGTGGTAAAGAAAAGGGAGCACGGGTACCCAGAACAACGACTAAGAAGGGGGAAGGCACTCTTCAACATGACATCGATGCAGAGCGAAGCACCGCTCTATTTAATCGAAACACCTCATCTTTATGAGTTTGTGGACTTACATGCGCTTTGCGGTGACGGTACAAGTGACACGATTCACCCTGCCAGTGGCATGAATCAGGTTGAGAGTGGCCACAATTACAGCCTCCTCAACCCTTCCTCCTCCTCTTCGGCGTCAACTGTTTCCCCCTCTAGTTGGGTGGCGTCGAACGATTCATTGCCACTCTTCTCAACTCCTTCGGAAAGTATAAATGACCCTAGTCTACAGCGCTTGGTATCATGTGGAAACAGTCACGACCGAGATAGAGGAGGACTAGCCGTGGAAGCAGGAGACGAAATGCAACGTCTTCAGCGAGACCTCTCCCTCCAGCCATCCTCCAACAACAACAACAGCAGCAGCAGCAGCAGTGGTGCAATCGATACTTACACCGACTTTTCCTTTCTCCATCGAAGACCAGCTTCTTCATGTTCGTCTTCGATGAAGCAGTACATCCATTCCAGCGCAAATTCATCCGCCGGCGCAACGGAAGTCACCATCACCCCAGACGGAACACCAAAGAAGGGCGAGAAGGCATCGTATGCTGCTGTGCGGTCTGAAAGAGGCACACCGACTCCCAAATCAACTGTGCGTCATACATTGAAGAGTCGTAGTCCGTATAAGATGACACCTGAACGTCTTGTTCAACGTCGACAAGCTCCTGTGGGCGGTGAGAGTGTCCGTTCCAAGTCGGGAGCACCTATGAGAGGGAATGTTTCCATCTTTGCAAACACAAAGAGGCTTCCTCTCCGTCTGCCCAGTCCACCGCTTTGCCTCATTTCCGACCCGTATGCTGACCTCTGCATGCACCTGAAAAGACACGGAATGGATTTGGAAGCTCAAGAATTCGCATCTGCTACCGGTATCACTGCTGACTTTGCCCTACGCGGCTGGATACAGACTTCGGAGGGAGGTGCGATTGGATTGCTGAATCAGACGAATACCTTCTTAGATAGACACGCATCCATCGTAAAGACACAGATCGAAACGACGAAGCAGATGGTGAAGAACTTGATCCTTCCACAGATTGTCATTCCCGTCACCGATCTCGACGCGCACGCCGACGAGCAGTGTCTCACACCAACACACATCTTGGCCATCCACGGCTCTGGATCGATCAGTCGAGAACGTAGTCGAGAGGAGGAGGCAAAGGGAATATTGATACCTTGTCACTCTTTGATGTACGCACTACAGTGTGTTTCCTTGCCTGCTTTTGCCACTTCATCGTCTCGTCAAGAAGGCGAAACGCATCGGATCCTGCCTGTTCTGCCGCTTCGAATACCGAGACCATCAGAGTATCCGACACTTCACCGTTTCATCTACACGCACGATACAGGTGCGTTGCTGATGGAGCTCCTTCCGATGAAGCACATTGCTAGACACTGGGATCATCTTCAAGCAACAAAAGGTGGACAACAAGAAGGGTCGTACATGCTACCGACTGACATGACCGCGCCCAGCTCTGCCACCGACGCACTCTCTCATTTACCCTCGCAGACACTCCTCGGCTATGCGTACAAGATTCATTCCGGCTGGGCAAATGGAGTGGCCATTGGCTTCTTAGAGGCAAAGTACTGGTCCACGCTTGATCGAGCCTGGAATCTGATCACAGCCGCTCTCAGCATCAAGAAAGCCAGAATAATGAATCCCGACATGGCTCATCCCTGACCTCCTTCTCCCTTTACCTTTTTCTTTAACCAACCGTCTTGTCTTCTCGGTAATTATTCACTCCTCCTCTTAACAATCATCTAAAGATACGTTGTAGGTCCGAAACAATCTCGTCAGGCACTTTAAATTTGACAACAGTACACGCGGTTGAAATGTATATTTTGAACTTTTAATATTGGGTCAATGCGAGGGAGTGGAGACGCGCGTGGGGGAGGGGGGGGGGAAGTCGACTCTATTACGACTGTCTCCCCCTTCCACCACCCTTCACCAGCGAAGCAGTAGCGACGGCGATGACTCCTTCCCCTCCTCTGGACGCACTAATCATTGGTGCAGGCTGGTCAGGCCTCACTTCGGCACTGCAGCTCTCCAAAGCGGGCAAGAGAGTACTATGTCTCGAGGCACGACAACGGATTGGCGGACGTGCCTTTTCACACTCCTGGAATGAAGATACGCCGATGGAGAACAATGAGCGGATTCTACCGGCGAACGAGAAGGGGTTCGTCGTGGATTTCGGATGCAGCTATATCCATGGCTACGAGGAAGGCAATCCAGTCAGGGAAATTGCAAAGCGATACGGGGTAGTGAGTGGCCATTTTTCTTCCTTGCTTCTCTGGTCTCTGTCTCGCTCTCTCTTTCTTTCTCTAGTCGGAGAAGCATGACTGATGTGCCTCGAAACTCTTCTCCCGAACAAAATCTCAACAGAATGTACTCGTCTCGAAGCCTACAGCGACACAGATCATCGGCGAAAAGGGTGCTCTGCCCAAAGCAATCAGCGACAAGCTACATGCGAATCTTGGTGCGGCCCAGACTGCTGCAAAAGTCTTAGCTAAAGCAAATCGAAGTAAGGAAGGAGGTGGAGAAGTGCAGAGTAAAAGGTCACTGTCGTCTTTCCTGTTCGATGAAAAGGACTCACCGTTGTTCAAGAACCTTTCTGAGGAGGAGAGGGGTCAAGCGAAAAGTCTGAGTAGATTGTTACACATCCCATTAGGAACGGAAATGGAGAACATCGCATTAGACTATTACGGGTCAGAAGAAGCATTTACAGGTACAGATGGCATTCCAGAAGGTGGTTTCAGTGGTATCATGGCATCTTTGGAGAAGGAGATCAAGCAGAATGGCGGTGAGATAAAGATGGGACAAGTTGTCAAGAAGATCATAAATTTGGGGAAAGGGAAAGGAATCCGGGTGGAGATATCTTCTTCCTCCTCCTCCTCCTCTGAGCCTAGCGAGGTCATTGAAGCAAAAACTGCTGTCGTGACTCTTCCACTAGCTGTTCTACAACAAGCAAAGCATAACGATCTTTTCCAACCGTCACTCACCACTGATAAACGGGAAGCAATCGCACACACCACAGTTGGCAATCTGAACAAGGTCCTATTGACCTATCAGGAGCCTTGGTGGTCGTTGGATGTCGGCACCTTCTTCGTTCTGCCATCGTCATCGCCGTCATCATCGTCATCAGCTCCATCTCTAGAGTCCATCTTCTCGTCAAATACCCTGATTGTCAATTCGTTGTGTACAAACGGAACCGGCTTACCACCCAGTGTTACCTCACCTTCCCTTCTTGTCATGATAGGAGCCACACCAGCCAAACAGCTTGAAAAATTCTCTCGCCTAGAAGTGGCCGAAGCTCTCGATAAGTATCTATCGCCCAAATTGCAAACAGGATCGTCATCATCGTCAAAGCAAACGCCTGTGTTAAAGCACTCCTTCTATTCACGCTGGGGAAAACAGGAGTTTACAGGTGGTGCAACTTCCACGCCTGTCACACTACACAACACCCCCTCTAATTTCCAGACTTTGGCAAAATCAGAATGGGATGGATCGCTTTACTTTGCAGGCGAACATTGTGAAGTGAATCATCGAGGCAGCATTGCAGGATCTGTCCTTTCCGCTCAGAACGCAAGCGAGGAAGTCTTACAATATCTCACCAGCAGCCAAAACGCGAAGCACTGAGGCGTGATTGCGAAGCACACCGAAGGAGATGATGAGGTGGAAAAAGAGCACCTTCCCACTCCCATCGGTACTTGTTGAAATATGTATTTCCATAAATCATGTCCGAGACTTGTGAAGACGAAGGACGTAGGACAAGTGAGAGGAGACAAATGTGTATGTGGGAACAGAGCGAAGATGAATGAAGATGAGAATGGGAGAGAAACACTTCGTTTGTTCGATTAGAGAGAGATAGAGAGAGGTTGGGGGGGGGGTGTTGAGAGGAAAGAAGAAAGGAATGAGTATTGATAGAATGTCGTGGGAGAGCCCGTGTGCGGTCGAGGGAAAAAGAAACCAGTCAAGCGGAGAGTTACGGAGAGGGGAAAAGAGGCAGTGAACGAAGAGATGATCATCGTCCTGCCTGCGCCTTTCCTGCCAATTGACAGCGGTCTAGGAGAGCGTGGTAGAGGAACTTGTACGCCCACAGATTGCCCTTCATTCTTCGAATGTCCACACTGTACAAGCCTGGCAAGTTCTTGATCTTTGTTATTTCGACGGAGAATCGAACTTCCTGCCCTCCGTCCACAGAGGCTTCACCGTAGATGGGAGGCGAAGATGAGTGCATGTCATCGTTGGTGGTGGTCGAGGAAGACAGTGCTGCGTTCTGTTGATTGCTGCCTCTTCGCAGTAGAGCACGCAGGCTTCCCGCTCCCGCCGTAGTACTTGGACTGGTACTAAGCAGGCTGGGCGAAGCAGTGTTGCGAGCGGCACTGCTTCTCTCAAAGTCGGCTTGGGTGGGTGGAAAGACGGAGGTTCGGATGCTCACTCCTAGACCTTGAGTGGCGCCCATCAACGTCTTTGCTCTCTTCTTGCGGATACACTCTAGCTTGTAGTCTTCTTCCCTTTCCTTTTTCACCTCGATGCCCATCTGCAGGAGAGCCTTGCGAATCTGTTCAAAGACCTCGTCGGGCGTTCGTGAAGTCAAGGCAGACTGATCCACAGCACCCTGATGTACTCGAAGGGTGGTGTCATCGGTTTTGTTGGCAGGCATCATGGATCTCGTCAACATGGTCGATGTACGCGGCGTAGCGTGCTGCTGGACAGTGGAAGAGGAGGATTTGTTACCACTGGCACTGCTCATTCCACCCGTAGATGCTTCTGTGATGCCAGTAGCATCCGTCGCTTGACTGGTGTGACTGTGGGTCCCAGAAGTAGATCGAGAGGAAGGGACAGACTCAAGTGCACTAGCGTCGAGCTTCTCCATCCTTCCCTCTTCTGCTTTACCGACGTCATTTGTGACGATCAGTTGAGGCGGCGGTGGCGAGCCCACTTTCTGAACCCCTCCCTGCTTTCCACCGGAGTCTTGACTCTTATTCAACTCAAACGGTCCCAACGGTGGCTTCTCATCAAACGCTGCACCTCGAGGAGACAGACTTTTCTTTCGAAACCAATCCATCACCTTCTTGGCTGCATTACTGCTGGGACCAACTGTGGAGTTACTCTCGTTCAATCGCGCATCAAACGGAACGTTGTTGTCTGCCTTTGTGATGCGATTCTTGTTGCTGCCTGTAGTGGCGGTCGGGTACTGTCGAACAGACCCGTTGGTGGTGGCCACGGAAGCAGACGAAGGCGAGACGCCAGAGGACGACGCGGTGCCCGGTCTCTTTGGTGTGTCGTACTTGCTAGTGCTGCTCGTCAGCGTGTCTTTGCGTGATCGAGCAGTCATTCGCTTCTCTTCCTTTGTCGTCTTACTCATTGACGTCGGTGTTGGAGGTGGTTTCGAAGCGGTCGAAGCGGTGCTGTTTGATTGGTCTCCGTACTTTCCTACGACCAAGCTCATCGCTTTTCTTCTATTGCTGCTCGTCTTCCGGCCTACTGTGACGTCTTGCTTCACTGCAGCGGGTGTGGTGACTGGAGCGTTCTTCACCTCTTCCTTACGCGACGACGAAGACGTTAGCGCGTTGTTTCGACCGTTGAGGGAGAGCACAGCGTCGTTGTTATTGCTGATGCTGGGCGAAGACATCAGTCTCGAGAAGAAGAACTTATCCGTCGACATACCCTTTCGATGTCGAGTGGCACTCTTTTCTGCGGCATTTCCCTGTTCCGACTTACTAGGCACCATCATCACAGGACTGGTGGCAGTAGTCGCAGTACTGACTCGACCTTGAGAAGTTCGAGGGGCGCCAACAGCCTTTCGAGGCTCCGCTTTTGCTTCGGACACGATGGGATCTTTCGGTGGAATGGTCTGGTCTTCCTGTTTGCTTGGCGCTGCTGGCAAAGTGTTGAGATTGCTAGAAGGAGTGAAGGAAGGAGTGACGGAAGCATGCTTTGTCGTCGCGACGCCAGACTCTTGACGAGCACCAGACATCACTTCGTTGGTCACCTTGCTGGGTACAGCAGCGTTGCTCGAATGCACGCCATTGCTCGCCGCTTGTTCTGCTGCTGTGGTAACAGGCGACGCGGCAACAGTAGCACCTTCCTTGGGGACCGGCACGTTTCCCTTGGAGGGCATTATTATTTCAGGCGTCGACAAGATCTCTTCTGCTTCTTTTCGTGGCACTCGAGGCACAGGTGGGATACTTTCGTTTGTCGCAACAGCAGATCGCTTCACATCCCCTTCTTTCCTCTTGCTTGCAGAATCGCCGTCATACTCGAGCTGAATCGTGTGCCTCTGTGTCTTCTGACCTGCAGATTTCTTGCCAATAGCCGAGGTAGAGGAAGGGCCATAGCGACTTGTTTGCTCTGCATTGCTTCGAGGTTTGTCCTTCTCCAACGGTGCAGGGACTTCTGCGACGGCAACAGGAGTAGGCAACCCTGTCACTGGTCTAGAACGATGATTCGTCGAACTGAATGCTCCTCCATCACCGCCTGCCTCGTACAGTCGATCCGGCACAGTAGAGCTAGAAGCGATTGCGCTCTGATGACGCTGTTGCTTGACAGAAGGCGCATCGCCACTGGTAGAAATACTCGATCCATTGCTCCTACCTCCCAATGCCGCTTGCTGCTGTTCGATCATCTGTTGTTGCATCATCATCTGCTGTCTATACACCATCCGTTTCTTGTTCTGCTGTTCAACGGCTGCTCGTTCCAAGTCTTCCACGCTGAATCGAAAGAGGTCTTGATAAGGCGACAACCAGGAATGTGCCATGACGGTTTCCAAATCGGCTCTCTTCACAGGATCTGGCACCAGCATCTTACAGAGCAGGTCTCGAGGTTCAGCACCGATGTACTCTGGAAATGTCAGCGGCGTGGCCATGATGTACTTGTAGAGTAGGTTAATATTGTCTCCCTCCGGATTTTTGGGATCGTCGTCGTAGGGGAGGTATCCCGCTAGCATGGCGTAGAGAATGACACCGCAAGACCAGACATCTACAGCCGATCCAGCATACAGTCCATCTTGCACCACCAATTCAGGAGCAGCATAGCAAGGGCTTCCACAACTTGTGGCCATCAAGTCATCTTTCCGATTCTCAAAATTGTTCGCAAACCCAAAATCAGTAATGATGACGTTTCTATTTCGATCCAGCAGAAGGTTCTCCAGCTTGAGATCTCGATGCACGATCTTCTTTTGATGAAGATACGATACTCCCGAAATGAGCTGAGCAAACAGTCGACAGGCATCTCGCTCTTTGAGGTATTTGTGCGCAAGAATGTGATCGAACAATTCTCCACCGCTGGCATACTCCAGCACGATTCCAATATATCGATCCGACTCTATCACCTCGTACAATCTCACAATGTTGGGATGCCTCACATCCTTGAGCACACGAATTTCCTTCTCTACCTTGCCCATCTTGGATGGGTCCTTGCTTGGTCCAGTAATTTGCAAGTGTCCATCTGCTGTGCCTACTTTGTCTCGCTTGATCAACTTTACAGCCACTTCCTCGCCCCATTCCTTGTGAACACCCAACTTAACCTTTCCAAATTCGCCTTCCCCCAGTGTTTGGAGTAGAAGATAGTTTCCAAAGTGGACTTGCTGCCTTCGAGGGTGAGCAGCAAAGTATTGTAGGGCAGCAGGAGAGGTGATGGGAATTCCGTTCTGAATGGCATTTGCATCTATAACAGTTCCACTGGGCGAGATCGGAAGTTGCGGTCCCATGCTGTTCGTCTGAGTAGGAGCAGACGACATTGTTGGATGTGCACTGGCTCTTCGGTCATTGTAAGCAGCGTTTTCTATCGTGCTCAAGACGCTCGAATCGGCCTGCCGAGACGAAGTGTGTTGCGATCGACTGGTCGGTGTAGGCATCGCAGAAACAGGTCGATGACCATGTGTTTGACCGCCTGTAGAAGATTTGCTGGGTGGATGCTCGTTGTCTTGGAGGGCAAATCCTGCTCCGGTCATGCTGGCGAAATTGCCAAGACCTGGCGCCGGCGTGATGCCTCTGCTAGGTGCCGAGCTCGGCGGACCCATGCTCGTCGTACTGAGAGCTGGCGAAGGATAATGCTGTCCGTATCCAGCAGATCCTCGCCTGTCTTCACCACCGTTGCTGCCGCGATTACCTTTACCGATGAGGTCCATGATGGACACGGCGAAGAGGAGGTAAGGTAAGGCAGCGACACAACGCTTAATAGCCTTTCCTCAGCTGTAGGAACTAGATAGAAGCGTCAGTAACGTGTGCAGATAGATAGAGCTCATACGACTGAAGGTGAAAGGGAGGAAGAGCGAATGTATCTCCATCGACCCTGCTCTACATCACTTCCTCCATCACTCTTTCACCCACACCCGCCTCAGCAAATGAGCACGCGCCTCGTGCCTACATTCTGATACGGGTAATACCGCCAGTCGCCGAGGAACTCACTTCTCGTGTGCAGTGCCTAAGGTGTGTATCGTCTCGGGCCTAGTATGCAGAAAGCTGAAGAGACAGAGTGTCGCTGTGAGAAGGAAGGGGGGTCCGAGGGCCAAGCACACAACAAAGGGCGTGTTTGGAGCTGCCTTGTTAATCTCGGGCCCTGCTTGTCAAGGGACAATCTGGACACCTTGTTGCACGAGCTCGGCAATGTCTAGCAAAAGGAGAGATGCTTTCCTTCTGCTCGCCCCCCTAGGCTGTGACGGAATGGATGGGTTTATGTGACGGGTTGAAGGAGGGAGGTATAGCCTGGGGGTGGCGATGGTAGAAGTGCCTTTTTCGAGCAATAACGGAGGTTGCTAGGCGCAGGACTAATTCGCTCCCAGTCAATACGACTTGCGATAATTGCATGTCTAGAAGCAATCATTTCAGTCTCAGATTGACGCGTTGTATTCGAAAAAGGGGTGAGCTCGTGCGCTAGTCACTGCTATTGCTTCTCTCATACCTGCCCTTTCTCTTTTTTTCCCGGCCTTTTCTGCCATCTTTCCTGACTTTAGATTTGAGACAGACAATTCCCAATAGAACAATGTTTTCGCGACGAGGCTCGAGCATGTAAGGGGAACATCAATGGAAGAATCTTTTGAAAGAGAAAAATGGGGAAAGGATTAGTCTTTCCAAGGGTCTGGATGTCTCTGAATACGTATGTCTTACTTTGTGATCCGACGACGATGCACTCTATATATATCTATTGTCGTCGATCTCCAGTACCGATGAGACGAATCAATCTGTCTTGAGCGCATGCATGTCTTGCGAGGAGGAGCAGCATTGAGCAGCAAAACGTCCATTCGGTACTGACACTACTCCGAGAGGGCTTTTCCTGCCCCATGACAGCCCAACGAAGGCAGCCGGATGTGCTTTACGACTGTTCTCTGACCCCGCAGAAAAGGTACGCAGAGGGGTGTGTGCGACAAGGGTCTGCTGTCGAATGAAGGCAGTGCCAATCATGGCATACCAAGATGAAGAAGTGAAGGAAGTACAGGAGTGCGAGGCATTCGCGATTGCTTTCATTTACTGTCTATTTTCCCACATGAAACATCTTGAGTAGCAACCAATCTGAATAGCTATGTCATGAGTCCCGAGTCGAGGAGCACCACTCCAATCTCTCCTTTTAATGACACCGCCAAGGGAGGAATAGAGGTTCGGAAGGGCGATCAGGCTATTTCTCGCTCATACCCCACACTACAATTCAAAGTGTCCACAATAAAGATAGCTCTCTATTGGACGCAAGATTAAGCGGAGGACTAGAGCTCGATCCTTTGCAGTCTCTTCCACTCCTCAACAGGACCATTTGACGACCACAACTCAATCGCACCGAAGGTGACCTTGTTCATCTTCTTCTTCCCACTTCCGAAGGCAACGTTTCCCTTGCAGCCCGTGACGAGTCCGCTCTTTTGCATAAGTTTGATCTGCTTTTGAGCTTCCTCTGATGAAAGTGTCGCATAAAGTAGTGAGCAATGAGGAAAGTACTCTGGTTGATCTTGAAGCGAGAACGTTTTACGCAGTTCCGTATTCAGGGACAACAGAAGTGGGTCTTTCGCTAGAGAAAGAAGGATGCACTGTTGTGATGTCGATGAGAGAGGAAGAGTCAGGCTTCCAGATATAGACGTCATGCTTTCATCCCATTCACCTGAAAGTACATTCCTCTCGTCGTCAACTCGTCCAGACTGCACTCAATCGGGCCAGCATTGCTCTCGGTGCTCTTCCACTGTGCTAGTCCATCTTGAAATGCAGTCCAGGTCTTGTCAGCTTGCCAACCTTGCTCGGCTTGCAGACCAGCAATCAATGTGGCGTGAGGAAGGAAAGAGGCCGATGCAACAGATGGGAATGTATTCTGCAACGACTTCATCTCCTCTTGCAAGATAGCGTGCTCTTCGGCTACCGTTGGTATCAGCCACAATGCAAGACCTGAAAAGGTGGAGGAGGCGTTTGTAGAAGCATGATCAGATGCTGCGGTCCAGAGATGCCACTACGATCAGCCCTGTCTTGCATTTGCTGCGATCCCCTCGTCGTACATGTAGTCCCAGCACTCACCCATCCTGATTAACTAGTGGAACAACCTTTCTCTAGAAGATGTCAAGAATGGGGCCAAGTAAGGGGAATCTCCCGACGCGTGGCCGAGATGGACTTTCGAGAGGCAACGACGTTGTAAAGCTACTTCGCATCACCGAAACGTCTCTCGATACCGCCCCCCCCCCCGCTCTACACCCTTCTCCCTGTAGTCTGTGGTGCGAATAAAAGAGAGGAGACTTCGTTGAGTCTGGAAGGCTACGTACCGAGAGGGATCTACAGTAGCGAGAGACAGTATCGGTCAATCCTCAAGATCTCGTCGGCGGGACATCTCACCATCTCCTAGACCCAGAACAGGCTGGCCTGGTACAATCTTTCTTGCTTACGACGAGCGGCATAGACAGTTTTCTCTTATACCACTGTGGCTGCCATACCCGCTTGTGCATCTCCTGGCTAGGACGATTAAAGAGCCTATACCTGTAATTGACAGACAGCCTAGTGAAGGCGACCTATTCTGCACAGCATTGCAGGGGGATCGCAGGTACAAGGGAGGAGAAGCTATTGCGACAGCTTCAAGGGTTGCAGTCGGAGCTTGGACATTCAAATTGCTGCCCTTCACGTTGGAGAGTCTTGAAGACAGCTAATTCCTGTGAAATTTGTGCACCATCAACTATTCATCAACGTGACGACAATGAACGCGGAAACGGGAAAGTCGACAGTGACGAAGGGAAAATCGACAGTGGCGACGAGTGGCAAATGTCGAGGAGGCAGCCAGAGTGGACTTGACAATATGAAAGAAAGTGGGGATTCCAACATTACCCTCGCTGCAGGATCTCCGACTGAAGCTGTTGTAGCACACCATACAGCACCACTTCCCAGCAATCCTAGCATGCAGACTTCGGCAGCTTCCGCCACCACTTCGACCATTCACACATCGCCTCTTATCTCTAATGACAAAGCCCTCTCGATTACACCTTCACAACTTGGCTCTGGGATCGAATCTGGAGGACAGCACACGCTTATAACGTCGCCACGCCTCAACCCAAGCTCCACTGCGCAAACGAGGGGTCCCACTGCAAATGTCAATGGTCTAGCATCGACGCACTCTGGTGTATCTCAAACGAACCACCACAGTAATCGAACGAGAGCAAGCACCTCCAGCTTTCCCGCAAGTCAGGCGACGTCTCTCAGCTCCTTACCTCAGACGGCTCAGATAGCGAATGCAGCGGCGTCTTCGATCTTACTGCGCTCAAATGGACTTCAGGCCCCCCTCACCACTTCGTCGACTTCAGCACCTTCCGCAACCAGTCAAATGACCTTGCAGAACACTTTCTACCTGCATCAGCAGCTTCAGCACCAGATGATGTACGAAAAGCATACAGTCGACCTGACGAATTGCATCATTGCCTTTCTAAGTCCAATTCTTCCGACCGAAGAGGAATATCGCATAAAGGAAGCAACGAGGCGGCAATTAGAGAAGTTGGCTGGTCGAGTGAGCCCTGGTGCCAAGCTCCTCGCTTTTGGAAGTATGGCCAACGGCTTTGCTTTGAGAAATTCCGGTGAGTGGTCTTCTGTTGCAGAAGATTGGCGCTGTGCCAGTGTAGATTCATAGTCAAAGACTGATTTATATGTCCTCATCCCTCTTCCCTTATGAAGATATGGATCTCTGTTGCTTGAATGCGAATGTTTCAAAGGCAGAGGGATCATCGAAAACACCTGCCGCTCTTTCTGCTTCAGAATTGGTAGAAGTGCTCGCCAAGTTGATTCGGGAAGAGACTGACTACACCGTCATGCCGCTGCCCAAAGCAAGGGTTCCCATAATCAAGATAAGTAGAGCTCCCACTGCTGATTCATCCTACGAGATTGCTTGCGACATCGGCTTCGAGAACCGCTTGGCACTAGAGAATACTCGTTTGTTGCTTACTTACGCCATGGTCGACCCGCCTCGCCTTCGTACGCTTGTCTTGTTCTTGAAGGTTTGGACGAAGCGAAGGAAGATTAATTCTCCCTACACAGGTACGCTATCGTCGTATGGCTACACTCTCTTGATGATCCATTTCCTCTGTCAAGTGAAGAGACCAGCGGTGCTGCCAAATCTGCAACAAATCCCCCCCTCAGCCTCTTCTGCTCGACAGCAAGAAGTCGCTCTGAATGGTCAGAACATCTACTTCTATGACGACGTGGCCACACTGCGAAAGGAATGGGCGTCCTTCAATACAGAGAATGTTGGCGAGCTGCTGATCGACTTTTTCCGATACTTTGCAAAAGAATTCTCTTACTCGAGGGAAGTGATTAGCATTCGAACAGAAGTCGGATCGATGCCGAAGGACGGTCACGTCTGGACATCAGAATTATGCATCGAAGATCCTTTCCAGACAGGGTACAACGTGGCGAGGACAGTGACGAGAGATGGCCTCTATACTATCAGAGGCGAGTTCATTCGGGCAATTCGGATCTTAACAATGAGGCACGAGAGCGTTTCACAGTCCTTAGCAGAGTTGTGCGAAGAGAGAGAGGACGGCTTGACGAGAGCGCCGGACACACCAAAGTATCAAAGGCAAAGAGCCTCTTTTGCCACTACAGGTCCAGCAGCCATGCATTTCCCGGGAGTTCAATCAAACGGCACTGCGAATCTGAGGGATCTGACGAGAAGATTTGACTTGAATAATACCGCTACATCCAGAGGATCGGGAGGCAGCTTCGCATTTGAGGAAATGGCTAGAGGCCTAGGGCAAGCACAGAAGAGCAACAGTAGCAGCAGCAGTAACTTTATGGCTTTTCCACCAACGACAGCCATGTTGGCACCGCTCTCACAGAACACAGGGCTGCATCCGAGGAACCAACTGATGAGAGCAGGCCTACGGTACGATGCGAACAGGAGGGGCCAAAGTGGAAGTCCGATGAGCACTATGGGAGTGACGTCCCCCTGTGTCGTTAATTCTTCTGCTCGTAGTGAAGACGGCAGCGGCAATTACGATAAAGCCACTTCAAAGAAGGGAAGCGCTAGCGGTAATGTGTCTGCTCAGACGAGTCCGAACTTCGACCATGCCTTTCCGCATGTCTTGTCCATGCAAACGCATCACCACCACAACAACAACAACAACAACAACAACAACAACAACAACTACAACAACACCACCACAACCCTGGGAGTGGGAGAAGGATCCACCAGTGGATCTGAGATTAGTTTCGGGAGCCAACGCTTTCAACTGCACCCTCCAACGACCCTTGCCTCATCGCCCAGCATTCTGTCAGCCAAGTCAAAATATGCCGCGAATGGCAAAACGGATGCGGGTCAAGCTAAGCGAACATCTCGGTCCTTCTCCGATGGACTCAATCGCAGCATGTCCTTGCCTAGACCGGGTGATATCGATGGGAGCGAGTGCAGGAGATCTTCCATCCCAGCGCTATCTGAGCCAGTATCACCTAACGCTCTAATGAACAACGTCAGCTTACCGATTCGAGGTGGCCATCGTAGTGCGTTGGAGGAGTCTACCGTGACAGATGCAAGGATGGCATTCAGCGGTCATCTTTCTTCTTCACCTCGCCTTCCGCCCTCGCCCTGGTCAATGAACGGCTATTCGAGAGATAGCAATAGCAACATGACACCAGAAGAAGACGGTAGCAGCTTTGCCCTGGACGACGACTCCGTCAGTCTGGCCGAGGAAACTTTTGACGAGGAGGCTCTGTGCGTATTGTCTCCTTCCTCACAGAACAAGCAAGCACAGCACCATCCACTGCAATCAAAGCTGCACAAATCACAACCCAAGCCATTGCAAGAGCAACGGCAGCAAGGAGGAAGAAGATCGTTGCCCAAGAAGCCGATGATGCAAGCCGATGTACAAAGTGCTGCCAAAGATGGCAAAGAGAGTGCCATTCGCTCATGGGCAGCCACACAATCTGCAAATGTCCATCAGGACAATGACGAGATCTAGTGGGCCAGATCTAGTGTGCTTCTTCCTCTTCCTCCTCCTCCTCCTCCTCGAAAACCGTCCTCCTTCTCCCTCCGAGCATCATCCTCCCCCCTCCGTAGTCGCAGTCGCCACCTCCTCGTCCTATCTTTATCTCTGATAGAAGACTCTATTCAGGCTCACACACCCACAAATCCATCCCACAACATCTAAGCACAAATAGTCCTCTCACATAGACCAGCATCAATGTACCAAAGAAGCATAGAATAAAGCGTAATCAATCTATTGTATTGCAATTGTCCATGTCTTATTGTCCAAGTGGGGTGGGAAAAAAAGGGGAGAAAAAAGGGGCCTCAGTGATCCCCCTGTTGCAATCTAGCAACTCGATCCAATATGCCGCTCCTCGTCACCCTTTCGCGGTTGCCCGACCTGCGCCACGATTCGTCGCCACGATCAGCAGACGAACCACTTCGACGTTGATCGTAGCAGTGTGCTTTCTGTTTTTGGATAAAATCGTATCTGGCATGATCGCGATCGTAGCCATCGAGTGGCGGTTGCACCTGCCATGGCAGATCTGAAGTGTGAGGAGGCAAGTCATAGGGAAAGACACAAGGCACAGAAGGCGTGTACAGGGAAGTACGAGCGGTGTAAAGGTTTGTCATTGCAGCTCGATTGTGCATCGAGTCGTACTCAGAGGGAGGCATCGCTTGTCTCATTGCAAAGGTATCTTGCTGACTAGACTGATGAACGGGAAGGATGGGTAGCCTTCTTTCACTGTAGCTGCTTCTGACAGCAGGTCTCATCCGATCGTACCTACTTTTCCGTCTGAACGGCTCAAAATTGGGAGTGTGCACAGTCTCATGAAGTGATGCAATGTCAGGTGTCCCGCTGCCTGTATAGCGTGTCTCTATGTCGCTGTAACGATAATGTGGGGATTGGACAGGAGGTAGGGCAGGCGGGGTAAAGGAGGTCTGCACGTTGCTGTAATGACTAGCATGGGGAAAGGAGACATGACCGCGAAAAGCGCTGCCTGTCTCATGGTACCTTGACACATTCTGCCTCGAGGACGGGAAAGGAGGGACTGACATAGAAGACGGTATCTCATTCACTGCTCTCACTTTGATTGGATCTTTGACTCTGTCAGCGTGTGACTCGTCTACACCGCTCCTCTTCCAGTCATGGTAGTACACGCTGGGTCGATCAATCTCATGCACTTTCACGAATCGCAACGTCTCCGAGGTACAAAAGACTCCGTCCCCCAGGTTGTATCGACGTCTGCGCGGCGAAAGAACAGTAGAAGTAGCAGCAACACCATCGTTGCTAGAGGTTTCGCTACTGCTACTGCTGCCAACGTTGCCTTGTTCATACGGCGAAGGTCCTTCGACGCTGCTAATCACACCACCGCCACCTGTCAAGACGGCGCTTGCTTTTGCTTCCTCACCAAAGCTTAGAGCTGCTACCATTGGCGTAATCTGTTTCGTGTAGTATATGTCAGAACACGGCCAGTAGGAAAGAGATCCTCTTACGCTTGCCACACATACCTCGCTGCACTCAGACTGATCATGAGTGTCGTCATCGTCGATCAAGTCTGCCCATCTCACGCTCTTTGACGATGTCATGGCAAAGTCGTCAAGGTCCTGGGAGAGAGAAAGGTCCGGAAAGTGAGGCGACATGGTGTGCTCGGAGAGAGCCAGGCCGATGGAGGGGAAGGGAATGGCAAGCAGGTGTTTGAGAAGGTGTTTGAAGATCTATGATGGTGCTTGCTTGTTTGTATTCTTCGTTTGCTTTGTGAAGAGGTGTGAGAGGTTTGAATGGTTTTGTGAAGGATGTGGTGAGGAGGTAAGATGCAGATCGATCTGCGATTCCCTCCGATCCTACCATAAATACCCTGCATCTTTTCCTCCGTGCCAGGTCTTGTGTAGATTACAAGGATGCAAAAATATCCGGAGGGAGAGACACAATTCGCCCTTTGGTTTTCAGTGACTCTGCCGAGGGCTCCGCGCTGCTTTGCGTCCATCTTCGGAAGTTATTGCTCGGACATGGTGACGAGTCAGAGAGAAGCATGGTCACACTACTTTATATCCGATCGTCTCCTCAAGACTTCTGTCTGGCGAGGAATGTCCTAAATCAGAGTGCCTCTCCTACATCCTCTTCCCCGTCCTCTTGTCTAGAAAGACGTGGCAGTGAAAACCCAGCTTTCGATTGCACCTTGAGAGCCTCAGGTGCTTCTCGAGCGAGCGGGATTTCAATTCGTGTTGGTTGAACAAGTGCGCTTGGCAACCAGTCGTAATTGCTTTTCCTTGACGAAGTGTTCATCAACGCCGTTTCCCACGCCCTCCTGTTACTAGGACTGATGGCATCCAAGATCAATGTAGTTCCGCTGTTTCGATCGACTTGGTCACACGATAATAGCCTCTTGTACATCTGTTCAATGCTCCACCTCTTCTCAGTCCCTTTCCATAGCTCCTCTTGACAGCACGAGTAGATCTGGGCAGACAGACTTAGAAGAGAGAAGACCAGAGGAGCAAAAGTGGGCGCAGGTGGCGTCCGGAGATGAACTTGCAATATATTGAAGGTGATTTGGGCACGGTGAGTCAGTTCCTCCATTTGAATGCACACGATGAAGAGCTTGTACGAAACCGAAGAGTAGAGCTCGCTGCCTGGTGTACTAGTTGGTAGAGTGCTGTGCTTTTCTAGGCTAAGATGTGAGAAGCCTCAGTTGTAGTACACGGATGTAAACAGTCTCATTGTGCTACTCACCGGTCTGTACCAGTCCCGTCCTCGCCCCAGAAAGCATTCCAAATCTTGGCGACGTCCTGCTTAGCTGCACATATACTGCTTTGCCGCGAAGCCACGTTCAATTTCCTCCTCTTAGATTTATCTTTGTGCGCAGTTCCTCGATCTGGCAGGGACTCGTCAACCTTTGCTCGGACGAGGTCCATCTCTAGGAGCTTTGAGAAGCACTTTCGCATTCCATCGATAGTCTTGAACCATTTCGTTGCTCGATGCTGTGCCTTGCTCTTGTAGTAGATCCTGTGAAGCAATGCTGCAAGTTGATACATGCTTGCTTCCGTCTGCTCCAAGCAATGGTATGTCTGTCGAATGATTTTCGGGGTAGATAATACCTCCTCAGACATGTGAGAGCGGCAATTTCTAGTCTCCAGCTACGAGTACGAGCATAGAGGTCCTCCGCACTCAAGTGTACGTCGAGAGCACAGCTAGGCCAAAGCTTAAAATTTCCGGCACTCAATTTTTAGACTTGTCATTTCTCGTGCGACAAAAGACTCGTTCATCAACACGTGAATTGAAATTTTTTGAAGTGCAGCATGGTCTGCGTCTAAAACGATGTACAACTTTCGCTGATGATGAAGACGTCCTTTCTCGTCACCTAGTCCGACAAACTTTCTAATTTGACAATGGCCAAATTAAAGAAGAGCACAAAGAAATTTGTCAAGAACAAAGTGAGTTCGTACGATGGGATATGCAGAAAGAGGCACGACTCTCACGCAAACGATCATCACAGCTTGACCACACGATCAAGGAAAGAAAGAATAGACAAAAGAAGACGAATGTAGTACAAAAGGCAAATTACGCAAAGAAGGCCAACGCACTACGAAATACATCTCAGAGAGGAGCAGCTGTGGAAGCTGACGAAGGGGATGCATCTGGTCAAAGCGAGGCAGAGAGCGGAGATGAGGAGAAGAGGGAAAGCAAAGGGAATGGGAAGATGGGGGTAGATGAATTTATGGGAGGCGGCTTTGCGGAAGGGATGGATGATGGTAGCGAGGTAGATGATGAAGACGCGAGCGAAGAGGATGACGATGAATCATTGCAAGATATTGAAGATCTGTCAGACCAAGAAGAAGAAGACCATGCTCAGGATCTTGCAAAGCTGGCAAAAAAGGATCCGGAATTCTACAAATACCTACAGGAGAACGATCAAGAATTGCTCGATTTCGGCAACGAAGAGGACGACGACGGTGAAGATGATGATGACGACAACATGGAGGGAGAGGTAGTCTCTGAAGTTCAGATCGGAAAGCAAAAGGCTACAGAAAAAGATGCAGAGGTGGTGACGTCAGAAATGCTAAAGGGGTGGCAGAAGAGCATCCTTCAGGTGAGTCTACTTTAATACACGAGATCAGATAATTCCTTCATTGCTCATGCTACGAGCTGCTCTACCTTTTGTCAGACTCACTCTCTCAAAGCTTTCCGACGGCTCTTGCTTGCTTTCCGAGCAGCAGCCCACATGGGAGACGAAGAAGCAGATGGTTCAGAGTCATCTTACGTTGTCAATGATGCAGCCGTCTTCAACAAACTAATCATGACAGCATTGAAATACGTTCCTGTCGTGCTTCAGCATCATATCCCCAGCAAAGAGCTGCCAAATGGGAAATTCAGACTGCCGACCAACAATCGTACATTCGGAGCTCTTATGAAATCGGTGCAGAGTTTCTTCTCAAGCCTCCATCGCCTCCTGAAGACACTGCCGGAGCCTCGATTACTTTATGTGTGCGTCAGTGAGAGCTCCAAGATGGTCCCCTTTCTGATGCCAAACAGACGCATGTCCCGCGAGTACATCAAAGTGAGCACGGTTTCCCTTCTATTCTTTAGACTGAGTGAATACTTACCCGCCGACTTTTTCTAACAGATTCTTCTCAATCTTTGGTCTACGTCAGAAGAGAATGTGCGAATCGGCTCATTCCTATGCATCCGCAAGATGGCAGCAGCAGGCGACGAAGCAATGTTGGATCTCTGCCTCAAAGGAGCTTATCACGCCATCGTGAGAAATACAAAGACGACGACAATCTACAATATTGATTCGATCAACTTGATGAAGAATTCCGCCAGCGAACTCTACTCACTCAACTTAGTGTCGAGTTACCAGCAAGCCTTTGGATTCATTCGACAGTTGGCCATTCATCTGCGAAACTGCCTGAAGACCAAGAGTGCAGAATCCTATCAAGCCGTCTACAACTGGCAGTACACCCATTGCCTCGACTTCTGGAGTATCGTACTATCGACCACCTGCGATAAGGAAAAGGGGGAGGAGAGCATCATGCAGCCCTTGATCTACCCACTCGTCCAAGCAGCCACAGGTTCGGTTCGTTTAATTCCTACCTCTCGCTACTTTCCACTGCGATTCCACGTCATCCAGTCGTTGCTTCGATTGATGCAGAGGACGGGTGTGTACATTCCACTAGCACCAATGCTTCTGGAGATGCTCGAGTCCACGGAATTCACGCGGAAGTCAAAGCCATCGACACTCAATACACTCGACTTCCAGATCATCATCCGCATCCCCAAGGCTTACGTGCGCACGAAAGTGTACGCTGATCAGATCGTCGAGGAAACAGTGTACTTTCTACTGGAATTCCTGAACCTGTTCAGCAAGAGCATCGCCTTTCCCGAACTTGTCGTACCGATCACAATCACGTTGAAGCGGATCATCAAGACCAGCAAGGTTCACCGAGACGTCAACAATGCAAAGCTGGTCAGTTCTATCAAGAGTCTACTGGAAAAGATGCAGAGACAATCAGAGTATCTGATTGAAAAGAGGAACAAAGTAGATTTTGCTCCCAAAGACGTCAATCAAGTTCTCTCATTTCTGTCCAAGTCAAAGTTTGAAAGTCCCATCGAAGCAGCTACTCGCTTGGCAAGGAAAGTCCGAACGGAGAAGAGGGCGCTTTTACAGCAACAAAGCCAGAAGATCGTGGAAGACGGGGATGAAGACGACGATGAGTAGACACGCTCTATCTCCAATTGCTTATCTACAATGTATCTCCTCTCTCCATCGGCTTTTGTCTTCCTTCTCCCTTATTCTAGTGCATGTAGAGGAGGGTACGGGCACTTGTACGATCTGCTGTACACAGTAAAACATTGCAAATGTCATACATAACCTGTAGATTTAGCTTTTTAAGGGGGAGGGGAATCGTAGACGGTCAAAGAGACAGAACGAGGCCAGCGATGGCCGTCCTGAAGTCCCTGGCCAAGCGCTGTGCGAGAAAGGTGAGGTGCGCAGGATGGGCACAGCAACAAGTGCGCAAGGGGCCTGAAGATGATTGTAGTATTTTAACAGTGTAATGGTTTTGACAGTAAAAAGAGCCGGACCATGGGACTAGTCTGATGTGAAGGAAGGCAACAGTACCTCCACGAAAACGGAAAGCGAAGAAGAAGTTGGATGTCAATTGCAAACAGGATGAATTCTATACATCCGACGAGGGAAAGAATTCGGAGGTACATTGTTGAAAAGTAGTAGGTACATGAGATGCAGAATCTGCAGAGAAACTAGGAAACGGTGTCGACTGTGAATGGCTGAATGCTTGCGTGTGCGTGAATGAGGCCTCAAGTGATGATGGCGTTGAAAGAGGAGCTTGCGAATATTTGCATAGGAGAGAAAGGAGAAGAGAGAGTGAGGGAAAGGGGTTGGAGATGTACGATGTGTAAAGATGGGTGCCCCACATTATGAAGTGGACACTGAAGGGAGGAGGCTTACCAAGCTCCAGACGAGGTGAGCGGAGAAGATGATTTGAGGGACATGTTGGAAATGGGTGATCGTGTGAATATGAAACGGCCTTCCTCTGTCGTAGGCGACATAGAATCTGGTCGATTGAGAGAGATGGGACCATCGAGGGCGTCATTGCCGATTGTGCTCCTTCTTGCCTTAGCGTTCGTCTTGTTTACTGCTTGAGCTGCTGCAGCAGTAGCGGCAGCATGAGGATCGTGACGGGCTTCCGCTTGTCTGCCATTGCCGTTTTGAGTCATGGAAGCCACTTTTGCATTGGTGATTAGAAGTAAATTCTCACTGCTGCGGCCAACGGTGCGATAATGAGTCTTCAGGTGTTGTGTCAGGTTGTCTGTCCTACCAAACCACTTGTTGCATCCTGGCGCTGGACAAGGATGAGGTCGCTCTTGCGTATGAACACGATCATGACGCTTGAGATGTTCTAGTCTCTTGAATCGCTTCCCACAATAGCATACATGTAGCTTGTCCGCCGATGAAACAATCAACGGTGGTGGGATATTGGCACGACATCGACCCTTTGGCGTCATTGTTCTGGTGGCTCCACTCGAAGGCGAGCGAATCATTGCACTCTCCAAGGAAGTCGACTCTGGCGTGCCATCCTCCATGATCGACATTGGGGAAATGACGGTCATTGGTGATTGCATGCTTCGACTGGAGATCATCAGAGGTGCACTCAAAGAGAGGTCATAATTCTGATGTGGATGCGTACCGACATGATGAGGCGTGACAGGCAAGCTTGGCTTCCGCTGATGATGTAGTTGTTGTAAGTAGGAGGATCCTCGACTAGGTGTACTGGGAATGGAATACTGATGTGAAACATCACTGCTATTCATGGATAACTCCATCGATGGTGCAGGTGCCGAAGACACTCGAGACATGGACGAGCTGGAGAGATGCTCGAAATGTAAGCTAGATGGTATAGAGTTGTACGAGGTGAACTTCGACTCTTGCTCTGCCAGAGCTTCCTCTAGAGTCTTGCCTTGGTAAGTCAATGGGTAGTTGTTGCTTTGGCCGAGTCCCATTTCGCTGTGTGCTGGTGACGAGATGAAGCTACTGTAAGCACTATCATAGCTATCTACTCGACGAATACGATGACCAGAGAATTGAGATGTAAGTGATTCTCTCTTGACTTCCTCTGGCGTATCAGTGGTACTCGAATGAGGAGTGCTGTAAATGCCAGGTAGATTAGTGTTGATCCGACGACTGGGCGTCATTGGCAAGGTCGAATAGTGTTGAGTCATGTTGGAGACATCGTGTGATGCTTGGCCATCGAAAGTTTGCATGGATGGCGGCATGGGTGTAATGTCGTCAAACGTTTCTTCGTCGCGGCTCAGACGAGGTTGACTTGCGTACAATGTATGAGCCCCTACGGTTGAGCGTCTCTTGTTAAATGGGGGTGCCATTGTCTGAGCTGGCCCTGACAGAGAGAGCAGCTGTTCATGATTACGAGCTTGAAAGGGTGAGTGTCGATGGTTGTGCTCGCGATTCAAGTCATACAAATGATTTTGAGGAGTTCCGATCGCCAGACCCGAGATGGAGGAGAGAGAATGACTGATTCCTAATGGGGACTGAGCCGGTGTAAACGTAGATCGCGTCGGTGATGTGGAATCCAGTTGACTGTGACTAGTAACGCTATTACCATCATTGAAGTAAGAAGAAGAGGTAGTGGAATGATCAGACATGTTGGACAAGGAAGGCTGTCGTTGCAATAGCGTCGATCTCATGAGGAATTCTTGAGAGGTAGGATAGAGTTGATGCGATGGCGAAGGAGGGGTCAAATTATCCAGCAATCCAAGGCTATTGTTGTGAAGAAAGTCGATGGTCCCGATCCTCTGATGTCGCTCGCCTTCGTTGCCGCCTTCACCGTTGCTCCTTTGCACACCTCTCGCGTTGGAAGCTGACGGAGAATTGGAACTGCTCAGGTATCCATTCTCGTTCGCTTCGTGATGGTGTGTGAAGGGCAGATTTGATGACGATGTCGCGTTGTCCTGCGGGAATGGGGAGAGCTCCAATTGTTGGTCGCGTTTTGGTGTCGAAGAGCCTTCGTTGGCCAGCTCAAAGGGATAGTTGTTCTGGTTGTGATCAAAGACGAACGGCGATTCACTATACGATTGATGAGTCGACATGTCCATGTCAGATGCAAGGGGAAAAGGGACCATTTAGATCTTCAAGTGTATGAGGTTGCAGTGATGATCTATCTAATCGAGAAGCTATAGGGCGCGAGTCGCTTGCTAAAGGCGGAGTCAGGACGACTGTATTTGCGCACAAGGAAGAGGGAGGGAAATGAGGTGGAGAGAGTGGATCGGGTCGTCGCAACGTCAAGGAGAGACGTGGGAAGGGAGAGAGTCGCGATCGAAGCACTGATCGGGGGCGAGATGCGTATCACTTTTGGCGTGTCGTGTATTGTTTTCTCTCCCTACTTTCGAAAGCGTGTTAGTTGGCTGACGAGCGTCTGCCTATGAGCCGGACAAGATAGTCGAAAGGGAAGGCCCACGAGAGAAAAAAGAGATGATGAGGGGAAGAGGAGCGTGGAGGAGAGGAGGAGATGATTGCGACTTCTGAGGCCACGGAAACGTACCGCTACCAAGTTTTGCGTGTTTAGGTCAGGACCAAGGGCCTCTCTTGTAGCCTGCCTGATTGCGTGAGTGAGTGATGTGCAATTTACCCCGATCAGAGAGAGAGAAATTGCGGGATGTTCAGTACTGCTCTTCTCAAGGACCGGCAAGTGGTTACAAGTTCCATTTCCGACAAGTACTACCACATTATTGTACTGCAGTCTAAGCCATCCAACACGAATACTGGGCAAAACATTTTCTTCCCTTTTAAATTTTATATTTTGTATTGAAAGAAGCCTTCCCGAGCAGCATCAAAGATCGTGTTCGCACGCTCACACAGTCTCCAAAGGGAAAGCCACCCTCTATGTTCAGTGGGAGCCCTACCTCGCTTGCAACGAACGAACCCACCCTCCGGGTCAATACGTTATGCAGGTGAGCAAAACCTTAGCCAGGACTGGAAACTCAGTAGCGCTCTTTGAAGGAGGGGGAGGGGGAGGGGGAGGGCCAGAGCAGTAAATGAGGAAGGTCTGACAGAGACTCTTACAAGAATCGAGTGCAGAGAAGTAAGAACATGAAGATGTCCATTACAAGAGAATAGAAACAGTTGCATATGCTGCTAACCTTGTGCGTATATCAGGATAGCGGAAGATGATGGCAAGTTAAACCTTATCTTTTAATTGCATGCAGGGAGGCGGAGGCTTGAATTAGAAAGTATCGCACCTGCCTAACACAAAATTATTTCCTGCATAGCACATCCACCCCGAATCGCCTATCTCATTCGCTACCTTGTCGCGATCGGCGAATTTATTTCCTTCTCCATGCCGTACTCGGAGAAGGCGATGAGAGGACTACTTTCTGGCCCTGGCCTTCCCCTCCTCTGAACGAATGCGCTTGTCCTTTTGTAGAGAGGAGGGAGTACAGCGGACTCCATCCTCCCAAAGGTAGAGACCGATGAGGGGACAGGTTCGACCCACACACGGAAGCTAGCAATATCCCTCATTCACACACAGCTAGAAGAAGTTTTTTTTTTCCCGCTTTACTTGCCCTTGATTTCTTACCTCTTACCCTTTTTTTTCTTAACCGCCCTTTTCCTTTTTTCTTTTTAATGGAAAGCAACATTCCCGCACTAGAAAAGAAGACGCGTCGACGCGTTTCTCGTGTTGATAAGTGTCGGTTCTCCACCATCATGGGAAGAAAAGTGGGTTAAGCCCAATTCGGGGTTTGAAGAGTGTGAATTGGAATTTCTCAAAAAGGAAGAAAAGGCAGAAGAATTTACACTACTAATGCATGGCGTGGGGGGGGGGGACCAACGTATCGCATCGCAAATTGGTGTTCGTTGCTTATTGTAGGACAAAACTGGAAAAAAAGGTCCCAAAGGCCTGATTTAAGATTCACAAAGAAGGGACCAACGCGCTCGAAGGGAAGAAAGCAGAGGGCAAAAACGGAGGCAACAGACAAAAGAGCGGGCAAAGGAAGACAGACAGTGACAGGGAGAGACAGGCGCGGCAGCGAAGATCGAATGTAGGGGCGAGTGCAAGACCTCTCCATGGAGCGTCAACGTCCAATCTTAAAAAGATCCCAAGCCACCGTGAGATACCGTGCGACGATAAGCGTGCGGTGTATCTAAGGTCTTGTCTACTCGCAGCTGACGTGTTCACTATCTGCAAACGTTATCTTCAGCGGATGTGACACAGACTGCTGCGACGGAAGCTGCCAATACGCTGTGCATTCGCCTGCTATACAGTGCTTTTCCTCTGATCCCTTCCTTGCTTTTGGTGGATCATGCAAAGCAAGGCGGGGTCATCGTACCACCAGAGGTAAGTAGAGTTGATTATTTTATGCGATGAACAACGATTGATGGTGCACAGGAAGATGAAGGCCACGTGGCAAAGTCATGGAGTTCAAGGTCGGTCTAAGAAATGTCAAATCAAGGGTGGTATATAGTCTTGCGCGATCGAGATGTCGCCACTATTACCCCGCGTGGGATCGCAATGGAGATTGCCGCTCTTTTCGAGTCGGCAAGGCATCACACTAAGTTGTAGAGGATCGTGCAAAGCAGTCACTATAGAGGGAAATGTGAAGAGGCAGACGGAAATGATGACTTTACTCGATTCACCACTTCGGCGTTACAAAGTAATCAATCCGCCCAAAAGAGTAGAGTACAACAAGGAGTTGAACATGTCTTTTCTCTGCAAACGTCGTGAATGGAAATCCTCCTCCGTGAAGCCTGCAGAGATTGGTCAGGTCTTGTTCATCCCCAGTATTGCCTGTACGGGTAGTTGCCGTAAGATCCAGTACCAGCGCTGGGTTGCTGCTGTTGTTGTCCAGCGTAAGCATTGTACTGCTGATAGTATTGCTGTTGCTGTTGTTGTTGGGGAGTAGCGTTGGGATTTACTTGCTGTTGCTGCCTTTGTTGCTGAGCTTGTTGTCCCGAATGTTGCTGCTGTATCTGTTGCCCTTGACCGGCTTGCTGATGAGCATTTTGAGATGATTGACCTGGCTGAACACCGGTCGCACCATTCCCGCTGCTAACTTTGCCACTGTCGTATTGACGATAAGCATTCTCCAACGCATTCGAGGAGCCGTTCTTTACTTGAGAATTGCTACCGTTTGCAGCTCCTCCTGCTGGTGTCTGTCCCAAAAATCCGCTCAATCCAGGAAGGGAAGAAGAGTGGGATGATTGAGGCGTAGCCGAGTTGCCGTACAACTTGGAGTAGTCGTTAGCGTTCACATTGGCGTTGGACAGATGAGATGCACCTTGTCGACCGTAGCCACCATCGCCATATCCACCACCAGCCAAGGATGAAGCTCCTGTGGCAGGCGACTGTCCGTATTGACCGCTTCCGACACCGCTGCTACTTCCATAAGGAGCACTACCACTCAATTCAGCAGGTCCATTCTGCAGATAGGGAGAATGAAGGCTGGCAGGTGTAATGGGCTTAGAAGGATGTTGAGATGGCTGTTGTGGTTGCTGTTGTTGTTGTTGTGGTTGTTGCTGTTGTTGACCATACAAAGCATACTGTCCGTAGCCAGCTCCGGGTTGACCGTAGTGTTGGAATTGGTTAGGAAGATAGTAGTGAGGATAGTAATAAGGCATCACGTTGGCGTATTGCTGTTGCTGTTGTGGGTTGGCTTGCTGAGCGGCAGAGAGCTGAGATTGGTGATGAATCTGTTGCTGTTGCTGTTGTTGCTGCTGTTGTTGCGCATCAGTCGCCGCAGTACCAGCGGGTTGCTGTTGAGAAGGTTGAGAAGCACCTCTATCATCGCTTCCTCTTGCATTTACCGCGGCCGATTGTTGGTCGTAATTACCGTAGAAGCTGGACAATCGCTGAGCATCCAAGCCTCCATAGTAGTCAGCGTACTGTGAGTTGTGCTGCTGCTGCTGCTGCTGCTGCTGCTGGCCTTGGCTACCTTGACTGCCCAAAGCACCACCGAAAGCACCGGTACCGACCGTTGCTAGGCCCGTCGGGTACTGTTGTTGATGCGAGCTTTCCATCTGGCCACCTACACTTTGGTGTTGAGCTTGGTGCTGAGCTTGAGCTTGAGCCACGGCACTTTGATGAACTTGCTGATGAGAGTTCATACTCTGTTGATAGCCATACGATTCAACAGGTTTACTGCCGTTGTAAGGCGACGAGGAAGCGTAAGTGTCTTGTTGAGAGGGTGTCGTTTGCGCTTCCTGTTGAAGAGCTTGACCACTTGGAGTGGAAGAGGCTTGTGTACCCTGACCAAATCGATCAGTATACTTTGCAGCAGCTTGTTCGGGTGCAATTGTGCTCACTTCCGATTGACCATTTTCCTTCAAGACGGGTGCAGCGTTTGACAGATTGCTTTGCTCTTGATGTACAGGAGCACTTTCTTCCGCCTCTTCACTATCCTCTGCTCCTAGGAAATTCAAGCTACCAAATCGGACTCCCAGATTGTCGTACTGAGAAGCGTTGCCAGCCATGACGACAGGAAGATCTTGTTTGCCGCGTTGACTCTGTCCGGCTCGTCCCAACAAAGGCTTGTTTGGAGTACTGGAAGGTGCAGCTCCACTCGATGCCTGCGCTGGCTCGAGTGTGGTGGCTTCAGAGACTGGCACGGTACTGCTAAGACCTGGAGGTAGTGTACTACTACTTTCTCCTCTCTCAACGACTGCTTCTGTCGGAGCAGGTGGCCTGACCTCCTCCGTAGGCAACACTGTCTCGACTATCGCTGGCTCGTGAACCTTTTCAAGGCCTCCATTCTGACCATCAGCAGCTGCTGAAGATGAAAGAAGCGATGAAGGAGCGGCAGGAGCAGCAGCAGGAGCAGCAGCAGCAGCAGTAGTAGTAGTAGTAGTAGCAGCAGCAGCAGGGGCAGAGATCTGTGGTTCCGGTGCTACAGCCTTTGCCGGTTCGACAGGTCTGGCAATCTGAGCCCAACTCAACTTTGAGCCTTTTGGAACCAATTTGGACGGAATAATCTTGGCTAGAGCAGAAACGACTAAACCTGGTTCATCGTGAGGGGGAGCAGAAGTAGCAGCAGCAGCTTCTTCTTCCGTTGATGCAGCAGGGGCATCTTCAATGGCATCCGTTTCCGCCTTCTTATTTCCGGTAGTCGCCTTCGATGTAGGAGCAGTACCGGTCTTGAAATCGAGTCCTTCGGTATCGTCACCCCAATCTCCTCCTACTGCACCATTCGACTTTGACGAGGTCGCAGCAACGGCATCAGCCCATGTAGTACCAGCAGGCGTTAGATTGCTTGTGCCAGTATGTGAGGCATCCGAGACGTGCTTGCCGTCCGTCACAGAAGTAGCAGCAGCAGCTGCTGCTCCTCCTCGACTTACATGGCCGCCTCGAAGCCCTCCGCGACCGCTGCCTCGAGCGCCTCGAATGGCTGACAGATGACGACCAATAGACAAAGGAAAAGGGGGAGAAAGAAAAGAGAAGATTTGTCAATATTGCAGGCGAGCGCACTCTCACGTTGCCTTGATCATACTCACTTGCACCACCTCGTCCTCCTCTAGCACCAGCGTTTCCTCCTCGACCACCGCGAGCGATACTGCTAGCGCCTACGATAGCAGGTGGCGCAGAGGCACCTTGAAAGGTGGACGGTGTGACTGTAGATCCTGTCTCTTTCTTGACTTGCTTCTTTGACTTGACCGATGAGAATTGTTCAGCATGGCCTGTCAATATGAACGGAGCAGCAAGAACAATTCAGCAATCGCTCCCCTCTGCCTCTATCTGCAATCCCAAGAAAAGGACTACTCACCTTCACTAATTCGACCAATTGCGACTTCCATCTCACCACTTGCTTCTTGAAGTGCAAAGAGCAGGTCTTCGTCTGTCCAGTCGGTGAAGAGCTCTTTGAGTACAGATAGCTTGTCCGCATATTTGGCTCTCAGCGAGCGGACTTCTTCTGTGTCATCTGGTTGAGCAGCAGCTGCGACCGTTGCATTGCCAGCATTTGTCTTTCCAAATCGACCAGCTCCACCTCCCCTTCGCCCTCCTCGTCGAGGTCCCGAAGGCGGCACTGTAGCCAATTGTGCAGTGGTTGACATTGGCCTATAGTATGATGTGTTGTGTAATGGGAAGCTGATAGCGAGTAGGATCGAGAAGATGGCTTGTCGACGTGGCTAAAAAAACCGCACTGCTTTTCCTTGGAAGTGATGATGGATCTTCTCTTGCTGCTCAGACTTGTATTTGCCCTCTAAACCAAGAATTAATCGGGATCCGTTGCGAGATATTCGTCTTTCTTTTTTGGCCTGACTGACTGGTTACGTGCTAATTTAAGCAGCGGTCAATAGACAAAGGGGGGGGGGCGATCCTGATGGAAGAAAGAGATGGAAACGCACTCCATCAAAGTCTTGCTTGACATTTGAAGTTACGTCGCGCTATTTACTTAAAGTGGATAATAAGGATATCGATCCAAATACAAGAATTGGATACGTTGATATTGTTTTCACACTTGGACTAGTTCGCCAGCCCGCGCGACAACTTCGTTACAATGCCCCCTTCGGTCTTTTCTGGCAGATCAGAGATATCTAAAGGAGATGACGCCAGAAAAACCACGTGGCACACCGCAGTGCTAAGTGATCGTTGTACTCCGTCAGCTACCATGCCGATGCACTCATAGTCAAAATTCGTCGCAAGCATGGTCAGTCCGGTATCATGCCGTAGATCCCGGAGTAAAACGTTCGAAGCCGCCTTACTTTCTAGCACAGCGCAGTCGTCAAGGAGCATTGGAATTCCGATCGTACGGATTAGCGATCTTTCGCAGGCTACGCAGCGTTGAGAGTCCCATTAATCTCCCTTTTCTCTCGTCATCCTGAGTTGTATTCTTGCGATTTGCGCCACTCAGTCCAATAATCATCGCACAAGCCTAACAGAAATGATGGTGAAACGGTGTGCTGAAGGAGGCGCCAAGTTTCGATCTGTTCAATACAGTACGCGGTCTGCATAATTTAAAGTTTAAGTGGTCTGTACAGTAGTAGTACATGTATACAAGTAAGCACATTACTGCACGACTCCGTAGTCGCCATTTCCAAGGGTCACAGGTTTTCGACCCTATCATTAAACGCCTTCGTTTCGTGCCGCTAGCAATAGCATCAGCGTCTTGTGCTCTTCTTGTGTCCCGACACCACAGCACACATGAGAGTGATACAGCAGATGTCTTACTACAGGCTATAGACTACAATTTCTCTTCTTCGTCGTTCTCATCACGTCCTGTCATGACTTGCATCACTCTCACTGAATCCTCAAGGTGACCATTTCGGCGACCTATCTTGATGGCTTCATCGTCTCAAAGAAAAGACAACAGGCAAACCAAGGAGCAATCGAACAGACTAATTTCTGATTCACATCTCCATCAAGCTCAAATGATCAATCGAAGAGAGACGCTTAAGCCAGACAACTTGGCATCTTCACCAGATCAAATGACACCTTCTGTCTCTGTCGAGCAACCTCACATCTCAGCGGATTCCGGCCCCCTATCATCATCACAGTCCCTCCATGCATCACCCACCAAATCTCGCAACCTGTTGGCAACGCCCAATATTTTGAATTCTTCCGTATCTAGCTCCGCATCATCTCCCAATCCAAGCAGCATCACACATCTATACAACACAAGACCCTCCCCTCGCGCTTTCTTGCACAGACAAGCCTTACCTATAATTCAAACGAATCTCACCAACCAAAGACCCGCCCTAGTGTCTCAACTCGCATCACACTCATTGCCTCCTGTCCATCAATACGATGATAGCTTTCCGCCGGCAGCTTGTTCACGCTCTCGATCTAGCCACATTCCCACTTCAGTCTTCAGCGGTCGTGTGAATTGCCATGATCAGATCGACCCTCCCACTTCGAGAAGCACCACGACTACGGCAACGACGACACCATCTTCGTCTTTGCACAACGAGGCGTATCGTTTCAGTCCGTGCAGCGCTATTGCTCAATCGCCAGCGACAACCTGCGATGAAAATGATCTAATCCACGAAGCGGAAAGGCATCAAGAATCTTCTCGTTTCGAGGATCTCTCTACTTCGAGTGGAAAAAGTAACACCCAAACCGGCCAAATCTTCGGACAATCCTTTGGAGACGCACGCCCCTTTGCGATTTTCGATCGAAAGTCGAGCAGAAGATCGGGGCTGAGACACATCACTCCTCTCGTGCTAATTGGAACCTTGAAGCTTTACCCTACCCTTGCATCATCTTCTACTTTCCGGTGAGTGGAGCATATTGTTTATCCGGCTTGAGCAATGCAGACTAATCCATCGGCTTCAATCTTGTATCTCTTGCCTTGCTTCCTTCTCGTCCCTCTTTTTTTTGCAGTCGAGCGAGCGCTTCGATAGCATCTCCTCTGTCTGCAACTATACCAATTCCGACCCAAAATTTCGAGGGTCTAAGAAAAGCGTCGGAAGTGCAGCAACCAGAACTTTTCAATCACGTCAATCCTGATGAAACCAATTTACCAAACGCGCCGAATACTTTAAAAAAGTCTATAGAGGCCGTTCGTAGACAAAGGGACACCCATAGAGGCAATGATGAGGATAGTGCGAGGTGCAGTGACAGAGGCAACTCTCCCGCTTCCGCATCAACATCATTCTCGCCACCATCGTTGTTGACGACCAGGGGAAGGACAGGAGACAGGAAAGAGTCGAGAGGACAAGCAGAGGCAGCGCTTGACGACTGCGCAGACGCCAAGAGAGCCAATCTTCTTCCTCGGGAGAATAGCGAGAGACACTCTGCCGAATCGAAACGTACCTCTATCTCTCCTATTTCGGGGCTGGATAGGTCTATTACGAGCCTGTCATATCAGTGGGCCGAAAATAACACCATCGACACCGCTTCCCCCCCTATCACCGCCACGGACCGGTCCGTGCGAGGCCCAAGAAGGCACGACGGCAACAGAGGAGCTGAAACGGACGTTGCAAAGGCAACCCTGCTGATCGTCATCCTTATCACTTCTGGGAAAGGAAAGCTAGACCCCGACACGCTCGATACTCTCGGTCGGCTGGGTGCCATTCACCTCGATATACCTAGTGAGATACTTCGACGACGGGCGCAAGAAAATCTGCAAACAACCTCCCGCCATTTTCGACGTCTCGAGCCTTATCTGGTAGATGAGATGAGTAAAAGAAGATACTCTCAAATCTTCAATGGAAGTGAGACCATCGAACGTCAGCTTGGTGCTCACGATGATGGTGCGCAGTACTGGCGCAACAATTTAGTCATTTTGGCTAAAGGCAGGCCGCAGAGGATGCGGATGAGCAAAAGCAGTACATCTGACGGTCTTGATGATGGTGAAGAGAGGATGACAGGCAGTACCCCAGAAGACGACGAAGGTGACACTATGGCTGCGCATGTCTTTGCGGAAGCGGTTCAGGCGCTGGCTGACGTAGATGGAGAAGGAGGACAATTGTTCTTTGTCGACGGTGACCTAGCCGAAGTTCAAAGTTCTTTTGACAGTGTCGATGCTTCCGAAGGATCAGAAAATACGAAGGCGGTACCGATTCCGATTCTGGAAAAAAGTATCTTCACAGCAGAGACTGCTTCACCAGCTCCTCCTGCCACGAAAGTCTTCGAAACGGCACACTCGCATTTGTATGGATCGCCAGAGCGCATCATCGAACGGGAGGATGATAGAGATACGCTTCATCAACCTGCTTCTCCTTCGGCTGGATCTAGTTCCTTTCCCATCACTGCTGCACCCCTCCTTACGTCTTTGAAGTCGACTACTTTCGCGAGACCAAGACTAGCAAGACTAGACACTTCTGAAAGAGTTGCGACGCTCGACACATCTGCCATCATTCGACCGGCGCGAAGGAAAACGAGCAGCGGTCCTCGACTCAACCTCAGCACTACTACGATGACTTCTGGAGTGATACCTCTCCAGCCTTCTAGGTTGCAAGATAGAATGACGAGAGTAGGGCTGGATGAGAGTGTAGGAGGACCGGAAGATAGCCGGGTGCACGCCTTTCGCAGAGCGGAGGTTGATACATCTTCGTTCGTAGACATACCCATCCATACGCCCTACTCACCTTCTGCGTTCGACCCAGTCTCTTTCGAACCCTCGGAAATCTTGTCCAACTTCCTCTACCTCGGACCGGAAATCGTCACGTTTAGCGAAGTTGAACACCTGAAGAACAGATGGGGAATCAAGAGAATCCTCAACGCGGCTTGGGAGATTGAAGATGGTGGTGGAAAACACCTGAGCCTTGACAAGGAAGAGATTAGTGGGATCCAAAAGTACAAGAAGATCCCCTTGAAAGATTCGATCGAGGCCAAAGGTGTTCAAGCGTACATGGAAGAAGCCTGTACCTTTTTGGACGACGCGAAGCTTCATTCCGCACCTGTTTACGTTCATTGTAAGGCGGGAAAATCGAGATCGGTTATGCTAGTCATGGCCTACTTGATTCATTCGAATCGATGGTCCTTGGAGAAGTCTTATTCGTATGTTGTAGAGAAGCGGAAGACTGTCAGTCCCAACATCGGCTTCATGGCAGAGTTGATGACGTTTGAAGAGACGAGCTTGCAGACACGACGTAGAGGACCGATTTCGAGGATTGAGAAGGGGTCCAACGGTAATAAGGGCCTTGAAAAGGGCAACGATGAGGATCGAGATCAGTATCCTGAAAAGAACGGTAGAAGATCTTTTCGGGATTCAATGCCGACGCAACTGGGTCAACAATTGTCACCTTATCCGCCGCCGCAACAGCGATCCTGTCACCACCAGAAGGGAGAGACCCCAAGATGGGGGCAAGCTCATCCACAAGACGGTCAAGTGCAGCATTGGCAAGAGAAAAGCAGGTCGGAAGTAGCGTTGGGATTCGGAAAGGATGCTTCAGAAGAGATCAGGGGTCTAGACGGGAGATACTATTCCAAGCGGCCGCCAGCTGATGCTCGACTTTTGGCACCGTTCAGGAGGGCAACATTGGCCGGCATCGACAGTGAGAACAAATTTGGTACTTCTTGATGATGCGCCTCTTCATCTAAGTCCCGTAGGTGTCGCCTTCGTCCCTCATGCCCTGCATCATTGTACTTTTATATTAATAGCATTTACCAGTAGAAGTCGTGACGTTAATCAGAGTCGTGGGGACATAAAGTAAGGGATAAAAAGAAGGAGAGGAAAATGGTGTGTGTGTGTGTGTGTGTGTGTGTGTGTGTGTGTGAAGGGTAGAAAGAAGAAGAAGAAGACGAAGAAGAGGAAAAAAGAGGGTGGTATGGTGTTACACGGGAATGAAGTTTTGTGGAAAGGACTTTCCAATGGAGTGTGACGAAAAGTGTCACCGTTCATGGGAGCAGTGCTGTTGGAATGTGTGGAGATTGATATCGCCGAGACCTTTGGGCCTAAAATATAATACATTTGCAGCCGCTTTCATGGTTGCCGCCGCCGCTTTGTCTCCTTCTACTTGAGGAGCGCTTCTCATTGACCTCTGTCTTCTTGCTCCTCACAGCGCCACTTCCACGAACCAACATGGATGCTCGGGTGGCCGCTTCAAAAACACTCTGTGTATGGGGAGAAGAGGAGAAAAAGGGGTCACTGAGTTCAGAGGGGGGGGGAAAAGGCTCTCTAAAGGAACCGAAACTCACATCGACGCCTTCATTGCGAAGCGCTGAACATTCATGATATGATCTTGCACCGATTTGTAGAGCAATCTCTTGCCCCTGTCATTGGAATGTAAGGAGGATATGAGCGGCCGCAGTCAGTAAAGGAGGACTGCTTTTTGCGCTCGTGCCCCTTGCGGTACATGAAGGTCTTGGCGAGGCTGTGTAGAAGAGTAGACTTACCTGCTCTCGGGTAACGAACTCCTTTCCTTGCTGTTGTAGCACTTCTCTCGTGTCGCTTTTGCAACCGACTAGCAGAACAGGGATCTTGGTACCACAGATCCTCCGAGCTTCTTCTGACCACTTGTACTGTGCATTCTCCAAGCTATCCGGAGTATCGAGGGAGAATGCAATGAGGATGACGTGCGCTGATGCATACGACAGGGGCCTCAAGCGCTGTAAGAGGATCGAATCGATGCTTACTTGGTCAATCCTGCCGCCCCGACAGATCTGTCCAAACAATCTCGATTGCTCACCTCATACTCTTCCTGTCCTGCTGTGTCCCACAAAGCGAGTTGCACTGGTTTCCCATCTAGTCGAATCTCTGCTACATAATTGTCAAACACTGTCGGTTCATACTTTGTCGGGAATTCACCAATCGCAAACACACACAAGAGTGATGTCTTGCCACTGTTGCCATCTCCGGTAATGATCAGCTTTCTTCTCTGAGGGGGTATGCTACTCATGGCCGCCGTCTTGTCGACCTCAGATACGTTGCCAATCAAGGCGGATAATTTAGTATACTTGTTGTGCGTTGAATGATGGGGGAAAAACCTAATTAGCAAAAATAAAACTAAATTAATGTGGAGAAAGTAGGGTAGCGCGCTTTTCTGACTTTTGTACGCACGAGGCAAGCCGATTTCTTGTCTGTGACCATTAGTGCAGAGAGTTTGAGCATCACATCACCGCTACCTCCCATAGAAGAAGCCCTGCCTTTCGTCCTCCTCCATTAATCGTGACTCGGAGTGTATCGATATGCCGGTGAGTAAGGTGCTTGATTTGAAGAGATGCACCAAAGCTCATGTGAGTCTGCTCGCTATGACATTTTATCCAGAGACTGGCACTGCAGATTCGAGGTCAAATGGAGAATGTGACGGAGCTAAGGCCAAAGGATGATGATCATATGCTCATGGTTCGTATAAAGTGCACATCGTGTCAAGAGGTACATTCAAAGACAGTAGGATTCAACAAATCAGACGAGACGGAAGTGAGCAAAGGCAGATCAACTGCAAATTTGGTCATGAGTTGTCATGTGAGTGGAGCATCTTTCCTTCCCTTGCATGGAGAAGGACAAGCGACGTGAGGCGAGACGAGCAGCAGCGGTTGACTCTTTCCATTTTTTCCCTCTCTCCAAGTTCTGCAAGAAGGAGCTGACGGCAAGTGAGTCTTTCCAATGTTACGCTTATTCCCATTAGATTTCTACCTCCTGATCTTATTATCTCCCAAACTTCTGAATGGCAGGATTCGACGAACCCACAGCAAAAGCGCCGCTCTGGAACCCATACTCGCCTGCGGGAGGAGCAACGTATCAGACAATTTGCACAGTAGAAGCACGAGGACTCGACTTTGTCGGCTTTGAATTCAGTGTTAGTGATCTGCAGACATTGGAATGAAGTAGTACATCCTCTGATTTGATACTTCTTCTGCGCAGGGAACATGGCAATGCAAGTCAACGGAATCCAAGACAGTCTTTGATGCCGTTGAGTTTGAAGACAATGAATGGACAGACTACGATGAGAAGGTGAGTTCATAAACTCTCTGATACTGCGGTGGGGAAGGGGACGCGCTGACTCAACAATCTTCTTCGCTGGTCCAGGGTGGTGTGTCAGTGTCGATCATGGAGTTGGAATCACAATGGGTACGAGGGTGAAAGCTTACCTTTCGATGAAGTACAGAGAGGACTGCTACGAGATAGCAATAGAGGAACTTTCACGCTTGTCAGGGGACAGGAGCGGGCTGCATAGAACCAGTGCGTCGGTAATAATACATTCAGCACACCGGACCGAATTGATGTACACATATTCTCTACAATTCAATTGTATCAACCCATCCCGGCAAGCAGGTCTGCTAAGTCATCCATCGTTTGCCTCCTACCCTCTTGCACCTCGTCCATGCTGCTCCACTTCTGTGCGAATTCTTGTCCTGATATCTCTTCGCACGTCAGATCTGACAGGGCTTCTCTTTTCGCAAATAACTCCGACTGGTACATCTATGGTGAGGGTGGTGGGAGAAGGAAATTTTTACTCCGTCATTACGATCAGAACTGGGACAAGCACCTCTACGAACTTGCTCACATGGAATAGCTCGCTGACATGCTCCAACGCTGCCTTTGGATCTTTACCGCCTGAAACTCGCTCTTGCGGCCTTTCCAAGAACAGATCAACGTTGTACAACAGTCCCATCATTTCCCCGACACAATTTTCCATCTGATCTAAGGCCTGTCGCAATGATGATAGCTGACGTTCGACATGCTCATTTGGATCTTCGTTGGTGCTGGAAGGTGCTGAGAGGACGTTGACGAGTGATTGAAGGTTGGGTAATGTACTTGAATGGATCTGATCGAAAGCTTAGATGATGAAGCAAATGGGAGGCATGTTTAAGCAGCTCTCCGCTTTAGCCTTTCCTACATCACCTGGCTATACTCACACCGTGCTAGGCCGTCCGCTTTTCTCATCAGCTCCAGCACTGGATTCTGGCCGGACGACATGATGGGCGAACAAAGTAAGCAGACTACCAAAAGCCTTTCTCTACGTTCTTCTCAAGTTAGAAAAGATTACTAGAGCATCTCTCTTCAAAATCAAGGTAAAAAGCTTTGTTGCTCTCCACTTCAGATCGCCTCGTCGCGTGTTTGCATCGAGCGCCTCAGATCATTCATCCAGCTCATGGCCCCCCTCACAGTAGTCGGCAGATTTCTCTAGCAGCTAAACGTCAGGCTTCACTACAGGCGGACTGTGCATTGCGCATCTGTACGAGGAGCTATAAAGTAACAAGGGAAGTACTTGAGATCAACTTTCTCTCTGGCTATTAAAGGTGTTTTTGTGATCCCTAATGCTCTCTTCCAGGGTCACTCTAGACTGTGTGTATGCTGGAATGTTTGACATGCGATGGACAGATTCGCAATGAGCATCACATAAGGTACGTACAGCAGTCATAACCTCGCAACTCACTCAGCGAAGAAGTCATCATGCCAGGAGATCTTCGGTTCGGTGAGGCTGAAAAGACGGGCGACCTTGAAGCCTTAGACGAGTTTGACGGTATCCTCCTGAGTATCTGCGCCGGACTCCGCAAGAGTTGCATTGGATTGTGCGTGTTGTCATCCGATCGAAGAGTCTCCTCGCAAGTCTTCGGCCGATCAGATAGTGTTCGAGCCATCAGATGCAAGGGTCTCTGTTGAAATTTGTTAGAAGGAGACGGTATGGTCGACATTTTCATCATGTCTGCTCTTCTGTCGTCGTCGAGTGTCGAGAAGAAAGGACTGCGTGCTGCTGGGTTCGTCTTGCGGAAGGATGATCGAATCATTTCTTCGTGTCGCTCCTCCATCACCCTTCTCTCCACTGCGACTATCTCTTCGACCGACAAACTCTCCATGGTTGGGGAGAGTTCCAACTCTTTTGAGAAGGAAAGCGTCGCCCTGGCGTTGCTTTCGCCGAAAGAAAGACCGTTGAGGCTAAATTTGGAGCGGTACCAGGCTCGACCAACAGCCTCGACATCCCCAGAATTAAGGGCCAGCACACCTGTCCAAGTGTGATTGGCACCTTCCCAGAGGGGATGATCAAACTTCCCCTCCCACTTGACCTCGACCTGTAACGATCGAGGTATCGCAGTCTCTGCTATGCTCACCGCTGTCCTCTGCACCGTAAGTCCTGGCAGATCGCGCAAATAGTGACTTTGGACCATCTCGTCGCGAAGTCTGGCTTCACCCTGGACCCCCTCGCCCTTCGTGTCAGACCTGACAAGACGTGCTGTCGTATGAAATTCGTCTGCTGATTGCACAGTCCATTTATCCTCTTCGAAGCTAGAGCTCAATCTCGTGTCGACACTGACTTCTGCTGAAAAGTGACTCTTGAGGACAGTAGCCTTCTCGCCATGTATGGAGACTGACGCCCCTCCTCGTTTCCTTGCATCGATCAGCGGCAAGTCGTCCTCCTCGCACTCTTCTTCACTGACAGAGCCAGCACTCGACTCTGGTAGATCGCCTTCGTCCTTCAAATCCTGTAGCTGCAGACTCTGCCCGTCGGGATCGAAAGGTGCTATCAAAAGCCCATCGTCCTGTCCTGAAAGTATCAGAACATCATTGTACTGCACCGGAGCTGCACTATAATCTCCCTCCATCGCACAGCCATATTCCTCCACCTGTCTGCTACCCATTTCCTCACCGTCAGCGTACCTCTCCCCTCCATCCACGACGACCTTTTCTCCTTCTGACGTTACACTTCCCGACATTGCGGCAATCAATGCTGCCATGGGAGAATTGCTGCTTTTGTCGCTCCAATTTGGACTAGTGGGTGCTATGCTGCATACTTGCTCGCTGTACATACTGTGTGAACTACTACAGAATGAAGACCGTGGGGTTTTGTCTTCATCCTCCTCCTCATCTTCTTGATCGAACGTGCTCGCTATGGCGTCCTCCAGGTCCTTCATCGTCTTTCTCAGCTCTTGCAAGGTCGTGTGTGAAGAGCTTCTACATCGTGCGCTCTCATCGATGAGAGCAGGCGACATTAGGCCTGTCTTGGCTACCGAAAGCGCTGCCGCAGGGTCGAGCACAGCTTCGGGCTTAACTTCGCTGGCTTTTTGCGGCACCAAAGCTGAGACTGCAGGCGACAGTGGTGCGCTTATCGGCATGACCCGGAGAGAATCAGATTTAGAGCTCTCGATGCCCGTTCCTAGCACTGCTCTAGTATCCTTGACATCCTCCCTTTGCTTCTTGGAACGTTTCACAGACAAGCTGCCATCACTCGCCGCTTGTATCCTCGACGATTGATGCCGCTCTAATTCGCCTGCAGACATGAATTCTTCGATGTGTGTGTCGCAATGTTCACTCAGATTGGGGGAATTGCAAGGCGTTTTCGTTGTTTTTGCATTGTCGGATCGTCGTGGTGGTCGTGTCGGTTCTGGCGTCACACATGATGTCCTTGTGGCTACTGGAGTGTTCTGGCATCGCAGCAGTAACGCATTTGGCAACCTGCTCGACTGATCAGCCATAGCATACCCTTGCTTTTGTCTCTTCTCACTCTTCTCGCACGTCTTCTGAGAAAAAGAGGCGACTGTCTGATCTAGCACAGACCGTTTCTTCGCCATAGGGTTTCTGCTACTACTACCACCCGTCCCACTTGACAGCTTCATCTCTGCCGCCAATCGCATCTGCATCCTTTCCTCACTTGGGACAGTCTTACTGCCTCTCAGAGTCTCTTCTCTTGCACCTGGACTTGAATTCAAAGTCCCTTGTCGGGGTAAGGATGCCTCCCCCTTGTGCTTGCCAAGTATGGGCTCTCCTTTCTTTGATCTTGACTCTTGCTGCAGCTCGTCGAGCACCAAGAAATCCTCCTCAGATGCCTGCCGCCGCACTCGCCCATCACGAATGGAAGATAAGTCTGATCGGAACGAGTGGCCAGAAGACGCCTGCTTGCCGCAGACCTGCTCCTCGTGCGTCGATCTGCTTCGATCCTTTCGGCGGTCGTTGAAAGAGAGTCGCTTTGCCAAGCCTCTCGAGCTTTCCACACGAGATCTTGCTTGATTTGCGCTTGCTTTCGCAGGCATTGCAGAACTACTTGACGACAACTTCTCTCCTGGAGGAACGTCTGGTTCCTTCGTCCAACCTGATTCGGTTCCAGCCTGAAACGAATAGGCCGATAGTGGCGACTTGCTGGCCTCTGAGGCATTAGCTGAGCTTGCTACTTCCGCTACACCCAACAAACCTTTCGTCAAAAGTGGTGCATTTCTATAGCTGCCATTGATCGTAGTAGAGTCGCTCTCCTTCACTGCAGCGACTGTAGCCATCTCACTACCCCCAAAGGTTAGGAGACGGTGCGAAGAGGAGGGCGAAGATGTAGACAAGGAAGGGGGTGGTGGATACTGCTTCGACGCCCTTGAGCGACCTAAAGCTTGAATCTGCCTGCTTCCACCGTCTGCTGAAGGGGTGCCCGACGTCACCTGCGAAGGCGAAGGTGATCGATAGGCAATGGGTAGTTTCCGATAGAATTGCTGCGGTGGTCCTAACGAGCCTTTGTTGCAACGTCGTAGATGCTGACCGGGATGAGGTCGCGGTGACGGCGTTGCAAGAGCTGTCAGAGAAGTGGACGCTTTTGCCCTGTCAATTGTGCTGCCAAGGAATGTTTTCCTTCTCGGTGAAAAGACCGGAATGAATGACTTCTTTGCTGATGTGGCCTTCTCACCAGGAAGAGTTGGGAGGGGCGGGAAGGGTTGTAGAATGATCGCTGAAATGTCCGCTGGGAGATCTGAAGCTACCACCTTTGTGCAGTCGTTGTCGTCGGTATGGAGTGACAAAGCTACATTTCCATCAAGTTGTAGAGACTGAGATGACGGAAATGATGCTCTACTAGCTTCGGCAAAAGAGGGCTCTAGTCCCCTTCCTCGTAATGAAGCTTCCTTCATCCTTTCAGACAGTGCTCTGTCGGTTCGTCCTGCCCCACCTATGAATGCTGCAAACTTATGAGGGAACTTAATAGAAGAAGATAAGGACGGTCGTATTGCCGCTCATTTCGTGGCCCCTCGAGCCCCTGCTTTGCGCAAAGCACCCAGGACACCGGACACCTTACCTTTGACCTCTAGATAGTATGACAGGGGACGAGCGAGCAGATTTGTTGCAACAAATAGAAAAAGTAGTGGCGCTTGCTTGTACTGGCGTGCCAGTTCTGTCTCCCTTTTTGAGAGGAACTAGCACCTCCTTTTCGCCTCTGCAAACAGACCGAGGAAACCGCCACTCGAGACGCCTTCCCACGAGCAAGTCGTCTCGCCGTGTCAGCTCACTGACCTTACCTTGCTGGTGCATTGCGTCCGTCCCCTTCAAAGGTCGACGACAGCCAACATTTGTAGTGAGACTGAGGTATCCTGCAAGGTGGATCATTCTTATGCAAGGCACTCAAGACGTTGAAGTTCTCTCCTCCTGCTTGGAGGCCGGGAAAATTTTATTAAAGTTGCTTACGGCCTGTCTTGTTCATCTGCGTCGACGGAGACTTGGCGCGAGTCTCGCATCCCCTCGCAATGTACAGTGACACACCTGGCGATGCAGAATGAGCAAAGACAGAAAGCGAAAGGGGGGAGGGTTGAGGGGTAAAGGTTAATGAGCCCGAAGGGGGGGAACCTTGTCACACATAATAAAGGGCGCATAGGTCCGTGCCATTCGAAGTCCAATTCAAGGCAAAGCATAGCATTCTGGTACATGTCACTGAGCCTGTCGGGATCGCTCTTCGGCCAAGCTCAATTCAATTACGAACTTTAGATCATCATCCTCCTCCGTGTCATCGTGATTTGCAGGAGGAGATGGTAGTCTTGATTGCGCTTCACTCGAGGAAATGCTAGAGGGTTTTCTCGCATCTTCTCGCTGGATTGAAGTAGCTTGGCTGGGATCCTTAGCTGGTCTAAAGGACGGGCTACCACCTGCCCAAGCCCCTATTGCATTCCTGACTGGTAGGAGAGTGGGAGAAGGCGAGAAGACAGGCGAGGTAGCGCAAGAAGATGTATGAGATGGTCGCTTCGAATTAGAGATGTGAGGAGCGACTGGTGCGACAACAGGAGAGCCGAGTTGCCACTGACCAGGCGAATGGCTGTTGAAGCTACCAGGTTCGAAGGAGGGCCAGTCCTGTGTATTATCGAGCCCAGGAGGAGTAGCTTGGCTAATGCTGGGCCGTCTCGTCATACTCGTAGATGACCGGCTTGAAGAATTGCGTGCTGATTGGGGCACACTGATGATGCTGACTTTGTTGTTTGGGTGCCACTTTTCCTGGTTGCGTGAGATGGGGGACGCAGAAGAGCCGGCTTGTTGCAGAATATCCCAAGCTCGACTGGGAGGCGAGGAGAGGCCGGATAGATTGGGTGAGGAGATAGGTGATGGACTGAGCGACTTAGAATGGATCGCAGAGGTGGTTTCAAAGTCTTCAGGTCGGGCATCGTGGCTGGAAGGGCGCCTTGATGAGCTCGTGCCGGGGACATCTTCACTGCTTTCGGCCAAGGCAATCTGCTCCAAAGCATCTTGCAAGCCTTCCGTGCTACCTCCTTGCAGCAAAGACTTCTTCTCCTTCTCTACACTGGCTTCTTGCTCATCTCTACTCAACATCATGGCATACTCGAAAGCTTCTTGTTCGCTCAATCCTCCAATCTCCAGTTCGCTCCTGCCGCCAACGCTATACTTTATTCGCTCATATTCTTCTTCACGATCTTCCTGCTCTTTCTTGAGAAGTTCCTTCGTTTCAAATACGTCTCTTTCCATTTCCTTTTGTGACTGAAGCTTGGGGTCCCACAATCGACCGATGCTCGATCTTCCAGCAGGCAACTTTGTAGCTGGTCTCTTTCCCATCTTGCCCTTCACTTTCTCCGCCTTCCACGCAAGGACTTGGCCACCGATGGAAGCGACAAGCATGTCTGGTCCTACGATGATCTGCGAGACGTGAAAACGTGAAGCTTCCTCTTCTGTCAATTCACCAGCAGCCAGCATTCGAGCAGGATGTCGTGTTGCCGTACGATCGTTAAAGGTGCGAATCAACTGACCAGTCAAGGGACAGAAAGCTTTAATCGTTCCATCAGAGCACCCAATCACAATCACATGAGCGGTAAAGTCGATGGCCGAAATGGTGGTATGGTGACCGTCCAAGGTGCTCCAGGCGCCGACCCGATCATCGGGACCCCCGGCTGCATCAGCCTGCTGATCCCAATCCCAGATGATCAGTCTCCCATCGCTCGTTCCAGCACAAACGTACCTTCTCTCAGCATAGAGAGCATGTTCAACGGACGCAGTGGCATGGGATCCCCGTCGAAGATGACCCAAATCAAAATCAGGCCTCAAAATAGTAATGGTGCTGTTATTTGGCGTAGTAAAGACCAATGATGAAAGTGTGGGCTCTTCCACTCCTTGCCTTTTGATGTCAATCCGCTCAAAGCTAGACCCATCAAGGCAAAACACCAGCAATCGAGCACTGAATATCCTCTCGGTAGCGTCAGCTTTACCCGCAAAGGTCGACTCAGTCTCAAGTGCTAGCATGCAGGGGGCGCGATCGCCGTCCTTGCCATACACCCTCAACGGTGGCATTTGAATGCGTTTGATTCGTTGTCGTAGCCTCTTTAGCTCGGCCTGGGACTCCATCGAGACGGCAGAGGGATTCATTGCTGGCTCGTCTTCAAAGGCCGTTGATGGCAAGGTCGTAAGGCCGGTACAGTCGATGTCTGTCCAAACGGTAACCTGTCCTTCCGACGTAGCAGCTGCGATGATCCCCGCTCCAATGTCGAGATCAACACATACCACTGGATCAGGTCGTTTGTAAACCAGACCGGCTTGATGCTCGAAGTTGTGCTGTACGACATCAACCCAGAGTGGCAATGCCTTTTTTGGACTCCATAGTCGAACCGTGCCATCCATTCCTGCGGTTGCAAACAATTCAGCTGCGTCTCCTAATAGTGAATGCCGCTGTCTCAGCTTTTCTGGGCTTCTCTCAATGCTATGCACACCTCCTCGAGCTGTTCCAAAGGGCAAAGCAATGTTCAGAATGGCGCTGGAGTGACTGCCCCTTGAAGAGAATCGAACGCCTTTAATCGCTCCTCTTGGATTCGTGCCTTGTCTCGCCAGGGTGGTCATGCCCAAGTCACCGTTCTGATAACCCCAAATAATCCTACTAGCATCTGACTCTAAGCAAATACTTGAGACTTCTTCGCCAATCTGCTCCATCGCTAGATGATGTTGATGTCCTCCTACGCCGAGACCATTGAGCTGTCCAGAAGCATCCACAAAACCCTTGCTTACCTTGCCACTGAAAGGGTCACATCGACTTGCAATCCCAAATGATTCGGATGCAGAGAGCAGGAAGTGATGGGGTACAGACAGCGCAATGGCATGTATAGTTGATATGCGAGTGTCAGAAATGACAGTAGGGGAGCGAGCCTTGCGCCATCGTCTGCGCAGCGGAACATTGAAGTTGTCAGGAGATGGCGGTCGTTTCTCAGAAACAGTCCTGCACACTCACCGCAAGAGCTCTGTCCTTCTAATATACTCTCCTCTCCAATTGATGCTGTCGACCCTTCGCAGGGCGGGCGTGGTTGGCACACCAACATTCTCAACGCGGAAGGCGAGGCCAAAAGCTAGTCGCCAAGTTGCTTCATCTTTCACGACCCCAGCAAAGGCTTTGCATACTCTTGTGCATCCAAGAAGCGTATGAGGGTCAAGATAAGCCAATATACGGGAAAGGATTTCCGTCGGCAGAGTGACTATGACGGAGTGTGGATCGCCCTCCTCCGAAGAACTGCTATCGTCTTCCTCGTAGTAGTTGTCATATTGAAAAGGTCTTCGAGCGTGCTTTGCTCTTGCTTTGCGACCAGTCGCGCGCGTACTAGCACCCTCCTTTGTGACATCGAAGTTTATCGTGTCTTCCTCCACTGCTTCGAGTGAGAAGACATCCTCACTGATGTACGGATCATCCTGTGGCAAGTATTCATGCTGGGCAGGTGTTGCAATGTTGGTGCGAGTGTGTGTGCTGTGTTGCGTATCGATGTTATTGTGGATGCTTTGTTGTTCGCTGATGGACATGTAACGGGGGAATGAAGGAGATAGATCGAAAGGGGTTCTTATGTGAGGGAGCAGGCTGGACAAGGCAGGGCAGTGTCAGAGCGACGAGCAAATCGAATTGATGTGGTGGATGGCCAACTCCAGCAGCGCCTCTCAAAAGTTCGCGTCGCGATGAATCGAACAACAATCACTTACCGCTCAAAGGAGCGAAATGAGAATTGTCAATTGAAATCGAAGCCGAGATGGTGCGTGCGGTACACTAAAAATACAAAATCATAGCGAGCAATAGTGCATTTTACAGTGATGCTTTATGCTGCAGCGACTGCCTTTCCTTCGTTGCCTTCCCGCTCTAGCTGTAGTCGTCTGAGAAGTCACAGAAAGAGACGGCAAAACAGGCGTTTAGTCGGCGTAACATCAAGTGTGAGGCATCCGTGTCACTCACTTCTCTCGCCGTCTTTTTACGTCAAAGTTGTGCAAGCGCGCCGTGTTGACCTCCATGGTAGTGATCTGATTCCTAAGAAAGTCGAGATCCTCCTTGATCGTCGTCAAACTCTTCTCTGAACCGTTCAAACGAGCTTGCAAAAGGGAAACGGCTTCCTCGAGCGGGTACGAGAGCATGACATTGGCCTTGAATGCGAGAAGAATCAGCTACATGTACTTTTGTCGTAAAGTAGTAAGCTTCGTTGCACTCACTCCGAGCCACAGGTTCACAGAATCGACTGGTCTGATGTGCGCTTTAGCATAGAGGGTGTCATTGAGTTCAAAGTGTGTCTCCATGGTCTCGGACGAGTCCTGTGCATTTCGAAAGGAGACGTTAGCACTGCTTTCTTTCACGTATGTGTATACGTCTGGCACGCACCCTCTTCTCCTTTAGATGGTGCACCATTGACAGTGTCTTCTTCATCTCGGGGATCTTGTCTTCTAATGCCCGCTTTCTCTGCTGCCGATCGACCTCCATCATCTTGTACCGAGACATGGTCTCCTGGAATGTACGAAGATGTGGTTCAGCGTCCTCATCTGGTCCTCCTAGATGTGCCTCCACGTCATGAATGAATGGGGCCTTGGGTATCCCAGTCTTGCTCGTCTCTAGCGTAGATTTGGCGCTGACTGTTGATGCCATGGCCTTGTGTCACTACCTGTGAATCTGCAGAAGAGTGCAGAAGAGGAAGTGTGGTAAAATGCAAATTAAAGATGTAGCGAGCTGATCTGTGCGCAGATTTTCAACCCTACTAACCCTACCAGCGTTGCGACAGGGCGCGCTTCCCTGAGCCACGTGGAGGATTAATCAGAACAATGCTTGTTGCCTGCGGCAGATTTGCCCTTCAGAGCCAAGGGAAGAATACCTTTCCGCTAGACATCGAGATTAGTAGTATCACCATCATATCCTATCCAACGATGTCGTCAACTCAAGATCTTCAATGGCTCCTCACCCGAAAGAACTCATCCTTTTTGGTCAAGCAAAAGGGTTTGGGAAGAGTCTTTTCAAGAGAGCCGCTGTGCCTAGACAACCTACACAGGTAAGCTTTCCCTTTGCGTCTGCATTGTATGCTACCTACTAACGTGTGCTCGGGACCGATTCATTAGCTTCAAGTCTAACTTCATTGTGAACGACAAGGCTGTCGGTATTCAGCCCGCAGCTTCTGGAAAGGGAATCGCAGTCACCACCAAAAACGCCAAGGCAGGTACTTTCAAGATCGGCAGCGCTCGCAGCGTACAAATCATCAAGTCCGGTGGATCTCGACGTGCAGCAGGATCCGTAGCCAACATTGTAGGAAAGAGGGGTTACCGATCGGATTTGCTAAAGAGTGAGTCACTGGTGTCAAGTGTGGGGGTTTACGTCCAAAGGAGGTGCAGATTGGGGAGAGCACTGCGCTAGAACCCCCCGGATGTGTGTGCATTACTTGCATTGACAATTGAAAGGATGGGCGTATAAGCGGTGCTAGAAGAAGCGCTTCGCAGCGAAGAGAATCAGCAGGCCAGCCGGTATTGCACTACCATCTTTATGTGGTAGGCTTGACGTACTTGCTGCCTCTTGTCGAGCGTATTTTCTGAATATGCTGCTGGCTCTCTTCTACGTTGTCTGCGATACATTTTTGGTTGCTCTTGTGTTTTGCGGAAGGAGAAGACGTTTAGTTGTACTGACAGGCGAGTCTTTGCTTTTCTTCTTGCAGTGGCTGTTGCCCGTACCTCTGCTATTCACAAGTCACAACGACCAGGTGGACGAAAGCAAGCACTTGGCAACCGATCTCGTCACCAGGCTTCTCGTAAACCAGTAGCCGACAAGAAGGACTAGGTCCCGAATTGAGGCTTGATGTATTTATTCTCACTTTCGTCTCCATCCAGCATGATTCGAATTTGATTGGTGGCTCATGGTGAATGGTTCAATGCTCGTTGGTGCCTGCGCTGCCAATACTTGCTGCGACAAAGGTAGGTGCTGCTCGCTTTGCCTGAGATTGTTTAGCGGAACTACATGTCGGGTCGAGATGCAGGTGGGGAAAAAGGGGGGGGGGGAGAAGAGGGGGGAGAGGAACCATGGATAGGGGTTTCCTTCGAATGAGATCACCGCACTCGTCACACCACACCTCACTTTTCTCGCTCTCCTCTCTCTTACTTGAGTTCTCACCAGATTGTTACTGCTTGCTGAATCTTTTCTACCGCAAGAGTGCAATCGACTTGCACACCGTAAGCTGCATATTGTTGCTCTTACACAGCAAGATTATCACTCTCCATGTCATTATATCGCTTACAGGGAATAAGCACCTGTTCTAGACACCTGCTTCGATCACCCACCATGTCCCCTTGATAACACATTCGGCTACTTACCCCTCCCCTCCCTTTGCTTCATTTCCTATTTCTCGCATGCCAGCCTCCACTGATCGACTTAGCTTGTCTGCCCTCTCTTCACGCTATTCTACAGGGACATTGTGTGTAAGTACATTCGGGTCTAAGTCGAAGCTGTGACTAACAGCGGATGCTTTCCTTGTCGCCTCGCATTCTCAGAGCTTAATATTCTGGCGCATCTCCTTGGGAAAAAGAAATTGACCAACATTAAAGCGCGCGTCTTTGACTAGCTTGGTGGAGCTCTCTTTCCTTGGCTTTCCTTCTTACAGTGTATACATCACCACAAGAGCGCATCGAGGTCCACTTTGCCGTTGATGATCTCCGTAGACGACATAATCAGTGATCTCTCACGACTCAGTCCTCAACAGGCTTCATCCTCATACTTGACGCCATCGACACATCCTCTCCTGGCACTAGGAAAGTCGCTGCTCCCATCGAAGTTGCAAAGCGATGAAGAGATAAATGCAGTCTCCTTCACCTCCTCTTCGTCACCTGACGCAACTCTGACTCTATTACAAGATGCTCTGACACACTTAGATGATAGTCACACACCAAAGAGTCAATCGAGTGCTTTACTGATATCGTCCATCTACCTAGGCAACGCTCGAAGAGTAATCGCACTAAATCAAGAAAAGGAAGACGAAAGCGACCCTTGGAGCGATGAGCAAGACAAGGTCAGTGCAAGCGGGGTCTTTGACGACCTGCATAGGAGAGTTGCAAGATTGCAATCATTCAATGAGGGTTACATTGCCAGAATACAAGAATTACGTGATCTAGTGACGTCAAGCAGTGACAACGGGAGATCCGCTACCTCGATTGAGACAAGTCAAGCCAGCCTTTCCAGCGCATAGAGGACGCTCACATTGAAAATTGAAGCCTCTACTACATCGCTCAAAGTCATATAGTGCACGGAGTCTATTCATTTTCCACCTCGATGGCCATCCCGGGCGCTATTCGCTGTTGAATGTAGAGCGCCAAGAGAGCTAAGAGCAGAGCGAGAAGGAGTGTGGCTTCCTTGCCTGTGCGAGCGACAATACAAGCAGATTGTCAGTAGAGAAATTTCACTTTCAAAGCGCCTCGATAAAACTCTAAATCTTGTCTCAACTTACTGTGGATAATATTGTAGAGTACAGCCGGCTCTTGATCGTCACCGACCTTGATGACTCGCAAGCTCATGTCTGCACTTCCACTGACTAGCACATCACCCAACGGACTGAAGCCAAGGCAGGTGCCCGGAAAGGCATGAGCTTCCTTTAGTTTCCAGATCGTCGACAGCGTCACGGTGGATAGGAGGTGGATATTGAGATCAGAGGTGCTTACAGCCAAGTACTTCCCATTTTCACTTAAAGGTCGGGAAAGACTATGATCAGCATGGAGGTAGCCTTTTTTTGTCCCTTTCCTACAACATACCTCAATGCAAACACAGTAGCAGGACGGTCGGAAATCTTTCTCGAATTGAGAAGCGTCCATTTGTCGGCATCCCAGCTCGAAAGGAAGCTATGGTAAAGAGAGGGGTAGATGCGTCAATATGTTCCATTCGCGAATTCTCCGCAATCGTCAACTTACCATCTTCGTATCTTCGCCTTTTCTCGATCCTTCTTGGAACTGCCTAGACCACTAGGCGGATTCGTATTGACAACTGTGAATAGACGATCGCTTCGACCAACCTCTCCTGCGACTGCACTACGACCAAATCTCGCTCCCCTAAAGACACAGCCTGTAGTTCCTTTGAGTGAAGGATTGCGAATAGTTTGGTGGACCTCGGGCGCGGAAGAAGAGGGGGCTGATGATGATGCCGCTGTAGAATAGACTTGAATAGTGTTGGGAAGGACAAATGCGACCAAGGCAGAATCAGACGAGAAGGTAATGTCGACCACTTCTGAAGAGTCTACAGGCGTCGTGATCCAGAGCTGCTCAAGAGAAGGAAAGCTGTGCAGAGCAATCTGAGACCGGAAATTCTTCAGTGTCTTGCACAAATCCGTCTCAGCCTTTCTCCCTCCTGTGTACTCTATCTCACCTGTCCTGCCGTACTACCGACTGCCAAGTACTTTCCATTTGGTGAAATAGCCGTCACTTTCTGTGTGACCAAGTCAATTTTTTGATCAGTGTCACCACTTTGAGCTAGCTACTTAGACGAGAGCTCACAATGTACTGCTCTGAATCGTGTACAGGAATAGAGCTTGCCTTTGCGACACAATGGATCGTCTGGACATCTACATCCTGCAAGTTTTCGCCCAGATCATCGTTGTTGACTTGCTCCTTGACAAGATCCGTTACCTTCTCCACTACACTCAATTGTGACGAAGGCTTGTAACCGCTGCTGCTCCAGTCCAGCACCCGCAAATTGTCGTTGGTGCCTGTCGCTGTCAATGTTGAATTAATGCCGATGACAATCTAAGTACCGATTTGGAGAACGTCAGCATTCCTTCCTGATGTGCCACCATCGAAGATCATCTCACTTTGCGCTCGCTTGGACCCCATGTAGCTTCCTCTGCACTTTGATCTTCTTCCTTTTTTATCAGCAATCGCTGCTCTTCCTCTTCACCCGGTGAGATTGCTAGACACATGGGTGCATCCTCGTCGTTGCTGAGCTTCTCCTCCGCCCGGTCGATGACCTCACGCGAATCATAATCGATGGTCGTCGCACGCTACTTGACAAAATTCTCGTCGTGAGCGTGACAGCTCACTGCATCTGCTTTCTGAAGGCCCATAGAGACACTCGCACTCACCACCGCATTCGAGACTCCACTTCTGCTGCGTCCCCCACCGCCTGCATAGATGAGCACATCGGACCGAGGCAGCGCCAGGGCGTACACTGGTATTGGGCTCCGAGCAATGTAGTTATCCGGAGTGGTCATGCTGGTCTTTAAAACTATTGTTCACACCTTTCACCTCGCTTGCCAGAAGGACATCTGTAGGACAGGTTGTTGAATGAGGACAAAGCTGTGCGGGCATGTCTTTATTTTCCGTTCACTCAGTCTTTCTTCGACAGCGCCTTCTCTTCCTCTTTTGGCTCTAATTCCTCGCACGGCCAGGGATTTTATTTCTACCTCCCTTGCTTGAGTGTTGTTCAGAATAGTCTGTCTATCTTTCGAAGCCAGAACACGTATTCGAGACTATAGCAACAGCACGCGACGGTGCAAATGCCGCGACGGATTCTTCTACAGCGTTCGCTTGCCGCCGTTGGGCGTGGATGCCTACTTAGTCACTTCGGACGGAGTTTACGATACGATGCTTTGAAGCGAAAGATCACCAGCATAGTTTATATCTTCAGTGCGTACATTAACATTCCCCCAGTCTTCCGCTTCTTTCTGTGAACTGCTATAAAAGGCCGGGAAAAGAAGAGAGTCGATGCAATCTCGATCACTGACGTTGACTACTTCCATCCTTCGTACCACACTACCGTCTCAACGAACCCCTTCTTTCCTGGGCTCCTCTGCGAATCACTTCAAATCTCCTCGACACTTTTCGACAACCAGGCACAACATGTCTGTTCAAGCTATCACCTCGTACGAAGAGTTCAAGAAGATCGTGAGTGGCGATCGAATGTTGCATTCTTTCGTAGCGCTTTTGCGGATGTCTGACACGATCCTACACCACTTCCACAGATCAATGGTGACAAAGTTGCCGCTATTGATTTCTGTGAGTGCAAGGAAACTCTATTTGGTGTGTCAAGGAGAGCAAAGCAGGTCGCTGACACATCTCTTAATCCAGGGGCAACTTGGTGCGGACCTTGCAAGATGATCTCACCGATGTTTGAAAAGTTTGCCGCAGCTGCGCCTGCCGACAAGATTGCCTTCTACAAGGTCGATGTCGACGAACAGGACCAGATCTCGCAGGAAGTCGGTGTCAAGGCCATGCCCACCTTTGTCTTCTTCAAGAACGGTGAAAAGCTAAACGAGGTGGTCGGTGCCATTCCTCAGCAATTGCAAGTGAGTGCTGAAGACGAAGGCTTGCCAAGGTTGCGACGATACGGACTGACCTTCCTGTACCCTACCCTCTTCACCTCTAGGTCGCAATTAAGAACCACTCGACTTAACTTCATTTCCACTTCAAGAATCTTGTCAGTACTTTGTTGTCTCATTTTTGAAGCTGAATGATAATACCTGCTAGGAAAGGTATCTTGAATAAGACGTAGAAAAGGGAGATGGCCTCTTTCCTCGGTGTGAGAAGCAGGTAGAGGTGCTTGACCGCAGAGCTCAACACTGCGTGACACTGTTCTACAGAGGGGATATCTGACCTTACATCGTACCTACCAGATTTGCCGACGAAGATTAAAATGTCCCTGTACTCGGGTCAGACGAACAGACTAAACGCGGTCGTCCTAACGTGCTCTCAAGGGCATAACATTGATGACGGAAATTACAGGGCAGAGTTCCACATAGATTGCCAAGATTGCCATAAGAGAGGCAACGAGAGGGGAGAGAGAAAGAGAGAGAGATGAAATGTGGGTGATAGCCCTGGGTTGTGACAAAACAAAGCATTGTCACATAGTGACTGACTTCCAATGCCATGAAATCAGGGACCCTTTTCCCATAAGTCGATGTCCTCCGCCCAGCATCCCCGCCTTGAGTCCCACGCTGACCTACTGAAAGAAAAGGGAGACTCAAGAAGAAGAAACCAGAGGCGAACATCTAGGTTGATCTAGGCAATGGCCGTCGACAGGGCTAACAAATAGTAAAGAATATTCGAAAGCGCACAGGTAAGCTCAGTCTTACAGTAAAGTAATGACCAAGCAATTTTGCACCCCCACTTAATGACGAAAGTAGCATGTAGGTATTTGCAAAGAAGATCCAGAAAGGCCGAAGCTCTCCTTTCCCTCCTCACAATCCTACACACTCGGCGCCTGTATGTAAAGAGAAAAGAAAGAAGCAGAGCGGACGAATCTCACCTTTTACCAAGCCAAGAGGGAAAATTGACACTCTTTGTGCAGAGGAAAAATAGGGCGCACGTGGTGCAGGTTGCGTATCCCGAATCCCGCCTGCTTATGATCCTTAGGAAGAAATCCTGAGCTTAAGGGGGATGGATCTCGAGGGAATCAAGGGTCCTTTTGCGCTCTTCTACACTACCATAGTATTCCGGGTCACGTCGTCAAGCGTCCTCCGTAGGGCTAGGGTGTCTCATCTTTCTCGATAGGGCGAGGGGCCAAAAAGCATGCCAAGTGACTTTCCTAGACTGCCACTGCTTCCTGCTTCCACATCTACTCCTACTCACCCGATTGTTCGAATTGGAAGCTTCCTCTCACGCTTCGTACTTCATAAATGGTGTGCTAGCATTCAAGTCAAAGGTCTAGACAAATTCGTCCACATCATTCGAGATGAAGAGAGGAAGAAGAGCGGGAGAGGTGTGCTCACTTATGCCAATCACATAAGCGTGTGAGTATCAAGACTTCCAACGAAAGAGCCACCTACATGTCTTCCATGATCGCCTTTGCTTACTCTTCCCAATGACCCCTCCCTAGAGCTGACGAGCCGATTGTTTTCGGATCGCTGCCAAAAGACCTTTTCCGGCAAACCTCTACAACGAGGTGGACGCTTGGTGCAACCGACATTCTATTCACGAATTCGTGAGTTGAGCAATGTTGATCCTGCAGTGCCATGACGGAGGAGTTGGGCTCATCTCGTCCTTTCACGAACAGCCTCTTCTCGTATCTCTTCAGCAAGGGACAAGTCCTCCCGACTGATCGCGGTAGAGGGGTGTTCCAGCCATCGCTGGATCGAGGTATAGATCTCTTAGAGAAGGGCCACTGGGTGCATATATTCCCAGAAGGCTATGTCAATCTGTCACGAAAGGCACACTTGAGGCGGTTCAAGTGGGGAGTCGGGAGGATGTTGACGGAAGCAAGCAGAGAGCCTTCTGCCAGACCGGTCATCGTGCCTATGTGGATCACTGGTGAGAACGTCTTGCTATACGTTGCATGATTGTCTGGCGGCTGACGCTCTTCTCCACAAACACAGGCCTAGATTCTATGATGCCTGAGCCGAGAAGCTATCCGCGGTGGTTTCCAAGACCAGGTGCGAACGTCACGATTACCTTTGGAGATGCGATCAACAAAGCGATAGATCCCCTACTGGACCGTCTGTCCACCTTTGTCTCGCAGGATGGTCAAAAGGGAAGGACCGAGTTGGCTGAGCCGGACCTCGCCGGTCTCGAACAGCTCTCTTCTAGATACCCCTCTCCTTCTGTCGAGTCGTTCCCACCCACAACACCGCTCATGAAACCGCCGGGAGGTGTTGCATGGCCAGACGCCATGCCTGAGTCGAGGTCTGCTATCGCTATTCATAATCACCTAGACAGCACCAATGCAAGAGTGGCAAGGAGTATCGTAGCAGCTGAATTGCGAGCTCACCTGGCTCAATTGGGAGAGTCGCAAGGAGGAGATCTACGACTGGCTCATCGATTGATGAAGGATGAAGCTGATGGCAAGGAGGAGGTTGATAGAGATTGACCACTGTACATTGTGTTCCTCTCCGATGTAGACATACTAGACACACAAACATAGATTGAGCAGGCTAGGGTGGATGCTAGTGCATGCTCTGAGCTGACTATCATTACATGAATGACTTCGAAGAAAAGAGGTGTAGAAAGTTGATAATTGGAATTAGTGTGTGTGACCCGCGTCAAATGATGAGCTCCTCAGCCGCGTGCCTTTTTCCATAGGCGACCTGACCCACCGAAGTTCATCTCTTTTCTCGCATTTAGTTTCCTCGTCGGCCGTACCCCCATAACCTCTCGACCCACTTAAAGGCTGACTTCATCATCATCATCATGAATCGATTCCGGACAGCCCTCCAACCAGCAAGCCAAAGGATACAGCGCTCATTGCTCCATTCATCGTCCAGATGTGATCGACCCGCTGATGAGGGCAAAGCTTCAAGAGAAGAAGCAGGTCCTTCAGAACTCTCTAGACGATTGTCAGCATCGACACCTCCTACTTCGACTTCAGCGCCGAAAGCAAGTAATCGATTTGCTGCAGCTGTCAGTAGCCCTGAAAGAAGACATCTGGTGGAAGCGAACAATGCAAGAAAGGCTCTTTCAAAGGCTCGCACAGTAGGAAAAGTGAGTTTTGTGGTGATAGTTGTTTGAAGTGGACCCCATCCTCACGACCTTATCACACCCGCTTGCGGCAGTACTACTCGCCAGGATTTCTAAACTTAAAATCGCAAGAAACGAAAGAAGGCCTCAAACCACGCAAATTCCCAATCTTGGGTCCGTCTGCAGCGGTGGCCAAGAAGATCGACGTCCTTTATCAACTCGGCTTACGACCCGGCCATGTCTCGCTCCATGACGACTCATATAAGAACCCCATCTTGCTGTCAGAGTTTGTGTCAGAGATGGGAAAGATCAAAGGACGCAAGAATACAGAGTTGACGAGGAGGAGTCAGAGAGAGGTGGGAAAAGCAATTCGACGAGCGAGAAGCATGGGTCTCATGCCAGTCATGAGCAAAGATCCAAGTGCATGGAAGATCTATCCCCAGAAGTGATTTTTTTTTGTGACGGCGAAGGAGGTATTGCGCAATTGTACACATACAAAATTTACGAGAAAGGATACACAGTGTATAATGCAGAGGGTAATGAGAGATGGAGCTGCAGCTCATTTAAGTAGTACTGCTATCTTTGCTGCTTTGCTTGTCCTTGACTGCCCAGCCGATGAAAAGGGGCACATCCTAGCAGATCCGAGAGACGTGAGAGCAACAGGACGTCAGCACTTTCATAAGAATCGCCTCGATTACGGTGGGGAGGACTTACTGGTGCGACTTTGTCCGCCATGGCCATCTGCGCAAGGAAAGGTAGGAGCGGCGGATGAACATCGAGATTTGTCAGCTGTCCGTGCTTCGCCTTTCACTTACCTCTTGAAACATCAAAGGAATGCGACCAGCAGAGTCAGACTGGACTGTCATCCTGTGCAACGTCAAAGGCACTCGTCAGTGACTATAAGGAATTGCCCCTGCAACAATCGACGACTTACCACCACTCTGTTCCGTTGCGCTCCAGTTCTCGAAGGACTTCCACACTGCCATAAGAAGCTCGTACGAAGTCTTTCTTGGGTGCGCAATCCGTCGTCTCTACTGGCAACTGAATGTTGAGACAGCTCCTCCTCTGGCTGTTACTTGTAGAAGTCTCCTCCTGCTCTTCGGTGATATTACTGCCACTGCCTTCCTTGAGCGACGCTAGTATGGCGTCAATATGACTCGAGGAGAGTGGGTCGACATGCGGCTTAAATTCTACTGTAAGGAATAGCTCGACAAAGTCCCGATTGGTGACCATGATCGGCAGACTGTCTGCGAGAGGTAGAAAAAAGGGGGGGGGAGGAGAAGAAGAAGTAGACATTCAATAAGTGTATTTAAGGACGCTTGAAGTAAGAATTGCACTCACATTCAGTTGTCCACACATCTGCTCTGACAGCATCTATGAATTCGTCGCTTGCGTCCCCTTTCAAGGAAGGTACCTGAATGCTTGGTCCTACCCGATCGTACTTCAAAATGTCGTCGATGTATTGACGTTCCTTGATGGGATGATCTACCGCCAAGCCCTGATAAAAGTCTTCATAAGTCAACTTGTGAGATTGACTACTTGGGTCATGTTCACTTCTCCTCGCATGCCAGCTTGTGTTTGCGAGTCTTCCTGGTTGCACACTCTTGCCCTTTGTAGCGACCACTTTTGAGTCATGATCAAGCTGAAACGTCTTGGACGAAGGCCATGTGTTGCTGGAACGATAGAGTTGGAGTGCTTGAGAGACGAGTGCTTTCAAGTTCTTGACGTCAAGGGTGTTTGAGGGAGCTACGCTGGACAGTGGCAAAGTGGCAGCGGTCAGGGGACAGGTCTCGTTGGCAGGAGGTGCAGACATGGAGGTGGTAGTATATCGGCGTGCTTTTGAGTATAGTCGAGAGGAGCTGCCTACTGATGAAGGGGTACTGGAAGGATAAGTTGGAGGCGCGGGAGATTGAAGGTGAATAAGTGGCCTGACGTCGCCGCGGGCGTTACCTACATGCATCAAATCAATCTGACACAATTAAAATTCTTGTTCTTTTTTTGGATTCTGTTTCGTAGGACCCGTCGGTGATGGCGCGTGCGAAGGTACAGTATCTATATCGCCTGGGTGGGTAGCACTCCTTCACTTCGACGTTCCACTCCTACTTCCGCTCGCTTGTCCATTCGTAGGCGCTTTTTTCTTCGCCTTGTCGCTATGCCGCTTCTAGTCAGTCCACCCACTGCGTCAGAAAGTGAGCTGCAGAATCTTCCACCTGCCGCGCTCGTCGCCTTGTTGAAGTCAGAGGTGTCGAACTGGATAAAGTTGCTTGAAAGTAATGAAGAGATGAAGATGATGATTGAAGAGGTGGAGAAGGATCAAGTGACCAGTGAAGGTGTTCACCTGGACACGGACGACCTGCAAGAACTACAGAAAGCTTGTCGTGAGAATGTTGGCGTCATGTGAGGAAAGAGATTGGCGAACGTACCCCTTCCCGCTACATCTTCCCAATTGATTGACTTGCTATTTTTATCCCAGTGAGCGCAAGGCGTCTTCGATTGCAAGGATTAAGAATATTCTCGTCGAGAAGTATGGCCAGCATTCTATTCCAGATGAGATACTCCAAGCGGAGACGAAGATGAATCTGATACTGCAAAAAACGGACCAGGGTGTTGCTCTATGATCTGATGGGGGAGCTGAACAGCAGGATGAAAGCACCCCCGAACAAAAAAACGTCATATCCTCTTGCAACGCACGCGTATAGGCTTCAACGATACCATGCGATTAATGGCAAGGCTACAGTACAATTACAGTGAATAAGGTAGAGGTATGGGTACCGCTCCAAGTGGCAGTCGTTGCCCGTTGGAAAATACATTAAGGAGTCCCTTGAAAGGGTGGTGTCCCACAGAGGCGGGATAGCGAAGCTTGCGAGGAAGTCGCGGAGTGCAGTAGTTCCAAGTAGCGCCTTCTTTCAGTCTATCGATCCCCTGCACTGCCAATAGGTGTCTTGCTGAATGTATTTGCATGTGAGGTAGAGGTGATCTTGGACGGGGTCGTCGGTTCATTGTCCCTTTGTGCATAGCCACCCACAGTACCTACGATTGGTCGATTGGCTTGGGCCGAAAAGCCATAGAGGCAGCCACTATTAGAGGTGAAAGTGTCGGAGAGAAGGTCAGGCATTCACGATCATTGGCAATGTAACTCTCGAAAACAAAACTCACAGGTACTTTGAGTCATCGATTTGACCTTCAAAATACCTTTTCCGCATCTTGAAGAAAGTACTGGCAGTCAAGAGTGAATCGCTTCCTGCTTGGTGTTGTTGACCAATTCGACTGACTTGAAGGTCGTCTGCCACGTCTTGGAGACCACCTTTGAGTGACTTGCAAGATCTCATCAGATACTTGATGTCATAGATGCAGGGGAACCACAGGCGTAATAAGTGAAAAAAATCTGCTTCTTGAGGCGGCAAGGGCAAGGCTGTAACGACTTTGAGAAGGTAGCCGAAATCGTATCCACTTTTGATCATTTGCGTGCAAGGCAGCAAAAGTCAGACACTCTTCTTTCACCCTGCAGCCCTAGCCTTTCGCCATCACATACCTGTGAAAGGTGACCCACTTGACCTCATCAAATAGCGCAAGCCCAGACGTGATCAAAAGTTCCCCGAAATGCTCCACGTCGATACCGTATCGGTCATGCTTCTCAAAGTCCAGTCCTGCTTTGTTCAGCAAATCGAGTGACTCTGGTGCACACATATCATCACTGCCAATTCAAAGAGAAAGGTCAGCCAAAAGAAGAAGCTTCGGAATCATCGTGTCAACGGCACCTGTGATTGACTCACTTTGTACTGAAACGAAAATTGAACTGCCAAGTACAAATATCGGGAGGATTGTCGCCGTATTCGTCGCAGAGTGTAAGACCGAGCTGAATCAGCTTCAGTAGGTCGACATTGCATCGAAGCGTCTGATAGTGGTAGTCAGACGATCCCTTGAACGTTCCGATTGGCCTCGCAACGATTCCCGGAAATTCAGTGTCCTGACAGAAGCGGAACAAAGAGAGAGTGAGTGTGACTGTGCCTTGAGACGCTTTATCGATTGCACACTGACCATAGCAACATATGGGTATCTTAGCAGTGTGTCTCGCAGATACCCCATCTCCTCATCCAGATTCTCCGCCCATACCTCTCTGATTCTGTTCGCCATGCCTTACACTTCGGAAGCGCAGAGGAAACGTACGACGAAGGTGTTGTATATATATATACGTAGAGGATGGGGCCGCTCTGTCTCTCTCCTCTCCAGCACTATTGTCGTCGGCACTCCTTTCTTTTCCCTTGTACGGACAAGGTCTCCACAGAAGTGTAAACGTCGCAGTAAATGAGGGGCGTATGTAGTAATCGATAGATGGCGATTCCAGCTTGAATCAAGACAGAATTGCCATAGACTTCTACATTTGTCTTCCCCCATTCTCCAGGAGAGTCTCAAGGAACTGCACGTCTCGGCCGAATTACACAATGCGCTCGATTGTAACAGCTGCAGCTGATCGGAAGGCATCATCAAAGACGCGCACTCCAGCCTGTGTTACATCTCTCGAAGGTTAAAATTGCAACATCATCACATCACTGTAGCCTACAAAGATGGTCTTGGAAGCGACGATGGTTGTGTGAGCAGCAGTTGTGCATGATAGGGGGTGTGGTCCGAATGATAGGCATCCTTACCCAGACGATCCTTCTTCCTCTCCTTCAGTATAGACAACTCGGAATGGATGAGGAATGGCGACTACCTTCCTACCCGATGGGATGCACAATCTGACGCAGTCAACATCGTCTTCGATGCAAAGACCAGCTCCAACCCAGAAAGCAGGGTCGGACTGATTACTATGGCTGGCAAAAGGTAAGTGGTTCTATCCATCACAGAATTAATTGTCCTTTCAAAGGGATGCTGACGATGAACCATTGTAATCCTCAGAGCCGAATTGTTGGCCTCACTCACGCAAGACATGGGGAAGATGATAGGAGCTTTACACGGCAGCAAGCTGGGTGGTCAGTCTGACATCTCCAATGGTATCAATATAGCTCAGGTGAGTATGCGTTTCATCAGGCTCAGTCCCCCTTTGCGTATGAAAGAGAGGAAGGCTTACTTTGCTCGTATTGCTCTAGCTCGCTCTGAAGCACCGAGAAAACAAGTCGCTTCGTCAGCGAATCCTCGTCTTTGTTGGCTCGCCAGTTCCGGACGAAGAAGCCGATCTGGTCCGCCTAGGAAAAAAGCTAAAGAAGAACAATGTGGCAGTTGATGTGGTGAATTTTGGAGAGACGGAGGAAAATCTGGCAAAATTGCTCGCTTTCATCGAGAGCGTCAATAGTGGAGAGAATTCGTAAGCACTTTTCCTTGGAAACCTGAGTGGAAGGGCATGAGAGATTGATCGCAACCCTTGAATTCCTTTCTTTTTCGGCAGACATCTTGTGACTGTTGAGTCGGGGGCCCAGTTGTTGTCTGATTCTATCATTTCCTCGCCCATCCTTATGGATTCGGACGGAGCAGGACCTTCGGGCAGTGGAAGTGGTGGTGGAGGAGGGAATTATGAGTTCGGTGTTGATCCAAGTATGGATCCAGAACTTGCAATGGCATTACGTATGTCCTTGGAGGAAGAACAGGCAAGGCAAAGAGCGGCAGAAGGGACCAGTGCAAGTGCAGCATCTGAAGTACCTTCTGTGGCGGAAGCCAATGCCAGCGATGAGACGTCAATGGCCGGAGAGACAACAACGACAAGAAGAGCAGCAGCAGCGGCAGCAGAGGCAGAGGCAACAGCACCGACAGGAACAACGGTCCCATCCAGTCTTGTGGCACCTAGTACCGGCTCACTTGTCTTGCCAGGTGCAGACGCCATTACTGGAAGTGGGTTGGCAGCGACAGACGAAAGTGAAGAAGCGATGTTACAACAAGCGATTGCATTATCTCAAGGAGGAAACACGAACCAGGCCACTGGAGGGAGAGACGAAGACGTTGAAATGGGTGAAGGTGAAGAGGGAGAAGATGACATGGACGAAGAAGAAGCGATTGCGAGAGCCATTGAAATGAGCTTGAAGGGTGAGCAAGATGCGCCATCGAAGAAATGATACTCGACCGTATGATCTTTCTCCTTTCTTGTACCTTGAAGACGTAATAGACGAGTTCCTTCATGATTTGTCTGATGCAATCCGGAAAGAGGGAGAACGGCGGACAGTGAATCTCTCGTCGCTGAATCTGGTGGTGTGAATGTGTGTGTGTGTGTGTGAGAGAGAGAGAGACAGAGGGAGGTGGATAAATTACTTCCTTTCGCTATCCTTTGGAGCGTTAAAGACAAAGAGACTAGTGGAGAATGTGCAGTGTTCTTCCTACTGACTAAAGCCGTCAATCACAAGCACACAAAGGGAGCAAAGGGGTTGGGGTCCGTGAAATGATAGTATTGGGGGAGCAGCACGCTCTAGGCGGCGCATAAGTAGATTCGAGAAACATTTCGAGAAGATTTTATCGCTGAACGACAGAAGAGAGAAAAGATCTCTAGATGGGAAAGGAGCGTAACATCACGGTGGGGAAAGAAGAAGATTGGAAGGAAAGAAAGGAGAGAATCGATCATGAATAGACGTGCAAAGGTAAGATCAAAGAAGAAGGGAGAGGATAGTTGTCAGGAAAGTCTTAGCGAGGCCAAGGACGGGACACTGCTCGACCTACTCACCTATTCCGCGATTGGGCGAACAAATACTATCTCGAGAAAATCAGGCAATGACGCATGAAGCGCTCGTTGTAGGTTTGGGGTTCCTCTCGAAGATGACGCAAGAAGCGCTTGTTGTGGGCTTGGGGTTCCTTTCAAATGAAATTGGGACATCTTGAACAGGGACAGCGACGCTGGTAGTGTTAGAGTTGGTGATAGGACTCATTGTAAAGATCAGGAGAATTGGGATTGCAAAAGCAGAAGGATAGAGAAGATGCGATGAGCTGAGAGGGAGTGAGAGAATGGATGCGGGAATGGAAGCATGAGTGTCGAGGAGGGGCTACTCTATATACTTTCGCTGCTCACTGGACCGGAGAGTGACGAAGACACTCGCTTCAAAGATGACGAAGAGCAATACGAACGTTATGACGGTGCGGTCCATCTTCTTTCTGCGTTAGAACAATAGCAAATAAAATCCTTGCAAGTCACGGAACAATGGGCGCTTGATCTAGCTATTTGTGGCTGATAGTTTTAATGAGGGAAATCTGCCCATATATCTTATTGTTAGTATCACTACATTTGTGGCACCTGAATAGTCAATATTGTGACCTTCGTCAATGCCCGGTCATGTCTAATGTTTCATTCTCATTCAGTGGTTTCTATTGTTGTTGTTCTTCTCCTTCCCATGGATTGCCCTCGTTCTACTGTGTGTCATTGTTCCCATTGTATTTTTGCTTATACAGTAGTGCATGTCTTCATTGTTCTCGTTGTTCTCATTGTTCTCATTGTTCTCATTGTTCTCATTTGTTCTCATTTGTTCTCATTGTCCTCATTGTCCTCATTGTCCTCGTTGTTCTTACTATTCTTATTGTTCTCATTGTTCTCATTGTTCTCATTGCAGGCTAAAAATCTACTTTATATCTTTGATATTAAAACTTGTATTACCATATAACTCTATCGTACTTTCTTTTGGAGAATATTTGTCTCAATATAAGTTGCGTCTCGCACGGCCTTTCAATACGTTCGTCGCTAGCGCTTGAATTTCGCGCAAGATGCGTCAAGAGATGGCCCTCGTCATATATAGGTCAGGCCGAATCCTTGCTTGCCAGATGTTCAGACCTCACTTCTTTCTCCTACTAGATTCCGCAAGATGGCATTCGCTTCTAACACAGCATTTATAGTCGTGGCGTATACTGCTGTGGTATGTCTCCTGCTTCCCCTCCCGATGCAACTAAAAGCTCGCAACACAGGTGAGTTTGGAGGAGTGGTCTTGCGGAGCACTGTCTAACAATGATCTCCTTATCTTGCCTTCGACTTCCCACAGGGACATTGTTTGTAAGTACAGTTTGGTCTAAGTCGAAGCTGTGAATAACACGATTTCTTTCAGATCATTTTCTGGGGCTCACTCGGCCTCTTCACGGCGGCTACGAATGCAGCAATATTCAGCAATACATCGGCAAATATAGTGCCGCATTGGTGTGATTTTGCCGGTATTGTTGGCTACTGCTACCCTGTAGGGTTTAGTGGTGGTGCTTTATGCCTTCTTCGTCGTCTAGAGTCTATCGCATGTGAGTAAATCTAATATGAATCTTGCAATGTTTATTTAGTGATTTCAATTCTCCGAACAGCGACTCGACAAGTTTCGCAAAGTCAACAAGACAAAAGAAGAACCTACCTTATAGATCTTTTTCTTGGCTTGGGTCTTCCGATCCTCATCATTCCAATGCACTTCGTTGTACAGGGGCATCGCGCAGGTAAGACAGATCGGTGTCACTAAAAAGGTAATCTGTCCATTAATTCTCTCAAACTCTTTTCAGATATTGTTGAAGGCTTTGGGTGTTCTGCGCCACTATACGTCAGTATAGCTTCAATCTTCTTAGTTCAACTTTGGCAACTGACGCTAAGTTTAGTATCCTGCGTATATGCTGGTGAGTCAGTCGAGAGTGACTCCTTCTGCGCGACAGCAGAATTTGATGCAATTCCTCGTCAGTCCTAACCTTAAGGTGGTTCTTGATGAGGCGTAAACAATTCTCGGCTGTTCTTGCATCAAGCAATAGCGGCTACACGACCAACAAGTATCTTCGTCTCATGATGATGGTATCCGTCGAGATTCTGCTCTGGACACCTTTGTCTCTGTACCTCTTCATTGACTTTCTCTGCTTTCAAACGGGAATACAGCCATACGTTAGCTGGGATTATGTGAGCTCACTCCAGAATGCTACACGTAGTCTGTCGTTGTGCTGACAAATTACTTCTACGGACGGACCGCATAGGTTCACGCAGGCTTCAACACCATCTACAGCTATGACAGAGATATGCTGCCACCAAAAAGAATAGTCATCATTGAGATCGGACGGTGGATCGGCGTCATTGGAGCTCTTGTCTTCTTCGCTTTCGTGTCTCTCACCCCGGAATCAGTCAAAGAATACAAGATTTGGGTCAGGTTTGCGCTCGGTCTGTTCACTGTGTCTTACTGGCGAAAGAAAAGCTCGAATGCTGGAAATCCCACGAAGTAAGTGCTGCCTCAATGCTGACGGCGCCCAATTGAGAATCTGACCCCGTATATTTGGGCAGCAACAACAGATCAGACTTCACCTTCAATAGCTCGTGTCATAATTCCGAAGAAGGCGAGAAGGCTTGGTCGACGGAGATGAGCACGAGGAATAGAGCGTACATGGATCACAAAGGTATCGAAGAGCCTTGCACACCAACTTCTTCTTACATCGGCAGCATGCCATACGAAGAAGGCGTTCATATGAAGGTCGAGAGACATGTTGTATAGTGTACCTACTTCCTTCCTCACACTACTTACAATATGAGCCACATTGTTTGCAGATTACTTCTTTCGCTTCTGTCTAGCATCAATGTCACCACTTTATATTCATTACGCATTGCGATACAAAGAGAATAGCGCCTAGTGCATGTACCCAGCTAGCTCCGCTTTAGTCTATCTTGTGATTCGAAAAGTGGACAAGATCGATGATGCTACTTCGCTAGTCTCCGCTCCTTCCAAAGAACTACGAAATTTTATCAGCGGCTCGAAACCATTTGCGAGACACTGCAAAACAGACTCGCTGCGGTCTCTTCAGTTCATCTTCTGGATCTTCCTTGCCAATCTCGTTATTTCCGTGAATGCGATGATCTGGTGGGACAACGTCAACAATCCTGCGCCTGTTTGGTGGTGAGTGGGTAGTCACAGATGATCATCGATATTTTTCTCTCATACGTCGGAGCTTCCCTTCTTCTACTCTTCTGTCCAGTGACATTAGTGAGTATTGGAGAAGCCCTTTTGAAAGGCGGCGATGCGAGAACTCAGCATGAAAACCTTGCCCATCCCCCTTTGCGGCAAATTTGCAGCGGTCAAGTTAAGCTCCATGTGGGCAATGGGAGCACCGTGTTCAAAGTGAGGCATACTGAGAGGCACAAAGAGGCAGAGGAAGGGAAAAGGATGATCCAGAGAGCCATTTTAAACGTGAGAGTCTTCCTGTTTTCAGCCTGCTCATCGCTCGTCGCTTGGAGTCGATTGCCAGCACGAGGAACATTTCCAACCACCACGATGCACGCAAGACGTTAACGTTCGACCTTATTGTTGGTCTCTTGGTTCCCGTTGTGGTGAGTCGGATTCTCATACTTTCGACGCTTCTCACCATCGCTGCTGATCAGACTGCTGGCGGTGTGTCCTCTTCCTTCGGACTGCTTAGTACGCCGTCCTCTCGGTCGTTTATCAAGGACATCGATTCAGTGAGTGCTTCCTTGCGGTCTGTCCGGCCATGAAGCTGACTCCTGATCCCTCCTCTAATCTCCCCGACCCTCTGCGCTCCCCCCCTTCTCGCTCGAACAGACATCAGTGAGCTTCTACTGCTCTCGAGCACCTGCCAAGAGGGGCGTGCGAGCCGTCTCCCGCCTGCTGCTGACGCGCACCTCTCCTTCCCCTCCTCCTCAACAGGTGGCGGCATGGGATGTCAGTCTGCTTCCTATGTCAGCGTGCCATACATCGTGCTCGGAATATTACCGCCGCTCTTGGCGCAGGCAGGCACGCTGGTCTTTTCTCGTGAAAATGCCATTCCTGCGTACTGATCATGTTGTCAGCGACTGACATCTCGGCGATCCGCAGTGCTCTCCTTCAGGCACTTTCTTGTCCGGTGAGAGGGAGTCGGTCTTCCTGGAGCCCTTGTCATTGCCGACGCTAAATCTTGATCGTCACTACTCCTGCAGTCAGAAACAGTTCAACGCTGTGCTCAGCTCTTCTGGCAGCAACCTCAACCGAGCAAGGTATCTACGGTGAGTGCCATATGGGGAATGAAAATTGGGCCGAAGAAGCTCCATCTGTCTTACTCGCTTTGTTACCCCCCCCCCCGTTCTCTACTTCTCCCTGCAGCATGATGCTCTTGTGCCTGTGTGAAGTGGTCTACGCCCTTCCAATCGTTCTCGTGGTGTACATCAAGGAACTCGAATCGTACTGAGGCGATCTCTTGCCGTACACGTCTTGGGCAGACGTCCATGCTGGCTTCTCCGAGGTTCTCCTCATTCCAAGCAGTTTCTACAATGAATCGTCCGAAGGCAGATCGATCTTTGTGTACTTGGAGCTGAGTCGTTGGGTATCACCGATCAGCGCTTTCATCTTATTCGGGTGAGCGAAGAGAGCGGTGGAGAATCTCCTTCGCACGGGACTCGTTCCCCTTTAATCGACGGGACGACGTAATAACTGACACACTTCGCTTCGTTGCTCCAGCTTCTTTGGATTCAGCGCAGACGCAGTAAAGGAATACAAGAGGTGGTATGCAAGCGTTACAGGTCTGCTCTGCTTGAGGAGGAGGAAAAAGTCGAACATAGCTGTGGTGAGTCGAGCGTGTCCCGCTCCTCGCCGCCTCTTTCTGGATATGGTTGCTGAATCCCTTTGCTCTCGACACCCGCCCACCGCGTCTCGTCAGCCTGAGAGCGTCCACTCGTACAACAAAGATGCCTCTCAAGTCGACGGCCAGGAGTATTCTAGCATGGAGCTGCACAAATTAGGGGAAGAGACCTCGTGTGCATCCTGTTAGAAGGCAACTGTGCGATTATTCGCACAGCCAGACGCGTGCGATTATTCGCACACACACTAAAATACGCGGCTACCTGTACCTCTACTTTTTCACTTCACTCAATGATCATTGCACGTAGCCTCCAATACATCCATGGCAGACGACTTGCCTTACGAAGGGGGTGTGAAGGTGCATGTGGAGAAGTATGTAGTGTAGGATCGGAGAGTTTTGTAGCCTTATTCCACCAACTGTCTCGAATCGGTCCCTCCCTCCCCTCCTGCGCCCCTCTCTGCCTGCAGGAAATATAATGATACACTAAATTAAACATCTTCCGCCACTAAAAGTCGTGAGTCCATCAGTCGGCTGCCGCTAGCGAAAGTAGATTTGATCCTCAGTTATGAAGGTGGAACGTCCCGGTCGGTCTGTGCACCTGTACAGGTCCAACAATCTGGTTTCTGTTTGCTTATCACGAGATGGGCGAGGTCTCAAAGTGCCATGGAAGGAAGACTAGTCAAGTACCTCTTCAAGAGCTATGCGTCGATGTGTGCACCGTTTTTAGCACGACATAGGAAGTGACGCTAGCCCCGTAGCAACATCGAGCTTATTTGACGTTTCTCTTCTCTAAGAGAGGCTAAAGCGGAGCTAGCTGGGTACACGACTCACGCATGAGGCGCTATTCTCTTTGTCTCACTACGCACTCTGTAAGACATGAAGCCAATTCCGCTTAGTTCGCACACTGAAATGATAAGCGCTCTTCTTACATTCTTCTAAGTGTCTCGATTGCCGCCGTTGTATAGACGCAAGATGATTGTGGATTTTAAGGTCATTTTTTTTATTTCAGGCTCAAAAGGACAGGGTGAGGTAGAAGAGGGTTCGAGAAGATTACCGAACAGTAGAAAAGAGTCAGAGATGATTCTTGGCAAATTAAATTGTACAAGTCGACCAAGCGTGGTCGGTGACTGTTCTTTACCAAAACGGTAGAGACTCTGAGTAAGAAGCTGAAGTAGGCAAGTAAGACAGGGTAATGGAGGATGATGACCAAGCTGTATACTTACTTTTCTTGTTGTTCTATACCTTATGTTCATATTCTCTGCTTTTCTTGCATTTGTCAATAGTTTCGCCGTCTCCCTCTTCATCTTTTATACTCTCCCCTGGTTTCCTCTTGGCATCAGCTTTGTTGAAAATTGCCAGCAACAGTCGCAATTACTCCGAAAGAGAAGGAAGATCATTCTGTAAGGTTTGAAAAGAAGCATAAGTACGAGATAAAGTCTTTGCTTGTTTGTCAGTAATCAAAAAATACGCCCTTTCAACAAACGATTCAAATTCTCTGGGGCTTGCATACAACAATTCGATTCTTTCGATCCATCGCTTCGCTAATGTAGCCGCACACTGCTAAGAGAGTACATCTTTGAAGTCTTTCACTCGACTGAAGGCACTACGCTAGCCGTCGCACACAATGAGAAAAGAATCCCATCACCAAAGTGATCAACACCGCCTCTTACCTCTGCTGCATTGTTTCATGGTCGAACGCAGCTAATCACCGACCATCAAGACCTCACCTCAATTACAGAGATATGTAAAGACGTCATGATCACAGGTGGACAAGAGTCGAAATTATGTGATCTGTGTAGAAGAGGTGTGGGCTCGTCGAGTATGCTATACAAACTTTCCGGTTTCTGATATGTCTAGATTCTTATTGTGATTCTTACTCAAGGGACTCAAAAAGGAGTCGATGAGAATTCTGCACTCCGCATCAAATAAAAAGAAATGTACAGTTGGAGTGCTACTACTTACTGGTTATACATTGTGTCTGATAGAAAGGCTGTCTTCGTTTTACTGTGCAACGATTTCGGAGATTGTATGCTGCTCGACGAGAGAATCCGCGCTCCCTTTGTTCTAAAATCCGCCACGCACCACGCGATTCTTTAGGATCCCGTATTTTCAGCCCTTTGTTTTAGAGTGCGTGTGCCTTTTCGACGTCTTCAGAAGGAATAGAGAGAAATACTGGACCTAGCCTGAATGTGTACAGGGAGCTTCCCTTTCGCCAGTAAGACACAGTGAAAAGACCGAGCGCAAATTTGACCCAAATTTTGCATTCTTTGACTGACTTTGGGGTGAGAGCCACGAAAGCGTAGAAGACAAGAGCTCCAATCGCTATGAGTCGCAGTAGATCTTAGATGCAATAATTTAGGTCTGCTAAATACATAGACAGCGTTTCCCAATAGTGCGATTCCGTCCTCTCATCCTTAAAACTAAGAAAGGCGCGATTTGTGCGGCTGCAGCTAGCGAATTGCAAAAGGTATAGGTCTCGATCCATCCTCGTTATGACCGTAGCTTTGCGCAAAATATAGTGTGCCAATGGTACCTAAAGCGAGTAAACGGAAGGGAGAACTGCAAAACAGCCGGAAAAACAACGCTGAAGAGATCTTCATTGGCAGAGCTGCAAGAAAATTGTACGAAAGTGAAGGGAAGAATATGAATTGATGTTCTCAAATCGATGTAGTACTACGGAATAGTAGCTAGGGCTCGTTCATGCGGCAGTATGGAAAGTAGCGAAACGGCCAATAACATTTAAAGAGAACTGTTTTGTTTGTTTGCACGTCTGAGAGTGCAGTGTACACCTAAGCTCTAGAATGACTAGACTGAGCATGAGCATCCCCTCCGAAGCCCTCTACGTATGACGATCTCTGAGATGCGTCACTACTATAGCAGTAATTGCCACTAAGCTTTACGGAGATGTGCATCTTTCGAGTCAGCGCCCATGATGCTCTCTAGCCCTGGCACATTGCAACAAATCAAGACCTTTCCGCTAATGTTTCTCTCGAAATTGTTTCAGCGCCAGATGCGAGGGCACAAAAGTGATTCACGAGAATAAGGGGCAACGGAAATGGTATAAAGTGGACTGATCTTCGCTTTATGGTACAGGGTGTGGGCCTTTTATTGAAGCCTCAACAAGTCCTTGCCATGACCCTCATTCAGCCCTTCAACCAGCGCAAAGATGCCTCCCAAGCGATCAGCTCGCACTCTATCCCGTCCAAAGCGTGATCTTGCCCATCAAATGCCAGCATTCGAACTGTCTTTCCTCTGGCTACTAGTCGATGATACAACATCTTGCTCTGTGATGGCGGAACTCTCTTGTCGTCCAGGCCAAGTAATATCAGAAGAGGCGTTTCGATGGCTTCGATTTGATGGACAGGCGACTTCCTTTGTAGAATTTCATAGTCTATCGTCGAGGGACAGCTGTGAGGAGAAAGGGTAGTTGACGAGAAGAAGTCAAGACCGAATTCAGAGTAGCACCTGCAGAGAAGGTTGTGTCAGTCGTGCGTCAATCGGGAGTCTGGAGCTGCTCTTCCTCCTCCCTCGCCACTCACCAGTCTGGTATGTCAGTAGTGCCTTCCATGATGCCAGCTGCCACGACTGGATTTCGGACGACGGCTCGTTGGAACATGGTGGGGAACATGCCGATCAGATGCACGGCAAGGAAGCCCCCATGTGAGCCACCTTGCACGTAGAATTTGTCTCTGTTGGCCAGACCGGTGGAAACAAAGTGATCGACGCACTTCACACAGTCGTCCACATCGAGCTGACCACATTTGCCAACCAGAGAGTGGGCGAATCGCTGGCCTCTGCCGAGTGAGCCATGATAATTAGGCATGATCAGCGTATCTGAGTTTATAATCACCATCAGTCAGCACCAATCCAATCACATGCGCTCCCGCCCTATTCATCACCGATCCACCCTCGTGACTCACACCCCTGCAAAGACAATGCCGCATTAGATGGACTCCAGTCTGTTGTAAAGGTCGAGTGAGGACCTCCGTGCGGGAACTGGATGGAGATGCACACGAGAGTAAGACGAAGAAAGGAAAGGTGACTGTCTGAACTCACCAAGATGCAAGGACCATCTGTAGACGAGCCGCGACTACGCAGAACCACCGTCTGTATGGCCAAATCGCCTTCTTCCATCGATTGGGTTGCTTCGATCTCCTCCACACCAGAATGACACGCATCCAAGGCGAATATGTCTGTCATCGATTGGGTGACAGTGAGTGAAAGGTAGAGAGGTTTTGCAGGAAAGTCAGGAGTAGCAGCCAGTACGGGAACTTTCCGTGCGGTGGATCTCACCTGCTTCATCCTGCCACTCTGCCGCCAGTTTCTTAGCAATGATCCAATTCACTTTCCTGCCATCGGACTGCAGCACTCCCACTAGAATCTGCTGAGGTTGTGTCGGAGACGACCGCGATGCTATGATGGTGTCTTCTCCATCGGTGCAAAGTAAAGTATAGCTCCAGACTTGTTCTTCTTCTTTCTCGCTCTGATAGATAGACAGTGTGCTGCCCAACGGCGTCAAGTCGATCGGGGTAGAGTTTGATTGGAAGAGATGGAGAACAATCGTCTTGCGACTTCCCCAAATCGTATCAGTCGCCATGCCTCCCACTTTCTGCAAGAGGCAACTCCCGCGCAACTGATCAACAAACAATCCTGGCCATCCGGAAGACTTGCTGGGCGTGCTCTGGATCGGGATCTCTTCACGGGTCTTTCCACTCTCATCAGAAGAAATGATAGCATCGCAGTCCCTGTGCGCTCCACCTTCCTCACTTTGAAGCCAAAAGCAAGTGTCTCGCTCTGCCTTTGACCTGGGTGAACGAGCGCTGAAACCAGTCGCTGACAAACGAGACCAAGTCTGCGGTGTCCATACGCTGAATTGGGCGGCATCCTTGTCACCCTCATCCCCTCGCACCGACTCTTCCACCATGATTCTGTATATTGCAGCTGGCCTATTCGAGCAGTAGATGATGCCTAATCTTCTTCCGTCCTGGAGAGTTGGGTAGGCGGTCAGGAAGATAGCCTTTCCACTAGACGAAAAGACCGCTTGACCAAGCAAAGCGCTTGAAAGCTCTCGATCATCGCCACCGCTTGGAACAGCTAGGCACTGCAATTTTGCCCCCTCTCCAGTTTGGAGATGGAGCTTCAGAAGAAACACAGTAGGCCGAATCTGGCCTCCAAACTTTTCACCCAAAGGTGCCTGGTATTCCCAATCTTGTAGTCCACTTCCCTCTTTTCGCGAGATTATGTCGACCTCTCGGGAAGGTTTATTGGCCTCTGCAGAATACAGGACCATGTCTTGATGAATGGACAATGATGCGAATGTATCTGATGTTCGAGCATGTCTGGTCAGCTGACCGATATATATGCTAAACTGAGCAACGAAAGCTGGAAGGCTGCCTACCGGTTGTATTGAATGCACCGTGATGCTTCGTGACGTCGACGCTGACAAGACATCTCTCTCCCTTCCAGAGCTCTACCGTTCTCTTCCTCTCCTTGTCCCCCGTGCTACTGCTTTCTCTCAGGATGACATTCCTACCTGTCGAGACATGAGGTAGCGACGAAAAGGTTGCCTTGATAGTGTTGTCGGAAGTGCTTACTGCAGGACTGCTAGTATGCGACACTACCTCGCCACCTGCCACCCTCAAACTGCAGTGCTGGGTAGTCCTCGATGAAGTAGCGTAAGATCGGGCCGAAAGTGTAAGGCGAACATCGACTGAAGAGGCCGTGTGAAGGAAAGAAATCGTGTTAGCATTCGCTTGCCGACAGGCGTGTCTGCACCACACTTCAAATCACCGGCTCCAATCTTGTCTTGACATGGCAGCGCTTCTGCTGAAGAGACACTCGGTATCTCGGCTAGCCTCTTGAATGTCTCTACAGCTGCAATGATGTTGGCAGAGCCTTCCTGAGACGTCGTCATGGCGCTCGTCTGCCGAGTGTGTCGAATTAGAGTTACAGTGATAAAGTGGGGGGGAGGGTGTTTCTGGTAGGCTGTCTTCCAGCCGCGACGCGTCCTCTGGGGTGTTGGTTTCGACTTTTCCAAAATCATTAGCTTTTGTAGATTGGAGGGAAAGCGCCTACATCTTCCTGACACCCTCGTCCTTTCCCCAGATGACCAGAAGATACAGAGCTCTTCTTCGCCATGAGAGCTGAGGAGGACAAGAGCCTAACACCCGGCCAATCTGGGGTGGACCAAAGCGTTCCCAGCTCGCATAGTCCTACGCTGTCTCCAGTCTTGGTCTCTACTTCTCGTATCAGCCTCGAGGTTGGCGACGCTCCTACTGGCGAGGTCGATATTGCACCCAAGCAATGCGTGATAGATACACACCTCGGACATCGCCCAGACATCATGGACAGCAGGCAAGAGTGTCATGATCCTCCTTCAGTACTTGAAAGGGACACATTAAGACAGATGAGAGATGTCTCTTCTGAAAGGAAGAGCCCTACGATTGAGGTTGATTGTGCCAAGCAGGTTCTATCTCTTCCCACCAGACAATCGGTGATGAGAAGACTTCCAACCCGGTCGAAGTCCTTGGTCCCTCCGCAAAGGAGCGACGTACCTCCGCACTTGCGTAAAAGACAAGCCAGTGAACCTATGCCCTTAGATGCTTCGAGTCTTCGGACTTACAGGGAGTCACATCGAGCGCTAGAGATGATGCCAAGAAGCATACAGGCGAACCAACTTGCGGGAGGACATACGATAGCATCTACCTCTCGTCTGACTCTATCACCTGCTACTGGTTGCGCCACAGAAAAGGCGATTCCCGAACAAAGACCAGCTTTACTACACACACCACCACGTCGACAGCTGCGGAGCAGGAAGCCGGCTCAATTGGCACCATACACGACTGAGATGATGCAGTACAAGAGAGAACTCCGGCTGAACGACTGGCAGGATGCCGTGGTTGTCGATAGAGAGCTCAACAAAGCGCCGAGTGAGAAGGTGAAGGAAAGAAGCGACCCTGATACGGGGCCAGACTCACTTGTGGAGCGGGAGAGAGAGAATCGACGCAGACAACATGACGTGGTCGGCATGAGAAGAAAAAAAAGATCTTCGAGTAAAGGGATGGAGAAGGGTAGAGGTAGCTATCGAGAGAGACCTGATGAAGGAAAGAAAGTGGCACATCGTTTGGAGGAAAGCACATTAAGCTCGGGCGACGACGAGGGAAGGCGTCGTACAGCTTCAGCGACGAGTGAGACTGACGACTTTGAAATGCTCTGCTCTGCATCACCATCGCGAGAGTTGTTACCTTCACAAACAATTACAAGACTGGCCAGAGGTAAGAGAAAGCGCAACATTCTCCTCTCTGATTCCGAGTCTAGATCTTCCAGTGTAGAAGTGTTTGAACGTTCAGTCACAGGAGAGGACACTGGAGACTCCAACGGAGCTACGACAGTCAGTGAAGATGATGATATCGGTAAAGGTCAGACTAGGAGAGGCAACATCGAGCGACACAGTACGGAGGAGAAGAGATACTACAGGCAACAGCTTAGGTTGCTCAAACGCACCATGCCAAAGGGGGCAGCCAAGCGATACATTGACGATCTAATTGCCATGCACAGAGAGCAGGAGGAGGAGGTGGGAGTAGTGGGAGGAGAAGGGGAGGAAAACGATGCAATGCCGGATGAAAGCGATGATTGGCAGCGATCAGAGGATTCTCTTCGACCGGGTGAATCAAGAAAGAGAATTCTGCAGCATCCAGAGAGAGGAGATTTCAGACTGTTGGTGGATGCTGATGAAGAAAGCGACGATTCCAACTTGCAGACACCAATATACATTTCATCTTCCTCGTCATCATCAAGCTCTTCTTCCTCAGGAAGCGACACCGACGCCAGAGATGACAGACCCTTATACAATCAACGCTTCATGCACACCTTGAAGAGACCGAGACGAGATGGTATCGACAGACTTTTGACGAGCGCTAGAAGGAGCAAGACAAAGAGAGAAAGGAAGGGTAAGAGGAATAAGCCCGACGGGAATCGACAAGAGACTTCATTCCTGCCACTGCGTGTTGATTCAAAGGAAGTCGCGGGACACTCAAATAGAAGAAAAGCAAAGAAGAGAGATAAGCTCACTGCTGCTCGGCGAGAGCCATCTGCACATGCAGGAAAGCGATTGTCCCTGCAGAACCCGTCCGTTGTGCAAAGACACACTAGACCACGATATTGTCTGCTCTATGACGAAGCTCTCTTTGACAGCCCATCTTTACCGTCTGCTGAAGAAAAGGAAGCAGGAGACGCAATTTTTATGTCAGCACTTACCCCCATCAAGAATGCATCACCTTGGCAAGTGACAGTCAGGGGCAAGAGCAATGAAGAACATCGTAAAGGACTGGTTCGAGTGTCACCCTTTCAGATGGCCCACTCGTCCTACGAACTACTTCCCCACCAGAAAGTGGCAGATGAACTTCGGCCCGGTCAAGGGATGATCGCTAGACCGGGGGAACGAGTCTCGCCTGCTCCGAAATTGACGCCAAGATCACCGAAAATTCCCGTCGCTCAGAGGCGATTGGATGCGCCGTTGAAGACTGCTGTCGGGGTAAGTCCGACACAGCTTTCCCGACAGAAGGCAAGCATGAATGTCTGGCAAGAAGTGAGTGATTTGCGAATCGACTTTGGCTTGAGACCGCCTCGGAACGGGACCTGCTTCAAGGCATCCACTTTTATCGGAAGAGGACGTCTATTTGAGCTTCTTCAGCTCGTCGAGGAGGATGTCGTGGTGATGCTTCCCAGACCCGTCAATGTCTTTGGCGTTGCACTTTGCTCTGACACCTTTCACCTGGAGGAACTGCAGCAATGCTTGGATTCAGCAAAGGAGCAGCTTCAAGCGTCACTCCAGTCGGTGAGCCCATTTGAGGAGGAGCAAGAGGCGAAGATCAAAAGATCCCTGTCCGATCTATTCCGTTTTGTAGCATTACGGGTCACAGCAGCAAAGCATGACGGTCTGGCATGGGTAAAGAGAGTGGTGGGATGCTGTGAGAAGTACCTCGATGAATTCGTTGCCGCTCTCAAGGAAGGAAGAGAGAAGAGAAAGGATACAAGTACTTCTCTGTTCATCCTGTCGCTACGGTGGTACAAGGTCGAGCTCGGATGGAGGCAGCGTGCGGCACGGATGGCCCGTTGGAGTTCAGCTTCAGATGAGCTGGACTTGGATTCCACAGCGCCTTTTCTTCAGTCTTGTCAAGAAATGATGTTGGAGCTCCTCGTCTATGGGATGAACCGGACGATGCACAGCATGAAAGTGGCAGGTGTTTTTCGAGAAGATCAAGAAGTACCATCACGCATGCAAGCTGGGGAGGAAGACTGGGAAGGGGAGGGGCTTGAAGATCAAAGTGCGCAACACTGGATAGGGCTCCTTCATCTCTTGAACCATGAAGCGAGTCGAGATCTATCCGGGAATATTGACACCTTTTGGTATGTCTTTCAGGGCGCAACGAAGCAGTATCAGGCTGCCCTTTCTCGTTCGAAAGAAGCGCTTCTAGTAGCCGAGAATGGGTGGTACTGTCTGATGGCTATCTGTTCGCTCGCCTACTTTTCCTCTTCCACGGGCCTCGCCACCTCTCGGAGCTGTTTGAAGGGCAATCATTGGCCCCTGGTCCTACAAGCGCTTTCTCAGCTACAATTACGAGTGGATGACCAGATAGAGTCTAGCATGTCGACAGCGGCTCTTCGTTTGCGAGACAAGTACGTCCGAATTATCCTTTTCCGTGTTCTGCAACTTCATACAAGGTGGAAGCTGAGCTATGTCGCAAGTGAGGCTACGTTGAGCAGATTGTTCGGACTCTTCGATAGTCACAAGCTCGAGGATTTACCTACAGAGGACTCACCCGACTTTCCTAGCTTCTTGCGATACTATGATGGTGCACGATTGACGGAAGAGGTTCAAAGCGACGACACTGCCTTTCACATCTTTCTCAAGATCCTGGCAAGAGCAGCGCTGGAGTTTAAAAGAGGTGAGCAAGGAGAGCGTGATGTGGCTCGACTATTCTCCCGCTTCAGCCCTCTTCGAACGATGCAATTCGGCAAGAATTCTCCACCCTCCACGCTGGAAAGAAGTGCTCTTTACAATCACTACAGTGTCGCTCTCTTGTATCTCTACTTTGTGCCTTCTTCTCAACAACAACGGCTTCTTCAAATTCAACAGTACCTCCCCTTCAGTAGCGCGGACGACAGGAGCCAGCTGGTGTGCATTCGAGCCGTGATGTATGCCATTACGATCTTACAACATCACCGGATGGATGTCAAGATGGCCGTGAACTGGTTCAAGGGTGCGTTTAAGATGCTTACTAGCCAAACAGAAGAATTATATCGGATCGGTCCAAGGCCGGGTGGAGTATTGCAATGGGAACGAGAGGTCAAGACTCAGACAACCCTATTGATTGCTGCGCTACGGTCTATGGAATACGTGATCCGTGCAAAGTGCTTTGACGTGGAAGGACAAAAAGGTCGTGATGAGTATCCCGATCTGATGTACCTGGATCCCGTCTGGACTAGTACCCTTCTCGAGTCACAGCTGATAGTGCAAAGTTCAGAATTAGCTTCTGAGGTCTGCCATCTTCTGCAAACCTTCCTAGCCCGACGAAATAAAGCGATGCCCGAGCGGGAGAAGAAGAGAAGGGAAGAGCAGCCTCCATCACATCACGAAGAAAGTCAAGATAGTTTCGCCGATCTCTTCGACGACGTGGATTTCGAAGAAGCGTTCCTCTTTGCGGAAGGAGGTGCAGGTGTCGAGGCTGATGGTGGCCACTTGCGCCCTGACACCGACAGCAGAGCAGAGACTTTCAGAAGTCACGACCGTGAATTCACACAGTACCTTCACAATTCTCTTTCACCGGCTCTGTTCCGATTACTGTCCAATCTATTTCACCCTTCCAGGAATACTAGAATCTCACTAGTAGTCAAGCAGCCTTCCTTGGTCGGCCTTGACCGTCGCGGTGACGGATACGTCTCCTTGCTCAAGTCGATGATCGATCAGACAACAAAGACGACGTTGATAGAGACAATCGTCGACACCTGGTCGATGTGTGCTTGGATCATGGTGGAAGAGAGCTCGATGAGAGAGTGGACCTGCTATTTCAACTATGGTGTAGAAGATCCAAAGCGACTTCAAGGAGAGTCGGCAAAGCGAGACGTCACACTGCGGTTCCTCGTCATGATTTCATCGCAATGCCTGCAGCAGTACGGAGAAGGCAGCAATTACGTACCGGATACTCTCTCACCGATGCGCTTGTATGAAGATCATCTGGCTGAATTCTGGACAACGTTCATGGCGTCTCTTGTTCAGACAGGCTTGAGCTGTCAAAATCTACTTTGCAACAATCTCCGTGAATTGGAGGCAAGAAGAGTCGTCAAGTCGACAGGCGAGAGGGAAGGAGGTCTGCTGCGGAACGTCGATTGGCAAGGAAAATCAACTTGGTCGTTGACGGATTTTGAGCAACACAGACTAAGACTGATCATCACTCTACTCGACAACATATCCTCCTTCTCCGGCAGCAATGCATCGCCTCCTCTATCAAAGTCATTTCTGGTCTCTTCGCTCACTAGTCTGTTGGTCGCTCTGCGGACGTCTGTCGCCCAAATGAAGGTCACTACTGGCCATGCGGCGGAAGAGTACCTTCGATTTTGTCAAGCAGTCGTCGTTGCATGTAGAGAACACCTCGACGAGAGGCTGCTCCGAGGAATCGGTATGGAGCTCGCAAAGACTGCAAGCACCGTCCAGACAGTCTGCAAGCTGTAAATCGCCACACTTTGCAGCCTCTTGGCATAGTTCAGCATTTATTCGCACGAATGTAAACTACTTGACCTGATCATATTGATGCTTCTGAAGGAAAGTTTCACTAATCAAAGATGAGATACTTTCTTCGCTCGCTGTTGATGTACGCGTACACCTCCCTGTCACTGGGAATGTTCTCTTGCCCGATCCACTCCACGAGAGAGAGGTGAAGGGATTTGGAAGCAGACGTAGATCGGAAGACTTCATCACTTGGCGTAGCAAGGCTTTCCGCGGCCCAAATCACCTTATACAGAGTGTAAGAGTTTGGCTTCACATCCAGTGCCTTCATCCAAGCCAAGACTAGCAGGTAATGATCCCGTGTAAGCTTCTCGTAATCGTGGACAAAGGGGAGGACTTGAAGGTATGCATCGAATGCTTCAGCGTCGATCACACTCTCATCCGGCGTCATCGTCGTCGTCTTCCTTTCCTCCTCGAATCTCCCTCTCCGCTCCTCTTCGGCCGTCGCTTGGTCCAACGTCGGGCTTCCTTTTTGGAGGTCAATGTGATTCAGTGTTCGAGCTGAAGCGGCATCATCGGCACCGTCCTTGTCGACACCGTCGTGTACCTTCTGATTGTAGAGTGGGCTTGTTATCTTGGCCAATGCAGGGAACTTGTCAAAAAGGTACGACCTAAAAATCCTTGCGGCTTGTAGTGCGGCTGGAACTCGGTCCCACGTCATTTGCTTTTCCAGATGCTGTAGATCCGTCTTGTCGTATCCCAGCTCCTTACTACTTCCTGCAAGATCGCACAGGAGATACCTATGATGGGCACATTTTGCGTTCTTTAGTAAGGAAGTGAGAATGGTGCTGTCGACTAGAACCTGGTACAGGCTTCCGGTGCAGATTGTATACACTCCATATGCACTCAAGGGCAGTTCCTTTAATAGGTAGGCGTGCATCAGCTCGCCGGGAGTATATTGATTCATTCGAACAGCGTTGACCCTTGCAGCAGTTTTTCTTCTACTATCCTGCGGCTGAAACCATTTGACCAGTTCTTCTATCGCTTCCTTGTTACGATCCAAGTGAATTAAAGCGACACACACTCTGTTCACAAGTCGAGACGTTGGGACGGAGTGGTCGTGCATGAAAGTGTCCCAGACGGTCAAGATTCCTTTGCAGGCTTTCTCCTTTTCGTCTTCCATTGTTTCGTCTTCCACAACGACATCCACGTCTACAGAGCTCATTCGCAGATGGAAGCCGTACATCAGAGCAAAAGCAATCACCTGCTGTTGACCAACGATTCCCCCAATCTCTCCTTTGTCGCTCAAGGACTGGTAGATCAGCGACGATTCGTAGTCCGAACCCCAGCAAGCAAACTTGAAGACTTCGTATGTTGCCAGTGCAGGGTCTCTACTGACTGCGACGATCATGACGTACCAGTCCCAAATGCTTGCTCTTGCATCTTCCTCTTCTGAACAATTCAGAATCCTATTGAAGTGCGTCCAAGCTTCGATTTCGTTGCCGTCCAGGATGCACGATTGCAAGAACCTAGCACTGCGACGCCAATTGATTATAAGACGTCCCCCATACATTTTCAAGTATGGTAGTAAAGCTTTTCTATCATAGCCGCTCACTATATTGACTTCATCCCATGGCAGCCTTTCATTGTCTTCACCCCAATGCAGGCTTCCTCCTTCTCCCTCCGAGAAGCGATTGTCAGCCTTTGACGCTGACCTGAAGTCATGTCTCTGGAGATGACCTTCACCAACGCGAGCTGTACTCTGCTCGTTCTCCACTGACGCCTTTTGTAATGGTGGCTTAGAAGTTGCTCGCCAGGTCGAGATCAGCTTGCGATTCGGTAAAACAAAGGTAGATGATGCCCGGACCAGCGATATCTGACGTCGCAGTGCGTGCATCTATCAATGCTCGCCATGAGAGTCTTTTAGTGCTGCATTGTGTCGACGAGGGACGTGAATGAGATGCAGAGAGGACGAGCAGAGATACAAGCAGTGGAGCAATGGGATCGACCTTGAGAAAGAAGACGGCAGGCAGACTAATTTAGAGGGGAGGGGAAGCGGACAGGAAGACGCGCGCTTGTGATGCGAGAAGCTTTTTCCAATCCGTGCGCCTTATTCTCGAGCTTTTTACATCCAGCAATTACTGATGGGGGAAATCCAGCCACCCTTTGCACCTCTCTATCGCACGATGGAGGAATCATGCGACAAGCTGTAGGTCGGGAAGATGCATCCATTGAATCCATACCATGGAGCTCCTCCTGACTTCCAGGCTTTGGCCAAGATGAGTGACAAGCTGAGTAGGGCGATCAAAGGGGCCAGACTGGAGGAAGGTGATTACCAGTCTACCAATTCATCACTCGCAACGACCTTGATCGACTTCCAGGATGCAGATTCCCTAAGAAGTCTTAGTGAAGCCATTCTCGAATTCGACTTTGGTCTGCATGTCAGGTTGCGAGATGACCGTCTTTGCCCACCTATCCCTAATCGTCTCAATTACGTTGCCTGGATTCAAGAACTAATGGACTCGTCTCAGCAAACAATCAATAGCATCTACATCGAAGCTGACAGGTCCGATCATCATCATGATCGCTCCCGAGAAGGGAAAGAAGCACAAGAAGAAGGCCGCTCTTTCAAGCACAGGCGGATGGAAGTTAGTCGTATGCGCATCTTAGACATCGGAACAGGAGCATCATGCATTTATCCTATCCTTGGGTGCGCTTTGCATGGTTGGGAGTTTGTTGCATCAGACATAGACGCTTCATCTCTCGAATGGGCAAGAGATGTCATTGAGAAGCCAGAGAACAATGGAACACTACAGGCAAATTCGAGGTTCATTCCCAAAGGGACGTCAATTCAGCTTAGTGGCCGTATCCATCTCGTCCGTCGAGACTCTAAAGACAATCTCCTGCTTTCCGAAGACGACCTCCTCCTGCTCAAATTGAGGACGTTGACGTGGTCGCGAAGTGGAGTGAATCTTTTGTATCATGCTGTCATGTGTAACCCTCCATTCTATACCAGCGAGCAAGAGATGAAAGAGAGCCTACACTTGAAGAGTCGCCGTCCCAATGCTGTTTGTCAGGGTAGCAGAGAGGAAATGATCTGCGAGGGAGGAGAAGTTGCCTTTATAGCAAGAATGATCAAAGAAAGTGTCCAGATTGGGAGCAGGGTCATGTACGTACCAGAATCACTCTTGATGGAGCTGCAGACGATTGCTAATCTCTACCTCCTCGTCTGTGGCTCTACCACTCCTGCCCTTTTTCAGATGGTTCACAAGCATGATCGGGAAGATGTCAAGTATCAATCCTCTTATACATCGACTGCAAGAAGAACAGATCGACAACTACCTCTTGACTGAATTTGTGCAAGGTAAAACAAAGCGATGGGGCATTGCTTGGAGTCTTACACACTTTCGAATAGCCACTCCGCCTCTGGTAGTCCTCTCTGCGTCACTTCAACAGTACAAGACAAAGTCGTCGACAATTCGTATCATCAATTTCACTCTTCCACTACATACTACCACAGGAGCATCGCTTGCTGACCTGCAAAGTAGACTGGATCAGCTGTCCATCCCGCATGTACGTCAGAGTGATGACACAATCACTGTGCGAGCTGGAAAGGACACTTGGAGCAGGAAAGCTAGGCGAGCTAGAGATGAGGCACCAAGGCAAGATAGCCAAAAGAGAGATTACGCCCTTTGCCTCTCTGTCAGCGTAAAGGAGAAGATGGAGAAGAATGATCCGCAGGAGGTTGTCTTAGAAGCAAGATGGCTGTACGGCCGTGATGTTCAGCTATTTGACGGCTTTGTCATGTCAGTCCTTCGTAGGTGGGTAGAGCAAAATAGTAGGCCATCACCTCTGGGTCGCTTCCATCAACCGTCATCGTCCTCTAAATACCCCTCTGTCACGCCCTGACCCTAATCGATAGCACTTCTTTGTATCTCATTGTATTACTATCCATCCTTCGTGCGAGGTAGCAGTCAAAGGTCTTTTCCTTCTCTTCTACACATCACCGTATAAAGCCGCTAGAGCTTGGAAGTTTCAACGAAAGAAACACCCTTGGAAACATTTCCGCTCAATTGCTCGACGGCTGTCTCGAGTAGTTTCTTCTCGTAGTCGGAGATCTCTCCAATCTTGAGAATCTTTTCCACTCCGTTCTTGCCTAGTAGGACGGGCACGCTAAAGTACTCTGCCTTTCCTGGGAGAGAAGCTTCGACTTCTTTTCCACCGGCATCTGCGCTCAAGTGCACGTACGTGTACTCTGGTTGCTGAGAAGTCTTTCCACTAGCAGCCTCGAGAACAGCAGTAGCAAAGCGAGCACCAGCGAAAGCCATAGACAGGGTCGCAGAACCGGCACCATCCTTTGCTTTGACGACTTCGTCACCACCAAATTGAATTCGCTTGACCAATGCTTCTTGAGTCGCTTGATCAAATGAGCTCTTGGGGCTTGTTTGACTGAGCAGGGGCACAATCGTTTCTCCAGAGTGGCCTCCAATGACGGGAATGCGGAATTCCAGAGACTGAAAGATGGAGGAGCAAAAAACGGAAGGGGGGGAGGAAGGTCAGCACTCCTTGAGAGTCTATCTACTAAGCCCCTTCTTTTTCATGACCCACCTCGGTAGGCTTGCCTGCAGCTTCCGAAACGAAGGTGGAAGATCGAACAACATCGAGAGTCGTCACACCGAATAGACTGGAAAGGCAACACGATCCGAAGAAGTGAGTGGATCGCACTACATCAGTGGAGGGAGGTGAAGGTCACAGACTCACCGTTTGGGGTCGAATACACCCTTCTTCTTGAGGACTTCGGCAACAATAGGAACAGTGGAGTTGACAGGGTTACTAATGACAAGAACAAACGCCTTGGGCGCATGAGCTGCGATCCCTACAGCAATATCTCGAACAATAGAAGCATTGATGTTGAACAAGTCATCGCGAGTCATGCCTGGCTTTCTTGGAACACCGGCGGGAATGACCACAATGTCGGCGTTCTTCAATGCCTTTTCCAGACCACCATCGGCGGGCAAGTACCCAGTCACAACCGAGGGGGTGTTGATGTGAGAAATGTCGGCAGCAACACCAGGAGCATTGACGACATCGTACAGAGCAAGCTCTTTGATAAGTGTGGATTGCTTGAGTAGCAACGATAGAGGTTGTCCTAGTGTGCGCAAATTCAACGTCAGAGTCATTATCCCCAGCATTACGTGAATGCGTCGCTCCGTTTCTTCCTACTCACCAATACCACCAGCGGCTCCGCTACGAGTGTCAAGAGGAGAGAAGTGTCAGTGCGTGATTGAGTGTACACCATCGCACAGCACTCACATAACTGTAGCTTTAGTCATTGTTGATGTGAATGATATGATAGTTGAAGGGGGGGTAAATGAGAATATGGGGAACGGAGGTGGAGAAATGTCGACTGGCCCGGGGTGGGTCTGCTGAAGGCTTTCTTGAAAGCAGGTGGTTCTATAGTCGCGTGGTGCATTTAATTCCGCCCTCGTCCGTGAGATGCAGCAGACGCACTCCGATCCGTCCGTCGCTTCGGAGAGGAGGTCGGGTCGCTCTGTCAGCATGCTCAGATTGTGCTCGAGTAAATTCACGGTGCTCGCAGGAAGAGTGGGGACTTGATTGGTCTTGAGAGTAGGCACGATGATTTCGAACGGCGCGATACGAGAGGACACGATCGCGTTGCTCGAGTGAGTCCTCCTTGTGAAAAATTAGTGTGCGCTTTATTGTCGTTCACGGACGAGTAGTTGGGCTGGTGAGCGCTGAGCAAATATGGGGTCGGCCTGACTGTGGCTCGCTGGGAAGTGCACTCCGCCCGCTTGTCGTTTATCGCATCGATAATACTGCCCTTCTCCCCTTTGTCCCTCTGCCCAACGAAGATGAGCGCTGTCAAAAGGTCGACACGACCAAGTCGAAAGTCAGTCTTCAAGAGAAGCAAAGGAGAGAAAAGAGAGAGCTCAGGTGAGGAAGCTTGGAGGCTTTAGAATATCTTTTTGACTGGATTGAGAATCTTAGTCTGCGTTTGTCGCCCTTTTCCCATTCATTGCCGACGAGCGCAGAGAGCGTTCATTTGTGTACGAAAGAGACCACGGCTGTTCCTACACCAACAGGCAAAGACGCTCCTCGATCGCGTAAGAATCTTGAAAGTGAAGACGGAGAAGCACCTGCTGAGAAAGGAAGGCACAGGACGTCGAGAGCAAGACTTCAGAGGGGAGAGTCTCCTCAACTCGAGCTAGAAAAGACTATGGCGAAAGAGAGCATTTCTACACGGCCACAAGCACGATGCGAAGCGGTCCTCGAGGTGATCATTGACGTGAAGAAGCCAAGATCAAAAGCGGAATCTCACAGTGCCACTGGTCGACTGTCTCGTTCTGTTCTAGAAGGGGATGGAGGAAAGGCCACAAAAAAGCGCAAAAAGAGCACGTCGCAGGTGCTATCGGCACCAGTACCGACTGTAGAAGAGTTCTACCAAGGTGACAAGGACGTGCCTGCTCCGTCTGCTCACAAGTCCCCACGCAAAGAGAGCAGAGTAAGCGTGCAGAAAGGGGAAGATGAGGAGGCGGAGCGGGACGAGAAGAAAGCGAAAGGTACACCTACTCGCAGGACAGTAGTGGTGTGGTCTCAAGAAGAAGTAGATACCATTGGCCGAGTCTACCTCGAATCGATGAGCACGCTGCAGCCTCTGTCTTTCAGGCAGAGGTTGGAGGAGGTTTGGCAAAAGGACGAAGGCGGAACGAGCAAGACAAACCTCGACATTTCCAATCACTTGAGAAAGTGGAAGAAAGCGTTCAGCTCTGTATCATCCTCGATGGCTTCTGGCTGAAGATAGAACTGCCAAGAGACAGCGTCTGCTTTCACAATGCTTTCTCTGTTGTTGGAATAAGTGTGTGGTCCCCTCCCTTTTATCTATTTATGTGAGGAGTGACTGGGAGTGACAACACTGCGCTTGTTTTTGGAAAATACATAATTTTGAAAAAGGAGAAAGAATGAAGAGAAGTATCATGAATGTCTTTGCTTTGCCCTCTTCTTCCTCGCCATTTCTACCCTTCTGTTCTTTTGTTCCTCTCTGGCAGTACTGGCAGTACGGAGGAGCAGTTGATCTCCTTTGTCGTCCTCCTGGGTGCTGATCGCTGGCTGTAGAGGGGTGTCGCTGCTGTCGTGAGAGGTGATGGAGACTGGTTGATCCAGCTCTTGATCTTTCATAATCCGTTGCAAAGCAGCTTCTCTGCCATCTTCTAGACTTCTCTTCTGCTGCAGAGCGGACGGAATGTGATCTCTTTTGACGTTCAGTCGCGCCTTTTCTTGACTCGCTTTTCCTGCGCTGACACTGTCCCAGAAGCTCAGTGGCTTTTCCTTTGACAGATCATCCTCCTTTGGCACAATCTTCTCCGGCAGCTTCAAAGCTTTTCGAACGCGAGGTAGCTGGAGTACAATCAATTGTATCAGTGAGAATGTATTGTTTGTTGCCCAAAAGCAGAAGACGGCAGCTGGGAAGTTCCAAAGTAGTGGAATACTCAGCACTGTAAACCCTCGAAGGACGTTTCGCATCATCTTTCCAGTCGGACCAGCCGATTGAGCAGCGCCACCCATCTCTGCTCCTGTTTCCAGAACAGCAAGGGTCATTGCGGCGGATGCGACCGGCAAGATGATCGTTGGATCTGCTACTGTTAAGTCGGTGAACCAAGCCAAACCACCCGTCTTCATGCTAGTAAGGTCGGCACCTGCAAGTCCCCGAAGGGCGAAAAAGAAGCTGATAAAGACAGGCATCTGAATAGCTGGGGCAATGAAGCTTTTCAAAGGGCTGCAGTTGTTGTCTTTCATCAGCTTTTGAACGTACACTGCCGACTCTTGTAGTAAGCGTTGGTCCCCTACACTTTTGGCATATTGAATATCCTTCATCTTGCGTTGCATCTGAGGATTAATGTTTCCCAGCCGAATCGCATTCGCTTGGCCTTTGAACACGACCGGAAGAATTGTGATGCGGACAGCAACTGTGACGAGAGCGATCGTGGCCCACCAAGGCAAGCCTGTCGCTTCCACCATCCAGTCCAGCAACTCCTGTGCATATCGTACATTCGGCCAGCTAGATAGCTGCCCAAGATCGGAGAGTGTTTGCACCTTTTCTGTGGCATCCGTCATATGGGTCTCAATGCGAGATACGGTGTCCGAAGCCTTTGCAGAGTCAGAGGCTATGACGTCCAAGCCACTCTTTGCACCATCAAATTGTTCCACCTCCCTCGCGATCGCATCAGGTGAGGGTTCCACTTGAACTGTTGGGACAGGCTCCTTCTTTGACCCGGACCAGAGGGAAATGCTTCTCGTCGATTGATTGATCCCCAAAGCTGAGGCGCCAAATATCGTCCGTACGTTCCTGCCGGGACGAACGCGAGAAGACTGACCAATGGTCGATAATGTTGGAAAGGTCGACGAATATCGACCGACGAAAGGTGTCACAGCGGATTGCTTTGTAGCCAGCTGTGGCATTCTCCTAGCTGATAAGCCAAACGCACACTGACGAGCGGCCATTGCCGACTTCTCTCCGAGAGCCTAGGGGATTTGGTAAGACAGGATGGTTCAATTTCAGGAAGAAAGCGAAAAAGGGTGCTCAGAACTCAATCCAAAAAGTTGGCACTGGCTACCGGTATACTTATGAAGGCACCACGTGAAGAACACCTCGTCGGACACACTCAATCCAGGTCAATCGCTCTCTACTTCTATCACTCTCAAGTTTGTGCACTCTAGAACACATCGAGCGAAGGAACTTTTATGTAGCAAGAAAGGTTCAGTTCTTTGCGTGACAGAAACATCACTCCGAACTACCATGAGTGGTGGTGGCGCTCGAACACAAGGGCTTTCTAGACAGGCGTCGATGGCCTCAACCTCCAGTGCTGCCAACCCAGCATCAGCCACACCCTCTCCTGCCTTTGCCGCATCTTCACCAGCGCAGCGATTACGACGACTGATCTGGGAAGCAACAATTCCTATCGTTGTGACAGTGGAATGTGGCGATTTGCCACAAATCTCACTCGATCGATCAATTGAGACATACTATGTGAAGGCGCCAAGGATATCCTACCTTCCACTTGTCTTACAAGAGGTGAAAAGCAATCTGTTGGCTTTGATGGTCGACGACGAGGTTCTCAGATCAATGAAAGAAGAGGAATTTTGGTTCTTGTATGAAGGTACTCCGTTGCGATGGTGAGTGGGGGCTCCCAGGTGGAAGTCTGTCGTTTCAGGCGCCTGTATCTCATCGTTGCATTTACAGGCATTGGCCGATAGGATTACTCTACGACTATCATACAGCCAACACTGGCCCCTCATCATATCGATCAAGTATGACGAGCGGGAGTAGCATGACGGGCGCTATGCAACGCCTTCCGACGACGACTGTGACGGACAGTACTGCGCCCGAACCAAGGCCGTTGCAAATTAATCAAGCCCAATCCCAACTTCCTTGGCAATTGACGTTGCGGATCGGTAATGCTCCTCTTGAAAAGATTCATTCATCACCGGGTCTGGATAATTGTAGAACATCGTACATGAGTATGTTAAAAGAAGCAGATTTTGTTCGGTGGGGGAGCACAAAGCGAGTCACCAATCTTCGAAAGACGGAACAAGATGCTCTTTGGGAAGGCGTCGTCACGCACAACTTTGAACTGTACTGGTCTGTAGCTTCTAAGATTATACCCTCGATGCCAACGTCGGAAGGAGGGGTAACGAATAGTCATCAACCGAGAACGCCTTCGACTGCGACAATAACCCACAACGGAGAGAAAGTGGGCGGGCGATCTTCATTGACGCACCAGCATAACGAAAGTCAAGCAAGTCTGCACAGCACTGCGCCGAGTGACTCAGGGGCGAGTGGTACAGAGAGCAATACACACATCAGATCAAGCAATAATCAATACAGAAGTTTGCCTATGCGGTTCTTCTTGTTACAAGGTATTCCAGTCGTACAAGAGCCTATATCACCTTACACAGAAGACGGGCGACCCATCACTTTACACTCTGTTCTCTCTGCCCTCTTTCCACTACTAGTCCCGCCCATGCCTACCTTTTCTACCTCACCTTCACAGATTCCGCCTCCACCCATGGCCTATGCCGTCATCCAAGGTATTCGAATCCCCTTTGAGGCAGAGATACCTTGGATAGGTTCGGCTCTCTCGAGTGCCGATGGATGGTGAGTTTGGAAGAAGGTCATGAACGTAGGAGTAGCTTGCTTGCTGACTCGGATTCATAAATTGTCAGGATATCCGTCTGTGTGCATCTCCTTTCCGATGGGGATAAGCTGTAGCGAGGATCGACACTCTCGCTGCTTTGCTTTCTTCCGCACAAACTATACACCGCTCCTCCCACCTTCACCTCCATTGTACTTCTTTCATGATACCAATAAGAACATTCTTTATCCTTTTCGACACGAGCAAAGGTTGAGGATAGTGAAGACGAGATGCGTGCTCGAAAAGAGGAAGAACAAATACAAAATCTTTATAGTACATGCAAACTTTCAACTCCAGCATTCTTCGAGCCATCTGCCTTGGAGTTCTAATTGAGTGATGAAACGCTCTGCTTCTTCCTCGGTCTTTCCGCCATGGGAACAAGCAATCTTAGCCACGCTATCTCGCACGGCTTGTGGCATCTTTCCAGCGCTGCCACAGATGTAGAGGTACCCACTACGATGGGCTAGTATGTCCCACACCTTTCCTTCTTCTTCAGCAATAAGGTGTTGTACGTAGATCTTGTCCTTTTGATCCCTGGAAGCAGCCAAGCGATAGTTGATATTATTGTTCCTAGCCATCTGCTCCCATTCATCTGCAAAGAGCCAGTCGCTTCCTCGATTACGACAACCAAAGAAGCATAGGTTATCTTGTGATTTCATGCCTTGCCCACAGAGTAGATGCAAGCGTTCTTGCAAGAAGCTACGAATGGGAGCAACGCCAGTACCAGGTCCGATGAAGATGGCGGGAAGGGAAGGATCAGAAGGCATACGCAGGCTGGCTTCGTTGATTTGTATCGCTACAAGATCACCTTTCTGCAAACGACTCAGCCATGATGAACATACACCCTTCCTCTTTTCCTTCAACCGAGTCTTGTATGAGACGATTGCAACAGCCAATTGGACTGACGTTGGGTAGCAGTGAGGCCCGCTTGCAATACTAAAATCTCTCTTCCGGATCGGTGGGAAGATGTCCAGCAGGTAGGTGAGAGGAATGTTGACCGAATCAAATTCCTCCAAAGTCTCCAAGATGGTCCTGCGAACTCGGATGGCATATTCGTACATCTCGTCCGAGCCATCGCCTGGCGTGCAGAACTCTTGCAGCTTCTCTCGCTGCATATGATCGGTGGGCGTAAAGGGTATCAGTTGTTCGAAAAAAGAAGGTCGAGGGACGCTATTGAAGTCGACATGCGTAGTCAAGAGCTTTCGCAAGGTGAGGTGATGAAGGTCTACAAAGGCGAGAGCTTGTGGAAGGCTTTGATCGGGCTCGATCGCCTCCAAGTGTAAGGGCGAGTCTGCAACGTCGGACCAGCTCATTCTATTCAGCAGTCTCTGCACATCCTCTGGCGAGTTCTCAGGCAGGAGCGAGACAACGTCACCCGCTTCGTAACTGTTGTCGGTGTGAAAGATTGACAGGTGCAATGATCAGGGGACGGTAGATCTTCAGTGCTTGCCGTTGGTACTTGTCTCACTCACACTAGGTCTTTCCCTGTTAAGAGGTCTTCAAATTCCAAAAGACGAACATCCTGCCAATGATCATCACGGGTCATACGCTCCGTATTTCTTAGACGGGACCATCTCCATCCTGATGGTAATTCTCTCTGAGACGACATGTGCCCGTTGGAGGGCTGCGTGATGCCGTTGGTAGATGTGCCTACCTTTATAGTGATGCTGGGAGGTAGCAGTTCATCATCTGATATGAACTGCTCAGCACTGCTGATAGACGGCAACACTTCCTCCAGCGTCGTCCAAAGCTTTTCCATCCAAGGTCGTAGGGTGCCCTCTATCCCTAGATAGTGCTGATCATCTGCTTCGCCACCATCCATCAACACCTCCGCGCCTAGCCCGAGTAGTCTCTTGTTTAGCTTTCGCGAAGGCCAACAGTACCTGGCATAGCTGCTATCACCTAATCCGAAAATGGTGTAGTTCAGGTCGCAAAGAATATCGGAAGGTAAATTTGAGCGAAGAAGGAACTTCCAAAAGCTGAGAGAGGAGGACGGGAAGTCACCATTTCCCGTCGTAGAGAGAACGAAGGTCACCAGAGGCTCATTGACCAGATTCGTCTAACGATATGAAGGAAGTGGTGTCAGTCACGCTTGAGTGTTTGTCACCAAGCTCTATCCGAAAGAGTCGTCCGCCCAACTCAATCTCGCTGCTCACGATGTCATATTCGTCCATCGACTGGACAGAAGTCGTTATTCTCCTTCGACGGGCCTGTCTTGCTATTCTTTCGGCCACATCTTGCGCATTGCCTGTCTCGCTGCCATACAATATAGTGAACTTCCTCTCAAGCGTCACATCATCTGACATGTTGTTGGAGGGGTACGAAGCAGGAAAGGCGTAGTGGCATTCGATTATAGAAGAACGTAGCCCGCTCACGTAAAATAATTAAAAGTTGGATCACCAAATAAAGGCGCCTCTCTCCGTGGACTAGAGTAATGAGTGGAGGAGGAAAGCTAGGCTTGTATACATATACTGAGAACCCACTACGAACTTGATGAGACACGACTGCTCATGCGGTACTAGGAACGATCTCGAGGTCGCTTTCGCTGTCACTGCCGGGCGCAGCAATCGACAATGTTGCATTGCGACTGAATTGACCTTCACTTTCCTGCAAATGTTCTGCAAGTGCACCACTCCTTATCAGGCCTTCCAGTTCTTCATCGCTGCTCTCACTTGCATAGAAGCTCTCTCCAGGCGGGGGCCTAACATTGGGAGGCAACTTGACCTTTTTCCGTCGCAGAATCGGTCTAGCCAACAGGGCAACATCTGCAGAATGGCGAGCTAGTAGCTGTGTGGGATAAAAGAGAGAGAAGGGGATCAGACAAGGGTTATTCCCGGAGAATTACGTAGGCAACCAGGCCTACCTTACTGCTACTATGGCTGAGTATCTTGATGTCGCCGTTGACTGCTTTGTAAGAGCCACTTGGCACTTCCGTCTCACCCTCGCTTGCCATTTCCGCAACGCTCCTCTTTCTTCCTTTCCCCAAAGACTTGGAGCAATCTTGCGCTTGCTTCTGCAGAGCCTTCTCAGCTTCTCGCTTCTTCTCTTGCATGGCCTTTCGAGCAGCTTCGATTACTTTGCTGCCCGCCGTCTCTGCTGCCAAGATACTATCAAGAGTAGACACTGAAGTAGAGCTCTCTCGAGACTTGGCTTTCGCATCCTCAATGTTCTTTCGACGAAGCAACATCTCGAGCCTGCGCTCGCCATCAACCTGCTTCCCAAAGGCGTCTACTGTTGATGCCGAGGTTTGATTCTTACTCGTTTCAGGGATAGTCTTATGCATTCTTCTCTGAAGCTCCAACAATTCCTTAGCCTTCTCATCTTGCTGAAATCTCGCCTCTTTCGCTCGACCATAATTGGCGCATACGTCGAATCTCCTACTTGTGCAATCGCTTGGGTCAAGGCTGTCGTCTGTCTCGAAGCAGACTTCCCTCCCTTTGGACCCCATTGCCAAACCATCTGACAATGCGTAAGGGCTGTTGTGATTGATGCTCCTACTACTATTTCTAGTAAACTTTGCAGCATACGGGGGTCCTTTTTGTGAATTCTGCCGCCAACTTGCCATCACAACGTACATACGTCTGTCAACAAAACGAGTCTGGCCTATTCCTCTCAGGACTATCCTTCCCACTGGAATTCTACTCACTCGCTCTGGACCTCAGATCTACCGTTACGAGTTCTGTTGAGCTGGTTGTCCAAATGGAAAGAGCAAACGTCCATCCTCGTTCTTCTGTCTACAAAATTTTGGCAGGCCATAGCACTGCACGTTCCGTAATTGGCTGCCATACCTACAAGCAAGATCGTCTTTCCGGCTCGAGGACTCAATCTCAAGACGTTCCTTTCCTTGCCATGAAACTCATTGGCGGAAAGGGCAAAGGCAAAAGTCTAAGCATTCATTCTCCTTGTGTGACGTATTTGTATCTCCCCCCCCCCGGCGCCCAACGACTTACCTTTGACGTACTGATTTTAGGGTTCATGACACAGATAAGGGTACCGAGGTTCGCCGATGATAGCTTCTCGAATGCTCCACAGCTGCCACCGGAGTATCTACGCTCCCCTCCCACCTCAAGCCAAGTACTGTCTGACTCAAAGACTACCAACTCCAACTCGCGAGACCCATCATGCTCTCCAAACTTATCCGGCTTCTCGCTCAAATCTGTCAAAGTGAGAATGAAGAAACGTTTCGGAGCCCACATCTTCTTGAGACCAGACGTTGTTGCTTGCTTAGTATCATTGTGTGCCATGGTTGCTGAAGACGCTTCTCCGAAGGGAAGTTGCGGCTCCTTGTCTCCGTCGATGATGCGACCATTTGCATCAAAGTACTTTCCTTTCGTCATTCTAGTATCGGATTTAGCCGTCACTACTCCCATCGTCAACCAATCGCCATCGACTGGCAGGGTAAAGTCTCCATCGTCGGATTTGCCAGGCACGGCGACAGAGTATAAAGTGGATATGGGTAGGTAGTATCGTCCTTCTAGATGCGGATTAAAATCATTATGTAGTATGTATCGCTTCCGCAGAGCTATCCTTGAGGTCGGCTCTAGCTTCAGAAAGAATTGGTCATCGTCCGATGGCTCCACTGTTTTTGGGCCAATAGCGAGATCTTCGACTAGTCGAAGTGAATCGTCTCGCTTTTGACCAAGCTCATCTCCCTTGTCTTGCATTGTGTGGGGCGTCGAGCTGGCGACCACGTCTTCGAATCCTGCATCAGTGTTGCGACCAAATTTCGACATCTGCTTTGCGGCGTCGCTCCGCTTCTTTGTTCGAAGGTCAGCAATGCGAGTGGCTCTTGCTGAAGAGGCGACAAAGGAAGTGAATTGCCGGCTTGCTGGGGCCGGATGACGTGGACCTACACCAGATGAGGATGATTTTGGACACAGTAGACTACCGTGAAATGCATCTTGACGCTGATCTCTGTATCTCCTTTCGAGCGTTGAGCTGACATTTGCCTTTGATGTAGGACTACCCGGTACCAGTACAGTTGCCGACATGCTGGTCCCGAAAGTAACGCAGTAGGGAAAGTAACAGAAATCTTCGCGCGTCGCCCCTCGCCATGGAAACGCGTCAATTTCCCTAGTCTGAAAGAGAGAGCAACCCATTCAATGATCTTCTCCTCTCATCTCCACGTGCGTGGGACCATCTGGAACTTTTTTTCCTCGAGTGGAACAAAATTTCGATTTCGTCAGATTATGGGACAAAGGTTCGCTCAGGTTGGCATTGATCATCATATTCACTCACTGTTCTTCTCTTCTTCTTGGGCTTCGCGGTATCGTTCTCAATTAGTACGAGAGTTTGATCGATATGATCGGGCGTGCAGCAGCATTGCTTCGGAGGGGAAGCACGAGCAGTCACGTCGATGAGGCAAGTAGGACAGTGCAGCGAATTTGTTCTACCTCAGCAGCTGCCGCTACTGCCACTACGTCGCCACTGCTAGCTTCTTCCTCTCTGTCACAAAGGAGGACAAGACTACCACATCAAAGGAGATTTCAGTCCTCCTACACACCAGCTCTACATCCTTCGGCTCCGGCTTCCGCTGAAGTCGACACTTCGACAAGCTCGATTAGCAGCCCTGCATTTCATTTCGAGCCATTCAGTCAAGGACAGACACAAAGATCAAGAACACGACTCCCTACGCCTCTACCTCCCGACCTTGCCGAACGAAGGAAGACAGAATTCAAAAGGCGCCTTCGAGAACATCGAGAGAAGCTCAGAAGATATGCTAGAGGAAAGAGTCAAGATGCTCCTGAAGATCATGTCTCTCCTGCTTCTGGTGATCTGAGCACACTTACATTGAAAGCGATGAATCAGAATGACGCATTCTTCACTCCAAGTCATGCGATCGAAAATCTAGCCATCCTACGAGCTTGTCTAAGGACTGGTCTCGTTGAAAGGGCTGCAAAGATCTTCAAAGGTATGCGAGGGGAAGCCAATGATCGAGCAGAAGAATTGTCGCAATGGGCGCCAAAAGGTAGTAGTGTCTCGGAAGGGTCGCCACGCAGGTTTGCCAGTCCCTTGGGCGTCAGCATATACAATACCATGCTGGGCGCGTTCTTGGAAAAGGCCTGGCAAGGAGAAAGTAGTAGCAGTAGCAATAAGGAATACATCTCTGATGCCTGGCGACTCTTGGACGCCATGACAAAGGGCAAGGAAGGTGGGAAAAGTACGTCTGATCCTTTGCCCGACGAGGAAACCTTTGCTATTATGGCGAAAGGGCTGGTTCGGTTGATTCGAAGCGATCGGCTACCAAAGACCACGCAGAATCTTACCAATTTCTTGACTTCACTTCGACAAAGCGGGTTGAGATTACCCGACGTGATGCTTTGCAGCTCCTTCAGTCGAGAGGGAGGTGAGGCAGGGGAATTTGAAATGAACAGCACAAGTCGAGAAGGCGGACCGGATGTCAAGATGGTTTTCCAAATACTGGCGCCTGTAGTGGCGGAGATGGGAGATGTGATCCTGGAAAATGATCTGGAGGCAGTGAGGCGAACATTGCAGGGTTTGGACAAGCAGGCCACGCAACACACCGACGAAACAGATCATACATCGGAAGTCGTAGAAGATGTCCCTGAACTTCTCCCAGTGACAACTTACAGCAAAACAGATGCGAAAGCAAAAGAAAAAGCGGGAGCGGAAGACGAGGTCAACTTCAATCTAAAGATCTTGAGGGAAAATCTCTCTATTGTAGAAGAGGCAAAGGAATCTTCTGCTGATCCTTATGAAAGGCAAAAGTGGCTAGAATTCGGAGCCTTGGAAGCAGCGAGAAAACGTTTTGAAGCTGGTGCCTCGCACATGGAGGAACTTGGATTGACTAATGACGGCTCCTTGAAGCAAAAAGATCTGCAAAGATGGATGTGGAGCTGGTACAAGAAGATGACAGTCTCGCTGAAGGAAGACATTGATAGGATACGTAAGGAAGATGCCTCGAGTATACCAGTCTCCCCTCACAATAGTACAAGAGGTGTAGAAGCGCAGATATTGCCATTCCTTCGATTATTACCGGTGGAGAAACTTGCCATGCTCGTCACCCTGGAGATCATGCGGATGCAGGGGACAAGTGGTGTGACGGACGGCATGAAGACGGCCAGTGCTGTGATGAGAATAGGGAGATCGGTAGAGAGAGAATACCATACACAGCTACTTCGAGAGGATCCAGGATACCTGGCGAAGACGAGGCAAGCTCAAAATGCACTTTGGCAAGGTGGAATCACTTCAATGGAGTTGAGGAAACAGTTGAAATCGACGCTAGGTCAAGATAGCACAACGGTAGATGAAGACGTGCTGGGCTGGTCTTCGAATATCCTGGCAAGATTGGGCAGTTACCTTATACAGCATCTGATGAACGTTGCGACCGTCAAACAGTCTGCGATCGATCGAGACGGGGTCAGCTGGGACGAAGATCTGCCTGCTTTCTACTCCGCTTATCAATACATCAAAGGTAAGAGATTAGGAGTGATTAAATTGAACGAGGTCGTTTCAAAGAGACTAGCAAAGGACAGTACAATCGAGACACTTCATCCGCGTCATCTGCCGATGCTGGTACCACCAAAGCCTTGGTTGACGTACGACACAGGCGGTTATTACAGTGTAAAAACAAAAGTGCTCCGATATAAGGACAACATGGAGCAAGGGTCTTATCTTCGAGCTGCCTCTGAAGATGGAAGTCTGGAGTACATTCTCGCCGGTCTGGATGTCCTGGGTAGCACAGCCTGGACAGTGAACAAAGACGTCTTCCGAGTTGTCTCGGATGTCTGGAATAGTGGAAAGGGAATTGCAGAAGTTCCACCGCTTGAGCTGGCAGAAGAAGAACCGACGAAACCGGACAATTACGATGTCGATATCAAATCTCGAGGTATCTACCTCAACAAGATGAAGCTGCACAATCTCAGAAGGCTTGCGAATCATAGTCAACGTTGCGATGTCAGTTACAGATTGGAGATCGCTCGTGCTTTCATGGATGAAAGATTCTTCTTTCCCCACAACATGGACTTCAGAGGTAGAGCTTATCCTCTTCCTCCGCACTTGAACCACATTGGAAACGATCTGAGTAGGGGTCTGCTGCTATTCGCAGATGCAAAACCATTAGGCGCCGTAGGTCTCCGATGGCTGCGAATTCATTTGGCAAACGTCTATGGTTTCGACAAAGCAAGTCTTTCAGAGAGGGAGCAATTTGCAATCGAACATGAGAAGGACATTCACGACAGTGTTTCGGATCCATTAGGCGAAGGGGGCTGGTGGTTGAAAGCAGGCGATCCTTGGCAGTGTCTTGCCACCTGTATGGAATTGGTCAAAGCTCGTGATCATCCTGAAGGTCCTGAAAAGTACCCTTGTCGATTGCCCGTACATCAAGATGGTACGTGCAACGGTCTACAGCATTATGCTGCTCTAGGAGGTGATATGGCAGGAGCGAAGCAAGTCAATCTGAGCGGTGGTGATAGGCCTTCCGATGTGTACACCGCCGTTGCCGATCTTGTCATTGAAGTGGTGGAAAGAGACGCTGCACTGGGGGTCGAAGCAGCTCAATTGGTACAGGGAAAGATTACAAGAAAGGTGGTAAAGCAGACAGTCATGACGACCGTATATGGTGTCACTTTCATCGGTGCAAAGGATCAGGTTGCCAGACAATTGGAAGATCGAGGCCTAGCGACTGAATCGATCTGGGTATGTTCCACTTACTTGGCCAAACAGATCATGACCTGCATTGGAGATCTTTTTTCTGGTGCAGAAGCTATCCAAAATTGGTTTCGCGAGAGTGCCCGCATGATAGCAAGCAGCATCTCTCCGGAACGAATTCGTGACATCGAGAAAGATGTCAAGTTCAATTATACGACGGCCCTCAAAAAAGAGCAAATGACTTCCGTGATCTGGACCACTCCTCTAGGGCTTCCGGTTGTCCAACCTTATCGAAAGGCGGTACGAAAGCAAATAAAAACGGCCATCCAAAGTGTCTTCATTCATGACCCGTACCTGGCCACCCAAGTTTCACCTGGCAAGCAAGCAAGTGCTTTTCCCCCCAACTTTATTCATTCCTTGGATGCAACGCACATGTTGCTGACAGCGTTGGAGTGTCAGATCGCAAAGTTGACGTTTGCTTCTGTTCACGATAGTTACTGGACTCATGCGTGTGACATCGAAACAATGAGCGATATCATTAGAGACACCTTTGTTCGGTTGCATAGTTGTGACATTCTGCAGAAGCTGCAAGCAGAGGTGAGTGTGGAGAAATGTCGTGTTTATAGAATATTACTCTTGCTGAAATTCTCACCACGTCGTTCTACAACACGAATAGTTCTTGGACCGGTACGATGGTCATGTTGTGCCGGTGAGGATAGCAAAGGATAGCTTGGCAAAGCGCGAAAAGCGAGCGTTGCGAATGAAGAAGATCTCTCAAGAAGATAGTGGTACTATTCTGGTGGAAGAGACAGAGAATGGTCACTTGAGAGCCAAGACAGACCCCGTCAAGTTTGGAGAGAATGGAATAGAAGGAGATGAAGAAGAAGAGGGAGATGGAGATGAGGAGGGAGAAGGTGACGAGAGGATGGAGGAGGCAGTGGCGAAGAAGCGAGAGGCTGCGGCCACTACGGCAAGATTAAACTCGCAAGACAAAAAATTCCAGAACAAATTCGTTCTTCTCAAAGACATCTTGCCACCGATCCCGCAGAAAGGCGCTTTTGACGTCAACGAAATCAAAGTAGGTCACAGCAGCTTCTTCGATGTAGATAGCTGCAGGCCTGTCGCTGACCCTCCTGCTTCCTTCCTCTCACTACAGCGATCATTGTACTTTTTCTCCTAAAATCAGTCTTTAGAGCACCGACTGCCATCTATCTCACTACTCATCATCTGCTATATTAGATCCTTCAATGTGTTCACTCACTGTTTACCGTACCTATACTCCCTCAGTGTATCTATCTGCATGTCTAAATTGTCCGACGTCATTTGGTTCGCGTCGCAGGGCATTACAATAACGATCAATACAAAGAGTCTCCAGGCGGGGAAAACATCCGGAAGCAAATTATACAACGTACAGTCAGTATACATTCGACCGATTTGGGACTAAGATGGAGAAAACACAGGAAAAGCTAAAAAGTGGGCGCGCCATTTCTTTTTGGGTTGCAGTGCAGGATTATTCTGTCATTTTCCCTTGCGCGCATCCACCGTCGCGTACGAATTAGCCCCCACCCCCCTTCTTTGTTTTTCCTTAGTTCTTACTTCCCTTTCTCTTCCCGTTCCAACGTGTTTCGCTCTTCTGTCTCCCTTTCTTCTTGCTTCTTCCACTGATAGACAACACTTCCACCGTAGTATCAAGACTACCAAGACGCAAAGGATGTCGACCAAATCATCTACTACCTACAAGGGAACCCTTCGTAGTAAGCGCAAGAACGAGTTGATCGACATTGCAAACGCGTTGGGTTTGAATGTTGAGGAAGATCTGGGAAAGAGAGACGAAGTGGAGCACTTGATCAAGACTCATCTGTTGGACAACCGTGCAAGCTTACAATCCCATTCTACCTGGTCTGGACTGTACCACAGTATTGATCAGAGTGACCGAAGAGCTGCAAGGAGTAGCAGTATCGCCAGTCCGTGAGTCGTGAAAAGGGCGGCGTGGAGAAGAGGGGGAAAGGGAGGGGGAACAAAGGGGAAGAGCGCGTCACATTTGTGAGAGATGGCAGTCGCATTGATAGCGGACACGGAGCAGGTTGGACAGGAAGAGTGAGAGAGAGAGAGTATAAGAAAGAGAGCGCGACATCTTGGGTGTATGATTCGCGATTTGCGTGTGTGTTTGTCGATCATTCGAACGGCGGGAGTCGCGGTATGCGCACGCACAAATATGACGGCAATGCATCTTCTGACCGCTTCTTCTACGTCTCGTTCCCACCACAGTGAGAGTGATGGCTCAGACGATGGCAATTCTGGTCAATCGCCACGTAAGCACACAATCAAGGCTAAAGTGAATGGACTGGCAACACCCCTTCGCAAGTCGACCAGCAGTGCAGCCAACACGGCGTTGGAAGGCGCCTCCAGCTTCACATCCGCCTTACAAGCAAGTACTCGTCGGTCGATTGACAATTTGTCTTCCGCTTTCAAGTCAGGAGCGACGGAAGTACGAGAAGAAGTCCGGGAAGAGATCCACGACGCTGCTAGTGAAGTCAGCACATTCTGGGTCAAGACGAAGAAGTACACTCGTACCAGCGTTCGTCGAGCAGAAGTGAAGGGAAAGCACGCCTTACGTCGTGCTCAACTCTACTTGAGTGACTCTACCAACTTGACAGCTCTTTTCCTCATCCTTGAAGCAAGTGTCTTGGTGTCGAACGTCATGCCTCTAACAGAGTACGGATTGGGCGAACGAAGCATCAAAAACTTTATTAAGAGCGGTGGAAAGACTACTTCAGGTACTCTTCCTCACCTTTCCCTGACTGTTCCTAACTTTATGGCTCTACTTTCGTATGCATTCTGGCGACCGATCTTATTGTGGAGCGTCTGGACGGTAGCGATCCCTCTTCTTGCCGCTCGTGAGTGGCTCTTGCGCCTTCCTGCTTCCTCCTCCTCCCGTCTAACTCTCTCTCTTTCTCTCTCTTCTCCGCCCTGCAGATCTGATCACCTTTGACCGCAAGCAAGAGCCCTCCGCTGTCACGTTCAACATCACTCGACTAGCTATCGTGTCCACCATCACAAAGTCGGCTTTCAGCGCTGTCAAGCCGCTGCCTCATGTGATGGGTGTGGCACCCGGCGAGATTCGTCAGGCAGTCGCTTCTTGGTCTGGCTCGATCGTAGCTCATGCTCAAGCGTTGGTCAATTACACATACGTTTCGGCTTTCGTCAACCCGGAGCTTCAAATCTTCCTGACTTCGTTGGCAGCCGCCTTTGCTATCTACGAGTTGGTCGCCAATCGACCTCGATCTTCCACTCACGCCTAAATGCCACACAAGGAAAAGGAGTGGGAGTCATCGTAGTCAAGATTTTAAACGCTCGAGAGGCACAAGTGATTACCTCCTCTACTCTCCTCGATTCGTTACCTTGATTAATCCTCTCCTCTTGCCGACTATACCGACGTCTCAAATTCTCTGTCTGTCTGTCTCTCTCTCTCTCGCTGTCTCTTCTTTCTACTATTCTCTCTCTGTGCTCCGTCTTTCATAACAATGTTGTATTGCTTCCTCTGTTCTTTTCGCTTTCTTTGCGCTGTGTCGAAATGAAGATATGTTGCGATTCCGGTTTTATACATAGTCCACAGTCAAATCCCCTTACTTGTCTTTTCCATTAATGACACTTCCGAAGCCACCTGTAGAACCAAAGCCTCCTGCTCCTCTTGTTGTCTCATCAAGGTCCTAGATGAACGTGTGGACAGCATGTCAACCGACTCTGCCTCATTGGAAGCTCCCTGCTTCATGACATGCGCTTGGTACAGAACTCACCTCGACCACCTCTACCTCGGGCGTCTCAATTCGTTCCAGAATGAGCTGAGCAATTCGATCACCTGGCTTTACAGCAAAGTCTTCACTGCCGAAGTTGAAGAGGATGACTCCGAGTAGGCCTCGGTAGTCAGAATCGATGACGCCAGCACCAGTGTCGATTCCGTGCTTCAGCGCTGCGAGGTCGAAGGAGAGGAGTCAGGAGGCTTGCTCGTCAGTGGTCGTTCATCGACGATCGTTCTGTACGAGATTCTCTGCTCACCGAGACCAGACCTGGGCGCAACTCTTCCATAGCAGCCTGATGGAACAGCCAACCTAATGCCCGTCGCTACTACAGCTCTTCCTGATTTGGGAATTGTACTATCTTCTGAAGCATACAAATCATATCCAGCAGCTTGAGCACTTCCTCGAGTAGGAGCTTTTGCTTTAGGATGAGATGCGTCTAGACTGATCAAGAGTCGAGGGGTCGCTATTGAAGAAGTTGATGATGACATTGTAGAGCTTACTCGAGCGAATTTGACCGTTTGCGGAAGAAACGTAGGTGAGCCAGCTCGAGTGGGCATGGAGAAATCCTTCAGAGGGTGGAGTTGCTAGAAACGCGTTCATCGATAGGGAGGAGTCGAATAGCGCAAGCGCGTCTTCGATATAGAGGTAGACCTCATAAAGTGCGCTCTCGACACCAACACCGCGTAAGGAAAATACAAGGTCAAAAATGCTCCCTGACTATCAATCTGCGAAGAGGGAAACGGAGATCGCCTTTTCTTACGGCCATTGTCGGAGCTTGATCACAGACGATTGTGTACATGCTATTCTTCCTGGCGACCGGCTTCAGTTATCAATTAGCGTCTCGGAAAGAGTCCTTCGCATCAGCAGGGCGAAAGGTGACGTCTGTATCTAGAGCCCTGGAAATAAATTCGGTAATGAACGCGCTGTTTACTCCCATTGTGATCTTGCTTGTCTTCTACACTCCCTCCAATCACGCTGCTCTGAGTTGAAGCAAGGGCAGTGCAAGGGAGCGGTGCGGGCTCAAGAAGCTATGGCCAACAGCTTGACTGACTGGCTATCGTCTCAAATAAAGAGCAGCATCAGTGCTATCGATACAGACTCGAAGGTGGCCGCCAGCAAGGTCAGTCTTCTCGATGACATTGCCTTCCTGAAAGGTCGAAAGGTGCAAATTGTTCGATTCTACACACCTCAAGCAGCTGCTTTAGCAAGTAGAGAAGTGCACAAGTCTCTTGAGCTCGACGCAATCGAAACGCAAAGCATCGAGTCAGACGAGGGTCTTTGGGCTGTGGTGGCGGACAAAATCCACTCAGTCACTATAAAATTCTCGCACTCTTGCGTGAGCAACTTCAATCAGTGAGTGTAGATAGCCTCCTCTGTTTTCTTTCTACAGTATCTTATCACTGTCTGACCTTCGATTATAGCACACATTTTCGTGAACTGATATCTCTTCGAGGTACTATTATCGCACTCAAGAGCTTTCGACCTAGCATTTCCTTCTTGCCATCTCTACTTGAGAGCAACACACGAAGAGGGGGACCGTTTGCACCTCCTCAGTTGATCGTAAATGCCGCTCTCTTTCTTGATGTCGAGGCATTCCAAGTACTCGGAAGCATAAACGAAGTCATCTTTTGGAAGTCTGAGGACCTTCATCAGTCCCTCGTGAAGGATCAAGCAGGTTTCAAGTCCTATAGGAGCTGGTTCAAGAAGGTGGAAAAGCTGCTCGAGAGGGAAAGGAGGAGGCAGATGCGTGCAGCAAACAAGCTGGAGCTGCCAGGCGTCAGTCATACTGAAGCATCACAGTCTAGCAATGAGAAGAGCACAGACTCGACGAGAGATTCGGGCTCTAATACTATCGTGACGACTTTGCCACCACCTCCCTTTCAGAATCCTGTGCAATCGAAAAAAAAGAGAGATAGGTCATACAGTCAAGAGGCGCAGATGTCAGAGGCGAATCTATCAAAGCGAGCGAAAAGCAAGGCAATGTGGGACAACTTTCAGCTTTCAGAAGACGAGGATGAGTTTGGCTTGAATGCGGCCGCCAAAGAAGTCTTTGACATGCACAAACGAGGTGGCAAGACGACAGAGGAAGAGAGTTTTCCATTGCAGCAAGACGATGACATATTGGAGGAGAGCTTTTCCTTCCTGACCGGGGAGCGCATTCCAAGCAGTGACTCCCTGGAATCGCAAAGTCATAGCTACAGAGACTCAAACATACTGCAAAGCAGCGCAGACAGCCTGTCCTCAAATGCTTCTCTGCCTGCGACGCACCCGAATATCACTCAAGCACGGCAAGCGTTGAATGTCGATTTTAATTCTCCAGCCATTGTCATAGAGCAAGAAGGATACAGCTCTGGTGTACGACCGCCGAATGTCATTGGAATCAACTCCCTCCCCTTTTCCTTTCTGCTCGACCAGGGCGTTGCTGAAAAAGTAATGGTGCAAGGAGATGGAGACGCACTCGGTGAAGAGGACGGATCTGTCATGCCTGTACAGATGCACTTGCCGGCTACGGGAGGCACTTCGGAAAAAAGTGCTGCTGATAAGAACACTGCAAGGCCAGGCGTGGAAGGCATTGCTGCAATGGAGGAGGGAGAGAGAAAGGATGCCATTATCTCACCTGCAGCTTCATCAATTTCTGCTGCTCCCAGCAGCAAATTCAAAGTCTTGAACGCACCTCCTTCTGCCGCTCAAAAGCCGGGAAACGCGAGTGCTACCGATGATGCAGGCCAGAGGACAGAGAAAAAGAGGTGGTTTGTACTTCAAAAAATCACAAAGCAAGAAAAGGAAGAGAGGGAGAAGGCGGAAATCAAGCGGCTGATGACGGAGATCGTGTTTGACTGCTAGTGTATCTTGCCCATTGTCACTTCTGAGCAGCGCCTTGCGATGTAGTGATCAAACTCCCTTCTTGTCGAAACGGGATCGAGCCCGCTTTCAATCGCTATCGGCCACACTAATTCGTGGACAATCTTTGGCGTATCCCATCGCACCAAGATCTGTCTGTTCATGTGCTAGCAAGGTGTCGGGCAAGGATGATGAAGATGTCCGGATCGTCAAAGTGAGCCGGAGGAAGTGATATTTGCGAAGTGAGTAATCGTGGACTAGGATGATCTAGAGGGGCAAATTGATGCCGGCCACGGTTGCCCCCCGTAGAAGCAAATATCGACCACAAGCTGCACACACTTCAAGACTTTTTCCATTTCTCTTTCCGATGTACGCCACCCTTCCGAGCTTGGGACTTCTTGCCGGACGAAAGAGATTGTGCTTCCTTTCTCTTCTTTCTGTCCAATCTCTTTGCAATCCTTTCTGTACGCTTGTCAACTTTAAGGGTGTTCAGGTCAAGAGGTGCAGAACTTCTCAGGTGCTTGATGTGCGGCTCCATGAGATGCAGCGTACTTCCTTGCTCCCGAATCGATTCTACTGCCTTGTCCATCCAGTCCATCCGCATAGCCTCGACACCTGCTTTCTTGATCCTCTCTAGCAGCAATTCCTTCGTACTACCTGAAGAGTCGCCTTCTGCCTTCAGTTGACTATGGTCAATGGAGAGAACGCTGCACCTACGTAGACCCGTTGCTTGGGAAAGCTGATGTTCCGCTCCCTTTGGCAAGCGTATCAAGTAGCAATTTCGATGCGAGATGGCATTATAAGTCGAGGTGAGAAGGGGAAAATGAGAGACCAGCATCGGTGGATCGACGTCATTTTGACAGACGAAGATTATCGTGGGTGTGTGCTTGGTGTTTGCGGTAGCCAGCTCTGTAGAGTGAGAGTCTGCATCGCACTTGATCATGGTTTCCATCTGGCGAGTGACGCTGTTCAGACCGCACATGATAGGCCTACTTTGGACTTTCGAGTCCGTCGAACCTTTCTCTCCCACACCAAGAATCTTCTTGTCATCGCTAGGTAGCTTGGCATAGATGCCGTGCTGCTCTAGCACAGCAACGGCGAGCTTAGTCTTTCTCTTCTTGTTCCTTTCCTTTGTTGTTCTTGCAGGAGTCTTCTGGGTAGATGTGTCCTCTCGCTTGAGGTACCCTATCGTTTCAGAGCTCTCTAAGTAGTTGACGAGTGCATGCAGGATTGCGTCCAAGTGCACTGGGCTGACAGCTGGCCTGAATGTCGCATGTAAGTATACGGTCTCTGCCCAATTGAGGACAGATGAGCAATCACCTCACACTCACCATCGCGCGCTAAAAGGACTAGTTAAGATTGGCCTAAATACTGGTTTCTTACCGATCTTCTTCGCATCGAAAGCAGCAGCTTTGTCTGACTCGCTTCCGTCGCGATCGGCGTCTCTCACCATAGCAGCAAGCTTGGCATCTTTACCCTGCAGTCTTCTTCTGGAGAAGACGGCCTTCCCCTTCCCCAGTAGCGCTTCCTTGGACTTGCCCTTCTTGACCTTCATGCTTGGGCTGGTAGTCGTCGAGAATAGAAGAAGCGAGCCAAAATGCAGGCTGCAGAGTGAACCTTGGCGCAACTTTTTTAAACTTCCCGCGTGGGGGGGGGGGGGGCACCAAAAAGCTCGCACAGATCGCACGCAAGCCAGCCACTTGTCCGATTTCTTATCCTGTACTAACACCTGCATCAGAGCTTCCACGCACCTCCTCATGCTCTAGCATATCTCTGCCAGCGTCACCAACAGCACCACTTCACAGTGAACAATGGTGTCTTCTGCGGCTCCTGCTCCACGTGGGCATCAAAGCCGTCAAGAGAGCACCGACTCGATCCGATCCTATCAAAGTCAAAGCAGCTCTGTAAGACCTCCGACACTGCCTCCCAATGAAAGTGGTGCATCCCCTCTGGCCCACTTAGGTCTCAAAGGTCAAGGTTTTATGATATTTGTCACTTGCTTCTCTAGTGTCGGTGTCTTTACAATGGGCTACGACCAGGGTGTGATGTCCGGCATCATCACCGGTCCTTACTTCAAGAGCTACTTCAAGAACCCGACTCCTTACGAGATTGGCACAATGGTGGCCATACTGGAGATAGGGGCGTTGGCGACAAGCTTAGCTTGTGGGACTCTAGCTGATGTATTTGGCAGGAAGAAGGTACTGTTCTTCGGTGCCATGACCTTTACGATAGGTGGGACCATTCAGACTTTTACAAATGGCTTTCCGAGCATGGTCGTCGGGCGCATCATAGCCGGTTTCGGGGTCGGTGCATTGAGGTGAGAATAGAACATGAACGAAAACAATCAGACATCATCTCATCAATCTCTTTGCGTAGCATGATCGTGCCCACATATCAGTCAGAGATCTCGCCTGCCGAGAACAGGGGAAAGCTGGCTTGTATTGAATTTACTGGCAATATTGTTGGATACGCCACCTCCGTTTGGATTGACTACTTCTGTTCATTCCTTCCTGGTCATATGTCTTGGCGATTACCTTTGTCGTTTCAAGCTATCATTGGGTTGATTTTAGCGTTTGGGTCGCTTCTGCTGCCAGAGTCGCCGAGATGGCTGCTCGATAACGACATGGACGAGGAAGGCATGCGTGTGTTGGCAGACCTGCACGGAGGAGGCGACCCGAAAGAGCCTCGAGCAAGATTGGAGTATCGAGAAATAAAAGAGAATGTACTCTTTATGCGATCACAAGGAGATCGAAGCTACAAAGCGATGTGGAACAGATATCGGTGCGTCACTGAGCGAGTGAAGAGGAAAAGAAGGATTCCGACTCACGAGACCGTACTTGTTTTGCATAGCTATCGGACCTGGATAGCCTGCTCGACGCAGATGTTTGCTCAATTGAACGGAATCAAGTGAGTGCGACAGGATTGCTGAGGAAGATGTGAAGCTGCGATCCTCTGACACAAGAGCACAGTGTCATATCCTACTATGCTCCCCTGGTCTTTGAGAGTGCTGGCTGGTGAGTAGGTTGGAAATTGCGCGCAAAGGAAGGGAGGATGCTGATCGTATACACCCGATGAAAAGGATCGGTCGGGATGCGATCCTCATGACAGGCAGTGAGTGGAGGAAGGTTCCGAGAAACATCCTCTTATGATACTGATCCGGCGATCCTGCCTCCACAGTCAACGGAATCATTTACGTCTGCTCAACAATTCCGATCTGGTTTCTCATCGATGTCCTTGGCAGGCGAAAGATTCTGATGTCTGGTTCTGTCGTCACTGCTCTTGCCTTGGGTGCTTGTGGCTACTTCCTCTACATCGATGCCACGTATACGCCCCAAGCTGTTGTGGCGTGAGTCGAGTTCATGTTTCGCACCAGGTAGGGTATAAGTGTCAGATAGGGCTGATCATATACTTTCACAGATGCGTCATCATATTTAATGCTGCTTTTGGTGCCAGTTGGGGACCGATACCGGTGAGCACGGGGCCGGATTACTACATGAAGTGAAGAAGATTTCTTGCTGACGCAGTTCTCCTTCCTGGTAGTGGCTGTATCCTCGTAAGTATGAAAAGATGGCAGGGAAGGCGAGATTTGGCACTGACGTCAGTGTGACGAATTGTAGCGGAGATTATGCCCCTGGCCTTTCGAGCAAAGGGAACTAGCTTCAGTACAGCTACTAATTGGCTATTCAATTGTGAGTCGAGAGTCTCCGCTTGGACCTGTTTGACTGGCTCCCAATGAACCCACCCATCGACGACAGGGATCGTGGGAGAGGCGACGCCGGTACTACAGGATCTCATCAAGTGGCGATTATATCTGATGCATGCATTCTTCTGCGTGTGCTCCTTTCTGCTCGTCTACTTTGCATATCCGGAAACAATGGGTGTGCCGCTTGAAGGTTAGTGCGCAGTCCATTCTATGAGATGAGTATGAAGGGAGGGGGAAACCTTATGTACCTTTTCCTCTTCTTAACAGAGATGGACGAACTGTTTGGAGAAACACCCGGGCCTGTGCCGCAGGACGAGCACGAAGATCATGAAGATGACGATGAAGAGAACCAAGCAGCTCAAGAAAGAGTGCGAGAATCACAGGAGCAGAGAAGGCCATTGAGGAGGAGTATCTCTTCTCACCCTCGCTTTCAAAGTGAAGAGGAGAGAATTGCAAGGCGAGCAGCACAAAAGGTGAAGGAGGAAGAGATGAGGAAATCGCAGGGGAAATTTGGCAATCTCTTTGGAAGTTGGCGTAATCGCAACGCTGATGGGGGTGAATATGCCCCTGTCCGAAGCGATGAACACTAGGTGAGGAGGAGGAGTGGGGAGAGAGACGAGTGAGAGAAGGTGGAGGTGAGCAGCCTGTCGAGTAATGCTCACAGCAATACTATATACTCCCCTGCGACTGCACTAGGAATTCGGCCCTACTTCGATGGAAATGGAAAGTCTTCCGGCCAGTCAACCGGCTGAATCCAATCGAGGGGAGAGGTGGGGCCGAGGAGAAGAAGAAGAAGAAGGAGGAGGAGGAGGAGGAGGAGGAGGAGGAGGAGGAGGAGGAGGAGGAGGAGGAGGAGGAGGAGGAGGAGAGGAGGAGGAGGAGGAGGAGGAGGAGGAGGAGGAGGAGGAGGAGGAGACGAAGAAGGAGATGGCCGCTTGCCAGAAGAAAGTCATCGGCGCCAGGAATGCGGCGACGGTCCGCAGAAGGAAGAGGCGGGAGACGACTCGGACGACATGGCGTGGGAGTGATGAGCATCGAGAGAATTACACTTCATGCAAACTTGGTGTTAAATGGAAATGTGATGGTACAAATACAAATGCGACTATGCTGTGTTGTTCGAGGTCTACTACTCCGTCAACTAGGTGCTGCTGCTGCTCTCTCTATATCTATATGCTACAGCTTTCTTGAGATTTCTACGTGCCTTCTACTGACCCATTCTCTATAGCTCTGACTTGGAACTTCCGTGATGAGCAGAAGAATTGAAAATGGTCACAAACCAGGACAAACACTTCTCCCATCGACTTTCGCATGCGCTTCTTCCTCGATCTACCACCATCCGCATACTTTCCAGCAGCAAGTCCCCGAGGCTTCTCGAAGATGCCGCAATCTGATTCGGAGAGGTGCCTCTGCGATTTGAGGTTGTGACTCGGCTTGTAGTAGTAGTATTTGCAAAAGGGACATCTGTCACCTCTTTTGATGCACTGTTCGAGAGAGAAGCAGCGTTCGTACTCAACGCCTTCTCATGAAGACTCCGGAAGGACTCGACTGCCCTGATCGATTCGGAGACACGATGAACCGTATTGATGAACGCAACCAATTCGCTTCTTTGCAGAAGACGATCTTGCTTCAATTGGCTTCCTTCAAACAAGATCTTGAGAGCTGTTCCCATCCCATTCACTTGTAATTTGCCCCAAAGACGGCACTTATCACACCCGACGCAATCCATGATTCGACTGACGTTGCGAAATCGATCGCGAAATTCTCTTTGAAGGGTTTCACTTTCAGGATTGGTCTTGTCAAACATGCTTGCCTCATCAAAAGTAGGCGGCGAATCAAGCGATTGCTGTAGGAGCGTCCCGAGGGATGCATTGATGGAAGAAGGAGGTAGTCCAGGTGCAAGTCGGGCGAGTAGGCCATCCTTTTCATCCGTGCTCATTCGGCCGTCCTTTGAGGATTTCATCCCTAGTCTCTCTGCCAGCTTAGCCATAGCTCGAGTGAGAATAACGTGATTGAAGTAGACGTTCTGTAATCTCTCCGGATGCTGCGCTATTCTCTCCACAAAACACTCTAGATTGGGCTTCCATTCGCCCGTCTTGATGTCGAGATAGTCATGGCAGATGTGAATGGAGATGCTGGCGTGCAATCCGGAGATGATCTTGTAGAACACTCGCTTCTCCAAGCACTGCTCTGATGAGGAGTCAATACTATCTATGGGTGTCGATTGTTTGTTCAAAAGCGAGGCGAACGCTCCGGCTGCTAATCTAGGCTTCTCTAGTGAATTGGCTTCCAACGCATTGCTAGGCATCCTTAAATTTCCCAGCGTTTGATCACGTTGAGGGTTTGATCTGGCTGTGCCAAAACAATTCTCTTCGTAAATTGACCTCCAGACCTTGTGAGCACTGGGACCAGAGTAGCCAGTGTATCGCTCGGGGTTGTCGATGAGATCAACCCAAAGAGACTCCGGTGACCAATCTTCGTCTTCCCAGTGGCAAAAGTCCGTCTCTGCACACTGACACGTATCTGGTTCGAGTGGTGACGAGGCTTGAGGGTTTGTCGAGGACTCGTGGGAGTGTGGATTCGACACAGCTTCTACCTTATCAGAAGGCATCACATCCGCTTCGTCTGTAGTCTTTAGCGATGACAAGCAGGCCTCTCTGTACTCTACGGGTATTTGGAACTACATGAAGCAATCAGGAGGCGGGTCAGTGAGCCATGTCCGGAAGCATAGGAGGGACTGCTTTCACCTACCTCATCAACCTTCGAAACTGTACAATCTCGGCTCATACACAGACTGTTCTCGTTCCAAAAGGGGCAGTCTTTGTACAGATCCACCTTGTAGTACCGAAAGTACTTTTCTTGAACAAGGGTGGACAAGGTCTGAAAGAAGTTGCTCGAGTTGATGTCTTTCTCTACCGTCTCATAATTACAGACCGCGTCGCTGATCTGGCCTGTAGGTTTGCAATTTGATAGTGAGGAATCAACGTCGAATGATGTGGGTGAATGTTGCGAAACGACTTTACTGGCTGACCCCAGAAGCGGGTTGGGGAAAGGATTCTTCGAGGAGGCTCTCAGTGACGTAGCTGCTGTCGCTGCTCCACGCACAGTGAGCAACACTGTAATAAGTGCACCCCACTTCATCGTGATCCGGCCTGTGTCGAACGACTTGCCTGCAATCTGGCTGGCTCTAAATGTGCCGTCTCGGCGTTGAAGAGTGCTGAAGTGGTAAGAAGAGCGTTGGAATGCTGGTCGAGTCTGGGTTCCATTTTTAGAGTCGGCCCTATCCTCCTCGACATTTACGTGGAGCCCCTTCTGCCCTAAAGTCCGGATATCTGGTGGTGAACACGTGTGTGTGTAATTTTTGTAGCCACCACTTGTGAAGCACAACTTCCCGCCGCTGTGGACGCTGTCTTCACCCGTCAAGCACTCTTCTCCCGACACTGATTTCGGGAGCGGCCAACATGTCGGGGAGTGGCGACATGATTCCACTTTTCAAGAAGAAAGTGGACCGAAAGAGGGAAGTACGACCGAGAGACTCTGCCACAAGTTCAGCTTCGCACTTGACCTCGACCTTCGGTGATGCCTTGGCAGACGATGGAGATGCATCCACTGTGATTCTAAAGAGACGCAAGATTGGTACTGGTGGACTCAAGAACCCTCTTCTCCAGGCCACGGGAAACGGATCTTTGACGATAAGAGCAAGAGAAGACGAGGAAGAGGAAGACCTGAAACTAGATCTCTACGGAGAGAGCAGCGTTAGTAGTGTCGTGCGATCCGATCCAGTGAATGGATTGAAAGGACTCGACAACCGAGGAGATGCTACACGGGAGACTGATTGGTACAACGAGGGCAAAGGAGGGGTAGCTAACACTGCCAAGGATGGCCCTAATAATGACGATGGAGTGTATCGAGGAACATCTTCTTACAATACCTTCATCACGAATCGCGACGACGGCGTGTCTGCAAAGCTCAAGGCAGCCACCAAAGGGCCCATCAGAGCAGGGAACAACGTGAGAACAATAACTGTCGTCGACTACCAACCAGATGTCTGTAAGGATTACAAAGAGACTGGCTACTGTGGATTTGGAGACACTTGCAAGTTCATGCATGATCGCTCTGACTACTTGGCAGGTTGGCAACTCGATTCTTTGCCTAATAGTAAGGCTCGCCGAGGAGGTGATGAAAGTGAAGATGAAGAGGAAGGAGAGGAGATTCCATTCGCTTGCTTGATCTGTAGGAAAGCGTTCACAGACCCCATCATCACAAAGTGTGGTCATTACTTTTGCTCGGCTTGTGCGATAAAACGATTTGGCAAGACGAGCAAATGTTTTGCTTGTGGGAAACAAACGCAGGGTATTTTCAACTCAGCCGGGAAAGTATTGGAGAGGATGGAGACGGCCAGAAAGGTGCGAGAAGAGGCAAAGGATCAAAGGCGATGGAACCGAGGAGAGACGGGACCAGATGAGGAACATCAGCAGGCCTCAGGTCAGCTCCTCGAGGGTGTCGAGATCGGAGGTGCTTTTGACGACGAGTAGCAAATCAAGTGAATCTTCATTGCTGCAACGTATTTTACATGGACGTCATGTTAGAGGCTCCTCTCTCTATCAAGCACCTTTCTCAGCTTGTGGCGTGAGTGCCTTTCTTTTTTAGACTTCTCTCTAATTGTAGGAAAGCCTTCATGGACGGATTCAAATTGCCAATCACTGCGTCGACTTCGGCTTCGGCTTTCTCCGCAGCGGAACGTCGATCATCAACACTTTGCTCTTCAGGTCTTTGTCCCAGCAAGTCGACATTCCATTCCTCTTTGCGTAGAGGAGGCGAGATGGACAAGAGTCGGTTCCTGACCACTGACAAGTCTTGCTGGTAGTCTTGCAAGTCCTCCAAATGCAAGTCGTATACGCATCTGGCGCAACCCGACATACAGCAGTCTTTAAGGGATCAGAGAGACCCAAGTCAGCGAGCTTTACCCCATCACTAGGACCTCGCACTTCTGCTTACCTTCTGGCCCAGGGGGAGAGGGCTTGTTTGGAATGGCGACTCCGCGTATCATATGAGGCTTGTCCACCCCTTTATTCATTGCGAGGTCCATGGCGGACATGGGAAGACCGTCACTGACTCTTTTTCTCTCTTCTTGCGCTGGATCGCTGATCAAGTCAACCTGATCCGGGTGCAACTCCTTGTTTGGTTCAGGTGGAACGGAAGCCATCGATGCGCTGACCGGGGTAGAAGCTATTGAAAGAAAGCTATCGGACTCGTTCTCGCTAGCACTTTGCTTTTCCATGGCTTCGACAATGTGTCGGGGCCAGCGTGTCGCCATGTTCTCCAGACCTGTAAGGGAAAAATCACGATGCGAATTCAAAGGAAGAAAATACAGTGAATCAGATTGTGACACACACACACAGACACAACGGACGAAGAAAAAGTCTCTTCACGCACGTCTTCTTCTTTGCCTTTGCTGTAGATTTTCGAGCAGGGCTGCTGATCCACGAAAGGTATGGATCGATCTTCTCCCTGTTCCTACACTCCTGACGGTCGAGCTTTGATTGCCCAGTACGTACCCTTGCGTGACACCTTGTAACATGGTGCTGCAGCTGACGTTCGCCTTCAATCTTGCGCACAAGAGAAAGGCTCCACTAAGTTTCCTGTTCAGCGAATACGTCGGCTCTGGTGGAGGAGTGAGTCGATGACGTAGCATCACCGGTATTTGCGCCTTCACTCGAGCTGTGATAGTCTGATCAGCAAACGGATAGGGATCGGGCGCATCAGGTCGGAATGGCTCTCCCAATGCAATCATGGAATCGACGTGAGCATTCTGCATCTCTGCACTTTCCTCTCCCGTCAAGTAGCCAACTTTCTCACTCCACTCTACACACTCCTGTCGTTTTCCTCCAATGGCGGCTTGCAACATGCACAGCCAGTCGTCCATAAATTGCTTGCTGTACTCTCTCGTGGCTCCAAAGTCAATCAGCTCAATCTTTTCGGTCCTCTCGTTGTAGAGAAAGTTGGTCCAGTTTGGGTCAGTTTGCATCAGTCGGAATGTGAACAATTCTCGTAGCGACAATTCCAAGATAGATCGAGCGATGTGGTCTCTCTTTTCTTGAGAAAGCCGAGCAGCTTGCGTCAGAGGCCGTCCTTTCATCATCTGGCAAGTGAGGACCCGCTTGGAGCACAAAGCATCCACCACTGTCGGTACAGCGAACCCACTTCCTTCCTTATTCAGGAGTGTGCCAAATCGCTTGCACATGATCATTTCCCTCTCATAGTCACATTCATCGTCTAGTTCCCTTTTCATCACTCGAATGGTATTATCGAGAAAGAGTCCCTTGGGAAGCAATGCAGACGCACTGACAAGCCATCGTAGATTCGATAGATCGCTTCCAATCGACTCACGAACACCGGGAAATTGCACCTTGACAGCCACTTTTTGTCCCGCCAGGGAGGAGGGATGGTCTTCCGATAGAGTGGCCGCATGAACTTGACCAATGGAAGCCGATGCAAAAGGCACATCGTTGAAGGAAGAAAACGACTTTCGCCAGTCAGGGCCCAAGTCTTCTCGCATGACCCTCTCCATCTGCCAGGCTGGCATGTAATTGGCACTATTTTGAACTCGAAGCATTACCTGCTCAATCTGTTCGGGCAGTAGATTACTATCCTGAATGCTCATGAATTGCCCTAACTTCAACGCTGCTCCCCTCATTGTGCTCAATTTGTCCACCAGTCTTTTCACGTTGTCGTCGCTCATAAATTGTTTGCCGTCGACTCCTTGAGATGAGCCGCCACCTCCACTGATGTATGAGCCTGCTGCACCCCAAGCCAGACCAGCACCTAGGCTTCCAAAGTGCAACAGCCGAGCTATCCGAGAGGAAGGTACTTTTGCCGATCGTAAAGGGGTCAGCGAATTTTCCGTTGTGGCATCATATTCGTCCTCCTGAGGTAAGGCATCGAAGGTTGAAGATGCAAGTGGCGACGCTTCAGGTGATGAAGGTTCAAAAGGCGGCGAAGGCTGGGATGAAGAAGACGGCCTGCTGACATCTAGTACGCTGTGGGGGATGCTTTGCTCTTCTGGTGACGGATCTGTATATGCTTGCTGATGCGAAGGTTCTTTCCTTTCTGGTGCAGGGAGTTCAGTTGCAAGATCGTGAGAAGAGTTATCTGCAGTGCCCTTTCTCAGCGATTCCCCCGTCTCTGCTACTTCTGAATCTTGAAAGTACCCCATAAGGCTATCGTCAAGCTTTCGTATCAGGTCGTCGTTGCTCTTCAGATCTCCCTTGACTCCACCCTCCGTCTGTGATCTTCCTAGATTGATCACTTTCATCTCGGTCATCGTTCCATCAGGTGCGAGAGGCGGAACACTTGTCACATTCCTATCCGCATGCTTCTGCTTTTGATGCAAAGCTAAACTCTGACTAGGCCATGGTGTAGAGGATGTCGCCGTCGCTGACTTGCCTACTGTGGCGCTCGGTTTGCTGCCACTACCACTCGCTTCTGCATTGCGCTCTATGCTCACTGCTGCTCTCCTAGCTATGTTCGCTGCCGAATTGAGGATAGTGGCAGTATCCAACAGCGCCCTTTGCAATCGAGAGCTCATGGAGGAGGGGGGACCACTCGCAAGACTGCAAGTTGAACCAAGTTTCGTACTCAAAGAACACTGCGTGCGTATATTACCGTGATTACGACCGGCTTTGATTCCTTTTTCTTTTCTTCGGGAGTGGACCTTCTTCCCTTTGAGGGGAGGTGGAGGACCCGTGATGAGACGCCATTTAGGTCTGGCGCGTCGCGAGATTTTTGTATACGTAATTTCGCGCTTTGAGAAGCACATCTGGTCCAACGCTCGTCAAGATCAGCGATTTTAAGACTGTTTAAGTCGCAATCACGACCACCGTCACTTTCATTGCGCTGCTCGGCTACGGACATCCTATCGATGCAGGTGGAGAATGCTCAGGTCTCCTGTAGAGCTCCGCATTCATCATACAGCCGGAAGAAGACGGCAGCCGGGAGGGAAGGAAACGAGAGTATCGACACGATTGCAACTTCCTCTTCACCTTCCCATCTTTCCTTTCCCTCTTCTCCATCCATGCTCGACAGGGACAATCTAGACAATTCGACGGCGATAGACCGGTCGTGCGATACAACCGTTTCCTCGGATGACGAGGCTCTGGATGCAAAGGTTGATGATCTGCCGCAAGTGGTAACCTCTGCGCGGAATAACTCCCTCTTCCTAGGCGAGAAGGAGGAGGGGGACCGTGACGACGACGACGACGACGAAGAAGAAGAAGAAGAAGATCTACTACACAGAAAGCAGAATCCCACTTCAAGCACCAAGGAGAGCGACGCAGAATACCTCAGAAAATTTCGGCTGACCCGGATGACAAGAATAGCAAGTGCAATCGAGAATGCTAATCAGACGACAACACTTCCTTCCAGTGAATTGTCTGATCCCCCTACTTTATCCAATTCTTCCCTAGCGAAGAACACTATACGCAAGCTCGTTCAGAGCTCCGGATCTTCCGAGAGTGAAGATGTGTTGGGCAGAGCAAAAGTCTCGACGCTCATGCTCTCTCCCAGCATGCATCAGTCTGACCAGGAGACGACATCCGAACCGGCTTCTCCTAGTCCTCGTAAGAAGCGAGTGGTTGTGCTGCCCGATCTGTTAAAGGATTCTTCCCAAAGCGTCACAAGCAGTCCCTACGTCATAGAAGCCCACAGACAGGAAGAAGAGCGGATGCGAAAGCAATCGAGAGAAGCGAGGGTGAAAGAACTTGCAAAGAGGAAGCAAAAGTCAAACAATCGCCAGAGTATTGAAGGTGGGGAAGATGTCGGTGGGGCGGTCTCTTCTGCGTCTGACATTCAGGAGGAAGAAGAAGTGGATGACGTCGACATCACAAGTGCCCTACAAAAGGCAAAGGACGCATCCTTCAGGCGCAGACAGGCTGAAGACCGACCAAAAGCAGAAAAGCCATTTAGAGGCAAGCCGGCTATGACTGCAAGCGGGAAGGGAGGAGTGTTGCAGATGATAGAAGACGACGACAGCGACGTCGAAATGCAAGCTACTACCTCGAGGAAGGTAATGCAGGCGAAAGTGAGTGTTGGGAGCAGTAGTCTGACCGAGTGCAATGACTGATCGGGATGATTCAATATCGCAGGCACTGAGCAAAAAGGACACAGAGGAAATGCACAAGACACAGGCTCGAATCGAGAGAGAGCTGAAAGCCGGTCAAGCGAATCCTCTGCGAGTTCGCGGTGAAAGAGCCACCTATCGTATGGACGATTTTCTGTCTAGCATTGTTGAGCAAGAAAGGTGAGTCTAAATAGTTTTGCCGAGTTGGTGATGCTGCTGCAGCTGCTGCAAAGGAGAGGCTGACATTTTTGATGAAATTTTCAAGCTCGGCTCAGCAATACAACATGACAAAGACGGTCAAGGAGGACGCGGCAGGCGGCAGCAGTTCTGACCCAATTGAATCTGCGTCAGAGGAGGAAGAGACGAGCTCGAGAAGCAAGAAAGCTCTAGTGTCGTTCATGCCAACAAAGAGTCCCTCTTATCGATTCACTCCCACGCTCAAGGACATGTCGCCGATCCTAACAGACGATGTGGAAGATCTGCCTGACGTATCTGGTCTGCG